>OY728137.1:214654729-216004729 GCA_963277665.1 Viscum album
GTCAAAAATTTGGGAAGAATAATCATGCAAATTTCTTGAAAGGGATGAGGAAATGGATAAAGTGTGGTATAAAAGGACACCATGCTCCTAAATTCAGAAGGTACATAAAGAGTCTTTCCAAAATGATGGATGAGAGGAAGAAAACTCCTAATTCATCACCCATGGTTCAATGCATCAACTGTAGGTAGTAAGGGAACTATGTGAGCTAGTGAACTAATGCATGGGTCCTTAAAAGAAATTAGAATCAGTGGCCACCATATAAAAAAGAGAAAAATAAATATTATACCATCACTAATACTGATGTAGAGGATTAAAATGATGTATTACAAGGAACACTTTCTATTCAGTCAAGAATGGAATTTTTTTATTTGATTATAGTTTCATGTATTTATTTACATCATGAAAGTTTTCTAGAACTATTTAATTGAAGTACCAAAACCTTTAAGTAGAGATGTATTTAAAAACACATAGTGTTGTGATCATTACAACCCAAGTGTTGTAATCTTATCTAGTTAGTGCGTAAGGGAAGATTCTTCCAACAAATATCTTAATCCCTACCTTGGTCGAATTTTTTGATATACTAGGCATGGATTGTCTCTTTTTATATAGAGCACACATCAACTACTGAGAAAAGGAAATCTATTTTTATATTTGGAATAATCCCATTCTCTTATATAAATTTAAGTAAGTTCATGAATCTCCTTTTGAAAAGACCTCAACGGTGCAAGTATTGATACATATGAGGAATAAAACCTCACTTATTTGGTTTAGTTAATGTAAGGTATTTACAAGGAAGAGATTGTCATTGTGGGGGAATACCTTGATGTATTTCTTGAAGAATTACCTGGAACTCTCCTAGATTTTTTGGTAGATTTATCAATATAACTTATAGATTAAGCCACTCTTATCTCTAAATTCCCTTATAGGATGGCCCTGATCAAATTGGAGGAGTTAAAGAAGTAGTTATAAGATCATTTGGATAAAGGGTCAATATTCCCAAGTGAATCACCTTGGGGTGATCTAGTTAAATTTATAGATAAAAAAGATAGATAAATGTGGATATATATTGATTATTGTGATCTCAAAAAGATCATGATAAAGAAAAAGTATCCTCTACCTTGGATTGGTTGACTTTTCAATAAACTATGAGTAGATAAGTACTTATCAAAGATGGATATTCATTCTAGATATCATCAACTAAAAGGTAAAAAAGAAGATATTCAAAAGATGGACTTATAAGCAAGGTATGGGAAATAAGAGTTCATAGTGATGCCCTTTGGACTTATAAATTCTCCTAAAATATTCATGGATTTTATTAATAGAGTATTTTGAGACAACCTAGATAAATCTTTGGTAGTATTTATCAATGATATTCTCCTTTAATCTTAGATCAATGTGGAATATGAATAGAATCTAATGATTTTACTGGTGATATTATGGAAGGAGAAAATATATGAAAATTTATTTAAGTGTGAATTTTGAATGCATCACATAACATTATTAGGGAATGGGATCATTGGTGATGGAATTTATGTGGACCCTTAAAAGAAAAAGGCAATTGAGGAATGATCTAGAGTCACTAATGTCATGTAAATCCTTAGTTTTATTGGCTTAGTTGGGTACTACTAAATTTTTGTGAGAAATTTATCATGATTTTCTAGCTTGATAAGTATGTTAACATAAAAAGTGGTAAATATTGTATAAAAAAAATATTACAATGAAATATTTCAATAGCTCAAGTAGAGGATAATAATTGTGCCTGTACTCACACTACCAACAAGTTGGGAAGGTTTTGTGATATACAATGATGCTTCAAATAAAGTCTTGGGTTGTGTAGTTTTTTTGAATGGTAAAGTGATAGATTATGTCTCAAGACAGTTAAATATACATGAGGGAAACTATTTGATGCATGATTTGGAGTTATAAGTTGTGATTTTTACCTTGATGATTTCGAAACACTACTTATATGGTAAGAAGTGTGACATTTATACATAACACAAGTCTATAATGTATATTTTCACACATAAGGATCTCAATATGTGTCAAAAAATATGGTTAGATATAATCAATGACTATGATTATATCTATTCACTACCATTTAGGAAAGGAAAACAATGTAGTTGATGCTCTTAGTAGAAAAAACCTACTACTTAAACCATGATGGGGATTGAGAAAGACCTTATCATCATGGATATACAAAGTATGCACATGGAAATCATATTAGTGGAGATTAAATCATACCTTTTCTAAATTAATTCCCAACCATCTATCCAAGATAATATCAAGGAGGCATAAATGGATGATCTAGAGCTATAAAGGAAAGTGAAAGTTGTTATGTAAGAGAAGAAACATGAGTTACACATCGACGATGATGGTGTGATTTAGTTCAAAACTTGTATTTGTGTGCCTTAGTCACCATCGATATAGAAGGATCTATTGGATAATTCACATATCTCTCCTTTTTTCTATCCATCCTAGAGGTACCAAGATATACCATGATCTTCGAGAACACTTCTGGTGGGACAATTTGAAGAAGTAGATTGGAGATTGTATCTCAAGGTGATTGATATGTCAGAAAGTTAAGGAAGAGTGATAGAATTCCAAATGGATGACACAATAATTGCCTATACCCATGTGGAAATGAAATTCGGTGGTCATGAAATTTTTCATTGGTCTCTTGAATACATCCAAAGAAAAAAATGTGATATGGGTTGTGGTGGATTGACTATCTAAGACAACCCACTTCATTTAAATTTGGGAAGATTTCTCACAAGAATAAATTTCTAGGATACACATCAAGGAATTGGTGAGGCTGTATGGGGTTCCAGTTTTGATTGTCTTTTATAATGATCTAAGGTTCAGATATAAATTATTGATAAGTTTTAAATATATTTTGAATACTGAATTGAATTTCCGCATGGCTTATCATCCACTAACTAACATTTGATATTAAAGTTCTATTCAACTACTTAAGGATATATTTAGGTCTTGGTCAATGTAATTAAAAGGTTTATGGAATAAACATCTCCCCTTAGTTGAGTTATCATACAATAATGGATTCCACTCAAGTATTCAACTGGCTCTATATGAAGATTTTTATGGGAAGTTATTTATAACTCCAATGTGTTAGGATTAATTTGTTGAATGGAAATTCATGTGGTTTAGAAAGAAATGGAAGCTTAGCTCTAGGTACATTGGACACTTTAATATCCTTGATTACATTAGAGTAGTGGCCTATCAACTTTCAGTTACACCAAATATGGGACAATTTCATGATGTGTTCCATGAATCACTTATGAGAAAGTACATACATAATCCCTCACATGTATTGAATCTAGAGTTGGTACAACTAGATAATGATATATTGTGTGAGGAGCATCCAATTAAGATTTTGGGCCATATAGAAAAACTTCTATGCAACAAGAACACTCAACTTATAAAAGTGTTGTGACATAACCATAAATATAAGGAGGCAACATGGGAACAAGATGAAACCATGATAATTTATAACTTTGGGTAAAATTCTAGAAGTGAAGTGGGATTTATCATAGTTAATGTGACAGTTGGAATAGTAATGTGATTGTTGGCATAGAAATCTAATCATTGTGAATAATAATCCTACCTTTTAGATTAGTAACCTGACCATCAGAATAGTAATTTTATATCAAAATAATAAATTGTGATATAAATAATATTTATCATGTTTTATTTTAGTAAATATAAATATTATAATGGGAAAAAATATCATTATTAAAAAAACTCAAAGAAAATATAAAACATTTTTAATAAACTATATTTTGAAGTATTTTATAAAATTAATTATTTTTATATTAAAAATTTAAATTACCTATTTTTGAAATTTGATTGTAGAAATTGAATATCATTTTTGAATTTATAATTTCTAAATTTTTAAAGGGTTATTTTTTGTAAAGTTTATAAAATAATTTAATTTTAAATTGAGGTATGAAATATAGTTTTTCATGGAACTGGTGTTTTTTAAATTACATCATTCATGATTTAATAATGACCTAATAATTTATAGAACTTTATTTTCATCCAAAATATATTTAATTTCATAAATGTTTCATTAAAAATTAATAAAATTAACTTCCAAACCTGAAGTCAAGAGTGATCCCTTAAAATAACAGGTTTTCCTTTTTTCCACTATTCTTGTTAATAATCTAAGTGAATTAGAATTATAAATGGGTTTAAAGTATTAAATACCTTATATTATATTTATATATTATTTTTATAATAAAAAAATTACTCTTACAAGTTCTACCTTTGATATATTATAATATTGAATATTTTATTCAAAAAATTCCCCATCCTCAAGTATAAATAATCCCTCCCCCTTCCCATGAAAAAACACTCACTCATTTGAAAAATCCAAATATATACCGAAATACTCCCTCTCAATATTTTTATAATACCTCAGGATGTTTTGGGGAAAACTAACTCCAAAACATCAAGGGATTTTTAGTGTATTACAGGGGAAGCTACACTGAGGAAAGAGTAAGTTTCTCTCAATTCTTATATTTTTTCCTTATTTAGTTTTCTTCCTAATTACATTAAAAAAATATTATAAAATTAATTATGTAGTGTGTTAAAATTATGTTTATGATGTTAACTTACTATAAGTATCATAATTATAACATATATAAATTTCAGACTTCCCTTTCCAACTCTTTCGACAAAGTCCCATCAACGGTCGGTTAGTCGCCAATGAGGACATTTATAATCATTTTATTATAATGAAAATTATATTTGGTTACAATAAATTATTTATGATATATAAATGTATAAATATTTTTATATTAGGATTCTGTAATTAATTATACTTATGTATAAATGGACACTAACAAAAATAATGGCATCAAAACAAAATAAGAAAAGTTTATGAAAAAATAATATCTATAAAATTTATATTTAACAAAGAGTTTTGTAAATTATAATAAAATAATTATAATGTATAAATGATGTAAATAATGAAAAAAATCACTTATTTAACTATTTTTTGATAATTCTAAGTTTATTATTCATGAGGTGTAAAGGAGATGTAATAAACCTTGATTTAAGGTAAGGTGATTCTTAAACCCAACATTTTTTCACTGGGTTATCCCTCTTTTACAAAATATTCTATATGGATATTCCTATAATATTTATTAAATACCATTTCATAATTATTAAATTTTATTTTCATGGACATACATGTTTTTACCATGATTTATAATCCAAATACAAATATTTTCCAAAATATTTTTATTTCCAAAAAATATATTTTACTTCTCTTGAGTTGTTTCTTCTCACTCAAGAATTATTATTTTTATTAAAAATATGTTTTTTAACATATTAATTTGGTAACCTCATGTTTATTTGTTACACATTGATTTATAAAATCCCCATGAAACCCATTCTCTTCCATGGGCTATTTCATGACTATGATTCTTATATGTTTTATGTGGATTGAATGATTATGTAAATATATTGATGTGATGGTGGGTTCAGAATTATATATCCCTCCAATGCATTAGTTAATTTGATGTATCTCATGATATAATGCATATTATTGATTAAAATGATTCTAGATCTATTAACCATTATGATATTATGATTATGAACATATGTTATGCGTGAACATGATGCAATGTTTGTTCACAACTATGTGTGGTATTTGACCCCTATGAAATGATGATTTATTTTTATTCATCCACACATTCCATGCCTTTATCAAATGTTTCCCCCATTATTATTATGGTGATACTTTGATGATGATGTGATGATGATTATTATTATCACTCAGTTTATATTGATCTATTTCCCTTATTCCTCCTCTTACTATGATTTTACATCATCCCATTCTTTGATGTATATCCTCCAGTGACTACATGTACTAAGGAGAACATGAGATTTTATAAAGATAAATAAGAAGGATTTAAATAAATAATTTTGATTATAATGGAATAGTAACATATGATACTACTTTACCTAGTATACTAAACGTTTTGATGCTTGAATGTATAACTATTATGCTTATCTTTAAAATGATGTAATAGTCATGTAAGAAAAAGTAGGGTTTTTATATACATGATGTGAAATTATTGCACACTATGTGTTTCTTAGGATCATTGGTTTTTAATCTCTGATGGACTTATGTTTTCATTTAATATATGTAAAACCCTTCTACATCAGATCCAATATGATTTCCAGGTGATTTTGGGGTGCTTTATTCCCTTTTGGATGTCCCAATCAAACAAAAAATCTCCAATGAGTGGTTTTTCATTGGTTTTTCCTTTATATTAATTTTCTTACTCATTACCATGGTGTAATATTTTGACCACTTTGGAAAAAGGTTTTGATCTAGTTCTTGTGTGATCCGGTTCTTATTGTGATCTTCTGTGCATCTGTTCTTGTTGTAATTACATATTGGAAGTGTTGTCTAGATATCCAGATAAAGTTATGTGGTATGAAAACCAAACTTGTTGGTCTCTTTATATTGATTAAGTGTGTGAAATATTGTTTGATTGTTATTGAATAATATAAAAATTAATTTATTTGATAATCGGTGATGAAAAATCTAATGTTTTATTACTACTTGGATCCCATTGGATTTAATGGTGTTGCAAACTAGCTTCCAGATACCTGTTGGGTGAGACAAACATTAATAATTATGAATTAGATAATGTTTTGAAGTATTTTTTAACATGACATGAGACCTTATGGGTTTTATTGTAGTAGACTCACCTTGGATAATGGATAACAAGATTAATGAATAAATGGGTAATTAAAAGACAAATGGTAATTTATATAATTTACCATCTTTGTTTAGGATATGATTTTTTGATATCCTTGCTATGATGTTTTTTGTTGTGAATGATGCTGAAATTATTATATTTAAGTCTTGGATTGGATGCTGAAATGTTTATATAGAGGGCATGACTTGGGATGTTGAAGTGTTTATATAGAAGGCGCGACTTGATATTTTTAAATTGTTATATACAAGGCTATGACTAGATGATAAAATTATTATTTAGAGGGCTTGACATGGTTACAATAAAATTATTGTACAAATGGATTTTCCCGGTTATGTGATTATACAGTGTACTTGTGGTTATGGTTGGGATCATTGTGCTACATACTAAGAGATATTCCTTCATGGGGATGAAGAAGGTTTATGCTTGTATTATATAAAATTGATTAGTTACTAATCCTTTTTAACACTTTATTGCATTAAATTATTATCAAATTGATTTTATTTAGATATGATGGTGTCAAACTACTGAGGTTTACTCACACCCTATTGTGGCCATTTTTTGGTACCCGAGCAACTTACATGGATGTAGTTTTAGATAAGGGAAAGGGAGCTTTTTGTTGGTTTTTTATTTCTACATGGGTTGGATCTTCGATAGGGGAATGAAATGGGTTTGGAACTAGGGTCTTCTTATTTTATTTGTGTCAGCATGGTCTTATATTTTTATTAATTCACTTTGACATTATATATATTTCTGCTTAACAATACATGATTTTTATTATTTGTTTTATTTTTTATTGTTATATCTTCTAGTGGTATGTTTTACTATTTATAATATTTTTTTTACTATGATATTTATTTATTTATTACTTCTTCTATATTACTACAATATACTAGGGGGTATAGTCTCCCCACTATTCTCTTTAGACCCACCGCTTTTATTCAGAAACCACTGGCATTAAAAGAGGCACAATTGAGTTCCCATAACCAAACCGATTTGGCCATGTGAGAGAGTTCCAGGATAAGGGACACTACACTAGATTCCATTTTTTGATCAGAATGAAAATCTAGGAAACCTTTAGGTACAAATCTAAAGAGGATGTTCGTAGAAGATGTAAAGTTTTTAACCACACATTTTTATTTTACTTAATCTTTTAACTAATTAAAATCTTCTTCAACTATGGTAAAATATTAAAATGTGCATCTTTTATAAAATAAAATTTTATTATGTTAATGGAATAACATATCTATACCCTATTCCATCAAATGAGAAATAAAACCATCATCCTTGTGTATGATGTACTACCACCTCACAGACCAATATAATGATTTTCTCCATCATTACCACTCAAGGATGAATATAATGGTTGATTTAACATATTTATATGATATTTATGTCATTAATATACTTTATATTTATAATATAAAATATACCTCCTTGACTTCCAATCTTCTGGAAAATAATAATGTCACTCATTCGTACTTGTGGGTTATCACCTCCACATAACAATGTGAATTGTTTTTCATTTTCTTTTAACGTGGATGATAATAAGGATATTTTTAATAAATATAAATGAAATATTTTATATTATAATGATTATGTAAAGGTGAAATATTATTTTCCTTTATTAAATTATATCTATTTGAAAAATAGAAGCAATGTTCATGCGTATGTAGGACCTACCATATCCATGCACGATGTAAATAATTTTCCCATCTCTAAATTTTATGGACTGTTATAAATACTTATATAATTATGATATATTATATTTATATCATGTTTATCCTTATTTATATTATGTAACCATGATCAAATTATGTGAAATATAATTACCAATCTAAAAAATACATGAAAAACAAAACAATTATAAAATGAAATACTGTTTTTTGACAAAGAATTGTTAATAAATGGGTCATACAAGACTATAAGTAAATCATATATGGTGTGATATACATTGTTATGGTTGTTTAATATATTTTAATTACTATATTTTTGTTATACATGAAGTACATACATGTGTGAATGAAATAAGACCATAGGTAAGGGTTTCTCATCTCACTTTTACTTCCATGAGACATATACCATATTGGCCACTTATTTCTTTTGTGTGGTGTATATAATTAAACTTTTATATGTTAAATCGTCAATAAATTTATATTAATGTAATTTAAAGTTTCAATTTAAGTTATTTCTTTCATGGGGATTATGATTCAAAAGTTCTGAAATAAAATAATTGTTTACTTTACAATCTCATTATTATTTGAGATTACTTATATTTAAGTTATTATTATGAAAACTATTTAACCTATATATCTTAAAAAAATATTTTATTCTCATATTTTTATCCATAAAAATTATAATTAATTGTACCATTTACCTTTATTTGTTACTTAAAATTATTTAGTAAATGTTTTTTAGAAAACACGACTTTATTTCTCTCTTCGGTGGAAAAAACCTTTACTTCCATATCATTTTCTTTTAAAAATGTTTTCAGAAATGTTTTTAAAACACTAAAAATTATTTATTAAAGACATTTTTACCCATTTTAGAATGTTTAAAAAATTGTTTTAAATGAATCTTCTTGGTATTTTCTGAATTAGGTACTTTTATTCTTTTTTTACATAAATATGAAAAGAATGATTTTCATAACTTATATGACATGCATAGAATTGGACACCATTGTAACCACTAATGGTTTTGAATGTTCTTTAATAATTTTATAAGTTTGTTTTTAAAGAAAATGTTTTCCAAAATATTATGTACTTTTTTATTTTTTAAAAGTTATTTCCGAATTAAAAAAGATATTTTTCTCAAGAATGTTTTTCATGGAATTTTTATGGAATTTTAATTCATAAATGATAAAAAACCACATTTTACCTAATAATATATTGGGAATATATTTAAAATATACAATACATATCATTTATCCTGATCATTTATGATTAGTTTGAATGGGATATACTATTTAAATATAATTCACCATAGTAATCAAGATAGTTCATGATTATATTTATTAATTAGAGAAAGTATTAAAATTAAAATTTTATCTTTACAATTTTAATGTTTATGATGATTTCATTTGTTGATTGAGAAAATTATTAACATTTTTTATGTTATTTATTCAATATGAATGTTTGTATTTATTATATTTCTCCCCTTTCATATGGTAAATGTAGTGAACTTAGTAAGTGATAGGAATTGACCACTATAGCCCCTTGATCCATCAGTGGGTCTTATGAGGCAAACTAGCAGAGGTTTTTATCTGATGAATTATCCATTTTGAATGATTTCTTTGACATTTCTTTGATGATATGGTTATGATGTTTGAAACTATATATCACATCCTTATAATATTAGTTATTCATGTTTCATGTGATTATTCGATTAGTTTGAATATCCATGGTTGAGTTTCAAGTTCATTTGAATATTTATATGGAATTATTTGATCTATAATTTTTCCTTCTATATTATTATTCATATTAAAGTTATTTATTAAATGGAATATATTTCAATTATTTACATTTAAATATTAATCATTCTCTATTTTTTCATGATAGTTTCCACAATACACTTACCTTAACTAAGTATTAGAGCACAAAAATTTCTTATGTTTCATTTCCCCATGATACTAATAAGTGTATTATTATTGATATTAATGGATATAAAAAAGAAAAAATTATTTTCTCAATAAAAATAATATGTTGTATTTTAATGTTTCAAATGTAATTTTAATTTTATGTATGTATCTAGTTTTCCAAGACTAATAAACTATTCAGTTCTCTAGGATGTGATCACTTATATCTAGCACTGATGTAATAAAGTGACCACTAACTATGGACTACCAGGGTCAAGGTATTTATAGTTAGTATCAGAGAAATATGAGTAAAAACCATTGAAACTAGATTAATGAAAGCATATTTTAGATAACATAAACCCATGATATGATTTGACTATAAATATAAAAGAATATTGTAAGGTTTTGGTGAGGAAGATATTATATGTTTTTCCCTACAATACATCCCTTATATATACTAAAAATGGATATGGTTTTGAAATAACTATATATAGGGGTAATAAATCTAAGAATGGAACATTTGGATTTTACTTGATCATCACCTGGTGTATTATAATAAGACTAAATGTGCACCTAGTTTTATACTCTTGGGGGATATACTAGGGATAATTAAAATTTTCATTACAATTAATTATGAAGGATTTGAACATATTTTTGTGGTTTGAAAATAATCCCAAATAAATCAAGTTATTGATTAAGAAATTATCTATGAATAAAATTTTCAATTTATGTTAGGTATTTCATTAGTTTTGGTATTATACATTATGTTTTATAATCATGTGATCTAATACAGTATATTACATTTTTTTTGAAATAACACCTAGAAAAATGAATGATAAATGTATTAATAAATATACTCAAAGTTATGATTTCCCTCCAAAGAATGATAATGAAGTTAGAGATGGATCTGTAGGTGGAACAAATAAGATTATAAGCATATTGGGGAAGGTGATTTAGCTTATGAACAAAAACCTTGCCTATAAAGAGAAAATTTCTGATCCACCACCCATTGTAATAATGTTATATCACTTCATGCATCACCAACCTTTGAAATTAAATCAGACTAAAAATCCATTTTTAGCTAAGAAACAGATATGTTTCTTATAGAATATATTTCTTACTATGGAATGTAATTAAAGGGAGAAGGTTGTCATGGAAGTTTATCATTTATCTGGAGTTGGAAATCGATGGTGGTCATTGATTCAAAATACTAAGGACGAATAAGAAATAAAAAACATGGTGTGGAAGGATTTTAATTTAGTCGTATTGGAAAAATATTTTCCTCATGGGAAATGAGAAAATATGGATAGGAAATATTTGAATATAAGAAAATAATAAAATGAAAATGTTGCTAAGTATGAAGATGATATGAAAATGATAGAAATGAATTATGTAGGTGATATAAATAATCTATAGAGAAATATTAATAGTTTCTTTATGGGGTTAAAGAAAATATTTCAATGGTCACTAGCCTCCCAAATCATCTCATCATATAAGGATATAATATCATGTTCTATCAAGATAGATAAATAATTCTCTATGCCTTGGATTCTAAGGGATGTAAGAGAATAAAATGAGGGTAGAGAAAAAATATATTAGTGGAATCAAGGAAAGAAGTATTTTCCCACATGTGATAATTGTGGAAAAAACAACCTATTACTTGACTAAAGGGTGTGCAATATCACTTCATGTGTGGAGAGAAAATCCATTAGGCTTGTAAATTCAATGGTAAGAAAGAAACCTCTAATGTCTAATGTTTCAAACATAAGTTGATAGGTAACTATGTTAATTTATTCCACAAGAATCAAGGGAATATACATTAGAAGAAGCTAAAATATTATGGTCAATATTATGATGTAAATACATATTAATTGGAATGATTAAATTACTTGTGTGTTTGAATTTAGGAATTATGTTGTATAAGTATTTTTACCCATGGTATTTCAGTTATAAAAATCATGAGATATCTAAGGATTCTATTAATTTTGGAATCACATATATATTTTTGTAAGATTAACATAAGATTTATGGATAACATTATGGGTTTATGAGTTTAAGTTTAATCATAAGATTTATTACTTAAACACCCATTCTTGAGGATTTATGTGATGTGAGTTTATAAAAAAAAATAAGGATGTTTTACTAGATATTTATGGAAATTAAACCCATTGGTTTAGTATATGTTTTCGTAAAAATGTAATTAAAGGAAGAATTCACTTACATTCTATGGAAATAAGATAAAAGGTATTTATAACATTTAGATTAAATATTATCTTTGATATTAAGGTAATAATATTTAATTATGATTATTTAATTTCATTAAAAAATAATGTGTATAGGAAACCCTTTTTGTTAAAAATTTATTTGATGACCAATGTTATTTTTTAAGATATTCATCTTATTTTTAGAACAATATAAGAATTATATTAATATGATTTTAGAAAAATGGTAACCCACATACCATGTGATAACCTGTTGTATATGGAAAAGAAATGGGCCTTGAACCCACAACCAAATTCCGAGAAAAGTACAATGCCTACCACTAGCCAATGTAATATCTTGGTTAATATGACATTGTTTTTAATTAAACAATTTGATGTATAAATAATTATGGATTGGATTAAGTTGAAATTTGGGCATTACTACTATGTTTTAGAGATTAATGTATTATATTGGATAAATTTTGCTAACCATTTTGGTTTTGGAAAATATTTAGAGACATACAAAAAGAATTTTCATTATTTTATAGATCTTATAATCCATAAAAGTTACTTTTACTGATTAATTCATAAAAAAATCACCTTGGATATTAATTTATTAGAGTAATAAATGAAGTAAAAATTGTTCTAAGCACAACCAAAGGATGAAATTGTAAATATATTTTATGGTGTTCTCTATCATGATAGTAAAAGAATCCTCCAAATTTGAGAAAAGAATCATGAAAAAAAAGTTATCAAATTATGTTCTTTTATGATAAATCAATGTTGTTTTATCTCATCATATATTTATTATTTTTTGGTCATTAACTTTCCATTAATCATTTACATTATTCTGATAAATTATTTAAATCACCCTTCTTCCTTGTCCATATTTTCACTTCCCACTAATGATTTCTTATATGGAAACTTATTTATGTGTTATTACCAAGAAATTTGTACTTCCATTTCTCTCTTATCAAGTGAATGTTTTATTAACCCTTCTTATGATATTGGTTTTCAATGAAGGTTTTTTTAGATAAAAATCCCTTGATTTTTGATAGCAAGTTCAAATTATGAGAATGAAATTTATTTAATGTGGGGAGAATGTTACACCCCCTGATTTTAAAAGAAGAACATTGTGTTTTATAGAATATAAGTCATAAAATAAAGATCTTTAATTATCTACAAAATATATTAATTTAAATTTAATCTCTTCTATAGCTTGTGGTGAACGTAACCTCAAGTCTAAATAAACTATAACACAATATAACTTTATAACAGAGCCGTTAAATTAGAGGTTATGAATAGGAATAACTAATTTATGAAAATTATATGGTTCTTCAAATGTATAAAATATATTGAATGCTAATATATTTATAATAAATAAAATAAGAATCATTTTAAGTGAAAATGAAATTTTTTCAATAAATCTATATTTTTCTAAACGGTAGCCTTGTCACGCTTTGAGAACATAACTTAAAATCAATTTATTCCCATTTTAAAAAATTTATTTTAAAAAATTTATTTAAATTTTTAATTCATCATTAAAAAATTATCTTGTGGAGAGTTTTTGATAATTTTCTGTACAGATTAATTTTTTGATGAATTGTGATAATACTTTTTTTTAATGAAAACAAACTTTTTGTATAAAGCATTTAAAAGTTACATTTTTTTTAATATTTTTTAAAAGTAAAATTACATAAAATATATTATAATAAGTACAATTTAAGTCCTTTTAATCAATTTTATATTTACCTTTTATATTAAAACTTTCAGTACTTACAAAAAAATTTCTTTGGAAAACTGATTTTTGTTAAATCTATGAGATTAATTTTAAATTAAATTCTTAGACTTATTTTAATTTATTTTGTAAAAATGTATTAATTATTTATAATCATCATAATTGATATTATACAATAATTCCAACATAATTTTTGGTCATAATAAATATTAAAAACAATAAAAACCAATTACTCCGGCTAAGGATGAAACAATATTAACGGGGGTTAAACTAAAAAGATAAGGGTTAAAATAAACTAGAAACTTGTCTAATTTATATTTTATGTAAATATTATTCCTTATATAATATTTTATATTTTGATATTGAGCCATTTTGTAGCCTTTTGGAATGTGAAAAATTTGGGTATCACTTTTTATTTTCGAAAATTTCAAGTGTGGACTCTCCCTACTTATAAAATTCTTCCCATTATGCTCTTCTATTCACACCCCAAATAATTTTGGTTCAAGAAATTACTACCCTAATTTATTAATTTAACCACTTCTCATATATTATATAAATTTATTTTATCATAAATCCAATCTCATAAGGATTTATGTATAAACCTAAAGAGGTTGTATGAAGAAGAGGTAAAGTTCTTAACCATGTGTTTTAAGTTGAATTATTATTCTAACTCTTTAATATATTATAAAACCATGATAAAATAATAATAATAGTACCTCTAATATAATTAAATTTTTTTAACTGAATAACCTATATCCATATCCTCTTCCATCAAATGGGAAATGAAATCTCCAATCGTGAGTATAGCAGACTACCGCTTCGCAAACTGATGTAATTCATTTTCCATCAAGACATATAATTACTGAATATAATGATGGTTTTAACATATTTATATGATATTTTTTAAATTAATATAGTTTTATATTTTTAATATCACATATAACTTCTTTCTATCTAATCTGTTTGAAAATAATAACATCGCTCGGGCATACATGTGGACTACCACCTCCACGTGGCGATGTGAACTGATTTTTTTTTATTTTGACATGGTTGTTAGTAAGGATATATTTTATAATTAAACATGAAATAATTTATATAATAATATTTCTGTAATGTTGAATTTTTTTTATCTTTTCTTACATTCCATCTATTAGAAAAATAGAAACAACACTCATTCGTACATACGACCTGCTATATCAATGAACAATGTAACTCATTTTACCACATCTAAATTTTATAAACTATTATAAATAATTATTTAATGATTTAATATTATATTTATATCATGGTTAAAATTATGAATATTATATAACCATGATCAAATAAAAAGGGCCAAAATTACTAAAGCAAAACATATACGAAAATTGAATTAATTATCACCATAAACCATGATTTTTAACAAAGAAATTTAAATAAATGTGTCATAAAATACTCTAGGTAAGTAATATATGGTATGAAATATATTTTTATTTGTATTTATTATAATTATAATGAATATATGTTTATTATACAGGAGGCACAAACTTGTATGATGGAAATATGACTTGAGGTAAGTGTTTCTCGTCTCATTTTTACTTCCATGAGACATATTAAATGTTCACCAATTATTTATTTTGTGTGGTTTATATACTTACACTTTGATATTTTATATGATTAAAATATTTATTTTCATTGTATTTAATGTTTTAATTGAATTTATTTGTTTCATGGGTCTTACAATTCAAAAGTTATAAAAGTGGTAAGTATTTATTTCACAATCTATTTTTTATTCATGATTTTTTTTATGATTATGTATGTATTGAGAGAATTATTTAAAAAAATATATATATTTTATTATCCTATTGTTATTAATGGAATTTCTGAGTAATAGTACCATTTACCCTCTTTTCTTACTTAAAATTATTTAGAAAATGTTTTTAAGAAAAGCTGAATTTATTTCTCTCTTTGGTCGAAAAACCTTTTTCTTCCATCTCTATGATTTATTAAAATATTTTCGAAAATGTTTTTAAAACTCTAAAAAATATTTATTAAAGAAATTTACAACATTTTTTTTAACTTTTTAATTTTTTTTGAAAGGAATCTTCTTTTCATTTTCTGAATGAGATAATTTTAACCATTTTACAATAGTGTAAAGATAATGTTTTTCTTAACATAACAGAATATATGGAATTACCCACTATCATGACCAATCACTTATTTGAAGATTAATTAAAAAATTTAAATGTTTCTTTTAAAATAAAAAATTTTCCCTAATATTCTATACATTTTTAGTATTTAATATTCATTTTCAAAGTGAAAAGGATATTTTATAAAAGATTAATTTTAATGGAATTTTTATTGTATATCTTTTAATCAATGACAATATAACTCATTTTAACTTATGTACCATTGTGAATATATTTTAAATATACCATAATTATTATTTATCTCAATGGTTTATGATTAATTCTAATGGGATGTACTATTTTTATACCATTCACCATGGTACTATAGAAGGTTTATGATTATGTTTATTGATTTTGAAAAGTATTAATATTCATATTCTAGTTTTAACTTGTGATTTTTATATTGATTATGTTTATTAAATTTAAAAATTATTAAAAGTTTATATTGTTGTTTTTAAATATAAAATTTTAAATAAATTATCTTTATCCCCTTTCATATGAGGAATGAATTGGACATAGTTAGTGATAGGTATGCCCCATTATAGGTCCTCGATGTATCGATAGGTCTCATAAGATAAACTATCTTTTGTTTTTTGTTGAGGATATACCCATTTATGTAATATTCCTTGGCACGATTCATTGATGTTAAGGTTATGTTTTCTGTAATTTTCCATTACCACATTACGAGATTAGTTATTTATATTCTATGTGATTATTTGATTTGTTATAATATCCATGTATGATTTTCAAGATCAGTGGATTATTTATATGGAAGTATTTTATCATAATTTATTCCTACCATATTATTCTTAAATTTATAGTTATTTATTAAATTTAATGTGTTTCAATTATTTAAACTTTTATATTGTTCATGCCTTATTTGTTCATGATAGCTGCCTTTATATAATTACCCTTACTAAGCATTAGATATCACACCTTTATTATGTTTTTATTTTACTAGGATTCTAGAAAGTGTTTTATTATTGATAAAAAGAGATATATAAAAGGTAATAATGGTGTTATCAAATAAAATCTTATGTTTCATTTTATGTTTTAAAATATAATATGAATTTGAAGAATGTATCTAGTTTTCCAGTACTACTAAACTATTTTTTCCTTTGGGATATGATCCCTTGTATGTTTAACTAATGTAATAAAGTAAAAAAAAACAACTTTGGGATACTAGGGTTGGGGTATTTACATTCATACCACATATTCTAATGATTTCAATTTCAATTCATTTTGGTAACTATATATTCCGATTAGTTGAATAACTAATCACACAATTATTTGATCAAATCAATATTCATCTTATATGAAGAATATGCGTAAATTAAGGATTTATTGTCCTCTATGTCACCTTGTTATAGATTATTTAGAATCAAGATTCCTTATTCCATCTTCAGATCAACTTAAAGTTTGAATATATTATCTTTAACCACAGTACTAAAAAATAATTGTGATAAATTTTCTAATGAATGAACAATACAACATTATATGACTAGATTACTATACCACTTAGATATTTTAGTCTTTTGACTACTAAAAATATCCATTAGTCCAAATTCAATACAATTGGAGCATGAAAGATAGAACATTTATCGTAACATGAGTGTGTTCTAGTTAAATGATTTGACGCCTCAACTCATAAATTACGATTAGCTCACAAATATCATCAGGATCCATTCGAATGAAAATTACATATTTATTTTTAAAAAAAAATTCCAACCAAAGATATCACCGATCGAATCATGAAACCATTAGAAATAAATAAATAACATTAATAAATCCATGGAAATGTGAACCTTAAATTTCCATGAGAAATATATAAGTAGTTATAATTAATTAAACAGTCCAAAAAAATAAGTATAATAAATATCTTAACCAAAAAAACTTCATAGATACAACATAAATTGTATACCTAAAAATCACTGGTATATAAGGAGCGGGAGTATAAATTCATCACATGAACCAAAATAAGAAACACTGACAAAAAAATATCCAGGTAGAATTGGTAGATACATAAATATTCCCAAAATAAACCAATACTCAAAAAATGATAAAATCACCCCCAGGAGACCCATGATCACTCAACATAACCACAAAATTAATTAATAGATCAAAAAACCCCAATTAACCTGGGATGAAAACTTGGATACCTAAAAGAAAACATGAGAGCTAAATACACAAGGGTGTGAGTGAAAGATTCCAAATTTAATCATACAATGGAGTATATGAAAACCATTTTATTAAAACATTTCAGAAATGGTAGTTTAAAATAATATTTGATATTAGGTTTTTCCATACGAGATAGTCTAGTGGGAGCCAAATTTCTAGATTTTATCTATAAAGAAAACATCACTTCATTTTATATAAAACAAGTGGAAACATCATTTAGTAAATGTGGAAAGTTTGATTCCATAATTTTGGATTTTTTATTTTATGAAAACAACATAATGTCTTTATCATCATGGTAAAACCTTCCCCAAAATTATATATATTTATCCAAAATTTCTCATTCCTTTGAAAAATAACTTTTCAAATCCAATTTAATGAAAACGTTAGATTGTAGATAAATCAAAAGAAAATAATGTAATTTTAAAGAATGAAAACAAGAGTAAACAACGAAAGCATAAATAGGGCCTTAGTAAAGAGGATCACAAGGGGATACAATAAATTTTGTAATGGGAATCCCAAAAATATAATCATTTTCAACTGAATAATAATCATGGTATATTCACCAGGTCTTAATGTGATATGATTCCAGAAAATAATCTATGGAAACAACTATCAACCTATTTTTCTTCCTAATATTATATGTACTCGATTCACTCTCATAGTCTCATCCTGCAACTCCCCAAGAAAATATTTAGTCTATATTAGAGGAAAATAACTAGTGAATAACCTTAACTAGTGTATCATAAACCTAGATCTCTCACTTAGATTCCATAATAAACCATGTTATGTTTAGAGGAGTTGAGTAAACTAAAACTCTAATGATCATCACATACATCATTAAAGAATAATCGATAAACCTCATATCACCTCAAAGATGATCACCTGAAACAATATTTGTTTATTGTATTCATGCATACAAAAATATTTCATTTCATCCCATGAAAGAAAAAATTCAATTCCAAACATAACATTAATAAATCATAATATTTATGTAATAATAATCAAGGAAACACATTTTTATAAATTCCAAATTGGGACTTTAAAACTAAATTATAATTACTAGTTAATAAACCATAATTATCACACACTAAGGATATTTTTATAAATTTTATAATGTTCTTGATGTACCTAAGTGTTAACTTGGATAATCATGCTATAAAATTTACTCTAAAAATACACCAAGTATCAATACTTTAAATGTGATGGTTTCATTCCTTATGAGTTAATTTTATGCCAAAACACTTCTTTAATTGAAACAAAACCTTAAAAAATTGGTTCCATTCCTTAGAAAACAAAGATTTACAAAACCATTTATTTTTCATCAAATTATTTTAAAAATATTTTTATGGGTATTTTCGTGAACACTAGGCATGTAAAACATTATATTTTAAAAATAATACTAGGAATAGTTTGAGAAGTTTTCAAACTAACTATGAAAATAATTGAAATAATTTTATAAACTCATAATGAGAATTAAATATGGGTATAACTTGATATTAAGGGAATTAATGAATTCCAATAATTTAATGAACATTTCAAAAAAATTGAAAAACAAACCTACCTTAATCAAGTATAATGAAGTTGGATTTTATTGATAAAGCACTACCAAGGTAGAAGATGACCACTACAATACCAAAAAAAACTAAAGTCCCAATATTAGAGCACCTAAAATCCAAAATTTGAACCCAATTTCATTTAAGGTTAATGAGAGGAAATAAATCCAAGGGGAAAGTATGAAGTGTGAAGAGGAGAGGAATAGTGAAGATGAACAGAATACATTACCTGGAAGAATAACTTGAAATCAAATTAAGAGGATCTCAAGATCCCAAGATATTTTAGGAGCGTATGTCTCCCTATTTTTAAATGATTGAATATCGAGAGTAAAGAGAGTCCAAACATGATAATTTAATCTAAGGAATAAGGTTAATTTTCCACTTTAATGAAATAAGGCATGTCAGATGGTTTGGATTCCTAGTTTACCTTACTATGTAACAACTGTGAAACCTCCACTGGATTCAAGATGTATGAATATCATATTTTAGTCATATGGTTTACCAAACCATGTTTCAATCATGTAGGATCACCCCATACACAAGGGTATTCTTTATGATTTATAGAATCATGAGTCGACCATGCCTACTCTACTAGAAGCTCATCCATCCCCACATGATATGGTTAAATTCTTAGAAAAAACATGTTTAAACCATTTCACTAGTTTATTTCCCAAGATATATAAACTCTCAAACAAAAAACTCTCAAAAAAATCTAAAAAATTTAAAAATATGTAAAATTACATCATATTTAATAGCATCATGTCATGGGGGTGTGACATGTGCACTTAAGACGACATAAAAAATTTATATTCAATAAAAAATAAAAGAAAATTAAAGACACAAGGATTTCATTATTCAAATAATTATCCCCAAATCTATGAAATTATACTACTACACCATTTCCTTAATTAAAAATCATAAGATTATTATCTAAATTGAAAATTTATCCAATTTTATGATCACTAATCTCATGTCATAGTCTAAGTGTATAAGTAGTCACCCAGTGACTTTATTGTGGGGACCTTATGGTTATCTAATTGAACCAAATTAGTATATTCGGATGTGTTCCTAGATTGATCACGATAACTTTTGATCACCTATATAAATCATTTCCATGACCTGAGACTTAAAAAAATCCTATAAATGTCCCTTACGTTTGAGGAATTTAGTTTTAGATATCATCTAATGACTCTTACATTCAAATAATTAATACAAACAATACGAGGAATGAATGTTATGTATTATAATTATAAACCAAAGAATATTCATTTTCTATATATACCATTATAAATAAACCATAAAACTGATCATTGCACCCAACATCTAGAATATAACTTCCCAAAAACTACCTCTGATAAAATTTCACTATCACAGTTTTCATCAAGCCAGGTTGTATATTTATGATTTTATTATTCTAGTAAAATAATGAGAACATGAATAGAATTCACATTTCTAAAAAATCTGCCACTTTAAGATTTGTTCAAGTAAAACCTAGAAACCTTTAACACTTAACAAAAAAACAAAACCTCTAATTTTTGGTATAGAGACTATGTCTCCTCCACCTTATTATTAATATTGTTTGAATGAGGCATAATTTTAACTTAATATTTCCTAGACTATAACCTTAGTGAATATGTCAGCTAGATTTTGACATTGAGCCACCTTTTATAGTTTTATATCTCTATCCTTCAATATGTTTCAAATGAAATTATTTTTTAGGTATATGCATTAGGTCCAATAATGAAATAATATATTCTTAGCTAAATGTATTTCACTTTGGCTATCATAGAAGAACCTTCCACCTTCTTGGACACTTATGAACATATATTATAAATGACTTAACCCTATAAATTCTTTCCCTACTTCTATTGAAGTAATATATTCCACTTCCATTGTGGAAAATTCTACCATAAGCTATAGACTAGACATCCAACTAACCAAAATTATTCTAATTACGAACACAAATCATGTTATACTCTTCTATGTATATGGATGTCTCCTAAACTACGTATGCACATAACCTTATAATGAATCATTTTTTCTTAGGTACATAATTATATCTTGAAAAATTTTGACAAACTAGATGATTTATTTCACATCTTCCCTGTGTTTTCACAATATTTTCATGAAAAAATTGATGAATTTCATAATAAATACAATTTCTAAGAGAGTACATATCATGGATTATATTATAATACCTACCATTTATGAAAATAGAAATATCTCTATATAATTTTCTTTACCTTCCATTTTTTTGCTTCCTCTATCAATAGTTTTAAGTGTAAAACCAATGGATTTGAGACCAATTTATATATAGACATCCAAAATCCTTTTATTATGTTTTTAATATATTCACCCTAAGAAAAAAAATTACAATATTCCTATATCAATCCCTATCCCCAATATTTTCTTGGCCTCCTGAAGATATTTCATCTTGAATATTTCAAAAAAAAACATTATTCAAATTATGCATACTTTGAATTAAAATATCTAGTAATATCATGTCATCGTTATTAAAGATTAGGATAATGGAACGTCAATTTTCATATGCCTTGCAATAAAAAAAATTATATTAGTTTATTTTTATGAAACCTGTCTATTCCATAAAATAAAAAAACTTTTAGTTCTGTTTTCTTTTTCGTTGTTTCAATATGTAATGATTCCTCTTCAGTTTGCACACTAAGTCCTTATTCTGATTAGAGTTCCCAAATTAATAACCTATATTTTTCATCAAAAAGGTCATGAATAAGAAAAGTCAAAGTTTTTTATTAAAGAAATAGTGGCTTTGTCTTGGAAATCTATCTTATAGAGATTCATGATAAACTAATACTGTACATATGATGATTGATGAGCTATGATTTATGTTTAAAGTAAGTACTGATGATGTAAGTTTATTATCAAAACCAGCCCCCCAGAGCCCATGTCATGACTACCCCAAGCCCATCATCTATAGGACAGGGGTTGAAAAGTAGCACCGAAAAGGCATATCCCAAAAATGGGAAGGCATTTCCTTTAAACCTATACACACATAGACTAGGTGCACAAAAAAATAACACCACAAAGTAGAACTAATGATAGTAAAAGTGTGAACTGAAAGTAAAAAGGGCCAGTATTCAAACCGAACTGAAAAGTAAGTACAACAAAAAGGAAAAAATGTGCTATGAAGGTATTCCTCCAAGAATCCTACTTGAAGGGTATGTACAACTCGTTGTCTGTTGTCACTACCTATCCCCACGTCTATCAATTGCCTGTAAGAACCATCCAGCCATAGCTACCTAAGTCTCAGTAAAGCCTTTTGTCATCTCCACAAGACACAAAAAAGTGCGGGAAAAGCCCATGTAGGGGTGAGTATAACAATACCCAGTAGGGACCCTGAGACCTCTGAAGGTCTCCAAGAATTCCTCAATGTAAAAATGACAAATCATGATCTCAATCACAAGGCATACTATAAAAGACATCTCACACTTGTTATATAACTAAAAGAACAAGAATAATAATGATTAGTCATAAAGCTAAATAATCTTATTCTGTTGAGAAGTTCCATTGCTGAACCACACATAAGTTGTTCTATTGTCAATCCACAAAAGGTTGTAAGTCACGGATCCACACAGGGTCATAAGTCGTCGATCCACACAGGGTCGTAAGTCGTCGATTCACATAGGGTTGTAAATCATCGATCCACACAGGGTCTTAAGTCGTCGATCCACACAACGTCGTAAGTAACTGATCCATGATGGTCCGCTCTAAGGATGGTCCTCATGGGTCACGCTACTGCTCATCCACATAGGGTCACTTTGATGATGTTCCACAAAGGTTCACTCTTCACTTGACATCCACCCACAGGATTCCTGCACTTGGTGCTCTTTAGTTCTATATATTCTACTCATCAAGCCAAATTTTGTACCTTAAATACTATGAAATCCCATGAACAAGTAAACCAAAGAACTTCCAAGTCATAAGGGTTCCAACGCAATAGACGATGTGTCAATCAGATTCTTGGTCTGTAAGTTATAGGCATTCTAGTACTGAGGGTCCTGTTGGATTCGGGTTTGATCCAACCTAGCTATACTTCAAATTTCCCCAAACCCTAATTGGAGTATTTCAAAAGAACAGTCTCATCCCAAGGGTCCCAACTCCTTTGATGGCGCGTCAATCAGACACCCGGTTTGCGAGATACACCTGATTTACTATAACGGGACTGGTTATTTCCAATAGGGGTCTGGCCCGAATCGTGGGTCCGACCCGGTTCGCGAGTCCGACCCTGATCATGAGTCCAGCCTAGCTTGTAGGTCCAGCCAAGCTCGTAGGTCTGTCCTAGAAGGCGTGTCCGGCCCAGCTGGTGGGTCTGGCCCGCAAGCAGGTCAGTTCTCCCGGATGGTGGCACCGACGAGGCACTTCCTAGTCTTCTGAAATGGCCAGCTATAGTTGGCCCTTATTCTCTAGCTTAGCGGCCTGAGCAGGTTTCTCATCTCCCCATACAGAGCAACGACGTCGCTCCATTCCAACTGTTGCAGCTCGGCTGGCCACGACTCACGCCACCACCGTACTGGCGTGTGCTTCCACAGGCCACCAAAGATGCTCTGGTGGTCTGTTTTCTTTCTCTTCTTTTCCTATGGGCTTCTCAGGTCACCATCTTCACTACGTGACCCTTGAAATCACATTTCCAATACGTTCGTTGATTCACCTCGAATAATGCATCACAAACAAGTTCATAGGAGGGTCCAGGCCTTGTTCGATTCGGCTCGCGCCCTCCGCGTTAGTGTTATAACAGGGGAAGGAATCAGTAAACTCAAGAGAAAGATTAACCCAAATCAATTTCCTGCAACAACCTCCTGTAATAACGAATGAATCATGGATCAAACCATTATCTGGTTGTTCCGCGTTCTTGGTATTATTCAAGAATAGGGAAAAGGAATCTTTTAAACGCATAAACAATTAAACCCCCTACCTTGATTTTGTTGGAAAATGTTGTGGAAGAAGAAGAAGATATGCATGCATTGTCATTCGATGTTCATCGCCGCTCATCGACCTTTGGATTTATTCCTCAATGGGTGTCATCAAAATTATGTTCTTCATTGGAGTAAGTCAACACCGGTACTTCATCAAATATTTATCCACTGGTTGTCGAGTCCCATTTTCCAATAGATTGATTAACTCTTTGAGTTAATGAGTTTCACATTAGTTTCATCAATGTGATTCATTAATGAACCCATTAATTAATCATGCGTTGTGGTTACACAACCATTGTAACAAGTCATTTAATGACTGATTAACTCTGTGGTCCCACTGACTGTTGCTAAATGGTTGTAAAAAGAATAAAATAACTTTTAGTTATATTTTTCCCAAAAGTCCAAAAATTAATTTTTTTGTAAAACCCTTGCCGGTCAAATTTAAGATTCTCTTAAGTGAATCCAAGAGCTATGAATTCAATGGTTCTCTCGGATTTCTAATTTGAGCTCTAGTTTAGAAGATATAAAATCACCACGTAACGTTTTCTGAACATACCTTAAAAAATGTTAAAATTTTCGTTTCGGGCTCTATGGGCCTCAGAATCATGTGCCTTCAATTTTCACAGTCCCGTTATAATTTAATATAATTAAAAAATAAATATACAAAATTTTTGGGTCTTTATATTCTCCCCACCTTATGGATTTATTTCCCCAAAATCCATAACAAAATCTAAGAAAAAAATGGGGGTAGTGAGCACAAATCTGAGCCTCCCTCTCCCATGTGCTCTCCAAGAGGTTCCCATGATGCCACAAAACTCACACCAGAGAGATCAACCACCCCCGTAAGACCTTATTTGGTCGATCCTCTATCTCCAATTGGAACTCTACGAACATCACGCCATCATCAACGTTCATCTCGCCCCAGTTGATGACGTGCGATGGATTGTACACATATCTCCTCAACTGTGACATGTGGAAAATGCCATACACCCTATGCATCTATGGGGTAATAGATAGATTGTATGACACTATGATAAATATATTGAGAATCTGGAAATTTCTAAAGAACCTTGGTGATAGCTTGTTGTCCCATCCAAATCTATGCAAACCTCGTCGAGTTGAGTCCCGTAGAAAGACATGGTCTCCATCCTCGAACTCCAAAGGTCTCTGTCTTCTGTCAGCATATCAATTTTTCCTAATCTATGCAGTCTTCATCCACTCTTAGATGATTTGAACTTTCTCAGTGGTAGACTGTACGAACTCCGGACCCATAAGTGCTGACTCCCCTAGGTTTGTCCAGCATAGAGGTGATCTGTATGGTCACCTATACAAGGCCTCGAATAGTGGAATGCTGATGGTGGAGTGATAACTATTGTTGTATGAGAACTCCAAAAAGGAAAATTGATCCTCCCAACTATGAAAAAAATCAATTATGCAAGCACTGAGTATGTCCTCAAGCGTCTGTATGGTATGATCCATCTGACCATCTGTCTGAGGATGAAAAGAAATGCTCCAACGTAGCTGAGTCTTGGATGCCTCCAGTAATCCCTTCCACACTCGGGATGTAAAATGAGTGTCATGATATGAGACAATATTTGATGGAACCCCATGAAGTTGTACTATATTCTGTATGTAGAGGAGTCCCAAGCCCTCTACTAATCCCTACTCTCGTATGGGTAGGAAGTGGGCCGACTTAGTGAGTTGGTCAACGATCACCCAGATGGAATCGTGGATCCAATATGTACGTGGTATCCATATCTCAATGCCCAAGGATATTTCATCCCATTTTCATTCCATCACCTCAAGTGGTTGTGCTAAGCTTGCCGTAACCTAATTTTCGGCCTTCATTTGATGACAAGTGAGAAATTGTGAAATGAACTCTTCCACTGCCTTCTTCATCCCAAGACACCAGTACTAACACCGGAGGTAGTGGTGTATCTTCACAACACCAGGATGTATGACCAAATTGGATTTGTGTAACTCCCTCAACACCTCATCTTGTAGAATCAATGGTACCATGGTGCATCCTATGAAAAAGATGATGTGCTCACCACTATTAGAAAATCCTTCATGAGCCTATCCTGAGGATATCTGAGCACGTTAGGTCTCGCAGTTGACATTCCCAAATTGTGCCTCCCTGAATCACTGAAGGAGTCAGGAAGTGACTGTCATCGACTGGATGTACGCTACTTCATCACTATCCAAGAAGGATAACTACAATGCAACTTTCTTCTCTTTCACCACACTCAGAAAATATAAACTGGACCTCCTTCTGAGTGCGTCTTCCACCACGTTCCCCTTTCAAAGAGTGCAGACTATCTCAAAGTCATAGTCTTAGAAGAACTCCATCCATCTCCATTGTATGAGGTTCAGGTCCTTCTGTGATAAGATATACCTGAGACTCTTATGATCAAACTAGATAGTAAACTTTCCACCCATTAAGTAGTGTCACCACATCTTAAAGACCAAGACCACTGCTGATAACTCCAGGTCATGGGTAGAGTAGTTCTATTCATGATGTCTCAACTATCATGAGATGTAGGCGATCACTGCTCGCTCCTACATCACGAAACATCCTAGTCTGGTACCTGATGCGTTGTAGCAGACTACATACCAAATTCCCTATTCTAGTAGGCTCAAGATGGGGGCACTCGATAGTCTCCCCCTCACCTCTTAGAAACTCGGCTGGAATCTCCCTATCCACAAGACATGGTATACATTCTTTTTCAAAGCATACAAGGGTGGTACTACTTGGGAAAATTTAGGTACAAATATTTTCCAGTACCCATCCAAACCCAAGAAACTCCACACCTCCATTATGTACATGGGTGTCTCCCAAGAAAGCACTTCCTCAATCTTCACTGGGACCACTGCAACTCAAGACTTTGAGATAACATGTCCTAGAAAGTGGACCTCCCATATCGAGAACTAGAACTTATAGAAATTAAGATAAATTTGGTGCTCTCAGAGTGTATCCAAAACTATCTGCATATGAGTGGTCCACTCCTCCTCTGATGCTAATTACACCAAGATGCCTTCAATGAAGACCACCACGAAGAGATCAAGGTAAGGCTAGAAGATCCTATTCATGAGTCCCATGAACACTACTGGGGAGTTTTTTACACTAAAAGGCATCACCAAGAACTCATAGTGTCCATACCAGCATTTGAAGGTTGTCTTCAATACATCCTCATCTCGTACCCTGAGAAAATGATAGAATAATCAGAGGTCTATCTTCGAAAACCAATGTGCTTCCTTCCTATGGTGGAAGAGATCATAAATCCTCAGCAAAGGATACTTTTTCTTCACGGTTACCTGATTCAGGTGTCGATAGTCCATGCAAAGCCTCAAACTCCCACCCACCTTCTTGGAAAATAGAACTGGGGATACCCATGGAGAGACACTGGGTCTTACGAACCCCTTCCTCTGCAATTCCTCCATCTGTACCCTCAAATCACGAAGCTTCACGGGAGCTATCTGATATAATTGTGTAGCTATCGGCATCACCCCAAGGTACAGGTCGATGTAAAAGTCTAACTATCTTTGAGGGGGTAGTCCCTGAACCTCATCAGGGAAGACATCCGCATATGGGTCCACCATATCCGGATAGCTCAAAATCCTATCGTCCACTACACTGATGGTAAAGCTAGCCAACTGATGAGTGATCAGCTGAACCCTCCTCCAAGAAATTCCATCTTGTGTTGAAAAGGTTTCCTTCTCACCAGTGAAGGAAAACTTGGTCCCATTATCACAAACACACCACACTTTGCACCCAAAATAATCGATCTGAGCATGGACCATGGATAAATAGTCTATACCCAAGATGACATCGTAAGGCCTCGAAACTACTACTAGAAGATCCCAAATGAAGATCATGCCTCCTAGAGTAATCTCACACTACCGGAACTAGTACGTAATCATTGAATCTACTCCTGCAAGAGTCTCTAATCATAAGGATTTAGCCAATGGCTCTACCGAAATCTCTAATCTCCAAACGAGAGCCATGGAAATGAAAGAGTGACTGACACCTGTGTCTTTATGAACTTTCACTTGGATAGAGTAGACACAAATCATATCTTGAATAATCTTTAGAGCATCATGTTCATAAGCCTCTACCTTTTTAAGATGATCTCGTCCTTATCCACCTTCTCCCTGAGGTCGGGGTGGACCTCCTGGGGGTGGTGGCAGTAATACCTCAAACTACCTCCCACCACCTGCTGCATAGCTTACTCCTCTTCCACATCCTCCGCACTACGGACCTCCTCTATGGAACCTATACATATTCTTCGGTTGTCCTTCTACTATCTGCTGATCATCAGTGCGGCGGGTTAGGCAGTCACAAGCCTTGTGACCATACCCGCCGCACGAGTAGCATTGTATGCTTCTCTGCTGACCCCTCTGTCCCGTGAGCTCCACTCCTATGAACCTACATCATATGGTCATCAAAAAGATTGTCTATCCCACTTAGGACTCTATATCATCCGCCTACTGCCTGCTTCAGATGACTTGTCTATGTTTCGTCCAGTGGTGGATCTTGCTGTCGGTGCTTGGTTCACTAGGAATCTCTCCACCAAAAGTGCTCGCTCTAGCACTCCAGCCTGAGTCGGTATATTGAGCGATATCATCGATGCTCTAATATAATTTTAGAGACCCTGCTCAAAGGTCTATACCCTGAAGAAAGGGTCTCATACCATGTCAGTGGAGTAGTCGGAGAGGTCAGTGAGTTTTGAAGAGTAGTGGGATTCTATCAGGCTACCATAAAGTAAGTGTAGGATCTCCTAAATACGCACAGAGCATAGAGTCACTAAAATGAACTCATCCCTAAAGAGGCCCTCAAAGTCCAACCAAGCTAGGATCATCTCATTGTTCAACTAGATCATCAGGTTCCACCATCTCTCTGTTGTACCTTAGAAGAGTCTAGCAGATAGGATCACTATTTGGGCTGCTGATGTCCCAACTTGGCAAAAATCTCTAGCCACAACCTCCAGCAAGTCCTTAGCTGCCTGCAGATCTGTCTTGCCTCAAAACCTCAGAGGCCTCTGCCGCTGGAACTCATGCAACATGCTAAGTCGGTGTGCACTATCTACTAGTGGGGCTGGTGGAAACTACTTCCCTACAGGTTGTGGTGTTGCTGGTACACCACCCAAAGGTACCATCTCCGTAAGAGGTCCCTAAACCGAAGCCTCATCGCTTGGTGGGTCGTCAACATGATCTCTAACTAAAATCTTGGCTGGCTATCTATGCATCAACATCTTGTAAAAAACAGATTCATCACTATCAATAAGTTATACTTTTGGATCTAGCTCAAAATAGATCAAAAGAAAAACATTTCCAAAACACATGCAATCAGTGTTTTCGTGTACCGAGTTGGAAATCATAATTCAGGGTCTTGGTGTATGGATTCGTCAGCTGCCGCACCAACACTAGAATCTCAAAACTAAAAAAACTATACTCAATACACTTAACACTATTTCCCCATTGAAAAGATCAGAGTCTTATTTCTTCGGTAAAATCGACTCCTCTGATACCACTTTGTCACGACCAGTCCCCGAGGGCTCATGCCGTGACTACCCCAAGCCCGCCTTCCATAGGCCAGGGGTTGGAGACTATCACTAGAATGGAACATCCCTAAAATGGGAAGACATTTCCTTTAAACCTGTATACACACAGACTAGGTGCACAACCAAAGAAAACCACAAAGTAGAACTACTGATAGTAAAAGTGTGAACTGAAAGTAAAAAGGGCTAGTATATAAAACCAACTAAAAAGTTAGTACATCAAAAAGGGAAAAACATTCTCTTGAGGTCATCCTCCAAAAATCATACCTAAATGGTAGGTGCAGCTTTTCTTCTTTCATCACTAACACTCCCCACGTCTATCAATCACCCCCGAGCACCATCTAGCCCTATCTCCCAAAGTCTCAGTCAAGCCATTCATCATCTGCACAAGACACAACAAGGTGCGGGCGAATCCTGTGTAGGGTTGAGTATAATAATACTCAGTAGGGACCCTGAGACCCTCTAAGGTCTCCCATATTTCCTTAAAGTAAAAACCAAAAAGCATGATCTCAATCACAAGGCATAAAGTAAAAGACATCTCACACCTGGTATATAACATAAAGAATAAGAATAATGTTGATTAGTTGTAAATATATATCATATTATTATACTGAGAAGTTCCACTAATGGACTATGAAGTATTCATTCTATTGTCAATCCACACATGGTCATAAGTCGTTGATTCACACAGGGCCATAAGTCATCGATCCAGATAGGGTCGTAAGTCGTCGATCCACACAGGGTCATAAGTCATCGATCCAAACAGGGTCGTAAGTCACTGATCCACAATAATACTCTCTAAGGATGGTACTAGTTGGGTTTCTCTAAAATTGATCCACACAGGGTCGCTCTGATGCTGATCCACAAAGGGTCTCTCTTCACTTGACAGCTAGCTACAAGATTCTTGTATTTGATGATCTTGAATTCTGTATATTCTGCACCTCAAGCCATCTTTATTACCTAAAATACCACTAATCCCCAAGAATATGTAACCCAAAGAACCACTATATCTTAAGGGTTCCAACTAAATAGACGACGCATCAATTGGATTCCCGGTTTGTAAGTTATAGGTATGTTAGTATCAGGGGTCCAGTCAGATTCAGGTTCAATCCAACCCAGACATACTCTAAGTTTCTCCAAAACCCAAGTGGAGTATCTCAAAAGTACTGACTCATATCAAGGATCCCAACTCCATTGATGTCACATCAATCAGACACTCGGTTTGCAATATATAGCTAATTTAGTGTAATGAGGCTGGTCAGGTCTGGTAGGGGTCTGTCCTGGCCGGCCCGACTCGCGGGTCCGACCCAATTTGCGGGTCCGGCCTGACCAGCAGGTCTAGTTTGTTTGGTGGGTCCATCCCAGCGTGCAGGTCCACCCTGGATAGTGGGTCTGGCCCTCCTAGAAACTCGACCTGCATGTGGCCCAGTTCTCCCTGATGGCGGCACTAGTGGGGTGCCATCCGGTCTTTTGAAACAGTCGGCTGGAGCCATCCATTACAATCCAGCCGGGTGGGATAAGAGGACTACTCATCTCCCCATGTGGTGTGCCAATTTCATTCCGTTCCACACATAATGGCCTGGTGGGTGCTTCCGCGGGCCACCAGAGATGCTTCGGTGGTCTGTTTTCTTTCCCGTCTGCACCTACAGGCCTCCCGTGTCACCGCCTTCATTGCATGGCCCTTGAAATCCAATTTCCAATACAGTTGTTGATATGAATTGAAGAATGCATCAAGAACATGTTTGGAAGAGGTTCTAGGCCTTTTTTGGTTCATCTCGCGCCCTTAACGTATGTGTTATAACGTGGGAAGGAATCAATCTACTTAAGACAAAGATTAACCTAAATCAATTTCACGCAACAACCACCTATAAGAATGAATGAATCATGGATCAACCCATTAGTTGGTTGATTCACTTTCTTCATATTATTAAAGAATGGGGAAGAGGAATATTTTAAATTCATAAACAATTAAACCCCCTACCTTGATTTTTTTTGGAAACTGTCCCAAAAGAAGAAGATGATCTGTGTGCGTTGTCGTTCGATGTTTGTCACCGCTCATCGAACTTCGGATGGATTCCTCAATGGGTGTCATCAAAACTCCATTCTTCATTGGAGGAATTCATCACTGGTTCTTCATCAAATATTTCTCCCATGGTTGTCAAATCCCCTTCACCAACATATTGATTAACTCTTAGAGTTAAAGAGTTTCACATTAGATTCATCAATGTGATTCATTAATTAACCCATTTATTAATCGTGCGTTGTGGTTACACAACTAGTGTAACAGGTCATTTAATGAACTTCTTTTAATGACTGACTAAATCTGAGGTCCCTCCACCCGTTTCTCAATGATTTTAGAAAGAATAAAATAAATTTTAATTTTTTTTTTCCAAAAGTCCGAAAATTAACTTTTCCATTCGACCCTTGCTAGTCAAAGTTAAGCTTCAGCCACGAAAATCCCGGCACTGTGAATTGAACGATGCTCTCAGATTTCTAATATGAGCACCGGTTCAGAAGATAGAAAATCCTATATGCATGTTTTTTGAGCATAACTTAAAAATGTTTAAAATTCCATTCTGGGTAGTGTGATCCTCAGTGTCGCGTGCCATCAATTTTTTCAGTCTCGTAATACTTGCAAATAATTAAAAAAAAGTTATACGGAATTTCAGGGTATTTACATTTATTTTAAAAAATAAATGTTATTTGGAAGAATATATCTGTGTGGGAGATTTTAAAATGATTATTCAAGTGATCAAGCTTGTCAATAAGATGAAGAAACCTTTAAAAGAGTGTTGTACATGGAACCAATTATATCAGATGATGTAAAAACCATGGATATTGTTTTCAGATGATTAATAGTGTTTTTAAAGATTTCTAAAGATTGGAAATGGTTTTGATGTAATAGGATCCAAATATGAAATTTTAGTACTAAAATTAGGTAAGTGATGGGGTCTACACTTGAGGTGTTTTATAATGTGTAATAATCATTTTAGCACTATAATAGAAATTTTAAGAATTAATTGAATCTATATAACAATGATTGAAGAGCACTGTAAATATAATTTTCATAAACATCATATACGTTTAAACAATACTCATTTTACATTTATTTAGGGATGATTAACTTATTTGACAATAATTAAAAGATTTATAAGGATTAATTATTATACGTTTCATCATGATTTAAGAGAATAATAAGGATCATATTTATAATAATCATCCTTATTTTTGTAAGAATCGTTTGAATATTTCAAGAATGAAAGAATTATAAATAAATGTGATCTTAATTAAGATGGTTCATAAGCTGATCTTTAAGGATTCAAACATCTTGATCCATCCAAGTGGATCATGCTTCAAGGAGAGATCAATGGAAGACTAGTAGAGTAAGAATCCTTTTTTTGAGATGATTTCCACAACACATGATGATATGTTACATCATAATATATGCACATGAGGATTAAAATCATAATAATATTAACTCTTATATTTTATATGAATAAGATACTATGATATTAAATATCGCATTTGGAAAAATATCCCATGTCTTGTGGTATTTAAAAAAATTAATTATGGAATGAAAAGTGTTTGAATTAAGAGATAAATCTAGAATCCATTGACAAATTTAGAACATGAGATTGATATGGAGGTGCCCCAGACCCATATTCTAGGGTTTGATGCTAAAAATAATTACATTTATAAATTTAATTTAATACCAAGTGAGATGATCCAAACTAAACTTGCACAAATTTTAAATTTGTGTTATGTATCATAATTATCTCCCACAACTATAAGAACCTTTTGGTTTAGTGCCTTTGAGGAACATTTACATAAGAAATTTATGTTACAAAACTTGTAAACATATCCCCATATTCAAACCATACTGAAATTACTTCTATAATTATAATGGGTTACACTCATCTTTATAATTATAGGATATGGAAGCATTATAAATGGGTGAGATCAAATTCTCATTAAGGTAAATTGTACCAATATTTCATCACATGTTAGATCATAATCATATTATAAAACAAGTTAATGGTAGAAATTTCTCATAAAAAAACGTCAAAAAATATTATTTTTCCATAAATCATGGTATAAGGTCATGTATTCTCAAGTGAACTAACATATACCATGGAAAAATAGTGTGGAATCATGAGATGGAAAAATGATCCATAGTTCATAATCATAGGCTTATGATATAAAAATACACAAAGGCCATGAAACCTAACATAGAAATGAAAAGTGGAAAAAACATTAACAAATGTAAATTATAACATTATGAAAAAAATATCATTGCTTTGTGTTTTGAACAAAGAAAACTTCCAATCTTCATATTATGAATAAAAAAATGTACTCACTCCTTACTCTGAACAAAAAAAATGTCCAAGATTTATGTTGTAAAAAAAAGATATCTCTGGTTAACATCTTTATCACATGAGATATAAATCCTTAACCAACTCATTAGAGGGTGATATAATACCCTTACCATAAAATAATAATCAACCATACATATAATTTCTATTATAACCTAAAAACATGTATAATTTAAAACATAACTTAATTAACCCAAGGAAACGAGATGTGTTTAATTAGTAAAACCTTTCTAGCGCATTCCATAATACATCTTGATAAATAAGTTGGATGGTTGATTAAAAATAGACCTATTATATTATAATGAGAATTAAGGATATTTTAATTGATGAAGAGTAACATTTATGATCTTTGGATCAATCAATTTAAAAATAAGAGGGAATTCCCATTTTTAAAGGCTTGAAAACTCCTTAAAAATGGTTTATTTAAATTTAAGTAGTTGATATTGTTAAAAAATTTAAAAATTATCATTTAAAACCAAAAGAAAGATTTATAAGAAAAAATATTTTAAGAGAAAGATAATTTCAAAAACTTTCTTTTATTATATATAAATATACATGAAAATCATTCATTAAAACAAAATCCTGTAAAACCCCTTCTGAAATAATGAATTCTATTTCAAAATAAAAATTTTAATTTTAAAAAATATAACCCATCCTAGAGGGGCCCATGTATTGACTACCCCAATCCTGCCTCCAATATTGTAGGGGGAAGTGACTAGAATTGAGTATGCATATCACACAAATAGGAGGCATTAGAATAAGTACCCACAAAGAGAGAGATAGAGAGACATCGAATGCAGAAAATTATAAAAAGTAAAGAAAAACTAGGTGAACAATGCATGAAAACAACTACATCTCACAACCAGAGTACAACAGTGAAAGTACTGAAAGGTACACGTGGCCACAATACAAGCCCATTAAAAACTAAAGAGCCTTAAAACCAAAAGGTCCAACCAGAAAACAAAGTGTAACAAACCGAATATGGGGCCACTCAACTGGTACCCTATGCTCGGTTCACCACATGACCTCAAGGCCATTTCCCCAAATGCTAGAGGCTGCTGACTAGAAGCAAGGGCCTTGGTAAGTTATTGGAGAAACTATGCCCTCATCTGGTAAGTTATATAATGGAAAAGAAATAATAGTCAATAGCAGAAGCAGTAAACGACATACAACAATTGAAACCAAACAACGGAACCAATGAACATATATAGTAGTGATGATAATGATGCAGCATGTACAAGTATCTAAAGAAAGCAGAAAACACAACAACGTGCAGAAATACAACTGAAAACAAGTACTAAAAGTAACATCAACTCCAGCAGCATCACAAGCCTAAGCTCGATCCTATGCTCTCCAGCTCCAACCAACAATCATGTACCTGAAGTAGAAGGCCCACAATCCCTATACACACCTACAACCATATAACCTGTTTGGGCCGAAAAGAAGGACCCAAACAAGGTGTGAGACTAATCCCAGTAGGCAATCACCACAAGATCTGTGCCCTACTATTAGTGAGAAATATAGAAAAAGTAAAGGAAAGAAATGCAGCAGAGAAACAGATGTACACCAAAGTAACAATCCTACAAATCTTCTTTCAAATTTATTTATTAATTTAATACAATCATTTAATTATCAACCAAGGAGTCTAGAAAATAGCTCCATATTCTCAAGGCATAGCAAGTAACACAACAGGTATCTCAACAGACTACCTAGAAAGAAAGCAGTACAAACCCAAACTTGTTCTTTGTCTTGGTGGACGTGTCACAACCAACCAAAAAAATAATAATACTGACTCTTTGGGTGGCTCTTACTGGTAGAACCCTCTAGTCAAATAATTATACAAGGCACAGACACTCTGGGAAGCTCTCACCATCAATTCCCTTATGGTCTTGCAATGATAGCTACAAAACTCTGAGGAATCACTTACATCTAATTCCTCATGTGGTCTCGATACGTGTGTAAACTAAGGAAACTCTTGAGAAGCACAAAGTCCAATTCCTGTAGGTCCTATGTACGAAACTAATTTATAACAGAATCTCTGTGGAATCCCTTAATCATCGATTCCCTCTTTAGTCTACTGCACCAGGTTCACACAGCCCTGCGTAGTCTAGTCGTGTGTAATGGACTATCAGCAGCCCTAAGTAAGTTAAACAACTACTTGGATAATAGCTACAATGCATCAAAATCATATAAACAGTATGCAATATATGCAATTGGCTATAAGAAGGCAGACAAACAATTCTATAAGGTTTTCCTCACAGGCAACCTAAGCCAAATGACAATAAACAACCAAAGCAAGGGAAATCATCCATGGGTGATCCTCAAACATGCAACCAAGAATATATTAATATCAATTATCCTCAATAAAACAAGAAATCTAAGGCAGTTAAACAATGAAATAAAAATCCCTAACTCGGGATACCCGATACATGGGTATCCGACACTTTTTGCACAAAAACTCAAAGTCATTCAACGTAGGGAAACAAACCACCTACCTCGATCCTAGGAGATTGATATAATTGAGCCACGGAGATTAATTCTCCTTAGAACAACGAAGATCTGAGAAGACGTCCAAAATTCTCAACCCATGATAACTTGAGAATGAGTAGGAATCATGAAACAAGGATAAACCAGAAGAGAGAGCTTACCGAGGCGATCCCAACACAATAAATGGTGGATGAAATAGAGATCAGACGGAGGCATGGGGGTTCAGAGAATAATTGCGGTCGTACGACTTCTCTCGGATGAACGAAACCTGGAAGAAATGTGTTCTGTCCATCAGGCATGACCCTGGTCCGTTTAATGAAAAAAAGAGAATACACGGCGTGTACTTCTGGGGTACACAACGTGTAATCTATTTTTCCGTAATCCACTTTAAGTGGCCTCCACATCACCCCTAAACACCGTGTGTGTGTCCCGGAGACAGCCATCACATGGCTTGGTGCGGTAAGGGAGTACACGGTGTGTACTCAGAAAGTACACGACGTGTACTTCAAAAGTTTCTAAAACCCCCCATTTCTCAAAAAATTCATGAAAAAGGAAGACATACCTGAAACAAAGATCCGAGTTCTTACAAACTTCCCCCCTTAAAGAAATTCATCCCCGAATTTCCATAACGAGGCGGAGAAGAAGAAACCCCGAATAGCTCCGGCCACTGCGATCGTACATCAGCCTCTCTTTCCCTGGTCTCATCCTGTACTCGCCTGTGCTGCCATAGCACCCATACTAGAGGAACATACCTCCCACAGAGAACCTTTGTACTGTGATCGACAATACGGATAGGATGCTCCTCAAATGATGCATCCGCATCGAGCTCAACCTCCTCGGGCTGAAAGACATGAGACAGGTCTGAGAAATAGCGTCGAAGCTGACAGACGTGGAGGACGTCGTGCATGTCCTGGTACCTCTGAGGTAACTACAACCGATAGGCAACCGGACAAACTATCTCCAAAACCCCAAACGGCCCGACGTATCTCAGTGAAATCTTACCCTATCTCCTGATCCTCTTGTGTCCCAACCTCGGGGTAACACGTAGGAAAACGTGATCTCCGACCTCGAACTGTAGAGGTTGTCTCTGCTGATCAGCATAAGATTTCTGATGAGACTATGTAGTAGCCATCATCTTCGAAATCAACTCTATCTACTTTGAGGTCTCCTTAACAAGATGGGGTCCCAGAAAAGCTGCCTCTCTTGCCTCTAGCCAGCACAAAGTTTATCGACATGGACTACTGTACAAAGCCTCGTATGGTTCTATCTGAATAGTCGCCTGAAAATTGTTGTTATAAGAAAACTCCACAAGAGGAATATGCTTTTCCCAAGAACCGCCAAAGTCCATAATGAAAACTCAGAGCATATCCTAAAGCACTTAGATCATGCGCTCTGACAGGGCATCTGTATGGGGATGGTAAGTTGTACTCAGAAGTACCTGTGTACCCAAAGCTTTCTGTATCCCCTGCTAGAAATGCAAAGTAAAGCGAGCATACCTATTTGAAACGATAGTAATCGAAACCCCATGCAAGGACACAATCTCACGGACGTACAACTGTCCAAGATCATCGACACCGAAGGTTTCCTTTATCGGCAAGAAGTGAGAAACCTTCATGAGCCTATCAACGACAACCCATATTGTGTCGTTCCATCTCGACGATCTCGGTAACCCTGTCACGAAGTCTATCGCGACATAATTCCGCTTCCACTCAAAAATGGGTAACTACTAAAAAACCCATGCTGGTCGCTGGTGTTCTGCCTTCACCTACTGACAAGTGGAACATCTCATGACAAAACCAGCCACATCTCTCTTCATACCTAGCCACCAGTACTAGCGGTGTAGATCACGATACATCTTGGTGACTCCAGGATGAACTACCCAGATGGAGGAATGAAAGTCTCGCATCATCTCCTCGTGTATATCTGTTGTCACCCATATGCGTCCTTGGAAACGCAAGATCTCATCCTTACCAACAGTCCATATGGGAAGATGGTCCTCTCCTGACACGCTTTCCCATAGGACTAGGCCTTCAGAATCTTCTAGATGCCTCATTAGAACTCGATCAAGAGACTCAGAGGTAATAGCTACAAAAGATAGGAAAGTCTGCCCCTGCCTGTCGTGCACCTCCAAATGCATTTCAGAGAACAGAGCCATAAGCTTCCACTCACTGCTGGCCTCCTGAACTACCTGCATCTAAGTTCTCCTGCTCAGTGCATCAACCACTATATTGCCTTTCCTAGGTGTATAGGAAAGCTCGAAGTCGAAGGACTGGAGATACATGACCCACCTCTGCTGTCTCAGATTCAGGTCACGCTGCATGAAGATGTACTTGATACTCTTGTGGACAGTATTTACCACAAAATTCTCTCCCAGAAGGTAATACCTCCAACAACACAAAGCATGAACAACTGTAGCCAACTCCATGTCGTCCGTAGGATAATCCCTCTCATGTGGCCTCAACTTTTGAGATCCATACGCAGGAACGTGATCCTCCTACATAAGCATCGCTCCTACCCCGATGCCAGATGCATCATAGAAAACTGTATAACTCCTGCCCGACTCTGGAAAAACTAGAATCGGTGCTGAAGTCAACCTCCCCTCCAGCTCCTGAAAGGCTGAGTCACAGGCTTCTGACCAAACAAACTTTACTCCCTTCTTATTCAAGCCTGTCAACGGCGCTGCTAAGCGTGATAATTCCTGTATAAACTGCCTGTAGTAACCAGCCAACCCCAAGAAACTCCGTACCTCGAAGACATTCTTCAGCTTCTCCTAGGTAACTACTGCTATCACCTTCTCTGGGTCTACTCATACCCCTTTATCTAAGATGACATGACCCAGGAAGTGGATCTCGTCCATCCAAAAGTGGCACTTTGAGAGCTTAGCATATAACTGATTCTCCCTTAGTGTAATAAAAATGATCTCAAGATGGGTTGTATGGTCGTGTCGAGTGTGAGAGTACACCAAGATGTCATCCATGAAAACCACCATGAAGGAATACAAGTAAGGACGAAACACTCTTTTCCTCAGTTCCATGATGATTTCCGAAACGTTCATGAGACCGAATGGCATAAACAAGTACTCATACATACCATACCTGCTCCAGAAGTCTGTAAGGGGTATATCAGATGGTCTGACACAAAACTGATGATAGCCAGATCTTAAGTCGATCTTCGAGAAAACTCTGTCTCCTCGAAGCTTATCGAAGAGATCATCGATCCTATTCAAGGTATATCGGTTCTTGACCGTCAACTGGTTCAACTTCCTATAATACACGCAAATCCTAAGGGTACCGTCTACCTTCTTCGCAAAAAGGACAGGCGAACCCCAATGAGAAGTACTTGGTCGGATGAAACCCTTTGCCTGCAACTCCTCCAACTGCTTCTTGAGCTCCTGAAACTCAGGTTTAGCCATTCTATAAGGAGGAATGGACACCGGTGCCACTCCTGGAATGAGCTCAATAGAGAAGTCTACCTCATGCTTCAGAGATAATCCTGAAAAGTCCTCTGGAAAGACATCTCTGAAACGATCCACCTCTGGAGGAAAGTCTAACTGTGAAGTCCCCTGGTCATCTAGATAAAGACTAGAAAACTAATTCGTAACCCATCCTAGCCTATGATGCTCTAGTCCAGCTCTACCCGCCTAGACATCCCACTCGCCTCTATGAAGAAAGGACCCACCGTCTGGTGATACGAAACTCACCCTATGACGATAGAAATCAACGACTGCCTGGAAGGGAACCAACCAGTCCATCCCGAGAATGATATCATAGCCTTCCATATCTAGGAAATATAGGTACCATAAGAAGTGACACCCTGCAACCTCTAGAGGGCATTATTTTCACTGACGTACGCTAGATATCCTCGTTCACAAGGGCATGCCGAGAGTCAACATGTCAGCAGATGAAAAGACATAGAGCCTAAGGCTCTCCACGACAGAAATAGATATAAAGATATGTGAAGCACCAGTGTTGAAAAGAGTTAAAGATAAAGCTGAGGCTACTAAGATCGTATCGTGAATTTTAGAGGGTCCTGGATCCTGCTCCATTTGAATTTTCTCTACAACAAAAGTCTGGACTGTACCGCAGCCCTGTATAGCAGCCTGAAAACCTTGAGCTGCTCCTCCTTGAGCCTGACCACTGTGTCCACAGCCTCTACCATGACTTGGAAGACCTGAAGGACTCCAACCCTCAGTCTGATATGGAACTAGTAACCCTTCTCCTGTATGCGGGGTCGAAACTGATCCTCCTTCACTACCTGCTGGAAGGGGAACCTTGCAGAAATACTACAGATGTCCCATCATGCCGCAAGATCGGCACTCCACTAGGTCTCTCGGGCACTGGGAATTCTTATGCCCGCTCCTACCACACTGATAACACACCACTTGAGTTCCAAAAGGGAGATCTCGTCTACCAAAAGGAATACCTTGCTTCCTTGGGTCGCCTTGGGTAGACTCTCAGTGGCTCTTCCTGCTATCTGTCTGAAAAGAATCAAACCTGGATGCTGAACCACCCTGGTCCACAGCTTCAGTAACCGTTAGGTTCCTTTCTGTGATCAGTTCCTGGTTGAATATCAGAGTAATATAAGTTAACTGGAATACATTCACCTATGATCTGATCTATGGTTTGAGTCCCTCCTCAAATTTCCTTACCAAGAACAGCTCGTCATTCCCTAGAATAGGAGAGAAACGTTGTAACTTTGTGAAACGGGAGGAATAATCCATAACTGAAAGAGTACCATACTGCAGGTTCATGAAATCCATAGCTCTGTCAGCCCTCAGCGTCGCTGGGTAGAAGTAGTCGTAGAACGTACGCTGGAACTCATCTAAAGCCATAGTATGTTGGTACCCTGCCTGAGAAACTACGTCCCACCATATTTTGGCTGAGTCTCACAGTATGTAATTTGTGAGCTTCACCATCCTATCTTGGGGTGTCTCGAGATGGTTGAAGATGGATAACATGGCTTCTAGCCATGACTCCACAGCCTACGGTCCCCCATCCCCTATGAACGTGGGAGGATGCTACTACTGAAAAACCCACATCAGCTCTGCCATAGTCGGGGCAAGATGCTGAACTCCCTGGAAGGTCTGCATGGATCTCATGAAACCCTCTCTGAACTGAGCATCGACACCAGTGTCTGGAACCACTGCAGGTTCCATATCCAGAATGATAGGTGGAACTACTGGTAGTCCCTGATCAGTCGCATCAGGCGTACAATCACTGCCCGGTTCCTGTCGTGCAACGGGAGGACATCTTGGTGCCATAGCTCTGAAAGATCAAAACACACCTTCATTAATGACGAACACAGTTTCAAAGAAAGAGAGTAAAATGGAAAAGGAGGGAAAAACCTTTAAAATTAAGAAAAACATGACTATACAGCGTGTATTATGGCTACACGACGTGTTTCCATAAATTTTACCCTTGGCGTGTACCTTGTCCATACATGGTTGTGTAAACAAATTGACTACACGACATGTTATCAAACTACAAGGCATGTAATGAACCTTTTTTCCCTTCCCAGTTACTCCTAAACGACTAAGTAACAAGGACTATCCCAGCCAAAGACTACACGGCGTGTTGATGAAGACACGACGTGCACTAGACATGCCTTACCTGGCCTGTGTTGTTAGCGACACGTCCTGGTACACGGTCGACACTACATGGCATGTTCCCAAGGGACACAGCGTGCACTTGAAGGAAAACCACGACCCGTGTGGTTCGTTACATGTCCGGCTACACGGTTTACCACTACACGGTGGGTACATACCATACACGGTGTGTTCCTAAATACCATTTTTTAGCCCCGTGTCCTTGTCCACACGGTCAGTGACACGGCCTAAAACTACACGACATGTATTTATAAAGTACACGCCATGTATTCTGGGGTTTTCCGGAAAATAGCCTCAGAACTGCACCAGAGCCTAGAAAACACAGAAAACAGAGGTTAAGGTGCCAAATTCCAATCCGTGGGGGCCTATACTCCCCACGAATCAAAGCTTGGCATCATAACAATGCAAATAATAAGAAACGGTAAAAAAAACTCACGACCCACCAAATTCCGATCCTCGAGGGCCCATAACACCTCTAAGACCAATGTTTGGTGTCCGTGATAAAGAAGATCTAAACAACCGATACCCTATTCACATAGAAGGTATTTTATCACAGCAACTATCACAACAACATGCATTGTCTATCACAAATTCTATCACAACCGTATGAAATATCTAATGCAACCTAGATGACAGGAAAAAATGCATGACATGTTATTTTCTAACATGTGCCTATATGATGCATGAGATGGCATACCCTCATCTCATCGGGTTATAACAAAATAGAACCATAATCATATAAACAGTAACAACACAAAACAAGTGCATCACCCAACGGTGAAATCAATTAAACTATAACATTTGCAGAACTCAAAAATTACAAAATTCGAGGTAATTTGGATTTTTCCCTATACACGGGTTCTAGAATGCCCGGACAGAACTATTTACCATTTACCTATTTTTTACTATCCCCGTATAATGTCTCCAAACAGTAAGTCAAATAGAAAAGGAAGAAACTCTTCTGATACCACTTTGTAACGACCCAAATCAGGAGCCACTCAATTGGTTTCCTATGCCTGGTTCGCGACATGACCTCAAGTGCATTTCCCCAAATGCCAGAGGCTGCCGACTAGCAGTGAGGGCCTTGGTAAGTTATTGGGGAAACTATGCCCTCATTTGGTAAGGTATACAAGGGAAAAGAAATAATAGTCAATAACGGAATCCATAAATGACATACAATAACTGAAACCAAATAGTGGAAGAAATGAACATATATAGTAATGATGATAATGATGCAGTGGGTACAAGTATCTAAGGAAAGAAGCAAACACAACAACATGCTGAAATACAACTGAAAAAAGTACTAAAAGTAACAACAACTCCAACAGCATCGCAAGCCTAAGCTCGGTCCTATTCTCTTCAGCTCCAACCAGCAATAATGTACCTGAAGTAGAAGTTCCACAAACCTTATCCACGCCAGCAAGCATATAACCTGTTTGGGCCAAAAATCAGGACCCAAATAGGGTGTGAGACTAATCCCAGTAGGCAATCACCACATGATCTGTGCCCTACTATCAGTGAGAAATATAGCAAAAGTAAAGGAAAGAAATGTAGTTGAGAAACAGATGTACACCAAAGTAAAAATCCTACAAATCTCCATTCACATTTATTTATTAATTTAATACATTAATTTAATTATCAACCAAGGATTCTATCAAACAGATCTATATTCTCAAGGCACAGTAAGTAACACAACAGGTATCTCAATAGACTACCTAGATAACAAGCAGTAAAAACCCAAGCTTGTTCTTTGGCTTGGTGGACTCGTCACAACCATCCAAACAAATAATAATACTGACTCTCTGGGTGGATCCTACTGGAAGACCCCTCTAGTCAAATAATCATAAAAGGCACAGACACTCTGGGAAGCTCTCACCATCAATTCCCCCATGGTCTTGCAACGATAGATACAGACTTTTTGAGGAAGAAATTACGTATAATTCCTCCCGTGTCCCTGATATGTGCGTAAACTAAGGACACTCATGGAAAGCACAAAGTCCAATTCATGTAGGTCCTGCGTACGAAACTAATTTATAACGGACTCTCTAGGGAATCCCTTAATCGTCAATTCCCTCTTTAGTCTACCACACCAGGTTCACACAGCCATGAGAAGTCTAGTCGTGCGTAATCGACTGTCATCAGCCCTAAGTAAGTTCAAAAACTACTTGGATAATATCTACAATGCATCAAAAGCATATAAAGAACAGGCAATACATGCAATCATCTATAACAAGGCAGACAAACAATGCTACAAGGTTTGCCTCACAGGCAACCAAAGCCAAATGGAGATAAAAAGACAAAGCAAGGGAAATCACCCACGGTTGATCCTCGAACATGAAACCAAGCATATATTACTATCAATTATCCTCAAGAAAATAATAAATATAAGGCAATTAAATAATGGAATCAAAATCCCAAACTCGGGATACCCGATACATGGGTATCCGACACTTTTTTCACAAAAACTCGAAGACATTCAATGAAGGGAAACACACCACATACCTCAATCCTAGGAGATCTATATACTTGAGCCACAAAGATTGATTCTCCTTAAAAAGACGAAGATCTGAGAAAATGTCCAAAACGCTCAACCCATGATAACTTGAGAACGAGGAGGAATCATGAAACAAGGATAAAGCAGAAGCGAGATCTTAGCCAGGTGATCCCAATGCAATCGACAGTGGCTGAAACAGAGATCAGGCAGAGGCACGAGGGCTCGGAGAAGAATCACGGCTGTATGAATTCTCTCGGATGAACGAAACCTGGACGAAAGGTGTTCTGTCCATCAGGCGCGACCCCAGTCCATTTAATGAAAAAAAAAGAAAATACACGGTGTGTACTTCTGGGGTACACGACGTGTACTATGTTTTTCCGTACTCCGACTTAATTGTCCTCCACATCACCCCTACACACCGTGTGTGTGGCCCAGACACGGTCAGCACATGGCTTGGTGCGGAAAGGGAGTAAACGATGTGTACTCAGAAAGTACATGGTGTGTACTTCAAAAATTTCCAGAAACCCCTCATTTCTCAAAAACATTAAGAAAAATGAAGACATACCTGAAACGAAGATCCGGGTTCTTATACAAAGGTATTGGGGCTGCTGCCTGAAGCCTTAGAAACACCTCAGTTTGTTTGATCTCACAAAGCTCCATCCATTCCAGGTCTACCCTTGACTCTTTCAAAAGGTATCTTGTTTTCACAGGACACCACACATGCGGGAAAATACCGTGTAAGGGTGAAGATAAAAAAACTAAGTTGGATGCCTGGAAAAACACAAATCAATACACAAAGGAGAGGTACAATCATCTCTACACAAGTATATGTCTATATAACATATAACAAGAATATCCAAATATATTGAATCCATACCACATATTCTAGGTTAAGTCATAACAACTGCATGCCAACACTAGGAATTAAACTTGAATATTCCATGAAGCACTCGTAGGTGAGGACACACTCCTGATTCAGATAGCATTGATGACATCTATTTGAGAAGTACTGTTCGTTGGAAACCATCATGAGAGAGACACACTGATATATCTAAAGAGAGAGATAAAACACATTAGATGAGGATCATAGCCAGGGCAATGAGATGCTACCGACAACTGGAATAACCCACTAAGTTGAGGATAAACGTCTGGTAGGATTGGTCACATAAATACCAGGAACTCTACCTAGGGTACAAAGATGAATAGAGGATCCATTATGTGCCTCTAAGGGGATTCCTAAAACTCTATCCATGAATTCCTATGGAAGGGATTATACTCTAATGAGTAGAAAACGATATCGACCAACCTTCAGGGAAGTGATGAAGGGAATGAACCCTAACTAAACTTTTCCAAGATTTGGTGAATGAGAGAATCAATCAAAGTAGAAAAAGTGAGGGCACATATAGTGTTTGTCACAACAATTATGTCCATTGACTTCAAGTACTTCCTGCGTAAGTGGCATGTGTCACTAAAAACATGTCTGAGCTAAAACTCACCATAGGTTTCAAAAGGACTGCCTTGATGTAAGGGTCCCAATGCCATAGAAAACTCATGAAAAGAGAAAAACATTTGAATGTTACTAGGATTTGATGTTTCAACAGAAAGGGGGGTCACTGGGCTATGGACCAACCACCCCTTGCTATCATGTCCATGGATCACAGTCGACCATCACAACCGAAAATGGCTCGGTCTGACTTCCCCATGTCTGACCTAGTTCCGACCCGACTTGATTGGTCAACCCGACTTATTGTTTCCAGCCCTACCTAATGGGCTCAGCCCATTCACCATGCCTAGAATACTCTAACTGGGATACTATATTTGGTCCACCTGGTCCACTCTACTCGACCTAGTTGACCTGCTATGCTCGACCCACCTGGCCCTCTGCTCGGCCTGCTCCACTTCCAGCCCTGCTGGACCTCTGTGTCCACCACATCCTATGGACCTACCGCCTCCGCTTCATCCTATGGAATGGACATGACCCAAGACCTTTGAACCACCTGGAAACTAGCCATGTTCCAAACGGATAAATTTCCACTACCACTATCCATGGCCACCACCTTTGTAGCCATCTATGGACACCACCTTTAGAAACCACACCGCCTCGCACCGCCTAGCGCGGCTTCGCTGCAATGTCACGCAGGTGGCCTTTTCAAGGAATACCAAGCCACCTTCAATGCCCAAAATTTGAAAATATCCCATATTTGGTCCAGTCCTAATATCCATAGATCCATCCTCCTCTCGTGGTTTACCTCCAATTTGGGGGTCTGGTCACATTCAGAACCTCTTGGAAAGTCGATCCACAATCAAGAGGGTCCAACGATGAAGAACTCCATGAATGAGGGAGAGAAAAATGCATGAACTCACAAGGAATGAACACATGACTTTTTTTGTGTGGGCCTCGATTCATTATATTTAGATGGATAAATGAATTGGAATTTAAAAAATATCTCGAAAATAAAACCCACAATTTAATACCCATCCTGTGATGATCGAACCATGAATCAATCTATTCATGGATTTATCTACATTCCTCATGAGAATAAAAAACATGGAAAAATAATCAATGAAAAATCACACTACCCGAAGTTTGGATATATTATTGATGAAGAATAGTTGTGTTGTTGTCATTGGAGGGATCATTTGATTTCGTCGCGTGCTGATCGTCGATTCACGATTTAGTTATCATTCACTGAGGGAAATTCCTACATGATCTCTCTAGTGATTTTTTGGGGCTCCCAGGGTTATGTTTCTAACCCTGAGAATTCTTTATAAGGATACATTGAAAGTAAATCTTCATTGCATCAATGAAATAATTTCTATTTAAATTATTTAATGACGATTGCATCCTTTTCAGGTTTTTTCACAGAAGACCATAGTCGAGTAAAGTTAAGTCAATCCTAGGGAAAAACCCAATTACGAACTCAAATGTGGTATCATATTTTCAATCCTAGTCACTATTCATGAGATATTAGGATTTAAAAATAAAATAATTTTATTTACGGTTATGTATTTGTTGACTTTTTCTATAGATGACTAATGTCGAACAAATTTATGTCACACCTAGGATAAATACACTGCTATGAGATACATGCTTCCCTAAGATTTCTAATCTAGGGAAATGTTTAAGAGTTATTCATCATTTTTAGAAAATTCGTGCACATGAGCTATTAAAAACTGAACATTTTTCAATGAATTGTTCTGAGCACACTGGGCCACAGAATCGCACGCCATCTCAGTGAGTGGTCTTAGAATTTTACCAAATAATCTTTAGAAACAAAATCTGGAAAATCTGAGTCATTAAATTCTCCCCACCTTAGGGATTTACATCCTCAAATGCTAATGAAAAGGCTACTAAAACAAAAATATGATAGTATTAAGCATAAATATAAGCCTCTTTCTCCCATGTACTCTCCTGGAGATTCCTGTGCTGCACTGGACACACACCAAGGGAATCACTTTCCCATGAAGGATCCTCAAATGTTGATCCTATATCTCTACAAAGTACTCTTCAAAATTCACTCCATCTTTGATGTCTAGCTCACCCCACTCGATGACATGTTATGGGGAATGCACGTACCTCCTCAGTTGTAACACATAGAATACATCATGTACCCAATATAACTATGGTTGTAGATCCAGGTGGTATGCCACCTTGTCAACTCTATATAGTATCTAGAAAGGTATGATGAACCTCGAAGATAGTTTATTTCCCCTTTCAAATCTCTATAATCTGTGTCAAGGTGAGACTCTAAGAAACACGTGATCTCCTTTATCGAACTCCAAGGGCCTCCATTGCATGCCAGGATAAGTCTTATGACGGGTCTATATAGTTCTCATCCACTCTTGGATGATCTGCACCTTATTTGTGGTAGCTTGCACCAACTTTGATCTCATTGGTGATGACTCTCCCAGGTCATTCCAGTAAAGTGGTGACCTAAAGGGTCACCGGTACATGGCTTTGAATGGTTCCATACCTATGGTGGAGTGATAACTGTTGTTATATGAAAACTCTACCAGTGGTAGGTGATCCTACAAAGTTCGACCAAAATACAAAATGCATGCCCATAACATGTCCTTCAGAACCTGAATGGTTTACTCAGTCTGGACATACATCTATGGGTGGAACACTATTCTCAAGAATAACTGAGCCCCAAACATCTCCTACAATCTGTTACACAACCAAGATGTAAAGTGGGCATTATGATATGAAACTATCGTCGATGGAACTCCATGAAGATGAGCTATCTCATGCATTTAGAGGCATCCCAAGATATCTACCAACACTACAAGAATATGAGGTATTTGTGACGGGATATTTGCGACAGGGTCCCGTCGCAAATATCCCTTTATAGATAACAATGTCACAAATTGTATTTTTTACAATAGGTCCATCGTAAAAAATAATATTTGTGATGAGAAAATATCCCTTTGAAAATAGTTCTCTGATTATATACATTATATATATAACAACGTGTTATAATGGGCCCATTGCAAAAAGTATTCGCGATAGGCCCTTTTTCCCATTGCAAATAGTTTTCCATTTACATATGTTATATATATCTAAATATTTTGTGACAGGCCTGTCGCAAATAAATATTTACGACATGCCCTTTTTCCCTTCACAAGTAATTTTAAAATATATATATAAACTATTTGCGATGGGTTTCCATCATAAAAGGTCCCATCAGAAATACTGAATAAAAAAATTAATAAAATTATGATTAATGAAAAAATAATATTAATATTATTAAAAAAATAAAAATAACAAAAAAATAAAAAATATTAAAATTCACATAATTATTCTAAAAATTTAAAAAAATAAAAAAATATTATTATTATTATTACTAAAATAAAAAAACATTAAAAAATATAATACTAGTAATAAATAATAAAATATTAAAAAAATTAAATTATGCAATATTTTCACTAATATAAAATACAGAAACTGTAAATATTTCATATTACAACAAATATTGAATTGAAATTTTTTTAACATAACAAAAAAAATCACTGGGGGATAGTCTTTTGGAGGAGTTGGAGGAGCTGGAGGAGATGGTGGAGGAAACTTCATCCCTAAACTACGAGTCAGACGACACAAGTACTCCATCTTCTCATGTTGTTGTTGCTGCCATCGATGCATCTCCTCCTTGTGTTGCTGCTGTTGCTGCTGCAACTATCAACACATATCCTCCTTGTATTGCTGCTGATGCTGCTAACGTGTCTCCTCATGTTGCTTCTGCAAACTCTCTATAAGCTCACACTGAGCTTACAGTTGCTCCGGATACTGTGAACCAGAAGATGATGTCACTCCCCGAACTCCTCTCAACCTGGACGCCAACATCGCAATAGTGCCATAAAAATTCCTAGGAGTCAAATGAGAGCTTATACCTACTACTCGACCCTTTTTTAAGGAAACTAGGTCGCCTACATCCATGCCACCTTATCAAAATGGTGGGCACTAGTGTGATCGGTCATCTCAGCCCGACTCTTAGACTATGTCTGAGAGGTCACAATCTCATATAACTCCTTCAATTCAAATTTCAAATTAAAATAGTGAAAATATTATATGCAGTTAATTTTAAAACTGAAAAAGAAATAATACTGACCACAATTAAATGTGGGCGATCACCTCTAGTCTCTCCAGTGGATGGATCACTGTACATCCTCCGATAAACTTCATAATCCATAATATCGAGCTACTCAACTGCCAATATGAATATAAAATAAACTATTTATATTTAAATTTATATAAAATATTTAAAAAACATACTTACCAGATTCTCTCAATGTGTACTACATGTACAACTACCAGCTTGATGTGTTGCCTCCTGTCTCCCTTGGTTCTGCTAGCCCAATGAAGATTTCCTCTGAAATCCACCACCCAATTAGTGTGACCATAATTCATCCCAAACGTGAGATGAAATGTACTACGGTTAGTGGGATCTACACGACTCATAAAATACTGTCACTCCTGCTTTTTTTATGATCACCCTTCTCAAATTGTGCAAAAATCGATGGAAACGGTCACACACAGACACCTCCCATGTTGTGTGGATAGCGTCATGCACTGTATCATCGATGGTATACCATAAAATATAAAAATAATTTATAATATAAAGTTATTAATGAAATAAATTTCAAAATAAATATTATATATTTACATATCAGCCATTGATTGAAAATGCCAAGCTGCACATCAACGGGAATCTATTCCCATGTGATCCAAGGATGAGAAAAATAATTGCGCTAGATAGCGCTCCCCTGTCCAAAAACTACATGTTAAAAACTGTGAAAAATAATAAATAATCAAAAAATTAATATATAAATTAATTAATAAAATTTAACTAAAATACATAAGTTATCATACCTATTCATGCATGGATCGATTCCAAGATGTGGACATCACTCGGGAAGAGGGTTAGGAATCATCAGTTGTGGAATACTGTGGCCCCTCTGTGTACCCCATGAACCGCCAGTAGGCTAAGTGTCAGATGATCCCAAATCCTCTTCTTCCAATGGTGGCTCAGCCTCCTACAACTCATGAAGTATATCAGGGTCCATATGAAACAAAAAATGATTGTTGTTAGCTGATAGTTGAAAATAATTATTATATATAGATATATATTAGTTGTGATTATAACCAACTTTTAACTGTGTCAATGTTCACCTTCATCATCATCTTCATATATAACGATGTCAATGTCTTAATATTACTCCTCAACATCATCAATATCAATATGAGTTTTAGTTTCATCATCTCTCTCCATTTCAAATTCATTTGTAACATCATTAATATCATTTTCATCATCGTCCCTTAATTGTGGGGTGTCATCATCGATATTCATGTCTCCTTGTAAAAAATATGTATTTTGAGTAGTCTCTTGAAAAATTTTAATTCCTTTCACTTCAGTGGAACCACATTCAGTTTGAGTAAACTGATTTTTCAGATATTTCATTTTTATTATGCTCCACCAATCACTCAGGTCTCTTGAAGTAGCACAATAATTTGAGTAATAAATTTTTTGTGCCTATTGAGCCCATAAAAATTGTTCATTTACTGCAAGAATAATTTTATATTTAACATCAATGATTCCATGATTCAGATAAACACACAATCCTCTATCAATATCCAACAACTAACATTTAAACATTGTTATGTAGTTTTTTATTAGATAACACAGTTCAATAATTTCATCCAGTATGCCGTAAAAGTCAACTTTAGTTTCTCTATGATGCAATCCTCTCAAGAAAACTTCAATATTAATTGTTTTTTTTATTCCCCATATGCATGTGTATGAAATAAAAAATCATTCACCACATATTAATTATAATATTTAACCATTTTGAATGGTTGGTTACTCAATATACACAATCACTTATCAGTTTTATCAGCATGTTGAGACACCCAAAAATTTGTAAAACAATTATCGATATAATAAATAATAAACTGAATTGATATGTTTAACCATCAATAATTTATGTTACCTGTTTTTGAAACAATTGAAAAAAATTTATCGGTGTTCTTCAAGAGGAGCTACTGTAATTTTTGGAAGCTGTTTCTTGATATGATTATTATATAACCTAAAATTAAAATAAGTTTTCTTACTGTAACATAAATTGTAGAATAAGTGATAGTAGCACTCATAGTACAAATGATGTCATTTCTTCACAGTTGATAAGAACATATGTATGAGCTCTGTGATGTTCATAATTTGAAATCCATCGTTCATGAACTCCACCAAAGCCAAGCAATAGCTAATTACAAACTGATAATTTATTTTCCATTTAATCATTAACATTCTCCTAGTTCCCTCCCAGACATTTATGTTTTGACGGATATTCAGATTCAAAATAATGATATTAGAAAAAATAAATTTCCTATTGCAAATAAGATTCAGCAATTTAGCCTTCAACTGATGATTTGTTACGTACATTTTTCTTCAATTTCTTCATGCATATCTCAAATGGGTACAACCATAAAAAAATGTAAGTTAACTCCACATTTAGCTTCATGTAGAAAATGTAATATCATATTTTCTATTGAGTCAAAGAAAGCCGGTGGGAATGTTTTTTTCTAGTTAAATATAATTACCACAACATCTTCTTCCAGTTTTCTTAGTGCATCATAGTCTATTTTCATTACACAAATATCTTGAAAAAATATGATATGTCTGTTATTTAATCCCAAATCATAGAATTCAACAAACCTTTGAATCCATTTGGCATAATTCTTTCCACTATAACATGAAAATCATGACTTTTTTATTCGGTAATATGACCATTCTAAACACATCTTCCCAAATTATAAGCATAGCCATTTAGAAGTCTCAAATCTGCAATCCACTAACAAAATAATAAGAAACACTCTTTGGGTAGTGTATAATCTTCTTTTGGCTTCATTAACCTCTATGATCTGACATTTTGAAACAATTCAAGTTCTGGTCTCATGAATGTCATGGAAAGATCAAATCATGCCTTTACATTATCTTTGGTCTTACATAGTGTATCCAAAACTATATGAAATAAATTATCAAAAAACTTCTTTTCAATATGCATGAAATCCAACATGTGGTAGACCAAAAATTAGACCAATATGAAAAATCCAAAAAAATTCTCCATTTTATCCAGTTTTGTTCCTTCCCAAATCCATGAATTTTCTATTGGTTTATTATTGGTCCAAATGTGATGGGACATAATGAAAATACAACTGATTTTAACTCTGTATCTGAGATCATTTTTGGGGTTTCATCCATTTCAATTGTGCCTTTTCTGAAATGATATTTTTTCCTCCAAAAAGAATGATCGGTTGGAAGAAATCTACGATGACCGTCAAAATAGAATGTTTTTTTCCATTGAAGAGAATTAATGCTTTGTTGTCTTTCATACAGTAAGGACATGATTTTGGACCATGTGTACTCTTTCCAGAAATCATTTCATATGCCTGGAATTCACTAATTTTCCACATCAATGCAACTTTTAAAATGAAATTTTGTTTCACAGAAAAATCATATGTACTAAAACCATTACTCCACAATGAATTTAACTCATAAATCAATGGTTTCAAATAAACATCAATATTATTTTTTGGATGTGCTAGGATTAATAAATTCAAAAAGATATAGGACTCCATCATCAACATCAATGAAGATAAATTGTATAGAGTTATAAAGACATGCCAACATAAATAATGACTAAAATAAGAATCAAACAGACAGAAACCATCAGTAGAAAGACCCAATCGCATGTTCCAGGATTCTAAAGTAAACTATGGATGCACTCGGTCAAGACATAACTAAACACTGCAACCTAGGTGTAAGTGGGAAATATCTCAACTGTTATAAAAGAATCAATCCAGACATCCCAAGTTGAGATTCTTTATACCTCAATTTCCACATGTGGGACAATTATCCAATGAATCATTTTCACCATAATATAAGATGTAATAATTTTAAAATGCATGAATATTCTGATAAATTAGGCCCATATTACGAACCAATATATTTCTCCCATATTAATTTGCAGGAAACACATTTCCTTCAGGTAACAGTGTTTTAACCAAATAAAATATCTGATAAAAACAGTTATTTGACATTGTATTATCTGATTTCACAGCCATAAATTTTGCAACAACTTCTAATTTATGTATCTAACAACCAGGATATAATGTATACTCAACAGACCTCAACAACTCCTAAAATTCAGATGGTTCCAACTCAAGATTAAAATCAATATCATCCTAAGTTTCAGTTTCTTGAATAGATGGACCTATAACATCATGTACTAATTTTTGAAACCGTGATGGATCTAGAATCAAATTATTATCATCGTCTCGGAAACTTCATTTACCGTGTTGATACCAAAAAACATAATCTGGTTGAAAAACAAAACACAGGAGATGTCCCCCAACATTGTCAAATGTTTCAAATGTTCTCAGTGCACATTTTTTACAAGGACACGTAATTGTGCCTTCTGAAATAAATTTTGGTTTTGATGATGAAAATGATAAGAAAGATTCAGCACCCTCAATATATAAAGGACTTAAACCAGAACCGTTTGGATTTCTGTGCAGATTTATCCAAGTGTGATCATCTAATAATGACTATTTTCGACTTCCTTATTCCATATTTTTCTACAAAATATAAAATCATTACTGTTTTTGAATAATTGGAAATTAGAAAAACACTATCCAAAAAATAAGATAAATAATTACAATTACTTCTTAATAATTACCATTAAATATGGGTGACACAGTTTCCAGTGGATTGATGGTTACTCTTTTGTCCGACAACTCATTTACTTACATCTTTCTCACTCTTAAATCACAATGAATAATATGCTCAGAGGTACACATATCCATTCTCTTGCATACGAAAATGTATAAGCATACCTCCCATCAGATTTTCTATTGTGATTTCAGTGTGAGAAAGATGCAAGTAAATGAGCTGTTAGACAAAAGTGCCCCCTTTTCGTTGATGAATCATCTTCTTGCAACTATCACTGCTAAAAAAAATTATGAAAAATGTGGTCCTATGAATGCATATCCAAACTCATGCATACAAGATTGTATATGAATACATAGAATCATATTTTTCATAAGGTTTTGAGTCGGTGAGAGTTGAAAGGAGAAGAGTCATCGAGCAAACGGAGTGCCACTAATCCATTGGAAATCATGTCAAGTTATTAAAACTTATTACAATTGGTTTTATTCCTAATTATTCCCAATTATTCCTAATTATTCCTAATTATTCCTAATTATTCCAAAATATTACTAATTATTACAAATTATTACTAATTATTACTAACTATTTATAATTATTACTAATTACTACTAATTATTACTAATTATTACTAATTATTTCTAAGTATTACTAATTATTTCTAATTATTACTAATTGTTACTAATTATTACTAATTATTACTAATTATTACAAATTATTACAAATTATTACAAATTATTACTATTTATTACTATCTATTACTAATTACTTCTAATTATTACCAATTATTACTAATTATTACTATTTATTACTAATTATAACAATTTATTACTATTTATTAGTATTTATTACTATTTATTACTAATTATTACTAATTATTACTATTTATTACTATTTATTAATATCTATTACTATTTATTACTATTTTCACTAGTTATAACTAATCTTTACTGATTATTACTAACTATTACCAATTATTACAAATTATTACAAATTATTACTTATTATTACTTATTATTACCAATTGTTACTAATTATTACTAATTATTACTAATTATTACTATTTATTACTAATTATTACTATTTATTACTATTTAGTACTATTTATTAATATTTATTACTATTTATTACTATTTATTACTGTTTAATACTAATTATTACTATTTCTTACTATTTGTTACTATTTATTACTATTTATTATTATTTGTTACTATTTATTAATAATTGTTACTATTTATTAATATTTATTAATATTTATTACTAATTATTACTAATTATTACTAATTATTACTGATTATTACTACTAATTACTATTTTTTACTAATTATTACTAATTATTACTATTTATTACTATTTATTACTATTTATTACTAATTATTACTATTTATTAATATTTATTGTTATTTATTACTATTTGTTACTATTTATTACTAATTATTACTAATTATTAAAAATTATTACTAAATATTACTAAATATTACTAATTCTTACTAATTATTACAAATTATTACTAAATATTACAAATTATTACTAATTATTACTAATTATTACGAATTATTACTAATTTTTCTTAATTATTGCTAATTATTTCTAATTATTACTATTTTTTCTTCATTACTACTATTTTCGCTAATTATTTCTATTTACCACTAATTATTACTAATTAGCGTTTATTACTATTAATTTATGCAAATTACTAAGAATTAGTATTAATAATTTCAATTTATTATTACAAATAAATACTGATGACAAAATAATCTAAATCTAATTTAATTACAAGTAATCAACAATAATTAAAATTAATATAAAAATTTAAATGAATACTAAATTAAATAAAACAAAGATACCTTAAAGCTTGATCTCTTATAGGTGTAGATGACTTCACAACTTCTTCGTAAAAAAAACTAACTCAGAGAAAATTTCACTCTAAAATTAGAGTTTAGAGAGAGAGAGAAAGTGGGAATTGAGGGAAAGGATGAAAAAAATTGATGTGGTATATATAGGTTAGATTAGTTGCGACGGTACTATTTGCGATGGGTCCCGTCGCAAATACCTTCGGCCGTATTAATTACTATCGGCAGTTAATATGGTATTTGCGATGGGACCCTTCGCAAATAACACACTATTTGCGATGGAGCAACATCTTGTCGCAAATAGTATTACCACCGCCGAGTATTTGTGACGGGACCCATCAGAAATAGTGACCCGTAGACACACTATTTGCGACGAAGAAATTCCCCCGTCGCAAATATTATTTACCGCCTCCGGGTATTTGTGATGGGGAGTGCCTCCCCTTCGTAAATAGCCTTCCCACAGTTTGGCGCGCAAACCGCGCCTAACATTTTGCAACATGACTCCAAGTTCCGTCTCAAATATCTTATTATTTTCAACGGGTCAATGCCCCCATCACAAGTAACCCGTTGAAAAAAATCCATTTTTCCAGTAGTGCGAACTATACTCCTGGATAGCTAGGAAGTGGGCCAACTTGGTGAGTTGGTCAATGATCACCCAGATGGAAACATGTCGCCTAGATGTACGTGGTAAACCCATCATGATGTTCATCGATATCCCATCCCACTTCCATTCTGGCACCTCAAGGGGTTGGGATAAACCCACTATAAGCTGGTTTCTAGCCTTTACTTGCTGACAAGTGAGGCATCGAGAGACGAAATTTGCAACTCCCTTCTTCATCCCTGACCACCAAAACTGTCGTTGGATGTCCTATTACATATTTGATAGACTGAGATGTACTACTAAAGGGGATGTGTGGAACTCCCTCAAAACCTCCTCCCACAACACCATTGGTAAAACTATGTGCCCCCTAAAAATAACTACATGCTTCCCACATTTTGAATACCCATAAGGAGCATACCCTATTGATAATTGAGCATGTAGGGTCTCACAATAAGTATCCACAAGTTATGCCTCTCTGGATCGCTGTAAGAGTGAAGGGTGGAAACCATCTACTGGAGTTAAGTTGCACCATTTCCATCCATAAATGATAACTTCATTGATGTCTGCTGCTCTGACGCCTCGTTCAACAATAGTGAACTAGATCTCCCGCTGAATGCATCTGCAACCACATTCCCATTCCAATGAGTACAATTTTTTTAAAGCCATAGTCCTGGTGAAACTCTAGAAATTTCCTTTGTCTCAAGTTTAAATCCTTCAAAGAGAAGATATAGTTGAGACTCTTGTGATCGGAGTAGATGATAAACCGCACGCCCATCAAGTAGTGTCGCTAAATATTCAATGTGAAAACTACCACTAATAACTTAAGATCTTGGTTCATGTAGTTCTACTCGTGAGGCCTCAACTAGAGCAGACCATAGGCAATCACTGCTTGACTCTCCATCAAGACACAACCAAAACTGGTCCCTGATGCGTTGTAGATCACTACATACTCAACACCCTCCTCTGACAATGTCATGATTGGAGCGCTCTTCAAACTCTACCTCAACTGCTAGAATCACTAACCTGAGGTTAAAATTTGAGAACCATTGTGCCCCTCTCAACTGATCAAAAAAGAACAAGGGTGGACATTAATCCTTGATAGAGGATACTTTTTCTCCATGGTCACTTGGTATAATCACTGATAATCCACACAAAACCTCAATCTCTTGTCCAACTTCTTAGAAAACAAAACTGGGGCTGCCAAGGGTGAAATAATGGGTCTAATAAATCACCTTCTTCTACAAGTTCTTCAACTATCCCCTCATCCCACAAAGATCTATGGTAGCCATCTGATATGCTTATGAAGAAATTAGTGTCATCCCTAGGTATAAATCAAAGCAGAAGTCTATCTCCCAATGGGGAGGTACTCATGGAACATCTTTAAAAAACATTTTCACTCCCCTCCACCACCATAGAAAACTGAGATCTCATATCAACCACGGCACCAATGCTTAGGATGGCCAATTGATGAGTAAATGGATGCACACTTCTATGTGTGAGTTTATCTCACACTTCCTGTGTTTCATTTTTCACCATCAAAAGAAAACATAGTTCTATCACTACAGACACACTGCAACCTTCACCTAAAACAATCAATTTGGGCATGGAATGAAGATAAAAAATCCATACCAAGAATAATGTCATAAGGCCTCAACTCTACCACCAAGATGTTCTAACTAAAACTCTCACCTACAAGGGTTAGGTGACACTATCTGCATAGATGTGTGATCATAAAGTCTTATCCAATAGGTGTCTCCAAGCATAAGGGTTTAGTCAACGATTCAACCATAATCTCAGGGTCTCATACAAGATATGCGGTGAGATAGAAAGGACTAGAACCTGTGTCTATTAGTACAAAAGATAAGGTATTCAAGACACATATCGTACCTCTAATAATTCCCAGAGCCCCTGGGTCATAATCCTCAACCACGTGTTGATATCCATACCCCTGTCCTCCAGCTCCCAAAGTCTGGTGTGGACCACTTAGGGGTGGTGGTGGTAGTAATTAAAAACATCAACTACCTCATGTTGCTCTCCCAAATCCTCTTTAACATCCTCCTCCATGCGTATCTTCCTACTCATGTCATTTTCTCTACCTCAGTGGCCTGTCCATGGTTTCTCTGTCAACAATACAATAGGTTGTACAATCTCAAGAAATATTCCCCGTGACATCACATGAGTAACACCATATCTCTATAGGTTAACCATACCCACACATTGATCCATGAACTATAGATCTTCTCTCCCAGGACATCCTACTGAAATGTATCACATGTAAAAGTCCCTGAGACTGACAGCAAATCCCTTTTGTTGATTTATCTACTCGTGCTTTCACACTGCTAATGGCCATCGGCTTTATCTTCTTATCCAGGGAACTCTTGACCGTCAAAGCTCACTTGAGCACATCCACATATGTTGTAATGCACATATGTGTAACACTGGATCATATGTCTTTACACATGACTCACTCAAAAGGTCTAATCCCTAAAGAAATGGTCATGTACCATATCCATCGAGTACCTGGAGAGGTTGGTAAACCTTGATGGGTAATCAGATACTGACATGTTATCCTTCCAGAGCCACAGAAGCTCCTAGATATGCATATCCCTCATCTTATAAGGTGATAAATCCTTAATAAAAAGGTTATCAAAATTTTTCCATGAAAGAGTCACCTCATCATAATGCAGGTTAATTAAACCCCACCATCGCCCTGCTGAACCATGAGGAAGACTCACCGCCATGACCACCATCGCATCTAGTAGTGTCCTGACTAGATGGAAAACTTAGTTCACCACATCATGCCTGTACTCAGCCTCTTGTGAGTTGGGATCACCTTATAACCATAGGGGTATCTATCGCTAAAACTTGTGAAGCGTGCTTACCCTACCCACCTCATCTTATAGTACTGTGGGTACCATGTGCTTCTCTATAGGTGGTAGCATGGATGGTGCTCCTCCTAGAGGTAACATATGGAGAACTGATCCCTATATCAAAGAATCATCACTAAGGGGGTCATCCTCATGATCAAGAAACTAAATCTTAGATGGTATGCATCGTGGAGGCATCATTTAAGAAAACAATATGTACCACGGTCAATGATTATATCTGGATACCTGACTCAATAAGGACATAGAAAAGAAAACCCATTCTTATATGATGAATGTACCATTATTTTCTCTACAACCAGTGTTATCATGTACCGAGTCGAAGTTATTAGAGTCCTGATGTATGGATACGTCATCCACCACACAAACACTGTAGCCCTTGTCCTGAAAGTTGAACTCGAAACACTTTATTCCCCCAAACCAAACTCACATACTCACAGTCCTGAGGTAGAACCGACAACTAATGATACCACTCTATCACGACCGGTTCTAGAGGTCCCGTGATGCGACTACCCCAATCCCACATCCAATAGGACAAGGGATGGTGACTTTCACCAAGTAGGTGTATCACACAAATAGGAGGAATTAGCTTAATTACATGTATGCACACACACATCACAAAGCCACAAAATTATGAAATGTAACAAAACTAAGTAAAAAATTCATGCAAACCACTACATCCCAAAACACAAGTAAAATAGTGAAAGTACTGGAATGTAAACGGGGACAGAATGTAAGACCACCAAAAACTAAAGAGCCAGTAAACCAAAAAGTCCAACATGTAAACAAAGTTATTGAGTCTACTGCCTAAAGCCGTAGGAACACCTCAGTCTGTCTGATCTCAAAAAGCTCCATCCAGTCTTGGTCCACCCAAAACTCAGTCAAAATGTCTCTCATATTCAAAGGACACAACACATGTGGGAAAATGTCATAATGGGGTGAGTATAACAATACTCAATAGGACACCCTAAAAACTAAAATGCAATACACAAAGAAGAGGTATAGTCATCTCTACAAAATTATATGTCTACAGAACATATTACAAGAATATCTAGATATAATCAATCCATACCACATATCCTAGGGTAATTCATAACCAATATGTTTTCCGGATAGGATACTCAAAAGGGGGGTGAATTGAGTTCCTATTAAAAATTTCTGATTAAAATATTTCTATTAAATACCCCCTATTTAACAAAAAGTTAAACTATAGTGAATTTATAAAGATTGTAAGTGTTCAATTAGTTTCTCAAAGATTGGTTATTTCTCAGTTAACTTAATATGAATATTAAGTTAGCTTTTGAAACTAACCTACTAGTTCACAATCATTACAAACACTTTATAGTTTAACTATCAGAGTTATTTTAACATATATTTGAATTTCAAAGTAATTAGCAGCGGAATATTGAAAATATTTTAAACTGAAATAAGGTGCACATCAGTTTTAACTAAGAGTTTTAGTCTCAAGCTGAGACTTAGTCCTCTCAAACAATTTATATAAAACTTTGATCCACACCCTAGATCGGGGTAAACAATAGTACTGAAACTATCCAGGTACTAAGACCTCTACCACAATTCTATTTGGGAAAAACTATAACAATAGCACACAGTCTATCCACATCACACTTGAACTCTACCACAATTCACAGTGGGATACAATAAGGTTTATAAAGTTTGAGTGAAGATTTTATGTATCCTCTAGTTATGATTAGGAGACAGTGTGCGTTTTAAGATAAACAGAAGCACACACACTGCTCAAAATGTAAATAAACAAATCACAATAGAGCTAATAAGATTGATATGAGTTTGGAAATCCCTATATGATGGAAATGCAGCTCTGGACTCCTTATGGATTGAGAATAAGTTGTTTTGAGTCCTTCTCTGGAATTTTTCTGGAAAACAGAGTATCTTGGTTCTGTTTCTTGACTTCCAGGAATGAGTTTTTTGCTTGAGATTACAGTAGTCTTTGTAGCACAACAATGTCCTTCAACTTCCAGTAAAGTTCTTCCTTGAAGCTCTTCGTGCATCTATTCCTTTTTCTCCAACATATGTCTCTTTTTGAATCCTCTATTTCACCATTTTTATGCTCATCTTTGATCTTCCTTTTATAGCTCATGCAGTGGTTCGACATAAGGCATGATTACTTTTGCAAGTACAAGGTATGGTTCCCTGACATCCAACAAACATCATTAATTAATTTCTGACATAAGGCAGGATTACTTCTACAGGTAAGTGGTATGATTTCTTGACATCCAGAAAACATCATTAATTAATATTAGTTGCATTAAAAGCAACAAATATGACTGTTTCTAATAAACAAATAGAGATAGAGTTTAGAAAAACATTGACTGGTTTCCATTGATTTCTCTTTGTATTAGTGAACTTGTAGCGGTGGACTTATAACGGTAGGTCTTGAATTGGTAGCTGTTACTCTCTGTAATGTTATATTTATGTATCAATGACTCTGTGTAGTGGTAGCTCGCTTTTATTGGTAGCTTCTTGTGTAGTGGTAGCTCCTTCTATCGATAACTGCTTGTGTAGTGGTAGGTCCATATATCAGTAACTGCTTGTGTAGTGGTAGCTTTGCATTGGTAGCTTATATCTGTGGACTATGTATTGGTGAATTTTTGTATAACAGAAGACTTGGTCAATCAGTGTCCTATTTTTATCAGTAGCTCTGCCTGTATCAGTGACCCAAAAACTCAAATTCTTATAAAGTATCTGTTCTATGCATTTCATTTTCAGATTGAGTTAGTATCAAGATTAATCATTGTTAAACATTTATAATCATAAATAAACATTTAGTAACATATTCCAATGATATGATATGAACATTTAGATATTCATATCAACTTATTAGCATGATAAAATAATTTGAATGTATAATTAATATACAGATAGACATTATTTGGGTTTATTAAAGCATATCTAAACATAATTGAGATTATCAAAACAGGTGAGTCCAACAATCTCTCCCTTTTTGATAATCACAAATTATGGAATTATAATCCAGAATAATCATTAATGTATTAGTATAAAATATATTTGTTCTCACTTATCAGTGTGTTCAATGATATTTTAAAATGATGTCAAAATATCATTCCCTGTAACAATAAATGAAATATTTCAAATGAAACAGATAATATGGTATAAAAGGTAAATGTATCAGAGGTAGAATTATATATATATAAAAATAGACTCATTATGTATCTGAGACTCATTATCCCTATCCTTAGCCATATTATTCTCCCTCACACTTCACTATATCATTATTTATCTCCCTTTATGATTAGAAAAAAGAAGTAAACAAAAATTGAACAGAGAAACAACATAAAGTAAAAGAGAATGAGACCATGTAGGTATTACTTCATGAAAAAATACATTGAAATGTAGAAATGATACAAAAAGAATACAAGTGATCCCTATCAAATGTCCTAGACACTAATCAATCCACCTCCCCAATATGTAATTTGGGATTTCTTTTGGGATCAGAAGAGGAATCATTCTTGGTAGGCATAGGTGAAGGCTTGGGAACACCAGTGATGATTTAAGGTGGTTGAGCTACTGAAACACTGCCAGACCTATAATGGGTACTCCTCTGTGTGATCTTTGGGGTAAGACTTATAATAGCCTGAGCTGGAGTCAACTGAGGTGTGGAAGCAGACTGACCAGAGGCTGGCAAGGCTGGAGGTACAATAATAGGGGTACTATCCACATGCAGAAGGGGAAGTAACAGGTTCCTAAAATCCATGATGATTCCTCCTCCTCTCTCCATAGCAGAGATTAAATCATCCTTGTTCTCGATAAACTTATCCAAGGCAAGAGTCAACTCCCTAAGATTACTGACTTGATCTATGAAAGTTTGAGTGACTGGGGGAAGTTTCAAGTATTCTAACAGAAACATGAAATGATTTTTTAGCTGATTCTTGGTGTACACTCTCTGAAAATAATAACCAATTTTGTCTTTGATTTTATTCTGGGGAGTAGTAGAATCTCTCATATAATTTTGGAAAATTTTTATGATATACCTGGTGGTAGTAATTACCTAAGAATCAGATGAGCAACTAGCACTAACTTGACCAAGTTCTTCTTTCAGCACAGATCTAAATAGTTTAATATCAACTAAAACTCTGGAAGTACCAAGAGGTTTTATAGTAAAATATACGGTTTCTTTGAAGGATTGGGTCAAATTACATATCAATTTCTTCATAAATAAATCTTGAGTACTGACATGATATTTTTTGGTCTGTTTAAATCTCTAAAAAAACATCCACAAACTGTTTCAATACACCTCGAATGTAGGTGATGTCAGTATCAACTTGATATTGGGCACTAAAAAAGGTATCAAATGAAGCAACATGTTTCTTCAAAGAATCAACAACCGCTGTCAAGATCCTAGTCTGATTTTGACACACTTTCACTTCATCCATCACTTCAATTAGAACACTTGAAAAAACACTTCTCAGAGAAGATACCAAAGAACTTTCCATTTTACTTATCTCTTCAACGAAACAGGTTTTCAATTAAGATTTCAGTGCCTCAAGATGTCCTTTTCTCACAATGTCTTCAGGAAGAGCTAGAGGAGCTACTGGTTGAGTAGTAAATTCCATTGAGAAAATATCATAAGACCCAAGATTCCTTTTAATGGGTGTCTCATCATCAGAATCAGGATAATCTAGTCCCAATACAACAAATCCTGGATCCATAGTCCAATCTTCCACTTCATAGGTCATATAAATTGATCCTATCCTTACAGGTTGCTCCTCCTCAAGTGGATTTTCCTCCTCTTCATCACCACCTACAACCATATACTCTTCATAGGAGTCATATACAAACATATTTATATCCAAGATAGGTGGCACAGGCTAGGGTATGTTAGCAATAGGTACTGGTCTGTCCACTTCAAGAACCTCCTCAACATGCATAATAGAGCTCTCAATCTGAGGACTGAGACTCAAACAGGTACTTCCATTCTCAGATACGTTTCCGTCTTCATCAATACTACTACTAGAATCTGAAGAAGTCTCCTTATGATCTGATCTAGGAAGGTCTTCCTCATTTACATAAATTTCATTAACACTTTCTCCTTGAACTGCTTCCCTTCTAGGTAGGATCACAGGTAGAATTTCCTTTCCATATGATACCTTTTCAGTAGTTGGGCTTGGAGGAAAATCAGGATCCCCTCCATATTCTATAGAGGTATCCTTTTCAGCATCATCATCAATGTATTGAGGTTCCTAATAATTAGGTACTAGACATGGATCGTTCCTATCTCTTGGCTGATTGGGATTCTCAATAGGGTTAAATTTATCATAAAGTTTCTCATCATCATTTACCCATTCCCTTTTCCATGAGTTTTGGCCAATCTTCATGTACTTACAAACTGATTTTGTAATAAAAATGCTGTCTCTTACAACCACTGTCTCATCCTGAGACTTAGCCACACCTTTTACCTTGATCATCAAAGAAATCAGCTTTGCAAAGAATAGAGCATTTGTTTTTGACTTTGTCCTGGTCATATCTTTGCTTTGAATCATCATAAGCCTACATGAATTTACTTTGACACTATGAATTATTAGATACAACAAGAATATATAATGGAATATGAGGTTTGAAAAATCCCCTCTTCTTGGACTTAACACATGCTGGATAAATTTGAACAACAACCGGTTTTCTCCATCTATTTTTGTAGCTACTACTTATCTTGGTATGCCATCTCTAGTGAGCTCTTCCAAAACAGTTTCATACTAAATAATGTCACTTGTTTGAGGTACTGACTTTGAGAAATATCCAAACTCACCCTCATGTGGAACTTTCAAGAACTTATCCCATTCAGTGGAAGAAAAAGATATTATCTTGTCATTCACTATTGATACCATTCTGTTCTCACCTTCAGATTTCTCAAAACAAAAAAATTATAGAATTCCTTTACCAGTTTCATATAATAAGGACCATTGTTATTCACAAAACATTAGAGCCACCCTTGTTCCTCCAAATATCTTTAGAATCAAAGATTTTCTAGGCAAGATCCATTCTGCACAGAGTTCTTTCTCAATTACGATATTTCTATTCAGTAATTGAAGGTTCACTGCACTCTTTTCACGAATTGTTCCACTGCCACTGCCTTCAGGTCCTTCTTTTTTCCTTTTTTCACTTGGCGCATCACCTTCATCTCTGAATACTAGCCTTTTTTCTCTTTCCATTAATCAAAGAACTTAGGTTTCGCAAGAAATGAGGGGGTTAGAGAAGTAAGGTTTGAAGTGAAGAGAGTTCGTGGTGGATTGAAACTTGACTTAGACTTAATTTTTATCATTTAGGAATCAAGATGTAATAAAATAAATACATTAAAAATAATAAAGGTTTCTATTAAAAAAAAGAAATCCAGACAGTGAAAAACATATCAGTGACAACTATCGGTGAGAATGCTAATGGTGAGGTCTCTCTAAAGTTGAGGTTTATCTATTGGTGAGGTTTCACTAATGGTGAGGTTTCTCTATCGGCGAGGTTTCAATAATGGTGAGGTTTCTCTATCAGTGAGATTTCTCTATCGACGAGGTTTATGGAATGTTTATCATTCATAACTCATGTTTAATGTAACTTAACCTTTCTGAACTTACAGGTTTGGTGAATATGTCAGCTAATTGATTTTCGGTGCCTATAAATTCAAGAGCAATATCACCCTTTTGATAATGATCTCTAAAAAAGTGATGTCTTACATTAATGTGCTTAGTCCTAAAGTGAGACACAAGATTCATGGAAATTTTGATTGCACTAGTGTTATCACAGTTTATAGATACATGCCTAAATTGATATCCATAGTCCAATAAAGTATGTTTCATCCATAGAATTTGTGCACAACAACTACCAGCAGCAATATATTCTGCTTCAGAAGTAGACAATGCAACAGAATTCTACTTTTTAATACACCAAGATACTAAGGACTTACCTAGAATATGACATGTTCCAAAAGTGCTCTTCCTATCTAACTTGCAAACAATAAAGTCAGCATCTGAATAACTCATTAAATTGAATGATTTTCCTTTTGGATAAAATAATCCTAAATTAGTTGTATGTTTAATATATTTGAAAATCCTTTTAACAGCAAGAAAGTGTGACTCTTTTAGATTATCTTGAAATATTGCACACACACATACACACTAAACATAATATCCAGTTGACTAGCAGTAAGATAAAGTAAAATCCCAATCATACCTCTATAATTGGTTTGATCCTCTGGTTTCCTAGGTTCATCTATGTCAAATTTACCAGTGGTACTCATAGGTGTATCACTTTCCTTATTACTATCCAGACCAAAACATTTTAAAATATCCTTTGTATATTTACTTTGATTTAAAATAATACCATTTTCATTTAGAAAAAAATGAAATACAAAAAAATATTTGAGTTCTCCTATTAAACTCATTTCCAATTTATTTTGCATACTTTTTGAAAAATCAATACACAAAGCATTTTTAGAAGATCTGAAAATAATATCATCAACATAGATTTGTACAATCAAAATATCTTTAGAAATCCTTTTGATAAAAAGATTTGGATCAGTAATCCCTTTAATAAAAACTTTTGAAATAAGAACATTACTAAGTCTATCATACCAAGCTCGTGGAGCTTGTTTTAAACAATACAAAGCTTTAGAAAGTTTAAAAACACGATTTGGAAAATGAGGATTAGTAAATCCAGGTGGTTGTTCAACAAAAACATGTTCAATTATAAAAACATTTAGAAAATCACTTTTAACATCCATTTGATATAACTTGAAATTCAGATGAGAAGAATAATCAAGTAGAATTCTAACAGCTTCTAACCTTGATACAGGTGAAAAGGTTTCCTCATAGTCTATTCCTTCTTCTTGAATATATCCTTGTGAAACTAACCTAGCTTTGTTTCTCACTATATATCCAGACTCATCAACTTTATTTATAAAAAACCATTTAATGTCTATGGTCAAGGTGTCCTTAGGTCTTTCAACTAATTCCCAGACTTTGTTTCATTCAAATTGATTTAATTATTCTTGTATATCCATTACCCAAAATTCATCATTGATAGAATTATTGATATTTTTAGGTTCTAACTGTGAAAGAAAGGATTGATGTTCAACCTGATTTCTTAGAGAAGATCTGGTTTGTATTCCTCTATCTAAATCTCCTACAACAACATCTAAAGGATGGTTCTTTAGAATCCTAGTTGTTTTGGTCAAGGTAGGACTAGAGAATTCAGGTTCTTCTATAGGTTCGGTTCCTATAGAATCAGGTTCTGGAAAGTTTCCATAATTTCTTTTCTTATAGCAGTTTCACTACTTTTATCATTATAGTCCAGAATATACATTTCATCTTCAAGATTTTCCGGAGAAGACTTAGGTTTATGTTGATCAGTTTCATCAAATGTGACATTTACTGATTCTTCAACACATCTGGTTCTTTTGTTAAAGACTATATAGGATTTACTGGTTATAGAGTATCCTAGAAAGATTGCCTCATCACTTTTAGAATCAAATTTGTCAATATTATATTTAGTATTGAAAATAAAGATGTTGCAACCAAAAACTCTAAACTAACTAACATTAGGATTCCTATTATTCCCCAGTTCATAAGGGGTCTTTTTAAGAACCTATCTTATCAAGAATCTATTTATAATATAACAAGCTGTATTTATAGCTTCTTCCCAAAATCAAACAGGTAAGTCATCTTCATTGAGCATAGTTCTTGCAATTTCATGAATGGTTCTATTTCTTCTTTCTACTACACCTTTATATTGAGGTGTCCTAGGGGCAGAGAAATTGTGACTGTAGCCATTGTGTGAGCAGTAGGTTTCAAAAACATGATTTTAAAACTCACGGCCATGATCACTTCTCAGGGTCTTAATATTAAGTCCACTAAGGTTCTCTACAAACATTGAGTATTTAATGAAATAGGAATAAGATTCACTTTTGTGAGAAAGAGAGTATACCCAAGTGTATCTAGAAAAGTTAGTTACTAGAACATAGACATAATGTTTCCCATTTAAACTAGAAATTATAGATGGTCTAAACAAATCCATGTGAACCAACTCAAGAGGTTGAGAATTTGAAACTTCTTTCATTAATTTGAAAGAAACTCTATGTTTCTTTCCCTTTTGATAGGGATTACAAACTTTTTCTGTTGGGAATTTTAGTTTGGGTAGGTCTCTAACTAATTTTTTCTTAATCAGTTTCCTAAGTGAATGCACATTGTAGTGTCCTAATCTTCTATGCCATAGCCAAGATTCTTTATGAAAAGCATTTAAACAAGAAACATTTTGTTTGGCTAAATAATTTAAATCTATAGAATATACATTTTTACTTCTTAAAGTAGTAAACACAAAAATATTTTTCGAATCAAATACATTGCAAGCATCATTTTTAAATTTAACATTTAAACCATCATCACACAGATGAGAAATTCTTAACAGGTTGTATTTTAGTCCATCAACAAATAATACTTTAGAAATTAAAATTGAATCATTGTTATGAATCTGGCCTAAGCCGATGATCTTTCCTTTTGAATTATTACCAAAGGCGACATGTAGTCCATCAACATTGATTAAAATTTTAAAACATGAGTAGTCTACAGTCATATGTCATGAACATCCACTATCCAAGTACCATATCTTCTTACATGAACTCTTCAAGCAGGTCTCATATAAAATAGGTTTAAAATGAAAATGATTTTGGTACAAAGATTTTCTTGGGTCCAGACAAGTTAGCGAGTAAAACATTAGGCACCCATATTTTTCTAATGGGTTTCCTACAATTAACAAATTCAAAAAAATTTGATAAATAAACTTTGTTTGTTCTATAACAATTTGAATAGCTAGATGAAGCTACAGAACTTCTAGAGATGGAATTAGAAGCAAAATGTCTAGTTTTTTGAATGAATTTATTCTTAACAAACTGTCTCTGTCCAGGTTGGTATCCTAAACTAGTAGTATACTTTGCTGCTTGTTTTCCAAGAATTTGAGTTAGAGTATTCTTTCCATTTGTTAACTTCTCTAAGTCATTTCTATGTTTCTCATTAGAAAATTTAAGTTTAGTAGTATCCTTTAACAGTTTAGAATTCTTTTCCTTTTCCATAATAAGATCAGATTTAATAGTACTAGTCAAGGAATGATGTTTCTTTAATGATTTGTACTTATCTTTCAGTTAATTACAAGTATCTTCTAACATATTACAGTATTCAAATAATTCATCTTTAGACATTCTATCATCATTATTTGAATCACTTTCCTTCCGAGAATAATAATCATTGTGTATAGGGGAATTAAGTGTTACCATAGATGTTTCAGTCATGAAACACATGTTGGCATGATTCTTTTCTTCAGAATCAGAAGCTTCAGATCCACTTGAGATGTCTTCCGAAGCACTGCCTGAATGGCCCGAAGGCCTTCATTTTTAGTGATTTATTGATAACCCCCCTTTCAAGGGATAAGGGGGATCCCTAACAAGGCCCGAAGGCTCAGATATTACATGGCCCATTGGATTAAGAGATTACATGACCCAAAGGTATTAGGGAAATCAACCAGACTATCTACAAGGAACTGCCCCTCCACAGCATCTGCATCCTGATAGTAGCTCTCTACCCTTCCATGACCGTCTGGCTAGGCTTCCCATGCAAGCATAGGCTGGTACCGATGGCATGGCCATACCCTCTCATTTTGACTATCCATTTGGCTTTTCTATGGTGAGTGCAACTGCTCTGAATCCTCTTCTGGGGCTGCTCTTTTTTTTGTAGTGTGTCTGGGGCCTGCATTCATGTGGTCCAATGGCCTTGGGGTGTCATTAAAGACTTAAGGTGTCTCGAAGGCCTTGAGAATCAACTGGCCCGATGGCCTTGTGTGGCCCAAAATCCATGCAGGACCTGAGGACCAAACCAGTGGCCTGAAGGCCCAGATGGATGAATAGTTCTGGCTGCTACATTACCAAACAGTGCCTGCTACAGTACCGAACAGTGCCTGCTACACTCAATGTTGCCTTCATAGCTTTCTTATATTTTTTTTATCCTTGTAATCATATTTCTTATTAAACTTTGATTTTGGATCATTGACCTTAACATGTCCTTTCATTTTACATTCATAACAGACTATCTCATCATCATTATCAGCTTTCTTCCAATCTCTCTTCCAATTACCTCGTTAGTCATACTTACCCTTATAATTTTATTTTCTGAAAAATTTCTTCTTCCTATAGAATTTCTGGAGTCTCTTGGCTATATAATCCATCTCTTCATCACTATCTAAATCTGAACCTTCACTTTTTGATCTTTTGATAGGTATATGAACTTTCTCCTTGTCATTGGTCTTTGAGTCAGTAGACTTAAATGACACTAACTTCTTCTTAGGTTCATCATCTTCCTCTTTGCTTACATTTAGTTCTTCTTCATACATCATAAACCTACCAATATTCTATTTAATAGGTAGTGAACTTATATCACATGATTCTCTTATTGAAACTGATGTGCCTTTCCATTTTTCTAGAAGACATAGTATTCTCATGATTTTCTCCTTTGCTGGAACAACTTTTCACAGCAAGCTCATAGTGTTAAAAATTTCATTGAACCTGAGATACATGTCAGAAATAGGTGCATCAGGACTCATTTTAAAATTATCATACTTAATTGTGTATGTATTTAGTCTAATTTCTTTAACATTGGTTATTCCCTCATGGGAAACAGCCAAAGTATCCCAAATTTCATAAACAATCTTACAAGTAGATATTCAATTAAATTATTCATCTCATAAAGCACAACACAGAGCATTCATTGCTTTACAATTATCATTGTAAGCTGCTTTCGTAGGTTCATCCCAAGTAGTTCTAACTGTTTCTGGAATCTTATACTAAGTCTCTATAGCAGTCCAAATGTCAAATATCATACTTTCTAAATGGATTTTATTTTTTATTTTCCATTGGGCATAATTGACACCATTAAAGAAGTGTTACCTATTGTTAGCTACGCCTTCTAATCTGTTATCCATAATAAATATGTTTTAAAATGATATATATAGATATAATAATTTAGAATTAACAGAAATTTTGAGATATTTAAGATACAACTAAAAACACAATTGAAAACTTTTCAAAAATAGAGTGTTTTGAAAAACTTTTATCTACTTCCTCTGATACCAAATGTTGTCCAGAGAGGATACTCAAGAGGGGGGTGAATTTAGTTCCTATTAAAAATTTCTGATTAAAAGATTTATATTAAAAAACCCCCCAATTTAACAAAAAAGTTAAATTGTAGTGAATTTATAAAGATTGTAAGTGTTCAATTAGTTTCTCAAAGATTGATTATTTCTTAGTTAACTTAATCTGAAGATTAAGTTAGCTTTTGAAACTAACTTACTGGTTCAAAATAATTACAAACACTTGCTAGTTTAACTATGAGAGTTATTTTAACAAAGATTTGAATTTTAAAGTAATTAGCAGTAGAATATTGAAAATAGTTTAAACTGAAATAAGGTGCACAACTGTTTTAACCAAGAGGTTCAGTCTCAATATGAGACTTAGTCCTCTCAAACAATTTATATAAAACTTTTATCCACACCCTTGATTGGGGTAAACAACAGTACTGAGATTTTCCAGGTACTAAGACCTCTACTACAATTCTACGTGGGAAAAAATATAATAATAACACGCATTATATACGTGTCACACTTGACCTCTACCACAATTCACGGTGGGATACAAGGAGGTTTAGAAAGTTTGAGTGAGGATTTTAGATATCCTCCAGTTATGCTTAGGAGACAATGTGTGTTTTAAGATAAATAGAAGCACACACACTACTCGAAATGTAAATAAACAAATCACAATAGAGATAATAAGATTGAGATGAGTTTGGAAAGCCCTATGTGATGGTAATGCAGCTCTGGACTCCTTTTGGATTTTGCAGAAGTTGTTTTGAGTCCTTCTCTGGAATTCTTCTAGAAAACATATATCATGGTTTTGTATCTTGACTTATAGTTATGAGTGTTTTTCTTGATATTGGAGTAGTCATTGTAGCACAACAATGTCCTTCAACTTCTAGTAAAGTTCTTCCTTGAATCCCTTCGTGTGTCTATTCCTTTTTCTCCAACATACGACTCTTTGTGTATCCTCAATTTTACCATTTTTTATGCACAGCTTTTACTTTCCATTTATATATCATTCGGTGGTTCGAAATAAGGCATGATTACTTTTACAGGTACGAAGTACGGTTCCTATACATCCAACAAACATCATTAATTAATTTCCAACATAAGGCGTGATTACTTATGCAGGTACGAGGTATGGTTTCCTGACATCCCAAAAACATAATTAATTAATATCAGTTTAATTAAAATCAAAAAATATGACCGTTCCTAATAATCAAACAGAGATAGAGTTTAGAAAAATATTGACTGGTTTCCATTGGTAGCTCTTTGTATCAGTGAACTTGTAGCGGTGGACTAGTAACGGTAGGTCTTTCATCAGTAGTTGTTACTCTCTATAACGGTAGCTTTATGTATCAGTGACTTTGTGTAGCAGTAGCTCGCTTGTATCAGTAGCTGCTTGTGTAGCGGTAGCTCCTTCTATCGGTACCTTCTTGTGTAGCGGTAGATCCTTATATCGGTAACTGCTTGTGTAGTGGTATCTTTGCATTAGTAGATGTTTGTCTATAGACTATGTATCAGTGACTTTTTGTGTAACAGAAGACTTGGTTTATCAGGGAAGTTTGTTTATCGGTAGCTCTGTCTGTATCAGTGACCCAAAAACTCTAATGCTTATAAAGTATCTATTCTATTCATTTCATTTCCAGATTGAGTTAGTATCAAGATTAATCATTGTTAAACATTTATAATCATAAATAAACATTGAGTAACATATTCCAATGATATGATATGAACATTTTGATATTCATATCAATTTATTAGCCTGATGAAATAATTTTGAAGTCTAATTAATATATAGATATACATTATCTAGGTTTATCAAAGTATATCTAAACATAATTGAGATTATCAAAATAGTTGAGTCCAACACAATACATGACAACACTAAAAATTCAGCATGAATATTCCATGAAGCACTCATCTGGTAGAATAGAATTCTGAGTCTGACGGTACCAATGAAGTCATTATGAGAAGTATTGTTCAAAAAAAAGTATCATGAGAGAGATACATTGATAGATATGAAGAGAGGGAAATGATACATCAGATGAGTATCATAGCTAGGGCCATGAGACGATACCAAAAACTACATCCTAAATAACCCACTAAGTAGAGGATCGACATCTGGTAGGATTTGTCACATCAATACCATGAAATCTACCTAGGGAATGAAGATGAATAGAGGATCCACTCTAGGCCTCTTAGGGGATTCCGACAACTCTATCTATGAATTCCTGTTGAAGGGATCAAACTCCTTTGAGTAGGAAACGATACCGAACAAACCTCAGGTAAGTGATAAAGGGAAACAATTCTAAGGAAACTCATCCAAGATATGATTAATGAGATAATTAATCCACGTAGAAAAAGTGAGTGCATAGAGAGTGGTGGTCATATGTTCCATGTTCCTTATCTTTGTATACTACCTGCGTAAGAAACCTTTTTCACTAGAAACATGTCCGAGATAAAACCCACCATAGGTCTCAAAAGGAACGACTCAACTAATGGTCCCAATGCCACAAGTAGATCATCAAACAGGCTCACTGTTTGAAAGTTACGGGGGTTTAAAGTTTTAATGGAAAGGGGGGTCACTGGGCCGTGGACCTACCGCCCCAACTAATGTATCCACATAGCAACTCGGTCATTCATGGATCACGATCGACTACCATGGTCGACTGTGGCCTGGTTTGACTGCCCCAAGTCTGACCTAGGTTCGACCACCCTGGTTCTAACCCAACCTGTAGGGTCGACTCGGCCTAATGGGTCTAGCCCAACCTTTTGGGCTTGGCTCGTTTACCCAGCCTGGGCGGCTCTTCCTCGGATGCTACTCCGGGGATGCTCCACCTGCCCGCCTGGACCACTCCGCTCAGCCCACCTAAACCTCTTCTCTACCTCATTTTCTCCCAGCCTTGCCGGTCCTCCACATTCACCATGTCCTGTAGACCTTCCACGTACACTACATCCCACAGACTAATCATGTCCCACAGCCTCCGAACCATGAGGCTCAGCCGCCGCTAATAATATCTTCGGCCACTACCTCCACCTCCTATCACCACACCACCTCTCACTGCATCACACCTCCTCGTCAGACCTCTAATCTGGTGGTCCCTTATTTGGACTATTGAGCCACCTCTAATACTTGAAATTTGAAACAGTCACAGATCTGGTCTCCTCATGTCCCAATATTCATAGATCCAATCTTCTATGATGATTTTTCTCCAATATGGGGGTCTGGTCATGTTCGAAATCTATCAACAAGTTGAGTCATGACCATGAGGGCTCAACAATGAAGAACACCAAGAACGGGTGAAAGAAAAGAAAAATCACACCCAAGGAACAAACCTAGGCCTTTATTTGTGTCAGACTCGATTCGTTATCGTTATAAGGATAAAAGAAGTGGAATTCAAAAAATCTTTCAAAAATAAACCCCACAGTTTAATAACCATCCCACAATTATCGGACCATATATCAATGTACTTGTGGATTGATTCACATTCTTCGTGAGAATAAAGAACCGGAAAAATGCATAAATGAATAACCACCCTACCTAGAGTTTGGGATCCATAATTAATGAAGAAATATTGTTTTGTCATCATTGGTGAGATCCTTTGATTTCATCATGTGTCGATCGCCGATCCATGATCCGATCATCGTTTTCTAGTGGAAAATCCTTTAAGATCTCCCTAAATATTTTCTCGCATTACTAGGGTTGTGCGGATAACCCTTGGATTTTTTTCATAAGGATAATTTTAAAGGAAATCATGACTGTATCAACAAAGTAATTTATCATTAAATTATTTAATGATGGTTACATCCTTCTCAGGTTTTTCCATAGAAGACCCTTGTCGACTAAACTTAAGTCATGCCTAGGTAAAATAAACCATTAAAAACTCAACATTGCTATCAGATTTTCAATCTGAGTCGCCATTCATGAGTTACTGGGATTTAAAAATAAAATAATTTTATTTAAATAAATTTATCTAGATTTATGTTTATGGAGACTTTTTTTATAGATGACCCGCACTGAACAGAGTTTTGTCACACATAGGGAAAATGCACTGCTATGAGATCAACTATGACTTCATATTTCTGATTTGGGCACCCATTTAAGAGTTATTTCACTTTTTTAGAAAATCTTTGTATACGTGCTATTAAAAAATGAACATTTTTTAATGAATTGTTTTGGGCACACCTATCCTTTAAATCACATGCATTCTCAGTGCCTGGTCTCGGTATTTTCCCCAAATAATTTCTAAAAATAAAATCAAGAAAATTAAAGTCATTAAATTTTCATTTTCCTTTGATAATCCATTAGAGCTATAATCATCTTGAAACCATTTCAAAATATGGAATAGAATACAATGAAATATCTTGGGAAGGATGAGGAGTGTTCTTAATTATGTCATACTTTTATGGGGATGAAATTCATCAAGGAGGAGGATTTGAATCTAAATTTTAATTTTCTATAGAGAGAAAGAAAAATTTCCATGAAATATAATTTTAGAGAGAATTTAACCAATCATTGAAGAATTAAGTTCTAGAAGAAACATTGTAGCTCAATGAAGGGAGTAGATTTAACAATAACACTTATGGTAATGATAACGTAAGAGTAAAAAAAAAGAGGGAAACCATGAAATGGAAACTAAAATATCATAAAATGAAAAATATTAATTATAATTAGAGCCAATGTGGTATTTAATACACAATATAAGTGAAATTATGTTGCACAATAACAAACATGTCTTATAGATTTGAAAATTAGACAAAGAAACACTTACCTTAATTTATGACTTCCACTAAAAAAATTGAATATCCTTCGTAATAGTAATAAATAAAAAAATCACCTATTTAAAAACATTATTCATATCTATAAACTTTTATAAAATTCATTTATAATTATTCTCTACATTTATATCAATTATTTATTATCTATTTTCAATATTCGGTGTAAGTTATCTTGTTTTTTTGAACTAGTTTCATAATAGTGGCGTTTTCCTTCAATATTATCCAAAAGTTTTTCATTTATAGAAAATAAAAGGTGCTTTATTTTTTGTTTTATAAGTGTTTATAATCTTATCATTTCATTCTAAGAGAGTTTTAGTTATAGTTCTTGTAGAATAAATTGGTGAAAAGCAAGGTTTATTGATTTTTAACCAATAAATTGTGATACATTAATTAATTAGTATAATATTAATGGTATCATTATATTTAATGAAATAACCAGAAGTACTATCTAAATAAGTATTTTAGTCGATAATCCATTGAACCAGAGTGCATTCCTGATCCCACGGGCAATTGAAAAGCACATGAGCATCCAGAAACAATCTTTTAGAATGATTTCCCCAAAATCATAAGTCAAAAAAGTTGAGGTATACAAGAGAAAAATTATCACATAAGTATATACATACAAAAAACGAAATATATAAGGAGATAATAGAAGACTGAACATAAAAAAAACTACCAAAACCTATCTTATAGTGGTCCAATACCACTAAAAATGTCCCAAACTTCCCATCCTCAGCCCAGTAAGCATAATCGGTTCCCAAGAGCTCAATATTTCATCATTTATAAAACATTAAAATTTTCTTTAAAATGTTAAATCTTTCTATAAATATGTCACAATTTAAAAATTCCATTACTAGTATACGGAACTTCTTCCATGGTTTTAATACATAAATCATGTTCTATAATTATAAAATAACTTCCATTTTAAATCCATTAAAAACAGAAATTTATTCTTAAAAATCTCTTTATCACATCTCACAAGAGTCTTTGGAAACCAGTTATCCAAACTAATAATTCTACAAAAAACCAACTTTTGGTAATTGAAAACACTTTTCATTGAGCTCAACTATTTTTTTAGTCACAAATTTGAGGTTTTAATTAATTTAACATAATAAAAAAGGGGTTAAGGGTGAAACAACAAAACAAGAGCATAAAACATACCACACCCATAGCCATATAAACTAACCTCTCATAAATTAAGACATTTGGAAGTAAATGGAAAAGGTGTCAGGTTTGGAATTAGAACAGAACTATCCATGTCTTGGTCACATGGGCTAGTAAACTAGAAATAAACCTCACAATAGTTCATGGATTTACTTCTATACCAGTCACACCAATTCCTCATAGTTTACTAGACCTTAAAGGCATAGTGTGACTCTAGTCATCTTTATATATTAATTAAAAATCTCATAAGAGATTCCTATAATCATGGATAGTCTCATCAGTAATAAAAATATAATTTACCATAGAGAAAACAATAAGTTTAATTAAAGAATCAAGTCCCCAAAAACCCTTGTAAATAAAGTCACATCATAATGAGGTGGTGATCATGTACCTGCTCAAGAACTATTTCTTAGATCCCTCCACATTCGTGACCTCATTTATACCATGAATCCCCCTAAATAAAATAAGGTATTACACGAACAAATACATTCTTTGAAGGTAATACCTCATTTGATACCATTAGTAATGAACCAACCAAGAGTACCATCTTAGCCGATATACGAGTTGATTCTACAAAGAACTGAAGAGCATCCACTATCCCCAGAAAATAGAGACAAGTGATTGGGAAAATAGAAAAAAATATAAGAACAAATTTTCACCCACTAAATAAGACAAAAAATTCTTGGTAGATAGTAAAAACATCATTACATACAGAAATCCATACATTAAATTAATCTACAAGGAGACGATATAAAAAATGAAGGTAAAAAAACTTTCAAAACATATCTCTTAGTGGTCCACAACCACCTAAAATTTCACAAACTAACCTTTCTCATCTAACAAAGTAATAGTTCACAAAATAAGATGATGGAAACATTAGAACATTCTATGAGAACAAAAAGGTTTTAAACACCAAATGGTACAAGAAGGGTGTTACCTAAAGAGACCAGTAGGATTTCACTGAAGAGAATACGTTTTCCACTCATAAATCAATACAAATATTCTAAAAGAAGAGTATAATAGAAAGCTTACATGACTTTAAAATTCAAATTAAAAAAATGAATCATCAAAATTTGATTAAAATAAATCCGGGTTTTAAATATAATTTTAAATATTTCAAAATAATTTATCAAACCAATGCATGAAATAATATATTTAATCATTTGAAAACCAAACCTTTGGTTGAAAATATTTTGAACTCATTTCACAAGATAAAGTGATATAGATTTAGAAAGGTATGAACTTGAACCACATATAAATAATAAGTATAAGTGTTGATATAACAAAGTTACGATTCATTATCTCAATAAACAAATCAATTGAAAATAGTAATAAATTAAGGAAACTCTAATTAGAAGTTGTGAAAATTAATGCTTCCTTGTATCAAGTATCATGTATAAAGTATTAATGGGTACAACTGAGATATGATAATGATTCCACCATATTCATACTAATCAAAAAATCGTGATCATTTAATGGGATTTCAACAAGTCTCAAAAGTTCTCCAGAAATCCAAGTACACATAAACCCAATTTCTTGTCCAAACATATATAACCTAAGACTTTTATATTCTCAATGGATCTAATAGATGCTATTTGAGTCTACTATTAAGGAATAATTCAATGTGTTATCCTCCAATTATCCAGGATTCCATGATACGTCAAAAGAGGTGAGTAAAATAATCATGTTATGAGGATTACAAAGGTAATCCCCATCATTATCAATAAGGGATCATTACCTAAGTAATTGATAGTTCACATCTCACCCTCCCCCCTGAACTTTCTGAACACAAATAGTACCATTTCCAACACCTATTAATAAGAAGTGTAATAATCAAGTAAGTGATAAGAAGGGGTTATAAAAAGACAAGATAATCAAAAAGGTCTAATTAGGCCATCAAGAATAATCGATTTCAAATCAAGAATTTATTTCCAAATCAATGTTTAAAAAGTGTAATATTACCTACTTTCTTTCATTGGTAATCATTAAATGCTAAACTATCTGTGAAATAAACCATTTCTATCAAAAATATCCCTAATAAATTCAATGAAAGTTTTAAAATTTTGAAAGGATTGAATTTATTTCATAACAAGTTTCAACAACATTTTCCCACAAGAAAAAGTCATTCATTTAAATTAACCCAGTAATGAACATATTCAAACAAATAGAATTATCATTCAATAGGGTCTTGGTTATTTAAAAGTGATACAGTATTTAAAATCATTTTGAAAACAGTAATGTCCTGGACAATGACTCATTAATAAGTTTTCTGAAAACTCAGTTCCATCAAATGATTCCACCAAAATCGTGGGGCCAGTCACGGTCGCACACCGAAACAATGGAACCATTGAAGGTGGCACCATGACAGTGGCACCATGATGGGGCACTATGACGATGGCACCGTGATGGGGGTACTGTGACGGTGGCACCGTGATGGTGGCACTGTAACGGTCGCACCATCAGGGTCACACACCGAAATGGTGTCACCATGATGGTGGAATTGTGATGTTTGAACCGTGAGGGTGGAACCATGAAGCTTGCACCTTAACAGTTGCACCATCATGGTCGCACATCGAAATGGTGGCACCATTGATAGTGTCACCATGAGGGTGGCACCATGACGGTGGCACTATAACGGTGGTATTGTGACTGTGGCACTACTTACGGTGTCTCACCAAATGGTGTCCCACCCTTGTTTATTTTTCCAATTCTTCTCCCACAACGTATCCTTTGACGTAAGTTTGTTTCAAATAACCCTTTTAAATTCATTTAAATCCCATAAAGGACAAAAAAAATACCCCAAGATCCAAGTGACCCTTGACTTACCAAAATGTGTGGCTTTCCCTCGGTGCCACACCTTCTCATGTACTTTCCAGTTCCTCCCCTGTTGCGTGTTTTCCTCTTATTGAAAGAAATTGTTTAACACAAAGCTGTTATGACCACCTCTCCAAAGATAATTATTAAATGAAAATTAATTCCATCATGTGTAACCACCCTACCACGTGGTGAAACCACGATCTGGATTTAAAGCTATTCAAGATTTTTTGATATCCTGTAACTATAGGATCTCACCTTTTTATCGCATGAGAATTATTTCTTCTTCGGGGCTGGTGTCTTTTCCTTATTATCCTTGGTTCTTTTGGAGTCCCCCTTCCTGAGGCAATTAGTACACCTATGCTGGAGCCTTTTTTACCCACTCTTGGAGCCCCTGGAGTACCTCCCCTATAAGTCGTGCAATCCTAGTTCTTGGTGCATGAAAAAAAAACATAGATCATTGATCATACATGTAGTGTTATTCCTTCGTCTCTCTTTATTGTGTATCATGCTGGGTGGGTATGCTAATGTTTCTACGAGAATGGATGAAACCAAACCTAAATGAAGATAATAACCAGACTTTTAAAGAATGAGGGGGGTGTGTTTGATGATGCTGCTATACTCTTTTACCCTTTCTTATATGTTTTGAATTATATGGGCTTGTGAACATTGAAAATCATAGTTGTTGGTGATCTTTCCTTATGCACTAATGGACACCTATCTTCTGTGATTATTGAATAGCTATAACATGGAAATGGTTTAATCATGTAAACTAGTTTGATTAAATTAATGCCTAGTAAACAAGAATCCCTATGTGAACACCTCGGTTAACCAAATGAAAAGAAGAAACTCAATGAATGGTGTGATAGAATCTGGAAACTCCCTTGCACTATCTTGGAAATATGTATGGTTCTTATGCTTGATTCTTCTGGGTAACATGGATGGGGAAGGGATCCCCTATTGTGGTTTAGTTGTTTTTTTGTAGATCTAAGGCCATGTGGGGCCATATGGTGGGCCTTGGTTTAGTTCTAGTACTTTGAGGGATCTCACTGATCCCTTTTATTGTTTTGACCATACAAGAGAACCAGGTGTGACTGCTTAATCTACCACTAGGTAGTTTTTCCTTCCTTGGATTATGGCTATGCCTATTAGTTACCCAGTAGGGAAGAATTATTTAAAACAGAACCACTCGAATGTGATAACAAGAATGGGTTAAATGGGTAATTTCTTTCTAGAAATGAGTTGTGATTTGGCTGTGGGTGGTGTTCTTTTTATGAATGAATAGTAATGAGGGTGTTTGTGTATAGGCTGGTTTTGGAACCCCTTGGTTGGGATGAGTTCCTATTCACCTATATGTATAATTTAGTTCTTATTTTTCTTATTCACGCCCCACCCAAGTTGAGCACTTTGTGCTGAAAACCCCTATTTCAATGGGGGGGGGGGGGTGTTTTTCCCAACACTCCTATGAGTGGATGGTTATTATCTCCTTTACTGGTCCATTTCCTGCATAGCCCAAGACTCTTCAGGTAGGATGTGACGGCCTGAGGTCCATTATATCCCAATATTCTTCGGGTAGGGTAGTGGTGGTGGTTGGCCTTGGTGTGTGCAAGTAGGTTGTTTCCCAAGTGTCTTCGGGCTGAGGCCCAGGTGTCTTCGGGCATGACGGTAGTTGTTCTAGCCCAGGTGTCTACGGGTGTGGTAATATGTGGTTGTTGTGGCCCAGGTGTTTGCGGATAGGATGTATGGTTGTGGTGGCCCATGTGTGTGCGGTTGGGGTATATATGTTAGTGGGACTACGGTTCGAATGGACGTGGAGGTAGGATGCGTAGTATGACTTCAATAACTAGCAAAAAATTGGTGCGGGGTACCCAAATATTGATGTGCTATTACTATTAATTTAATTGACTTGTGTTATTTGGGGAGTGTGCCTTGGTGAGGTTGGGTGGATAGTTTCCTTTCTAGGTGTTTTGGTTAACACTATTTTTCTCACAGGGCATTAGAATGCCTCCCCACTTGTGCATGAGAGATTTTGGTTTTACCTATTCACTATACCTGTATACTCACCCTACATATATAAAACTGATTTTAGGTTTCTAGGAGGACTTCGAGGGTTGTGCGAGACTATACTAGTTCAAATGTTGGGATAGTTTCTTTTGATGTTTTCTTTTCTTTGGTATTTACCTTTGGAGTTTTCTTGTATTGTAGCACTTATTATTGAAACATGCACATGGGAATGAATTGTTTGAGCTTTACTTTTACATATAGTTTTGGTGTTGTTTGGGACATACTATCTTATCTCTTGATCCTACTAAATAAAAAGGGTAATGACTTCTATTTTTCTTGTAATTACATACTCCTGGTGCTAGTCGCCACTCCGAGACCTATTGAAGGTGGGTCTCAGGGGTCATTATCCCTCATTCAACTTGAAGAAGGAAGGTTCTAGAAATTTGTTATCCCTTCCCTCATCTTGGTGCAGGTGGGTCATGATAGAATGGTATCACAGTAGAGGTTGAGAGATGGGATGGATCTCAGGGTTAGGAACTATGAGGATTTCATTGTTAGGTAGGGCAACTATTTTAGGCAATCTTGGTATGTGGAGAAGGCCAGAGAAGACAGGCTAGGACACAAGATATTAGGTCCTCCCGTGAGAGTAACTATGCTACCCATGATATGTAGCTTACAGTGTTCATGTTCTAACTAAATTTGTGGCGGTATTAACTCATTGGGGAGAACTTCGTGGTCTTCACGGATCACAAGAGCTTGAGGTATATCTTCTCCCACGGGGCCTGAAATTTTAAAAACATATGTGGATAGAGTTTTTTCAGGACTAAAATTTTAAAATCTCTTACACTGAAGGTAAGGGGAATGTGGTGGATAAAACCTTAAGCAGGAAGTCACAGAAGGATGTGGCTCAAGACTCGGCAGATTCTTGGAAGGTGATGGAGAAGTTGGAAGGCCTGCACTTGGATACAAGGGTGGAGGATGACCGATGCTGTTTATTCCATATGACAATGAAGTCTTATCTATTGCAGTAGGTGGAGGAGTCCCATTGGGGGGACTTAGAGGCTAAAGTGATGCATGATCGTGTTAGCTAGGGTGATTCTCCAGGTGGATGGTCGGAAGATGATCCGAATCAGATGCTATTTTGTAGAAAGTTGTTTGTCCGAATGGAAATGCACAAGAGATTTCATGGTGAGTTCCAAAACTAACCCATGACGGTACACCAAAGAGTTTCCAAGATGTACCGGGGTTTGAGGGGTCAGTTTTGGTGGCCTGGGGTAAAGTGGGTAGTGGAAGAGTTTGTGCAAAGTGCCCCGTATGTCAGTAGGTGAAGTCTAAACACCACGTGCCAGGGGTGTGTTACAACCCTTATATGTACCTGAGTGGAATTGGGACGAAATCTTGAGGATTTTGAAGAGAAGGTGCTTCGTGGTTGAAACTTTCCCTTGCTTAATGTGTTGTGGAGGCATAGTGGCTTCAAGGAGAGTACCTAGGAATGAGAGGCACAAATGCACGCTCAATAACCAGAGTTGTTTTGAATTATGTTCTGTTCTGTTTTGTACTTGTCTGTGGTGTAGTGTTTGACCTTGTTAACTATGAAATGTGTTGTTTTCATTGTTCTTTGAATGTGTGTGAAGAGTCCTAACTGTGGGGAAGTGAGGACCCAATCCCTAATCAAGACGCATTAAGGTGGTTGCGATTAAACCCATGCGGGCAATTCAGTGTTGTCCAAAGAAGATATTATCTTGACATGAGGGAAATGACTCCCTAATCCATATGTCTATATGGTGACCCCTTTATATGTTGTGTGGTTACTTGAGAGAGAGGTTTTCCAAGATGTCGATGTGGTTCACTCCTGAAGGTTATCTTTTGAGGTGGTTGTTCGGACACCAGTCTTTTCTTTGGGTCGAGTTTTAATTATTGAGGGTGAGAATAGTTTGAGAGGTATCTGATGTAATGTCTCAAAAAATGACTCATTAAAGAGTTTTAAAAAAACTCGGTTCCATCAAACGGTTCCACAAAAACGGTGGTGCCAGTCACGATCGCACACTAAAATGGTGGCACTGTGATGGTGGCACCGTGAGGGTGGCCCCATGACGGTGGCACCATAACGGTCGCGTCATCATAGTCGCACACTAAAACAGTGGCACTGTGACAGTGGCACCGCAACAGTCACACCATCACGATCGCACACCGAAACAATGGAATTGATAACGTTGGCACTACTAATGGTGGAACCCTGACGGTGGCATTGTGAGGGTGGCAACATGACGATGACATCGTGACCATGGCACCGCTTACGGTCTCTCACCAAACGGTGTCCCACCCTTGTTTCTTTTTCTAGTTCCACCCCCGTAACATATCTTTTGACGTAAGAGTGTTTTAAATACCCCTTTCAATGCCATTTAAAGCCCATAAAGGATATCAAAAATCCCCCAATAGCTGAGCGACCCTTGAATTACCAAAACGTGTGGCTTTCCCTCAGTGCCACACCTTTTTCCGTACATTCCAATTCTACCCCTGTTTCATATTTTTCTCTAATTGAAGGAAACCATTTAACACATTGTTGTTATGACCACCTATCTGATGAGAATTTTTAAATGACAACTAATTCCATCATGTGTAACTACCCAACCGCATGGTGAAAACACGATCAACCTTTAAATCATATCAAGATTTTTTGATATCCCATAACTCTGGGATCTCACCTTTTTATCGCACGGTAATTCTTTATTCTTTGGGGATGGTCTTTTTTCCTTCTTATCCTTGGTGAGTTTGGAGTCACCCTTCTTGAGGCAAGTGATGCACATGTGCTGGAGCCTCTCTTGCCCAAACTTGGATCCCATAGAGTTCCTCCCCTATATGTCGTGAATCCCCAGTTCTTGGAGCATGGTGAAAAAAATTTTGATCGTTGATCATCCTGGTAGGGTTCTCCCTTAGTCTCTCTTTACTGTGTATCATGCGAGGTAGGTATGCTAATGTTTCTATAGGAATGAATGAAACCAAACCTAAATGAAGATAATAATTTGACATTTAAAGAATTAAGGGGTGTGTTTGATGATGTAGTTGTACTCTTTTACCCTTTTTTATATGTTGGGAACTGTATGGGCTTGTGTCCACTGGAAATCATAGTTGTTGGTGGTCTTTACTTGCACACTAATGGACCCCTGTCTTCTGTGATGATTAAATGGATTTAACATGGAAATGGGTTAATCATGTAAACTTGGTTGGTTAAATGAATGATCATTGAAAAATAATCCATTTTTGAACACCCCGTTTAACCAAATAAAACGAATAAAATTAATGAATGGTGTGATTGAATTTGGAAACTCCCTTACTCTGTCTTGGAAATATGTGTGGTTCTTCTGCTTGATTCTTATGGGGTGACATGGATGGGGATGGGATCCCCTGTTGTGGTGCAGTTGTTGGTTTGTGGATCTAAGGCCATGTGGGTTCATATGGTGTGGCTTGGTTTGGTTCCGGTACTTTGAGGGATCTCACTGATCCCTTTTTTTGTTGTGACTTTACAAGAGAACCAGGTGTGAATGCTTAATCTGCTACATGTTTGTTTTTCATTGCTTTGGTTGTGTCTATGCTAATTAGTTGCTCATTAGTGAATAATTATTTAAAAAATACCACTTGAATGTGATAACAACAATGGTTTCAATGGGGAATTGCTTTCTGGGAATGAGTTGTGACTTGGCTGCGGGTGGTGTGATTTTTATGAATGAATAGTAATGAGGTTGTTTGTGTATAGGCGGGTTTTGGAACCCCAAGGTTGGGATGAGTTCTTGTTAACCTATATGAATAATTTAGTTCTTATGTTTGTTATTTTCACCCCACCAAAGTTGAGCACTTCATGTTAAAAAACCCTATTTCAATGGGGGGGGGGGTTCAACACTCATATGAGTGGATGGTTATTAGCTCATTTTATGTTTATTTTCTAGAGTAGCCCAAGACTCTTTGGGAAGGCTGTGATATCCTAATTTCCATTATTTACCAAGATTCTTCGGCCGGGGTAGTTGTGGTGTTTGGCCTAGGTGTGTGTGGGCAGGTTGTTTCCAAAATGTCTTAGAGATGAGGCCCAGGTGTCTTCAGGCATGGTGGTAGTTGTTCTGGCCCAGGTGTCTGCGGGCATGGTTACATGTGGTTGTTGTGGCCCAAGTGTTTTCAGGCGGGATATGTGGTTATGGTGTCCCAGGTGTGTGTGGGCAGGGCATGGTAGTGGGACTGCGGTGCGAATGGTGGGGGAGGTTTGACCTGTAGGATGACTTCAATAACCAGTGGAAAAGTGGTGTGGGCTACCCAAATATTGATGTGCTATTACTGTTACTTTACTTGAATTGTGTTATTCGGGGAGTGTTCCTTGGTGAGTTTGGGTGGATAGTTTCCTTTCTAGGTGTTTTTGTTAACTATATTTTTCTCACATGACATTAGAATTCCTCCCCACTTATGGACGAGAGCTTTTGGTTTTCCCTACTGAGTATATCTGTATATTAACTCTACGTATATAAAAATACTTTCACGTTTCCAGGAGGACTTTGAGGTCTTTGCAGGCCCGTAGTAGTTCAGAAGCTGGGACATTTTCTGTTACTATTTTCTTTTCATTGGTATTTACCTTTGGAGTTTTCTTGTATTGTAGCACTTATTTTTGAAACATGCATATGGGAATGGATTGTTTGGGCTTTACTTTTGTTTCCAGTTTTGGTGTTGTTTGGGACTTACTATCTTATCTCCCGATCCAACTAAATAAAAATGGTAATACCTTCCATTTTGCGTGTAATTCCATACCCTTGGTGCTAGTTTCCACTCCAAGACCTATTAAAGGCTGGTCTTAGGGGGTCATTATCCCTCCTTAAACGCGAAGAAGGAAGGGTCTGGAAATATTCTGTCCCTTCCCTCATCTTGGTGAAGGTGGGTCGTGAAAAAAACATTCCATAAATCAAACCCATTTTATCTAAGTTAGGATATTTTTTTTTAAAAATCATGTCCTGACCTAATATAATTATTTCATCAATACATCTTTTAAAATATCTTTAAAGATAAATAAAAACCAACATAGTATTCCTAATTAATAATATAGTGAGGGGAAATACAAATTATAATAAATAACATCTAGATTGAAATAATTATGTCTATTTAATACTAAATTTATAGGGAAGAGTATCAAATAAGATTTTACAAGTTATTTCAATATGACTGTTAAACAAATATGTGTAAGAAAAAAAGAACAAAAATATATGAATTTTCTAGAAACAATTAATAACAAGAGAATAAACTCTATAGAAACACCTACCATGGTATTAATTGGATTCGTAAAACAATAGAAGGAAAATGTAATAGAATTGGATCTTCTTCTACTATAGCTGAATGTGGAAAATATTCCAATGATAATACCATAAAATTTATGTCAGTTAAGGTTCGGGTTTTTTTAAAACATAAAATGTGTTCTGGTTAACAAAATAAAAACCATTAATTTAAAAACCATTTTATTTACTATTTTAGTTGAATTGTAAATACAAAGATTTAAAAAAAATTAAAATATAGGTTATATCATTTTAAAGTTTTAAAATAATTGAATTCAATAATTTTATCAATGGAAATTCCAATCTTATAAAAATGTCATATAATTACATGAAGTCACAAGACAATAAACTACTAAGAACTATGTGACCTTTAAACATAGTATGTTCACTTTTGTGATTTGAATTTCAAAAATTTGACATACACGGTTGCGATCAGTAAGATGTTTAGAGTCTAATGGAACAAACTTAAATTCATGGTGAATAGTAACATAACCTTATGAATAGTAACATACCCTTACGAATAGTAATATGATCCTTGTCAATAGTAAATTGTCCAAAAGTAATAGAAACCTCATCCATGAATGTGTAAATAAAATTTAGGTAACTTATAAGTGATAATACGATCATAATAAAAGTGTTGGTATTTTTTTAAGTCACAAATAATTAATTAAATTTAATTAATTAATTTAAAAGAAAATTTATTTTCCTAAAAGGCATTAATAAATTATCAATTTTATGTCTTCTGGTTTTATGATAATTTCATAAGACCTTTTGTAATTTTTGAAATCATTATAAAATCAGTTATAGTTTTAAAATTTGTATTTTCCATTTAAATTATGATTTTAATTAAAAATTAAATTAATCATATGTATATTTTTTTGGACAAATGGAGTTTATTTTTTGATTATACACATATGAAAATGGTTAGGGTGAATTTTTGGGATTTTTCTAAAATACATGAATTTTTTATGAATAGTAAAATATGATCGTTCACAATAAATTCTAAAACCTAAATTTATACATCATGCTTGTGTCATGGAAGACTTAAATGGACATTGTTTTGAACTCAAATTAACATATTACTATTTTTTGTCATAATAATCATTAATATTTCTTATCTTATGAAAAAAGTAATCAACTAATTATTAGAATATTAAGAAAACCGTCATCTCAACTATAAAAACCACCCTCTCCTCTTCTCTTCACTCCTATCAAGCCTTGTGACTTCCCTAAATTCTTCCCAAATATCTCTCCAATCTCATTCCCCACATCCAAAATCCCTTATCCAATTCAAAATACCAAATTATCTCCCTTTAAGAGGCTATCAAAGAAGATTGATTCAAGAGGTAAATTCCTCTTTTCAATTATTTTACTTTATTTTCCTGATCATTTGTTTACTTTTCTGTCCTTACCTCTCCTCATACAAAAATTATGGAAACAACAATACCTTATATGTACTAAAATTTTGTTATGATAATGGAATAATTTATTATCATCTATCCTTTAATCTTCTTTTATACTGGTAGTAAAAACACCATCCGAGATGTGTTAATTTACCACATTTAAGGACGATGGGTTTTCAATTTATTTTATCATATTAAATTCTGGTCAAAAAACCATTTTTATGGTTGAACCAGAATCTTAAATATGTATTTTATATTCTTTGTTATTCTGAAATCATTTTTGATACATGATGTAAAATAATAATACAAAACAAGGTAATTATGAACAAAATCACCAAGTTAATCCAAGCATTTACCATTAATGTTTTATATAATGACTTACATTCACTCCAAATAACCAAATTAATTTTATGAAAATGTATTCTTCTGGATTATCACTAATGTTATATAAATTCAATTCTGGACAACCAACTTCATCATACATGGGAGTCTAAACATGAATATAACTGAACCGATCATTAAAATCAAGGAAACAAACAAACCCAAACAATGAAATTGAAAATCATAACCAATAAAAAAGGTTATGAATTAACTCAAAAAAGTTAAAATAAATCATTTAAATATATAATATGTTCTAGAATTATTAATTATTGATCCTAATTTGATAATTCAGGTCATTAATATCAAGTGGATAATACCATCAATCTTATTGTAAGGGATCCTCTCCATTTCAGTTTTATTCAAAAATGACCTCTATGTTATGACATTTTATGTGTATTCCATAATGATGGGGTATGATATATCACCTCCCCCACACTTCCCACATGATGTATAAGTGATGATAAACCCCTTTCCCTCTCATTAATCCCTCTTAAGTACACTAGATACCATGCTGATAATCCATAAGGGATTCTACCTGAAACATTTTTGTTACTTCAGGTTGCTTTATCACCCTTTTACCAAAATTATGTTATCTTATATTTTTATGTGAATATTATAAATTGTGTGTAAATGTACCAAATTCACTTATCAAGACCCTTTCATCACTCTGTTTTGGTTATATACATGTTTTCAGGTGATTGCCTCCTCAATACTTTCTGATAAGAAAACATATTTTGAGGGATCTTCCCAAATTATTACCTGATCTCAAGTGAACTCTATCTTATGTTTTAAGCCAAAATTATCTCTATAAAATATTCTCTTTATTGTTAAAAAATTATTTCTTCACTTCTACTTTTATATAATAGATTTTCCCCTTTTCTATTTTAATGTCTCTATAGTGTTTTCCTTTAAACCACACAAAAATGTTTAAATCCTAATTTCTTAAACACTTTTCTTACATGTGGTCACTTATACATGAAATCACTTAAAATTATACATGCCTATTTTACCTTATGAATTTCCATGTATATTTTAGTTCCTTTATTTCATGGACACTTTTATGGTGTGACCATTTGTTATGATTTTTGACATGATTGTGGTACCTAATTCTTTCCATGGGTAACCCTTATGTTTATTGACCGTGTATGCTTATTTATGTGGAAAAAGTATTAATGAAAGTTATGATGGGTGTACCCAGATATCAATACAATTCATTGGGTAAATTTGAGTCTCATGAGATGTTATGTGCGACGGTCTTGGTAGTTTGCCTTCAGTTGTGCTACCATGTTAAATAGTCTTGGTAGTTAGCCTTAACTTGTGCTACCATGTGCAGTGATCTTGGAAATTAGCCTTAAATCATGATAAATTCATGTTTTATGTTTCTCTGACATTACTATGACTCCATGTTTAAATTATTACATGTTTATATGTTATGATTCCACATGTTACATGCATTTTTATATCATAATTTTATTCCTTCTATCCCATGTGTTAATGCTTCATTCGTATGGTTATTTCCATACTGGGTTATTTATCTCATCCCACAGTTCATGTGTTCCCCAGGGTACCCTATGAAGATGTTTGAGAATAATGGATGTTAAGAGATCAATTTTAGTATTAAATAAAGAAATTTTTTATTTAGTTTCATGTTTTCAGTTTTATGTAACTAATCTTCCAAGACATTATATCTTCTAAGCCTTGGATTGTACTCTAACGTATAATTATGCTTAAAATCATGTAATGTTATTTGTAAAAGTCTAGAGTCTCTATACATACTCATCCCTTTATTTATATTTAAGGGTATTCGATTAACCTTATGTAACATTTTTAAATTTGGGGATACCCTTACGCATCTTAGAATACCCTTACACAATATCCAAGTTAACCATATGTAACCTTGATTATTTATATTTGTTTGGGGTTTTCTTTATGCTCATGTTAAAGACCCTATATTTTGTGATGTCCAAAAATGTATCCCAAAATTACTCATAATAAAGATCAAAATTTTGTTCATTTATCTTTCCTTTGAAGTGGTCTATCACATTTATTGGAGAAATAATCTTCAAATGGAATATCTACACATTCTATGAAATGGGTAGTGGATCCAGAGCCATTCTAGTAATTAAGCCCTATCAATGAATTTATGAATTTTCATCCACATTTGTATGTGGTTTATAAGGTTTTTATTGATTAATTAAGTGTCTTAAATATGTTGAGGAGAGATTTGAGATTCTCATGACTCCTGAAGCTCTGAGGGTCAAGTCTATCAAATATATATTTGAAGGACCTGGCCATGAGTGGTGTTAAGTTGTGATTCCTTTCCATTATAATGAAAGAATTTATTGATAATTATTCAATTAATTCTTCACTCTATGAAAGTATCCCAAGGAAGAAAACAAGGATAAATTTTCCGTGCTTATGGTTTTTAGTCAAGATAAGCGATAAGTTGCGGAGCATGCCAAGTAATTCTCAAATTTGGTATGATTAGTAACAGATATTTTTGGGGATAAACTTTTGAAGAATACCTATTTAAGAAAATTTCTTCACCCAAACCATGGAATTTTCATCTAAATGTCCCATTTTAACAATTATTTTATGGTTATTCAGTGGAATCGACATCTGAGAAAGAGTTAATAGAGAATCAAATAGTGGATAAGTTCACATTCATTATTGGATTTAGAGAAGATGTTCTATCTATTACACCATAAGAGTTGTTGTTATATTTATAAATCCATCCTATAATACTTTCTTCCCTAGGTGTATCCCTATGGTTGATGATGGATAATCATCTATATTAGTTGTTGATTCTCATTATCCTCTTATTTTATACTTGATGGTTAAATCTAAATATTGATGTGATGAATGATTTCCCTCATGAGAGTGTAGTTAATTGTCTGTGAATAGGAATTGTTGTTCTGAGTTCTTATAAGTATTAATTTGATAGAACTTGTTGTTTTACTCAAGTAACCAAGATTATATGGGTTCTTGGTGGACCTAGTGCACGAAGGTGTAGGTGGATGATTTGATGAGCCCATCATGGGATGAGGCTCAATGTTGAAAATCATGTGTTACTATCTATTAATTTCCTTATGAAGAAATTTTTTATCGTTTATATGTCTGTTTTATGTATGTTTGGATCACTTATGAATCCTAAGAGCATTCTATCCTTTAGGAATCATCATAGTGTTTTTCATATGCCATTCCCAGGGTTTTCAATTTTTATCTCTTGGATGTTTCTATGTGGAATTTTATAAAACTCTCTTCTTTGAGTTGAAGAGATGTGTTTTTGTCGACATTTTCCAATGTTATAGTAGTTTGGTGAATCTTTAAATAGTGGTGAGACTGGTTATTTTCATGTTATATTTTCCAGTTCTTTATGGTTGTTTTATAGTTATTCTCGGTACTATTGAGTTTTTTATGAAATGTGTTGATCTTGGAGTTTTTCTAAGTTTATACTTTTTGTAAAGTATTCTTATGTTTCATAGAACATCCACCTAATGATATGAGTGTGGTAGTTCTTTTTGTCTTATATTTTTTTAGCATTTAGCCTAGAAGCTTTCTAGGTGAATAAATCTGTATGGTGAGGGGAATTACAACATCCTTATTTATATGATAATAAAACACTTTTATTTGGTTTTAATTTAAATGTTTTTTTTTGATAAAATCATTTATTTTTTAAGAAAAGTTACCCATATATTTTTTGGTGATGTGTAAGGGTATCCTTCCATTGTGTAAGGGTTAGATTGACTTGTTTAAGGGTAATCCTATGTATTCATCTGATTTGTATGGTACCAAGATTATAAGTTTTTGTAAATCCCTTTTTCTATGGGATATTTAATGGTAAGCCAATTTATATATGCATTGCATAAGGGTAATGAGGGAACTACGTAAAGGTAATATATTTTTTTCTAAAGGATGCATATGGGTAATATATACTTGCATAAGGGTATATCCTCATTATGTAAAGGTAATCTAGAATTTTTAAATGTCATGGAAGGGTAAAACCTTCACTGTATAAGGGTACCTCTTACTTTCTAATATTTATATAAGGGTAACATGGCTAGAAAGTGTGGGTAATTTTAGTTATATAAGGGTATCAACAAATTTAAAAAGGTTATGTGAGGGTAACCTATTACCTTTATGTGATAATAAATAGAAAACTAAGGGTAAAGACATGTTACCCTTACCAAAAACGCGTTTTGAAAAAAATAAAACAAAAACTAGTTTTCTCTCCCTTCTTCTCTAGAACACCTATAACTCCATTTTTTGATTTCAATGTCCCAAAATCATGTATATAAATTCTTTTATCCTTTTTTAAAATGTCGAACTATATTTTTTTAAACCTCTATATTAAATTTTCAAGTATTATAAAAAATTAAATGGTTTTTCAACATGATATTTTTATTCTATGAACTAGAATGCCAATAGTATTTCTAAAAATACCTGAACCTTCAGTACCATTTATTTTCTGGTATCCTATCAGAAATAGTTTGGGTATTTGACTATAATGGAAAAATATCTTGTTCATTTGAATTATCCTTCTATGTTTTATATTTAATATTAATACCTAAGTAGGTGAATCTATGCACTTCCTCTCCTAATTCATTGTTGCTGAAAAAACTCACACACACACATAGATATATATATATATATGTGTGTGTGTGTGTGTTCCTTATTTTCTAACACATATTCTTTTAATGTTCATCTTTAAATACCTTGGAAAATCTTTTTTGACCCAGTTAATGATAAATTTATCATGACATTGATAGAATTATTATAATATAGATTTTATCTATTTTTCTATATATTTCCCCTCACTTATTTACTAATAATGATTTAGATATTGGGTTTTTATCATCCAAGATATTTTAAAGGATGTGTTGATGAAATAAATGTATTATCTTGGGACTTGATTTATTTAAAAAAATCACTAACTTAGATTAAAGTGGGTTTATTTATGGATTGTTTTCCACATGTTTTCAAATAAATTTCTTGATATAATTTGGAACCTTTTTTAATTATTATTATATTTGTTTGAAAATATAAATACTTGATTTATTTTAAATGAATGGGTTTTTATGTATAAAAATGGTGTTGGACAATGTTTTGAAATTACTTCTAGACTTTTTAAATTATAAAACATACTTTGAATTAATTTAGGAAATTTTTGATAGAAATTATTGGTCTAAAGGACCATATTGAATTTTAATGATGACCTATGAAAGGAATATGGCGTGATTACCCTTTTCAAATTCTATTTTATAAATGGAGGCTGGATTTGAAATTGACATTGCTTGATGGAATTAATTGAGCTTTGTGATGACCCTATCTTGTGATAATCAATTTTTATGACTTATTTGATTCCTGTAAATCCCATTGATGGGTATTGAAAAATATATTATTCAATTTGATGGAGTTTGAAGGTGAGGGTCAGATGCGATCTATGAATTATTGAGGATGTGTGGCCTTATTGACACTGATGGGGGTTCCCCTTAAAATCCTCGTAACATGATTATCTCACTCACCTCTATTGACTAGTCATGGGAACCTAGATAATTGGATGAGACGACACAGTTTTATTATTTACTAGTGGAATCACAACCCATCTAGTATGTGTAACACCCCAAGATTCTCTGGTACACTTCTCTTTGAATAATTCAATAGCGTGTGTTGTACGCAACATCGAGTTCTAACACACACCACAACCGATCAAACTAGCCGTTATGAATAGTAATACCTACTTTTTAAAATTTTAGAGATTTTATCTCTAAAAATGGACTTCATTTTTGGATTCAGAGTATCTAATTTATCCTAAGGTGAAATTTTGGTACTTTTCGGATAACTTTAATATTTTGATGAATAGTGAAAATTACTAAATTTTAATTAAAAACAATTTTTTTAATCAAAATAATGAATAGTGATAAATTATGAATTTGAGTGGTTTAAAAGTATATTTAGACTAAATTTTTACCATTTAATACAATGTTGTTCATTGGACATAATTTCATAATTAAACCGAACATAAACATGTATCAATCTTTTGATAGTTATTATATCTTAAAAACACGCTTTTTGTTTTGACAGCGGGAATTAATTTTAAATTAATTTCTGCCACTTATGTGTTTTGAATTTGGAAAAATGGATTCCATATGTGGAATCAGGATATTCAAATTGTTTAAATAGGTAAATCTTATTTTTAGACATTTTGAATAATTACTTTGGTAAATATTTTATTTACCATGGTTAAAGGGTAAATCTGGTAAATAAGGGTTAAAAAATAATATTATAATAATAAAAAATTACCCTAAAACGTGTCCTAACCTTATTAGTTGAAACATGTCTGACCATGGGTATCTTTGGGTCGATTTTGGGACCCCATGGTGCCACTTGTAATTGATAGGGACACTTTATTTAAATTAAGTTAAAATGAATACAAAAATGACACAAGCATATATCTTTTAGAAATAAAATTTTTACATATGGTTAAATATGTTGGATTTTCGACTATAAATATTCATTATAAATATAAAAATATTTCCTACATAATTGTATTTTATTTATAATTTTTAGACATTAAATAATGTAATTTATTTATGACACAATGGTGATGCAGTAATTAGCATAATAGTGAAAAATTAAAATGATTGATTTTGTAGATACCCAAATAAATATAATTTGAGACGTTTTTTGAATTAAAATAATTTTATAGGTTAATATGACATGTGAGAAATGATTTAATTAATGTTTTTCGAAGTAATCATTCTTTTATGATTTTTTAAAAAATCAATTATTGAAAAGTGTCAAAATTGACACAAAAGAGACTTTAAAAAAATATTATATTATTAATTGATATTAAATATCTAAAAAAATAAGGTTAGGCCAAGAGACTTATATCATGATATTTGTATCATTAATGGACCACTTGGGGGTCTCTTGGATGTATATATCATGTTTATTAACCATATAATATAAAAATACAAAGAGACATTGTAAAAGTGAAACTAATTAACTAAGAGTTAATACTTAATGATAAGGTTAATATAGTAACCCAAACCTGTATAAATTCTATTGGTTGAGTGGTTTTCGACCCATAACCACATTAAACTTTAAATAATCTACTTTGGAGCCATTATAAACCGAATATGAATTTATTATAAAATAATATTTCTAGCTTTTCGAAATGTGCCCCTCACCCCTCTTATAAAAGGTCACTCCCCCTTCTCATTAATTCACACATTCAAAGCCTTTTTTCTTGGACAAACTCTTCCCCAATACTCTCTAAACTTCCCTCAATTCATACTAGAGGCCTTAATTTAGTCAGAAAGCTAACCTAAGAGCCCTTTTGATCAAATAAAAAGGAAGAACCCGAAGAAGAGGTAATGATATCACCACCCTTTTCCATGTTCCTTTCTTCTTCCACTTCTTCCTTATTTGTTATTACCATTCCAAAATAATTACTCCAGTATATTATATATACTGTGATGTTATTATAAATATGGTACAACCATATTCAGTATTCTATCCATCCTTTAAATAACATGTCAGCATACGTGCGTACGTATGGCTTACCGTCTCCACGTCGTGGTGTAATTGTTATTCAATAAATTTTTATTTGGATGGGTATAATAATGATGTGTAACTCATGTAAATAATAAATATAACATGATAATGATTATTTATATATGATATACCATCCAATTATATATTATTTTAATATCAAAAGAATGATATTGTCGCTCGTGCGTACATACGGACTACCGTCTCCACGAACGCGATGAGATTCATTCTCCATCGTATCCATTCAAGTATAATTCTCATGTGATGATTAATAATAGTATATAAGGACTTGATATCATTATGTATATGATTACGATACAACCTATCCATGAAAAACACAACTTACGTAACAAAATATATAAAAGAAAACGAGTAAGTTAACACCCGAAACAACGATAATACTAAGATATTATAAACAAATCAATGTTAAAAGATCATATATGATATAATATTAATGTATATGATTATTTTATAATTTAATAACAATTATTTCACCATTATACAGGAGGTTAACCAGCCCCAACCAAGGAAAAGTACAAGTTAGGGGTTTATTTTTCAATCTCTTCATTATCGGAGGTTGTTTATACGTAATAATCTACTGGGATCTCTTTATCATCCACATTCATGTTTCTTAAAAATGTATTTCAAAACATTTTTACTATTTACAAGAATATGGGTTAAAGTCATTTATACCCTTTTTTGACTTTTTATAAGAGTTTTATAAAGGAATCTTTCCATCGTTTTCCAAACAAGGTACTTTTTAACTTTTTGACAGAATTAAGGTAAGAATGTTTTTTAACTTATACGACGGGTGTGACTATTTTCTGCCGTTATAAAATCGTCGAAGCTTCCCTTACAAGCTTAGAAGAATATTTTCAAAGAAAATGTTTTATTTTATAAATATATGGCTCTTAAATGATTTCAAAATAAAAAGATATATTTCTCTAAAAAGAGTTTTGATTTCATCTATGTCAATATCCTTTGATGGATTTTTAACTTATTTGAAGTTGATTTATTATGATACAAAACTTCTATATTGTATTAAAGGTTTTGTGATATGTTTGACTGTGGATGTGTAATTTTTATACCATTCATGGTTTATGGATGATGTATTTACATTTCGTATTCTAGTTTTAACACGAATGTTTATGTTATGTTTAAACCTTTTCATATGGGAATGCAATGGACTTAATATGTAATGGATGGATCCCACTATAGCTCCTCGATGCATCGGTAGGTCTCATGAGACAAACTAGTGTCTTGGCACAAGGCCTTGAGAAAATCTTATTTGTAGTCTTGACACGAGGTCTTGGCTATGTGGTTATGATAGTCTGGCATTATGCATTCCATCATTATGAAAGTGGTTATTGATATTTCATGTGATTATTCGATTAGTAGAATATCCATGTGAATAAGTAAATGGAATTATCTCATTTTGTTTTTGCCATACTATGTTAAAGTTCATGTTTAAAAGGCTTTTGTTTTAGTTATACATTGCCTTAAATGTTTATTCTTATTTATGAAAGTTTTCGCTATATTGTTATCCTTACTGGGCATTTGAGATCACCCCTTTTCTATGTTTTATTTTTCCCAGGATGTGAAGAAGTAATTTATGAATGACCTGCAGGGATAGTATATGGGGATATAGTGTGGACTATGGAGAAAATATGTTGTTTTAGTAGTTTTTCACTTTATGGTGTAATGTAAAACTTTATGAATATATCTAGTGTTTCTAAGGATACTAAACCAATCGGTCTTTCGAGATTTGATCTTTCATGTGATCATGACAATATTATGTAATAATGCACTGACTCTAGGTAACTAGGGTCGGGGCATTATAGTTGATATTAGAGGGAGATTTAGTACAAACCTTGAAAGCTAGATTTAGATAAACTCTGATTAGAGCACATATACCTAAGATGGACTTTGAGGATTAGTATAGAAGAACTTCCTAGAATTTTGGTATTGTAGAGATTTTGTGAGTTTTATGAGAAATACATCCCTTTTTGGATATGAGCAGTTAGAGGCGGCTCTGGTACATATGTACCTATGGGTAAAACATGAAAACACCGCTTTGAGCTAGACTCGAATGGGACCTGGTGCACGACAACGGGCCTTGCTACACTCTTGGTTATGACACTCCTGGGGGATATGCTTAGGATAACTGTCATTTTCTTTAAAAATCATTACGAAGGTTTTATGAGTATATACTTCTTCAAAGAAAACATTTTTATGATAATGGATTATATCCATAAATAGTTCAATTTATGATAAGTGTTTTATAAGTATGGAATTAAGTATTTTGATTCATAAACTAATCTAGTTTATGCCATTGTTTAGAAGTGGTGCCTAGTGGAAGAAAAAGAAACTGTATCAATGCACACACTCCATGTAGGTATTTCCCTCCTGCTCAAGATAATTATAGTGGAGCTGGTGATGCAACTGGTGCCGATAAGCTAATCACCATACTAAGACAACTCACTCAGGTTATGAATAACAACCTTATCCATATGGATCACCCTGATCCGCAGCATAGAGGATCAATGTTAGATCGATTCATGAGGAAACAACCACCAACGTTCAATGGGAGTACAAATCCCTTAGTAGCTGAGCAATGGATAAATTCCCTAGAAAAAATATTTCAGGCTTTGGAGAGTAGTGAAAGGGAAAAAATTATCATGTCAGTTTGCCGCCTCACTGGAGATGCTAATCAATGGTGGTCATTGATTCAAAACACAAAGGAAGATGATGAAGTATCAAATATGGAATGGAGGGAGTTCAAAGATCTATTTTTAGAAAAATACTTTCCTCGTGACCATCGAGCAGATATGGAAAGGCAATTTCTGAGTCTGAGACAAAAGGAGGATGAGAATTTCACAAAGTATGAGGCTAAATTTACATGGTTAGCAAGGTATGCTGGAGATTATATATGTAACCCATGAAGGAAGATTGATCATTTATTTTATGGGTTAAAACCATTTCTCCATCGAGCATTAGTCTCACAATCCTTCTCATCGTACGAAGACATTATCTCATGTGCTATCAAGACAGAAAAGGAATTATATAAGTCTTATGACTTTAAAGAAAATCAAGAGAAGAAGAGATCTTCTGATCAATCTGGGAATGGAAATAAGGGGAAGAAGGGAATGGTTGAATATCCATCAAGTGGTAAATGTGGGAAGAAACACCCTGGTACTTGCTTTAAGGGAATGGGTGTATGTTACAAGTGTGGTGAAAAAGGCCACCAAGCTCGTGATTGAAAAGGGAAGAAGGAAGCTACCAATGTTCAGTGCTACAATTTCAAGGAGATGGGATATTATTTAAATGAATGTCCTAATCGTCAGGGGAACATACCTCAGAAAAAGACAAGGTATCAAGGACAAGCTTTTTCTATCACTACTGCTGAGGTAGAAGCTCCAAAAGACGTGGTGGCAGGTAATTTAACGGTTTCCTCAAGTTTAGAAAAAGCATTATTTGATTCTGGATCATCGCATTGTTTCATATCTTCCCAGTTTGCTAAGAAAATTAGATATTTTCAATTTGATTTAACAAGGGAGTTATCAGTTAAAACTCCTAAGGTAAGTATCATTGCAACAAAGATTTGTGAATCAGTCCCCATTAGAGCACATAAATTTTCTTTTATCTGCTGATCTCATTATCATACCTATGATTGAGTTTGATATAATCCTCGGTATGGATTGGATTTCAGACTATGATGTGAAGATTTATTGTAAGAAGAAGGAGGTTACGATTTCTGATGATGATGATAAGGAACACCTTATCTTTAGAGCAGAATCGTCACCACCTAATTCTTATCTAGATCCACCCCCAGTAGCTCAACTAAATTCAATTATTGGGGAGGAAGAGAATGAAATGACTGTGGGTGAGGAAGGGAATGTTCAAATAGAGGATGTACCTATTGTGGAAGAATATGTAGATGTATTTTCTGAAGATTTACCTGGACATCCTCCAGAACGAGAAGTTGAGTTTTCCATTGATTTAATTCCTGGATCAAGGCCTATATCGAAGACCCCTTATAGAATGGCCACTGTAGAATTAGTTGAATTAAAGAAACAACTAGAGTAATTGAGTAATATGGGATTTATTCTCTATAGTGTTTCTCCATGGGGAGCCCCTGTTCTTTTTGTTAAAAAAGAAAGATGGATCTATGAGGTTATGTATCGACTATAGGGAGATCAATGCTATAACAATAAATAACAAGTATCCCCTACCTCGCATTGATGATTTATTTGACCAACTTCATGGAGCTCAATACTTTTCAAAGATTTACCTTCGATATGGATACCATCAGTTGTGTGTATAAAAGGAAGACATTCCGAAGACAACATTTCGACCAGGTATGGGCATTACGAGTTTACTGTAATGCCTTTTGGATTGACTAATGCACCCTCTGTATTCATGGATCTGATGAATAGAGTTTTCAAGGAATATCTCGATGAATTTTTGGTGGTATTTATTAATGATATCATCGTATACTCTAAAATCTATGAAGATCATGAAAGTCACTTGCGCATTATCCTGAAGACTCTGAGAAGACATGAATTAGATGGGAAGTTTAGCAAGCGTGAATTCTGGCTTCATGAGATTTATTTTCTTGGCCATATTGTCTCTAAAGATAGAATCTCCATTGATCCTTCTAAGACCAAGGCAATCGAAGAATGGACAACACCTACGAGTATAACTGAGGTACACGGTTTTATTCGTTTGGCAGGTTATTATCGACGTTTCGTCCAGAATTTTGCCCGATTGGCTAACCCATTAACGAAGCTCACACGTAAAGGGGTTAAATTATTATGGACAAAAGAGTGTGAAGAATGTTTCGAAGAACTGAAGAGAAGATTAGTCAATGATCCTATATTGACTCTACCATCGGGGAATGATGGGTTCGTTACTTATAGTGATGCATCGAAGAATGGACATGGTTGTGTCCTTATGCAGAATGATAGGGTCATTGCCTATGCATCACGAATGTTGAAACATCAATGCTTTTTCAAATGGTTTCCAAACCATCTTTACTAGAAAGGATTAAGAGTTCTCAGACCGATGATGAAGAATTTCAAAAGAAGATTAAAGCTGTTAATGATGGAAGATTGAGAGACTTTGTGTATAAAGATGGAATTTTGAAATTCGGGAAGAGACTTTGTGTTCCCGATATACCTGATCTAAAAAGGGAATTGCTGGATGATTCTCATAGTTCCAATTTCTCTATACACCCTGGGAGAACCAAAACATATAGAGATTTTAAGGAACATTTGAGTGGGACAACATGAAGAGAGAGATTACTGATTTTGTGTCAATATGTATGGTTTGTCAACAAGTGAAAGCTGGAAGGCAACAGCCTGGAGGAGTCATGCAACCTCTTCCCATACCGGAGTGGAAATGGGACAATATTACGATGGACTTTGTCATGGGGCTACCAAAGACTCCTAGAAGGAACGATGCAATATGGGTCATTGTTGATCGTCTTACCAAGTCAGTACATTTTCTTGCTACAAGAGAAGATCTACCACTGGAACGTCTAGATAGACTATATATTGAGGAAGTTGTGAGACATCATGGAGTTCCCCTATCGATTGTTTCTGATCGTGATCCCCGTTTTACTTCAAGATTCTGGAAAAGTCTTCAGAAAGCCTTGGATACTGAACTTCATTTGAGCACTGCCTACCACCCTCAAACAGATGGACAATCAGAACGAACTATTCAAACCTTAGAAGACATGTTGAGATCCCGCTCACTTGACTTTCAAGGTATGTGGGATCAATATTTACCTCTGGTAGAATTTTTCTATAACAATAGCTTCCATTCGAGTATTCAGATGGCACCATATAAAGCGTTATACAGAAAGAGATGTCGTACACCAACCTATTGGGATGACGTTGGTGAAAGAAAACTTGTAGGCCCAGAACTGGTGAAGGAAACGATGGAAAAGGTGAAGGTAATCCAAAACCATATCAAAGTAGCTCAAAGTAGGCAGAAGAGCTATGCCGATAATCGAAGGAAGGATTTGGAATTTCAAGTCGGTGATCATGTTTTCCTGAAGGTATCTCCATGGAAGGGAGTCATACGGTTTGGTAAGAAAGGTAAATTGAGTCCTAGGTAGATCGGACCTTTTGAAATTCTAGAACGAATTGGGGCTGTAGCTTACCGATTGGCAATGCTGCCAAGTCTGTCCAAAGTTCACGATGTGTTCCACGTATCTCTGTTGAGGAAATAAATGCCTGACCCAACACATGTACCCACCTGTGAGGAATTGGAAATGGAACCCGATCTGTCTTATTGCGAAGAGCCCGTCAATATTCTTGATACGAGAGAACAAGTACTGAGAAATCGGACGATGCGTCTGGTAAACATTTTGTGGAGAAACCATAAGATGGAAGAGGCAACGTGGGAACCCGAGGAACCTATGATGTAGAACCACCCGAGTCTTTTCATGCGGTAGTATTCTAGAAATTTCAAGGACGAAATTATTTGAAGTATGGGGGAATGTAACACCCCAAACTTCTACGGTACACTTCTCTTTGAATAATGCAATAGCATGTGTTGTACGCAACATCGAGTTCTAACACACACCACAACCGATCAAATTAGCCGTTATGAATAGTAATACCTAATTTTTGAAATTTTAAAGATTTTATCTCTCAAAATGGACTTCATTTTTGGATTCGTAGTATCGAATTTATCCTAAGGTGAAATTTTGATACTTTTCGGATAACTTTAATATTTTGATGAATAGTGAAAATTACTAAATTTTAATTAAAAACAACTTTTTTAATCAAAATAATTAATAGTGATAAATTATGAATTTGAGTGGTTTTAAAGTATATTTATAATATATTTTTACCATTTAATACAATGTTGTCCATTGGACATAATTTCACAACTAAACCGAACATAAACAAGTATCAATCTTTTGATAGTTATTATATCTTAAAAACACGCTTTTTGTTTTGACAGCGGGAATTAATTTTAAATTAATTTCTGCCACTTCTTTGTTTTGAATTTGGAAAAATGGATTCCATATTTGGAATCAGGATGTTCAAATTGTGTAAATAGGTAACTTTTATTTTTAGACATTCTGAATAATTACTTCGGTAAATATTTTATTTGCCATGGTTAAAGGGTAAATCCGGTAAATAAGGGATAAAAAATAATATTATAATAATAACAAATTACCCTTAAACGTGTCTTAACCTTACTGGTTGATACATGTCCAACCATGGGCATCTTTGGATCGATTTTGGGACCCCATGGTGCCACTTTTAAGTGATAGGGACACTTTATTTTAATTAAGTTAAAATGAATACAAAAATGACACAAGCATATATATTTTAGGAAACCAATTTTTACATAGGGTTATATATGTTGTATTTTCAACTATAAATATTCATTAGAAATATAAAACGATTTCCTACATAATTGTATTTTATTTATAATTTTTATACATTAAATAATTTATTTTGTTTATGACAAAATGGTGATGCAGTAATTACCATAATAGTGAAAAATTAAAATGATCGATATTGTAGATACCCAAATAAATATAAATTGAGATTTTTTATGAATTTCACTAATTTTCTAGGTTAATATGACATGTTAGTAATTATTTAATTTCCATTTTTCGAAGTAATAGTTCTGTTTTGATTTTTAAAAAAATCAATTATTGAATAGTGTCAAAATTGACAAAAAAGAGTTTTTAAAAAAAATATTATATTATTAATTGATATTAAATTCCTAAAAATCCAAGTTTCGGCCAAGAGACTTATATCATGATTGTTGTATCGTTAATGGACCACTGGGGGGTCTCTTGGATGTATATATTACGTTTATTAACCATATAATATAAAATTACAAAGAGACCTTGTAAAAGTGAAACTAATTAACTAAGAGTTATACTTAATGATAAGGTTAATATAGTAACCCAAACCAGTCTAAATTCTATTGGTTGAGTGGTTTTCGACACATACACACCTTAACATTTAAATAATCCACTTTGGAGTCATTATAAACCGAATATAAATTTATTATAAAACAATATTTCTAGCTTTTCCAAAGGTGCCCCTCACCCCTCTTATAAAAGGGAACTCCCCCTTCTCAGTAATTCACACCTTCAAAGCCTTTTGGATCAGCCAAAATCTACCCAAATACTCTCTAAAATTCCCATCACTTAATCCTAGAGGACTTCCTCTAGTCATAAAACCAACCTAAGCACCCTTTTGATCAAATCAAAAGGAAGAACCCAAAGAAAAGGTAATGATTTCACCACCCTTTTCCAAGTTCCTTTCTTCTTCTACTTATTCCTTCTTTGTTATTACCATTATAAAATAATAACTCCAGTATCGTATATTACTGTGATGTTATTATAAATATGTTACAACCATATTCATTATTCTCTCCATCCTTTGAATAACATGTCGGCAAACGTGCGTACGTACGACTTACCGTCTCCACGTCGTGGTGTAATTGTTATTCAATAAATTATTATTTGGATGGGTATAATAATGATGTGTAACTCATGTAAATAATAAATATAACATGATAATTATTCTTTATATATGATATACCATCTAATTATACATTATTTTAATATCAAAAGAATGATATTGTCGCTCGTGCGTACGTACGGACTACCGTCTCCACGAACGCGATGAGATTAATTATCCATCGTATCCATTCAAGTATAATTATAATTTTATGATTAATAATAGTATATAAGGACTTGATATCATTCTGGATATGATTAAGATACAACCTATCCATGAAAAACACATCTTACGTAACAAAACATATAAAAGAAAACGAGTAAGTTAACACCTGAAACAACGATAATACTAAGATATTATTAACAAATCAATGTTAAAAGATCACATATGATATAATATTAATGTATATGATTCTTTTATAATTCAATAAATATTATTTCACCATTATACAGGAGGTTAACCTACCCCAACCAAGGAAAATTACAAGGTGAGGGTTTATTTCACAATCTCTTCATTATCCGAGGATGTTTATACGTAATAATCTACTGGGATCTCTTTATCATCCACATTCATGTTTCTTAAAAATGTATTTCAAAACATTTTTACTATTTAAAAGAATATGGGTAAAAGTCATTTATACCCTTTTTTGACTTTTTATAAGAGTTTTATAAAGGAATCTTTCTGTCATTTTCCAAACAAGGTACTTTTAAACCTTTTCGATAGAATTAAGGTAAGAATGTTTTTTTAACTTATACGGCGGGTGCGGCTATTTTCCACCGTTATAAAATCGTCGAATCTTCCCTTACAAGATTATAAGAATACTTTCAAAGAAAATGTTTTATTTTATAAATATATGACTCTTAAATGATTTCAATAGAAAGAGATATTTCTCTAAAAAGAGATTTGATTTCATCTATGTCAACATCCTTTGATGGATTTTACGCTTATTTGAAGTTGATTTATTATGATAAAAAACTTCTATATTATATTGAAGGTTTTGTGATATGTTTGACTGTGGATGTGTTATTTTTATACCATTCATGGTTTATGGATGAATTATTTACATTTCGTATGCTAGTTTTAATACGAATGTTTATGTTATGTTCAAACCTTTTCATATGGGAATGCATTGGTCTTAATATGTGACGGGTGGAGCCTACTATAGCTCCTTGATGCATCGGTAGGTATCATGAGACAAACTAGTGTCTTGGAACAAGGCCTTGACAAAATCTTATTTGTAGTCTTGGAACGAGGCCTTGGCTATGTGGTTATGATTGTCTGGCATTATGCATTCCATCATTTTGAAAGTGGTTATTGATATTTCATGTGATTATTCGATTAGTAGAATATACATGTGAATAATTAAATGGCATTATTTCATTTTATTTTTGCCATACTATGTTAAAGTTCAAGTTTAAAATGCTTTTGTTTTAGTTATACATTGCCTTAAATGTTTATTCTTATTTTTGAAAGTTTCCGTTATATTGTTATCCTTACTGGACATTTGATCTCACCCCTTTTCTATGTTTTATTTTTCCCAGGATGTGAAGAAGTAATTTATGAATGACCTGCAGGGATAGTATGTGGGGATATAGTGTGGACTATGGAGACAATATGTTTTTTTAGTAGTTTTTCACTTTATGATGTAATGTAAAACATTATGAATATATCTAGTGTTTCCAAGGCTACTAAACCAATCGGTCTTTCGATATTTGATCTTTTCTTGTGATCATGACAATGTTATGTAATAAGGCACCGACTCTAGGTAACTGGGGTCAGGGCGTTATAGTATGTCTGAAGATAATATGAAATATTCAGTATATGGATGTGTAGCTAGGAAAAATGGTGTGTGTGGTTTTTTTCTTGAGAACCCATGTGACTTGATGTAATCCCAATGATTAGTCATTAATTTTTCAATAGCTTGAATATGGTGGACTCAATATCACATCTAGTTTGTACTCATGAAATACTTATACTTCTTAATCGATACATGAACTTTTAACTAATTGGTTTTGGATTTTACTTAATTGATATGATTATTGAGATGACATACCTTGAATTTATCATATTAACTCTTACAGAACTTATTGACATCCAATGCATGTTTTAATTTTCTTCATATTTATAACATTATCTTTTGAAATGGGTTTCAATACTTTTCAGGAAAAGGTTTGGTTTTCAAATAACGAAATGGAATGATTAAATATTTGGTTTGATAAATGATATTGGAATATTTAAAATCATATTTTATACCCACATTTTTGTAATCTAATTCTGATGGCTTCATTTTTCTATTCTAAAATGTAAATTCATTTACTCTCTCTATTGTACTCCACTTTTCACATATTTGGATTAACTTAGGAAGTAACTACATAGAATATTTAGGGAACTCTTAAAGGGATATATAACTCACACCCTCCTTGTACCATTTAGTGTTTGTAGACATTATGTTGTTATTTCCGGTGAACTTGTTTCCATTAAATTATTTTTTAGAATCATACTATTTTGGTCTATGATATGTAGTCTAGGACACAATGGGTGATTATGGACCACTGTGAGTTGGGTTTTTGTAGTTTTTTTTACTTTCAACTTCTGTATAATCTCATTGTAGCTTACTTTATTGTACGAATTTACTTATGTAATGGTGTTTCTTCTAGGAAACATGAATTTTTTATGTTATTTTTTAGGATAAATCATTCTGAAATTTTATTTCTGGATGCCCAGATACTTGTTTCCATCCCATGGTGATCAAGAATTCTCTTTGAGTCAATGAAAAATCAACTCAGATACTGATTTAGAAGGTACTACAGGTCAGTTCTATACATTAACAAACAAAAATAAAATCATTATTAATTTATTTATAACATATTTCATGATTAAGTATGTTATCATAGTTATCCATGATAGTAATTTTTAGAATTTTTCAAGTAGTTGGTTAGACCGACCTAAACATGAACATACCATAAGTAATGGTTGAGTATAGTTTTGGAAGCGGTTTATTTTCGAATAATATCATTATTACATATTCATAATGATATTGTTTTATATTTTTATGGGTTTTAATGAAATTTTATGATATTTTAAAAATTAATAAAGAAACTATTTAAAGAATGAGGCAAATTACTTCATGGAGTTGATAGTTCCTACAACAAATAGTTGACATTTCCATTCCTTAATGAATGAAATGAAACAGGTTGTTTATAATTTATGTCTTCATAATCATAATTATATTATATATTTCCCATTTACTCTTGAATCCCATCATTATAAACAATAAGGAGTGGTGGTAGTGAAAAATGTAAGGCATCGATTTGTGATTGAGGTACTCCAAACAAACACAGGATGAACATTATTTTGTTATTATAAGTGGATGGAAAGGAATAAATATTTTTTATTATATTAATATAATAATACTTTAGTATAATAATTATACATGGGTCATTATATTACTATGGTTAGGGTAGGTTTTTAGGATAAATATTAATAATAAAAGGATAAGGATTAAGTATTACTCACTTTGGGACCTTGAAATTTATTTTGAAATTTATCTTTGAAATGATTGGATTATGATAATTGATTGAGAATAGGTACTTATTAACTTGAGATAATTTTATAGTAGTATAGAAATAGAAGTGTTTTTAGAGGAATTACCAAACATAACTATCCTATAATTTCATGAATTAAATAAGATATTTCATTACATAAATTATGAATAACTTTTTGGTTTATAGGATTATATAATTAGGAAAAAAACATATACTAACAAATCCCATGTATTTCTCTATGGATGGATGCATTTTTATACCATATGAGAAATTACTTAATCTATAATAAGTATTTAACATATCCCTTAAATTACCAACAAAGGCTATCTTGTTTGACATATAACGTGTAATAATTTTATTTATAACCTAATGAAATAGATATATAATAAGTGGTGAGATCATATTCTTAGTAAGTGAAATATATAACTGAATCTATCAAAAGCATAAACATGATATACATAATATGGAAGGAATAAATAATAAAAATAATTCCACAATCAACTGAAATATATAGCACACTATACATATGACAATAAAAAAAATTTAAATGAATAATAATAATCTCATAATTATGTAGTGCATAATTTTAGACATCCAAAACATGTTCTCAAGGAAATGTGATAAGAAATTTACTTTTTATCGAGACCTCAATAAAGATGTCTTTTTAAATTGGGTAGGTAGAAAAAAATACCCAAACATGTTAGTATCATGATAATATTTGATAAATAAAGGGGATATATAATTCATGGACCCAACCATCATATGATTAAGTCAAATTCATTCTTTATAAGAGTCACTAAGTCATTTTATACCATTCCCTAAAGAACCTTTGGTTGGATAAAAACATATTTATCTAAAAAATGAAGAATAATAAATATAAATATATGATAAACCTGCGTTAGTGGTCAAAAATCATCAAGAATTTCAATACATTAACCATTTAATAAAAGGGATAACATAATCATAACCCATACCAAGAAATATGGTGGATTTTCGAATAATACATAATCAACTTTCTATTAATCATTTGTATTAGAATAAAAATACACAGAACACCAATAATTTTCCCTATGTCAATAAAATAACACACATTATTGGTCAACATCATAAAATATGTGTTATATAAAGTGTGATGTTTACACTTTATATATTAATTAATATATAACTATTTCAAAAATGTAATACTATAATCATATTCTATCAAGAAAAAGAAATTGTATGGTTTCAAAAGAAGGTATCCCAAGAAGTGAGAAATATTTATTGAAGGGATATGTCGGTAAGAATGTAGAAAGACATGAAATGGTGATAGAAAAATTCCTAATATAAACAATTTATAGAATGTACCCATATTATATGAAATAATTTCAATATAATGTTCATAACTCAATGAATGAAAGTTGAGTTACCAAAAATATTTACTGTTGGGGAAACAACTAAATCAATAGACATTTTACTAAGAGAACATTATTTGGGTAGTAAATCACATTAAATAAAATTAAATAAATTATAGAACATCAATAGTATATTAATTTTGTAGAATACTATAAAAATTAAACATGGTGTATAACATTTATTATGTCTCAAAGAATGAGAATTGGGACCAAGAAAACCCTTACAACATTGGAAATTTTCAAATGAAAATCCCTTGAAAGAGGGGGATTATAATTGAAACTAAAATAATATTATTAAAATATAATTCATGATATAATATTTCAAATAGGTTTTATATACACCACATAAATTAAATTAGTTTCATAATACGAAATATGTCTCAAAAAGGTGAATTTGAGGAGAAAACCTTGAACCTTGGTCCTGATTCATTTTACACCTACACCAATATTCTTGAATAATAGGATTAAGTATTTTAAATACATAATCAATAAAATTATGTATAACTATAACCATTTATACTCTTAATTTATAAACAGTATATTTATATAGGTTTGTTGTTACCCATTTTCTCCACTGGGTGTAAGTAATCTTTATCACTTTGAACGTGTTTAATGAAAGTTCTAATGGTATCTATTATTTTCTTCAAAATTAATTTACTATTAGATAATATAAGACAATATAATGGATTTTTAAGTATATTTTATAAATCTATAATCTCATTTCATGGTATTTTTGGTTTTGATCCATGAAATTGAAATCAGTGAAAAGCTTATTTCATATTTTTTAAATGAACAAAGGGTAGTTTATTAATTAATGAGTTAAATAATCATATAAAATACCAGGACCCAAAAATAAATTATTTAAAAATTTATACCATATAATAATGTTAAATAAGTTATTACATTCATCAATGGTATAAATTCATAGTATTGTTCAAGTAGGAGGTTAAACTGACAAAAAAATAAAGCTACAAAGATTAAAGGATGATTATGAGGTAGGTTAGTTATAATTTCATAATAAAAGAATAATAATGAACTTATTTAGTGTTTAGTAGTTTTATATATCATAACTTTAAATAAATATAAATAGAATATAGTTTATTTAAAGACATTTTTTAAAAATAATAGACCATTTTCCAATTTGTTCACTTGTTTTAGATGATTTAATTAATGACAATCATTTGTTGATCATATAATTAATAAGCTACCCAAATTATTATTCCATAAACATAATGATATCATAAAAATATTATTTATCCTTTAATATCATCTTCATTACTATCCATTTAAGGTGGTTATTAAAATAAAAATCAATCATTCCGTGGAGGTGGTAATCCACACATATGCATGGTTTATGATTTCTTTTTCCATAGAATGAGAGAAAGGAGTTGTAACACCCCAGGTAAATAAAGAATATGACATTTTTATATTTATCAATTTTTGTGAATAAAATATTAATATTACTTTAAAGGGGACTCTATACTCGATGGCCTACCCAATACGCAACAACGAGTTTCTTGGGAATCTTACGTTGCACTCTAATAATAAAATAATATTATTTTAAATGGTAGTTAACGCCTAGACGTTGTAATGGATGGAATGAATAGAACTAACTACAAAATGATTATATATGTTTGTCAAATATTTTTACTTTTTACAATAAATGTTAGAGGATTAAAAATGTGAAGGAATTCAATTTTTAAGCGTAAACATTCTAATATTCTTTAAAAGGTCGATTAACCGTCTTTCGAGGGCGAACCTCTTTTAAATCCACTTTTTAACAATTTTATGTGTTATATTTGAAAAAATAAAATTCTTCTTTAGAATCGGGACGTCAAAATTTACTTTGTGTAAATTTTTGGTATTTTTCCGATAAAGTTCATTTTTTTAATGAATAGTGAAAAATGTTGTATTTTATTCAAAACCACTTTTTAGTCTAATTTATTTATATGATTAGATTATATTTTGAATTGGTTTTAAAGTTCAGTTAGAATATATTTTTAACATTTAATCCAATAGTGGTCATTGGAATTAATTTCACTTTAAAATTGGACTTAAACTAGTGTCAATCTTTTAATAGATATTGTTTCTTAAAAACACGCTATTTGTTTTGACAGCGGGAATTAATTATTAAATTAATTAATGCAACTTATATGTTTTGAATTTTGTAAAATAGACATCATTTTTTACTTCGGAATATCAAATATAGCTTAGGGTGAATTTTTGGTATTTTTCTGAAAAACTTCAATTTTTGATGAATAGTGAAACCACTAAGTGGTACTTATAAAAACTGATTTTCCGTTTAAATGAAATTTTACCACCTTTGTGTTTTGAATTTCAAAAATCCGACATACATGGTTGTCATTAATAAGTAAAATGTGGTTCAATGGAATTAAAATAATTTTTTTGGTGAATAGTAACTTTTAAGTTTTTAATCGCGATTAGAGGTAATTAGTGTAATTTAAGGTGAAAATAATGTTTTAATAATATGAGATGAGCTTGACACTTTTCCTACCCTTATTGGATGTGTCATGGCCGACCAAAAAAATCCATGGGTCAAATTGGGGACCCCATGGAGCAACTTTGGAAGGAAAATGACATTATTATCTTTTTATTTAATGTAAAAGTAAAAATGACACAAACATTAGTTGTTTTACTAAAAAAAATTAAATGGGGTTATACAAGTAATATATTTTTCTATAAATATTCATTGGAAAGATAAAATGATTTCCTAAATTATAGTAGTTTTTTATAATTTTTAGACATTAAATAAATTAAATTATTTATGACATCATGATGATGCAGCAATTACCTCATTATTTAACGATTTAAATAAAATGAAAATATAATGTAAAAAATAATACCTAAACTTGTCAAAAACCTATTGGATGGTTATATTTTGGATCCTTATCACCTTATCCTCGAATTATATTAATGTGGGATCTTTTAAATCCGAAACTCATTTTAAAATAAAGTAATATTTCTTTACTTTCCAAGAGTGCCCCTCCTCTCCTTTTATAAAAGGCCCCCACCACTATCACCTTACCCACACCTCTCAAGCCTTTGGTTCGGCCAAGTTCTTCCCATTTTTTCTCTCCACATCCCTCTCTTACTCCTAGATGCCTCACTTTGGGCAGAAGTCTTTCCAAGGAAGCCTTTGAGCTCAAATCAAAAAGAGTTACCCGATTTTAAGGTAATGTCTTCACTTGTGTTCTTTTGTTTTATTTTGCTTCTCCAACCCCCTAAACTCTTATTATTAATTTATTTTGTAACAACTACAATATATTAAATATTATAGGATTCTTTTATAAGAATCATTCGAGCTACAGTTACACACTCCTACATCAAATGGTTAAAGAACATACTGTTTCTGTGGATGGCGAATTTCTGCCCCACGAAACGATGATTGTTCAACACTCATATAACACCTTAAAAGGTGTCCATAATGATGTAACTATATTTATATATGATATATAATATGTTTATGTTTTACTTAACCTTCTGTATTTTTCTTTTGTGGCATACCTTTATGGTTTCCATTGTGGGTAAACACGATAATTTCATTTTAGGAAGTGCGGACTACCACCCCCTCAAAGTGATTTGATTCGTTAATGCCATATGTGGGATGTATAAAGGATGGATTTAAAGTTATTATATATGATTTATGTTACATATAAATGATGAATATAAATCTGGAATTAACATATACATATCTCTCATTTAGTTTTAATTCCATTAATATGACCTAGAAATGAAAGTAGCGTTCATGCGTACGTACGACTTACCGTCTCCATGAACGGTGCATTTCATCTCTTACCTCTAAATTATTATGTAATATTATAAATACATGTATATTATGGATATATATGATATATATGATATACAAATCATGAATATCATTCTGGATATAATGAACCTTTGACCACACGGACAACCTGTAATTGTAAGAATTCCACTTTCGACTTAAGAACCAAATATCGACAAAACAAACATTATTAACTTAAATGATTACATAATGTTTATAACATGGCAATAAGTGATATAAAAGGAATAATGAACTTGAAAATGGTTCTTAATCAAGTATAAATTAACTCAAGTTTATTATTCAGGACGTTAAAGAACGATCGAGTCAAGTCGGACCTGAGGTAAGGGATCCTACTCCTCTCTTTCTTTTTAAGTACAGTCTTTTATGTCATTCCTTTTAAGCTCATATTTCTTGTGATTGGGATGCTATTTTATATTACTCTTACTGTAATTTTTATGTTCATATGATGAGAGACCCTATTCTCTCTCATCAATCCATTTTGGAAGTTTTGAGTGGTGCCGTTAGGCTGCCGAATTTTCGTAAGTGATCTAACCTCTCTCTTTCTTTTTAAGTACTTTCCTTTATGTCACTTATTTTAAGCTCCTATTTGTTATGTTGGGGGATGTTATTTTATATTCCTATTGCTGTAAAATTTATGTTAATATTATGAGAGACCCTATTTGATCTCATCAATCCATTTTTGTACGTTTTACGTGGCGCCGTTAGGCTGCCTAGTTTTCGTAAGGGATTTTTAATCTCAATTTTATTCCCGTGAGATTTATGCTACATTTTCCACAATTTCTTTTGAGTGGTGTATGTACTGCCCATTATTTTACTCATTGTGTAATATAATTTCATTTATGAGTATTTACATCAATGTTGTATTGTCCTTCTTTCACGGGGTGTATGTTTCGAAAGATACCCATGTCGGTAAGGGAACATTTGACCCTCCTCTTTTTAAAAGACTTCTTTTGTTATGTCATTTAATTCACATAACATTATGTTGGGATATGTTCTTCTATATCCTTAGTGATTTAAATTTTATGTCCAAGTGATGAGATACCCTTTTTATCTCTCATCAACTCATTTTCTGGATTTTGTAGTGACACCGTTAGGCTGTCAAATTTTTGCAAGGGAACTTCTTAACCCAATTTTGATTCTTTGGGATAAGCTTGTACTCCTTGAATATGTCGTTCTATGAATATGTGTGAATAAACTCTGATTGTTTTACACTTAATATCCACTTATATTTGGTGTATTTGTTTGTCAAACATAATTATGTAATTCATTTATCCTTAATCCAAGGATACCGTCTTTGTATGGGACTTCGTCTCAATCTCCTTTCATTGAGGCATATTTTGTTTTATACAAAACCTTCTTTTATACAGTGTATAAACCCCTTTGACTTTTACTATTATCCTAAAGGAATCTTTTTTATACAAAGCGTTTTACTAAATGAAAAAAGGGAATGTTTTTGTCGTACGTATGCGGCGACAACGACTTCTCCGCCGCCATGACCATTATTTGAGTTTCAGTTTCCTCTACAAGCCATACCTTTTTTTAAAAGAAAAATAAATACCATGTTTTAATTTTCTTTTATTTTGGTATTGATAATGGTTTTCATAATGTTTTCATATCAATGTGTTGTATTGATATCTTGTGATTGAAAAGTGGAAATGTTATGTTTCCTTTATGCATGTTTTATGTGATACGATTATGTTATGGTTCTTGGGAATTATTATGAATATGGGTGGTTCCGTGATAAACTAAGGGCGGGTGAGCCCGATATATCTCTCCAATGCATTGGGTAACGCGAAGGGGTTAAACGTTAAGGTTTCTCCGAAGAGATTTAGGGAATATACTGTGATGGGTATTCCAAACGTAACCAAGAGGGTTACTCCCTACGTAAGAATGTTATGAATGCCTCAAGTTACCTTTATGTCGTATCATTTCTATGATTTATTCATGATTTTATGAGTTATGTTAAATTTCTTATGTTTTATGGGTAAAGTATGATTTCATTCTTATGTATACATGTACTCATGTTTCCTTTCCATATTTTTATATCCCTTACTGAGCTTTTTATGCTCATCCCAAGTTTTTGAAATGTTTTTCACAGGTCAAGGGAAGGGTACATGATATGATGATAGTGTCAAGGATGTTTCAAGAAAGAATCCATGTTTTATTTTAAATATGTTTCCGTTGATGGGAAAAATGAATACTATCTTTTATGTAACCACTTTGATTAAATGTGGAATGTAATGCATGTTTTATGATCTAATTCTCTAAAACTCTAAACCTGAAACGATCCAGAATGTGTAATCTTGTAATAACTCAAGATTAAGTAATTTTTAAGGGTGGGGCAATATAGTTGGTATTAGAGGTCGGTTTAGACAAATTTTGGGATTAGGAGTTTTTGTTAGACACATGGTTAGTCCCTATATATTTTATTTCAGTTAAATCCTTATTTTATAACTTTTGTTCAGGACAAGTAAAGTTAGTTATGAATGGAAGGAGAGGGATCTCAAATGACATTCTTATCTCTTCCTCATGAAATGCTTGAAATAATTATTTCAAAGTCACGTCCGGATGATTGTGAAACTTTTTCTCGCATACAACTCACTTCCAAGAATTTGTTTGAGATATCAAACACCTCCTCTATACCTAGTTATCATCGTGGATCATGGGTTGTTTTTAGACAAATACTATTTTCACAATATTCTCATATTTTCAAGAAAGGTAAATATTATCAAGGTATTTTCAAATATTTTACCTTATCACAAGAATTTGAAGCATATTATGATTTTAAAAATGGTGCTGAGGAAGGAGACCCTTGCGCAACCTATTTATATTTGCTTTTAAAATATAGTCTCTCAGAACATACTTATGGTATTTTAAAAGGACCAATAATAGAAAGTTTCAACTCAAATTCTATCCGACTATTTTATAGAAATCATGTTTTATCAGATGTTTTGGAATTATATGTCATACATAATTATTTTCCAAAACTGTTTTTCTATGAACACCCATATGACCAATGTTGTACAATGTGTATTTGGATGGAGGAAGCAAATGATTTTGAAGGATCTATAAATCATTGTTGTAATGCATGGGACATCTACCTACGTGAACAAGATGACGATGAAACCGAGTGGACGCCATGATCAAGGTATGCTATTATTCATTTTGGGAATCGTTTTATTTTATCTTATGGTGGTGAAATAAGACTTCAAGAATTAATATGTTGAGATCGTAACAAATTTGGATGAAAATGAGAGGTATAAAGAAACTATTGAGATTAAAAAATGATAGGGTTATTTTTGGAGTTTTATAAAAAGGACAACACGTAGACCGTGTGACAACCCGTCGCGTCGGACAAAGCTACGGGAATCGAACCCACAACCAAAGTGCAACTGGTATTTATCGCCTACCACTGGACTACGTGAAGTCCTTGGTTAGTTTGACTGATTATTTTTAGTTAGATGATTTTATGAATTAATAGTAAGTTTATTTTGGGTTATCTATAGAAATTTATTAACCTATCATGGAGGATATGTGATTAGGTTAATTACTCTTAAATACGAGACTTTAAGAGAAATTGATGTTGTTTGGAGATAAATGTTATGATTTAACTTGGAAGACTATGTGACTAAATCCTTCAAATATTTTGGTTTCAATCTTAGTTTGGTTTACTTTGAAGAATTTTATGGAAAAATTGTTTATCGAATGGTCCTCGTTGAACTTTGGGTTTTTTTGGACAAAATTTGGAGATTAAGAATAGATTTTCTTTTTATAAAGGGTTATCCTTTTCTAGATTATTTGATCTGGTACTAACATTTTTGGTTTTGTTTTTGGTTAAAGTCTAAATACATGGGAATTATATAGTTCTCTTTTGTGGATTAGGTGATTCTCTAGAAGTTGATTATAGTACTCTTAATGTGAACAAGTCTTCCTAAATGCTCGTCTTTTGGAGAAAATATGAGTTTGTGTTAGAAATCTAATAAATGTTGTAAGTCAACATGATAAGTGATTATGTTTAATTATAAATAAATTCCTCAATAAAAAGAAACTTAAAACAAAAATGTGGTCTATTAACTTTTCCTACTGGGGAATCGAATACCGTTTAACCCATCACAAGTTTGTGATTTTCTTGTGGTTAACTTTCTCCTAAACATGTTTTCTATCACTCTCCATCAGAACATGATCCTATGTTTTCTACTCCATGTCCATGTTTTTCTACATGGAATCCTAGTATGGGTTAACTCAGGTGACCTCTGTACTTCTCATTCTTTATTTTAAAGTGATTATTTTACCGACTCTTGTTCTGATGTGGGACTTTCAAGGATGTTTCCAAGCCGAATTTTAAAATTGTGAGGACGCAATTCCCAAAAGGGGGGAAGGATGTAACACCCCAGGTAAATAAAGAATATGACATTTTTATATTTATCCATTTTTGTGAATAAAATATTAATATTACTTTAAAGGGGACGCTATGCTAGATGGTGTACCCAATACACAACAAAGAGTTTTTTTGGAATCTTACGTTGCACTCTAATAATAAAATAATATTATTTTAAATGGTAGTTAACGCCTAGCCATTGTAATGGCGGGAATGAACAGAACTAACTACAAAATGATTATATATGTTTGTCAAATATTTTTAGTTTTTACAATAAATGTTATAGGATTAAAAATGTGAATGATTTCAATTTTTAAGCGTAAACATTCTAATATTCTTTAAAAGGTCGATTAACTGCCTTTCGATGGAGAACCTCTTTTAAATCCACTTTTTAACAATTTTATGTGTTATATTTGACAAAATAAAATTCTTCTTTAGAATCGGGACATCAAAATTTACTTTGTGTAATTTTTTGGAAATTTTTCCGATAAAGTTCATTTTTTTTAATGAATAGTGAAAATGTTGTTTTTTAATTCAAAACTACTTTTTAATCTAATTTATTTATATGATTAGATTATATTTTTAATTGTTTTTAAAGATAAATTAGAATATATTTTTACCATTTAATCCAATAGTGGTCATTGGAATTAATTTCACTTTGAAATTGGACTTAAACTAGTGTCAATCTTTTAATAGATATTGTTTCTTAAAAACACGCTATTTGTTTTGACAGCGGGAATTAATTATTAAATAAATTAATGCAACTTATATGTTTTGAATTTTGTAAAATAGACATCATTTCTGAGTTCGGAATATCAAATATAGCTTAGGGTGAATTTTTGGTATTTTTCTGAAAAAAATCAATTTTTGATGAATAGTGAAACCACTAAGTGGTACTTATAAAAACTGATTTCCCATTTAAATGAAATTTTACCACCTCTGTGTTTTGAATTTCAAAAATCCGACATACATGTTTTTCATTAAGAATCAAAATGTGGTTCAATGGGATTAAAATAATTTTTTGGTGAATAGTAACTTTTAAGTTTTAAATCGCGATTAGAGGTAATTAGAGTAATTTAAGGTGAAAATAATGTTTTAATAATATGAGATGATCTTGAAACATGTCCTACCCTTATTGGATGTGTCGTGGCCGACCAAGAAAATCCATAGGTCAAATTGAGGACCCCATGAAGCAACTTTGGAAGGAAAATGACATTATTATATTTTTATTTAATGTAAAAGTAAAAATGACACAAACATGAGTTGTTTTACTAAAACAATTTTTAAATGGGGTTATAGATGTAATATATTTGACTATAAATTTTAATTGGAAATATAAAAAGATTTCTTACATTATAGTATTTTTTTTATAATTTTTAGACATTAAATAAATTAAATTATTTATGACATCATGATGATGCAACGATTACCTCATTATTTAACGATTTAAATAAAATGAAAAGATAATGTAAAAACTAAAACCTACACCTGTAAAAAACCTATTGGATGGTTATATTTCAGACCCTTATCACCTTATCCTCGAATTATATCAATGTGGGACCTTTTAAATACAAAACTCATTTTAAAATAAAGTAACATTTCTTTACTTTCCAAGAGTGCCCCTCCTCTCCTCTTATAAAAGGCCCCCACCACTATCACCTTACCCACACCTCTCAAGCCTTTGGTTCGGAAAATCTCTTTCCATTTTGTCTCTCCACATCTCTCTCTTACTCCTAGAAGCCTCACTTTGGGCAGAAAGCTTCCCAAGGAATCCTTTGAGCTCAAATCAAAAAGTGTTACCCGATTTTAAGGTAATGTCTTCACTTGTGTTCTTTTTTTTATTTTGCTTCTCCAACCCCCTAAACTCTTTTTATTCATTTATTTTGTAACAAATCCAGTATCTTAAATATACTAGGATGTTTTTATAAGAAGAATTCGAGCTAGACTTACACACACCTACATCAAATGGTTAAAGAACATACTGTTTTTGTGGATGGCGAATTTCTGCCTCACGAAATGATGATTGTTCAACACTCATATAACATCTTAAAAGGTGGACATTAAGATGTCACTATATTTATATATGATATATAATATGTTTATGTTTTACTTAATCTTCTGTATTTTTCTTTTGTGGCATACCTTTATGGTTTTCATTGTGGGTAAACACGATAATTTCATTTTAGGAAGTGCAGACTACCGCCCCCTCAAAGTGATGCGATTCGTTAATTCCATATGTGGGATGTATAAAGGATGGATTTAAATTTATTATATATGATGTATGTTACATATAAATGATTAATATAATTCTGTAATTAAAATATACATACCTCTCATTTAGTTTTAATTCCATTAATATGACCTAGAAACGAAAGTAGCGTTCATGCGTATGTACGGCTTACCGTCTCCATGAATGGTGCATTTCATTTCTTACCTCTAAATGATTATGTAATATTATAAATACATGTATATTATGGATATATATGATATATATGATATCCAAATCATGAATATCATTCTGGATATAATTAACCTTTGACCACATGAACGACATGTAATTGTAAGAAGTCCACTTTCGACTTAAGAACCAAATATCGACAAAACAAACATTATTAACTTAAATGATTACATAATGTTTATAACATGGAAATAAGTGATATAAAAGGAATAATTAACTTGAAAAAGGTTCTTAATAAAGTAGAAATTAACTCAAGTTTATTATTCAGGATGATAAAGAACGATCGAGTCAAGTCGGACCCGAGGTAAGGGATCATACTCCTCTCTTTCTTTTTAAGTACACTCTTTTATGGCATTCATTTTAAGCTCATATTTCTTGTGATTGTTATGTTATTTTATATTAATCTTACAGTATTTTTTATTTTCATATGATGAGAGACACTATTCTCTCTCATCAATTCATTTTGGAAGTTTTGAGTGGCGCCGTTAGGTTGCCGAATTTTCGTAAGAGATCTAACCTCTCTCTTTCTTTTTAAGTACTCTACTTTATGTAACTTCTTTTAAGCTCCTATTTGTTATGTTGGGGGATGTTATTTTATATTACTCTTGATGTAAAATTTATTTTAATATGATTAGAGACCCTATTTGATCTCATCAATCCATTTTTGTAAGTTTTAAGTGGCGCCGTTAGGCTGTCGAGTTTTCTTAAGGGATTTTTCATCTCACTTTTATTCCCGTGATATTTATGCTACATTTTCCACAATTTCCTTTGAGTGGTGTATGTACTGACCATTATTTTACTCATTGTGTAATATACTTTCATTTATGAGTATTTACATCAATTTTTAATTGTCCTTCTTTCACGGGGTGTATGTTTCGAAAGATACCCATGTCGGTAAGGGAACCATTCACCCTCCTCTTTTTAAAAGACTTCTTTTGTTATGTCTTTTAATTCACATAACATTATGTTGGGATATGTTATTATATATCCTTAGTGATTTAAATTTATGTCCAAGTGATGAGATACCCTTTTTATCTCTCATCAACTCATTTTCTGAATTCTGTAGTGACGCCATTTGGCTGTCAAATTTTTGCAAGGGAACTTCTTAACCCAATTTGGATTCTTTGGGATAAGCTTGTAGTCCTTAAATATGTCGTTATATGAATACGTGTGAATAACCTCTGATTGTTTTACACTTAATATCCACTTATATTTGGTGTATTTGTTTGTCACACATAATTATGTAATTGATTTATCCTTAATCCAAGGATACCGTCTTTGTTTGGGACTTCGTCTCAATCTCCTTTCATTGAGGAATATTTTGTTTTATACACAACATTCTTTTATATGGTGTATAAACCCCTTTGAATTTTACTTTTATCCAAAAGGAATCTTTTTTATACAAAGAATTTTACTAAACGACAAAAGGAAATGGTTTTGTCGTACGTATGCGGCGACAACGACTTCTCCATCGCCGTGACCATTATTTGAGTTTCGATTTCCTCTAAAAGCCATACCTTTTTTTAAAAGAAAAATAAATACCATGTTTTATTTTTCTTTTATTTTGGAATTGAAAATGGTTTTCATAATGTTTTTATATCAATGTGTTGTATTGATTTCTTGTGATTGAAAAGTGGAAATGTTATGTTTCCTTTATGCATGTTTTATGTGATATGATAATGTTATGGTTCTTGGGAATTATTATGAATACGGGTGGTTCCGTGATAAACTAAGGGGGGGTGAGACCGATATAGCTCTCCAATGCATTGGGTAACACGAAGGGGTTAAACGTTAAGGTTTCTCTGAAGAGATTTAGGGAATATACTGTGATGGGTATTCCAAACATAACCAAGAGGGTTACTCCCTACGTAAGAATGTTATGAATGCCTCAAGTTACCTTTATGTATTATGATTTCTATGATTTATTCATGTTTTTATGAGGAATGTTAAAGTGCTTATGTTTTATGGGTAAAGTATGATTTCATTCTTATGTATACATGTACTCATGTTTCCTTTCCATATTTTTATATCCCTTACTGAGATTTTTATGCTCATCCCAAGTTTTTGAAATGTTTTTCACAGGTCAAGGGAAGGGTACATGATATGATGATAGTGTCAAGGAAGTGTCAAGAAAGAATCCTTGTTTTATTTTAAATATGTTTCCGTTGATGGGAAAAATGAATACTATCTTTTATGTAACCACTTTGTTTAAATGTGGAATGTAATGCAAGTTTTATGATCTAATTCTCTAAAACTCTAAACCTGAAAAGATCCTCAATGTGTAATCTTGTAATAACTCAAGATTAAGTAAGGTTTAAGGCTGGGGCCATATAGGAGTAATATAGTTTATTGTTTTAGACTCATAAAAATTATATAAATACAATAATTAGTTATTATATTCCTATTTTATACCATCATTTTAAGGTGTTTTATTAAAATTAAACATGTTTCTTGGTGGAGGTGGTAGTCCGCACGACACATGATTCACATATTAGTTTTTCTTAATAGAAAAGGGGAGGTGTTTATTGCATTTACCATAATTATAATAACCCAAAATTATAATTTTATACTAATTTTATCATTATAATATGGGTAAATGAAATTTTTGAAAGAATAAGTGCACATAAATAAATAGAAAAATAAAGTGTAGGTTAGAAATTTATACATCACTTGTTAGATAATATCCTTTGAAAATTGGTGTTAGGTATTTGAGGGATGGTATTTTGGGAATAAAAAACCTATTTATGATTTATAAGAACTTATTGGAGAGTATTGAGAATAATATTGGGCAAATGATTGGTGTTTATATTGTGAGGGGAAGTGAAGTGAAGAGTGTTCCTTTTATAAGTGAAATATGATGGCATTTTTGTAAATATGAAAAAGTTTTCTATAATGGGAAGTCACTCTCAATAAAAGTGGATAAAAAATTAAAAAAATAATGGTGTGAGAATGGATAAGGTATATAAAGGCCTCAAAAAAAATTCCCACACTTTTTAAACAATTTTTAAGTCTTTTACTCTTAGATTCTATACTTTTACTATTTTTTCTCTTATAGTGGTACCCAGTTTTTACCTAAGGTAACTTGTAATTTATGGAAAAAAAATAAAGTGTTCATTATTATATAGTTTGGAAGTAATGATTCAAAATTTTAAATCCATTTCATTTCATTCAATTCAAAAAAGTGATAAAATCAATTTATAAATATATATATAAGTTATTAAAAATAATTATTGAGAAAATATTACTTATGTTTTAAAATATAAAATATGTGTTTCTAAATTAAAAAATTGTTCTTAAAATTATAAAGTAACTTTTAATATATATATATATTCTTATAAAAATGTTTCAGGAATTTTAAATTCATACTCATATATTAATAATCACATAAAAGTTATCTTATTTGTAAAATATGTATTTTACACTGTTCACCTAAAAATCATTCTTCTTAGAAAAAAAAATCATTTTCAAATTATATTTCTATTATTAAACCAAAACATATTTTATTTTTTTAATTCAAATTATAAATTCAAGAAATTTCACAATTAATTATAATGGTGTGGTATAATGAAAAATTATTTTGGTAAGAAAATAGATTTTTTAGAATATTAACCATTCTCATTCATGTTTTCAATTATTTAATAATTAAAATAAAATAAACCAATTATTTATATCAAATATATTTTTTCATTATTAAAAAATAATTTCCTGAAATTATAATGGATACTACATCGAAAGGAAACATCTAGAAAAATATATTTCTAAGCATAAAATGATCGTATTAGTCATTTTCACCATACTAATAGATTTTAATTCAAATAAAAACTATTATTTTTTTCATTATATAAATATTATATAAATCAGTTACTCCTATTCATTCCCACTAATTCAATGTTTTAGAATTAACTATCTAAATATATTAGGGTTTCATTTAAGTTCAGTGTTGTGTGTGGTGAAATCTATTGAAGGAATTAAATTATATAAAGGTATTAATATACTAAAATCTGAGGATTTTACACAGCCTATCATTTAAACACATGTTTTAAACATGTTTGTAGTCGTTTACCATTAAGTTTTTATATTTTACCATTTTCTTTTTTAGCTAGGTAATTAATTTTCAAGAAGTATTATACATTTTATGAAAAATATAAAATAACCCCTACTACCCAATTTGGGTCTAGTTAACTTAAATATAACCTCTATTTAAATTAATTTAATTTCTAAATAATATAAAACCAACATTTAAATTAAAATATTTAATATAAAAAAACCAAATTTGTGGTTTTTTTATCATTAACTGTTAATAATTATATTTAGTGTTGATTACCAATTGAATGAGTGATGATATATTTATATATAGCCCAAAAAATGATATTAAATTCATTTTTGAGAAGGGATTAATTTTTTTTATTAGATACAAATTATATAATATTAATAGAATAATTTTTTGAAAATAACATTTTTACCATTATCATGGTCATTAACATTAATTTTAGTGATCATAATTTTATGATAAAAAACCTAAATTTACCTTATTGAATAATATGATCATGTTAATGTTAAATATTATATCCATTTTAATACATTTTGTTTCTAAAAGTGATGAAAAATAATTTCAAATATTAGTGATAATAACATTTTTCACGATAAAATATTACTAAATATTCCCTAAACATTACATATGGTTTTAATAAATTTAGCATTGCATTTTAATTTATTTATTTTACTTTATAAATATAAATATTTATACATAAAATATGTCAAAAAAATTAATTAGTTATTTTATTATAAGAATTTCATAAATGTGATGATATTAGAAAAATAATTAATATTTCACTAAATTTCTAAAATTTATAAATTTTACTTTTAAGTGAAAATGAAATATATATAAAGAAAAACTGATTTTAGTAAAAAATGGATTTTTAAAACATTAAGTGTTCTTAATCATATTTCTCTGCATTATCTAATTGATTAAAATATATTTTTATTTACTATATTTTTTATTATTCTTAAATTTTCTAAACAATAAATATTTTAGAGATCATTTTAGTTTGGTATATCTTATAGAACAATCTATGAATGATATTATTAATCTTACAGATCCATAATATTATTTTATTATAACAACTATTACCAAAGATTAAGATAATTTAAAAAAACATTTTGGAAAGTAATATTCATAGTATATTTTTGTGAATATATATTTATAGAAAATAAAGAATATGTGAAAGAAAAAGCTTTTGAGTACTCAAGAATACTATGATGATATTAAGAGATATTGAGAACACGATACTTTAGATTATCAAAGAGAACATAATAGGAGTTCAAAGTTGGGACACATTCAAGGAGGAAGAGACTTGTAGTGCTCGTGTATTCACAGTGATAAAAAGAAACAAGTCATGTGAATATTTTCTAAACTTTACTAGGCAGGAGACCACATTATCAAAAATATATGAGCATAAAGACTTTAAAGTGTACATGATAATACTAGTTGATCCATTATATTCACAGATATAGATCGATATCATGTTTCATATAAGTATCCGTAAGTAGAAGCAGGTATTTTTTTGTAGTACACCTTGGAGTGGAGAGTTTTATTCTTTAAGTGGGACTCTAGAAGTTTGAAAATAGTGAGAATCTATGTTGAAAAGATCGAGACTATTTTTGTTACAACCAATTAAATATATAATTGAATAATACATTAATGATGGGAGTGAACAATCATGGTAAGGAGAAGTATTTTTATCCAAACCATAAAAATATTGTGTGCTATGATTTATTTATTTTCATCTACACACAAGGTGAGGAAGAGATGATATATTGAGTGCATAGAGAACTTAACATGTCTAAGTGGTTTAATTAACATCGAAGATGTGGTGACTATGTATTTTCTGTTTAAAGATTTGGAATGTTTTAAATAATATTTTTAAAGTCTGGAACATAGTTAGAATGTGATTCCTAGGCATGGAGTGGCTCGATATTGATATAATAAAAATATTAAATATATTATATCACATATAATTTTTTTTATTATTAATGGAAAGAATCCTAATTATAGTCTTAGATTAGAAATATAATACCACAATTAAATCAAGAATTTGTGTTTTACAATTGGCACAACATAACCTTAGAGCACATCAGGTGTTTTTCTTGAGCGCCATCATGGGATTATTAATAAATAATTAAATTTATTGATTTCTTTGTTATTCATTAATTAATATAAACCTAATATACCTATATAAAATACAAGTTATGGAAAATAAATAGTTTTATCCACATAACCCAAGGGATTTAGAGAGAATCAGTTGGATGAGGATTCATGGATGACCAACAATGGATCAAGATTTGGTGATCAGTGTGCCAAAGAAGTTTATAGATCTCACCGACAATATATATGTGTGACTGATCCTCATCATCTATTGATAAAAATTGGTTAGGGATTTGTTTTATTAGATTTCATCCTTTTATTTATTTTACCCACATTAAACATAAACCAATTCACTAATTTTTTTCATGGGATGAAAAATTATTTGTAGGTATTGTTTTGTCTTCCACAAATCTGGGAATGATGTTATTTGATTATTTATATTTTTTAATAATTCATACAAAAACAGATTTAGGGAAACCAAAAATAGTGTCTGAATTTCATTTCTATTTTTTTTATTTTTCATTTATTCCATCATTCTTCATGCATTCATTGTAGATATTTTCATTGGATGGTGGGTTAACAAATACCTGGTAAAGGATCATTGAACAACTATTGTTTAGGAAAATGGGTCAATACTTTGTGTTTACGTTTTGGGATTGACAAAATAATCAAGGTAGGAATGTGGTAGTAAAATATTAATAATGGATCTAGATAACCAGTTCATGGTTTGGCCATCTGGTGGTGGTGTGGAGTGGCATCAATTGTTTCTCGATCTGATTAGGTAGCCAGAATTTAGGAAAAAGTGATAGATAGGCTCAATCAAGCCTAGATCCATGATTATTAGCATATTTGGGGTGAGATAAATAGAGAAAATGACATGAGTGGAATCACATTAAGAACCATTGGGTTGTAGAAAAATATTGACTACATGACATGTAGTCCAAATAACATATGACATGTGGCTCCATTAATATGACAGCTAGTGTTTGACGAAAAATAAAATATCACACATAGTGTAGAACATACCACACATCGTGTGACTCAGTTTTGGAGGGATGATGTCTAACCTGGGGGTGCATGGACATAGAGATGACCAAGTATATGGATAAGACCAGAGTACACTAGCATGACCATATATTCATACATGATGAGGTTACATAGACATGAATATTTATATGGACATGGATAGAGTACATGGTCATGATATTTTGAACATGGGATAGGACAGAGACATGTCCTGACATAGTGGGGCACTCTATGTACTCCTAGTACATTCTGTGTACTTTCTACTAGGCCGGTTGAGGACCTACGTATCCTTAGTATAGAATAATATTATTTGGGTGTGTTCTTTTGCTCCTTCCACATTAGATTATAGTGAATCATCAAATTCTGAGCATAGGGTGTGTTACCCTTTATGAGATTATTCTTATATAGAGTTTAGGAATCACTCAGTGTGAACAGGGGTATGATCCTCTATCATTTATTATTCTTACCTAGGTGGGGTTTGAGGAATCTTCATGACTAACATACATGGGAATAAGATCCCATACTTAGTAGGTTATTATAGTTATAGTCTACTATACACCAATGACCCTAGGTGAGACCCCTACCTAATCATCCGTATAGTGACTTGGGCTTAATATACATCGATATTACATCATTTTAGGTGCATATTCTACACAATAAAAAAAATACTTTCTCAAGGATTGCAATCGTTAAGTGTCTTCGGAAACTTGGAACACATTATTGTAATTTGGTCAAAGATCTTCCACATCTCCATTAATATATCACCCTTTTTCAATCCAACATAAAATATTTATTCATAATCCAGGGAAAGGAAACATAAGAAAGGTGTAAGCTCAAATTATCATTAAGGGTTAAAAAGTATGTATGTATGCATAATAATGAGTATAAATGGTATGAGAACATGATCATATCATTAGAATAGCATACCCTGCATATCAAATATAATAATCAAGAATCATGGAATAAAGATTAGAAGTTCACAAGACATGAATGATAAGGTAATTGAGAGGAGAATCTATGAAAGGATAACTTAGGAAGAATTCATAAAATATTGGAATATACATCAGTTTACTACATTGTGAACATGTATAAGTAGAAATAAGTTCACTAAATTAGATAAGGACATGGAATCAGGTTCTCGCATAAACTTATGAACATGCAACCAAGTCCATGTATAACTTTTTGAACATGTAATTAGGTCTACAAATAACATTATGAACATAGATTCAGGTTTATACATAAACATATGGAAATTTAAGTAAGTTCATGAATAATAATGTGAATATATAATAAGGTTCACACACAACACATTTAACAAGTAATAAGGTTCACTCATGAAATGGTGAATAGTTGATCTGGTTAATTTATAAACATATAGATATGAAACAAGGTTCATGAAAAAAATTTTGAACTTGAAATCTGGTACACTCATAACATTATGAACATGTAATCAGGTTCAGGCATAACTAAGTGAACATATAATTAGGTTCACATGTAACATATATACTCATGACTCATCCATAATTATTCAATTCATCATAGGGATATAAAGGTCCCCCATGTCACATAATAAAATCATAAATATGTGTTTCATAAGACTATAAAAAATCATCATATCATAACTCATGAAATGAAATTATTATCAAAAAAATTCCATCATATCATTACCTATGGAAAAGTAGTATGTCTCACAATCATTTCATCGAATCATAAAACATGAAAAGAAGTGGGTTTTAAGAGTATATAACCCATGAAAGTGAACCTGGTGTCATAAAAATCATTCAAAAAAATCCATTAAATAAATAATACTAATGGTATTAATGGATCATATCCCCAGTTATGGATAAACTATAACAAAGTATTTCATCTTAGATGGTGAAGAATTTTGATAAATCAATTGGAAAATTTCTTCATAAAAACAGCATTTATTTGAAAATCCTATTTAAAAAACCATTTCAAAAATAAATTTCTTATAAAAAAGGATTTACAATATCATTTAAAACATTTCATGAGGAAAATATATTTTCTTATTTGAATATTTCTTTATTAAAACATATATCATTTTGAGAAAATTGTTAACATAAAATATCTTTGAAAACTTATAATGTAAGATTAATAATATTTTTAAAACCCTTATATTTAAAAACACCTTGAAAAATCAAAAATAATTATTTATTTTTTTTAAAAAAAATTATTTGAAAATATTTTTAAAAAATAAAAATAAATTTTGAAATTTTTTATGAAACACTTTTCTAGGAAATGGTTTTAAAAAATTAAAAATAAAATTTGAAATCATTGACATCATTTTATTCGAGAATAAATTTTTTAAAAATTATAAAGGAATTATTGAAAATAATATAATTTTTTTTTAAAAATAATAAAATTAAAACATTTTTATAAAACATGGTTTTTAAAGAACACAAATTTTCGACTGAAAGGAGAAATAATGTTAGATTTTCATAAAAATATTTTCTCAATTATCATAAGCACCCAATAGTGGTAAAATGGTAATAATTAATGAAGATATCATGTATAACCATATTATAGGAAAATTCACAAGTGATGTTGATATATGGATTATGAAATTTCATCAATGGAAGCATAATTGTAAAAAATCCTGATAAATGATGAGATTGTGCCAATAAACTATTAATAATTGGGAAAATTTGAATCATACCATACATCAAAGAACAACATTACATGAAGATAAAAATATCATGAAATAAGTATATTCATGATATAAATTGTCAAGAGGGTAGTAAATACACCCCATGGAAAAATATAGGTGCGTAACATGACATATATCTCAAAGAAGGAAACATGAGATAAAAAATTACTTTATTAATTTGGTTGATTTTGAACCATAAACCCCATGAAAGAAATATCATAAAATGGATATTTCATTATCCATAAATTTAATTTTAATAATAATATAACACATTAATGGTAAGTATATACACCAAATAAAATAAATGAGTGGTGAATAAGGCATATATCTCACAAACATAAAAAGTGAGGTAAGAAACCCCTTATCTTAAGTCTTGACTTAATTTGTACACATTAAAAACTCATGTATAATATATATAAGTTTATTATAAATCTATCAAAGAACCATATTAAAATATATTATACCATATATTACTCAATTATGACTTTATATTACCCATTTAATATCAATTTATTGTTAATGCAACATTTTGAGTAACAACCACTTTCTTTATCAAATGTGTTTTGACTTGTTATTAGTGTGTCTACTACTTAGATAATTATGTACTTATTTAAATAATTTTAAACATAATTTATATATTATATATATTCATTATATAAATATTTATAATAATCTATAAAATATAGACATATGAAATGGAATACATTGTTCATAGAGAGAGTAGGTTGCACGTACGCTTGAACGCTTTATCCGTTTTCTTATCATATTGAAAGAAAGTATATGAAATAAATAAATAAATATATATATATAATAAAAATAAATCTATTAAAATTATTATTTCATATATATATTATATATTTAATAAACCTATCATTAATACATTACATGTAAAGTGTGAATGAATCACATCACTCTAAGGCATTGGTAGTGCACACGTCCACAAACCAAGTTATCATATTTACAAAAAATGTAAAGAATAATGTTATGTGTTATTTAATAATTAAAGAAGAATAATTACAATGTAAATAAAATATATATCATATAAAAATAGATTTCCCACCATAATTACCAACCATGAGTGGTGGTAAAGGAAAAATGATCAACATCATTTCGTGAGGAAGTAGTTTTTCGTACACAAGAATGGTAAGTTTATTACCCATTAGATTGAGGTGTGTGTAAATGTAGATTTAAAAATTAAAATAAAAACATATGCGTATATTGATTATAATTATATTTTTATATAATCATGTAATAATATGTTTTAGGGTGTGTAAAATGAAAATAAAACAAAAGATCTTGAGAAAGGATGTTACCTCTTCTTTGGTAACTCATATTAGTTTTCATGAAAATGATTCATTGGATGAATTTATGACAAAAGGAAGGTTTATAGGATAAATTTAGAGATGTTTTTAGGATATATGGGAAGATTATTTTTGATAAAAATGGATTTAGTGGCGTGAATAATTGGGAGGAGTGAGTGCCTTTTTATAGTGGAGGAGGAGTGACATTCTTGTAATTTTTTGAAAAAGGATTTATACCCACGTTTTTTCCAAGTAAATTGGATACAATAATGGTAAAAATACGAGAACATTGATGACATGGTCTAAATATAAACTTTCAATTGCTTCTTGGAATATTTATAGGTCATTTTGTGCCTTAAATTTAAGGTTCAATCCTTTGTTAAGCTAATTTTTCTCAAAATCGTTGTAATTAATATTAATCACTTTTACTAATATTTTTGGATAAAAAAATAGGTTGAAATTATTATAAATTAGAAATTATTATGATTCATAATATGGAATCCATTTTTTGAAATTAAAATTATATAATTTGTAAAACTTAATTTACATTTAATCCCACAGATAGGATGATAAAAGGAGTTTTTTAAATAAAAAATGTTCAAAAGTTTTAAAGGTGCGTATATCTAATTTCAATGTGGAAATGATTAAAATGACCCAAATTGGATTATTTTATGTAATGTTTTTATAATTAATTATTAAAAAAAATAAAAAAAATAATTATACTCTATATATTATCTTGATGAAAAATCAGTTTTGAGTTAAAATTCAGTGTTTTGTCACTATTGATCAAAAAATGGTACTTCTTATAAAAATACTAAAAAATAACAAAAATTACATTTTGATATTAAAATTTCATAAATGAAGTTTATTTTTCAAAAAAAATTATAAATGTGTAAACAATAATATTTAAAATGGGTTCACTCTTAAAATGTGGTAAAATTACCTTTTAGAAAAATACATTCTTTTATTTATAAAATTGGATTTATTATAATTTACTTCCTATAAAATATATTTTATGAGTATCAAAAATATTTATTTAATATTAAATATATAATTTTTTTTGAAAAAATTAATCAAAAGTGTTTTGTTTAATTTTTTGAGATAAAATTGTGTTTGTACATAAACAAATAGTTTTCTTAGAAAAACAATTTCTTTATTTTCAAATAGTTCTTTTATTAAGTTATACTAATTTATAACCAATGGATTAAATTTATATACATGTATAAATAATATTTTCACAATTTATATAATCTTATTTGGAACTTCCATTCCAATGACCAGGTGGTGTTTATTATAATATTTTAATAATGATTTTAATAACATGTTATAGTTCGATAAAACTCAGCCTTGAATGTTACAAAAGATGTCGATGGAACTTGGAAATGTGTATAACACAATTCAAACATATTATTTCATGTACTAAAAGTTAATCTATATATTATGTGTGGCATAAGAATAGTTTAGTGTTGCATATAATGCAAGAGAAACTTAGTGTTTTCATACAAAAAATATATATTCAGTGTTGTGTGAAATGAAAAATATAAAAAAGATTAAATTAATTCAAGGAAAAAAATTCAAAAATTATTAGTGTATTACATTCATACCCCCTTAAAATTATTTTCTTCATTGAAGTTCATCTGGATTTTCAGTGGTTTAATAATTGAAATTTATTTTCATTGAAACCCACATCATAAAAATGAATATTGAAACCTATTTTAAAAAGGGAATGTTATAAACATAGTGATTACCCAAAGTAAATAATAACATGGTTTACTCGTAGGAGAACATAGGTGCGAAGTGAAAACAAGGACAAGGAATGGGAATACAACTATCAAGTTCTGATGGAGAGTGATAAAGAACATGGTAAATATAAATTTAACAATCACAAATAAATAACATAAATAGGCTTAAAAATGGTCATTGCTATCATAAAAATTATGATAATATAACTAAATTTTAGTTCATGACCATTTTTTAAAATTTTATCAATTTCTATGAGAATAAATACATACATTATTCCAGAACAACCTTACCATTTGTTGCACCCAATCAATTTACACTTAATCACTTATTATAATAAATGAAGGTTACTTTTCTATTCTAGAAGAGTTACTAGATCATGATATCCATAAATAGAATGATAGTCCATTCCATCTATCTTTATCATAATAAAAAAGTTATCACAAGTTATCAATATTCATAAATCCTCATATGTCATGATAATACATTAATTTCTAAAACATGATCCAATGTTTTCTGAGACCATTCCATAAATGGTAAACCTTATAACCCTTACAAAATATAATTCACACATTAATCCTGAAATAAGATCTTATCTTATCCAAAAAAAATTATTGGAAACTCGGGTTCATCCTTGCACTGATAAAATATTAAATATGATTTTGTTTTACCAAAATCTATATAGAAATATATAATCACATGAAACTTTATTAACGAATGAAAAAGAAGATCATCATAGTTCTTATTTATACAAAATCAAACATAAAATTCCTAACTAATGGGGAAGATATGTTCTTTATAATTATAAAAATTCAATTTAACTTTTTTGATTGCATAATATTTCCCTTTTTTACTTTTTAATTGGAGGTTTTTGTGTATTATCTTCCATATTAGTCATTGTTTGGGGCATTAATTCACATAATTCCCAAACTCATTGCACTTGAAACACAGAAGTGTGGGTGATTAATTCTATTGCTATGTCTCTCCATTTATACCATTGATTATCATATTCACATCACTTATACATTATTTATATTGATGTATAGGATTTCCACACATGGAAAACCTTCTTGTTCCCTTTAGGTACTCACCTAAGTGCTCTTTTATATAGTTTTGGAAAGTAGGAGTTTAATTGTTTTTCTTTTCTCCATGTGAAAAATCATTGTATTTTCCATGGGACCACATTTTAAATTTCTTATCACCAGAACAAAGAGGGTTTACAACATCTATTTTCTCTTTTTTTGCATATCAAACAATTTATTCATATCATTCCAAGTCCCTTATGTCTAATTACCTTCAGAGAGTTAGTTTCAACCCATTAAAGAATTAGGAAATAATACTTTCGGAATGAATTATGATACTAATATAGTACCATAAAATTCTTGTAAAATTTGTTCATTAGAACCAACAAATTAATCATCCCTTTTCTGAAGTTCAGGAATTTCTTTTCCACATTCGTATGAGGTATACAAGGAGAGTACTTATTGAAAAACATGTTCATGAACTCATCGCAATACATGGAGTTAATTTTATCTTGTCACCTCATATTCTTTATAATATTCCACCATTGATCTTCATTACATTTCAGATGGTAGATAGCCAATGTGACCTTTTCATGCTTTTAACACTCATGAAGGACTCAATAAAGCATTGTTGTATCCTTTTCTCACATGGATGTTCACCACGATTCATAGATTGAGAAATCATAACAACAAGGTTTTACATTTCATCTCCCATAAAATTCATTATTTCAAGAGGACAACCATTTCATTTTCCATTACATTCCTCATTAATAAGGTTCCTTAGGGTTTTATCCATTGAATAAACCGTAAATCATTGTGTGAGAAACACTTTTTATAGTGAAAAACCAAATAATCATGAAAAATCATTTATAGAATGAAAATTAATTTTTTTTATTGGAATAAAGGACTGAAATAAAACTAATAAAGTGAAAGAGATGAAAAAAAATTTCTTATAGGATGTATAAATCATAACATTTACTTTTTAATCCTTGAAACCATAGGTTTAACTTAGATCATTAAAATTCATTATTTATTTATATCCTTCATGTTCATAAATATTTTGTGAGTTCCCAAATCTTGTCATCTGAGAGTGTTAAACTAGGTGTGCAACGAGGCCTGATGTCATGAACCGATTCCTAATCGAGTCTATCTCAATACAGTATTTTTGGGGTTGTTACCCCTATATACATATGTTCCAGAGCCACATATACTTTTACTATCCAGAAAGGGATATATTTATATGAAACCACTCACTCTATATATTACAAAAATTCCATAACATTTTCATATATTTTAACTCATTCATAGAATTATGCTAAGATACATCACGAGAAATATATTTAGAAATATCCCTTGGTATATAACTAAAGTTTTATCATCCTAGTTTCTAATGGTTGAATAAATCTTTCCTTTTATACCAACTATAGTGAACCAATATTAACATACATAGATATTACTTCATTTTAGGTGAATATTTAGTACAATACAAAAATAAATTCTTAATGTTTGTAGTAGTTTGGTGTCTTTGAAAACATGGAACATATTTTATAATTTGGTGAAATATATTAAACATATCTATAAAGATGTTCCCCTTTAGTAATCCTACTTAAAAACCTTTCTTCATAACCTGGGGAAAGGAAACATAACAAAGGGGTGATCTTAGATGACCAGTAAATATAAAAAAGGATATATATAAGCATAATGATGAGCATAAGCGGTATGAGAACATGATTGTATCATTATAAGATAATACCCTGCATATCAAAGAACATAATTAAGTGTCATGGAATAAATATTGGTTTTTCCTAAGGAATTAAAGATAAGGTAATTATGATCATAAGCCATGAAAGTATAACATAGGAATAAGACCTGTGCTTTTAAAATACACATCATTTAAAATCATTGTGAACATGTAAAGTAGAAATCAGTTCACTCAATTAGTTTAGTACATGAAATCAGGCCCTCATATAGACATATGGGCTTGAAACTAGGTCCACTCATAACATTGTGAACATGTAATTAGTTTCATGCATAACATTGTGAAAATGTAATGCGGTTTATACATAAAATTATGGACATGAAACAAGGTACATGAATAACATTTTTAACATGTAATCAGGTTCACATATAACATTGTGGTCATGTAATTTGGTTCATACAAAACGTTGTGAACATGTAATCTGGTTCGCACACAACATATATACTCATGTGTAATCTATTATTACCCAATACAGTAGTGGGAGATATAGGTCCCACCCATTACATGATAAAATAGTAAATATGTGTGGTACAAGATTATAAACAATAATCATATCATAACCCATGAAATTAAATGTGTATCATAAAAATTTAATCATATCCTTACATATGTAAAACATATAGGGCTCATAATCATTTCATCGAATCATAACCCATGAAAGGAAGTGTGTTTCAAAAGCATATAACTCATGGAAGAGAAACTGGTATCATAAAAATCCTTCCATCAAAACATATTCCAGTCAAGAAATAATATGAATGGTATTCTTTGATCATATCCCAAGTAAAGCATAAACTATAACAAATTATTTTATCTTATAAATAGAAATATTTTAAAAGTTAACATGTAATATTTCTTAAGTAAAATAACCTTTATTTGAAACCCCTTTTCATAAAACCATTTAAAAAATATATTTCTTATAAATAAGTCTTTACAATTTCATTTAATATATTTTTGGAGAAAAATATCTATTCTTATTTAAAAAATTCATTATTAAAACATAAATAAATTTTAAAACCATTTTATTTTAAAATATATTTGAAAAGTTATAACGAAAGTTTGAAAATATTTTGAAAACATATTTATTTGAAAAAAACTTGAAAACTCGTAATTAAATATTTAATACATTTTCAAAACAAATCGGCGAAAATACATTGAAAACATAAAAATAAGGCTTGAAATTCTTTTCGAAAACCCTTTTATAAGAAATGGTTTTGAAAAAATATAATGAAAAATTGAAGTTATATAAATATTTTTATTTGAAAACATCAATTTGAAATATTATAAAATTATATATGAAAAAAATTTAAAATAATTTTGAAACATAAAACATTTTTTAAAACATTTTTATAAACCACAATTTTTATAGAACATAGATTTTCTATCAAAATGAGAAATAAATTCATATTTTTATAAAAAAGTTCTATTTATTTTCATAAGTACCACATAGTGGAAAATGGTAATGATACCTGAATATATCATGGATAACAAAAGGATAAGAAAATTCATGTTTGTTCGTGAGATATGTATTATAATATTTCATCAATGGAAGCATAATCTTAAACAATCCTGATAAATGATGAGATTGTAGCAATAAAATATTACCAATTTAGAAACTTTGACAAATAATCTAAATGATAAAATAAAATGAAATTAAACGTAAAATAACACTAAAGTATGATATTTATGATATAAAATTTAAAAATGGTAGTATATACACCCCATAGAAAAATATAGGTGCATAACATGGCATGTATGTCAAAGAAGGCAACTTATGACAAAAATTACATTACTGATTTGGTAAATTTTTAACAATAAACCCCATGAAAGAAATATAATAAAATTAAAATGTAAATTCAAATAAATTTAATTATAATAATCATATAATACATTCATGAGATGTATATAAACCACAAAAAATAAATTAGTTGTGAATAAGGCATATATCTCATGGATATAAATAGTGAGATGAGAAAACCCTTACCTTATATCCTAAATATCTTTGTACACATTCAATAATCCTGAAAAAAAATATAATTATATTATAGATATACCACATAAAAATATTACTATATATTATACGATATATTATTCACTTATTTATTTATATTACTATCTTATTAACAATTCCATGTTAAAGTAATGTTTAGGGTAATAACATTTTTGTTTATCATACAAGTATCAACTTATTATTATTGATCCTATAAATTATGTAATGATTTACTTATTTAAAGAGTGTAAAACATGATTTATATATCATATATATTTAGTATATAAATATTTATAATAATCTACAAAATATAGATATATTAAATGGTATAGACCATTCATGGAGATAGTAGGCTGTAAGTTCGCATTAATGCCGTTTCCGTTTTCTAGTATTATTGAAAGAAATCAATTAAATGACATATATATAAATATAATATCAGTATATTCAAATTATTATTTTATATATATCATATACATTTGTAAAAACCATTTTTAATACATTCAATATAAAGTGTGAATGAATCACATCACTCTGAGGAGGTGGTAGTCCACACATCCACAAACAAAGTTATCGTATTTACACAACATAGAAAGCATGAAGGTTTGAGTTATTTAATAATTAAAGAAAAATAAATACATTATAAATATCATAAATATCATATAAAAATTGAGTTTCCATCATAATTCTCAACCATGAGAGGTGGTATATAACTTAGAATAAAAACAAAAAAATATATTTAGGATAATTATTTTATTATATTATCATGAAATACTAATAATTTAGTGGGTGGATAATGAAAATAAATCAAAAGATCTTGGGGAAGGTAGTTACCACTTCTTTGGGTAACTCCTTTCAGTTTTCACCAAAATGATTCCTTGGATAAATCTTTTCCCAATCAGAGTCTTATAATATTAAGGTAGGGATTTTGGAATTGTATTTTGGAAGATGTTTTCTAGGAAAAAGTTCCTGACATGTTTGAATAAGTGGGATGGGTGAGTGCCTTTTTATAGTGGAGTGACATTCTTGTAAATTTTTTTAAAAAACATTCCTCTCATGTTTTCCCATTAAAATTGGACCCAATAATGGTTTAAATCTAATATGAGAGATTATAGGTTATAAATATGAACATAAAATGGAATTTAGACAAGTTTCTAGTTCATTTTGGACCCTAAGTTTATGGTTTAGTTCTTTTTTCAATTATTTTTTCTCTTAATCACTGTAATTAATTTTAATCACTTTCACTAATATTTTATTTAAAAAACATGATTGAAATTATTATAATTTATTAATTATAAATTATTCTGATTAAAAATATGGAATCCATTTTTTAAAATTATAATAATAGGAGTGAAAAAAATTAATTTAAATTTTATCCCGCGTGCAGGGACGACAAAGCAGGTTTTTAAATTAAAAATGTTTAAAAGATTGAAATGTTTTTATATAAAATTTGAAATTTTACTTTATTAAAATTTCCTAAATCAGATTAATTGATATAAAATTGATTTAATTAATCTTTAAAGCCAATTCAAAATATAATTTATCCCTATAAATTATTTAGATGAAAATGGAGTTTTCAAAAAAATTCAGTGTTTTTTTACTATTCATCAAAAAAGAAACTTCTCAAAAAAATAGCAAGGATTCAAGAAAATTAATTTTTGATATTTCAATTCAAAAAATTAAGTTTATTTTTTTTCAAATAAAAATTATAAAAGTTTCAAAATTCAGAGATAAAATGGGTTTTCCATTAAAAGGAAGTATAATTACAATTTAGAAAAATACATCTTTTTATTCATAAAATTTGATTTATTCTTAATTTATACCTTTCAAATATTTTGGATGTGTAACAAAAATATTGATTTAATATATAATGTATTAATTTTTTTGAAAATATTCATAAATAGTTGTTTGTTTAATTTATTGAGAAAATATTGTGTCTGTACATAGAAAATAATTTTCTTAGAAAAATAATTTTCCTATAAAAGAAATTTCATTATTTTCAAATAGTTATTGCATTCACTAATGAAAATTTATAACCAAATTATTCATTTTTATATACATGTGTAAATAATATTTTTGAAATTTATTTAATCTTATTTATAACATATTTTCCAACAGTTAAGTGGTAGCTATAATAATATTTTAACAATAATATTAATAATATATTATAGTTTGGTAAAACACAGCCTTACGTGTCATGCAAGCAATCTAATTAGCTTGGATTTGTGTTTAACAAAATAAAAACATAGTGTTTAATGTATCAAAATTAAATCTAAGTGTTTCATATAGTGCAAGAATAATATGGTGTAGTGTATAATGAAATATAAACTTAGATCTTTCATATAACAAAAGTTGTATTCCGTGTTGTGTGAAATAAAAAATATAAAAAATATTTAATTAATTCAAGATTTTTTTTTGAAAAACCTTGGGGTGTAATAATAAAGATCTTTTTAGTTCCAACAAGTTCTTATTATTAGTGAATCCTGATGATTTTGACTTATTATATGAGTTCCATCAGTGTTATAAAGATCATGGAATGAGTTCTCTTGGATGAGAGTTACTAGGAATCCATGAGCAGAATCCAATGGTTGGAAGTATGGTTGGGACCTCTAATATAATTGGTGTCTATAATGAGTTTATCTAGGTTATTTTTATTCTCCTTATTATTGTTTATTATATTCTAATTAACATATCTTTCTGATGTTGAAATGATTACTCTCTTGATGCTTTATGTTTTGTGATTTAGGGGTGTTAAATTTCTCATGGGTATACTCACCCATGTATGGGATCTTCCAGCATATGTAATTTATTATGTAGATTAAAGGACTTTAACCAAATTCATATATGGATAAAGAGTAGGTAGATCATAGTGAATTAGACTATCTATGGTTCATACCAGGTGTTTAATTTGAAAAATGTCCCCTCCTTATAGGAGGTTGGACTCTTGCAGTTTTTGTGGGATTTTATTTGTACCTCATAAATTTCATTACTTATGTCATACAGTGATGAGGGATATAGATTTTCACATATATTTTGGTATGTTATGTATTTTACCTTTCAACAATATGTGGTTATTTTGAGATGTGTTCAGGCATACATGTACTTTTGGCTAAGGATTCCCATGGGTGTGTTATACTTAACCGACATTGGTCTCTATCATATAGCCTATTAGATATAGGTTTCAGGTGTCACACTTATTATACATCCATCCCAATGAACCCCAATGGGTCTTGTTTTGATAAATTGATATTAGATAAGTTTTCATCTTAGGACTATAATTTAAGGATGGTCTATCTTTAAGGATTTGTTTGGGAACTAGAGAATTAATTTTAAAGTGTTTTGTGTTTGGAACTCAGGGAAAGGACTATGGTGTTGGTGTATCAGCTGACATATACAATCCCTATGACTTTAACAAGATTATTGTTTAATTATAATATGTAGGAATTAGTTTTAGGTAAAATATTGGTATATAAATCACAAAGTAGTGGGCTATAATTTCTATTTCCTTTTGAGTCATCTATCTATAGATACTCTTTGACCATGGTATGTATTAGTTATTTTAGGATTCATCTGTGATGAAAACACACCAATAGTTGATATTAGGATCATGATGGTGATACAAATGGTGAAAAGGATTCTGTGTAGGTACCTATGTTGGAGGTGGTGCCTTTGGGTATTTTTCTAGTTTTACTACCATAAGCTGAGTAGCGGGTTACACGAGAAGTACTAATTAAGGATATATGTAGACTGAGCACACTCTATGAGTTTCATTGGTAGTGAACCCTTAGGTTTAAGGGTGATCCACAACCCTAGTAATATGAGGACAATATTAAGGTAGTTACATGAATTTTACACCTTTTGAGTAAATCTTCAGATCATAAAGAGTTCCTAGCAGTCAGTCTTATTCATGGTGTCTCTTGGTGATGGTGGAGTCTTGTGACATAGACCTAGGACGAGATAAATATTTCTTGGATTTAGTTTGAGAATATCTTTAGAGATGAGTTCTATTTAGAAATATTATGAGCAGTGTGTATCCATGAAATGATACAACTTTATCAAGACAACATGACCATGGAAGAATATTCATCGAGGTTCAACAACCTCTCTCAATACCATATGGATATGGTTTGAAACCGTTATACTAAGACCAAAAATTAAAGTGAAAAAAATGATAAGATATTAATTTTTTAGTGATATATCTATGTATTCATACCAATGTAGGAGTTGTGAGATTGATTTAGTAATAGATAATTGTCTGGTTGTGTAGACACTAATAGTTGGTGCCGGTAGTGGGCATACATGAGATGATACTTTGGAAACTAGTAGCGGATGATGGAGTCTTGGTTATAGGAATACAAGGTTATTTAGGAATTTGTCTTAGGATAAAGGGTACACAATTCATGGCACTTAGGATGGGTTGAGTAAACGAAGGGAGAAGAGGTTTTTCTTATGAAATGGTTTGTCATATCTCATGCAGGATTATCTGACCCACTATGAAGATAAGAGAGATACATTCAATGAATGTCCTAAAAAGAGGTAAAATATAGATTAGGGAGTTCAGTAGGTTTTTAGATGTGAAAGAGGGGAAGGGAGAATAATAATAGGTGGCTGGTGGTTTGATCTGTTGCTACCCCCAAACCTAGGTGGCCCATGACAGGCTGTCACGACCCGTCCCCCAGGGCACATACCATGACAACCCCTAGCCCGCCTTCCATAGGCCAGGGGGTAGTGACTAGCACCTAAAGGTGTATTCCCTAAAACTGGGAAGGCATTACCTTTATACCCTGTAAACACATGCATCCAAGCACACAACAAGATACAAACACAAGTAAACTGTATAGAGAAAAGAGTGCTGAAAGTAAGAGGGGGAGGAATACAAGTCCAATAGTAAAGGTACAAGTACAAATAAAAATTCAATATAACTTAAGAAAGAGAAAGACAGATACTGGGTCCTTATCTGAGGTTCCTACCTGATGGGTAGGTACAGATTGGCTCCTCAACACTCCACGTTCGCTCGTCTCCTCTGCGTACTGACACGGCGTATGGTCCACCTTCGGACAACGTCCAATCCTGGTACCCTCAGCCTCGATCAGCATTGTCTGTCGTCTGCACCAAACACAACAAGGTACGGGCATATCCCAGGAAGGGGTGAGTATAAAGATACTCCGCAGGGACCCTGAGACCCCCAAGGACTCACAAAATCCACAATGATAAACCACAAGGCATGAAATCAACTGACAACCCTACTTAGATATATGCCCATATCAAGTGTACCCATCTCAATAATGAGGAAAACATAGAGACCAACTCAAATCCCAAACCTCAATCATTTCAAAAAGGAAGGAATACCATCAAGGTAAGTACCACATAGGTACGCCACACATAATAATACCACCATGGTATTACCATGAAGGAAAGTACCACAAGGTAAAGACTCACCTTACACCAGATATAACATAAGCATTGTAGTAAAGATGATTAGATGTAAATAAAAATTAATCTTAATCTGTTAAGAGTCAGACCCACAATGGATTCTAAAACTTCATCAGACCCACACAAGATCCTACTACATCGTTAATATGTCATCAGACCCACATAGAATCCTAGTTCATCTCCAGTACGTCGTTAGACCCACACAGGATCCTATTACTTCTCTAGTACGTTGTCAGTCCCACACAGGATCCTAGTACATCTCCAAAACGTTGTCAGACCCACAAAAGATCCTAGTACATCTCTGGTACATCTTCAGACCCACACAGGATCCTAGCACATCTCTTGGTTTCGCCCAAATTTACCCAGGTTATAAGGTTAAAGCGGTGACTTGCAGTGTAGCTTGGGTTGTCGAATCCACAGAGACCTAATAAGAACCTTTAGACACTCAATAAAAAGAGATGGATTTTTGGCTATGAAGTGGCCAACTAGGGTTGATTTCGGATGGTTTTAAAAGAGAACTAAAAGATCTATGTGAATTCAAATTATGAGAAAATGAGCTGATCCAAGGTTATTTCTTCGGTTGGATTGGATGAATTCCCTTTTTTCTTTTACAATTTCAATTTCATTAACTCGAGAAGAATTCATTCAATGAATTCAAACTAAACTCATCACTTACTAGTTAAACAACTTCCCATTACATTATAATCACCTATACACTTTTAGGATCATTTTCATGAGCACTCCAAGGTAAAGTATATAATTATCACATAAAAGTGGGTCGAATAAATGCAATAAGGAAGAGGAAGAGAGAAAATCATTGAATAAAAGAATATCAAATAAAAGAAATTAATAACATGTAAATAGTGAGAAATAACATCCAATATAGACCCTTTTTACTCCCTTGGATCAATCTATAAAAGATTTATCCCTCCATTTATGACATGTTCTCAACGGAAGTGGGAAGTAGACTTACGAGGGTGGAATTGAATAAGTAAAAACAACAAAATAACGATCACTCCACCGTTGTGTGAAAAAAATCACAAGGTTTGGTGTAAAAAAGTTCACACCTTGAGCCCACGGTATCAAGGTGATATTAATAATAACATAATAAGTTAAGAAGAATAATTTTATTGAAAACAAAGGTGATTCGAACAACTTACATGAGAAAGAAGAACATTACAAAGGCAAATTGGCATAATAACATTACAATGAAAACAAAGCTCCAAGATTCTTCAAATCCTCCAAAACTACTACATTAAATAGTAATTTTGTAAGTCTTTATAAGATCATCATTTATTCCATGTGACTTTAATTAATTGTGGTGGGAAAAGGTGGGTGGAAAATTAATGCAGATGTGACTTTTCCACTCTTCCCCTGAAATGGCATCCATCTTGCATTGATCAGAAAGATGCGCTGAAAGTACCTTATAGATGAAAAAATTAGAGTGGGACATAGAAGGATGTAATGTATCCCCGGATGTCCTATAAAATCCTGTAAAATTTCAGCCTAAAATAATATGCATGTCGAGAGATAAGATTTAAATGGTGGGATGTTTTTCTGGGCCTCAGATTCTAGCCTAGAATTTCATCATCAACTTGGGATGCATGGAAAACCATTCAAACATCAGAATTAGCTTGGGACACTGTAAAATTAAATTTTTCCAATACTATCCTCTAACTTAATTTAAAATTTCAGAATCATTGGACTTCAATTATGTCATCTACAGTACTTTTTTTGGGCAGCTGTCCAAATCGCTTCGCCCAGAATGTGGTTGGTTCAAAGCCCACTTTAGTGGTCTTCCAAATTGAATCTCCAAGTGCTCCAGAATAATTAATTGTTCCTAATATCACGGGAGACCTGAAAATATAATATAAATATAAAATAAAGAACATTATGTGTTTTATGAGATGTTCAAGAAGGTACCATGTAATAGTGCATTTTAAGAAGGAATTACAATCATAATGTGAAATAATGTTCAAAGTGTAAAATTCACTAATAATGATGTATATGATTAATAAATAACAAGAATAATATATTATAAAAAATGAATATTAGCCTCTTTTAGAGGATAATAACACCCCCAACTTGAGTTTTTCTAGTCCTAAGCAAAATATTTCTCCAAAAATATGAAATTTGAAGTCTCTTTTCCAAAAAGATTTTAATACACATTTCTTGTAACGACCCATTGTTTTTCAATGAAAATTACCTTCTCATTAGTATGTCATAAAATCACATGAAAACAAAACATAATGAACTACCAAGTGCTAAGTTACATTTAAACATAAGTTCATCACTTCTGTGTTTGGAATTTCGAAAATTTGGCATACATAGTTGTAATCAGTAAGTTATTTGGATTCTGATAAAGAAAACATAATTTTCGGTGAATAGTAACCTAACCAAATGAATAGTAACATACCCTTATGAATATTGATATACCCTAAAAAATATAAACCTCACCTATGGTGGTATGAAAATAATATTCAAGTTTGAAGTACGATATACCTATGTTTGAGAATAAGTTAATGAATGTTTTAAATCTGGTTTTGATAATAAATTATTATTTTAATTAAATATTAAAATAATCATATTTAGAAAATTATTTTTGAAAAATGGACTTAATCTTTGGATTATACACGTCGAAAAATGGTTAGGTTGAATTTTTGTGATTTTTCTGAAATACGTGAATTTTTGATGAATAGTAGAATCCGATAATTCACAAAAAATGCTAAATAACAGGTTAATTGAGTCATCAATGATGTTCTGCTGATGTAAACCCACTTTTTTTGGGATAAAATGATAAAATTACTATTCTTGGTCATTTAATAATTACTATTCCTTGTCTTGGGAAGAAATAATATATTAATGATTATAATATTATGAAATCCCTCCTCTCCTCCACTATAAAACCCCCCCTTCACTCCCTCTTCTCTCCACTCCTCTCAAGCCATGTGCCTTTCCATTATTCCACCCAAATATCTCCCCAAGGTCCTCCCCCACGTCCAAAAGCTCTCATTCTCCTCAAAATACCCAAACCTCTCCCCTTAAGATGTTCTCAAAGGAGGAAGTCTCAAGAGGTAAATCCCTCTTCCCAATTTCTTCTTTTATTTTAAGTTTTTTTCTTTTTTATTTCTTTCCTCGCCTCCCTTCAAAATAATAGTATGATAAATCCAGTAAAATACATTTAATATAATGTATTAATGATATTGGTATATCTAATTATCTTCTCTCATTTCCCCACCTTTTTTTGAATGAAATGGAAGCACGGTTTGAGATGTGCTAATTTAGCACATTCAAGGACAACAGTTTATCAATGTCTATTATTATCTTTAATTCTGGTCATGAAACCATTTGTGTTATGATTGAACCAGATTATTATATATGTAATATATACTATTTTTGGTTTTAATCCTTTGGTACAAATGGAATTAAGTTATAAATCAAAACACTTTCTTTGTAATCAAATCCACTGATTAACAAAAATGGTTATCAGTATGGTTATACATATAATAATTCGACTTCACTCTAAGTAACCTAATTAAAATTAAAACAATTTAATCTCATGGATATGAACTAAAAAAATATAACTTCAATTATGGAAAACCACTTTCATCTTTCATATAATCCAAACTTGAATATAAGTGAACCGATCTTTTAAAGACAAGTAAACAAACAGGCCCAAACAATGAAATTGAACCTTGTAACTAATTATAGAGGATTTTAATGAACTAAAAAGGGTTATAATAAATAAATTGAATATATAAGAGTTTCAAGAATTATTAATTAATAATCCTAATTGGTTTATTCTTTTCGTTAATAACAAGTGGAGTATACCAACGAATTTAGGGTAAGGGATTCTCCCCTTTTCACTCTTTATCAAGATTGTTCTCTATGCTATGCCTTTTTGTATAAAACCAAGTAATGGGGTATGTTTATACACCTTAATAATATTTCCCTAATGTTTTATAATTGATTATAAACCCCTTATTTCTCTCATTAATCTCTCTTAGTTTCACTTGATACCATGCCGATAAACCATAATGGAATCTACCTGAACTTCCTTTATTCCTTCATGTTTCTCTATCATTCTTTTTACCAAAATGTAGTTTTATTTTCTTTTTATGTATAAATTTAACATTATGTTTATATGCACAAAAATCATGTTCCAAGATCCACATATCATTCTATTTTGGGGATATAAATTCTTTTAAGTGAATCTATCCTCGATACTTCCCAATAAACCCACTCGTTTTAAAGGAACTTCACAGACTTTTACCCAATTTCAAGTGCACTCTATATTATTTTAAGAAACCATTGTATTTTTAAATTCAGTATTTTTATTATGAAAACATTATTGGTTCAATTTTGGTTTTATATAAAATAATGTATTCCTTACTATTTTAAAAGATCTATAGTATTTTCCTTAAAACCACACAAAAATGTTTTAATGCTAATGCATCTCAAATACATTTATTATGTAATGTCACTTATAGTTGTTACCACCTACCATTTTATATTCCTAAATTAACTTATGAACATCCATGTATGTTCTAATCCCTTTCTTTCATGGACACTTTCATGATACACTCATTGGTTATGCTTTATGTCATGATTGTGGAACCCAATTCTCTCCATGGGTAACCTTATTTTTATGAACAATTGATTATGTATGATTACTCATGTGGAAAGAAGATTTATGTGGTAAGAATATTTATGGGGCAATAATATTCATGAAATTGTTTATTTGGGTCTGTCCAGATAGCGCTCCAATGCATTGGGTAAAGTTGAGTCTCATGAGATGCGATGTGAAACGGGATTGGCGGTTATCCTTGACCCATGCTAAAATGGGAAATAGGATTGGAGGTTATCCTTAACCCATACTAAAGATATTATTTATGATTCTTCCACATTTATATTAGTCCATGTTTATAAGATCCCATGCTTATATTAAATGATTTTATACGTTTCATGCTTTGGATATCATTATGTCATGCCTCTTAACTCATGTGCTTGAGATATATACATAGGTTCATTCCCTTACTTGGCTTTTCAACTCATCCCTTTGTTCATGTGTTCCCTAGGGTACCGTATGCATATTTAAGGGCTCAAATAAATTTAGAATCACTTTTTGAGATTAAATAAAGAAGTTTTTTTGCCCCATGTTTTATGTTATATATACGTAGTCTTCCAAGACACTAGACTTAACGATCCTTGGCATGTACTATGATGATTAATTATGCATAAAATAATGAAATTTTTTATGTAAAAGAGATAAGGTTTCTATATTTCTCACCCAAAAATATCATACCAAAAAAATTATGAAACCCATAAAAATCATCTAAAACGAACTAGGTCCATAGGCATATCCCAAGCTCAAGCTCATTCCTTTGTTCAAATTCATTGCCATATTTCATCCAATTTAAATTAAGCATGATACAGTGTTGTGTGTCACAATAGACATGGGGGTTCATTTTCATTCGAGTTAGAAAATATGGATGTGCTAGGAGGAATCATAATTAAATATTAAGATGAGTACTCATTTTTTTTCAATTTTTTTCATTTTTTTTTTCCAATTTTTCCATGGAAATTGAAATTGAACTCAATCGAGTCAACCCATGTAGCAAGATTTTACCGATGACTCCCAGGCTCAAAGAACATAGGGAACCAAGTGAAGCTCACATAATCGGACACCATCTTGAGTTAACTCAATCAAAAACAAATTCTAATTACCACAAATAGAGATAAAATGCCCAACTCCGGGCCAGACAACTATGGAGTCATGATCCCCAAGTGCTAAAAGCCACACATTAGGTCAATCCATTGATCTATGCTCAATTTATTTTTTTGAATACTCATGTTAAAATTAAATTGATCACCAACCCTATGGAATTTATTATGGACCACAATAATTCAAACTAATACCACATAATCTAGAGGATGCACATTGTGTTTTTTTAAATAAATGGATGAAAATATAAACAGTGAAAAATCACATCAGAAAACTGCACATTCAACAATCTATGCACATGAAATTAAAATTTCATTAAAATCAGAATCAAGTCTTTCAAAATTATTTGATATTGAATTTCATAGTTGGCAATGTGTGTTATCTTGTTCAATGTTTTTGAAAATTTTCCTTCCACACATTTTATGATGAAAAAAATCAATTAGTTTCTTTTATCTCCCCCAACATAGAATAACATTGTCCCCAGTGTTTAAAGAAATGAAAAATTAGAAGGGGGTAGGATAAAAGTTCAAAGAAGACATTGAAAATTAAAATCATGGAATGAGGTCACCTGGTGGTTGATTTTGAAAATGCATTCCCCAGTCTCCCTTTAGTCCTAGTTCGATTCCCAATGGCTTGGACAATTGTGACCAAATTTTTTCCACTGAACTATGACATGCCATTAATTTTTTTATAATATATTTTTTTGTATTTTTTTTTACCTAAAAAAGCATAAAAAATAAAATAAAATAAACTGATGATACATTATCTTCTCTTAAATTTCTGGGTAAGGTATTACTCAGGGATCACACCACGTGACACAGATGAATATGGTGCTCCCCTTTCATACCGATCCTTACTCATAAAATAAGAACATGTCAACAATCGAAATTATTATTATTTTATAATTTTCTTTTAACCAACAAAAACATAAAAAAATAAAATAAACTAATGATACATTGTCTTCTCTTAACTTTCTGGGAAAGGTATTACTCAGGGATCACACCATGTGACACGGATGAATATGGTGCTCCCCTTTCATAACCATCCTTACTCATAAAATAAGAACAATTCAACAGTATAAGGATTTTTTTTGCATTTTTTCCTTTAACATACAAACACAGATAAATAAAAAAACTGATGATACATTGTCTTCTCTTAAAATTCTGGGTCAGGAATTACACAGGGATCACACCGAGTGACATTGGTGAATATGGATATCCCCTTTAATACCCATCCTTACTCATAAAATAAGATCATTTAAATGGTCTTAGGTAATAATTAAATAAAATAAAACATGAAAACCACAGGTTGCCTCCCGTGCAGTGATTTTGTTTAACGTCGCTAGCTCGACATGAACCCCTTAACTTACCGAATACCAACTTTCAACAATTTGAAGACCCCATATTTCTCCACTTACAACTTATATAGATTTATTATTTGTTTATTATTTGTGTCATTCACAAACCTATGTTTTACAATGGGTGGGAAAATCCAAGGAATATCAGAAATGGTTGATCCAGTTTCCACTATTGTCTTGCCAATGACATCAATGATCATTCCAACATTTTTGGTTTAAATATAAGAGTTAATTATAATTGAAATGTCATGATTATATCCTATGAAGGTATACTTTAGTTGGGAAGTAAGGAAAATGATTTTGAGCTCGTTTTGGATAGGACATTTAGACACAGGTTGAGAATTTGAATCCAACTCAGTTTCATTTTCGAAATTCCTCAACACAATTGTTCCATTTTGAACAGAAGATTCAACGAAAATTTTGAAAGAACAGTGTTAGTAATGGGTATGGAGTCAATGCTTTTTATTTCTCTAAATTATTCAGGGATTGGTGTATTTGAAAAATCATCAATAGAGTTTTACTGAGGAGACTCAATCCATGATGTCAAATTTCCCTCTTGTGAATACATGAAATCAATTTCTTCCTGATTTAAAGACCCTTAAAAAATTTATTGAATCACTTCCCCTACCCCAAATCTAAATTTTGGTTCTTAAATAAATTCATGAGAGGTTTTTAGGTAACTAGACACTTCACATAAGGTTTTGGAAGGTACAATTGGTGTATAGATGAGTTCCTCACAAGTATTAATGCATTGTAGTTATAATCTCAAAGATGAAACCTTAGAACTCATTATCTCCATTTGATTACACAATTGTTCAATCAGATTTTGAGGATTAGTATAGATAGGATTTTTTAAATTGTGACCTTCATTAAGTTTGATCTCTTTAATCATCCTCAAGAGGGTTGGAAATTGATCCTTTAAACAATCATCATCCCATTGATTGTACATCTCACCAGTTGTGTGGTAATTAATCAAGGGTTGATCAAAGAAATTTTCTAATTTAGGGGCTTCCAAATATTGATTTTCTATTTTATTACATTATGAGTTTATGTCATGATAATTTGGAAGATAATCCATTATAGAAGATAAAAAGTTGGATTCTAGATTCTCAGGACACACACTAACAGAAAGGGGTAAAGATAAGAGAAGGGGGGGGGGGGTGAGAATTGAGAACATGGGGTGAGAAAAGGAATATAGTGTCTAATTTAACTTAATTGGGTCCCCATAAATGGCTCCAAAATTTCGTTTCACCCAAATTTACCCAAGTTCTATGGTTAAAGCGATCGCTTGTAGTGTAACTGGGTTGTCGAATCCTCAAAGACCAAAGAAGAACCTTTAGACACTCAATAAAAAGAGATGTATTTTTGTCTATGAAGTGGCCAACTAGGGTTTATTTTGGATGTTTTTAAAAGATCACTAAAATATCTATGTGAATTCAAATTATGATAAAATGAGTTGATCCATGGTTATTGTTCGGGGTGGATTGGATGAATTCCCTTTTTTAGTTTACAATTTCAATTTGATTAACTAGAGAAGGATTCATTCAATGAATTCAAACTAACCTCATCAATTACTGATTAAAAACCTTCCCAGAACATTCTAATCACCTATACACTTGTAGGATTATTTTCATGAGCACTCCAAGGTAAAGGATATAATTAGCACATAAAAGTGGGGCAAATAAACTCAATAAGGAAGAGGAAGAGAGAAAATCATTGAATGAAAGAATCTAAAATGAAAGAAATTAATAAAATATAGATATTGAGAAATAAAAACAAATACATACCCTTGATAATCCCTTGGATCAACCCATAAAAGATATATTCCTCTATTTATGACATGTTCTCAATGGAAGCGGGAAGTAGACTTACGAGGGTGGAATTGAAGAAGTAAAAAAAAACATAACTATCAATCCACCATTGTGTGAACAAAATCACAAGGTTAGGTGTGGAAAATTTCACACCTTGAGGAAACAATATCAAGGTGATATTAATAATAATAGAATAAGAGAAGAAGGATAACTTTTATTGAAAACTAAGGAGATTCGAACAACTTACATGAGAAGGAAAAAACATTACAAAGGCAAATTGGCATAATAACATTACAATCAAAACAAAGCTCGAAGATTATTGAACTCCTTAACCACTACTACCTAAAATAGGAATTTTTTAAGCCTTTTTCCAATCCCCCATCATCCCATGTGCCTTTAATTAATTGTGGTGGGAAAAGGTGGGTGGACAATTAATGTAGATGTGACTTTTCCAGTCTTCCATCGAAATGGAATCCGGCTTGCATCCATCAGAAAGACATGCCAAAAAGACCTTATAGATGAATGGTTTTGAGTGGACCATAGAAGGAAAAAATTTAGGCCCTGATATCCTGTAAAATCCTAAAAAAAATCATCCCAAAATAATATGTGGGTCGCGAGATATGATTTAAATGGTGGGTTGTTTTTCTGGGCCTCAGAATCTAGCCCATAATTTCGTCATCAATTTGGGCCACCTGGAACACTATTCAATCATCCAAATTAGCTTAAGCCACCGTTAAATTAAATGTTACCAATAATATCTTCTAACTTCATGTAAAATTTCAGAATCATTGGGGATCAATTCTGTCCTCTACAGTACTTTTATTGGGGTGCTGTCTAAATCATTTCGCCTAGAATGTGGTTGGTTAAAAGATCACTTTGGAGGACTTCCAAATTGAATCTCCAAGTGCTCCAAAAAAATTAATTGTTTGTTATATCATGTTAGACCTGAATATAAAATATAAACATAAAATCAATAATATTATGTGTTTTTTGAGATGTTCAAGAAGGTACCATGTAATAGTGAATTTTAAAAAGGAATTAAAATTATAATGTGAAATAATTTTCAAAGTGTAAAATTCACTAAAAATGGTGTCTATGATTAATAAAGAACATGAATATTATATTATAAACAATGAATATTAGCCTCTATTAGGGGATAATCACACCCCCCAACTTGAGTTTTTCTAGTCTTGAGTAAAATATTTCTCACAAATATGAAATTTTAATTCCTTTTTCCAAAAAACATTTTAATACACATTTCTCAACCAAAAATCTCATACCAAAAAAATTATGAAACCCATAAAAATAATTTAAAACATTCTAGGTCTATAAGCATATCCCAATCCCAAGCCCATTTCTTTGTTCAAATTCATCTCCATATTTCATCCAATTTCAATTAATCATGATGAACTTTTTTGTGTCACAATAGACATGGGGGTTCATTATCATTCGTGGGAGAATAGATGAATGTGCTAGGAGGAATCAAAATTAAATATTAAGATGAGTATTCAAATTTTTTTCAATTTTTTTGTCTTTTTTTTTGCAATTTTTCCATGGTAATTGAAATTGAACTCAATTGAGTCAACCCATGTGGCAAGACTTTTCCGATGACTCCATAGCTCAAAGTACTTAGGGAACCAAGTGTAGCTCATATACATAGGCATCATATCGAGTTAACTTAATCAAAATCCAATTCGAATTACTACAAATAGAGATAAAATGCCCAACTCTGGGCTATAAAACTATGGAGTCACGATCCCCAAGTGTCAAAATCCACACATTAGGTCAATTCATTGCCCTATGCGCAATTGATTTTTTTGAAGACTCATGTTAAAATTAAAATTATCACCAACCCTATGCAATTTATTATGGACCCCAAGAATTGAAACTAATACCCCACAATCTAGAGGACATGCATTGTGTTTTTTTTAAATAAATGGATTGAAATATAAATGATGAAAAATCACATCGGACAACCTCACTTTACAAAATCTATGCCCATGAACATAAACTTGCATTAAAATCAGAATCAAGGAATTCAAAATTATTTAATATCCAATTTCAGAGTTTTCAATGTGGGTTATCATGTTCAAGGTTTATGAAAATTATCCTTCCACACATTTGATGATGAAAAAAATCAATTCTTATATTTTATCTCCCCCCAACATAGAATAACACTGTCCCCAATGTTTAAAGAAATGAAAACATAGAAGGTGGTAGGGTTGAAGTTCAAAGAAGACATTGAAAATTAAAATCATGGAATGAATTCACCTAGTGGTTGATGTTGAAAATGCATTCCCCAGTCTCCCTTCAGTCCTGGCTCGAGTCCCAATGGCTTGGAGGATTGTGACCAAATTTTCCCAATGACATACGACATGCCTTAAATTTTTTTTATAATATATTTATTTATTTTTTAACCTAAAAAAGCATAAAAAATAAAATAAAATAAACTGATGATATATTGTCTTCTTTAAATTTCTGGGTAAGTTATTACTCAGGGATCACACCCTGTGACACGGATGAATATAGTGCTCCCCTTTCATACCCTTCCTTACTCATAAAAGAATAATAGGTCAACAATCTAAATTATTATTGTTTTATTATTTTTCTTTTAACCTAAAAAAACAAAAAAAAAATTAAACTGATGATACATTGTCTTCTCTTAAATTTCTGGGTAATGTATTACTCAGGGATCACACCACGTTATACAGATGAATATGGTGCTCCCCTTTCATACCCATCCTTACTCATAAAATAAGAACATTTTAACAGTCTAAGGAATTTGTTTTGTATTTTTTGTTTAACATACAAACACATAGAAATAAAAAAACTGATGATACATTCTCTTCTCTTAAATTTCTAGATAAGGAATTACTCAGGGATTGCACCATGTGACATAGGTGAATATGGAGCTCCCCTTTAATACCCATCCTTACTCATAAAAGAAGAGCATGTAAATAGTCTGAGGTATTAATTAAATAAAATAAAACATGAAAACAATAGGTTTCCTCCCGTGTAGCGCTTTTGTTTAACGTAGCTAGCTCCACATGAACCCCCTAACTTACCCAATACAAACATTAAACATTTTAGGGACTCTATATTTCTCCACTTTCACTTTATTTAGATTTATTCTTTGTTTAGAATTTGTGTAATGTACAAACCTATGTTTTATAATGAGTGGGAAAATCCTAGGAATATCAGAAATAGTTGATCCAGTTTCCACTATAGTCTTTCCAAAGACATTAATGATCATTCCAAAATTTTTTGTTTCAAGATAAGAGTTAATTCTAATTTAAATTTCGTGATTATATCCTATGAAGTGATACTTGAGTGGGGAAGTAAGGAAAATTATTTTGAGCACGGTTTGGATAGGACATTCAGACATAGGTTGAGAATTGGAATCCAACTCAGTTTTGTTTTCCAAATTCCTCAACCAAATTTTTCTATTTTGAACGTAAGATTCAACCAAAAAATTTGAAAGAATAGTGTTAGGAATGGTTATGGACACAATGTTTTTTATTTCTCTCAATGTTTCATGGATTGGTGTTTTTGAAAAATCGTCAATAGAGTTATACTTAGGAGACTCAATCCATGATGTCAAATTTCCCTCTTATGAATACATGAAATCAATTTCTTCCAGATTTAAAAACCCTTCAAATATTTCTTTACTCACTTACCCTACCCCGAATCCAAAGGTTAGTTCTTAAATAAATTAATTAGAGGTTTGTGGGAAACTAGACACTTCACATAAGGTTTTGGATGGTACAGTTGGTGTATAGATGAGTTCCTCACAAGTATTAATGCATTGCAGTTCTAATATCAAAGCTGACACATTAGAACTCATTATATCCATTTGATTACACAATTGTTCAATAAGATTTTGAGGATTAGGCTAGATTGGAGTTTGTAAATAGTGACCTTCATTAAGTTTGATCTCTTCAATCATCCTCGATAGGGCTACAAATTGATCCTCTAAACAATCATAATCCCATTGATTGTACATCTCACCAGTTGTGTGGTAATTAATCAGGGGTTGATCAAAGAAATTTTCTAATTTAGGTTCTTCCCAATATTGATTTTCCATTTGATTGCAGAATGAAATTGTGAAATGATAATTTGGAAGATACTCTATTGGAGAGGACAGAAAGTTGGATTCTAGATTCTCAGGACACACACAAACATAAAGTGGCAAAGATAAGAGAGGTGGTGAGAATAGAGAACGTGGGGTAAGAAAAGGATGATAGTGTCTAAGGTAACTTACTTGGGTCTCCAAAAATGATGCCAAAATTTGGTTTCACCCAAATTTACCCAAGTTCTAAGGTTAATGTGGTCTCTTGCAGTGTAGCTTGGGTTGTCGAATCCTCAGAGACCTAAGAAGAGTCTTTAGACACTCAATAAAAAGATATGGATTTTTGGATATGAAGTGGAAAACTAGGGTTGATTTTAGATGGTTTTAAAAGATCACTAAAATATATACGTGACTTCAAATTATTAAAAAAATGAGTTGATCCAAGGTTATTGCTTGGGATGGATTGGATGAATTTTCTTTTTTCTTTTACAATTTCAATTTCATTAACTCGAGAAGGATTCATTCAATGAATTCAAAATAACCTCATTAATTACTGATTAAACACCGTCCTAAAACATTATAATCACCTCTACACTTGTAGGATCATTTTCATGTGCACTCCAAGGTAAAAGATATAATTAGAACATAAAAGTGGGGAGAATAAAATCAATAAGGAAGAGGAAGAGAGTAAATCATTGAATGAATGAATCTCAAATAAAATAAATTAATAACATTTAGATAGTGAGAAATAACATCCAATAAATCCCCTTGATACTCCTTTGTATCAACCCATAAAAGAGCTAGCCCTCCATTGATGACATGTTCTCAACGGAATCGGGAAGTAGACTTATGAGGGAAGAATTGAAGAAGTAAAAAAAATAACGATTACTCCACCATTGTGTAAACCAAATAAAAAGGTTTGGTGTGAAAAAGTTCACACCTTGAGGCAACGGTATTAAGGTGATATTAATAAGAACATATTAAGATAATATGAAGAAATATTATTGAAAACTAAGGTGATTCGAACAACTTAAATGAGAAGGAAGAACGCCACAAAGGAAAATTGACATAATAACATTACAATGAAAAAAAAACTCCAATATTCTTCAAATACTACACAAATACTACCTTATATAGGTATTTTAGAAGTCTTGTTTAGATCCCCCATCAAACCATGTTCCTTTAATTAATTTTGGTGGGAAAAGATGGGTGGACAATTAATGGAGATGTGACTTTTCCACTCTACCCCCGAAATGACATCCAGCTTGCATCCACTAGAAAGACGCACCAAAAAGACCTTCTAGATGAACTAACTAGAGTGGTCCATAGAAGGATAAAATGTATCCCCGGATTTCCTCTAAAATCCTGTAAAATTTTAGCCTTAAATAATATTCGGGCCGCGAGATAGGATTTAAATGGTGGCTATTTTTCTGGGTCTCAAAATCTGGCCCAAAATTTGATCATCAAATTGGGCCGCCTGGAACACCATTCAAACATCCTAATTATCTTGGGACACTATTAAATGAAATGTTTCCAATAATAAACTCTAACTTCAGTTAAAGTTTTAGAATCATTGGGCATCAATTTTGTCCTCAATAGTACTTTTATGGGGCTACTATCCAAATCACTACACGGAGAATGTGGTTCGTTCAAATCCCACTTTGGTGGTCTTCCAAATTGAATCTACAAGTGCAACTAAAGAATGAATTGTTCCTTATATCATTTTAGACTTGAAAATAAAATATAAACATAAAATCAACACCATTATTTGTTTTATGAGATGTTCAAGAAGGTACCATGTAATAGTGCATTTTAAGAAGGAATTACAATCATAATGTGAAATAATGTTCAAAGTGTAAAATTCACTAATAATGGTGTCTATGATTAAGAAAAAAAATATATTATATTGTAAAAAATGAATATTACCCTCTTTTAGGGGCTAATCACACCCCCCAACTTGAGTTTTTCTAGTCCCGATCAAAATATTTCTAAAAAATAATAAATTTGAATTCCCTTTTCTAAAAACATTTTAATACACATTTCCCACCTAAAAATATCATACCAAAAAAATTATGAAACCCATAAAAATCATATTAAACAAGCTAGGTCCATAGGCATATCCCATGCCCAAGCCCATTCCTTTGTTCAAATTCATCGCCATATTTCATCCAATTTCAATTTAGCATGATGAAGTGTAGTGTGTCACAATAGACATGGGGGTTCATTTTCATTCGAGGGAGAAAATATGGAAGCACTAGGAGGAATAAAAATTAATTATTATGATTAGTTTTAAAATTTTTTAATTTTTTTTGAATTTTTTGTTTTTTAAATTTTTCCATAGTAATTGAAATTGAACTCAATCGAGTCAACCCATGTAGCAAGACTTTTCCGATGACTCCCAGGCTCCAAAACGTTAGGGAACCAAGTGAAGCTCACATACTTGGGCATCATCTCGAGTTAACTCAATAAAAAAAATTCTAAATACCACAAATAGAGATAAAATGCTCAACTCCGGGCCAGAAAACTATGGAGTCACGATCCCCAAGTGCCAAAATGTACACATTAGGTTAATAAATTTCCCTATGGGCAATTGATTTTTTAATACTCATGTTAAAATTAAAATGATCACCAACCCAATGCAATTTGTTATGGACCCAAAGAATTCAAACTAATACCACACAATCTAAAGGACGTGCATTGTGTTTTTTTAAATAAATTAATGGAAATATAAATGGTGAAAAATCACATTGGAAAACTGTACTTTCCAAAATCTATGCACATGAACATAAAAATTCATTAAAATAAGAATCGAGGCATTCTAAATTATTTGATATCCAATTTCAGAGTTTTCAATGTGTGTTATCATGTTCAAGGTTTATGAAAATTTTCCTTCCACACATTTTATGATGAAAAAAAATCAACTCTTTTATTTTATCTCCCCCAACATAGAATAAAACTTTCCCTGGTGTTTAAAGAAATGAAAAATTAGAAGGGGGTAGGGTAGAAGTTCAAAGAAGACATTGAAAATTAAAATCATGGAATGAAGTCACCTGGTGGTAATGTTGAAAATGCATTCCCCAGTCTCCCTTCAATCATGGTTTGAGTCCCAATGGCTTGGATGGTTGTGACCAACTTTTTCCAATGACATATGACATGCCTTTAAATTTTATTTATAATATATTTTTTTGTATTTTTTTAAACCTAAAAAAATCATAAAAAATAAAATAAAATAAAATTATGATACATTGTATTCTCTTAAATTTCCGGGTAAGGTATTACTCAGGGATCACACTATGTGACGCAGATGAATATGGTGCTCCCCTTTCATACCCATCCTTACTCATAAAAGAAGAACAAGTCAACAATCTAAATTATTATTATTTTATTATTTTTGTTTTAACCTTCAAAAACATAAGAAAATAAAATAAACTGATGATACATTGTCTTCTATTAACTTTCTGGGTACGGTATTACTTAGGGATCACACCAAGTGATATAGGATCAAAATAATGATGTAGATGCTCAATATACAAGAGGGGGGGGGGGGGGTGAATTTTACACTTTAAAAATTTCCTTAAACAAGGAAATATATAAGTTTAAGAAAGTTAAACTTAAGCAAATTCACAACTCCTATAACACTAATGAAAGATTAGGACAAAGTATAAAGTTACAAACTTCTAGTTCTATGCACTTGCTTAAATCTGGAAAGTGATTCCGAAAACAGATTCTGGAAATATGGATTCTGAAAATGAAACATAACTATAGTTTACAATACGAGATTCTAACTTAAAGTATATATAATCTAACTAAGTCAGAGTACAAGTTTAAGGAAATATAATAATGTTATACTTTCCTTACAATACAAAATGCAATGGAAAAACTTGTAACAAGAACAGGTAACAAGATATAAATATTTTAACCCAAAGAGAAGTGTATCCAACAACCTTGGATAAAGGTCCATTGATTTATACATTCAAGCAAGTCTGTCTTACCCACACCAGGGTAGGCCCTCAATACTAATATCGGAGTCTCTTTCTTGCTATCCCCGCAAGCCCTTAACTTCAAGGTATTTGGAACCTCTGTCTTCCTCAGCAAGGAAGCCCTCAACTTCAAGGTGTTGGAACCTCTGTCCTCCTATCCCAAGAAGCCCTTGAATTTAATCACCAACATTCGGAGTTTCACTAAGCAAGTTTGCACAAGGAAAAGTTTGAACAAGTCGTTCAAACATTCTTCATGAAGCATGAGAGTTGATAAGATCCTATCTCTCTAGAAATTACTTCAACAGCATGTAAGAACAAGTTGTCAACGTTGTGTTGAGATCGTTCAAATGAGCTCCTATTTATAGGCAAATTTCCAATGGTCGGCTCCCTCATCCAATGGTCATATTTTCCTTAAATGTCGGAGGGACATGTATACATGTCCCTCAACCAATGGTTAGTTAGAAACAGAATGGATAAAATCATTTAATAACCAAACATGTGTAACTGAATGCACAAAATCGTTTTATAATGAAGTGAGTGTAAGCATAAGAAAAACTAAAGTTTGGAATGTAAGAAAATAAAAGTTCGGAGTCTAACCAAAATGGAATTTGGAGTCTATAATAAAAAGAATATTTGGATTCTATTTTATAGGAATTCGGAACTTGAATTCTGTAGAAATCAGGAGTCTGAATTTCTAAGGAAATTCGGATTTTGGAGTCACCAGAGTTCAGAATCTGAAATTAAAGAGTTCGGAGTCGAACTTGTAAAAGTTCAGAGTCAAACTCATAATAGTTCGGAGTCGAACTAATAAAAGTTTGGAGTCGAACTCATAAAAGTTCAGAGTCGAACTCATAAAAGTTCAGAGTCGAACTCATAGAAGTTCGGAGTTGAACTCATAAATGTTCGGAGTCGAACTCATAGAAGTTCAGAGTCGAACTCATAGAAGTTTGGAGTCAAACTATATGAGAGTTCGTATCCAGAATTCCGAATGGAACTTCATTAGAGTTCATATCCAGAATTCAGAGTGGAACTTCATTATAGTTTATATCCAGAATTTGGAATGGAACTTCATTGGTGTTCATATCAAGAATTCAGAATGGAACTTCATTACAGTTCATATCCAGAATTCGGAGTGGAACTTCATTACAGTTCATATCCAGAATTCGGAGTGGAACTTCATTACAGTTCATATCCAGAATTCAGATCCTAAAACAGAATTCTTCATATCTTATCATTATATGATTTTGATGTTTTTTAAAAGAATCCGATTTTTATACTTGCTAAAAATATTGACATGTGTAAGGAAATCTAGGTTAGGGTAAATTTCCTTAAGGAAGGAAATTTTCCTTAGAGATGTAAAATATTGATTTTCTTAAGTATAAGGTGTTTGTGATTTTCAAAACAAGAAGGAATGGAAAAGTCAGAAGAAAAACTTTATTAACTCAATAATCTTCCCCTTTTTTGAAAGCACAAACATCCTTACAAAAAAAAATCTAATGAATTTGAAAATTTTCATTAGACATTGAAATTAAAACTTATCTATATTGTTCATGGATGATAGTGAATACAACTAACTCCCCCTTAGGCATTGAAACACTAAAGATTGTATTCTGAATTTCCATAGTGGAGTTTTCATTATCATGGGAATGAAAAACTTCGAAATGAGAAACTCCCCATTACTTTAAGGATATCTTCACTTAGAAATTTTTCCTTCTCCATTTTAAATTTTTCCTTCTCCTCTTTAAGTAGTTCTTTTTCCTTCTCCCCCTTTGTGATTTTCAAAAAGAATTTAAGGGAATGGAAAAGAAATAGAGTACCTGAAACATTAGTATATAACAACACAAGGTACAACCAAGAAAAAAGTTAATTAGAGTTGAGAATTTTTTTTACAAGGAAATAAAAATACAAAAAAAGATCGGATTGAGTTTATTTGTCTTCATTTTCCTTTAGAATTATCTTCTTCAACAAGGTTTTTAGTTTCTTCAAATCTCTTTGATCCTCCTCAGCTTGCCTCTCCAAAGATTTTATCCTTTCATCTTGAGCTTTCAAAACATCTTCTTGAGCCTTCATGGACTCTTCTTGCTTCATCACCAACTCATCTTACTTTACATGTCTTTTTTCGAGCTCAATACGGAGATCTCTATCACTTATAAAATTTTGAGAAAGAGAGTTAGCCTTATCATTCAATTCCTTCACTTGTTGATTCCAAGAACTTTGTTCGATGATCAGCTCATCTTGAATATTCTTAATCTTGTTATCCTCAGTGTCAAATGCATATTTTACCTCATTCTGAAAGCGATCAAACTCATCCATGTCTTCTTCAATTTTCTTAGACCACAAAGTTATTTTTCTGCATGATTTCCTGTATAAATCATAGTTTATAAGGAAATCTCTATGGTCAGCTTCAATTTTCACAAACTTATCCATCACCATGGATAAGGATTCCGATTTCTGATTTAGACTATGTTGCAGCATCTGGAATCTGGAGTCTACAGTGGGGAAACCGGAATGGTGTCCACCAACTTTTTCAAAGATTCAACAACAAAGTCATGACCATGTGTTGATGACTCCGAATCAGATAACTTTCTTGGAGATTTTTCTTCTTCAATTTGTAGAAACTTCCTTTTTGAAGAACCACCAACTTCTTTCTTTCTGATGATATCTTTTATTGGTGTATCCTTGAGAACTTGCTTAACTTTATCTGTTTTCAGAATAGGTTGATCATCTGGAGATTCTTCCTCACTCCCTATAAGTTGAACGATCGAGTCTTCATCAATTTTTTCCTTCTCTATTCCTTCTTCAAGATAATTCTTCTCATAGCTTACTTCCTCATCTGATAGAACATTTTCCTTCCCTTCTTCTGGCTTATCATCATCCTTCCTATTTTCTTTCTCAACTCCCTTTCCCGGAGTGAATAATTTTGTGGATTCATCCTTTTCTGGATAATCTTATGCTTGTTTGATCAAGTCATCCAGATCATCACTTCCTTCTTGTTCTTCTTCTTCTTCTTCAATGACCTCTTCCTCTATTTTTTCACCAGCTTATTTTTATACTTCTTCAACTACCTCTTTACCCTTAGACTTTTCTGGAGTGATGTACTTATTCCCGGGAGTCTCTGGTAATGATTGGACATCAAAGGTTTCCGGAATGGGAATCTTCTCAGAGGCAATTTCAGTATCTCTCAACATAGATTGTACAAGCTCAGCTTCAGACATATTTTTCTTCATCTTTTTCTCTTTTTCTTGTTTTTTTAACTCATCCACAACTCTCTCTTTTAAGGCCTTAGCCTCAGCAGGTTCCAATCCGAATTGTGGATCCCCTTCTTTTCTCTTCTCCTTGTCTTCCCTCCACTTAGTAGCCACTTCATCTATGTATTCTTTTTGTTTTTTCGGCTTGGGAGGTGCGGACTAGGTTTCCTTAGCTTTGGGGGTTTTGTCTTCAGTAACCACTTCCATAAGCTTCCTATTCTTAGTGACTTTCATCACTGGTTCACCCTTCTCCACATTTTCTGGAATGGTCTCAGCTTATTCCTTTGGTAAAGTGTAGAATTCTATAGATTCATCAGAAAAACCCATTTTCATCCTCTTTAATATATCATCACTTACTAGAATTACCTTGCCATTTTTTTGCTTGGAAGTGCAAGAAATTTTGAATGAATCAAGACATCTGATGATACGTTTAGAAATCAGGGCCAAATACATTATGATTTGAGCTTTCAGATTCCCTTCTTTGATATTCTTAACTGTAATCAAAACATGCCTCATCAGATTTATATTCCTTAGATTTACCAAGAAATCTAGGAAGTAAATGTCAATCTTCTTCAGATTATCCTTATCACCCCTTATTGGTACGAGAAACCCTTGTACCCATAGCTGTAGAATACGATTATTCGGAGAGAGATGAGAAATCTTAGCAGTCTTGGCTTCTTTAAGTCCAAGACATTTCAATGCCTTCACTTTGTTGAAACTTCGTTGCTCATCTAGAAGCTTATCTGAACAAAACCCAGCTTCACCTTTATAAGACAAACACACCAAACTTGCAGCCTTGGTTTAAGATAATTTCTAAGTCTTCCCATAAGACTTGAAAGAAAAGAAATCACTGCCATCTTCTTCAAGAAAGGAAACAAGCTCATATAACTAAATAAGTAAATCTGTATAAATCGGATCATGCTTCTCTGGATTCGATAAGCAAACCTCCTCCCAACTATTCAATTTTATATTCCTAGATATAAGAGAATCATACTTGAAGAACCTAGGATGCACTGACCTACCCCTGTAAACTAACCATTTTGAGAATGGTTTTGAGGTAGACATATATTGTGAAGTAGCTTCAACAGACATTCGGAATGGAGAGTTCTGGAAGATTTGGAATGGGCTTTGACAAAGATCGGAACGGTCCTTAAGAAGAGAGTCGGGGATTCAAGATGTAAAAGCTTTGAAAAACCGATGTGGGACGACCCTTAGGGGTCCCCTTTATATAGGCATTGAGATGACAGTTCAGTTTCCACAGTTAATCGAATGGTTAAGATACATTGAGATTTGATCTGATAGTTGAGATACAAACCGCAAGGAAAACTTGACTCCGATCTTTTGAGGGTTAAACAAAAACATTCGGATTTAAGAAAACTAGAATCATAAAAAATTTAAAACACATAATAAAAACATCAACAAGTAAAATATGATTACAAAGACTTATGTAAATAAATCATACCTTTCAGATTGGCTAGAAAGATTATTTATAATTGGTAATATTATTCTTGAGGATAATTTGACTAAGAAAAACTTACTAAGAAAAACTTCATTATGAAAAAGTTAGTATGAAAACTTCCTTATGAAAATTCTCAGTACGAAAATTTTCATTCCGAATATTTCAGTTCCGGAAATTTTGAAAAACTCGTTACGGAAAAAAATTTGTTGAAAAAGTTTGAAAACGAAAAACAGCTTACTACGAAAATTTTGATTACAAAAGCTTGAAAGAAAAAAAACATACTACCAAAATTTTGATTATGCTGACATGAAAATGTACTCCCCCTATGAAAAAGAGTTTATTACTGTAAGGAGATTTGTTCAACAAGATTTTAATTAAGAAGGATTACCTCATGGTTATCATTCCTAACTTATGTTTAATGTATTCAAATCTATCAGAGGGTATAGATTTTGTGAAAATGTTAGCAAGTTGATCTTGCGTTCCGATAAACTGAAGAATGATATCTATTTTTAGTGTGTGATCCCTAAGAAAGTGATTTCTAATAACTATGTATTTTGCACGGGAGTGATGTGCAAGGTTTTTACTAAGGGAAATGGAACTTGTATTATTACAGAAAATTTGAGTCTTAGTAAAACTCAATCCATAATCTTTGAGTGTGTGTTGCATCCACAACACTTGAGCTTAACAACTTCGAGCTACTACATATTCATCTTCAGTAGTGGAGAGTGCTACAGAGTGTTGCTTCTTGCATAACCATGAAACTATTGAATCTCCTAAGAAATGAAAAGTTAAAAGTGTAAACATTCTATTACCTATGGGTAGAAAGAATAAACACTTCTTTGGAATTGTGTACTAAGCACTTATCATTCCTAAAATTCACAAGGTATCCTTCATCACATAATTGACTTATTCTAATGAGGTTGTGTTTAAGACCCATAACAAAGTTTTGGGTATCCACATTTTTTTAGAGAAATATGCTTTATGAAACCCAAGAGATTGAACATTATTCAAAGAACAATTTTTCTTCCAATGCCCACCTCTTTGACATTTAGTGCAAAAAGGGGCTCTAGAAGGAATAAAATAGTTGTTTTTGAAAACTGGTTTTTGGTGAGTATAACCTACTCCAGTAGTGTTTCCGTTGGGTTTAATTTGAGAATACATCTTGTAAAAATTTTCCTTTGCTAAGGTAAATTTCAAAAGGAGCTTCTTAAGAGAAAAAATTTCGGATTTTAGTCTAATGACTATATTCTTATCCTCAGGAATCATTTCCATAGAGTTAGATTTTTCCTCAAAAACTTTCATTTTTTAAAATAGCATTCTTAAGATCTATAGAAAGTTCTTCCTTATCAGAATTTTCTTTCTCAAGGTCTTTAGAAAGTTTTTCTATAAGCACTTCTTTATCTTTATGATCTGAAGAAAGATCTGAAATATCTTTTGTAAGAACCCCTTCTCTAGTATTTTCCTTGTCTAATTTCTTATAAATTTTACAATTTTTTTCTTCAAGTAACTTGGAAAATCTAGATACTTCTTCATATGAAGGTTATTCATTTTCTGAGGATGAAGTATCTTCATTAGAAGTACTATTTTCAGAATAGTAATTCTTATCAAGAGATAAATTGGTTAAAGCCTTGGCTGAGCGTACCTTAGCCATTAAACATGTATGTAGAAAAGAAGTATTAGAAATGAATCCCATATTCTTCTGAGCTGATGAATCATATTCTTAAGATTCACTTTCTGAATAGTCTCTATAGATTAAACTCCAAGTAGTATTAGCTTTCAGAATTTTCTTAGCATTGGATTTATAAACCTTCTTTCCTATTCCTTTCAGAATGCCTCTCTTTTATTTCTTTCTTTTTAAGCATAAGGAAATCAGGTCGTATGGTCCACTTCTCTTGCACTCATAGCATGTGACCTCTGAATCTTTCTTATCATTCATTTCCTTCTTCTTATACCTGGATAGGAAATTTCATTGACCAGCTATCTTGTTCATTCTTCGAGCAAGATTTTCTAACTCATTGTCCGAGACATCACTCTCACTAGATTCAGATTGGATAGTAACCTTCTTAGAATTGGATCTAGTTACTCTCTTAGGAGTCTTAGATTTCATGTGATTTCATGTTGTGGTAAAAGTAACAGTATCATTCTCATTCTTCTTATTGATGTTGTCAGCATCTCTCTTCATCCTTGTTTCGTGTTGGAGAAGAGTTCCAAACAGCCCATCTAAGAAAATTTGAGTAACCTTCCTGTTATCATAAATTTCTGTTCTCTTTGATTTCCACTCATTGGGTATAATATCAATAATCTTTTCCACAAGAGCTTCATCATATATACCTTTCTCTCCCATTGGTTGTAGGCTATTCATGATAGTCATAAACATTTGTTGCAATTTGAAAATAGGTTCTCCATAAAAAAAGTTAAAAACATGATACTCAGCTCTCAACATAGCTCTTCTTCTCTCTATGACTTTGGATGTACCAAAATGATTAATTTCAAGTTTCTTCCATATACAGTTAGCTGTTTCATATGAAGAAATTTGGCTATATATGTTCCTATTCATTGAACACAGTAGAGTATTATTTACTTTATAGTTTAATTAATATTCATGCGTCTCTTGGTTTGTGAAAGCACTAACTTCCTTATCAAGAATTTTATAACCTCTAGTAAGCATAACAAAGTTATCTACTCTAGTATTGATAATGAAAGTCTTCATTCGATCTCTCTAGTATTCATAATCATTGCCATCAAAAATTGGTGGTCTTATAGGATTTAGGTTGTCGATGGAACCAACATTTAAACCTGCCATGTTTAAGAAAATATTTCTACACAAAAACTTTTTAATAACAAAAGTTCTAATTCAAGGAAAATATTCCTATGCAAGGAAAATATAGAACAATGGAAAAACTGAGCAAGGAAAACTTATATGTAAGTATAAGTATTTTAGAGACCAGCTATGACACCAAATGTAAGATTGATATAGAGTATGATGTTTCCAACCTCTGATACCAATTGTAGGATGGAAATAATGATGTAGATGCTCAATATACAAGAGGGGGTGAATTGTACACTTTAAAAATTTTCTTAAACAAATAAAGATATAAGTTTAACAAAGTTAAACTTAAGAAAATTCACAACTCCTCTAACACCAATGAAAGATTGGGACAAAGTATGAAGTTACAAACTTCTAGTTCTATGCACTTGCTTAAATATGGAAAGTGATTCCGAAAAATAGATTCTGGAAATATGGATCCTGAAAATGAAACTTAACCAAAGTTTACAATATGATATTCTACCTTAAAGCGTATAGAATCTAACTAAGTCAGAGTACAAGTGTAAGGAAATATAAGAAGGTTATACTTTCCTTACAATACAAAATTCAGCGGAAAAACTTGTAACAAGAACAAGTAACAAGATATAAATATTTTACCCCAAAGAGAAGGGTATCCAACAACCTTGGATAAAGGTCCCTTGATTTATACTTTCAAGCAAGTCTATCTTACCCACACTAGGGTAAGCCCTCGATACGGAGATCGAAGTATCTGTCTTTCTATCCCCACAAGACCTCAACTTCAAGGTAGTTTTAACCTCTGTCTTCCTCAGCAAGGAAGCCCTCAACTTCAAGTTGTTGGAACCTCTATATTCCTATCCCTGGAAACCCTTGACTGTAATCACCAACATTCAGAGTCTCACTAAGAAAGTATGCACAAGGACATGTTTGAAAAAGTCATTAAAACTTTCTGCACGAAGCTTGAGAGTTGATAAGAGCCTCTGTCTCTAGAAATTCCTTCAACAACAAGTAATCACAAGTTGTCAAATTTGTGTTTTGCTCGCTCATATGAGCTCATATTTATAGGCAAATTTCCAATGGTCGACTCCCTCCTCCAACAGTCATATTTTCCTTAAATTTCTGAGGGACCTGTATACGTGTCACTCAGCCAATGGTTAGTTAGAAACAGAATGGACGACATTGTTTTATAATAAAACATGTGTAACTGAATGCATGACATCACTTTATAATGAAGCGAGTGTAAGAATAAGAAAAACTAAAGTTTGGAATATAAGAAAATAAAATTTCGGAGTCTAACCAAAATTGAATTAGAAGTATATAATAAAAAGGATATTCGGATTATGTTTTATAGGAATTCAGAACCTGAATTCTGTAGAAATCCAGAGTTTGAATTTCTAAGGAAATTCGGAGTCTGGTTTCACCAGAGTTCAGAATATGAACTTACAGAGTTCGGAGTCGAACTTGTAAAAGTTCGGAGTCGAACTCATAATAGTTCGGAGTCTAACTAGTAAAAGTTCGGAGTCGAACTCATAAAATTTTGGAGTCATACTCATAAAATTTCGGAGTCTAACTCATAAAAGTTCGAAGTCGAACTCATAGAAGTTCGGAGTCGAACTTATATAAGTTTAGAGTCGAAATATATGAGAGTTAATATCCAGAATTCGGAATGGAACTTCATTAGAGTTCATATCCAAAATTTGGATTGGAACTTCATTACATTCTATATCCAGAATTCGGAATGGAAGTTCACTAGAGTTCATATCCAGAATTCAGAATGGAACTTCATGACAGTTCATATCTAGAATTCGGAGTTGAACTTCATTACAGTTCATATCCAGAATTTGGAGGGGAACATCATCACAGTTCATATCCAGAATTCGGATCCTAAAACAAAATGCTTCATATCTTAGCATTATATGATTCTGAGGTTTTTTATATGAATCTGATTTTTATACTTGAGAAAAATATTGATATGTGTAAGGAAATCTAGGTTAGGGTAAATTTACTTAAGGAAGGAAATTTTCCTTAGAGATGTAAAATATAGATTTTCTTAAGTATAAGTTGTTTGTGATTTTCAAAACAAGAAGGAATGGATAATTCATAAGGAAACCTTAATGACTCAACAAGTGACATAGATTAATATGGTTCTCCCATTTCATACCCATCCTTACTCATAAAATAAGAACAGTTCAATAGTGTAAGGATTTTTTTGTATTTTTCCTTTAACATACAAACACAGAGAAATAAAACAAACTGATGATACATTGTCTTCTCTTAAATTTATGGGTAAGGAATTACTCATGGATCACACCACTTGACACAGGTGAATATGGCGCTCCACTTTCGTACCCATCCTTACTCATAAAAGAAGAACATGTATACAGTCTGAGGTACTAATTAAATAAAATAAAACATGAAAACCACAAGTTGCTGCCCGTGCAACACTTTTTTTAACATTGCTAGCTTGACCTGAACCCTCTAATTTACGCAATACCAACTTTCAACATTTTAAGGACCCCATATTTCTCCAATTTTACTTTATTTAGATTGATTATTTGTTTAGAATTAGTGTCATGTACAAACCTATGTTTTATAATGAGTGGGAAAATCCATGGAATATCAGAAATGGTAGATCCAGTTTCCACTATAGTCTTGCCAAATACATTAATGATAATTCCAAAATTAGTGGTTTTGAGATAAGAGAGAATTCTAATTGAAATGTCATGATTATATCCTATGAAAGTATACTTGAGTGGGTAATTAAGGAAAATTATTTTTGAGATCAGTTTGGATAGGACATTCAGACACAGGTTGAGAATTTGAATCCAACTCAGTTTCATTTTCCAAATTCCTCAACAAAATTGTTCCATTTTGAAGAGAAGATTCAACCACAAAATTTGAAAGAACTGTGTTAAGAATGGGTATGGACTCAATGTTTTTTTATTTCTCTTAGTGGTTCAGGGATTGGTTTTTTTGAAAAATCGTCAATAGAGTAATACTTAGGAGACTCAATCCACGATGTCAAATTTCCATCTTGTGAATACATGAAATCAATTTCTTCTTGATTTAAAGCACCTTCAAAAATTTCTTGACTCACTTCCCCTACCCAAATCCAAATGTTGGTTCTTCAATAAATTCATGAGAGGTTTATGTGAAACTATAAACTTCACATAAGGTATTGGAAGGTACAGTTGGTGTATAGATGAGTTCCTCACAAGTATTATTGCATTGTAGTTCTAATCTCAAAAATGTTACATCATAACTCATTATCTCCGTTTGATTACATAATTTTTCAATCAGATTTCATTGATTAGGTTGGATAGGAGTTTGTAAATCATGATCTTCATTAAGTTTTATCTCTTCAATCATCCTCTAGAGGGCTGTAAATTGGTCCATTAAACAATCATCATCCCATTGATTGTACATCTCACCAGTTGTGTGGTAATTAATCAAGGGTTGATCAAAGAAATTTTCTAATTTTGGGATATCCCAATATTTATTTTCCATTGGATTCCAACATGATTTTGTGAAATAATAATTTGGAAGATACTCCATTGGAGAAGACAGTAATTTGGATTCTATATTCTCAGGACACACACAAATAGAAAGGGGTAATGATAAGAGAGGGGGGTGAGAATGGAGAATGTGGGGTGAGAAAAGGATGATAGTGTCTAAGGTAACTTACTTGGGTCCCCGAAAATGGTTCCAAAATTTGGTTTCTCCAGAATTTACCCATGTTCTATGGTTAAAGCGGTCGCTTGCAGTGTATCTTGGGTTGTCGAATCATCATAGACCTAAGAAGAACCTTTAGACACTCAATAAAATGAGATGGATTTTTGGCTATGAAGTGGACAACTAGGGTTGATTTTAGATGATTTTAAAATATCCCTAAAATATATATGTGAATTCTAATTATGAGAAAATGTGTTGATCCAAGGTTATTGCTTGGGGTGGATTGGATGAATTCACTTTTTATCTTTTACAATTTCAATTTCATTAACTTGAGAAGGGTTCATTCAATGAATTCAAACTAACCTCATCACTTACTGATTAAACACCTTCCCAACACATTCTAATCACCTATACACTTGTAGGATCATTTTCATGAGCACTCCAAGGTAAAAGATATAATTAGCACACAAAAGTGGGGCGAATAAACTCAATAAGGAAGAGGAAGAGAGAAAATCATTGAATGAAATAATTTAAAATAAAAGAAATTAATAACATTTAGATAGTGATAAATAACATCCAATCCAGCCCCTTGATACTCCCTTGGATCAAACCATAAAAGAGATAGTCCTCCATTGATGACATGTTCTCAACAGAAGCGGTAAGTAGACTTATGAGGGTGGAATTGAAGAAGTAAAAACAACAAAATAACGATCACTCCACCGTTTTGTGAACAAAATCACAAGGTTTAGTGAGAAAACGTTCACACCATGAGTCAAAGGTATCATGGTGATATTAATAAGAACTGAATAATAGAATACGAAGAACTTTTATTGAAAAATAATGTTATTCAAATAAATTACATGAAAAGGAAGAACATTACAAAGGAAAATTGTCATAATAACATTAAAATGAAAAAAAGCTCCAAGATTTTTAAAATCCTCCCCCAATACTACCTTAAATAGGAATTTTAGAAATCTTTGGCCGATCCCCCATCATCCCATGTGCCTTTAATTAATTGTGGTGGGAAAGGGTGGGTGGAAAATTAATGGAGATGTGACTTTTCCACTCTTCTCCCGAAATGGAATCCACCTTGCATCCACCAGAATGACGCACCGAAAGTACCATCTAGATGAATGAATTAGAGTTGGACATTGAAAGATAAAATGTATTCCCAGATGTCCTATAAAATCCTGTAAAATATCAGCCCAAAATAATATGGAGGTTGCGAGATATGATTTAAATGGTGGGTTGTTTTTCTGGGTCTCTGAATCTGGCCCAGAATTTCATCATCAACTTGGGCCACCTGGAACACCATTCAAATATCTGAATTATCTTGGTCCACTGTTAAATGAAATGTTCCCAATAATATCCTATAAGTTCATTTAATATTTTAGAATCATTGTTCTTAAATTATGTCATCTACAGTACTTTTATTGGGTTGCTTTCCAAATCACTTCGCCCAGAATGTGGTTGGTTCAAAGCCCACTTTGGTGGTCTTAAAAATTGAATATCCAAGTTTTCCAAAACAATGAATTGTATCTTATATCATGGGAGAACTGAAAATAAAATATAAACATATAATAAAGACCATTATCTGTTTTATGAGATGTTGAAGAAGGTACCTTATAATAGTGCATTTTAAGAAGGAATTACAATCAAAATGTGAAATAATGTTCACAGTGTAAAATGCACTAATAATGGGGTCTATGATTAATAAATCACATGAATATTATATTATAAACAATGAATATTATAATCTTTTAGGGGATAATCACACCCCCCAACTTGAATTTTGATAGTCTCGAGAAAAATATTTCTAAAAAATATGAAAATTGAATTCCCTTTTCCAAAAACTTTTTAATACACATTTCTCACCCAAAAATATCATAACAAAAAAATTACTAAACCCACAAAAATCATTTAAAACATGCTAGGTCCATAGGCATATCCCAAGCCCAAGACTATTCCTTTGTTCAAATTCATCTCCATATTTCATCCAATTTCATTTAAGCATGATGAAGTGTTGTGTGCCACTATAGACATGGGGTTTCATTTTCATTCAAGGGAGAAAATATGGAAGCGCTAGGAGGAATCAAAATTAAATATTATAGTGAGTATTCATTTTGTTCAATTTTTTCTGCCTTTTTTTTCAATTTTTTCATGGTAATTGAAATTGAACTCAATCGAGTCAACACATGTAGCAAGACTTTGCCGATGACTCTCAGGCTCAAAGAACTTTGGGAACCAAGTGAAGCTCACATACTCGAGCATCATTTTTAGCTAACTCAATAAAAAAAATTATAATTACAAAAAATAGAGATAAAATGCCCAACTCTGGTCCAGAAAACTATAGAGTCATGATCTCCAAGTGTCGAAAGCCACACATTAGGTCAATCCATTTCTTTATGTGCAATTGATTTTTTTGAATACTCAAGTTTTAATTATAATGATCACCAACCCAATGCAATTTATTAGGGACCCCATGAATTCAAACTAATACCCTACAATCAAGAGGATGTACATTGTGTTTTTTTAAGTAAATTGATGGAAATATAAACATTGAAAAATCACATTGAACAACCGCACTTTCCAAAATCTATGCACATGAAATTAAACTTTCATTAAAATTAGAATCAAGGCATTAAAAATTATTTGATATCCAATTTCAGAGTTTGCAATTTGTTTTATCATGTTCAAGGATTATGAAAATTTTCCTTCCACACATTTTATGATGAAAAAAAATTAATTATTTTATTTTATCTTTTCCCAACATAGAATAAAATTTCCCCCAGTGTTTAAAGAAATGAAAAATTAGAAGGGGTAGGGTAGAATTTCAAAGAATACCATGAAAATTAAAATCATGGAATGAAGTCACCTGGTGGTTAATGTTGAAAATGCATTCCCCAGTCTCCCTTCAGTCCTGGTTCGAGTCCCAATGGCTTGGACGGTTGTGAACAACTTTTCCAAATGACCTACGACATGCCTTTAATTTTTTTTAAAATATATTTTTTTTTATTTTTTTAAACCTAAAAAAATCATAAAAAATAAAATAAAATAAAATGATGATACATTGTCTTTAAAATTTTTGGGTAAGGTATTACTCAGGAATCACACCATGTGACATGGATGAATATGGTGCTCCCATTTTATACCCATCCTTACTCATAAATGAAGTACAGTTCAGTAATCTAAATTATTATTATATTATTATTTTTCTTTTAACCTACAAAAATATAAAAAATTTAAACTGATGATACATTGTCTTCTCCTAACATTCTGGGTAAGGTATTACTCAGGGATCAAACCACATGACATAGATGAATATGGTGCTCCCCTTTCATAACCATCCTTACTCATAAAATAAGAACAGTTCAACAGTCTAAGGATTTTTTTTGTATTCTTCCTTTAACATACAAACACAGAGAAATGAAACAAACTGATGATACATTGTCTTCTCTTAAATTTATGGGTAAGGAATTACTCAGGGATCTCACCACGTGACATAGGTGAATATGGCGCTCCCCTTTCATATCCATCCTTACTCATAAAAGATGAAAATTTCTACAGTCTGAGGTAATAATTAAATAAAATAAAACATGAAAACCACAGGTTTCCCCCCGTGCAGTGCTTTTGTTTAACGTCGCTAGCTCGACATGAACCCCCTAACATACCAAATACCATCTTTCAACATTTTAAGGACCCCATATTTATCCACTACCACATTATTTAGATTGATTCTTTGTTTAGAAATTGTGTAATGTTCAAACCTATGTTTTACAATTTTTAGGAAAATTCGATGTATATCAGAAATGATTGATCCAGTTTCCACTATAGTGTTGCCAAATACATCAATGATCATTCCAAAATTTTTGTATTTAAGATAAGAGTGAATTCTAATTGAAATTTTATGATTATATCCTATGAAGGGATACTTGAGCGGGGAAGTAAGGAAAATGATTTTGAGCTCGGTTTGGACAGGACATTCAGACACAGGTTGAGAATTTGAATCCAACTCAGTTTCATTTTCCAAATTCCTTAACAAAATTGTTCCATATTGAACAGAAGATTCAATCAAAAAATTTGAAAGAACAATGTTAGGAATGGGTATGGACTAAATGATTTTTATTTCACTCAATGGTTCAGGGATTAGTGTTTTTGAAAAATCTTTAATAGATTTATAATTAGGAGACTCAATCCACAATGTCAAATTTCCCTCTTCTGAATACATGAAATCAGTTTCTTCCTGATTTATAGACCCTTAAAAAATTTCTTGACTCACTTCCCCAACCCCAAATCCAAAGGTTGGTTCTTTAATAAATTCATGAGAGATTTTTGGGAAACTAGACACTTCACATAAGGTTTTGGAAGATATAGTTGGTGTATAGATGAGTTCCTCACAAGTATTAATGCATTGTAGTTCTAATCTCAAAGATGATACCTCAGAACTCATTATCTCCATTTTATTACACAATTTTTCAATCAGATTTTGAGGATTAGGCTGGATAAGAGTTTTTATATCATGACTTTTATTAAGTTTGATCTCTTCAATCATACTCGAGAGGGCTATAATTTGATCTTTTAAATGATCATCATCCCATTGATTGTACATCTCACTAGTTGTGTGGTAATTAATCAAGGGTTGATCAAAGAAATTTTCTAATTTAGGGGCTTCCCAATATTGATTTTCCATTTTTTCCATCATGTGTTTGTGACATAATAATTTGGAAGATACTCCATTAGAGAAGACATAAAGTTGGATTCTAGATTCTCCGGACACATACAAATAGAAAGGGGTAAAGAAAAGAGTGGTGGTGGGGGGGGGGGGGGGTGAGAATAGAGAACGTGGGGTGAGAAAAGGATGATAGTGTCTAAGGTAACTTTCTTGGGTCCCCAAAAATGACGCCAAAATTTGGTATGACCCAAATTTACCCAAGTTCTAAGGTTAAAGCGGTCTCTTGCAGTGTAGCTTGGGTTATCGAATCCTCAGAGACCTAAGAAAAACCTTTAGACACTCAATCAAAAGAGATGAATTTTTGGCTATGAAGTTTCCAACTAGGGTATATTTTAGATGTTTTTAAAAGAGCACTAGAAGATCTAGGTGAATTCAAATTATGAGAAAATGAGTTGATCCAAGGTTATTGCTCGGGGTGGATTGGATTAATTCCCTTTTTTCTTTTACAATTTCAATTTCATTAAATCGAGAAGGATTCATTCAATGAATTCAAACTAACCTCATCACATACTGATTAAACACCTTCCCAACACATGCTAATCACCTATACACTTGTAGTATCATTTTCATGATCACTCTAAGGTAAAGGATATAATTAGCACATAAAAGTGGGGCGAATAAACTCAATAAGGAAGAGGAAGAGAGAAAATCATTGAATGAAAGAATCTAAAACAAAAGAAATTAATAACATTTAGATAGTGAGAAATAAAATCCAATACATCCCCTTGCTACTCCCTTGTATCAATCCATAAAAGATCTAGCCCTCCATTGATGACATGTTCTCAACAGAAGTGGGATGTAGACTGATGAGGGTGGAATTGAAGAAGTAAAAACAACAAAATAATGATCACTCCACCGTTGTGTGAACAAGATGAAAAGGTTTGGTGTGAAAAAGTTCACAACTTGAGGCAACGATATCAAGGTGATATAAATAAGAACATAATAATAGAATAATAAGAACTTTTATTGAAAACTATAGTGATTCGAACAACTTACATGAGAAGGAAGACCATTACTAATGAAATTGGCATAATAAAATTACAATGAAAAAAGCTCCAAGATACTTCAAATCCTCCACAACTACTTACTTAAATATTCATTTTGGAAGTTTTTTGCCAAGCCCCCATCATCCCATGTACCTTTAATTAATTATGGTGGGAAAAGGTGGGTGGACAATTAATGGAGATGTGACTTTTCCACTCTTCCCCTGAAATTGCATCCATCTTTCATCCACCAGAAGGACGCGCTGAAAGGACCTTCTAGATGAACAAATTATGTAACACCCCAATCTTCTACGGTACGCTTCTCTTTGAATATTATAGTAGCGTTTTTTGTACGCAACTTCGAGTTCTAACACACACCACAACCAATCAAACTAGCTGTTATGAATAGTAATACACAATTTTTGAAATTATATAAATTTTATCTTTTAAAATGGACTTCATTTTTGGATTAGAAATATTGAAATTAGCCTAGGGTGAAAGTTTGGTACTTTTCTGAAAACATTCAATTTTTGATAAATAGTACAAACACTAAGTTATAGTTTAAAACTGAATTTTTATTTAAATAATTATATATTTTATTTAAATGTGTTTTAGGTCAAAATAGACAAATAATACATATATAAGTTCAATGTAATTCATTGATGTCAATTTATAATAATTTTTGATATATAAAAATTTTATAGAACCTTTCACCATCTTTTACCCACCTCCTAGGAGAATTTGAAAATTCACATAAAACATAATTTTACCACTTCTGTGAGTGGAATTTCAAAAATCTGAGAGACACGGTAAATATCATGGAGTAAAATGTGGTTCAATAAGATAAAAATAATTTTTGGTAAATAGTAACGTTTTACTTTTATTTACCACTGTTAAAAGTAAATAGAGTTATTAAGGGGAAAATGATATTATTATTACCCTAACACATGTCCTAATTATATTGGATAAGTATAATTCGATCTGAAATAACCTTAGGAATAAAATATGAACCTCTTTGGTCCAATTCTATTAGATTAGGACATTTATTATTATTTTATTTAAAGAAGAGTTAAAAGAGTTAAAATCAAAGTTTAATAACTAAAACATTTTTATTATAGAGTTATACATAAAATAAATTCAATTATAAATATTCATTAGAAATATAAAAATATTTCCTACATAATGGTATTTTATTTATAAATTTTAGACAATAAATAATTTAATTTATTTATGACACAATGAGGATGTAGTAATTACCTAATTAATAAAATATTAAAATAATAGATATTATAAATATCGAAATAAATGTAATTTGAGACATTTTATGAATTAAAATAATTTTATAGGTTAATATAAAATATTAGGGTTGGACATATTATTTTTTTTTCGATGTAATAATGCTGTTATATATTTAGAAAAAACGAAATACCAAATAGTGTCAAAATTGACATAAAATAGTTTTTAAAATAAATATTATATTATTAATTGATATTCTATTCCAAAAAATCTAGGGCTCACCCAGATGAATTAGATAAGGTTATATATATTAATATTAACCACTTGTGGTTTTCTTGGCTTGTTATAGTATGTTTATTAACCATATAATATAAAAATACAAATAGACATGGTAAATGTCAAACTATTTAACTAAGAGTTAAATATAAATGATAAGGTTAATATAGTGACCCAAACCTATCTAAAATATATTTTTTGAAAATATTTAGACCCATACCCACCTTATCCATGAAATAAGTCCCTTTAGAGCCATTATAAACCAAATATTAATTTATTATAAAATAACATTTTATATTTTTCCTAAGGTTCCCCTCACCCCTCTTATAAAAGGGCACTACCCCTTCTCTCAAATTAATACGTTAAAATCCTTTTGGTTCGGCCAAACCCTACCCAAATATCCTATAAACATCCCAAAATTAATCTTATAGTCCTTAATTTTGTCATAAATCCAACTTAAAGAGCCTTTTGATCAAATAAAAAGGAATAACCCGAAGATGAGGTAATGTTTTCACCACCCTCTTTCAAGTTCCTTTCTTCTTCAACTTCTTATTTCATTGTTATTTTGATTATAAAATAATAACTACAATATATTATATTTACTTTGATGTTATTATAAATATGATACAACCATATTCAGTATTCTATCCATTATTTGAATGACATGTCACCATACGTGCATACGTACGACTTACCGTCTCCACGTCATGTTGTAATTGTTATTCAAAACATTATTATTTGTATGGGTATGATTATGATATGTAATTGAAGTAAATAATAAATATAAAATTATAATGATTATGTATATATGATATACCATCCAATTATATATTATTTTAATATCGAAAGAATGATATTGTTGCTCGTGTGTACGTACGGACTACAGTCTCCACGAACGCGTTGAGATTCATTCCCCATCATATATATTCAAGTATAATTATCATTTGATGATTAAAAATAATGATTAAGGATTTAATATCATTCTGGATCTTAATAAGATACAACCTTTCCATAAAATACATGGTTTATGTAACGAAACATATAAAATAAAACAAGTAAGTTAACAACTGAAACGACAATAATACTAAGATATTATTAACAAATAAAGGTTAAAAGATCATATATGATATAATATTAATGTATATGATTATTGTATAATTTAATAACAAATATTTCACCATTATACATGAGGTTAAACTACCCTCAACCAAGGAAAAGTACAAGGTAAGGTTTTATTTCACAATATTTTCATTATCCGAGGTTGTGTATACGTAATTATCTACTGGGACCTCTTTATCATCCACATCCATGTTTATTAAAAATGTATTTCAAATCATTCTTACTATTTTTCAGAATATGGGTTAATGTCATTTATACCCTTGTTTGACTTTTTATAAGATGTTTATAATGGAATCTTTCTGTCATTTTCCAAACAAGGTCCTTTTTATTCTTTTCGACAGAATTAAGGTAATAATGTTTTTTCTTAACTTATACCTTGGGTGAGGCTATTTTCCACCATTATAAAATCATTGAAGCTTCCCTAAAAAGTTTATAAGAATATTTTCAAAGTAAATTTTTTATTTTATAATTATGTGACTTTTAAATGATTTAAAAAAAGAGATATTTATCTCAAATAGTTTTGATTTCATCTATGTCAACATCTTCTGATGGATTTTAAGATTATTTGAAGATGATTTATTATGATACAAAACTTCAATATTGTATTGAAGGTTTTGTGATATGTTTTACTTTTGATGTGTTATATTTATACCATTCATGGTTCATAGAGAAAGTATTGACATTTCGTATCCTAGTTTTAATACGAATGTTTATGTTATGTTTAAACCTGTTCATATGAGGAATGAATTGGACTTAATAAGTGACGGGTGGATCCCGCTATATCTCCTAGATGCATCAGTAGGTATCATGAGACAAACTAGTGTATTGGCGCAAGGCCTTGACAAAATATTATTTGTAGTCTTGGAAAAAGTCCTTGACTATGTGGTTATGATAGTCTGGAATTATGAATTCCATTATTATGAAAGTGGCTATTGATATTGCATGTGATTATTTGATTAGTAGAATATCAATGTGAATAAGTAAATGGAATTATTTTAATTTTATCTACCATATTATGATTAAGTTCAAGTTCAAAAGGCTTTTGTTTTAGTTATACATTGTTTTAAATGATTATGCTTATTTATGAAAGTTTTAGCTATATTGTTGTCCTTACTGGGCATCTGAGCTCACCCCTTTCTATGTTCTATTTTTTCCCAGGATGTGAAGAAGTATTTTATGAATGACCTGCAGGGATTGTATGAGGGGATATGAGTGTGTTCTATGAAGAAAATATGTTGTTTTAGTTTTCCACTTTATGATGTAATGTAAACTTTACGAAAGAATCTAGTGATTCCAAGGATACTAAACTAATCAGTCTTTAGAGACTTGATCTTTTGTGATCATGCCAATGTTATGTAATAATGCACCAACTCTGGGTAACTGGGGTCAGGACGTTACAAATTAGAGTGGGCCATAGAAGGATAAAATTTATCCCCAGATGTCCTATAAATTCTTGTAAACTTTCAGCCCATAATTATATGTGGGTCGCGAGATATGATTTAAATGGTGGGCTATTTTTTGGGCCTCATAATCTAGCCAAGAATTTCATCATCAACTTGGGCCACGTAGAACACCATTAAAACATCTGAATCAGCTTGGGAAACTGTTAAATTAAATGTTTCCAATAATATCCTCTAACTTCATTTAAAATTTCAGAATCATTGGGCTTCAATTCTGTCCTTGATAGTACATTTATTTGGCTGTTGTCCAAATCACTTTGCCCAGAATGTGGTTGGTTAAAATCCCACATTGGTGGTCTTCCAAATTGAATCTCCAAGTGCTCCAAAAGAATTAATTGTTCCTTATATCATGGGAGACCTGAAAATAAAATATAAACAAAAAAACAAGACCGATATGCGTTTTATGAGATGTTCAAGAAGGTACCATGTAATAGTGCATTTTAAGAAGGAATTGCAATCATAATGTGAGATAATCTTCAAAGTGTAAAATGCACTAATTATGGTGTCTATGATTAATAAAGCACATGAATATTATATTATAAATAATGAATATTATCATCTTTTAGGGGATAATCATCTCATATATGTCGTCAGACCCACACAGGATCCTAGTACTTCTCCTGTACGTCATCAGACCCACACAATATCCTAGTACATCTCCAGTAGTTTTTCAGACCCACACAGGATCCTAGTACATCTCCAGTACATTGTCAGACCCCCAAAAAATCCAGGTATATCTCCAGTACATCGTTATACCCACATAGGATCCTAGTACATCTCCAATACGTCGTCAGACCCACACAGGATCCTAGTACATCTCAAGTACGTCGTCAGACCCACACATGATCATAGTACATCTCCAGTACCTCATTAGACCCACATAGGATCCTAGTGAATCTCCGGTACATAGTCAGACCCATAGAGTATCCTAGTATATCTCCAGTACATCGTTAGACCCACAAAAGATCCAATTACATATTCAGTACGTCGTCAGACCCACACTTGATCCTAGTACATCTCCACAGCCAACAATAGGGTTCCCGCACTAAGATTTTTTGTCTTTGGGAGGCTCTTATCCTCATTCCATTGTTTGATACTCCAACTTCCATGAAGTTCCATGAAGAAGTATCCCAAAGGTCCACCACTTCATAGGGGTCTCTACGCAACAGACAGTGTGTCAATCAGATTCCTGGTCTGTAAGTTATTAGCCTTTTCATCCCAAGGGCCCGGTTGGATTCATGCTCAATCCAACCTGACCATATCCTGACATTATCCAAATCTAAAGTGGGGTATACCAAAGGGACCATCTCACTCTAAGGTTTTCAGCATGACAGACAATTCATCAAATGGACGCCCGATGCCAAAGTTATGGCCAAAAAGAGTATAGGGTCGAAACTGGTCCGGCTCCGGTCCGACCCGGTCTGACCGACCCAACCCGAACCGGCCTAGGTCAACCCAGCCTCACCACATGTGTTCGTCCTGGCCCACCGAGCGGCCCGACCTACTGGGTCTGGCCAACTGGGCGGCCCAACCTGAGCAGCGGCCTGCGGGGCAGCGGGGTGGTCGTGGAGGCAGTAGGTGGCGCAGGGCCATGGAGGTCGTGGGGCAGTAGAGGTCACGAATTCCGTTGGTGGAACGGGGCCACGGAGGCCTCAGGGAGATGAAGGCCGCAGGGGATGCAGGGCAGTGGAGGCCGCGGGGGCCGCAGAGGTTGCGGGGCGGCGCGAGATGGCGCGGAGGCTGCGGTCTAGCGGGGCGGCCGCGGAGGGACAAGGCGACCATGGTGCGGGGGTCTGCTAGGGCTGGTCGGATGGTCAGTCATCCTCTCCGCGCGGTGCGGTCACGCGCCGCGCCTTCACCGATGGCCAGTTCGGCCGACCACTCTTTTTTCATCGCCGTTACACAAAGTCCCCTTCTTCTATCATGAAGAACACACCGTTCATGAAGAACGATGGAGGGGTTGGGCCATGTTTGTTTGGCCCGCAGCCTCCACGTTAGGGCGGTAGCAAGCAGCTCAAGGGGGTTGATTCAATGTGAGGGAAAAGGTTAACATTGATCAATTAAAAATGCAGCCCTACCTCATTTTTTTGTTGATGTCGATGAGGAGGGAAGGGCAGTTGTTGATTGAAGATGTCCCACGTTAGAGGATGTCGTGAGGAAGAAGTCAAAGACATTGGAGAATGCTAGCGTTCTTCATTGGAGAAGAATTTTTCATTGGAGAAGAAGAGATCTTCCATGGTTCTCATCTTCCAATTGTTTCTCCCAATTCCACCCAAAACATAAAGTAGCCTATATGTTGAGTTTCGTCAATTTAATTGTTGGTACAAAATTAAATCAACATCATTAATTACGATGTGGTTGGCACCATTAATGTGGGGGGATACCAAAGGTTATCTCCCATTAAAGGGGAGTTCAAGAGTTATCTCCATATTAAAGAAGGATTTCAGGGGGTTCAGGTGGTCCCCAACCTTAAATTCAAATTGGGAGGTTTTGGGTTCGGTGGTCCCCACCTCTATTACCCATGTTGAGGGGTTTCAAGAATAAAAATAAAATGTTAAAATAATTTTATATTTATGTTTCCCACAAAAAGTGAAAAACTAACTTTCACCCTCGACCTACTGAGGTCAAGGTGAAGGTCTCCTAAAGTGAATACTCTCACTGGAAGTTCAACGGTGCCCTCAAATTTTAATTCTGAGCACCGGTTTAAAAGTTACCAAAACTCGCTTGTACGTTTACTGAACGTACACGATAAAGAGTTTGGAAAATTATTAACAGTCACCCTCAACCTACGCCAGTCAATGTTAGGCTCTGCCTAAGTGAAACATGACCTAAAAAATCCAAAGATACTCTCATATTTTCAATCCAAGTTACCGTTTAGAAGTTATGAATTTCACAATAAAATAATTTTCACTTAATTGTTTTATTTATGGCCAAAAACTAACTTTTACTGGTGGCACGCACTGACCAATGTTAGTATCTTCCTAAAGAGATAATACCATTATATGGTTAGTGGTGGTCTCAGATTTTCAATCCGAGTTACCAGTTGTGAGTTATAAGCATCTGAAAAATAAAATAATTTATTTAATTATTTTATTCACGATTATGCCATTTTTGGGTTTTCTCCCTGGAGGCTCGCGCCGACTAAACATAAGTCATACCTAGGGTAAACCCACCATCCTGAGTGCAACTATTCCCTCCGATTTCTGATCTCAGTTACCGTTTTATGAGTTATTATAAATTTTCAAGAAAACTGCTTACACGCGCTAATTTAAACTTAACAAAACTTCGATGGATCATTCTGGGCACTCTGGGCCTCGGAATCGAGCGCCGTCAGATTTCGCAGTCTCAAAATAATTCCATATAACAAAAAACAATATAGAATTTTTGGGACAATACATTCTCCCCACCTTAGGGATTTACATCCCCAAAATCTATAACAATGTAAAAACAACCAAAAGAGGGTACTGAGCACGAATCTGAGCCTCCCTCTCCCATGTGCTCTCTTGGAGGTTCCCGTACTGCCAACTTACTTGTACCAGAGGTATCGACCACCCATGAAGGACCCGATCCTGTCGATCCTCAATCTCCACTGGAACCTCCGAAAACGACGCCCCATCATCTAAGTCCAACTCGATGTGGTCAATGATGTGAGATGGGTTGTGCACGTATCCCCTTAGCTGGGATACGTGGAAGACATTGCACACCCTCTTTAAATGCGGTGGAAGAGCCAAGCGGTATGCTACTTCTCCTATCCTCCGAATTATCATAAAAAGGACCGACAAACCTCGGTGATAACTTTCCCCCTCGGCCAAATCTCCATAGTCCCCATCGAGGAGAGACTCTCAAGAATACGTGGTCCCCCACATGAAACTCCAAGGGTCTTTGTATCTTGTCGGCATAAGAATTCTGTCAACTCTATGCAGTATTCACTTGCTGACATGTGAGACATCATGATAAAAACTCTATCATTGCTTTCTTTATCTATAGCCACCAGTTCTAATGCCATAGTTCCTAGTACATCTTTACCACACGAGGATGTACCACCATAGGGGATGTATGGAACTCTGTCAAAACCTCCTCCCAAAGGGCCATCGGTACCATGGTACGTCCTCTGAAGAGGACGACGTTATCCCCACCTTTAGAAAATCCAGCAGGTGCCTGCCCTGAGGATATATGAGGACATCACGCCTCGCAGTCAATGCCCCCAAATTTCACCTCCCTGACTTGTTGAAGGATTGGGGGAGTGACATTCAAATACTAGAGGTAAGAAGCTTCATCTCTATCCACGAAGGATATCTACAGCGTGACTAGTTACTCTGACGCCTCACTCAGCAGCTGTAGACCAGAACTCATGCTAAATACATATACTACCACGTTCCCCTTCCCATAAGTATAGATTGTATAAAAGTCATAGTCCTAGAGGAATTCTAGCCACTCCTATTGGGAACTGAAAACTCAAAACTTCGGCTGCCACGAGGGTGAGGTTGGCCGACTCATGAGTGATCAGTCGCTCCCTCCTATGCAGGAGTTTATCTTGTGTTATCTGGGTTTCCTTTTTCATCGACCAAGGAAACCCCCATTCCAACATTATAGATAAACCACAAACCTTTTGCCTAATACAGTCAATCTGAGTATGAACTATCGATGTCCAGTCCATACCCAAAATAACGTCGTAAGGCCTCGACGCTGCCACCAAGAGGTTCCAACCAAAACTCTCACCTATAGGGTTAGATCACATTGTCATCGTAAATGCTACTATTAAGTCTCCTTCCAAAGGAATCTCTAGACGCAAGGGTCAAGTCAACAGTTTAACCAAAAACTCTAGGTCTTGGACAAGATTCTTAGATGGAAGGAATGATTGGTGCCTATGTATATTGATATGGTAGCTAGTAGTAGACATGTACTGTACATCGAATCATTCCTAGAGCCCTTGGGTCGCACTCCTTGACCGCATGAAGATACTCTCTTCTCCTGTCCTCCAACCCCCTAAGCCTGGAGGGGACCACAATGGGGGTGGTTGTAACATGTAAAAATGTACACCACCTCATGCTTCTCCCCTAGCTCTATTGTCACATCTACATCCCTGTAGATTCATCTATTTCAAACACTTCTTCTCTCCGGAATAATTTTACATGCCCATGTATATGAGACTGGCGACAGTTTATTGTTTTCCAACTTCTAACATTCACTGGATGTATCCGCTCATACAAATAACATTCAATAACAAAGGTACTCTCTAGAACCCCAACTTGAGTAGGAATTCATAAAAGAATAGTGCTAGCACAGACATCCTTAAACACATTGGGCTCGAAAGTCCGAGCCCCAAAGCACTAAGCGTATCATATTCATCAAGTACCAAGAATGATTTGTATACCTCGATGAATACACAGCTACCAACATGTCGTCCTACCGAAGCTCTAGAAGCTCTAAAGAACTATCATCCACCTCCTCAAGTCATTCCTCAGCCACCCGTGTGTCAGGATTGCCTAAGAAACTGAGGGGTATCTGATGCCGAATCACGCGCAAGGCATTAAGCCTATACGTGTCCTCTACCGGTACCGCCAGTTGTAACTGTTGACCAACATGCAATGATATAGCTGACACACAACCTGAAGGTAATATCTCAGGAAACGATCCACATACCAAAGCCTCATCACTATGCAGACCATCCTCATGGTCACTCACTGGAAAAGACTAGAAGCTAAGATCACCATTTTCTCTACCGGTGTCTTAACTAGATAGAAAACTCTAGCCACTGCCTCCAGCCAGCCCTCAGCTACCTAAGAATATGACTCGCCACGATACCTTGGAGGCCTCTGTCACTGGAACTCATGTAACACGCTCAGTCAGCGTGCATCCTATACTAGTGGGGCTGGTGGAAAAACTCATCCAATGGGTAGTGGTGCTGCCGGTACACCACCTGAAGGTGCTAACGTTGTAAGAGGGCCCTGCACCGATGCCTCGTCGCTCAGTGGGCCATCACCATGTACTCTCTCATGAATCCTAGATGGATGTCTACATGGAATCATCTTGATAAGGAACAGGTGCGCCATAATCATTAAGTTATACTTGGTGAGCTGACTACAAAGAAATAAAAAAGATAAACTTTTCAAAAACACACACAATTAGTTTTTTTGTGCACTGAGTTGGAAATCAGAATTCAGGGTCCTGGTGTGTCGATACGTCGGTTTCTGCACCAACACTGGACTCCCCAAACAAAAAACAACACTCATAACACTTAACACTATTTATTTACAGAAAATATCAGAGTCCCAGTTCTTCGGTAGAACTGAACTCCTCTGATACCAATTTGTCACGACCCATCCCCCAGGGCCCGTACCGTGACCACCCCAAGCCTTCCTTCCATAGGCCTAGGGTGGAAACTAGCACCGAAAGGAATATACCCTAAAACCGAGAAGGAATTACCTTTATACCCTGTAAACACATGCAACCAATCACATATCAAGATATGAACACAAGTAAACTATATAGCAAAAAGGCTGCTGAATGTAAGAGGGGTTGGAATACAATACCAACAGTAAAGATACATGTACAAGAGAAATACAATACAACTAAATAAAGATAAAGACAGCTACTGGGTCATCCTATGAGGTTCCTACATGAAGGGTAGGTACAGTTCAGCTCCTCAGCAATCCACGTCCACCCATCTCCTCTATGTACTGACACACTGTATGGTCCACTCCCAGGCACCGTCCAAACCTGGTACCCCCAACCTCGATCAGCACTGTCCGTCATCTACACCAAACACAACATGGTGCAGGCATAGCCCTTTCAAGGGTGAGTATAATGATACTCAGTAGGGACCCCGAGACCCTCAAGGTCTCATAAAATCCACAAGGATAAACCACAAGGTATGAAATAAACTAACACCGCTACTTAGGTATATGCCCATACATATACCTAAGTTATCCATTGTACCCATATCAATCATGTGGAAAACAAAGACTCCATCTCAAACCCCAAACCTCAACCCTTTCACAAAGGAATGAATACCACGAAGGTAAGTTCTACATAGGTACGCCACACAGAAGAATACCACCAAGGTATTACCACGAAATAAAGTACCACAAGGTACAAACGCATCTCAATCTAGGTATAACTTAAGTACAGTAGTAGAGATGATTAGATGTAACTACTAATTCATCTTACTCTGTTAAGAGGCAGACCCACGAAGGATCATAGTACATCGTCAGACCCACATAGGATCCTAGTACATCGTCAGTACGTCATTAGACCCAATTAAGATCCTAGTACATCTCCACTACATCATCGGACCCACACAGGATCCTAGTACATCTTCGGTACGTCGTCAGATGCACACAGGATCATAGTACATCTGTAGTACGTCATCAGTCCCACAGAAGGATCCTAGTACATCTCCAGTAAATCGTCATACCCACACATGATCCCAGTACATCTCTATTATGTCGTCAGGCCCACACATGATCCTAGTACATCTCCAGTACATCGTCAGACCCACACAGGATCCTAGTACATCTCTAGTATGTCGTCAGACCCACACAGGATCCTAGTACATCCCCAGTACCTCGTCAGACCCACAAAAGATCCTAGTACATCTCCAGTATGTCGTCAGAACCACACAATATCCTAGTACATATCCATTAGGTCATCAGACCCACACAGGATCCTAGTATATCTTCGGTATGTCGTCAGACCTACAATGGATCCTAGTGCATCTCTCGTACATTGTCAGACCCACAAAGGATCCTAGTACATCTCCAGGACGTCGTCAGACCCACACAAGATCCTAGTACATCTCTGGTACATCGTCAGACACACACATGATCCTAGTACATCTCTTGTACGTTGTCAAACCCACACAGATCATAGTACATCTCCAGTACTTTTTCAGACCCACACATGATCCTATTAAATCCCCAATACGTCATCATACCCATACAAGATCCTATTACATCTCCAGAATGTCGTTATACCCACACATGATCCTAGTAAATCTCTAGTACATCGTGAGACCCACACAAGATCCTAGTACATATCCAGTATGTCATCAGACCCACACAAGATCCTAGTACATCTCCAGTACGTCGTCAGACCCACAAAAGATCCTAGTACATCTCCAGTATGTCGTCAGACCCATGCAGGATCCGAGTACATCATCAGTACGTCGTCAGACCCAAACATGATCCTAGTACATCTCTAGTATGTCTTCATACCGACACATGATCCCAATACATCTCTAGTACGTTGTCATACCCACAGAGGATCCTAGTACATATCTAGTATGTTGTCATACCCACACAGAATCCTAGTACATCTCCATAGCTAGCTACCAGGTTCCCACACTAATCTTGCTTGTCTTTGAGAGGGTCCGCTCATCAAGCCACTGGTCGATACTCCAACTGCCGTGAAGTCCCATGAAGAAGAATCCCAAAGGTATGCCACATCATAGGGGTCTCAACGCAATATATTGTGCGTCAATCGGATGCCCTGTTTGTAAGTTTTTAGCCTTTTAGTTCAGAGGGCCCGGTTGGATTCGTGTTTGATCCAACCTGGCCATATACCAACATTATCCAAATCTCAAGTGTGGTACAATAAATTGAATGTCTCTCTCCAAGGTTTCCAACTCCACTTACGGTTCGTCAAACGGACGTCCGGTGCCAACGTTATGGCCAAAAGAGGGTATAGGGTTGAAACAGGTCTGGCTCCGATCTGACCCAGTTAGGCCTACCCGGCCGAGGTCGAACCAGCCCAACCCGCTGGGTGTGGCCTGGCCTGTGCGGTGGCCCGGTCTGCTGGGTCCAGTCCAGCCTGCGCTGGGCTGTCCGACCCATTGGGCGACCAGGCCTGGGCAGCAGCCCGCAGGGTGGCGGGGCTACCGTAGAGGCCATGGGTGGCGTAGGTCCGCGGACACCGGGGGCGGAGGAGGCGGCGGGGGCCGTGAAACCGCAGAGGCCACGGGGGTCATGGAGCGGTGGAGGCCACGGGGGATACAGAGCGGTGGAGGCCACGGTGGCCGCGGAGTGGCGGAGGTCGCGAGGGCCACAGTGCAGCTCGAGGCGGCGCAGAGGGCGTGGTCCGGTGGGGTGACCGAGGTGTGGCAGGAAAGCCATGGTGTGGTGGTCTACCTCTGCTGACCGAATGGCACGCCATCCTCTCCACATGGTGTGGTTTCCCATCGTGCCTTCGTCGGCGACTAGTTTGGCCAGCCACTCTTCATTTCTTGTTGGGGCACAAAGTCGACTTATTCCATCGCGAAGAACACAGCATTCATGAAGAACGATAGAGGGGTGGGGCCATGTTTGTTTCTCCCACAACCTCCGCATTTGAGTGGTAGCAAGAGGCTCAAAAGGGATGATTCAAATTGAGGGAAAAAATGAACATTGATCAATTTAAAACACACCCCTACCTCATTTGTTTGTTGACGTTGATGATGATGGAAGGAAAATCGTCGATTGGAGATGTCACCCTTTGGGGGATGTCCTGAGGAAGAACTCGAAGAAATTACAGGATGTTGACATTCTTAATTGGAGAAGCATTCTTCGTTGGAGAATAAGAATTCCTCCAAGGTTATCCTCTTCAAGTCCTTTCTCCCAATTCCACCCAAAAAGAAAAGTATCCTATATATTGTGTTTTATCAATTTAATTGTTGGCACAAAATTAAATTGACGTCATTAATTATGATGTGATTGGAACCATTAAAGTGGGAGGATACCAAAGGTTGTCTCCCATTAAAGGGGAGTTCAAGAGTTATCTCTATATTAAATAAGGAGTTTAGGGGGTTCGGGTGGTCCCCACCCTTAAATTCGAATTAGGTGGTTTTGGGTACGGTGGTCCTCACCTACATAACCCATGTTGAGGGGTTTCAAGAATAAAAATAAAATGTTAAAATATTTTTTTTATATTTCCCACAAAAAGATAAAAACTAGCTTTCACCCTCAACCTACTGCGATTGAGGTGAAGATCTCCTTAAGCTAATACCGGCGCTGCGAGCTCAATGGTGCCCTCAGATTTCAATTCTGAGTACCGGTTTAAAAGTAATAAAAACCTGCTCACACTTTTACTGAACGTACTTGAGAAAGAGTTTGGAAAATTATTAACAGTCACCCTCAATCCACGCCTGTTGAGGTTAGGCTTTGGATAAGTGAAACACACCCCAAAGAACCCAATTGTACTCTCGGATTTTCAATCTGATTTACTATTTAGAATTTATGAATTTTACAATAAAATAATTGTCACTTAATTATTTTATTTATGGACAAAAACTAACTTTTAATGGTGGCCCATGATGACCAATGTTAGTATCTTCTTAATGAGAGAATACCCTCATGAATTTAGCGGTAGTCTTGGATTTTCAATCTGAGTTACTGTTTGTGAGTAATGAGCATTTGAAAAATAAAATAATTTATTTAATTATTTTATTCACGATTATGCCATTTTTGGGTTTTCTCCCCGGAGTCTCGTACAGACTAAACTTAAGTCGCGCCTTGGGTAAACTCACCATCCTGAGCGCAAAGGTGCCCTCATATTTATAATCCGGGTTACCATTTAATATTTATTCCACTTTTTCATAAAAACTGCTTATGCATGCTAATTTAAACTTAACCAAACTTTGGTGGATCATTTCGGGAACTCGATGCCTTAGAGTCATGTGCCGTCAAATTTCGTGGTCTCAAAATAATTCAATATAATTAAAAAATATATATGTAATTTCCGGGACATTACAAAAGCTTAGGGTGGTGGTGGTTAGGGATGAGGATAACTTCAGGCAGTGGAGACGCATGACTTAGAGGCTCCAGGTATGATTATAGGTATTATACATGTATTTCATACCTTATTTTCAATTCTTATATATGTAGTCCTGATCTATTAATTTATTTCCAAATCTCTTATTTGAGATTTAAAGATTCTATTAGATCCCTTAGATCCACCATGGAATTTGGAGACTTTGGTTGGAAAAGATTTTGTGATCATACACATATTTTGACCATGTGAACTGACTCTTGGGGGAGATTTCTTCTTATTGGATCTCATTATAGGAGTGATGAGGAATTAGGAATTCATATTAAATATGGATTTAGTATCCATATTTCAAACACATATTGACTATTTTTGGTGGAGGATATGGTGAAACCTTGTAGATGGGAAAAAATTTACTTCTTTGTTGGGAAATAAACTTAGGTTGAGTAGGAAATGATCATATAATAGAGGATAAATATGATTACTCTTCAGTTGGATAGTATTTCCCCTGATGTATTGGATGTTATGAACTTTCAAATTTATACAATGATGGTGGAGTTTTAGGACGTCTTTCTTGAGGACGTGTTTGGATTACATCCCCACTGTGATGTAGACTTCTGTATAGACTTGTACCCATGAAATACCCTAATATCTATTCCATTATATCATATGTACCCTACATAGCTTCATGTTTTGAAAGTTTAATTAGATGATTTTCAAAGGAAGGGCTTTATCAGACCCAATATTTCACCTTGTACAACCCAAGTATTATTTACAATGAAGGAAAATAAGAGACTAAGTTTGTCTATGGATTACTATAACTTAAATCATATGACCATGAAAAATAATGATACTCTAATAAAAATCTATGAAATATTTTACAACCATAAGGGGGAGATATGTTTTTAAAATATTTAACTCAGGTTGGGTTATCACCAACTCTGAGTTTTAGTTGATGATATTACAATGATGACATTATGATTTCTCTTTGGTCACTAAGAGTACCTGGTCATTCCCTTTGGTGTGATGAACACCACAACAGTTTTCATGGGACTCATTAAGTGGATATTCCATCCCTTCTTGGATTTGTTTGTGGATTTTTTCAACAATAACTTCCAAGTGTACTCGGTGTCTGGGAAGGATAAAGTGAGACAGTTGAGGATAGTTCATAGATATTATCTGAGTGAACTAGATTTATTAGAGGATCTTGAAGAGCCAGTTCTATATTTGGGAGGTATAGTTCCTGGGAAATGCCATATCAGTTGGTGGAGTAGCAGTGAACCCAGTGAAGGTTGAGGCAGTACTAGCTTGGGATCCACCTAAGAGTGTGTTTTAGGTATGTCAATTACTTTGGTTTGTAAGCTACTATCAAATATTTATATCTAATTTATCTTGGATTACAGAACCCTTGACTACGTGGACCAAAAAGTAGATTACTTTCATGTGGATGGAGAGTTTCCAACAAGATTTTTATGATTTTGGACAGAGGATGAACAGTTCCCCCATCTTGAGACTACCTAAGGAGGGTGTTGAGTATATGGTATTCTGCAACACCATGGGGACCCGTATTGGATGGGTTTTGATATAGAGTTAGATGATGATTTATTTTGGGAATTGGTAGATAAGTTCTCATAAGAAGAACTAAAAACCCATTATATAGAGATGGAAGCAACGATATTCACCCTAAAGATGTGGTGACACTATCTTGTGGTTTATAAATTCATCATCTATTCTGACCACAAGAGTATGATGTATATTTTTTCACAAAAGGATATAAACTTAAGATATAGACAATAGGTAGACTCCCCATAGTATTATGTCATTGAGAAATTCAATACCCCTAATAAAAGGAAAATGGTTATAGATACTCATAGAAAGAGATCTTATTCATAGTTTTTGAATGATAAGTTAGATCAGTTGGACTCATGTCAGTTGTCATTAAGGGATGAGGTAGGCACGAATCACTTTTTGTCAGTTTTTGTAACCCCTATACTTCTACATCATGTTAGGGTGACTCATATTATAGATAATGACTATGATACCTTGGTTATGTAGATATCAAATGGACATGATCATGAGGTATTTTTCTAATGTTTGGTAGCATCTAATCATTTTCATAGGGTAAAAGATGGTACCCAAGAAATTGTAATATGAGGGTTTTAGAGAGTTTCATATAGCCCCTGGAAGTATATCTAGGTATGGTGAATATGTACTAGGACCATTGGTGTTAGTTCTAATGTATGTGTATAAATAAGTGTGTAGCTGAGTTTGTCAATTGATAACTCATTTTTTAGTAAGAAAAGGTTGAGCACCACTTCCCTACTCATTTGAATCAACCTCTTGAGGTTAAGGAGTTGAAGTGTAATTTTATCTCTATGAATTTCATGAAGGGGATCCCATGATCATCTAGATGACACAGTTCTGTCTGTGTGATTGTTTACCAGATCACCAAGTCATACCAATTCTAGGTATCTGGTAGAAGAGTCTAGTAGAGAGTTTGGGATTCCCTTACCTGCAGGATATAGTTCATATTCTTGGAGTCCCCTCTATAATCATTTTTGAAAATGATTCTGATTTAATTTCATGATTATAGAGAGGATTGAAGGAGGAATTTGGGACTCAATTGGCTTTAAGAATAATGTTTCACCCCCATACTGATAGCCAAACAAATCTAAACATTTTGGTCTTAGAGGACATGCTTTGGGCTTACATGTTGGAATTGTTTCATTTTTCAAAATATCACCCGCCCTTAGTGGTGTTTTTATGAAACAAAAGATCTTATTCCACCATTAGTGTTTCATATTTAGCAGCCTTGTATATGAGACCCTATAAGTCACAACTATACCAGACAGATCTAAGGAATTCATCACTTATGGATTTGAAGCTGGTTTGAGCAATGATGGAGAATGTGTTGATCATCCAAGAGCAGATAAGGATTTCCCAGAGTTGTCATAAGTCTTATTTATACTGAGGAAATATTCATTTGGATTTCAATAAGGGAGACCATGTGTTTCTTAAGGTCTCAACTTGATGAGGATTTATGATATTTTGTTTTCGTGGCAAGTTATCCCTCAGATTCACTAGAAAATTCTAGATACTATGTAGGGTTTGTGAGGTGGCATACTACTTGATCATTCTTCCATAATTAGACCAGATACGTGATTCCTTCAATATTTTTTAGTTCAGATGGTATGTGCATGTCCCGTTGCTTGTTATTTAATGGGGTGAGATGGGCATCAAGGATAGAGATACATTTTTTGAGAATGTGATATGGATTAAGGATTGATAGAAGACGATAATTTATGGGTGAGTGATTCCCTTGGTGCATGTATCATGGTAGCAAGGAAATATTTCGGACGAAACCTTGGATAAGGATAAATAGATGCGATCTTAGTACACTCATCTTTTCAATAGGATTTTTAATTTTTGAAAAAAAAAATCCATGATGTGGGGTGAATATAAATGATCTATATTTTACTAATAAAGACTTTGAATATATTTTCAAAGCTAGTCCTTAAGTTTGAGTGAGATTTTGGGGCCCAGAGAGGATTGGTATTGATATAATAAAAATATCAAATATATTATCTCACACGTCTGTGGTTTTTAAGAATTAATGGAATAACTCCTAATTAGGGTATGAGATCATAAATATGTTATGCATATTAAATCAAGACAATAGATTTTACCCTAGGTAAGACATAACCTTTGTACGCATCATATGTTTGGATTGTTCCTTTTTTTGGAAAGATTAATAAATAAATAAATAAATTTGTTTATTTTTTATTTATTAATTTAGTGAAAAATAATACCCCTTTATAAAATCACAATTTTAGAAAATATGTAGGGTTAGATAAGTAATTATATGGATTAAGAGGGGAGACGTTGGTGGAGGATTCTTGGATGATCAACAATGGATCATTCTTTTGAAATATGTGCACCAACGGAGTTCATGGATATTACCAATGGAATCAACGTGAGACCGTTATTTTTTAGTGACTAATCCAAACACGAGGTAGGGTGTTGTTTTTTTGTAATTAATAATAATCATTATTTTACCCATATCAAATGTGATTTAATTCCTTAAAAAAATTTATTTTTAGGTCAAACATTGATTTATGGTTATTTCTTTATCTTAATTATATTTGGTAATTTTTTCTATTAGATTATCATTATTAATTTTTGTTTATAAGAACAATGGATTGAGAAAAACTCGAACAATGGATGAGGATCATTCCTATTGTATTATTTTGGTCATTTCTTCCACCATTCTTCTCACATTCATAAATGGTATTTTTTTGGTCAGTAGATCAACACAAACATAGTAATAAATCATTTCACAACTATTATTTTTCACAAAGGATTGATACCGCATGTTTAGGTTTTGGATCTATGTCATTATTGACATGGGGAATCGATGATGGAAGATTTTGAATGGATATGGATAAGTGGTTCCTAGTTTGGAATTGCGATGATAGTGCAGAGACAAAGTGGATGTTTCCTGATTGAATTATGTAGCTATAATTGATCCACATATGATGGGAAGGCTCATTAAAAAATAGATATGTAATTATCGATATATTTGTTAGTAGAATCAAAGGTAGTAGTGTCATGAGTGGAACCTCATGAAGAACTATAAGGTTTTTTTGAAAATCATGACTAAAAAAGATGTAATATGAAGAGGAAATTCTATGAAGTTATTTTCCATGACATCTATGGTTTTGGGAAAATAAAATATCACATGCTTTATGGAACCTACCACATACCATGTGACACAATGATGGAAACTATGTGTGTACCCTCTGGGTATGAAAGCATATACATGACTAGCTATATTGGAATGACTAGAGTGAATAGGCATGACTATGTACTCATACATGGACAAGGTTTATAGGAATGAATAGGTACATAGTCATGGAAAGAGTACATGGGCATGGTCAGAGTACACGAGTATGGGCTTTTGAACATGGGAAAGGACAAGGGAATTTAAATACCTTTTAAGACTCACCATGTACTCTTATTATAAGTTGTGTACATTCTCCAGGGTAGGTTTTGGCCCTCTGTCTCCTCATGATAGACCAGTATGAGTTGGGTTCATTCCATTGGACCTTCCCCATGAGGGTATAGTAAGGAATCACAACATGAGTATAGAGTGTGACCACCTCTATAGGATTAGTCTCATATAGAGTTCATGAATCCATCAGTTTGACTTGGGCTATAATATTTTATCATTTATTATTCTTCCCTAGTTGGGCTTTGAAGAAATGTCTTGACCAACATAATCCGGTGAAGAATCCCCCACATAGCGGGTTGTTCTAGGAAGGGTTCTTTATAGCCTAATGGACCTGGGTGAGATCCTCTATTTTAGCATCAGGATCTTATGAGTTCCATCAAGTACTTATTTATGGTGACGACCAGAGATCTTGAATTCTTGAATGATCTTTATTAGTGTTATTATGTTTGTGCTGTGAGTTCTCTCATATGAGAATTACCTTGAAGCCTCTTGATTAATCATATGGTTGACAGCATGGTTGTGACATCTTAGAGACTTGTTTTTTTATCAAGAGTATATCTATGTTATTTTCATTCTCCATATTATTATGTTTTAGATCCAAATTTACATATATTATTGATTTTGAGTTGAATACTCTCTTGAGGAATTATGTTTAATGATTTTGGGGTGTTCTACTTGGTATGTATATACTTACCCATGGATGAGATATTCATTCACATGTTTCTTCTTATGTAGATTAATAGGAACGAGAAGTAGGAAGAGAATAATGATCTTGAATGATCGTGCTTCCTACCCTAGGTTTTATTTGACCACAATTCCATCTTTCTAGTAGGTTGAACTCTTTTACAGTTTTGGTCGGATTATATTTGGACCGTATAATTTTTGGTACTTGTGTCATACTCCAATGAGGGATATAGATGTATCGATGCATTATGGTGTCAGTTTTATTTTTCATTTCATCATCATGTGGGTATTTGGAGATGTGTTCATGTGTATAGGTATGTTAGGATAAGGCCTCCCATGTGTGTGTTATTACTTATTGGCACTGGTTTCTAGTCCCTTGCCTTTTAGAGGTGGTATTGAGGGTTTCAAAATCAGCTTATCATAAAAAAGGAAATCATAGGTGGGTTGGGTAGTGATAGAGGATTTGTAAAAATGGACCAATGATTCACCCCCTCTCCATTGTTTATATGACCTGGTCATCACAAGGGGTATCAGTGAAAATAAAGGTTCTTTTTGGATATCCAAGAAGTTATTGGATATAGATAATATAAATTCTATGAAAATAATTGGTGTACAAGTATTTTATATCTATAATTCTCACATTTGTAGGAGTAAGATGTTACCCTAACTTCTACCACTCATCCTAGAAGTTAGATATGTGACTAGTATGGTAGTTTCTCCAATTTATGAAAGAGAAAATCTGTATTTCTATGAAAAGATAAATTTATTAGTGGATGGAAAATAACCAAATTCCATTTTTATTTCTCTATTAAGAAAGGTATACACAAAATTAATGGGTCTTAAAATTTTGAAAGAAATATAAGAAAAATTAAGAATTAGATTTGAAGGTAATATAAGACTCATTTAATCCAAGGTAAAATTTAAGAGGAGAATATTGGAAGATTTTTATTATAATTTTGAGGAGAATATTGATGGTTATTTTAAAAGTTCTAATGAGATTCTGAGTAATATCATGGGTTTTTGTGAAAATTTAAATGATTACAATATTAATAAAAAATTAATGTGGAATGTTCCAAATCAGTTTGATCCAAAATTTAACTCCCTAGAATAAAGATCAAAATTCATAGTATATGAGTTTCATAATATACTCATTCCTTATAAGATAATACATTATACAACCATCAATAAGAGAGAAAAATATTACATGTTTTTTAAATCAGTGATAACGAATAAATATAGAGATGGAGAAGGTTCAGAATCAATTGAATTTATGTTGAGGAAGGTGACAATTTAAATAAATCATTTTTCTTATTTCAATGATATCCAATAAGGTAAAGTGGAAATGGGAGAGAAGGAAACAACCAAGGTGATTCAAATATAATGAAATTGGTCATTTTTTCAAGTATTACCTAAAGAAGAAGAATATAGAATCTAAAACATACGAGGAAGATGACAAATCACAAAAGAATAAAATGGGTCAAATTAAGAAGAAGAATTACAGTAGTAAGAAGACAACACTATTAAAAAAAAGAGTTAAGATGACTCATCAATACATAAATAAGAGGACGGATTTAGTTTCCTATAGCATTTTGAGAGTGTCTTTGATTTCTGTAGAAGTGATGATAGAGGAGAAAAGGGATAGCTAGAATACATATTAGAATATGAGTTGGAATCTTATATTGAGTGGATCACATAAATTAAAAAGTATAAAAGAAATATAATAAAATATAATTACAATATTGATGAATAAAATGAGGAGTATATCAAGAAAGAGGTGGAAAACACTGATGAGATCAATAAAAAAAATTAATCATTTTTGAGCATGAGAAGATACTAAGATATCTTTAGGAAAACGTTATTTTGAGAGAAGAAGAGATAATCGAGACAAAATCCATTTTTTTATTGAAGATCAAATTGTGTTAAAATGGATTAGATAATACTTATATAATTTATTTGATGTTAAATCTGAGTCTTCTCAAGTTAGAGAGATGAAGGGTACCAGTAGAAAATTTAAAATTTCACTTTATATATTAATAATTAAATCAATTATTTTTTAATGTTTAGGGGAAAAAGCAATTATGAATCTATTTAATACAAAAATTTTATTTCACTAAACCTAAGGTGCACCTGTAGGTATGTAGGTGAGACTCTTGAACCCACCCTCATTCTGTTTTGGGCCTCCCATATGACCCAGCAAGTAGCTGCAAGAAAAATACTATGAGATTTTGCCTCCTCAATGTTGCTGTCAATACCACAAAACAAGTGTTCCAAAAAGGCCGCCAATGAGTTTTCGTCTTCAGCCATACCGATTTAGCATTGGATAATCCCCCACATCATCTCAGCCACATTTCTCTTAATAAATATGTTACAAATATATTCCCAACAGTACAGACTGCAACACCATCACCAGGAGGCAAGAGATATCCTATTTCTCTGAACATTACCATCCATCGGGAGTGTGTTTTTTCACATTCTCCAGACAAGGATGCTAATATTTATTGGAATCCATTTAAACCATAGGATAACCACCCATTCATCAGAGAGACTCCTAACATGAAATCTATTCTATAGAACACTACCACTGAATCCCCTAGCTGTTGGGGATTTAAGGATACATCTGTCTGATTCTGTAGGTATTTTTTGATTTAAAATTTAAATAATGAGGAGAGAGAAATTATCAATGGAGGGATTTTCTCAACATTAATGGAGGATTATCTCACAAAATTAATGAAGAGTTATTCCCAATATTAATTGATGGAATAATGAATGTTGACCGCATTTATTGGAGATATAGGTTGGGTGTCTTTATAAGAGGATGTAGTAGCATGTTTTGGTATGTGGGCTGGTAAAGATGTTGCCGCGAAGAGAGAAATGAGGAAGGGGTTTCCGCATTTGTAGTAAATTGTGCGAAGTGAAGATGATGAAGTGAATAAAGCAGAGGTGATGATGCCAATTATGATGGTGTGTCAATTATGGAGACTAAAAGTTTGTGTGTGAAGATGATCGCGTGTGAAGATGGAGAGAGAATTGTCGGTGACAGTGTGCAAAGAGATTCATGAAGATGCCATGTATAGAATTCCTCTTGGTTGCGAAGATCAAGCGGCGTGTCTCGGTTGCGATGATCCACGATACAATAAAAATTGTACGTTCATGGGTATCGGTGTGTCAAGATAGAAATCCTTCAGGTGAGTTGTAAAAGGCCTTCAGGTGTTGTTAAAAACCATTCGGGTTCTGTGTAAAATTCCTTCGGGTGATAAAAGGACTTTGGGGGAAATCTTCTCCACTTATGTATTTTTTTCAATGACTACTTCCGCTATGGCGCCAGGCTCCAAGACTCAATAGTGAGTGCTTGGATGTAGAATATTTTTGGGATTTTTTGATTTAAAATTTAAATAATGAGGAGAGAGAAAATATTAATGGAGGTATTTTCTCAACATTAATGGTGGATTTTCTCCCAACATTAATGAAGAGTTATTCCCAATATTAATTGATGGAATAATGAATGTTCACTGCATTTATTTGAGATATGAGCTAGGTTTTTATATAAGAGGATGTGGTATCATGTTTTGGTATGTGGGCTGGAAAAGATGTTGCCGCCAAGAGAGAAATGGGGAAGGGGTTGCCACGTTTGCGGTAACCGGTGCGAAGCGAAGATGATGAAGACGAATTAAACAGAGGTGATGATGTTGATGGTGATGGCATGTCAACGATGGCAACTAAAAGTTTGTGTTTAAATATGATTGCATGCGACGATGGAGAGAGAATTGTTAGCGATAGTGTGCAAATAGATTCATGAAGATGCCATGTATCGAAAGTCATCATGGTTGTAGAGATCAAGCAGCGTGCCCAGGTTGCGATGATCGGTGGTACAAAAAAATGGTACATTCATGGGTGTCATGTGTCTAGAGAGAAATCCTTCAGGTGAGTTGTAAAAGGCCTTCGAGTGTTGTTAAAAATACTTCAGGTGTTGTGTAAAATTCCTTCGGGTGATAAAATGCCTTTGGGTGATAAAAGGTATTCAAGTGAAATCTTCTCCTCTTATGTGTTTTCTGTAATGATGAATTCCGCTGCAGTGCCGGGCTCTGCACCCCAAAAGTGGTATCAGAGGGATTGGTTGTAGTCCTCGGTCGCAGAATACGGTGGCAAGCCTATGGTGAAGTAGCTTATCAATGACTCAGATGTCATTGGGAAATGACCGTGGTATCAGTGGTATTGCTAGAATATCGAAAGTATTCTTTGCCAAAGGTGTCATGTGGTGTGTGCCGTTCATTGGGTGACATTCAGACCTTGGTGTATTTAGTGATTTGTTGGTATTTTTTGATTTAAAATTTAAATAATAAGGAGAGAGAAAATATTAATGGAGGTATTTTCTCAACATTAATAGAGGATATTCTCCCAAAATTAATGAAGAATTATTCCCAATATTAATTTATGGAATAATGAATGTTGACCACATTTATTGGAGATATGGGCTGGGTGTATATATAAGAGGATGGAGTAGCATGTTTTGGTATGTGGGCTGGAAAATATGTAGCTTCCAAGAGATAAATGAGAAATGGGTTGCCGCGTTTGCAGTAACCCGTGTGAAGCGAAGATGATAAAGAAGAATGAAGTAGAGGTGATGACGCAGATGATGATGGTGTGTCAACAATGGCGATTGAAATTCTTTGTGTGAAGATGATCACGTGTGACAATGGAGAGATAATTTTCAGATACAATGTGCGAAAAGATTCATGAAGATGCCATGTATCGAAATTTCTCTTGGTTTCGGAGATCAAGTAGCGTGTCCCGGTTGCGATGATCGGCGGAACAACAAAAATGGTAGTTCATGGGTGTCGGTGTGTCAAGAGAGAAATCATTTGGGTGAGTTGTAAAATTCCTTCAGGTGTTGTTAAAAATCCTTTGAGTGCTATGTAAAATTCCTTCGGGTGATAAAATGCCTTCGGGTGATAAAAGATATTCGGGTGAAATCTCCTCCTCTTTTGTTTTTTCATCAACGACTACTTTCATTGTGGCACCGTGCTTCGATCCCAAACAGTGGTATCAGAGAGAGGTTGTAGTCCATGGTTTCAGAACACGATGGTAAGAATCTGGTGGAGCAGCTTATCAAGGACTCAGATATCATTGGGAAATGACGACGGTATCGGCGATGTTGTTGGAATATCTAAAATCTACTTGGCCACGGGTGTCACGTGACGGGTTTCGTTCATTGGGTGACATTTAGACCTTGGTGGATTCAGCGATCAAATTGACCCAGATAGTGGAGATAAATGTGAAGTATTTGAATTTTTAATCAAGGTGGAGAGTGTTTGGATTTTTTGATTTAAAATTTAAATAATTATGAGGGAGAAAATATTAATGGAGGGATTTTATAAACCTTAATGGAGTATTTTCTCTCGACATTAATGAATAGTTATTCCCAATTTTAATTGATGGAATAATGAATGTCAACCACATGTATTGGAGACATGGGCTTGGTGTCTATATAAGAGGATGCGGTAGCATGTTATGGTATGTGGGCTGGCAAAGATGTAGCTGTCGAGAGAGAAATGAGGAAGGGGTTGTTGCATTTGAGGTAACTAGTGAAAAGAGAAGATGATGAAGATGAATGAACCAGGGGTGATGACGCCGATGATGATGGCATGTCAACGATGGCGACTGAATTTTCAGCAACGTTGTGCAAAGAGATTCTTGAAGATGCCCTATATTGAAAGTCCACTTGGTTGCAGAGATCAAGCGGCATGTCCCGATTTCAATGATCGACAGTACAAAAAAAATGGTACATTCATGAGTGTTGGTGTTTCGAGAGATAAATTATTTGGGTTAGTTGTTAAACGCCATCGGGTGTTGTTAAAAATCCTTCGGGTGCTGTGTAAAATTCCTTCGACTGATAAAAGTCCTTCGGGTGATAAAAGGCCTTCGGGTGAAATCTTATCATCTTGTGTGTTTTCTGCAATGACTAATTCTGTTGCGGCGCTGGGATCCAAGCCCCAACTGTGAAAAAATCCCTCCATTAATAATTTTATCTCTCTTCAATACTTAAATTTTAAATCAAATAATCCCAACAGATTCATCAATCAATGAGACGAGTTGAAACATCTCCTATTGTTGTGAGTCTAGCATTGACTTAAAAAAATCTAGAAAAGAAGAAGCCTCTTTAAACCGAATATTAGGGTAATGAAAACCTAGATAATGGATAATGGTGCCACACCAGTTGTACTTCCAGTACCTTATCTCACCACATTAAACAACCCACATGTTCTTGTTTGCGAGCAATCCCAATAAATACTTCACCAATATAGCTAGATTTGAAAGGGTCCTTATGCTGACAACCATTCCTCCCAGTCATCCACAACTTTTTATCTCATAAACCACACCCATAACATCTTTTCCTCAACGATTTCTCATTCCAAATTGTCCTGAAATCCTTGCATGGTCTCTAAAATGTTCCTCAGATTGACACCCCCTTCATCAATGGGGTTATCCAATATTTTCCAACTGACCCAATAGAATCTTCCTTCATATTTGAAATCCCAAATAAAATTTATCATCATTTTTCCCAGTCGATCCAAGGTTCCTTTAGGGGCCTTAATGATTGAAAAAACATGCATCACCATATAGGATATCACACTATTTATAAGAGTAATTCAGCCTCTGAAAGAGAGAAATAAAATTTTCAAATTACATATTTGATCTGAAATACCACTAAGAATACCTCCAAACATAAATATTTGATCCTCCCATTAGATATTGGGGCCCCCAAGCAGGTTAGGGGAATCTTCCACTCTTGCATGCCCAATTTAATCTTAATATATCTAGATATCTTCCCCAAACATTTATTAGATATGAAAACATTGATTTTCCTTAGATCGAACTTCTACCCACTTTTTTAGCATATTCCTTCATCATATTTTTCCATCCAGTCACCGACTTCCTCCTATCATTAATGAAAAAAGAATATCATATCTAAACATGATATGAGAGAACATATTACATCCCCCTCTATTATTTTAGGAAGAAGTGAACCCCTTTGTCAAACACCACCTTATATTCTTTGAAATAACATCCTGAGAAAAAATGAATAAGAGAGGGGATATCAGGTCTCCCTGTCTAAGCCTACAAACCATTTTGAAGAAGCCGAAGTTCTTCCCCATGAAGGAGATAAACATCCAAGGTGATCCAAAACATCTAAAGAATAAATCACATACCCATTCACTAAAACCAAATCTACACAATATCTTGATGATGAAGCACCACTCCAACCTTTTGTAGTCTTTATCCATGTCCACTTGAATAATAATGTTTGAATCGAAAGCTTTTTTATTTAGATTTTCCACCATATCTTGGGAAATCCCCACTGCACCTTGTATGCCTCTTCCATGAATAAACCCATGTTGTTCCTCCAACATAATCATAGGAATCATTCTTTTAATTCTCTTATTAATTATTTTGGATATGATCATATAAGAAAAATTTCATTAACATATCGGCCAAAATTGAGAAATGGTTTTAGGTTTTTTGAACTTTGGAATTAACACCACTTTGGTCGCATAGGTATCCATCAAGAGGTTCAACCCTTAAAGAAGTCACACATAACCTCCCTTATATATAGGACAATAATCTCCCAATAATACATCTAAAATTAACTAAGAAAACCATTAGGCCCTAGTGAAGTATCCACACTCATGCCCATCACCACTTTCTTGACCTCTTTCTGGGAAGGGAGGGAGCCCATAATTTCATTGTCCTCTCTTCTAAAAATGCTCAGAATGCACTACCAGAAAATGAAGTTACCACATTAAGGCTCTATCCTGGGAAAACTTTATTTATTAAGTCCAGCCAATAGATTTTTGAAGTAATCTCTTACCTTAACTCCTTTTACTACAATATCACTTGTGAAAGACCCATCTGGTAATTTAATATTAATTTTACGGGTAACTTGTTTCTCTTTGATACACGTGTGAAAGTAAGCTATGTTTCTATCACATTTCTTAAGCCAAGTGGGCCTTGACTTTTCCCTCTAAATCCTTTCAACTTCTAACATCTTCTCTACATAAAGATTCTATTTTTCATTGAGCTCCACAAAGACATCATTATCCCAACAATGTTGAAACCTCTCCTCAAATATATCCATATCTACACGTATGGCCTCAATAGGAGTAACACCATTCTCTCTTTTCTTCAGTTCCATTATTTCATATGAAATTTGATCAATTTTAATATAGATTCTTTCCCACCCATAGGTTCCCTATGATCTTGTTCCACTAAGAGGAACGAACTAAATCCATAAACCAATCAATTTTAGACCAAATAAGAGAATATATAAAACATTCCAAACACTTGGAATCACTTTGGGGAGCCAGCACAAGAAGATAATGATCCGATAAAGCCCTGGGAAGATGTGAAACCATCGAATGGGAAAAAAAATCTAAACTATGAACATTACATAAAAAATGGTCAAGCCTGATCCAAATTCATTTGTTGACTTTCCTCTTATTACACCATTTAAAACATCTTTCGGTGAATCCCATGTCACTTAATCCATTATTATCTAGGAAGTGATGAAACTCATGCAAGTATGCTCTTGAGTAGTTGTGGCCACCCATCTTTTCCCTAATGTCAGCTGTGGTATTGAAATTTCTGGAAATAACCCAAGAAGAGTTACCTAGACTGAATTCCCCCAGTGACCTCTAGAGTTCCTCCCAAACTGTAATCTAGTTTCTAGAATAGAAAAATGAAAGTAAAGTTTCAGAGAAATAAAATTTCAGTTTAGTCATAATGTGGTGGGTTGAAGCTACCACCTATTTCACTTAAGCATCCCGATTCCAAAAAACCTAGATGGCCTAACGGTATACACTATTATATAAATAACAACATAACCCCAGATGATATGAGAAAAAATTGATATGATCAACATACTATTTTGGTTCCAGAATTTATAGAATGGAATCCTTGAGATGCTGAGAATAATTGAAAATGTAAGTGCTTCGGCCCTCACACATAGTCCATGGACATTACATAGAATCACTAAAATAATTGATGATTTGAGATAGGGTATTTGCGACCCAAACCGGAACAACTCTCATAAACTAGATTCTTCAAACAATCCTCCCTAGACCGAGATCATGTCACCGGACCACCTCTACCCGATGGACCCCGGTGAAACCAGGCATCTAACGATGAGATTTCAAATGTTGGTTCATCACCAGGTAGTTTCTCAAGAATCACAAACCTATTCTGGGAAATTACCCTTCTTAAGAGAATCAACAATGCTAACTGGGACTGACTGCTCGTCAATAGCCACTACCTTATCCACCAGATCACCAAACGGGCTAGGGGCCTTTCCATGATCCACAACCACATGCCAAGATCACCTACAAAAATTTAATGAGTGTCCCTTTCAGCAGCAATGAGAACAAAACCTAATTGGATTCTAGTAGAAGATCCATTTCCACCAAACGAGATGGTTTCACCCCTGAAAAGAATTTGTGGCAAAAATTCTAGGAGAAGATCTATCTCGACACATATATGGAGAGCCACTCTCAATTGAAAACAATGAGAATCATCACCCAGAAACAAGAAACTCCCCAAAGTATTTCCCACTAACTTGAGAATGGAGGGGTTTTCAAAAGGAATAGGAAGTACCGGTAATCTGATCCACACTACTACCAAACTAGATTCCCTCCCACGGTGGGTGTCCCAAGTCCACCAGGATAAGAATAAAACCCAGGATCTACAGTGCCTTCAATCCCTGGAGCAAACAAGAATGAAATCATCCTCAGAGAATAGGTGGATATTGAAGGTAGATCACGATATCAGGGAAACTGCTACAGCCTGGGAAATACCCCAGGAGTCTATTAAGGATCTAAAGAAAGCTAAATAAGGCTTATTGTGCCCATAATCATCGAAAAACATTTATTTGAGGATGCTTGTAGCCAAACATAAATTAGTTGTCGAGAAATCAATCGCCGAAAGCCCATCCATGTAGCCAAAACATTGAGGATCATCCTCTATCAGAGGAATGCCATAAACCTATTAGGTCAGCCTCGCCTCAGAAATAACCTCCTTAAAGGATCTCGAACTACCACCCCCACCAGAGGTTCTATCTCCCACTGCTCGAATCCCTTCGCCATCTTCTCTCTCTTCACTCCCTTCTCTCTCAGCCATTCTGTTTTGGGGTAATACACACTATGAGATTTTAGTTCCCTCTAATGGGAGATAAGAACATGTCAAAAAACCAAAAAAATCCCTATGAAAATTATTGATTGATATGAATGAGGAAGACCCAAATAGTATTCTAAACAGATATATTATCAAAGTGAAAGACCAAAATTTAGATATTTCTACTGGTGATGGAGAAACTCTGGATGAAAAACCGACTCATTCTGTTATAACATGTTATATGTAGTGAAGTTTTTTAAACCATGGAGTTTATGGTGAGAAAATAAGGTAATATTTTTCAAAAGGAAAACCTGTGACTAGAACCTATGTAATTATATCCACCAGAAATTGATTTTTTTATCTAAGAGAAATATATATAAGATATGGAAAATAATTTTGTACAGCTAAAGAATTCACCGAAAGAATAATAGGATATATCTCCTATGGTGTGAAAGAAAAGGAAATTTATAAGAAAAAGAAAGAAAATACATACTATGAGAAGCCTAAGAAAGCTAGGAAAGGAAAAATAGAATGGTTAATAGTATAGCCATATCAATATGATATAGAAAATAAAAAGGAGAAGGTATATATAAATTCAAGTTCCAAATGAAATCAAGTGATTACACTTGAAGAGGAAGGTATAAATGGGTTGTTTTTTATAAATCATGATCGAAAAAACAAGAATAACTATGGGAGTGATATGGATAGCATTGGAATGGAATTAAATATGATATGATAATTTTACTAGCTTAAGAAAAATTATTGAGGAAGTAGACTCTAACACCTAAAAATTAATCTACCTCTTTGACTAAGGTAAAGATAACTAGTCCATACAAAGCTGCATTTCAAGGGAAGAAGACGGGGATGGAATTTTTTGTGTCTCATAAAAGAGAAATGGGATTTTTAATATTTTATCCTATGATTAGTTAGTTTGAAAATAAAGGTATTTATTGAGATGAAATTATCATCCTTGTTGCTACTACTGATGAAATCAGAGTAGCCTCTTTATTCTATAAAACTTTTGTTTATTTTTCACTGACATAGTTGGTTTTGAAGGATATTGTGAGTGTTTTATAAATTAAAAAAATAATGAGTATTTTATGAATTTTTATAACTTACATGAGAAATAGGAACTGTTTTCATACCTTTCAATGGAGAAAACATGGAATAGAGTTTAACACCCCATGATTTTGTGACATATAATTTTTTTTTCAAATTAATTTTATCTTTTTTATATTTTTCATTTCACGCAACACTAAATATAGTAATTTCATATATTAAGGCACCACGTTTGGTTTGAATGCACAAAAAAATACTTAGATTCACTTTTAGTAAAAAAAATATATGTTTGGCTTGTGTTACACAAAATTCCTAGATCCTTTGATTACTTTTCATAACACGCAAGACTGAGATTTTACTAAACTACAATATACTATTAATATTATTATGTAAATATTATTATAGCTACTAAATAGCCATTAGAGTGGAAGTTATGGATATGATTAAATAAATTATGAAAATATGATTTACACATGTATCTAAAATTAATCTTTTTGTTATAAATTCGTAGAATTAAATGTAATAACTATTTGAAAATAAAGAAATTAATCTTCAAAAAAAAACTACTTTTCTTTGTACAGACACAATTTTATATCAATATATTAAAAAACTGATTAAGATAATTTTTTAATAAGATTTATATATAATATATTCAATTAATATTTTTTATTCTTATCCATTATATTTGATAGGTATAAGATAAGAATAAATCAACCTTTTTGAATAAAAATATATATTCTTCAAAAAAGTAATTTTACTATCTTATAAGGGAGAACCAATTTTAACTTTTTTTTGGAAATTTTACTAATTATATATGTAAAATTAAACTTTATATTTTAAATATTAACATGTAAATTAATTTAGTAATTTTTTTTATTTTTATGTGTAGTTTTTTTTGACGAATAATGAAAAATTATGGATTTTAATTGAAAATGTATTTTTCATATAATTTAGTTATAAGGATAAATTACATTTTTAATTTGGATTAAAGATATATTATATCAATTTTAAATAAATTAATAAAATTTAATTCATTTTATTCAATTTAACTATAAAATTAGGTATATAAAATTGCCAAACTTTTGACCTTTTTTACTTTAAAAAAACATTTTGTCGTCTGCTCAACGATATTAAATTTAAATAAATTTATTCCACTTGTATGATTGTAATTTTAAATAAAGTATTCCATATTTGGAAAAATAATAATTTATAAATTATAACAAAACAACTTAGTTTTTGTTAAAAAATATTAGTGAAATGGATTAAAATTAATTATAATGATTAAGGGGAAATTAGCATAGTAAAAGACCAAACCATAAAATTAAGGCCCAAAATAACTGATAAACTTATAAAGAAAAGGTTTTATGGAAATATTTATAAAATATACTCCATTTTATTAATTTTTATTATTATTTTAGTCACTTTTCATATGAAAATCATTTGTGGAGTTCCCTTTAAAAAAATTTATTAGAATGCCACTCCTCCTCCACTATAAAAAGTCACCCACCCCTCCTACTTATTCAAACCACTAAATGCACTTGGATCATAGAAAATATTTCTATATATTCTTATAAAATTCCTAAATTACTACTTTATAACTCTATTTTGAATTAATCCAACCAAGAAATCCCAATTGTGAAAATAAAAATGAGTTACCCAATGAAGAGGTAACATCCTTCCTTAAGCACATTAATTTTATTTGGTTTTTCCATCACAAATTTTTTTTATTCCATAATTATATAATAAACTATGTATCGTACATATACTTATATGATATTATTATTAGGTTTTGACCTAAAATTACACACACTTCTATCTAATAGGTAATGATCTTACCATTTTTTGTGTGTGAGGAACTACTGCCTCAAAAAATGATTTTTTACGTTTTTCCTTTACCCTCTATCATGGTTGAGAATTATGATGAAACATATGTTTTTATCAGATATATATTATATTTATTATTTATTTATACTTATTTTTTAATATAAATCTTTCCTTTTCTCTTTCCATATTCTGTAAACGCGATAACTTCGTTTGTGGGTGTGTGGACTACCGCTCACTCAAAGCGATATGATTTCTTCACTCTTTACATGAAGTTTATTAAATATGGGTTTATTAAATGTATATGATATATATTACATAATAATTCTAATTTAATGATATTATATATATATATATATATATATATATATACTTCATTTACTTACATTCTTTCAAAATAATAATAAAACAGAAGTAGCGTTCATGTGTATGTATGGCCTACCCTCTCCATGAATGGTGTAATTAATTTAATATATATATATATATATATATATATTATAGATTAATTTAAAATATTTATAAAATTAATAGATATGATATATAAATCATTTTTTAATTATTTAAATAAGTAAAGCATGATCTATATAATATGATCAAGAATAAAAAGTCAAAACATGTATGATAAACAAAATAGTTATTACCCAAAACATTACATTAACATGTCTTTGTAAAAAATGGGTAATATATAGTCATAAGTGAATATTATATGTATTATATATAATAATATGGTTATTTTTTAGAATTTTTATATACTTATAATAATTATAGAGTATTTTTTAATGTGTACAAAGAAATTCAAGACTTAAGGTAAGGGAATCTCATCTCACTTTTTATTTCCATGAGATACATGTCTTATTCACCCCTCATTTATTTTGTGTGGTGTGTATAATTCCCATGGATGTATTATATTATTATTATAATTATAATTGTGGGTATTTAAATATCAATTTTACGATCTTTTTTTCATGAGTTTTATGTTTCAAAAGTTACCAAATCGGTAAAGTAATTTTTTCTCAATTTGTCTTCTTTGAGACATATGCCTAGTTATGCACTTATATGTTTCTATGAGGTGTATATAATAAGTTTTGAAATGTCATATCATGAATCTATTTTTTTAATGATATGTTAAGTTTCATTTAATTTTATTCTTTCCATCATATTATGCTTTATAATTACAAAAGTGGTAATAGTTTCTAGCTTTAACCTCATCATTAATCAAGACTATTTTTGATTATGATTAAATAGATGAAATATTATGATCCATATCTCAATAAATCTCATGAATTTTCTTTAACTATATATATTAATGTTATATCCACATAATGGAACCATTTTCCTTCTCTTTGTAACTTATGATAATTAAATAAAAGTTTTTATGATAATCTGACATTATTTATTCTTTCAATCGAAAATATATGTTCTTTAAAAACTATGTTTTCAAAAAATATTTTTAAAACGTCTTAAAAATTATTTTTTAAGTTTTTATAGAAAATGGTTTCATTTTTTTCAAGAATCTTTTATAAGTTCTAAAGGAAAATGGTTTTCAAAATGTTTTCAAGCTTTCTTTATAAGTTTTCAAATTATTTTCAAATTGAAATGTTTTCAAAAAATATTTGTGTTTTAAAAAGAGTTTTAAAAAGTGTAAAGGATAATTTTCTCAAGAAGCGGTTTTAATTATTTTTCATGATTAATTTATATGTTTTAAAACTATTTTCAAGGAAAAAGATTTTGAAAATTCTATATGTTTTAAAAAATTATTTTCAAACAAAATTTATATTTTAAGTGATCTTCTAAAATCTTTAGCCATATAAGATGAAATACTTGGTTATATTTTATGTTTTAATAGGGATATGATCCAATGATACCAATCATATAATTTCTTTGAATGGTCTATGTTTTTATGTCTTGGTGTTTAAGGTACCCATTTCTCTTCATCATGTGATACAATGAGAAAGGATTGTGAAACCCACTTCCTTTCACAGGTTATACTAGGATAAAATGATTATGAAACTGATATATTTTATATAGGTTAGGATGTAATTAAATTTTTATGACAACCATTTCATTTCAGGGTTTATGATTTCAGTTTTATGAAGCACATCTTTTTTCTTCATCATGGTATGATGAAAGTTTATTTATTTGGTGGAACATGTTTGTATGATTTCATTATATGATGGGTGGGAACTATACATCACTCCAATGAATTGGGTAATTATGGATGATGAATGAGTATATATGTTATGAATGAACCTAATTAAATGTTCCAAATGCTTTTCATGAACCTGATAACATATTCACAATGTTATGCATGGACCTAGTTACAGGTCCATAAGATTATGCCTAAACCTGATTACATGTTCCCATTGTTATGTATGAACCTTATTAAATGCTCAAAATTCTATTCATGAACTTGATTAAATGTTCAAAATTTTATATATAGACCTGGTTTCATGTCTATATGTTTGTGTGTGAACCTGATTACATGTTCACAATGTTACAAGTGATCCTTATTATGTGTTCACAATGTTATTTGTGAACCTAATTAAATTTTAAATATGTTTTCCATGGACATGGTTTCATGTCTATAAGTTTAAGAAAATGCAAGATTTTATGTCCTTAGCTTAATGAATGAACATGTTCCTACTTATACATGTTCATAATGATATAAGCTAATTTTTTATGACGCAATTCAATTTCGTATTCCTATGTTATGCTTTCAAGGATTATTCTCTTGATTTATTTTTGACTCATGCCCTAAAAACCGATAACCATAATTCCATGATTATTGTTTATGATCTTTGATATACATGGTATGATATTCTATTGTTATTTTCATGTTCTCATACCCTTATTCTCATTTTCATGATTACATATCTCCATTTTTTACCCATATTGTGAATCTGAGCTCACCCCTTTTATATGTTTCATTCCCTAGGTTATAAAGATATATTTATGTATGATATATCTATCAGGGGTTATAGTATTTTTGAACCAAGTTAGTTGTAATTTAGCTTACTCATATTTTAGTGTTTATGTTTCTAGGTTTCTAAAGACACTAAACTAATATTATATTTGGGTGTCTTTTTTTGAAATGTTTTAATTTTTTTAATAAATGAACCAAAGTCTATTTATGTTAATCTTGGATATTTATACTTGGTATCAGAGAAAATATTTAGTCATCCTTTGGAATCTAGGATGATAAAACCACAGTGATGACTCTAAGGACATATCTAAGGATAATTATATGGATAAAAAAATCATAGGAAAATTTCATGGAATTTTGGTAAAGGATAGAGTGAGTTGTTACCTGGAAATAAATCCACATATTGATACTATATGTGGACGTGCTTCTCGAATAGATGTACCTAGGAGTAAATAATCTAACAAGGTGCATCAGGATTGACTCTAGTGTAAACTAGTACATAACAACAATCCTTATTGCACATTTGATTTGAAACTCCCATAGGATATTCTTTGGGAATTCTCAAAACTTTCATGAACTATCTTGAATTATTTGAAATAATGCTATCTATTAATAACTTAGGATAAACCTAGGGTGTCATATTTTAATGAAGGGGTCTTAATTTAGACATCCTTGAAGTGTTTTTTCATGATTATGTGATTCCTCACTATGAAAACTATTTATTACTCTATGATTTATGGTTTTATTTAATGAATGAAACTTGAAGGAACTGTGTTAATGAGGATTGAAATGGATAACACAGTTGTTGTCCTACTGAACTACCAAATATTATGTGAGATAAGATGAAAAATCTTGTTACTATTGTTTCTCAGGCTATGAATCATGGGGAACATCTAACGGAGAAAAGTAGGGAACAACACACTATTGATTCCTTCATGAGGAAGATTCCTCTTTCTTTCAGTGCTTCCATTGATCCATTAGTTTTTAAATAATGGTTTATTTTGTCAAAAAGATATTTTATATTCTCTAGTGTCTAGAGCATGGAAGGGTCATGTTGACTTTCTTCCATTTGGGGGGTGAGGCAGATCAATTCCAGAATCTTATCAAGAGTATGAGGATACAAAATGAAATTTAATCGATGGATTGGTAATAAATCAAGTGAATATTTCTCAATTAGTACTTTCCACGTATTCTTTATACTAATATGGAGAATGAGTCTATGGAGCTAAGAATAGGGATGGTGAATATTTTGGTTCCTATGAAACACATTTTTCAAGAAATTCAAGGTACTCTTCTTGTATTATAATTCATCTTGAATTTAATATTTATTGATGATTCAGTGGATTTAAACCAGCTTTATGATGTCTTTTATCCATAAGGGACTATGAATGTTATGAATAGATTATTCGATGTGCACCAAAAGTGTAAATGGAAGTTAGAAACTGTGTCGTACTAGTGACAAGAAAAGGAAAATAGGGGTCAATGGAAAATCCAATGATATATCACATGGAGAGAATAAAAAATTTAAAACTTTTTCTTTCCAAAACTATGGTAATGAGAAAACAGGAGAGTTCTTGAAAGGAACAAGAAGGCGTTTCATGCCTGGGAAGATTTCACATGGATAAAAATAATGTATAAGTGATGTGAAGAGGAATGTCAATGAAAGTAATGGATATAAATATTAATAGAATAAACCACATACAATTAGGTGTTTCAAGTGCAAGGAGTTTGGGTATTATGTGAATCCATTCCCCAATCCAAGGGCTAATATGGATGATAAGAAACAAAAACCTATGAGGAAATAGGGAAAAGGGAAATCTTTGTCTATAAAAATGGATGAAGTGAATGATGATAATTAGGGAAAACATATTTTCCCTCATTAGTTGGTAATTTCATGTTTTATTTTTTTATGAACTTGCCCTATGAAAATATTATTGTCCATCATTTAGTGAAGTTTCATGTGATTATGTCACTCTACATGGATTTTGGAATAATGAAGTCACATTTAATGTTTTATCAGTTCAAGGATGAATCCATGTATCCAATAAAAATGTTAGTATAAGATTAGATCTTATTTATGTAATAATGGATGAGTTATATTTTGGAAGGGTTATAAGTTTCACCTTTTATGGAATTGTGTATGCTAAACATCAGATGAGGATATAGATATTTAAAGAATTATATCACGATATGAAGATTTATTCATATTGAATAATCTATGCTAACCTTATAATTATGATAATGACATGTGGGTTTACCTATCATTCTATTTATGATCTCAATAATTAGTTAGTGCTCCAAAAATAAAAAATTCACCACCCTTTTTGGAGAAAGTGGCGATGTAAAAATTGATCAAGGAACAAAAAAGGGTGGGATTGTACTGAATCAAGTAAGTATATCTTCCTATGAAAATTATTTAACTCATGGAAAAGGATATAGTAACCAAAAGGCTATCTTATTACCTTATTTGACGATGAATAAAATGAACCCTTAGATAATCAAATATTTATGGATTTTTTATTGTTAACTTTCTCCTAACCATATTCACGATAACTCTCCATCAGAACATTATGGTTATATTTATCTTCAATTCCCATGTTTTCATTAACCACCGATGTTCTCCCATGTGAAAACAAGTTATGAGTTACTTCAGATAACCATTATGTTTGCAAGTTTCTATTTTTAAAGGAAGTTTTCGTATTCATTTTTATGATGTGGGTTTCTATGAAATGAACTTTAAAGTATTAAACCATAGATAACCTAGATGAATTTTGAGGGATAAATTCATTTAAAGGGGGGGGGGGGGTATAATGTAACACCCTAAGATTTTATGAAATATTTTTTTCAAATTAAATTTATATTTATGATATTTAGTATTTCATGCAACACTAAATATAGTCTTTTTATATATTAAATAACTATTTTTGTCTAGATTTCACCACAATAAAGACTTAGATTATCTTATAGTACTTGAAAATATTTGTTTAGATTGTGTTATTAATAATGACGTGTTCCTTCGATAGGTTGCATAAAATTAAAGGCTGAGTTTTTCTCAAAATTTAATATACTATTAATATTATTATCAAAATATTATTATAGATACCACCTATCCATTTAAATAGAAGTTATGAATGTGATTAACTAAATTGTGAAAATATTTTTTACACATTTATATAAAATGAATATTTTTGTTATCAATTATTTTCAGTAAATTTAATAACTACTTGAAAACAAAGAAATTAATTTCCTAAGAAAACAATTTTTCTATATATAAATATAATTTTATTTCAATAAATCAAAAAAACAACTTTTTATTAATGTTTTAATTAAATTTTATATATAATATATTCAATAAATATTTTTTTATACTTATCCAATATATTTTATCGGTATGAGATATGAATAAATCCAATTTTTTGAAAAAAAATATATTCTTCCAAAAAGGAATTGTACCACCTTTTAATGGAGAAAAAATTTTTAAATCCAATTTTTAGAACATTTAATGATTTTATATTTCAAAATAAACATCATATTTAAAACAGGAATATAAAAGTTAGATTAGGAGGATTTTTTTGGTATTTTTCTATAAAGTTTCATTTTATGACATATAGTGAAAAATATTGGATTTTAATTCAAAAAATAAATTAAATATAATTTATCAATAAGTTTGAATTATATTTTTAATTTGGGTTTTATTTAATTAGATGAATTTTAAATCAATAAATTCAATTTAGTTCATTTTAATCAATTTTATATTTAAATTATATATAAAAAGTTACAAAACCTTTAAACATTTTTACTTTAAAAACCCACTTTGTCGTCCCGTCTACGGGATTGAACGTAAATTAATTTCATCCAATTCAATTATATGAATTTTGAGAAATGAATTCGTTATTCAGAATCATAATAATTTATAATGTCTAATAATATCAACTTATTTTTTTCCAAAAATATCAGTGAATGTAATTAAAATTAATTACAATGAATAAGGGGAAAATTAGCTTATTAGAGGACTAAACATGACAATTATGGCTAAAATGACCTAAAAACTTTACAAAAATATATTTAATTGACACTTTTCGACCCTATATTCCATTATATGTAATTTGGTTCATTATTGGAGCCAATTTTCATAGAAAAAACGTGAGTGAAATTCACTTTTCAAAAATTTACATGAACACCACTCTTCCTCCACTATAAAAAGGAAAGCACACCTCACACTTATTACCACATATCAATCCCATTATCTACCAAAAAAGTACTAAAATAGTCTCCAACATCCCTAAATTCCAATATTAATCCTACATTTGAGAATAAATCCAACCAAGTAATCCTTTTGTGGAAAGGAAAAGGAGTTACCCAAAGAATAAATAACATCCTTCCCTAAGATGCTTTCATTTATTTTAATTATCCATAACTTAAAATATTCTTATTAAATACTTATATAATAAAATTTTTATCCTAAAAATATGGATATATTTTTTTAGGGTTTTACCTACACATAGACACACTTCCATCTAATGGGTAACAAACTTACCTTTTTTATGTTTGACGAACTACCGCCTCAAAAAACGACGTTGTTTTTTTTGATTACCACCATTAATGGTTGGTAATTATGACGGAAACTATATTTTTATAATGTACATATATGATAATTATTATTTTTAGACTTATTTAGTTTTTATATAAATTCTACCATTATGATTTCCATTTTCTGTAAATCCGATAACATTGTTTGTGTATGTATGGACTACCACCTCCTTAAAGTGATGTGATTCAATCACAATTTATATAGAATTTATTAAGGGTGGGTTTAGTAAAATTATATGATATATATGAAATAATAATTATACTATAATTATATTATATATATACATATTTTTATTTTATTTTCCTTCAACACAATAATAAAATAGAAGCAACGTTCATGCGTACATATAGACTACAATCTCCATGAACGGTGTATTTCATTTATGTTTATATATTTTATATATTACAATAAATATTCATATAATTAATATAAATGATATATACATATTTTTTTACATTCTTGGAATAAGTAAATCATGATCTTTGTAATAGGATCAAGAATAATAAGTCAAAACATGTACAATAAACAAAGTGGTTATTACCTGAAAGGTTACTTTTACATGGAATTATAAATAAACATGTAATATAAAGTCATAAGTGAAGCTTATATGGTATTATATATAATATTTTTATATTATATATTTATAATAAATTTATATTTATTACACTATAGGTTTGAATGTGAAAAAATAAAGTCGATACTTAATCTAAGATAATTTTATCTCAATTTTTATTTTCGTGAGATGAATGTCTTATACGACACTCATTTCCTTACTGTAGTGTGTATAATTCCCATGTATTTATTTTATTATTATTATACATACATTTATGGTTATTTACATATCCAATTTATGATCTTTATTTCATAGAGTTTATGTTTCAAAATTTAACAAAACGGTAAAGTATTTTTGTCTCAATTTTCCGTCTTTGAGACACATGCCATGTTATAAACCTTTATTTTTCTATTAAGTGTATATAATAACGTTTTAAATGTTATATAATAAATTTAATTATTTTTATTAGAGGACAAGTTTCATTTAATTTTATTCTTCCCATCATATTATGATTTAATGTTACCAAAGTGGTAACGATTAATAGCTTCTATCTCATCACTTATCAAGATTTTTTTATCATTATGATTATATTGATGAAATATTATGATCCATATCTCAATAACTCTCAAGAATTTTCTTAACCTATGGATATGAATTTCATATCCAAGTAATGATACCATTTTCTAACTCTTTGGTACTTAAGACAATTAAGAAAATGTTTTTACGAAAATTTGAATTTATTTTCCCTTTTATTTAGAAATATGTGTTCTTTAAAAACTAAACTTTATAAAAAAAAATTGATAAATAATTTTAATATTACATTTTAAATATTCTAGAAAAATGGTTTTTAAAATTTTTTCATGCTTCTTTTATTAAATTTTCAAAGAAAACTATTTTCAATTTTTTTAAGAATTATTTTTATGTTTTCAAAGTATTTTCAAAGACAAAGTCTTTAAAAATTATTTATGTCTTAAAAATAAATTTTCAAAGTGTTAAAGAAACTTCTCTAAAGAAGTATTTTAAACTATTTTTCATGTTTCCTTTATTTTTATTAAAATTGTGTTCACGGAAAAGTATTTAATTTTTTTATGTTTTAAAATGTGATTTCCAATAAAAGGACATATTCCAAGTGATCATTCAAAATCCTTCTCCATATAACCTGCCATCCTTGGTTATAGTTTATGTTTTACTGGTGATATGATCCAATGATACCATTCATATTAATTATCTTCATGGTCTATGTTTTGATTCCATTATATCTAGGAAACATTTTTCTCTTTAATGAGTTATACCAAGATAAATGATTTCGAACCCCACTTCCTTTCATGAGTTATTATAGGATGAAATGATAATGAAACCTAAATATTTTCCCCGGGTTATGCTGTGATTGAATTTTTATGGTATCCATTAAATTTCATGGGTTATGATATTATGTTTATGAATCCTTTTTTTATTAGTCATGATATGATTTTAGTTTATTTATCTTGTGGAACAAGTTTTCACGATTTCATTATGAGAGAAGTGGGACCTATATCTCCCACCAATGCATTGGGTAATGATGTATGAAACATGATTATATATGTTACGCGCGAACCTAATTACATATTCACAATGTTATGCGTGAAACTAATTACATATTCACAATGTTATGCATTGACCTAGTTTCATGTCCATAAGTTAATGAGTGAACCTGATTAAATGTTAAAAATGTTATGATTGAACCTTATTACGTGTTCACAATTCTATAAATGAACCTGATTACATGTTCACAATGTTTTTTATTGACCTAGTTTCATGTCAATAAGTTTATGCATGAACCTGATATTCATGTTCACAATTTTACGAGTGAACCTTATTATGTGTTCAAAATGTTATGTGTGAACCTGATTGCATGTTCACAATGTTATGTATGGACATGGTTTCATGTCAATAAGTTTATTCAAAGGCCAGATTTCATTTCCTTACTTAATAAGTAGACCTCTTTCTACTTATTCATGTTCACAATGTTATAAGGTGATTTGTATGTCACAATTCAATGTCTTACTACTATGTTATTCTTAAATGGATTATGTTCTTGATTTCATTATGATTCATGCCTTATGAACTGATAACCTCTATGAAAATATTCAGGATTACAATCTCTGATATGTGTGGTATGATCTTCTATTATTATTATCATGTTCTCATACTATTATTCTCATGTTTAGGCTTACATATCTCCCTCGTTTACCCTTACAGAGCATATGATCTAACCCCTTTTTTATGTTTCCTTTCACAGGTTATGAAGATATATTTTATGTATGAAATGTATAAGAGGGGGGGGGGGTGGTCTTGGAGAACCTAGTGGGAAATAATATAGATCACTCATGTATGACTGTTTATATTTCTATATTTCTAAAGGCACCAAACTACTACAGTCTTTGGGTGTATTTTTGGGTAATGTTTTATGTATTCAAAAAAAAAACAATGTATTTGTACAATATGCCCGGGTCATTATATGAAGCTATAGATTTACCATCAACTTGTGAATCTACAATTTTTGGATAATTTTATTGAAATTGGAAACGTGGTTTTATTTCATGAAAAATATTATTGATAAGTCAAAAATTTGAGTATGTGAGAGTGGTATAACATAATGAGTTTACTAATGGAAAAACCTAATGTCTTGGTGTGGTCTCTATTATTTTCTATTTTAGGATTTCCCTTGTATAATTAAAGTAGATTAACTATAGGTTCTTATCTAAGTTAGGAGTGTTCCTATCCTTCTAATAAAATATGGAAAATGTTCTAATTCTAAATAAAATATAGAGGGTATTGTGTTAGTTGAAAGAAGTTATATGTGATGATAATACCCCATATATTACCTTTTAATTTATTATCAATAAAGGGGTGATAAACTACTTTAACTTTATTGAAAGTAAAAGGTTTATTTATAATAAATATAAATGGAATAGATTGTTGTTATAAAATAAATGAGTTTTATTTTTTGTCAATAAGAATAATATGATGGAAACCCAAAGTATATTGTTCAAGATCATTGAGGATGAAAATCAGAAATTTTTCAATAATATATTCAAGAAAAATAATAAATTTACATCTGTTGGATGTTGAACTATGATTATTATTTTAGAAATGTATTGATGATATAAGTGTTGTCTATAACTTTTAATGGTTGTTGGAAGATTCCAACTGTTGAATAGATTGAAGAATGATTATTCAATATATAAATCAGGTTTAAAAGTTTTAGTATCCATCGAAGGAGTGATATATATAGAAGTTTTTGTATCTAATGAAGGAAGAACCATGAATAATGTTTTGAGATAATTAACAATATTTAGGAAATATCTCTAAATATTAGAAATGGTTCTTAGGTGATTAGGATCAAATATATAATTTCAGAATTGACATAAAGAGTTTGTTTAGTGATATGATTTTCATTTGACTGATTTCATTCTATGTAAACATAATTTCATGTATTTAGTATGGATTTGAAGGAACTGTATTTATGAAAGAATGATTGAAGATAATTTCAAGGATCATCTGAATATGCATCATATATATTTATGTAAACATCATTTTGAAATTTCATAAGGATGATTAAACTCTATAAGTTTCATTGAAAAATTCATAAGGATAAATTATCATATTTATAAGTATGATTGAAGTAAACCATAAGTATCAATTGTATAATCATAATATTCATTTTCGTAATCCTCATTTTGAGATTTCAAAATGAATGAATTCTAAAGAAAATAGATATTAATTCAAATGATTCACAGGATGATCTTTAAGAATTCAAATATCATGATCAATATAAGTAGATGATGATTCAAGAAATGATAAAAGGAGGAACAACCAAGGAAGAATATAGTGGTGAGATGATTTGAATGTTTAAAGATAAAATTCAACGACGTAATACATACAAATGGATTTAAATTCAAAAGAACTTGAAGTCATAGATTTTTTGGGTAGAACATTTTAGGATATTTAGTTTTAGTTGACTAAAAATATCCCATTTATTTTTTAATTTTAATAATAGTAAACTTTGAATTCAAAATGTTCTGAGTGAGGAGGTAAATCTAGAATCCATTGTGCAATTTAAAACATGAGATTTTTTCTGTTATTGAAGATAAATGGTACATCAAAAATTATAATTTGGAAACTAATATTCAACATATGATGTTGTGTATATTTATTCCAATATAATAATAAGTATGTGAAAAAATATTTTGAGAGATCAATAATACAGTGTAAGTATTGGGATATATTTGGAAACTAACACATTAAATTATCAAAGTTAAAATGAGAGAAGTTAAAATTTGATATGTATTCAAGGAGAAATAGACTTTTATGATAGAGTATTCGGAGTTACAAATAGAATTAGATCCTATGAAGATATGGTAATTTGAAAAATATGTGTGACTATGTTATGAAGAAATCCTAAGAATAGAGATTTGATGTTTTATATGAATTGACAAGTTTATCTTGTTTGTCCATAAAGGACGATAAAAATCAAGTGTCCCATAATCATACCAAAATAAGAAGAGGTATTTCTTTATTAGGATAACACCTTGGAGTGGAGATTTGTATAATTGTAGTGGGACTCTTGAAGTGAGAACATATTGCGAATCTGTGTTGATTGAACTAGTGTTATCCTTTGGTAATGAAAACCCTTTCAAATAATATAAAAATATATGATTGGGGGATTGACTAATCATTTTAAGGAGTTCCTTATTATTATTGTACCATATAAATTCTATATATCATGCTTTAGTAAAATTCAACTGCATATGTGATGAGGATGAGTAGATATATATAGTGGATCTAGTCATTATGAATTCTAAAATATTTAATTTTAAAGGATTATTTGAAAAATATACCATCGATTCACCACACTCTTTGTGGTCTATCTAACATGGGAATCAAATTGTTAATCCTCAAAATCATATGTTTTCTCTATGTATATTTATAAATCCAAATTTTTATGATTTAATTCTATATTCCCATACATATACTCTATATGAAATCTATTGGAATCATTGATACTTGAAACTATTCAAATGGTGGTGTTTTAAACTATAGATGAATATATTTTAGAGAATTATACTCCCACTTTCCCTACATCAACATTTTATTTCTAATATAATAACCATTTATTCTCAAAATATTTCTACCCTTGTGGTGGTTATATTATCTATAAGGTTTTATTCACATATAATGGATCCAATTCATAGTTCATAGGTAACCCCCAGTTTTCAGACTCAGGGATATTGGATGATTCTTCTAGGCTCTCAGGATCTCTCCCATTCATTAAATGTAGATAATTCTAATTAGATCTGAACCTCTATACCAACCATTTACCTCTAATATATCTCCGTAATTTTGTGCCTATTGAGCCTTTCAGAACTTGTGTCCTTCTGTAACTTCCATTCAAATCTACTTTTATTTATCTAGATGATCCATTTTTCTGAGAAACCATTTCCACATAGACATAAGTTGGGATTTTAAAAACTTTTAAGTTGTTTCTTCCACTAGTTTTATGAACCAAAAATATTGGTGAATCTCTTACCCCCTAAGCACTGATAGAATCCTATTAATAATGTGCACTTTTTTATTGACTACTTCAACAAAAATTTCCTTAAAAATTTCTGAATGAATCCTCATAATTTGTATTATATACATTAAAATTTGATTCATTCACTCTAACATACCATTCTATTTTTGAATCCTTTCTAAAGTCTTTTACATTGTGATTCCTTTCTCCCTAAAGTAGTTTCAAAAATACTTTCAACTATTTTCCTACCATTGTAAGACCTTAAGAATTTAGGCTTTATTTCACTCTCCCTTTATACCATGTAAATCAATTGAATAATATCTATTAACTCTTAAGATTTATGTTTTGGGATGTAAAAGAATATTTTTATTATTGAATCATCAATCAATGCCAATAAGTACAAGGATACTTCTTGAGAATGAGCTGGGGTAGGCCCATGTGAACATGCTCAACATTTCAAGATCTAGGAATTCCTTAATTCATGTTGAAATATTTATTTCCATGAATTCTATGTATAACACTTTCAAAACTACGAAACTCTATATTATCAAGCATTAACATTTATTACTGAGGTATCCAAGAGAATATAACTATAATTATAATCACTTGGAAGTTGATTCTAAGGAAATAGTTACTCCATATAAAATTACCATAAAATAAAAAATCACTCCCCTTACTCTACTATACAATACCATAAATACCAAATTTATTTTACAAACTCCATTTTTTAATCCTTCTGAAAAAATTTCCTTAACCAATTGATATATGAAAATTATGTTCTTCTACAAACCTGTAATGCATCAAAAAAATGTTAAATCCAAGGTAACTTCAATTTGACATCAAGACTTTAACATCACCCTTTACCAATAATTAAAGAGCTCAATCATTAGCTAAGTGAACATTAACAAACACTACTGATGTATAAAAAACCACGAACCCTCTCTAAGTCATCGATTTAAATGAATCCCCAGAGTTAATGATCCATGATTCTAATGGAATATTTAAAATCATTAGTAATGTATTACTACCATCAACTATTGAATTAATGGAATATGACCTTATGAAATAAGCCTTTATTGAGTTCACTACAATGCCCATATAATTTATTAGAGATTCAATATATCCCTAAAATTCTAATAAATGAGTCTTGGTTTGAATAATTTACTTCAAATCCCATATATGGAATTAACTTTATATTTCAGTTTCCCTTTCTAGTGAGGTGAAAATCCTTTATCTTATAACTATAGTGTGGTTTGCATAGGTGATTTGACTTCCCTATTTCTAAGTTATTCATTCATAATCTTATCTATCACATCCTCAATCACTAGGTTAGAATTATGATAAGAGTTACTTACAACCATTATCATCATGGTCCACACTTTTAGAAGTTATTATAATAACAAGTTTAACAATAAATCTTATTAAAACATTTATCTAACTAAATTGAGATTTCTCTTAATCATATTAAAGTCATTCAATTAATCTAACACTGGTATTCCTTATAATAATATCATTCTGATTAAACTTCATAATATGAATACCTTATACAAAGCTATCAAATTCTCATACATTTCCTATAGAACTTTCATTAAACCTTCTATGGTCTTCACTTAACAGATGATAAATGCTATTTTACAAGCTAATATAATCCAAATCAACCCATTCACCACTATATCAATAATTTGAAATCATCTTTTCTCCTTTTTATCTGATACAAATCTAATCAATAAAAATCTTAGGTCTTTATGAATTAAATAGTATTCCATTTTGATCATCCAGAAGGCAAATTAATTCCCATCAAACTTTTCCATGTAGAACATGAATTCTTCTAATGTCTTACCATATAATACATTGAATCCTATTAAATAAAAATAATATTATAATAAAATTATGGATAAAACTTGAGTCTTATATCAAATGTGAATTATCAATCCTTGAACAAAGATCTAATACAACTTACTGGGATCTCACCACTTCTCAAAAGAAGATACAATCTTTGAGAATTCAAGAAGAGAAGAAGCAAATATTTATAATCTTCATTGGCAAAAAGAACTCCTCAATCTCAATGTTCTAGAACTTAGGAGTACAATGAAACCAAAATTTCAATAGTGAGTTAAACCTCACATGCATTCAAGATAAATTCACATTTATATATTGAAATATAAATAAAGGAAAATTAAAATACACATAGGTTATATGGTTCCGTAAATTATTCCTTTATCCATTGGTGAACACTGATTCACCATTTCATTAAAAAATATATAATATTTATATATGAATTAGAATGTAATCCAATTTCTATATCACTAATTACATTATGTGGTCGATGTGTGTAAGTAGTACCACCCCACCTTTATATCAAGGCAAATCCAATCATCTAGTTTCACTGACTTTAAATCATTGTGGGAGTCCCTCCATTGACCCTTATAACCTATGTTTTCTATAAACACGAGGAGTAATTATTCTTATGTATTTTCATCATAAACCCAAATGTATGTAATTATTTAACATACATTCAAAATCATCCAAAGTACTGACCACTTGAACATATAATATAAGATAAATGACACGAACCAAGCTATGATGCCATCCAAACTGACATCCGAATCGATAAAAGAGAGGGCCTAAATAGCATTCCCAATCTCCATGGGCTGGAAAATAGTTTCGGGCATCAAAGATATTACTAAGAGAATTATTTTTTCCCAATAAAATAAGATCAAAATAAAACAAACCGAATGAGTGTAAGAACTAACAATAACTGAATCTCAAATTGTGACGCCCCAGGTTTTAAGAACTAGTCCAAGTGAATAACGTTATGCTTTTAATGACGTCTCTTGTTTTATTTGATGTTTTTTGTGTGCTGATAAAAAAAATTTGAAAAAAAATAAATGAAAAACAGGGAGAATAAGGTAAACTGGTATGTATAAAAATATTACATTGCAACAAGACCCAACTAATTGAAAATACCATGCAAAAAGACCTAACATGGCCACAACGAGACTACTACGAATCACAACTCGAGTAATCGGATAGTTGTCGTCTCCTGGGTCCATCAGTGTGAAAAATATAACATCTAGAGCCATGAAAAACATACTCAACACCAAAGGTATGAGGAGATCCATCCTTCCTAGTTCAAGTGTTTTGATTTTGAGAAACACCCTATACCCCCTACTTTTATAATGGTCCTTTAAGTTATAACCGTTAAAAAATATAACCGTTGGGTTTTCAAAACAACCTTTGGGTTTTAGTTGATAAAGTTTATATTTATATGAAAAACTTGTTTTATAATGATATGTCTAAAATATTTTTCACAAAAGAATTGTAGTTTTAAAATTAATAGTGTATTCTTGGAAATAAATCGTTTTGTTTCTACAAAAATCTCAATGGATACCTATATAGTTGAAAACATGGTATTCTTTTTATGAAAGGTATGTTTAAAGGTTATCTATAATAATTATATCCTTTGATCTCTAAAATTATGTATTTTTAAATTAAGGAAACTATTGGTCTTTTAAAACAATGAATTTTAAGAAAACAGATAGTGGTGTATTTTAAAGATCCTAACATTTATAATGGTTTTGTATGTAAAATATGAAAGGTATATCCTTTTAAAACATTTATATCAAGACATGAAATATTTTATATAATCTAGAAAAGGGTTTTATATTTTAAGTTAAAACTATTTTTTTATTGTATATTAACTCTATTTTTTCAAATATTTATATTGCACATTATTTTGAACTAAGTACACTTATACTAGTTATTTTGGGAATCTAAATAATTTTTTTAATAAAAAAATATATGTTGTGGCCCTGAAAAGCTGAGGGAATCCCTTAGGGACAAGACCTCATGGATGGGACCGAGCCCTTGCAGAACGAGGTACCAACCATTGGGGTCCTAGTTGTGTTTAGAGTGTCAACCAAGCCCGAGGCCCGAGCCGAGCATGGGTTCGTCCAGTTGCACGCGGGCCCGTGTGTAAGGCCCGCGACACACACTGCATAGGGTTGGGCCAAGGCTGCATGGGGCCCATGTCTAAGGCCCCTATGTGTGTGCGTTTGTGTTATTGCCCCGTTGCTAGTGTTCTTTGAGTTTTAAACCTCACCTCAACCATGTTTCATTTCGATGTGGGACGCGCTCCGTGCGATCAGGACCGTCCGATCGACTTCCGCATCGATCTCGTCCATCCAACACTTTTGACCGCAAGATCTCCCCCAAGATCTAATCCTGGCCCTCATTTTTTTAAATGCTCAACACACCTCCCTCGCACCTAGCAGTACGATCCCTGTCAAGATTTAATCACGGCCGTCGATCTCTTTAAATCAATCAATCCATTTCACGCTCCTCCTCCAGCCATGCAATCTCTCCATCTTTGATCCAGGCTGTCCGTTCCTTTATGCATGGACCTCTTCACTGTTTTCTTCCTCACACCGGGGTCCCACACCAATAGGCCTACATCAAGGATGCCTTGGCCTTCCCCATCCCACTGCTCCTCTTGACTTCCGAACACCCCATCCTAGCCCACTGTATTCCCGTCTTCCCCATGATGGCCTACTCTTGGGTCGAGTCACCGAAGTGCACCACAACCTATATAAACCCTCCCACCTCAAGAAATCGGGATGGATCCTCCTTCACCTTCTCTCCCTCAGCCTCCCAGCAAGCCAGCGACGTACCTCTGGTCCGAGCTTCCTCCTGAAGCAAGGTAAGGGTTCTTGCTTGCTTTCCTTATTTTGGAGGAACCTTCATTTTATACTCCCGGTGTATATATATACAGTTTACATATAGATATATATATACTTAATTATAAACCCCTTGGATTTGCATTACCTTTAAGGGATTTTCTTGTCGTGATTTCAGTATGGTGCATATGGGAGGGTGTTTTCATGTTTCGATTTCCTTTGGAGAAACCCATACCGTTATACACTTGGTATATGTATATGGTTTTCATATGCATATATGTACTACAAACCCTTCGGTTTGTAATACTATCAATGGATGTTTGCCTTGCGTTATTAGAAGAGTTATATATATATGAAACTCTTTAATGTATTTTTTTTAAACGATTCAGTTTAACAAAAAAAAAAAAGAAACCCAAAACTTATATTTACATATATAAGTGTACATAGAGTTTTGTATATATATATATAAATATGTGAATACATAGAACCCAAACCCTTTGGTTTAGAGTATCCAAGATCATTCGATAGGTTATAATAAGTAATATATGTATATTGAGGTTTCATTTTAACCGAAAGTTAACATATATTATTTATGTAAACCTTACATATATATATAACTAAATATTTCTGCATGTCTATGCATCTTTCAAAACGAGACAGTATGAATTTATGGGATGAATGCCAATCCTTGAACGATATTTTAGATGCAATCTTGGCCATGGGCCTAGGTACATTTATGTTGTAGTATTAAACCAATGTTTGTCACATGCTTATGTATTTATAATTTCATGAATATTAAACCCTCCTAAAAGTTTTTGGTTCTTATCTAAAATAAAATTAACTGTTTTTTAGAAATCATGAAATTTTAATGGCCTTGTTTATTTAGTACATTCATGGTGAACATATGGTGAGGTGTGTATATAATTATAAGTATAATGTCCAAAACCATGATTTTTAATAATGATTACCAAGACTGACTTTATATTGTGATACATATGTTATTTTAATAAAGGATAATTTTGGCGTTAGTAAACCAACATGTATTTTGTATATATGTACACACAAATGAGCATGATTTATTAAAGGAGTTTATTTGACATTACCCATGAAAGATTTTATGATAATGTGTATATTTTGGCTTGATTAATATTTATTTGAGGATTTAAGATTTCCGGGATCATGTCATCATGTGTGTTCATTTATTGACTTTTTTCTACTTTGGTGAATGTTACTAATTAATCAATTTATGGTTTAATTTCTATTTAGAGCCTATTTATCACCATAACTAATGGAAAAAGTTTTCTTTATGCTTCCCACTTCCATAGAATAATAATTTTAAAGATTCATCATTTATTATATCATCATTTTATATGCTTAGGTAATTAGCTTATGTGAAGTGAATGTTTTACTAAACTATGTGGGCCTTTGATTAGTTATTGACATATTTTGAAATGTTAACTGTCATATAATGTATTAGTAAAATATGTGGTGGCTCATTATTTATTTTAGTTATTTTTGTAAATAATGCATACTGACGAAATATCACTAAATGAACTAAAAAATTAGATTACCCAAAGTGGTATGGGTCACCTTGGGTAATATGAAAATGAATGAGTTATTCAAGGTGGTATGGGACATCCTGAATATAAGAACCGTTTAAGTAAATCATGAAAGATGTGTCTCACATGATGATAAAGACAAATTTATGGGTGCGCCCTGATAGCTCTCCAACGAATTGGGTAAAGACTTAATCTCTAGAGATGACCAGTTTAATGATGCCTTGGGGATGGACCTTGGAATGTTTTCAAATGACACCTTGGGGATGGACCTTGGTGATACGGAAATTATTGTCTAAGTTAAATGTTTATGCAACATAATTCAAGTTATGTAACAGGTTCTTTTCAAGATAAAATGCCTATTCTTTAACAACTAATGCCTTTATGTTTTTTTTCATAAATATCTTATTTCACTTGTATAAGTTTGGAGCATGATTGGTGTTTATCACTTAGTAGAATAGTAACCAGCATATAAAAAATTTAAGTTCTTTCCTTTATGCGCTACTCTGATTATGAATTACTCTTAACTATTTGATTTATGCTTAAGTAATCACATGTCGTACTTGTTTATGATTACTCCTTCGAGAAATGTCACAAAGGTCTCATATAGTTCTTGAAACTATTGATTGAGCATTTTGATGTTATGTGTTATAGTTTTCCTTAAGAGAATTATTTTAAACGAATGATTTCAAAAAGTTACATTGTTTTTATTTAAAACCCCTTACTGAGTATCTCAATGCTCACCCTACGTTTGATTTAAAAATTTTAGGTATCAGATTTTAAACGATGAATCATTTCAGAAGTTGCTAGTTTCCCAGACCCCGAACCGCACACGATCCCCTATATAGGGCATGATGTGTAGTTTACCAGTGCATGTTTTCTTTTAAAGCAACACATCATGTTCAGAAGGCACCAGATCCTGGGTTTCTGGGGTCAGGGTCTCTACAGTTGGTATCAGAGGTTCGGTTTGGATAACTCTGGAAAACCAAAAAACTGAAACAATATATATATATATATATACTTCAGTTTTACTAAAAAAATGTGTTTTCTTAAATTTCAGATGGAAAACGAAGGCACAAATCTCTTATCTCTCTCCACTGAGGCCCGAGAGACCATTGTGTCTTTAGCTTGCCATGAGGATTTTCAAAACTATGCCCATATTCACATGACACGCAAACACCTTTACGACATATCCAATTCACCAGAGGTGCTTCAGTTACACTAGGGGGTAGGAATAGATTACCTCTTTATGATAATGACCCAGTTTCCCTCCTATGTATGTCAGGGAGGGTACTATGAGGGACTTTTCTGAATTTTCACGGTGGGTGAGGGATTTTTCACTACGATCGATAACCCTTTCCAACAATCTGCTACTGACGGGGACCTCCGAGCGGGCTACCTTTGTGAGATTTTAAACTACGGCTTCTGGGGTCAGTTGTTGGACTTCAGAAGGTTAGAAGACGAGTCCACCTGACTTTCTTGCAGGAAACAAGTGTATGTGGATGTCTCCCAACTTCATACCCCTCATTCTAAACTCGTTATACATCATAGGTTCCCCCATGAGTTTTTTCATGAATGCTTAGCCTTTGTTTGGATCAAGGAGTTAGGGAGTTTTTCTTATCTGTGTGGAGTTCGATTAGTCGGTGGTTAAGGGAATCTCAAGCACTAATGTTTAATAATAAACTTATGTTTATTGAAGTGTTGTCTTTCCCCTTCCTTGTCTTTGCCTTGTATTTATCATTGAATGGTTTTCAAGTGATTGAGTTCCCGTCTTAAAAATTTCAGATGGAAGGAAAAATCCACCTTTTATCTCTTCCCACTGAGATTCTAGAAATCATTGCTATCGAAACGTGTGAGGAAGAGTATGACCCCTTCGCAAATTTGTGAAAAACGTGCAAGCAGTGGTTTGAGGTAACAAACAGTCCAGAGATTCTCCGCAGCTGCCAGGGGAATGCCTCCATCTATTACCACATAGGCTCAACACAGCTGGCCGGACATGAACAATGAGGATGTTACCATGAAGGGATCTTCTTGTGTTTCACCCTAGGCCAGAACTACTCGGCCAGAGTGAAATTTCAGGAGGCTGCGTTAGAGGGAAATCTTATTGCGACTTATATGTTCCAAATTCTCATCTTTATCCTGTTTGACCACATTTATGGCTTGAATGTCCTCGAATGAGACATAATTTGGCGAGTCCTTCTTATGTTGGTCTATCAGGACATTTAAGAACTTTTTACTATTCGATATTCCCTTTGGAAGCCTGATGGTCTAGAACATGAGTTCAACCCCTCCTGTCCTAGGTGTATCTGGGTTAGGGAACTGGAAGAGTTGAGCATCGCTATGGGGATCCCACTAAATTCATCTGTCGAACCTATACATTGGTGGAGGTGGTGAGACCGTTGTAGAACCTTGTAGTTTTGTGAAATAAATTGTGAGGATGCAATTTTCTAAAGGGGGGATAATGTGACGCCCCAGGTTTTAAGAACTGGTCCAAGTGAACAATGTTATGCTTTTAATGACGTCTCTTGTTTTATTTGATGTGTTTTGTGTGCAAATGAAAAAATATGAAACGAAATAAATGAAAAACAGGGAGAATAAGGTAAATTGGTATATATAAAAATATTACATTGCAACAAGACCTAACTAATTTAAAATACCATGCACAAGACCTAACATGTCCACAACGAGACTACTAAGAATCATAACTCGAGTAGTCAGATAGTTGTCGTATCCTGGGTCCATCAGTGTGAAAAATATAACAGATAGAGCCACGACACACATACTCAACACCAAAGGAATGAGGAGATCCATCCTTCCTAGTTCAAGTGTTTTTATTTTGAGAAACACCCTATACCCCCTACTTTTATAATGGTCCTTTAAGTTATGACCGTTAAAAAATATAACCGTTGGGTTTTCAAAACAACCTTTGGGTTTCCGTTGATAATGTTTATCTTTATATGAAAACTTGTTTTATAATGATATGTCTAAAATATTTTTCACAAAAGAATCATAGTTTTAAAATAAAAAGAGTATTCTTGGAAATAAATCGTTTTCTTTCTACAAAACTTCAGATGGATACCTATATAGTTGAGAACTTGGTATTTCTATTATGAAAGGTATGTTTAAAGGGTATCTTTAAAAATTATATCCTTTGATCTCTAAAATTATATATTTTTAAATTATGGAAACTATTGGACTTTTAAAAGAATGAATTTTAAGAAAATAGATAGTGGTGTATTTTAAAGAACCTAATATTTATAATGGTTTTGTATGTAAAATATGAAAGGTATATCCTTTAAAAAAATTTATATCAAGACATGAAATATTTTATATAAGATGGAATAGGGTTTTAGATTTTAAGTTAAAACTATTTGTTTTTATTTTATATTAACACTATTTTTTCAAATATTTATATTGCACATTATTTTGAACTAAGTACACTTATACTAGTTATTTTGGAAATCTAAATAATATTTTCTAAAAAAATTATGTTGGGTCCCGACCAAGCCGAGGGCATCCCTTAGGGACAATCCCTAAAAGTCAAGAACGATCCCTAGGGACCTGAGGTACCGACCTTTGGGGTCCCAGTTATGTATAGAGTGTCAACCAAGCCTGAGGCCCGAGCCGAGCATGTGTTCGTAGGGTCACACGCGGGCCCGTGTGTAAGGCTCACAGCACGTAGTGCGTAGGGTTGGGCCAAGGCTGCATGAGGCCCATGTCTAAGGCCCCTGTGTTTGTGTGTTTGTGTTATTTCCTTGTTTCCAGTGTGCTTTGAGTTTTAAACCTCACCTCATCTGCGTTTCGTTTCGATGTGGGATGCGCTCCGTGCGATCGGGACCATCCGATCGACTTCCGCGTCGATCTCGTCCGTCCAACCCTTTTGACCGCACGATCTCACCCAAGATCTAATCCCGACCCTCATTTTCTATTTTTTAAACACTCAAAACACCTCCCGTGCTCCTATCCGTCTGATCCCTGTCGAGATTTAATCGCGGCCCTCGATCTCTTTAAATCGATCAATCAATTTTCCGCTCGTCCTCTAGCCATGCGATCTCTCCATCTTTGATCCAGGCTGTCCGTTCCTTTACGGTTTGACATCTTCACTATCTTCTTCCTCACACCGGGGTCCCGCACCAGTAGACCTGCATCAAGGACGCCTTGGCCTTCCCCATCGCACTGCTCCTCTTGACTTCCAAACAGCCTCTCCTAGCCCACTGTATTCCCGTCTTCCCCACAATGGCCTACTTTTGGGTCAAGTCACCGAAGTGCACCACGGCCTATATAAACCCTCCCACCTTAAGAAATAGGGATGACTCCTCCTTCACCTTCCCATCCTCGGCCTCCCAGCAAGCCAACGACGTAACTCCGGTCCGAGCTTCCTCCTAAAGCAAGGTAAGGGTTCTTGCTTGCTTGCCTTTTTTTGGAGGATCCTTCGTTTTATACTCCCGGTGTATATATATACAGTTTATATATATATATATATATATACTTAAATATAAACCCCTCGGAATTTCATTACCTTCAAAGGATTTTCTGTCGTGTTTTCAGTATGGTGCATATGGGGGGGTGTTTTCATGTTTCGATTTCCTTTAGAGAAACCCATACCGTTATACACTCGGTATATGTATACGGTTTTCATATGCATATATGTACTACAAACCCTTCGGTTTGTAATACCATCAATGGATTTTTTACTTTCGTTATTAGAAGAGTTATATATATATATATATATATATGAAACTCTTTAATGTATTTTTTTTAAATGATACATTTTTACTAAAAAAAGAAACCAAAACTTATATTTACATATATAAGTTTATATACAGTTTTGTATATATATATAAATATGTGAATACGTAGAACCCAAACCCTTTGGTTTAGAGTATCCAAGATCATTCGGTAGGTTATACTTTGTAATATATGTATATGAGGTTGCATTTTAACTGACGCTTGACATATATTATTTATGTAAACCTTACATATATATATAACTAAATATTTATGCATGTCTATACATCTTTTAAAATGAGACTTTATGACTTTAGGGAATGAATTCCAATCCTTGAATGATATTTTGGAAGCAATCTCGGCCATAGGTTTAGGTAAATTTATGTTGTAGTATTAAACCCAAGTTTGTCACATGTTTATGTATTTATAATTTCATGAATATTAAACCCTCTTAATAGTTTTTGGTTCTTAACTAAAATAAAATTAAGAGTTTTTTAGAAATCATGAAATTTTAATGGCCTTGTTTATTTAGTACATTCATGGTGAATATATGGTGAGGTGTTTACATAATTATAAGTATAAAGTCCAAAACCCTGATTTTTAATAATAATTACCAGGACTGACTTTATGTTGTGATACATATGTTATTTTAATAAAGAAGAATTTTGGCATTACTAAACCAACATGTATTTTGTATATCTGTACACACAAATGAGCATGATTTATTAAAGGAGTTTATTTGACATTTCCCATGATGCATTTTATGGTAAAGTGTTTATTTTGGCTTGATTAATATGTATTTGAAGATTTAAGATTTCTGGGATCATGTCGTCATGTGTGTTCATTTATTGACTTTTTCCTACTTTGGTGAATGTTACTAATTAATCAAGTTATGGTTTAATTTCTTTTCAGGGCCTGTTTATCACCATAACTAATGGAAAAAGTTTTCTTTAAGCTTCCCACTTCCATAGAATAATAATTTTAAAGATTCATCATTTATTATATCATAATTTTATATGCTTCGGTAATTAGCTTATGTGAAAAGAATGTTTTACTAAACTATGTGTGAATTTGATTAGTTATTGCCATATTTTGCAATGTTAACTGTCATATCATGTATTAGAAAAATATGTGGTGGCTCATTATTTATTTTAGTTATTAGAGTACATAATGCATACTTACGACATATCACTAAATGAACTAAGAAATCAGATTACCCAAAGTGGTATGGGACACCTTGGGTAATATGAAAATGAATGAGTTATTCAAGGTGGTATGAGACATATTCAATATACAAACCGTTTAAGTAAATCAGGAACTATGTGGCTCACATGATGATAAAGACAAATTTAATGGTGCGCCCTGATAGCGCTCCAATGCATTGGGTAAAGACTTAATCTCTAGAGATGACCAGTTTAATGACGCCTTGGGGATGGACCTTGGAATGTTTTCAAATGAAACCTTGGGGAGGGACCTTGGTGATACGGAAATTATTGTCTAAGTTAAATGTTGATGACACATAATTCAAGTTATGTAATAGGTTCTTTTCAAGATAAAATGTCTATTCTTTCACGACTAATGCCTTTATGTTTTTTTTTCATAAAGATATTATTTCACTAGTATAAGTTTGGAGCATGATTGGTGTTTATCACTTAGTAGAATAGTAACCAGCATATGAAAAATTTAAGTTGTTTTCTTCATGCGCAACTCTGATTATGCATTACTCTTAACTGTTTGATTTTATGTTTAATTAATCACATGTCGTACTTGTTTATGATTACTCCTTCTAGAAATGTCACAAGGGTCTCATATATTTCTTGAAACTCTTTATTGAGTATTTTGTTGTTATGTGTTATAGTTTTCCTTAAGAGAATGATTTTAAATGAATGATTTAAAAAAGATACACTGTTTTTATTTAAAACACCTTACTAAGTATCTCAATGCTCACCCTACGTTTGATTTAAAATTTTCAAGTATCATATTTTAAAAGATGAATCGTTTCATAAGTTTCCAGTATCCTAGACCCCAAACCGCACATGATCTTCTGTATGGGGCATGATGTGTAGTTTACCAATGCATGTTTTGTTTTAAAGCAACACATCTTGTTTAGAAGGTGCCGACTCCTGGGTTTCTGGGGTCGGGGTCTCTACAGTTGGTATCAGAGGTTCGGTTGAATAACTCTGGAAAACCAGAAAACTGATATATATATATATATATACTTCAGTTTTACTAAAAAATGGGTTTTCATAAATTTCATATGGAAAATGAAGGTACACATCTCTTATCTCTCCCCACTGAGGCCCTAGAGACCATTGTGTCTTTAGCTAGATGTGAAGATTTTCAAAACTATGCCCATATTCGCATGACATGAAAACACCTTTACGACGTATCCAATTCACCACGAGTGCTTCAGTTACACCAGGGGGTAGGAATAGATTACCTCCTTATAATGATGATCCAGTTTCCATCCTATGTACGTCATGGAGGGTATTATGAGAGTATTTTCCGAATTTTCACGGTTGGTGAGGGATTTGAAACTATTATTGATAACCCTTTCCAAGAAGCTACTGCTGATGGGGACCTCCGAGCGGGCTACCTTTGTCAGATTTTAATCTATGGCTTCTGGGGTCAGTTGTTGGACTTCGAAAGGTTTGAAGAAGAGTCCTCCAAACTGTCTTGCAGAAAACAAGTGTATGTGGATGTCTCCCAACTTCATACCCCTCATGATAAACTCATTAGACGTCATAGGTTCCCCCATGAGTTTTTCCCTGAATGCTCAGCCTGTGTTTGGTTCGAGGAGTTAGGGAGTTTTACTTCTCTGTGTGGAGTTCATTTAGTCGGTGGTTAAGTAAAACTCAAGTTCTAAATGTTTAATAATAAACTTATGTTTATTGATGTGTTTTCTTTACCCTTCCTTGTATTTACCTTGTATTTATCCTTGAATGGTTTTCAAGTGATTCAATTCCTGTCTTAAAACTTTCAGATGGAAGGAAAAATCCACCTGTTATCTCTTCCCACAGAGATTCTGGAAATCGTTGTAATCAAAACATGTGAGGATGAGTATGACCCCTTCGCAAATTTTCGAAAAGCGTGCAAGTAGTGGTTTGAGGTAACAAATAGTCTAGAGATTCTCTGAACCTTCCAGGGGAATGCCTCCATCTATTACTACATAGGCTCAGCACAACTGGCTGGACGTGAACGATGAGGAAGTTACCATGAAGGGCTCTTCTTGTGTTTCACCCTAGGCTGGAACTACACGGCCAGAGTGAAATTTCAGGAGGCTGTGTTAGAGGGAAATCTTATTGTGATATATATATTCCAGCTTCTCAGCTTTAGCCTGTTTGACCACATTTATATCTTGAATTTCCTCGACCGAGACATAATTCGGTGAGTCCTTCGTACATTGGTCTACAAGGACATTTCAGAACTTCGTACTGTTCGAGCTTCCCTTCAGAAGCCTGAAGATCCAGAAAATGAGTTCAACACCTTCTGTCCTAGGTGTATCTGGGTTAGGGAACTGGAAGAGTTGAGAATCGCTATGGGGATCCCGCTAAATGCACCTATTGACCCTATAAATTGGTGGAGGTGGTGAGAACATTGCAGAACCATGTAGTTTTGTGAAATAAATTGTGAGGATGCAATTTTCTAAATGAGGGGACAATGTGACACCCCAGGTTTTAAGAACTGGTCCAGGTGAACAATGTTATGATTTTAATGACGTATCTTGTTTTATTTGATGTGTTTTGTGTGCTGATAAAAAAAATTTGAAACGAAATAAATGAAAAACAGGTTGAATAAGGTAAACTGGTTTATATAAAAATATTACATTGAAACAAGACCCAACTAATTGAAAATACCATGCACAAGACCTAACATGGCCACAACGAGACTACTAAGAATCACAACTTGAGTAATCGGATAGTTGTCGTCTCCTGGGTCCATCAGTGTGAAAAATATAATAGCCAGAGCCATGGCACACATACTCAACACCAAAGGTATGAGGAGAGCCATCCTTCCTAGTTCAAGTGTTTTGATTTTGAGAAACACCCTATACCCCTACTTTTATAATGGTCCTTTAAGTTATGATCGTTAAAAAATATAACCGTTGGGTTTTTCAAAACAACCTTTTGGTTTCCGTTGATAAAGTTTATCTTTATATGAAAAACTTGTTTTATAATTATATGTCTAAAATATTTTTCAGAAAAGAATCGTAGTTTTAAAATAAAAAGGGTATTCTTGGAAATAAATCATTTTGTTTCTACAAAAATCTCGATGGATACCTACGTATTTGAAAACATAGTATTTTTTTATTAAAGGTATGTTTAAAGGGTATCTCTAATAATTATAACCTTTGATCTCTAAAATTATGTATTTTTAAATTATGGAAACTATTGGTCTTTTAAAATAATGAATTAAAAAAACAGATAGTAGTGTATTTTAAAGATCCTAATATTTATAATAGTCTTGTATGTAAAATATGAATGGTATATCCTTTAAAAAAATTAATATCAAGACTTGAAATATTTTATATAATCTAGAAAAGGGTTTTAGATTTTAAGTTAAAACTACTTGTTTTTATTTCATATTAACTATATTTTTGCAAATATTTATATTGCACATTATTTTGAACTAAGTACACTTATAGTAGTTATTTTGGAAATCTAAATAATTTTATTTAATAAAAAAATATATTTTGGGGCCCAGCTAAGCCGAGGGAATCCCATAGGGACAAGCCCTCAAAGCCGAGGCCGAGCCCTAGGGACCCGAGGTACCGACCGTCGGGGTCCCAGTTGTGTATAGATAGTCAACCAAGCCTGAGGCCCGAGCCGAGCATGGGTTCGTCTGGTCGCACACGGGCCCGTGTGTAAGGCTCGCGGTGCGCTCTGCGTAGGGTTGGGCCAAGGCCGCATGGGGCCCATGTCTAAGGCCCATGTGTGTGTGTGTGTTTGTGTTATTTCCCCATTGCCAGCGTGCTTTGAGTTTTAAACCTCGCCTCAACTATGTTTTGTTTTGATGTGGGATGTGCTCCGTGCTATCGGGACTGTCTGATCGACTTCCACGTCAATCTCATCCGTCCAACCCTTTTGACCGCACAATCTCCCCAACGATCTAATCCCAGCCCTCGTTTTATTTTTTTAAATCATCAATACACCTCCCGCGCTCCTAGCCATCTGATCCCTGTCGAGATTTAATCGCGGACCTCGATCCTTTTAAATCGATCAATCCATTTACCGCTCCTCCTACATCCGTGCGTTCTCTCCATCTTTGATCCAGGCCATCCGTTCCTTTACGCTTCGACCTCTTCACTGTCTTCCTTCTCACGCTGGGGTCTCGCACGAGTAGGCCTACATCAAGGACACCTCGTCCTTCCCCATCGCACTGCTCCTCTTGACTTCCGAACACCCTCTCATATCCCACTATATTCTCGTCTTCCCCATGATGGCCTACTCTTGGGTAGAGTCACCGAAGTGCACCGCGGCCTATATAGACCCTCAAACCTCACGAAATTGGGATGGATCTTCCTTCCCCTTCTCGTCCTCGGCCTCCCAGAAAGCCAGCGACGTACCTCCGGTCCAAGCTTCCTCCTCAATCAAGGTAAGGGTTCTTGCTTGCTTTCCTTCTTTTGGAGGAACCTTGGTTTATACTCCCGATGTTTATATATACAGAATATATATATATATATATACTTAAATATAAACCCCTCGGATTTTCATTACCTTCAAGGGATTTGCTGTCGTGTTTTCAGTATGGTGCATATGGGAGGGTGTTTTCATGTTTTGATTTCCTTTGGAGAAACCCATACTGTTATACACTCAGTATATGTATACGGTTTTCATATGCATATATGTATTACAAACCCTTCAGTTTGTAATACCATCAAAAGATATTTGACTTGCGTTATTAGAAGAGTTATATATATATGATACTCTTTAATTTCATTTTTTTAAATGATTCAGTTTTACAAAAAAAAGAAACCCAAAACTTATATTTACTTATATAAGTGTATATATAGTTTTGTATATATATATAAATATGTGAATACATAGAACCCAAACCCTTCGGTTTAGAGTATCCAAGATCATTTGGTAGGTTATACTAAGTAATATATGTATATTGAGGTTGCATTTTAACTGACTCTTAACATATATTATTTATGTAAACCTTATATATATATATAACTAAATATTTCTGCATGTCTATGCATCTTTCAAAACGAGACAGTATGACTTTAGGGGATGAATGCCAATCCTTTAACGATATTTTGGATGCAATCTGGGCCAGGGGCTTAGGTATATTTATGTTTTAGTACTAAAACAAAGTTTGTCACATGTTTATGTATTTATAATTTCATGAATATTAAACCCACTTAAAAGTTTTTGGTTCTTAACTAAAATAAAATTAAGAGTTTTTGAGAGCTCATGAAATTTTAATGGCCTTGTTTATTTAGTACATTCGTGATGAATATATGGTGAGGTGTGTAAATAATTATATTTATAAAGTCCAAAACCCTGATTTTTAATAATGATTACCTGGACGGACTTTATGTTGTGATACATATGTTAATTTAATAAAGGAGAATTTTGGCGTCACTAAACCAACATGTATTTTGTATATATGTACACAAAAATGAGCATGATTTATTAAAGGAGTTTATTTGACATTTCCCATGACGTATTTTATGATAAAGTGTATATTTTTTCTTGATTAATATGTATTTGAGGATTTAAGATTTCTGGGATCATGTCATCATGTGTGTTCATTTATTGACTTTTTCCTACTTTGGTGAATGTTACTAATTAGTCAAGTTATAGTTTAATTTCTTTTTAGGGCCTGTTTATCGCCATAACTAATTGAAAAAGTGTTCTTTAAGCTTTACACTTTCATAGAATAATAATTTTAATGATTCATCATTTATTATATCATCATTTTATATGCTTAGGTAATTAGATTATGTGAAAAGAATGTTTTACTAAACTTTGTGTGCCTTTGATTAGTTATTGACATATTTTGAAATGTTAACTGTCATATCATGTATTAGAAAAATATGTGGTGGCTCATTATTTATTTTAGTCATTATTGTACATAATTCATACTAACGACATATCACTAAATAAACGAAAAAATTAGATTACACAAAGTGGTATGGGAAACCTTGGGTAATATGAAAATGAATGAGTTATTCGTGGTTGTATGGGACATCTTGAATATACAAACCGTTTAATTAAATCATGAACGATGTGGCTCACATGATGATAAAGAAAAATTTAAGGGTGCGCCCTGATAGTGCTCCAATGCATTGGGTAAAGACTTAATCACTAAAGATGACCAGTTTAATGATGCCTTGGGGATGGACCTTGGAATTTTTTCAAATGACACCTTGGGGATGGACCTTGGTGATACAAAAATGATTGTCTAAGTTAAATGTTGATGTCACATAATTAAAGTTATGTAACTGGTTCTTTTCAAGATAAAATGCCTATTCTTTCATGACTAATGCCTTTATTTTTTTCATAAAGATATTATTTCTCTAGTATAAATTTGGAGCATGATTGGTGTTTATCACTTAGTAGAATATTAACCAACATATTAAAAATTTTAGTTGTTTATTTTATGAACAACTTTGATTGTGAATTACTCTTAAATGTTTGATTTTATACTTAAGTAATCACATGTCGTACTTGTTTATGATTACTCCTTTGAGAAATGTCACAAGGGTCTCATATATTTCTTGAAACTATTGATTGAACAGTTTGATGTTATGTGTTATAGTTTTCCTTAAGAGAATGATTTTAAATGAATGATTTCAAAAAGTTACACTTTTTTTATTTAAAACCCCTTACTGAGTATCTCAACGCTCACCCTACATTTTATTTAAAATTTTCAGGTATCAGCTTATAAAAGATGAATCGTTTCAGAAGTTTCCGGTTTCCTAGAACCCGAACCGCACACAATCATCCGTATGGGGCATGATGTGTAGTTTACCAGTGCATGCTTTGGTTTATAGAAACACATCATGTTCATAAGGAACTGGCTCCTGGGTTTCTAGGGTCGGGGTCTCTACACAAATAAATATACAAAACTGATTCGAATACAACAGTTGAACTAAATACAAAATTAAAACTGAACCGCACTACAACGATCTACATGTGACCTATTGGTCACCTCCCACCACTAGACTAAACTCGTCCAACAATGAGCACTCAATCTTGAAACCTGGACCTGCAAAACAACTCAGGTCTAACGCACCAAATTCTTCAAGTAGGGTGTGATGTTAATAATTCATTATTCAACAACTAAAAAATACCTATATTTACTTTCCCTAATTAATCTATAAACACTATTTTGAAATAGATATATAAAATATGACTTTATTTAATTTTACAAAAACAAACACAACATTACACAAGTTCCCATTTTAAAACAACATACATAGTTTTCCTTTTCAAAAATTAGTTTCACTTTTTGGACTTTTAAAAAAAAACCAACCACCAAGTACATCCAACAAACCAAAATAGGTATGTGAAGAAAATTAAGGGGACCAATACAAAGCAGATAAAACCATGAAAGACAACTCTCAAACATGCAGTAGAAAAAATAACAGTAACCATGGGTATTTTCTAAACATCCCTTGAGCGATCCCGGAATGTTCTCCAGACAGGCTCACATATAGAAATAAGGTGCATATTTATAGTTTATGACCAAATGGTTGCCCTAAACATACCATTATAGTGGCACATCCCACTAAGACCTATAAATTCAAGGGGCTACCAATATTTATAATCAGGGTTGAAAAAAAACCGTCACTTGACCTTCTAAAAATTCCCAAGAAACCCATGGTAATAGTACACTATTTAAGTAGGAGGCCCTATCATGTGTGAATCATCTTATCTACCACCACCACACTATCCTCCCCCAAATATTGACCCACCCTATAAGATAACCCATGCAGGGAAATCCTCCATAGGGGTGACCATCACATATCACATTATAAAAAGTGAAAACCAGCCCATCACGTCACATCAAATTCCAAATCATATACCGAAACCTTTATAAAATTCCAATTGGTCTTCCACATTTGTTCACACAAGCTTTCAGATCATTGTTCAAGCATACAATTTTCCAACCAGGAATTTGTAATTAAAAAACCTATTCATTTGAAAACATCATAAAAATACCATCCATCACTCTACCATATCCATTTTAAATACATTTTCAAACATTGTGAATATAATGTGAAAACCCACTAGAAAGAAAAACTAAATCACACAACATTTTTAAGATTCCAAACAGGCCTATATACAATTTAAATACCCATCATTTTCCAAAATTTCCAAATTATACATAACTCTGAACATCATTTCAAAAAAAATACATTTTTTTAAACCATGAAAACATTGATGTAACACCCCAAGCTTCCATGGTATGCTCCTCTTTGAATAATAGAGCAGCGTGTGTTGTACGCAACCTCAAGTTCTAACAGACCGCGACCAATAAAAGTAGCAGTTATGAATAGTAATACCCACTTTTAGAAATTATATAAATTTTATATTTCAAAATGGACTTCATTTTTGGATTTGGAATATCGAAATTAGCCTATGTTGAATTGCTTGGTATTTTTTTGAGAACTTCCAATTTTTGATGAATAGTGAAAAATAATTAAAAATAGCTTTTTTAATCAAAATATTTTATAGTGATAAATTATAAAATTGAGTAGTTATAAAGTGTAATTAGAATATATTTTTACCATTTTATCCAATGTTGGTCATTATAATTAATTTCACTTTGAAATTGGACAAACAATTGTCAATCTTTTGATTGATATTCTTTCTTAAAAACACGTTATTTGTTGTGACAGCGAGAATTAATTATTAAATTAATTAATTCAACTTATATATTTTGAATTTTTTAAAATAAAAATCATTTTTGAATTAGGAATATCAAATATAGTTTAGGGATAATTTTTGGTGTTGTTCTGAAAAACTTCGATTTTTGATGAATAGTGAAACCACTAAGTGGTAGTTAAAAAACTGATTTTTCGTTTAAATGAAATTTTACCACCTCTGTGGTTTGAATTTACAAAATATTACATAAATCATTTTCATTATGAAGTAAAATTTGGTTCAATGGGATTAAAATAATTTTTGGTGAATAGTAACTTTTAAGTTCTATTAATCGCGATTAAAGGTAATTAGTGTAACTTAAGGTAAATATAATGTTATAAAAATATGAAATTACCTTTACACTTGTCCTAACATTATTGGGTGAGTCATGGCCGACAAATAAAATCCTTGGGTCAACTTGGGGACCCCATGGAGCCACTTGGGTAAGAAAATGACATTATTAACTTTTTATTTAATGTAAAAATAAAATTGTCACAAACATGTGTTTTTTTACTAAAACAATTATTACATGGGGTTATATAAGTTAAATTTTTTACTATAAATATTAATTTAAAATCTAAAACGATTTCCAACATCATGGTAATTTTTTTATAATTTTTAGACATTAAATAAATTAAAGGTTTATGACACCATGATGATGCTACGATTACCTCATTAATTAACGATTTACACAAAATGAATAGATAATGTAAAATTTAAGACTTACACTTGTATAAAACCTATTGTATGGGTATATTTAAAGACCTTATCACCTTATCCTCGAAATATATCATTTTGGGAACTTTTAAATCCGAAAATCAATTCATAATAATGTAACATTTCATGACCGTCCAAGAGTGCCCCTCCTCTCCTCTTATAAAAGGCCTCCACCTCTACCACCTTATTCACACCATAAAATCCATTTGGCTCGGCCAACCTCTGCCCAAATACTCTCTAAAATTTCCCTTATTACTCATAGAAGCCTCAAATTGGGCAGAAGTCTTCCCAAGAAAGCCTTTGTCTCAAATCAAAAAGAGTTACCCGATTTTAAGGTATTGTATTCTGTTATGTTATTTTATTTTATTTTTCTTCTCCAACCACTTAAACTCTTTTTATTACTTTCTTTTGTAACAACACAAGTATCTTAAATATACTAATATGTTGTTATGAGAAGTATTTTATTTACACTTACACACACCTTCGTCTAATGGTTAAAGAACATACTATTTCCGTGGTTGGCGAATTTCTGTCTCACGAAACGATGATTGTTCAATATTTTTTTAACACCTCTCATGGTGGCCATTAAGATGTAACTATATTTTTATATGATATATATTATGTTTATGTTTTCTTTATTCTTCTGTATTTCTCATTTATGGCATGCCTTTATGATTTCCATTATGGGTAAAATCGATAATTTCATTTTAGGAAGTGCGGACTACCGCCCCCTCAAAGTGATTTAAATCATTAATGCCATATGTGGGATGTATAAATGATGGAGTAAATTATTTTATATATTATATTTTACCGGAATTATAATATAACTTTATATCATTATGATTTCATTCCATTAAATATGAAATAGAAATGAAATTAGCGTTCATGCGTACGTACGGCTTACCGTCTCCATGAACGGTGCATTTCATTTCATACCTCTAAATGTTATGTAATATTATCAATGAATGTATATACTGGATATATATGATATATATGATATATATATCATGAATATAATTCTAGAGATAATGGATATTCTACCACATAAACAACTTGTAATTATAAGAAGTTTATTTTGACTCAAGTACCAAAGACCGACAAAACGACCGTTATTAACATAAATAATTACATAACGTTCATAACATGGTAATAAGTGATATAAAAGGAACAATAAAATTGAAAAATGGTCTTAAAAAATTATAAATTAACTCTAGTTTATTATTCAGGAGGTTAAATAATGATCGAGTCAAGTCGGACATGAGGTAAGGGAACTTCTTAACCCAATTTCCGTTCTTTGGGTTAATCTCCTATTTTAAAATTATGTCATGATATTATTATGTTCTATCTTTTATTTGTAATTATTTATTTTTACTTATAGTTAATACACATAATAGATCTATTTTATTTAAAAAATGATCTTTGTAAGGGAACTTCCTAACCCAATTTATTTTCTTTGGGTTAATCTCCTACTTTCAAATTATGTCATGATATTATTATGTTCTATCTTGTATTTGTACTTTATTTATGTGTAATTATAGTGAATACATATAATAGATCTAATTTATTTTAAAAAATGATTTTTGTAAGGGACTTTGTCTCAATCTCCTTTCATTGAGACATATTTTTTTTATACACAACTTTCCTTTATATGATGTATAAAACCCTTTGACTTTTACTTTTATTCAAAAGGAATCTTTTTATATGAAACATTTTTAATAAACGAAAAAAGGAATGTTTTGTCTTACGTATGCGGTGACAATGACTTCTCCACCGCCGTGAGCATTATTTGAGTTTCGGCTTCCTCTACAAGCCATAATTGTTTTTAAATGAAAAATAAATACAAAGTTTTAATTTTCTTTTATTTTAGTGTTGAAAATAGTGTTGAAAGTGTTTTTATTATATCAATGTGTTGTATTGATATCTTGTGATTGAAATGTTATGTTTTCTTTATGCATGTTTTATGTGATATTATTATGTTATGGTTTATGATATGTTTAAACCTGTTCACATGAGAAATGCATTGGACTTAATAAGTGACGGGTGGAGCCCGCTATAGCTCCTCGATGCATCAGTAAGTCTCATGAGACAAACTAGTATCTTGGCATGAGGCCTTGACAAAATCTTATTTGTAGTCTTGGCATGAGGCCTTAGCTACGTGGTTATGATAGTCTGAAATTATGCATTCCATCATTATGAAAGTGGTTATTGATATTGCATGTGATTATTTGACCAGTAGAATATCCATCTGAATAAGTAAATGGAATTACTCCATTTTAATTTTTTCATATTATGTTGAAGTTCATGTTTAAAAAGATTTTTTTAGTTATACATTGCCTTAAATGTTTATGTTTTTTTATGAAAGCTTCCGCTATTTTGTTATCCTTACTGAGCATCTGAGCTCACCTCTTTAAATCTTTTAATTTTTCCAGGATGTGAAGAAGTATTTTATGAATGACCTGAAGGGATAATATGAGGGGATATGTTGACAATATGTTGTTGTAGTTTTGTATTACTTTATGATGTAATGTAAAACTTATGAATGTATCTAGTGTTTCAAGGCTACTAAAATAATCGGTCATTCGAGACTTGATCTTTGTGATCATGAAAATGTTACATAATAATGAACCTACTCTGGGTAACTGGGGTTGGGGCATTACAGTTGGTATTAGAGGTAGTTTAGTACTAACTTTGGAAGATAGATTTAGATAAACTCTGATTTGAGAACATAGACCTAAGATAAAATTTGAGGATTATTATAGAATAACTTCCTATAATTTTGGTATTATAGAGATTTTGTGAGTTTTCCGAGAAATACATCCTTGTCTGGATACGAGAAAGTAGAGGCGGCTCTAGCATAGATGTTCCTAGGTGTAAAACCTGAAAACACAGCTTTGAGCTAGACTCGAATGAGAACTGGTGCACGACAACGGGCCTTGCTGCACTCTTGGTTACGACACTCCCGAGAGATATGCTTAGGATAATTCTCATTTTCATTACAAACCATTATGAATGGTTTATGAGTATATACTTCCTCAAAGAAAACATTTTTATGATTATGGATTATATCCATAAACTGTTCAATTTATGTTAAGTGTTTTGAAAGTTTGTAATTATGTATTTTGATTCATAAACTAATATAGTTTATTCCATTGTTTAGAAATGGTGCCTAGTGGGAGGAATGGAAATCATATAAATGCACGTACTCCATGTAGGGATTTCCCTCCTTCTCAAAATAATTATAGGGGAGATGGTGATACAACTGGTGGTAATTAGCTTATCACCATATTGGGACAACTCACTCAGGTTATGAATAACAACCTTACTCATGTGGAGCACCCTGATCCGCAACGTGGAGGATCAATGTTAGACCGCTTCATGAGGCAGAAACCACCGACATTTAATGGGGGTACAAATCCATTAGTAGCTGAGAAATGGATAAACTCTTTAGAGAAAATATTCCACGCCTTGGGGAGTAGTGAAAGGGAGAAGGTTGTCATGGTAGTTTACCGCCTCACTGGAGATGCCGATCAATGGTGGTCGCTGATTCAAAACACAAAGGAAGATGAAGAAGTATCAAGTATGGAATGGAGAGAGTTCAAAGATATTTTCTTAGAAAAATACTTTCCACATGACCATCGAGAAGATATGGAAAGACAATTTCTGAGTCTGAGGCAGAAGGAGGATGAGAATGTCGCAAAGTATGAAGCTAACTTTACAAGGTTAGCGAGGCATGCTGCAGATTATATACGTTACCCAAGAAGTAAGATTGATCATTTCTTTGATGGGTTAAAACCATTTCTCCATCGATAATTAGTCTCAAAAACCTTCTCATCATACGAATATATTGTCTCGTATGCTATCAAGAAATAAAAGGAATTCTCCAAGTCTTATGACAATAAAGTAAAGCAAGAGAAGAAGAGAAAAGTGGAACAAGAGACAGATAAAGGGAAAAAGGGAATGAAGGATTTTCCATTATGCGATAATTGTGGGAAGAATCACCCTGGTACTTGCCTAAAAGGAATGGGAGTTTGTTATAAATGTGGAAAAAAAGGTCACCAGGCTCGTGATTGTAAGAGAACAAAAGAGGCTATTAATGTTGAATGCTATAATTGAAGAGAAATGGGGTGTTATGAAAATTAATGTCCTAAGTTCCAAAAAAAACTTACCTCAGAAAAGGACAAGGGATCAAGGCCAATCGTATGTTGTTACTATAGTTGAAGTGTAATAATTAATGTATTGGTGATTTTGGACTCAAGGATTACATTCTTGTTATGAGAATAATGTGATATATTGTACTGTATTACTTGTTGTTTTAATTAAGGTTTTAATGTGATAAAGGTAATAATATTTTTAGTATGTGACAATAAGAGAAACATTGCTTTGTTTGAGGAATCTGATGATACAATTGATTTTGGAATTTAGAGACCTTCTAGAGAAAGTCTAGATGGAGGTATTTTGGATAACTATAAAGGTTGGAATGGATTAAGTTGAACTTTGGATAGTATTGTTTGAGGTTAAAATATTTATGAAGATTATTTTTGGAATATTATAATACTATATTTTTAGGAAAAGGACAACCTACAGGTTGGGGGATAACCCGTCGCATCGGACAAAGCTGTAGGAATCGAACCCACAACCATAGTCCGACATGACTTTATTACCTACCACTAGCCTACAGGAAGTCCCTGGTTATTAAATTTTTTTTCCCAATCTAAATGGTATGTGTTAATATTTGTAACCTTATAGAATTATGATAAATAGAATATTTTTGAGTTTTATTACCTTTTGGAGTGAAAGATGGGTTTGTGGTAAAAATTTATTAAAGAATGAAAGTCTACATGACATGTAAGTATATTTCATCACATTATTAGTAAATCTCCTAAATAAATTCCACAACTTTATGAAAGGTAACATAAAACAAAATTTTTTTCGATTAACTTTTCCAATTGGGGAATCAATGACTGTTTAACTAATCACAAGTGCATAATTTTCTTGTAGTTAACTTTCTTTTAATCATGTTTTATACAACTCTCCATCAGACCATGATGGTTTGTTTTTCCTCCATATCCATAATTTCATAGAATCCTAGTATGGGCTATCTCGGGTGACCTTTGTACTTCTCTTTCTTTATTTTAAAGTTATATTTTTATTAACCTTATTTCCAATGTGGGTTTTCCACAAAGTTATTTTCTATTTCCAACATTTTATTTTCAAAGAAAAATTTTAAATTGCGAGGACACAACTTATTGAAGGAGGGTAGAATTTAACACCCCAAACTTCCATGGTACGCTCCTCTTTGAATAATAGAGCAGCATGTGTTGTACGCAACCTCGAGTTCTAACACACTACGACCAATAAAAGTAGTAGTTATGAATAGTAATACCCACTTTTTGAAATTATATATATTTTATTTTTCAAAATGGACTTCATTTTTGGATTCGGCATATCTAAATTAGCCTATGTTGAATTTTTGGTATTTTTTTGAGAACTTCCAATTTTTGATGAATAGTGAAAAATACTTAAAAACAAGTTTTTTAATAAAAATAATTTATAGTGATAAATTATAAAATTGAGTGTTTCTAAAGTGTAATTTGAATATATTTTTATCATTTCATCCAATGGTGGTCATTAGAATTAATTTCACTTTGAAATTGGACATAAATAATTGTCAATATTTTGATTGATATTCTTTCTTAAAAACACGCTATTTGTTGTGACAACGAGAATTAATTATTAAATTAATCAATTAAACTTATATGTTTTGAATTTTTTAAAATAGACATAATTTTTGAATTATGAATATCAAATATAGCTTAAGGTTAATTTTTGGTGTTGTTCTGAAAAACATCGATTTTTAATGAATAGTGAAACCATTAAGTGGTAGTTAAAAAACTGATTTTTCATTTAAATGAAATTTTACCACCTCTGTGATTTGAATTTCCAAAATCCGACATACATCATTTTCATTAGAATTTAAAATGTGGTTCAATGGGATTAAAATTATTTTTGGTGAATAGTAATGTTTAAGTTCTATTAATCGCGATTAAAGGTAATTAGTGCAACTTAAGGTAAATATAATGTTATAATAATATGAAATTTACTTTACACTTGTCCTAACCTTATTGAATGAGTCATTTACGACAAAGACAATCCATGGGTCAACTTGGGGACCCCATGGATTCACTTGGGTAAGAAAATGACATTAATAACTTTTTATTTAAAGTAAAAATAATATTGTCACAAACATGTGTTGTTTTACTAAAACAATTATTACATGGGGTTATATAAGTTAACTTTTTGACTATAAATATTAATTGGAAATATAGAAACATTTCCTACATCATGGTAATTTATTTATAATTTTTAGACATTAAATAAATTAAATTTTTTATGACACCATGATGATGCAGCGATTACCTCATTAATTAACGATTTAAATAAAATGAAAAGATAATGTAAAATTTAGGACTTAAACTTGTCTAAAACCTTTTAGATGGGTATATTTAGAACCCTTATCACCTTATCCTAGAAATATATCATTGTGGGACCTTTGATACCCGAAAAGCACTTCATAATAATGTAACATTTCATGACCTTCCAAGAGTGCCCCTCCTCTCCTCTTATAAAAGGCCCCCACCTCTACCACATTATTCACACCATCAAAGACATTTGGCTCAGCCAAACTCAGCCCAAAATACTCTCTAAACTTATCTATATTACTCATAGAAGCCTCACATTGTGCAGAATTCTTCCCAAGGAAGCCTTTGGCTCAAATCAAAAAGCGTTACACGATTTTAAGGTAATGTCTTCTCTTATGTTATTTTGTATTATTTTGCTTCTCCATCCCCTTAAACTCTTTTTATTACTTTCTTTTGTAACAAAAACAGTATCTTAAATATACTATTATGTTTTTATGAGAAGGATTTTGTTTAAACTTACACACACATTCGTCTAACGGTTAAAGAACATACTGTTTCTGTGGTTGGAAAATTTCTGCCTCACGAAACGATGATTGTTCAATCTTCTTTTAACACCTCTCATGGTGGACATTAAGATTTCAATATATTTATATATGATATATATTATGTGTATGTTTTCCTTATGCTTCTGTATTTCTCATTTATGTCATGCCTTTATGATTTCCATTATGGGTAAACGCGATAATTTCATTTTAGGTTGTGCGGACTACCACCCCCTCAAAGTGATTTGAATCGTTAATGCCATATGTGGGATGTATAAAGGATGGAGTAAATGATATTATATATTATATTATACTTTAATTATAATATAACTTTATATAATTATGATTTCATTCCATTAAATACAAATTAGAAATGAAAGTAGCGTTCATGCGTACGTTCGGCTTACCGTCTCCATGAACGGTGCATTTCATTTCCTACCTCTAAATGTTAAATAATATTATGAATGGATGTATATACTAGATATATATGATATATATTATATCTAAATCATGAATATAATTCTGTAGATAATGGTTATTCTACCACATAAACAACTTGTAATTATAAGAAGTTTATTTTGACTCAAGTACCACAGATCGACAAAATGACCGTTATTAACATAAATAATTACATAATGTTCATAACATGTTAATAAGTGATATAAAAGGAAAAATAAACTTGTAAAATGTTCTTAAGTAATTATAAATTAACTATAGTTTATTATTCAGGAGGTTAAATAACGATCGAGTCAAGTCGGACACGAGGTAAGGGAACTTCTTAACCCAATTTCCGTTCTTTGGGTTAATCTCCTACTTTCAAATTATGTCATGATATTATTATATTATATCTTGTATTTGTAATTTCATTATGTTTACTTATAGTGAATAATCAATATAGATAAATTTTATTCAAAAAATGATCTTTTTAAGGGAACTTTTTAACCCAATTTCTATTCTTTGGGTTAATCTCCTACTTTCAAATTATGTCATGATATTATTATGTTCTATCTTGTATTTGTACTTTATTTATGTGTAATTATAGTTAATACACATAATAGATCTATTTTATTTAAAAAAATGATCTTTTTAAGGGACTTCGTCTCAATCTTCTTTCATTGAGTCATATTTTTTTTATACACAAATTTCCTTTATACGTTGTATAAAACCCTTTGACTTTTACTTTTATTCAAAAGTATTCTTTTTATACAAATAATTTTTACTAAACGACAAAAGGAATCTTTTGTCTTATGTATGCGGCGACAACGACTTCTCCGCCACCCTGACCATTATTTGAGTTTCGGCTTCCTCTACAAGCCATAACATTTTTTAAATGAAAAATAAATACAAAGTTTTAATTTTTTTTATTTTGGTATTGAAAATAGTTTTGAAAGTGTTTTTATTATATCAATGTGTTGTATTGATATCTTGTGATTGAAATGTGGAAATGTTATGTTTCCTTTATGCATGTTTTATGTGATATGATTATGTTATGGTTTACGATATGTTTAAACCTGTTCATATGAGGAATGCATTAGACTTAATAAGTGACGGGTGGAGCCCTCTATAGCTCCTCGATGCGTCGATAGGTCTCATGAGACAAACTAGTGTCTTGGAAAGAGGCCTTGACAAAATCTTATTTGTAGTCTTGGAACGAGGCCTTGGCTATGTGGTTATGATAGTCTGGAATTATGCATTCCATCATTATGAAAGTGGTTATTGATATTTCATGTGATTATTCGACCAGTAGAATATCCATGTGAATAAGTAAATGGAATTATTTCATTTTACTTTTTCCATATTATGCTGAAGTTCATGTTTAAAAGGCTTTTTTTTAGTTATACATTGACTTAAATTTTTATTTTTATTTATGAAAGCTTCCACTATATTGTTATCCTTACTGAGCATCTCAGCTCACCCCATTCAATCTTTTAATTTTTCCAGGATGTGAAGAAGTATTTTATGAATGACCTGAAGGGATATTATGAGGGGATATGAAGACAAGATGTTGTTGTAGTTTTGTATTACTTTATGATGTCATGTAAATCTTATGAATGTATCTATTGTTTCAAGGATACTAAACTAATCAGTCTTTCGAGACTTGATCTTTGTGATCATGCCAATGTTACACAGTAATGCACCGACTCTGGGTAACTAGGGTCAGGGCGTTACAATTGAGATGACACTGAGGCTTAAATTGGATTGGGAAAGAGAGGAGGAAGAAAGGGTTAAGTGTTTTGACAATCAAGTATGTATGTTAGACAAGGCCATCATCATTTATTGGAACACCCACTTGTTCACTCTTTTCTCATATGGATGATCCCACATCTAAACTCTATATCATAAAATACCAAGAATATACCTAAAATATTATAGAGAACCAAAAATTTCACACAAAGCTCTTGTCACCATCAAACTAAACCACCAAAATATATCTAATTCCAAACATGCTCTCAAACCATTCAATTTCATAAAAATGAACCAAACCACATTTTACAAAAAACTTTTCACACATGAATAAATAGGCATATATAAGATATCACCTATAAAAACAAATTTACAATTCATTAAAATTGTTATGTGCATAAATTTAGAAGCATAATAAATAAACTTCTTCAAATACCTTTTTCCTTCATTTTACAAACATTAAAGCACCATAATAAATTAACCAAATGCATCACATGTGTGAAAAAAATTATAAATTAATTATACACAAATAAGAATCAATGTACTTTATAGGAAAGGTAAATAATGGAAAAACATAACTTAAACGATTTTTTATGTAATGAAACTCTCAGAAAAATAAGAATAGTCCCCCAAGAACAATCCAAATGACCTAGATCCAAAAGAAATTGAGGCACACACAAAACATAACCCCTGGGGTTTTTCTAAGAGGGAAAAACCACAAGGAAATCTAAGGAAACCAATAGAGAATGAGAAAAGGGAGTGAAAAATGGACAAATATCCTAAAAACTTGCCTAAGAATCTTAAAGAAGCATTCATAGAGGGACGATAATCAATGAAAGAGGGGTTTGGTAACCCTATCATCTTCGAAAAAATTCCCAAGAAGAGGAAATACCGATATAGTCTAAAAACAGAAAAGGGAAATCTTGGAATTTAAAATTTTAAGAAATCTAGGAGACTTGCATGGTTAGGATGCACATTTTCTCAAACCGTGTGCAAACCATGAAGTAGACAATGCCCAAATGGACAGAACCTCACACAAAGTCACTGCATGATTTCACAAACATGAACATCCCATTCGACCTATTTTTGGACCACAAAATAGGACACACGATTACTTGGGTGAGGATGCATGATTTACCTAAAATGTTGAAAAACCATGAACATGCCAAAAACTCACCCAAAACTTCCAAAAATCAAAAAATTTAAACAAAGTCTCAACATGAACCTAAACAAAAAATACCCAAAGACAAGAAAGGAATAAAATAAATGAGTATACATATAAGTACTGGACATATCACATACATAATCTTGAATTTAGTCATGAAAACACTTCCTTTATATTGATGATATTTTCAAGTTTATAGATTTCGATAATTGGGACATAAAACATTCATTACGTTACACATTATTACATAGTGGATACCATAAAAAGAGTCTCCATTTTTTCAAAATATAAAACATTAAAACTTAAAACATGATTCTTTGAAAATTATTCATCATTTAATATAGATTTCATCTTTGTTTCACACATCCATTATCTTTTCAAAGTAATTTAAAAACTTTGGATGTGAACGATAGCTTAGTAAGGGATGAAAAAGAAGGAAAGAGCACATTAGTCCATGAATACAAGTAACGTATGAAATAATTTTCAAAATACTTTCTTGTCACCCATATGTACTTAGTTCGTGTAACATGGGAATTACGAAATATCCAAAAAAACTAGAAAATAAATATAATCATAAAGGTATCAGGGGTAATTAAATACATAATATTGTAACCCTCATGACTACTTTATAATTTGTAACCCTCACATCTACCTAAAAATTTGTGTAACCATCGTAGTTACACATGGAGTAACCATACAGCCGACCACTAACTTAAACATACCCAATGAATTAGAGGGAGATTTAAGTCCCAACCTTCATCATAAATAATTATAATGAACCAAAACATAATCATGAAACATGAATACTTCCATAAAAACATTTATTTGGAATTTTGTAAAACAGAAATTTAAAAGAGGATTTTAAAAAAGAAATCCACTTATAAATTACATACAATTGAAGAGAGGTTTAATAGAGTTGATATAGTATGTATATATACTATAATTACACATAATAAAACATAATATAAACATAACCCATCACCTAAACAATTTAAATAGCACATAAATAATGAAGTAGATGGTTAACCCAAAGAATGGAAATCGGGTTAAGAATTACCTTACCTTAGGCTTGTCTTACTTGAAACATGTTTAAAATTATTTTATAATAGTTAAAAAAGTTTTATTAGTATTTTAAAGAAATGTTTCCATGTTTATAGAATATTATATGATCATTTCATCACATCATTTTACCCATTAATTGTTAGTATTTTGCTGCTTAAACTGTTTTTGGGTGAGTTCTTTACATGATTTCCATGATTGGTTCATGATGGATGTTCTTGTTTATTGGAAGTGAAACTATAGAATTAGAATGAAAAGGTACTTAAATATTTCTAGAAACATAATTTATACCATTTATCAATTTTATTCTTTATCTGAGGATGATACACATGTTAATGCATTAATGATGTTTGTTTGGATCATTTTAGTCGTTCTTTGATAATAACAACCTCATTTTGTCTCATAAATTAAACCATGAGTAAAAACTAATTCCATAACCATTGATGAGAAATAATACATATATTATAACCTGGTTTAACCATAAAAATGGTTTCACAAACAAACTTGAAATAATTAATTTAAATTGAAATCACATCTTCTATGATTTTGGTAATTCGACACATCACAAACAATGTTTTTATTCCTTGAATTAGTGGGAGAGGAGAAGAATAATGATGATTAATATTCCATGAACATGAGAACATATAGAAAATACATTATTCTAGAGCATCCATGCCTCTTGGTTAAAATGAGGTGAGGAAAGAAGAATAAAATAAAGGAATATTTAAATAAAAGAAAACTTGAGAAATTTATTACGAAAATTCTGCAGCCTAATTGCGTCTCTTAAAATTTCATAAAAATTGTTTGATGAGAGAAAGGGATATCTAATCACTCTTACATAATATGTACAGTAAGGGGGAATATGGAATGAAATATCCCAACATAATCCAAAGGTAAAGAAAGACAATAACATAAAATGAATGAAAAGAAAGAAAATAAAATAGGATGTTTACCTCTTGATCTCTTCTCTTTGAGATCCTTCTTTAAGGGCTTCAGTTTTTGTCTTTTGGTGAGACCAGAATCTATAGGAAGTGGGTAAGAGCCTTTTTAGGAGTATTGGGTAGAAATTAGGCATAGATCAAGGCTTTAGAGGTGTGGGGAGAAGAGGGGAGTGAAGGTGGTATTTATAGTGGAGGATAAGGGGTATTTTTCCTTATTTTAATCATTATTATAATATTTTTGCCCATGATTATGAATAGTCATAGTTCATGTTACCTAAAATAGTAATAATGGAATGTGAGTTTGAACCAAGTGTCCTTGAATCACTTATGATTTCATAAATAGTGAATTTTACTGATAATTTGATTATACAGTATTTTATCGTATTTCACTATTCATCAAAAATTAAAGAATTTCAGAAAAATACCAAAAATTTACTCTAACAATTTTTCGATATGTAAAATTGAAAAATGAAGTCCATTTTTTGAAAATAATTTTATAAATATTTTTAATTGAATTTTTAAATAAAAGCATACTTAATTCAAAAATTTACAATTCTAATTCTATAACAACTTCTATATCACGATGAAAAAGTAACCATGATGTTATTATCTTAAATAATTATGAAAATAAAATAATAATATAATTTACTATTCATTAGAGTCATATTAATATTCATATTACTATTCATAAGGGTATGTTACTATTCACAAAAAAAAGTTGGTTTAATCAAACTCCAAATTACTTACTGAACACAATTGTAGAAGACAATTTCTTGAAATTCAATACATAGTAGTGGAAAAATTATGTTTAAAGGCTAGTTATAAATATCTACATCAAACAAAGTTCCATGCATTTATATTTATATTTATAAAAACATGGGTTGTTACGTTATCCCCACCTTCTGGAAATTGCGTCCTCGCAATTTTATTTACTTATTAAACAACTTAGGGTACTTTTCCCTCATAGAAATTTGAGAATCCCATGTTGCTTCTTTAACTAGGTGGTCGATCCACAAAACCTTTACCTGGTGGATTACTTTATTCCTCAATACCTGTTCCCTTTGATCAAGAATATGAACTGGTTTCTCTTCATAAGAAAGGGTCTCTTCCTGCTAAACTTCCTTTGGGCTCAAGACAAGTGATGAATTTGGCACATACTTTCTCAACATCGAAACATGAAAAACATTGTGCACCTGAGACAAACTCAGAGTCAAAGCTACACGGTATTCCACTATTCAAACTTTATCCAAGATTTTAAAAGGACAGATGAACCATGGATTTATCTTCCCTTTCTTTCTAAAACGCATCACATTTTTCCAAGGAGGGATTTTAATGAAGACATGGTCACCTACCTCTAAAGTGAAGTCTTTCCTTATGTTATCTGCACAACTTTTTAGCCTGCTCTGAGCTGTCCTCATGTGCTGCTGGACCATCCTCATTTTCTCATCCACTTCTTCTACTAATTCTAGCCCCATAAACTTTCTTTCACAAACTTCATCCCAAAACACGAAAGACCAACACGAATTCCCATACAAGGCCTCAAAAGGTTCCATAAGAATACTGGAATAAAAACTATTATTATAAGAAAACTCATCTAAGGAAATATGTTGATCCCAACTTCCCTGGTAGTCCATTGAACAATCTCAAAACATATCATCCAAATTTTGAATCGTTCGTTCTGACTACCTATCTGATTAAGGATGAAAAGCTGTACTGAAATTTAACTCTATGTCTAATGACTTCTGAAGTCCCTTCAAAAATTAATAAGTGAACTTGCAATCTCGGTCAGATACAATGGAAAGAGGAACTCCATGTAACCTGACAATCATCTTGAGGTACAATCAAGAAATCTGATCCAAAGACATTGTATCTCGAATTGAAAGAAAAGGTGCATATTTTGTTAGCTGATCAAAAATAACCCAAATTGAATTGTTACCTCGAAGAGTCTTTGGTAGTCACACCACAAAGTCCATGGATACATTCTCTCATTTCCTCTTTGGCACTGGAAATAGATGAAGCATCCGCTTCGGTAACTACCGCTATGCATTAACCTATTGACATGTCAAACATTTCATGGTAAAATCAGCAATATCTCTTTTCATTCTATCCCACCAATAACACTCATGAAGGTCTATGTACATCTTAGTACTGCCATGATGAACTGAAAATGGAGAACTATGATTTTCACACAATAATTATTTTTTTTCAAATCGGAATCACATGGCACACACATCCTTATACCAAATCTCAAAACACAATTGCTATCAAGATTAAATTCTAGAAACTTACCCATTTCATCCAATTCTACCTTTTTTCTCTAGCTCACGGTATTTTTTCTAAGCATGCTTAATTCTGTCTGACAACGAAGACTGTACAAAAACCTAGAACAAAATAGAGGTATTTATTGCACCAACAACTTCTAATACAAAATTCATCAAATAATTAATCAGGGGATCATGTTCCAAACATAGCATAGTTAATGATTCATGATGTTTTCCACTGAAGGAATCCTCCACTTTGTATTCTTTTCGAGGATGGTAATTGATCGTGCAGTCATAATCCTTTATTAGTTCCATCCATTTTATCTACCACATGTTTAATTCCTTATGAGTGAATATATACTTCAGAATTTTATGGTCAGTATATATTTGACATTTGGCTCCATATAAATGATGTCTCTAAATTTTCAAAGAAAAAACCACAACTTCAAATTCCAAATCATGTGTGGGATAATTTCTCTTATGAGGTTTAAGTTATCTCGAAGTATAGGCAATTACACAATCATTATGCATCAAAACACAAACAATTCCCTTCAAAAAATCATCATTGTAGATGAAAAACTCGCCATTTCGGGAAGGTAAGGAAAAAACTGGAGCATTCACCAATCTATTTTTTAGTTCCTGAAAACAAACATCACATTCCTCTATCAAAAATTTTTTAACCCCTTTTGTGTTAACTTAGTTATCGGGCTTGATAATCATGAAAATTTCTTAACAAACTATCGATAATAACCTGATAACCCAAGAAAACTACGAATCTCTATAACATCTATGGGTGTTGGCCATTCATCAACCAACTTTGTTTTGGCAGGATCAACTATTATTCCCTCTTTATTTACAATGTGCCCATGAAAAGAAATCTTTTGCAACCAAAAATCACACTTGCTGAATTTTCAATATGGTTTTATTTATTTTATGTTTTGTAAAACAACCCTTAGATGTTTTCCGGGGTCCTCTTTATTTTTTGAAAATACCATAATTTCATCAACAAATACAACCACAAACATATCCACGAACTCATGAAGTAATCTATTCATAAGATTCAGGAATAAAATAGGTGCATTAGTTAACACAAAGGGCATAACAACAAATTCTCAATGCCTGTATCTAGTATGAAATGACATTTTTGGGATTTCATCCACCTTCACCTTTAGCTGATGGTATCCAGATCTCAAGTCAATCTTCGAAAAGTACTGATCTCCATAGAGCTGATCAAACAAGTCATCGATATGAGGTAAAAGATACTTGTTTTTAATAGTGATGTTATTCAAAGCTCTATAATAAATGAAAAGTCTCATGGGACCATCTTTCTTTTTGATAAACAAAACCTGATCTCCCCATGGTGAAGTGCTAGGAGGAATGAATCATTTATTAAGAAAATATTGCAACTGGTTTTTCATTTCGAGAAGTTTTATTTGATCCATATGATAAAGGGGTTTTAAAATTTTCTTAGCATTAGAATCTAAGTCAATTGTGAATTCCACTTCCCGATCATGTAATGTACCAGGTAACTCATCGGGAAAAAACATCAAGGTATTCATTTACCACCAGCACATAATTCATCAGAATAGATCCTTTTTTTTCAATAATATTATCAAGATAACTTTCATTTACATCTTTCAATAGTTTCTCAGCTTCCTGATATGTTATCAATTGTATGGGTTCATTCTTGTATACAAACTAAAACTCTTTATAAAAAACAACTTCTTTAGATCTACAGTCAATATTAGCATCATAATCAGAAAGCCAATCCATTCTCAGAATAACATCAAACTCGACTAAGGGTAAAACAAAAAGGTTTGGAGGTAAAGTCTTTCAAAATAACAAAATATAAAGATTCTTATAATTCCTCTATACAATAATAATTCCTCTGGTTTTTTAAGAAAAATTTTGGGTCTCATTTGTTGAGGTGATATTTCTAATTTACCAGAAAATTTCTCAGAGGTGATGGAATGTGTAGACCCTGTATCAAACAAAACTATAATGAAACATGAGGTAACAAACAAAGTACCTGACACAACTTCATTAGATGGCCTAACCTCTACTGTCATTGTCTCAAAGGATCTCACTACATGTTTCTTCTTGTAGTCCGACTTCTTTGGATAACTCAGATCCCTCTTTGGGTAGAATTTTTCATAATGACCCATCTCACCACATTTAAAACACTTTATAGATTACTTATCATGATTAGTCTTAGGATCATTTTCATTGTAATATCAGGCCATATGTTCAAACTTACCATATTTAAAACACTTCCCAGTTTTTTAAGACATTCCCCATGGTGTTTCTTGCCACACTATTTATAAATTGGAAATTAGATTTTCTTACCATCATATTTCTTTGGTTGATTCTTAACCATTGATTTACATCAGGACCTTTTCGTCTCTTTGTTTCCAAAATGCACGTGATCATCGGCAAACTCCATCTCTACCCTCTCAACACATCGTACAAGTTTCTCATAACTTCTGAATTCACGGTAGGCCAACTCCCTTTGATACCTTGGCTTAAAACCTGAGTAAAAGCGGTTGATTTATCTATCAAGATCCAAAATAAGATATCGAGAATACCTCGCCAGTCGGGTGAAGTTCTCTTCATACACAGCCACTGAATATTCCTCCTTCTGTTTCAATTAAAATAATTTCTTATTCATTCTAATTGACACCACCTTAGGAAAATGTATTTTAAGGAAACAACTTTTAAATTCATCCCACTCTAAGGAATCAATATCCTCTCTAACTCTGATATTACTTACCATTGACCACCCCTGACCAGATTCCACTTCAAAATGATAAATGGAGAGACCTACATTTTGATTTTATGAACATCCCATTACATCAAAAATCTTTTCAAGGGATTTGATCCATCCTCCAGCTGCTACTGGGTCAGAAGATCCATTGAATGCTGGAGGGTTTTGTCTCATAAAATTTTCCACTACTATCATGTTTTGTTGTGGTACCTTTATTGGTTCTATTACATGTATTCCACCACCATTTAATTCCTACGTTAGCTAATCCATTATTTTCACAAACTGCTCAGTTCCAATCCCTACCATTCCGGGCTTTTTATCTAGAAGGATGTCATTCTGTCGGTGCCTCTCCTCTTCAGCATCCATATTCCTTCTAAGGAAAACCATTATAAACTAAAATATCTTAGATGAAGAAACATGGTAATCTTTAAATGCTAAAAAATTTCAAATTAATCATAGATTAAAAATCATTTATGTTATTCTTTTAACATCACCCTAGCCCCTAAATTTATCTAAACCATCCTCTGATACCAACTATAAAGACCCAGACATATCACATACATAATCTATAATTTAGTCAAGAAAATACTACCTTTAAATTATGGACCTTCTCAAGTTTAGAGCTTTAGATAATTGGTATATAACACATTCATGACATTACACATTATTACAGAGTGGATACCATAAAAACAACCTCCATTGGTTTCAAAATATAAAACATTGAAACTTAAAACACGATTCTTTGAAAATTCTTCATCATTTAACATGGATTCCTTATTTGTCTTACACATCCATTAACCTTTGAAAATCATTTTAAAACATGGTATGAGCATAAAATATTAGTAAGGGATGAAAAATAAGGAAAGAGCACATTAGTCCATGAATACTCGTAACATATGAAAGCATTTTCAAAAGACATGCTTGTCACCCATATATACTTACTTCGTGTAACATGATATTTACACAAGATACACAAAAAATATGAGAAAATAAATATAATCATAAAGTTATATTTGGGAATTACTTACATAATACTGTAAACTTCATAGATACTTTAATATTTGTAACCCTCAAGGCTACCATACAATTTTTGTAACCATCACAATTACACATGGAGTAACCATACGACAGAACTCCAAATTACACATACCGAATGCATTGGATGGATATATAGGTCCCTAACTTCATCATAAATAATTCCCAAGAACCAAAAAATAATCATACAACATGAATAATTCCATAAAAACAATGCTTTGGAATTTTGTAAAACCAAATTTTAAAAGACGATTTTAGAAATGAAATCCACTTATAAATTACATAAAATTGAAGAGATGTTTAATAGAGTCGATGGAGTATGTATATATACTGTAATTACACATAATAAAACATAATATAAATAGAAACCATCACACAAACTATTTAAATAGCATATAAATAATGAAGTAGAAGGTTAACCGAAAGAATGGAAATCGGGTTAAGAATTCCCTTACCTCAGTCTTGCCTCACTTAAAACTTGTTTAAACATCATGTATAATGGTTACAAGAGTGTTATTAGTATTTTAAAGAAATATTTTCTTGTTTATAACATCTTATATGATCATTTTATCACATCATTTCACCCTTTAATTGTTAGTATTTTGCTCTTTGAACTATTTTTGGGTGAGTTCTTTACATGATTTCCTTGATTGGTTCATGATGGATGTTCTTATTGATTGGAAGTGAAACTACAGAATTGGAATGGAAAGTAGTTACAAATTTCCAGTTCCATAATTTATACCATTTATCAATTGTAGGTTTTATCTAAGTAGGATAAATATGTTAAAACATTAATGATGTTTGTTTAGATCATTTTAGTGGTTCTTTGATAATAACAAACTCATTTGGTCTTATAAATTAAACCATGAGTAAAAAGAAATTATAGAACCATTGATGAGAAATAATACATATATTATAACTTGGTTCAACCATAAAAATGGTTCTATGACTAGACTTGATAGAATTAATTTAAATTGAAATCACATCATCCATGATGTCCGTAATTCATCACATCATGGACAATGTTTTTATTCCTTGAATATGTGGGAGAGGAGAAGAATAATGATGATGAATTTTCCATGAACATGAGAACATCAAGAATATACATGATTCTATATCTTTCATACCTCTTGGTCAAGAGGATGTGAGGAAGGTAGAAGAAAATAATGAAAGCTAGAAATAAAATAAATCTTGAAAAATTTATCATGAAAATTCTACAGCCTAATGGCATCTTGTAAAACTTCATAAAAATAGTTTGATGAGAGAAAGGGATATCTGATCACTCTTACATAATATGGAAATTAAGGGGGAATATGGAATGAAATATTCCAACATAATCCAAAGGGAAAGGAAGAGAATAACATAAAATGAAATAAAAGAAATAAAATAAAAGAGGGAGTTTACCTCTTGATCTCTTTTCCTTGAGATCCTACTTAAGGGCTTCGGTTTTGGTCTTTTGGTGAGACCAGCAGCTCTAAGATGTGGGGAAGTGCCTTGGGAGGAGTATTGGGTAGAACATAGGCATGGATGAAGGATTGAGAGGTGTGGGAAGAATAGGGGAGTGAGGGTGGTATATATAGGGTGGTATTTGATTATACGATATTTTACTATATTTCACTATTCATCGAAAATTAAAGAATTATAGAGAAATAAAAAAAATATTCCCTAACCATTTTTCGCCATGTAGAATTAAAAAATGAATTCAATTTTTTTAAAATTATTTTCTAAATATTTTTAATTTAATTATTAAATAAAATCATACTTGATTCAAAAATTAACAATTCAAATTCTATAACTACTTCTATATCACAATGAAAAATTAACCAAGATGTTATTATCTTAAAGCCATAAGAAAATAAAATAAAAATATAATTTACTATTCATTAGAATCATATTACTATTCATAATGGTATGTTACTATTCACAAAAAAACAGGTTGGTTTCACCAGACTCCAAATAACTTACTGAACACAATTTTAGATGAAAATTTCTTGAAATTAAAAACATAGCAGTCGAAAAATTAGGTTTAAAGGTTAGTTATAAATATCTAATTTGAACAAAGTTCCATGAATTTCTATTTATTTTTAGAAAAACTTGGGTTGTTACATTATCCCCACCTTCTGGAAGTTATGTCCTCATAATTTTATTTACTTATGAATTAATTGAGGGTAATTTTCCCTCATAGCATTTTCAAACTCCCATGTTGCTTCTTTAACCATGTGGATGCTCCATAAAACCCTTACCTGGTGGATTACCATATTTCACAATACATATTCCCTTGATCAAGAATCTGAACTGGTTTCTCTTCATAAGAATGGTTCTCTTCCAGCTGAACTGCTTCTGGGCTCAAGATAGGTAATGAATCTAGCACATACTTTTTCAACAAAAAAACATGAAAAACATTGTGTAACTGAGACAAACTAGGAGGAAAATCTACGCGGTATGCCACTGTTCGAACTTTATCCATGATTTCAAAAGGACCGATGAACCGTGGACTTAGCTTTCCTTTCTTATGGAAACACATCACACTTTTCCAAGAAGAGATTTTAAGGAAAACATGGCCACCTACCTCGAAAGAGAGGTCTTTCCTTCTGTTATCTCCTGCTTTGAGCTGTCCTGATGTGCTGCTGGATCATCCTTACTTTCTCATCCACTTATTCTACTAATTATGGCCCCATCAAGTTTCTTTCACCGACTTCTTTACAAAATGCTGGAGTCTGACACCAATTCCCATACAAGGCCTCAAAAATGTTCCATCTGAATACTGGAATGAAAATTTTAATTATAAGAAAACTCAACTAAGAAAATATGTTAATCCCAACTTCCCTGGTAGTCCATTGAACAAGCTCGAATCATAGCCTCTAATGTTTGAATCGTTCGTTCTGAATTCCCATCTGAATGAGGATGAAAAGCTATACTGAAATTTAACTCTGTTCCCAATGACTTCTGAAGTCCCTTCCAAAAGTTAGAAGTGATCCTAGTATCTCGATTAGATACAATGGTAAGAGGAACTCCATGTAACCTAACAATCTTCTTGAGGTACAGTTGAGAAAGCATATCCAATGACATTGTATCTTGGATAGAAAGAAAATGTGAAGATTTTGTCAGCTGATCAACAATAACACAAATCACATTGTTACCTCGAGAAGTATTTGGTATTCCCACCACAAAGTCCATGGATACATTCTCCCACTTCCACTCTGGCACTGATAAAGGTTGAAGCATCCCCTTCAGTAACTGATGCTCTACTTTAACCTTTTGACATGTCAAACATTTCATGGTAAAATTAACAATATCTATTTTCATTCCATCGCACCAATAATACTCCTAAAGGTCTTTGTAAATCTTATTACTTATATGATGAACTAAAAATGGAGAAATATGAGATTCACACAATAATTATTTCTTCAACTGGGAATCACAAGGCACACACAACCTTTTACCAAATCTCAAAAAACAATATTTATCAAGATTAAATTCTAGCAACTTACCCATTTTAACCAATTGTACCTTTTTCTATAGCTCATGGTATTTTTTATGCTCTTTCTTAATTTTTTCTGACAACGAAGAATGCACTGAAACTTGTAAAAAATAGAGGTATTTCCTACACCAATAAATTCTAATCCAAAATTCATTAAATCCTTAATCAAGGGATCATGTTCCAAACATATCATTGTGTATGATGCATGATGTTTTCGACGAAAGTCATACACCACTTTGTTTTCTTTTTCCAGGATGGTAATTGATCGTGAAATCATAATCCTTTACTAGTTATATACATATTCTCAAGCTCATGTTTAATTCATTTTGAGTGAATATATACGTCAGACTTTTATGGTCAGTATATACTTGACATTTTGATCCATATAAATGATGCATCCAAATTTTCAAAGAAAAAACCAAAACTACCAATTCCAAATCATGTGTGGGATAATTTAGCTCATGTGGTTTAAGTTGTCTAGAAGCATAGGAAATTACTTGATCATTATGCATCAAAACACAACCAAGTCTCTTCAAAGAACTATCACTATAGATGACAAATTCACCATTCCAGGAAGGTAAGGCCAAAACTAGATCATTTTCCAATATCTTCTTCCGTTCCTAAAAACAAACATCACATTCTTCTATTTGAACAAATTTAACCCCTTTCCATGTTAACTTAGTTTTCAGGCTAGATAACAGTGCAAATTTCTAAACAAACCGTCAATAATAACCTTCTAACCCATGAGAAATATGAATCTCTATAACATTTGTTGGTCATGGCCATTCATCAACCACCTTTGTTTTAGAAGGATCAACAGTTATTCCATCTTTATTTACAATGTACCCAAGAAAAGAAATATGTTGCAACAAAAAGTCACACTTGCTGAACTTTCAATATAGTTTCTTTTCTTTTAAGGTTTGTAAAACAACCCTTATATGTTTTTCATGCTCCTATTTATTTTTTTAAAATACCCGAATGTCATCAATAAATACAACCACAAACTCATCCAGGAAATCATGAAATACTCTATTCATAAGATTCATGAATATTGTAGGTTCATTATTTAACCCACAATGCATAACAAAAAATTCATAATGCCCATATCTAGTAAAAAATTTTGTTTTCGAGATGTCATCCTCCTTCACCATCAGCTGATGGTATTCGGATCTCAAGTCAGTCTTGGAAAAGTACTGAGATCCCTAGAGATGATTAAACAAGTCATCGATATGAGGTAAAGGATACTTGTTTTTAATAGTGATGTTATTCAAATTTTTATAATCAATGAAAAGTCTTATGGAACCATATTTCTTTTTAACAAACAAAACTGGAGCTCCCCATGGTGAAGTTCTAGAACAAATGAAGCCTTTATCAAGAAAATCCTGCAACTGTTTTTTCAATTCAAGTTCTATTTGAGCCATATGATAAGTGGGTTTTAAAATTGGATTAGCATCAGGAACTAAGAAAATTGTGAATTTGACTTCCCGATCATGTATGACACTGGGTAACTCATCAGGAAAAAATATCAAGGTATTCATCTACCACCATCACATCATTTATCTGAATAGTTCCCGATTTTTCCACAATATGAGTAAGATAACATTCATTTCCATCTTTCAATAGTTTCTTATATTCTTATTATGTTATCAATTTTATGGGTTCAGTATGGTATAAAAACTGAAACTCTTTTTAAAAAAAAACTTCTTTATCTCTACTGTCAATATTATCATTATAATCAGAAAGCCAATCTATTCCCAGAATAACATCAAATTCGACAAAGGGTAAAACAACAAGGTTTGATGGTAAAGTCTTTCCAAACACCAAAATATAAATATTCTTATAATTCCTCTTTGCAATAATATTTCCCTTGGCATTTTAACAACAATTTTGGGTCTCATTTGTTGAGGTGATATTTCCAATTTACTAGAAAATTTCTTAGAGATGAAGGAATGTGTAGACCCCGTATCAAACAAAACTTTATGAAAATCTGAGTGAACAAAAAAAGTACCTGATACAATTCATTGGATGGCCATACATATACTGACGTTGTCATAGAGGATCTAACTATACCTTTCTTCTTATAGTACTAATTATTTGCATCATTCAGATCTTTATTTGGGTAGAAATTTTCTTAATGACCCATCTCACCACATTTAAAATACTTTACAGGTTTCTTATCATGATTAGTCATATGATCATTTTCATTGTAATCATGGGACATATGTCCAAACTTACCTCATTTAAAACACTTCCCATTTTTTCTAAGATATTCCCAAGGATGTTTCCTACCACAATTTTCACAAACTTGAAATTGGATTTTATTACCATTAGATTTCTTTGGTTGATTCTTACCCATTGGTTTCCATCTGGACCTCTTCTTCTCTTTGTTTCCAAAATGCACGTGATCATCAGAAAACTCCATCTCTACCCTCTCATCACATCAGACTGGTTTCTCCTAACTTTTGAATTCATGGGAGGACAATGCCCTTCGATACCTTGGCTTCAATCATGAGTAAAAGTGGTTGATTTTTCTATCAAGATCCAGAACAAGATTTGGAGCATACCTCACCAGTCGGGTGAAGTTCACTTCATACACAACCACTGAATCTTCCTCCTTCTATTTCAATTCAAATAATTTCTTCTACATTCTACGTCACACCAGCTTAGAAAAATATTTTTCAAGAAAATGACTTTTAAATTCATCCCACTCTAAGGCATCAAAATCCTCTCTACCCCTGATATTACTTACCATTGACCACCACTGATCAGCTTCCCCTTCAAAATGATAAATGGAAATACTTAAATTTTGATTGTCTGAATATCCCATAACATCGAATATATTTTTAAGGGCTTTGATCCATCCTTCAGCTACTACTGGGTCAGAAGATCCATTGAATGTATGAGGGTGTTGTCTCATAAAATGTTCCACTACATTCAGGTTCTGTTGTGGTAACTCTATTAGTTATCTTATATGGATTCCACCACCATTTATTTCCTACATTGTCTTAGCCATTACCGCCACAGACTACTCGGTTCCAATCCCGACCATTATGGGCTGTAGCTACGAAAGGATGTCATTCTATCGGTGCCTATCCTCTTCAGAATCCCTATTCCTTCTATGGACAACCATTCTAAACAAACATATCTTAGATGAAGCAACATGGTACTCTTCAAATGCTAAAAAATTTCAAATTAATCATAGAGTAAAAAACATTTATGGTATTCTTTTAACATCACTGTAACCCCTAATGTTATCTAAACCAACCATTGATACCAACTATAAAGACTCCACCTTATCACATACATAATGTTGAATTTACTCAAGAAAAAACTTCCTTTACATTGAGGATATTTTCAAGTTTAGAGCTTTAGAGAATTGGGACATAACACATTAATCAAATTACACATTATTACAGAGTGGATACCATAAAACAGTCTTCATTTTTTTCAAAATATAAAACATTAAAACATAAAACATGATTCTTTGACAAATTTTCATCATTTAACATGGCATATTTCTTTGTCTTACACATCCATTAACTTGTGAAAAACATTTAAAAACATGGTATGATAAAAAAAATCAGTAAAGGATGAAAAATAAGTAAAGAGCATATTACTCCATGAATAATCGTAATGTATAAAATCATTTTCAAAATACATGCTTGTCACCCATATATACTTACTTCTTGTAACAGGAGATTTACACAAGATCCACACAAAATAGGAAAACATAAATATAATCATAAAGGTATCTTCTAATGACCCAAACATTCATTAATGGAAATCCCTATTGATCTAATTAAATGTCTATTTATGTAAAATGTTTATATAAAATGTCAACTTATTTGGTTTTATGTTAAGAATTGTGACCGTTGATAATATAGTTGTTTAACAGTGATCACATGCTTAGTACAAATATAGGGCTTTAACGAATCCAATTTACTCAGACAAAGGAAGCGATGGCCTCACCCAGTAGATGTGCCCCATATGAATCCCATTTGTTGGAACTCCAAAAATATGTGGTGTCATTATGATTCTCTCTTGACTAAGCCCAAACTGATCTTCAATAGGTTAAGCTTGAGCAGGATCTCCTACGAAAGAAGTGGAAGTTGATAGAGATTACCACCCAAGCAATGTTATCCGAGCCACCCCAAGAGTCTGTCACCATCACACACCTTACTCTTCGGTCTTATGTGGGTGTTATAAGGGGTTATGTTACAAGACCTTTGCACTATGGTTTTGTACATTATTTTTCTATATAATAATGAATATATGTTCATGTTATTTTTGTTAACTTTTAAATAGTTTTTAAATAACAAATAGTGTTTTAGTTAATATTCAACTAAGAAATATATTTTAATGAATTAATAGATTTTTGTATTAAATAATATTTTAATAAAATATTATTATTATTATTATTAAATTAATTTTTATTAAATATAAATGATCATATAATTTTATGAATGCAATTGTAATTTTTATTAATGTTTGAAGGCCATTTTTGTAAATACCCATGAATTTTCGATTAGTGTCAGTTTTTATTTTTAAAGTGAAAATAAAAATATTTAGAAAATTATTTAGATAAAATTAATATTATTTCTAGAATCATAATGTCAAAATTATCAAATGGTGAATTTTTCCTAATTTTATAAGTCAGTCAAATTTTTGGGTACAAATTAAATACTTTTTAAATATATAATGTGTTTTATGACATGATAATGATCCAATAGTGATGAAATAAAATACTATAAGCCTTATTTTATTCCAATATATGTTTTACCATTAAAATAATGTGATTTTGGGTTTGTTTTAATTATTTTACAAAGCATTAATGGACCCTTCAAATCTTATTAAACATCTTGTCTTTTTATATTATTTTCCTTGGGAGTGTGACTCACCTCCACAGAAGAAACCCCATTATTTTAAGAAGTTAGGACTTCGGCCTTATGAAATATTGTTTTCAACTTCCTTTTACTAAAAAACATTGGTAAAAACCATGGGATGGTTTGTGGTTTGGATTAGTTTAATGTGAGGTGTCCCAAACCTAAATAGTAAAGAATTCCCTCACCATTCCTATATAAACCCACCCAATATCCCACTTTATCCTCACTAAAATCCATTGGAGTTCGTCAAAACTTTGAATTACTCTCTCTATAATCCTACCAAGGTGCCCAATGCTCCCAAGAAGACTCTCTCAATCCTCTCTCAAGCCTTTGGAAGCACACTTCCAAGTAAGGGTTTTTTCTTCCTTCCTCAATTTTGTCCATTTTATTTAAATTGTTAGGCCTTTTAATTTCAATTATAAATGTTGGGGTATGGATTCTAAACTCATCCATACTTCCCTATTTATGTCTTAATAATGGTATACCCATTTATCTCTCACTAAATTCCTCTCATGTACACCAGTTACTATGCAGAAATTTGGAAAGGAATTTCTCTCTCTTATTTTTCGTTCAAGGAATTATTTTGTATCCTGACTCTAAATTTATATTACAATTTTTTGTACATGTATCTATATGACCCCTTACTATAAATTTCATGTACATATGATGAGACTCCCATTTATCTCTCATCAACCATTTTTATGAATTCTTACGTCACGCCGTTACGATGCCAAAATTGCACCGACTTTCCAAGCCAATGTCATTGTGTACTGAATACCATGCTCATTTCTCTATCAAGGGTATTCATATTTATACACATCTGAGTACTGATTATAAAGTTTCATGTATTAATTACACATTCTCTTATCATGGAATAAATGATTATGTTTTATGAATCCATGGTATACGATCCATGTGGCACACTTATGCATGAAATGAAATGTTTAAGAAGGGTGCACCCTTATAATGATCCAATACATTAGGTAAAGTATAGTATCATGATACGTCATGTGAAATTGGTGTTGAATCATGATAATTAAAGTGTAACAAGGTTTTACTCATGCTTCAAGTGCAATGAGGAATTAATCATGCTCTATGTGCAATGAGCCTTGGCTCATGCTAATTCCATGTTAAGTGTTGTTGCCACATTTCTATGTTATGATTATCATGCTTTATCATGCCTTTACGTTTGTTCTTATATTGTGCTATATTGATATTACTATTTTATAACATGTATTTTATTCCCCATGTTATTCCATGATTGTTCCCTTACTAGGCTTTATAGCTGACCCTTTTCTTATGCATGTCCTTAGGTTATCCCATGCAATGCTAAGTACGAGGGAAAGTAGTGGTCATGTAAAAGTTGTTTTAAATAAAGATGTTTAATTTCATGTTTTCAGTTGTTATGTAATGTTCCTAAGAGCCAAAGACACTAGACCTCTTTATCTTCCATGTTGTATCAAGTGAAGTTTTTATGTAATAAATCAAGTTTATGTTTGAAATAAAAAGCTGGGTTATCATAGTTTGTATCAGAGGATAGGTTTAGTTATTTTTGGGATTAGAATTATAAAAACCTAGTAAAGCCTTAGAGACAAGACTAAGTATAATAAAAAAATTCCTATGTTTTGGTGGTTATTGATTAATTGGTTTATCAAGAAAATACATCCCTGTCAAGATACGATCAGGTAGAGGCGGCTCTGGAATAGATGTATCCTAGGGGTAAAACCCGAAATCACCTCTTTGAGCTAGACTCAAATGGGAACTAGTGCTCGACAACGAGCCTTTATTAACTCTTGGTCATGACACTCCTAGTGGATATTCTTTGGTAAATTTACAAGCATAGTATGAACCATTACTAAGGGACAAAAAAAATTCCCTAAGAATATATATTAGAAAGTAGATCATGGACATAGACTAAAGCTAATAGATTCACATGTTAATTAAATAAAATTTATTTATAACAGTTTTTTCCTTGTATTACCCTTTATGTGTTACCCGTAACTTTCCTTTTATTCCAACCAATAGTCGGTAATAGGATGACTCAAGCTAACAACTGATGTGAAGATCAATGTGATGACTGTACAAATGAGATGCCCAATCCAATGGGAGAAGGAATCACGAACTATGTCACACTTCTATCTCAGCTAACTCAATCTTTGAATAGAAAAATGGGTCAATATAAACTTTCAACCCCCCTATGAAAGAACAAGTTGCTATCGAGTGTTTCATGAGATAAAGGCCTCCAACTTTTAATGGATCATATGATCCCTCAATAGTTGAAAAATGGATCAACTCCATTGAAAAGATCTTGTACATCCTTCAATGTTCTGAATAAAAGAAGGTTCTCCAGGCTTCTTATTGTATGGAGGGTGAAGCTGATCAATAGTTTACATTGATCAAAAATATGAAACCTGAGGAGGAGATCGAGGCGTTAGAAGGAAAGGATTTCTGGAAGATGTTTTTTGATAAATATTTTCTGCGCACCATCCGAATTAAGATTGAAAGGGACTTCTTTTCCCTCATGAAAAAAGACAATGAATCTATTGGATCATACGAGGAAAACATCACACTTCTTTCCCTATTCTCTTCCAGCTATGTCGTTACCCCTAAATGCAAGGTTGACCGCTTCTTTGGTGGGATGAAACCTAGCCTGTGGAAAGCACTGGCAATCAGTGACTTCGACAGCTATGAGGAAATTGTACAACGTGCCCTCAATGTCTAAAAAAAGATTGTTTAATCTCAGGGGTATCATGGGGATAAGAAGCGTAAGGTGGACTTCAATTCTGGTAATCCGATGGATAAATCCAATGGTTCTAAAAAGATCTAGAACCCCACTTGACAAAGGTACGGAAAGAAGCACCCCAAAAATTTCCTGAAGGGTACAAGAAAATTCTTTAGGTGTGGAAGAAGAGGGCACCTGGCTGTAATATTTCGGCATGAAAGACCCGCAGTTGAGATAGAGTAGAGGAACACTTCACTCGAACCTCAACACGTGATTCATTGCTACAACTTCAAAGAACCAGGGCATCTTTCGAATGAGTTCCCTAATCCAAGGTTTTTTTGAGACAACCAATAACGTCCAAGGAAGAAAGGGAGAGATTTTTCCATCATTACTACTGAATTGAACCCCATAAACAAATTGGTGATAGGTACGCTAGTTATTCTTTCATGAATAGCAAACATACTTTTTTATTCCGGTTCTACGGATTCTTTTATATCTCAAAAGTTTAGTAGAACAATACCATCCCCACCATGAATCACGGAAGTGAAGATGTCAGTGAGTATCGAAAATGGGGAGATTATTGCATCCCATGAATATAACTCCTCCCCTATCATAATCTGTGGATTAAACTTCTCAGAGAACCTCATAATACTCCCTCTGGTAAAATTTGATGCAATTCTTGGAATGAATTGACTTTCCTTATATAGAGCCAAAATTAATTTCCATGAGAGGGAAATCACTCTCCATGTGCATAATCGACCCCCGATTATTTAAAAGTGCAAGGAGGAAGATGAATCTTCTTTAGAACCATCATCTCAAGTGTGGATATTATTTCCCTATGATCACGTGTATCTGGATCAGATGATTGAGTCCAAGGAAGCAACCATCCTTGAAAACATGCCTATTGTGAGGGAATTCCCTGATGTTTTTCCTAAGGAATTTCATGGTCTCCCTCCCAGAAGAGATGTAAAATTCTTAATTGAACTTATACTGGGTTTTTTGCCGATGTACAAAACTCCATATAGAATGGATGTTCTGGAGCATTAAGAGCTAAAGAAACAACTATAGGAGAAGCTGGATAAAGGGTTTATACACCCAAGTGCATCACCATGGGGTGAACCAGTCCTCTTTATTAAGAAGAAGGATGGATCAATGCTCCTTTGCATTGATTATCATGAGCTCAACAAAATCATGATAAAGAACAAGTATCATCTTACATGAATTGATGACTTGTTTGATCAGCTGCATGGATAACAATACTTCTCTAAGGTGGATTTGTGGTCTGGATATTATCAAGGAAGGGTGAAGAAGGAAGATATCCTCAATACAGCTTTTCGTACAAGATACAGGCACAATGAATTCATATTAATTCCTTTCGGACGCAATAATTCTCCAAAAATCTTCATGGACTTGAGGAATAGTGTCTTTAGAGATTACCTCGACAAATTTGTGGTAGTCTATATAGATGATATTATGATATAATCCAAATCCAAGAGGATCATGAGGAGTATCTATGAATTGTACTAGAGACCTTGCAAAAGGAGAATCTCTATGCCAAGTACAGAAAGTGTGAGTTCTGGTTGAATAAAGTATCATTCTTGGGACATATCATCACAAGAAATGGGATATTTGTGGATCCCTCCAAAACAGATGCAATTTAGGGATAACCAAGGCCAACATCAGTAACAGATACCTCTAGATTCTTGGGGTTAGCTGGATATTATCGACGATTTGTGAGAAATTTCTCACGATTGTCCAAACCTATTACCAAGCTAACTCGGAAGGGAGTAAAGTTTGCTTGGAGTGATGAATGTGAAGAAAGCTTCAAGGAGTTGAAAAGGAGTCTTATCACTGCGCCCATACTCACTTTCCCCACAAGTGGAGAACTTTTCATGGTATTCAGTGATGGTTTGAAGAGGGGCATGGGATGTGTGTTGTTGCAAAATGACAAAGTCATTGCCTATGCTTCAAGGAAATTTAAAGTTCATGAAAAGAACTATCCAACACATGAACTCGATCTGGCTGCAATGATCTTCGCTTTGAAAATTTGGCGGCATTATCAATTTGGGGAGAAGTGTGAAATATATACAGACCACAAAATCCTCAAGTATATATTCACACAGAAAGAGTTGAATATGTACTAATGAAGATGGTTAGAGATGATCAAAGACTATGACTACTCAATCCATTACCACCCTGGGAAAGTGAACAAGGTGGAAGATTCTCTAAGTTGAAAGGACCCAGCAATTCTATCATTGATGAAAATTGAATAGGATCCAATCTTCATATATTTGACGAGGATGGACCTGGGAATCATAATGAAGGGAACATCATCAATCCTTTCATAAATGATTGCTTAACCATCACTTTTGGAAATGTTAAAGGATTCTCAAAAGGATGATGCGAGAATTCAAGAAAAAGTGGAAGCTATCGGACAAGGGAAATCCTCAGAGTTTAATGTTAATGAAAAAGGAATTGTGAGATTTTGGAAAAGAATATGTGTTCCATCAAGTATAGAGCTGAAGAAGGAACTTTTGGATGATGCACACAGTTGAAATTTCTCTATTCACCCAGAAAACACAAAGATGTATTGAGATCTCCGATAGCATTATTGGTGGGATAATATGAAGAAGGAGATCCGATGAATATAAATTAAAGTTCCTGGTGTGTCAGCAAGTGAAGTCGGAGAGGCAGAAGTCTAAGGGGATGATGCAATCGTTGAACATACTATAATGGAAATGGGAGAACATCACCATGGACTTTTTCACCGGACTTCTGAAGACATCCAAAGGCAACAATGCAATCGAGGTTGTTGTGGATCGTCTTACAAAGTCTACACACTTCATTTCTATTCGAGAGGATTTCTCATTGGATCAACTATAATAGATATATATCAGGGAAGTGGTAAGAATACATGGAGTAACAGTACTTATTATGTCCGATTGAGATCCAAGATTCACCTCTATGTTTTGGAAGAGTCTTCAACATGCTCTGAATACTGAACTGAACATCAGTACAAATTATCATCCCCAAACTGATGGCCAATCCGAGTGGACTATCCAAACACTTGAGTACATGTTTAGAGCATGCTCAATTGAATTTAAAGGAGGGTGGGATCAACATCTTCCTCTGGTTGAGTTCTCTTATAATAACAATTTCCACTCGAGCATCCAAATGGACCCATATGAATTCCTTTAGGGGAAAAGGTGTAGAACACTGACGAGTTGGGATGATGTGGGTGAGCGAAGGATTCTTGGACCAGAAATGGTCGAAGAAATGGTGGAGAAGGTGAAAACCATTAAGCCACATATCAAGGCAGCCCAGAGTCGACAGAAGAGTTGTGCAGATAAAAATCAATGAGAACTTGAGTTTAAAGTATGAGACATAGTTTTTCAATGCATATCTCCGTGGAAGAAGGTCCCAAGGTTTGGATGGAAAGGGAAGTTAAGTCCAAGGTACATCGGCCCCTTCGAGATTCTTGATCGTATTGGGGATGTGGCATATCGACTAGAAATTCCACCTACCATGGCCAAAGTACATGATGTATTCCATGTATCCCTTTTAAGGAAGTACTTACTAGACCCTTCACATGTTCTCTTTTCATAGGTGGTATAGTTAGAGGATGATCTATCTTTATGAGGATAAACTAGTGAATACCTTAGACTATAGAGAAAAAGTTCTACAAAATAAGACAATGCACCTCATCAAGGTGTTGTGGAGAAACCACAAGTTTGAAGAAGGGACATGGGAATCAGAGGATGTGATGAAGCATAGTTACCCACATTTGTTTTATTTTGGTAAAAGGAAATTTCTAGGACATAATTTTTAAGGGGTAAAGATTGTAACGACCCGAACACCCGTTAATAGAAATACCTCTTGATCTAATTAAATGTCTCTTCATGTAAAATGTTTATATAAAATGTCAACTTCTTTGGTTTTATGTTAAGAATTGTGACTATTTCTAATATATCCATTTAATAGTTATCACATGATTAGTATAAATATAGGGCTTTAATGAATCCAATTTACTCAGACAAAGGAAGTGATGGCCTCATCCAGTAGACGTTCCCCATACGAACCCCATTTTTTAGAACTCGGAAAAGAGGTTGCGTCATTGGGATTCACTCTTGACCAATCCCAAGTCGAGATTCAACAGGTTAAGCTCAAGTGGGATCTCCTACGAGAGAAGTGGAAGTTGATAGAGATTACCACTAGAGCAATGTTATCTGAGCCACCCCAAGAGTCTGTCACCATCGCACACCTTACTCTTTAGTCTTATGTGGGTGTTATAAGGGTTTATGTAACAAGACCTTAGAACTATGGTTATGTGCATTATTTTTTTCTATAATAGTGAATATATTTTCATGTTATTTTTGTTACCTTGTAAATAGTTTTAAAATCTCAAATAGTGTTTTTAGTTAATATTCAACTAAGAAATATATTTTTAAGAATTAATGGATTTTTGTATTAAATAATATTTTAATAAAATATTATTATTATTATTAAATTATTTTTTATTAAATTTAAATGATCATATAATTTTACGAATGCAATTGTAATTTCTATTAAGGTTTGAAAGCCATTTTTGTGAAACCCCATGAATTTTCGATAAATATCTGTTTTTATTTTAAAAGTTAAAATTAACATATTTATAAAATTATTTAGATAAAATTAGTATTGTTTCTGGAATCAGGACATCAAAATTATAAAACAGTGAATTTTTCATAATTTTCCGAGACAGTCAAATTTTTGGGTAAAAACTAAATACCGTTTAAATATATAATGTGTTTTATGACATCATAATGACTCAATTGTGCTTTAATAAAACAGTATAAGCCTTATTTTCGTCCAATATATGTTTTACCATTAAAATAATGTTATTTTGGGTTTGTTTGACTTATTTTAAAAAGCATTAATGGACCCTTCAAGTCTTATTAAACATCTTGTCTTTTTAAATTGTTTTCCATGGGACTGTGACTCACCTCCACATAAGCAACCCCATAATTTTAAGAAGTTCGAACTTTGGCCCTATAAAATATTTTTTTTTTCACTTCCATTTTCCAAAAAACATGGTAAAAAATCATTGTATGGTTTGTGGTTTGGATTAGTTTAATGAGAGGTGTCCCAAACCTAAATAGTAAAGAATTCCCTCACCATTCCTATATAAACCCACCCAATCTCCCACTTTATCCACACTAAATGCCATTTGAGTTCGTCGAAACTCTGCCCTACTCTCTATAAAATCCTCTCAAGGTTCTCCAATCTCCCAAGAAGCCTCTATCAAGCCTCTCTCAAGCCTTTGGAAGCACACTTCCAAGTAATGGTTTTCATTCCTTTCTCAATTTTGTCCAATTTTCATTAAATTGTTATGCCTTTTAATTTCCTTTATAAATGTTGGTGTATGGTTTCACACCTCCCCCATATTTCCCTATTTATGTTTTAACTATGGGATATCCCCTTCTCTCCCACTAAATGCCTCTGATGTAAACCTGTTACTTTGCCGAAATTCCGAAAGGAATTTCTCTCTCTTCTTTTACATTCAAGAAATTATTTTGTATCATGTATCTAAATTCCATTATAATTGTTGGCATATGTTTCTATATGACCCCCTTAATTCCCATTTCATGTTCATATGATAAGACACCCCTTTCTCTATCATCAACCATTTTTATGAATTCTTACTTCACGCCGTTATGCTGCTGAAATTGCACCGACTTTCCAAGTCAATGTCATTGTGTAGTGAATACCATGCCCATTTTTCCATAAAGGGTATTCAACTTTTTGGAAATTTACATATTGATTATAATGTTTCATGTATTAATTCCACATTCATTTATAGTGGAATAACTGATTATGTTTTATGAATGCATGTTATATGATCCATGTGGTACACTTATGCATGAAATGAAATGTTTAATAAGGGAGCGCCCTTATAGAGCTCCAATGCATTGGGTAAAGTATAGTATCATGATACATCATGTGAAATGGGTGTTGAATCATGCTAATTTAAGTGGAACGAGGTTTTACTCATTCTTCATGTGCAATGTGGATTTACTCATGCTCCATGTGCAATGAGCCCTGGCTCATGCTAATTCCATGTTAAGTGTTGTTTCCACATTTCTATGTTATGATTATCATGATTTATCATTACTTTTTTTTATGATTATCTTGTTCTCTATTGATATCCCTATTATCTAACATGTATTGTATTCCTCATTTTATTCCATGATTATTCCCTTACTGGGCTTTATAGATCACCCTTCTCTTATGCATGTCCTCAGGTTATCCAATGCAATGCTAAGTACGTGGGAATGTAGTGGTCATGTAAAGAAAGTTTTCTATAAAGATGTTGTATTTCATGTTTTAAGTTGTTATGTAATGTTCCTAAGCCCCAAAGACACTAGACCACTCGATCTTCCATGTTTTATCAAGTGAAGGTTTTATGTAATAAATCAAGTTTAAGTTTGAAATAAAAATATGGGTTGTAATATATCATGGGTAATTACTTACATAATATTGTAACTGTCACAACTACATTATAATTTGTAACCCTCACGGATACCTTACAATTTGTGTAACCATCACAGTTACAGATGGAGTAACCATACGACCAACCTCCAGCATACACATACCCAATTAATTAGAGGGAGATATAGGTCCCACCATTCATCATAAATAATTCCCAATAACCAAAACATAATCATACAACATGAATAATTCCATAAAAACATTGCTTTGGAATTTTGTAAAACCAAATTTTAAAATAGGATTTTAAAAAGGGAAGCCACTTATAAATTACATACAATTGAAGAGAGGCTTAATAGAGTGGATGGATTATGTATATATACTGTAATTACACATAATAAAACATAATATAAAGATAAACCATCACACAAACAATTTAAATATCACATAAATAATGAAGTAGAAGGTTAACCCAAATAATGGAATTTGGGTTTAGAATTCCGTTATATCAGGCTTGTCTTACTTCAAACATGTTTAAAATTCCTGTATAATGGTTAAAAGAGTGTTTTTAGTATTTTAAAGAAATATTCTCATGTTTATAACATCTTATATGATCATTTAATCACATCATTTCACCCTTTAATTGTTAGTATTTTTCTCATTGCATTGTTTTTGGGTGAGTTCTTTACATGATTTCCATGAATCGTTCATGATGGATGTTCTTGTTGATTGGAAGTGAAAATATAGAATTGGAATGGAAAGGTAATTAAATATTTCCAGTACCATAATTTATACCATTTATCAATTTTATTTTTTATATGAGGATGATACATAATTTAAAATATTAATGATGTTTCTTTAGATCATTTTAGGGGTTCTTTGATAATAACAACCTCATTTTGTCTTATAAATTAAAACATGAGTACAAAATCATTTCAGAACCATTGATGAGAAATAATACATATATTATAACCTGGTTCGACCATAAAAATGGTTTCATGGTCAGACTTGAAGGAATTAATGTCAATTGAAATCACATCATCCACAAGGTCGGTAATTCGACACATCACGAACAATGTTTTTATTCCTTGAATAAGTGGGAGAGGAGAAGAATAATGATGATGAATTTTCTTGTGAACATGAGAACATAGAGAATATAAATTATTATGAAGCTTTCATGCCTCTTGGTTAATAGGAGGTGAGGAAATAATAATAAAAAAATGAATCTTGAAATAAAAGAAAACTTAAGAAATGTATCACGAAAATTCGGTAGCCTAACGACGTCTCTAAAAATATCATAAAAATAGTTTGATGAGATAAAGGGATATATCATAACTTATTTATAATATAGACATTAAGGGGGAATATGGAATGAAATATCCCAACATAATCCAAAGGGAAAGGAATATAATAACATAAAATGAAAGAAAAGAAAGAAAATTAAATAGGATGTTTACCACTTGATCCCTTCTCCATGAGATCCTTCTAAAGGGATTCAGTTTTGGTCATTTGGTGATACAATCATCTCTAGGAAGTGGGGAAGAGCCTTTGGAGGAGTATTGGGTAGAACATAGGCATGTATGAAGTCTTGAGAGGTGTGGGAAGAAGAGGGGAGTGAGGGTGGTTTTTATAGTGGAGGAGAGTGGGTATTTTTCATTATTTTAATCATTATTATAATATTTTTGCCCAAGATTATGAATAGTCTTAGTTGTTGTGACCTAAAATATTAATAATGGAATGTGAGTTCTGACCAAGTGGCCTTTCCTCACTTATTATGTCATAAATAGTGAATTTTACTAATAATTTGATTATACGGTATTTTATCGTATTTCACTATTCATAAAAAATTAATGAATTTCAGAATAATACCAAAAATTTACCCTAACCATTTTTTGATGTGTAGAATTAAAAAATGAAGTCCATTTTTTGAAAACAATTATATATATATTTTTAATTTAATTTTTAAATAAAACAATACTTGATTCAAAAATTAACATCTCTAATTCTACAACTACTTGTATATCATGATGAAAAATTAACTAAGATGTTATTATCTTAAAGCCTTAATAAAATAAAATAATAATAAAATTTACAATTCATTATGGTCATATTACTATTCATAAGGGTATGCTACTATTCACAAAAAACAAGTTGGTTTCATTAGACTCCAAATAACTTACTGAACACAATTGTAGAAGATAGTTTCTTGAAATTCAAAACATAGTAGTGAAAAAATTATGTTTAAAGGCTAGTTATAAATATCCACTTTAAACAAAGTTCATGGAATTTCTATTTATTTTTAGAAAAACTTGGGGTGTTGCAATGCAGGGTCGGGGTATGAAAATTCTCTAAACCACATATACTTTCTACCTCCAAAAATTAACCCAGCTAAGTGAAAAAGAAAGATCTGTCCCAAATCCGAAACAATTAAATCAAAACTAGTAACCTCATAGTGGCCTTTCACTTCATAAGTTAAACCTAACTAGTTATTAAGAAAACCATATCATTAATAACAACATTAGAACATTAGAGGGTTCTTCCCACCATAATAACCCAACTAATGTCACCAGGAAAACTGGAAACTCACAACACAAGCTAACCCAAAATTCTCCACATTAACAGAGAAACACCCCCACCGTGACTGGGAACTACCAACCCAAACTTTTCCATCTTCTTTTCACAATCTAAACAAGAATTCCATTAAAACCTGAAATTTACCTCACAAACCAAACCCCCAATACACTGGGAAAATCACAGAATGAACTCAAGACAAATAGTGAATCGAAACAAAAACCCACAAATTCAACCAATATCAGGAATATTAAAATGATAATAACTAAAACAATGAATAGACCATAAAAGAGAAAAGAAAACTAAAGGAATAAAAATTATTTCAAAGAAAAACATTCAGATAAGCACAACTACACATACTATGATAGAACAAGTCCATCACACTTTTATAATGAAATGATGAACTTACAAAAATAAAAAAAAACTAATAGTAGAGAACCTTAAGTGTCTCTAGCTAGAAATGGGAGAAAAAACAAGACCAAGGATTTCCGCATCCCCAATGGTCTTATGACTATTCATGAGGACCACTATGAGGCCTGTGGATAGAGCCCTGTTGACTAAAGCATCCATTTCCTCATATTCTGTAAATGGCATACTCTACTCAACATTTATTCTTGTCCAGAAAATTCTTCTTACAAAACATTTCCAAATGGCCAAGATGGCCACAAAAATGGAAACAATTGGTACGATTGTTACATGTTGGCTTCAAATGCCCAAACCCGCCACACTGGTTTCACATAAGCAAATGATCCTATGAACTGGAAGATGAAACACATGATTGAGAATTTCAGAAATTGGTTCCTCTAGCACAACCTTCTCTCCATATGGGGAACCTTTATGAGATCCAAGCACTATTGACTGCACCCTGAGAACCAACTAAACTAAAAAGGCCTCATCCACCAACTTCTCAAAATTGGTTTCACCATATGGGAGAACTTTTTCCATGATCACTGGACAAAGAACCCAAACCAAAATAGGAACTATCAACTAATCCTCTAACACCGCATCCAAAGACAAGGAAACCAACTCTCTAATGTGGTCAACATAATCTTTCACTGACCACTAGCCATGCTGAACATCTCTCATATCTCCCACCTTATTCATATTCAACTCCTCAGGTATGATACTTTAGACAAAAGTGGTATTAGATATTTACCAGTTCATCCCAAATTTCACCAATGATGGGAAAAATTCCTTCCACTAATATGGTGCTGGACCCTAAAACAAACCCTAAAAAATACACACTCTAGAGGCTTTGGGAGTTCCCAAAAATCGTAAGGCACATTCAACTTCTTCAAGAAATTCAAATATTTCTAATGGCCTTTGATCCCCACGATAGAGATGAAACAATTGAGAAGAACAAAAAAATTGGAAGGAATTGATGGAAAACTTGGGGAAATTTCTGGGTGGAACATCCATTACAAATTAAAAAAAAGAAAAAAAACATTCAAAAAATTATAACCAAAAGACCATATTAGGATAAAAAAATCTGTCTCACACATCAGACATCACAAACATAAGAAAAAACTTTGTTTCCAAAAACCAGTATTTGCATTAATTTTCTTAACCACCCTATTCCAAGGCAATTTTTGAAAAACTAAAACCCATTTCCACAAAACAAAAACTGTTTTACAGAAAGTCACCCCTGACATCCTTTGAACCATCACATACATGTTCATTACACTTATTCTTATACCATCCATGAACACATTCCCACATGCACATTCCACTCATTCCAACACATATGTGATTGTACAAAAAATAGCAAGGGTCATATGAGCCATTTCTTCATCAAACTCAAACACTTACCAAAATTATGATCCAAATCACTTTATCTTTAAAGACACATTTCTCTTTTCAATCTAAAACCATTTGAGAGAAATAATTTTCATTTTCAAAAACCATTTTCATTTTAAAATTTTATTCACATCATCAAAGATAGAAACAAATCTTGACTGAAGAAAAATTTCCAAAATGAATAACTAGTATCCACGCCTAACCTAGTGACATGGTAGTAGGCCATTACCCAAGTAAGAAATAACATCTATGAGGACCTTGAACCATGCATATTGACTCCATATGGGTCACAACTCCATGCGAGATCACAACCTGACATTGCCCCACCCCCATTGTCATCCCTCAATCCAAAACTAAGACAAAAGACTCAAACCCCAAAGTATCCCTGGAAACTCGAGGATAATAATGAGAAAGAGTTCACAATACTCCTCTTGTACCAATCACAAGAGTCTTGATAGTCATAATATCAATCTACAAGACACCCCAAATAGTAAGGCTGACTTTGATTCCATTTTTTCATGAACCAAGCCAGGAAGTTATCCAACCCCACATTCAACCCGATCCAAGACAAGGACCGAAGGGTTCTCCCGATACCCACAGGCTGGAAACAAGTGCCAGGCATCAAAGAGATTACTATGGGAATGATTTTTTTCCTAATAAACATGGATCAAAATAAAATGAACTGAATGAGTGGGATAACTAATAACAACTAAATCTCAAATAAATATAAAAAAATTATCCAGATATAACAAATAAACCGAATAAAATGAAACTAAACCATGCTGCTGTGATCATTGTGCGACCTCTTGGTCACCTCCTACCACAAAACCAAACTGCTCCTACAATGAGTACTCGACCTAGAAACCCGAGCCTGTAAAATAGCTTGGGTCCACTGACACCAAATGGTAAAAGTTGGGCATGATATTAACTTCTTCGTAGGATACCACAATAGAATCCATGCATTTAAATTCAATAAAAAGTACATAATCACTATTTTGAAATACATATAAAAAATAGGCCTTTAGTTCATTTTAAGAAAACAAACACAACTTTCCAAAAGTTCATATTTTAAAACAACAGATATAAAGTTCCTTCCCAAAAATTAGTTTCACTTTCCACAATGTTTTTTCTTTAAAAACAATCCCAACCACCAAATCCAACCGAGTAATCAAAATAGTTCTTTGCAGAAAATAAAGGGTACCAATACAGGAAAATAAAAACTAGAAAGACTAATATCACATAAGTTATAGAAAAATAAATAGAACAAAAATAGATATTAACCTTTGGAATTTCATAAAAATACCAAGAGAAATACCTATAAATACTTGAGTTGGACTCACCTACTAACATATGGTGCAACTCTATAGTTTATAACCAATTGGATGCCCCACACTGACCAATCGAGTGGCACATCCCGTCAAGCCCTATCAAGTCAAGTGGGTTCTAACCCGTCTGATCAGGGTTGACAAAAAATCATCCCTAGAAACACTAAAATTCACACATGATAAACCATGGTAATAGTACACTATATAATTAGGAGGCCCTCTCATGCATGAATCACCTTACCTTGCACCACTACACTTACCTTCCCTAAACAATAACTCCACCTATACGATAACCCATGTAAAGAAATCTTCTATACGGAAACCTGTCACATTTCACATAATCAAAATTTCCAACCCAGACATCACATCACATTAACATCCAAATTATTAAAAAAAACCTTTATAAAATTATAATAGGGATTTCCCATTTTTTTCAAACAATATTTCGAATTATCTCTCATGTATATAAGTCACCGACTAGAAATTTGTAATTTTGAATTGAATTCATTTCACAACATCACAAAAATACCAACCATGCCTCTACCATGTCCATTTTTAATACATTTAAAAAATTTCCAAATTATAGTGAAAACCCACTTCAAACCAAAATGAAAGGATGCAACATGCTTAAGATGCCTAACATGACTTTTTACTATTTAGATTGTAGTCATTCTACCAATGTTCCAAACGATCCATAAATCTGAAAATCCTTTCAAAACAATTTTCCATTTATTTTGAAACCATAAAACCATATAGAAGACACATAGGCTAAAATATAATTAAGAAAGTGTGGAAGACGAAATGGTTAAGTGTTTTTAAAATGAATTCTTTAAGTTAAAAAAGGCCATCATCATTTGTTTGGACACCCACTTGTTCACTCCATGCACATATGGATGTTCACACATCTAATGAAACTCTCCTAAAATACCAAGAACATACCCAAACATTTTTAATGAACCAAAAATTGCACACAAAACTCATGTCACCATCAAAATAAATCAACAAAATATGACCAAGGCCAAACACACACTCAAAAGATTCAATTTCATAAAAAGTAGCCAAGAAAAATTTTATCAAACAATTTGCACACATGAAAACATATTCATATTTGAGAGATACCCTTAAAAAAATTGACATTTCATGGAACATCTTATGTGCATACATTTATAATCATAATAAAATAAGTTCTTCAAATACAATTTCTTAGAAATTTTACAGAAATCAAATAACCATAATAAATGAACCAAATGAATCACAATCATACAAACCATATTTATTAATTAATCAAAAACAAACAAGAATAAATGGATTTTACTATAAAGGAAAACAATGGAAACCCCTACCTCAAAGGAGTGTGGATGTGATGACACTCTGAAAGAAGGAAAAATATGCCCCCATGAATGATCTTTAAACCCTATATATAAAATAAATCACATCACACACAAACCCTAACCCCTAGGGTTAATAAAATAGGGAAACCCTAGAAGGAAATCCAAGGAAACAAAGGGATAATGAGATAAGGGAGAGAAAAATAGCCAACCACCCTAAAAACCAACCTTGGAAACAAGGAAGAGAATCCATGGAAAGAGGATAATAAAAGGAAGAGGGGTTTGTGAAACCTCTAATACCCAAAAAACAACATAAGGGAAGTAAATCATGAATTGGTATAAAAATAGAGGAGGGAAAAATTGTAATTTCTAAATTTTATGAAATATGGTTGAATCACACAGTTTGATCACACATTTTCCCAAACCGTGCCCAAACCGTGTGGTCGACACTGTCCATATAGATGAAACATCACACAGAGTTGTTGCATGGTTTCCTAAACCAATCACAAACCATTCACATTTCCCATGGACCCCAAAGGCTACATAGTTACCTAGGTGAGGTTTCATGGTTTACCTAAATCATGTGGAAACCGTGCATTGGCCAAAAACTGACCTGAAACTTCCAAAAATCCAAAACTTTAAACAGGGGCTCAACCCAAACTTTAATAAAAAGGACCCAAATAAAATAAAAGAATACAATAAAGGAGTATTCAAGGTCTTGCTTCAAAAATTATCCCCAACAGAAACACTTTATGCCCCTAGAAAGTCACCCCAGCTAAGTGATAAACAAAACTCTGTCCTGAATTCGAAACAAGCCAATCCAAACCACAAACCTCAGGGCGACCTTTCACTTCACAATTCATACATGATAGGTTATAGTGAAATTTACAGCATGGTGAACAAAAGGACAACAGAAGAGGTTTATCCCCATTATAAGAACTCAACTAACATCACCAAGAAAACTGAGCACTCACAACATGAGGTGACCCAAAATTCTGCACATTAACTGAGAAACACCCCCACCGTGACTGGAAACTCCCACCCTATACTTATCCATATTATTCAAACAATATAGATAACACTGAAACCGAAACCCTGAATTTCCCATAGAAACCAAACCCCAAACCTAAGGGGAAACAACAAAAGTAACTCAAGACGAATAGAAAACTGGAACCACAACCCAAAAATTACACCAAACTCAAGTATCTCCAAATGATCAAAAATATAATTATGACCATCCCACACAAGGGATAAGCACAGTCAAGGAAGAAACAATATTTCAAAGAGACAGATTTACACAAACACAACTACTTAGAATACAATAGAACAAGTTCATCACAATTTTATAAAGAAATGATGAACTTACAATAACACTAAAACTAAAATAAGAAATCCTTGAACATCTCCACCACAATATGGGAGAAAAAAACTTGACCAAGGTTTTTATCATCCCTGAAGGTCTCTTAACTGTGCGAGATCTTCACTCTAAGGACTATGGTTAGAGCCTTGATGACTGAAGCATCCACGAACTCACAGTTAGGCACTGTCATCCTCCAGTCAAAACTTATTTTTCTTCAGGAAATGATAATTAAAAAACTTTTCTAAATGGGAAAAAAATTCACAAAAATGTCAAGTATTTGGAGGATTTCAATATGATGGATTAAAATTCCCAAACCGGCCACACTGGTGGCATAAAAGAAAATGATTTGACAAACTATAAGTTGAAACCAATGAAAGAGACTTTTCAGAAACAAGTTCCTCTATAACACCTCTATCACCAGATGGGGACACTTCATGATATCCAACCAACATTGTATGCACCATAAGAACCAACTCATCTAAAATGGTCTCATTAACCAACTTATTACAACAGGTTTCACCACCTGATAAAACATTTTCTGCAATCTCTGGATGAAGACCCCAAACCAAAAGAGGAGCTTTCAATTTATCCTCTGACACTTCATCCAGAGAGAAGGAAATAAACTCTCTACAGTGGTCAATGTAAGATTTCACTGACTGCTGGCCCCGATTAACATCCTGCATATCTTCCACCTTCTTCATCTTCACCTCCTCAGGTATGACCCTTTGGAGGAAACTAGTCTTAATGAGTTCCCAATTCATCAAAAATTGGCTCGGTTGTGGAAAAAATGCCTTCCAATGATCCAAATCCAGACCCTTAAACAATACCAGAACAACACACACTGTAAAAGATTCAAGGGTTCCCAATGATCAAGATATACACTCAACTTACTCAAGACATTATACTATTACCAATGGACCTTGATCACTATGATATACATGAAACAATCTAGGATATCTAGAATCATGTAAAGACACTTTAGAAAACATGGGGACCTTTATGGGTGGTGTATTCAGAACAACATAAAAAAAGCCAAAAATAAATAAAACTGAATCACATGCCAAACATCACGAACATAACAAAAAACACCCCTCTTCAAAAACCCCCATTTCATTCAATTTTCAAAACCACCTTATTTAAAGGATATTTTCCAAAAACTGAAAACCATTTACTAAAAAAACCAAATCTACAAAAAGGCACCCATGACATCATTTAAACCACCGCATACACATTCATTTCACTTCCACTTATACCATCCATTCAAACATGCCCACAAGCATGTTACACACATACCAACACACATGCAATAATTCATAAGGAATACTGAGGGTCACACAATCCATTTACTCATTAAAGAAAAAAACATACCAAATGTATGATCCAAATGAATTTCACTTTAAAGACCCATTTATGTTTTCAATCAAAAAATCATTTGAGAGAAATTATTTTCATTTTCAAAATCTGTTTTCATTTTAAAAGATTACTCACATCCACCAAGACTGAAATAAAACATGACTCGTGCTAAACTACTGAAATGTGGAACTAATATTCATTCCTAACTGTGAGACATGGTAGTGGGCCATGACCCAATTAAAAAATAAAAACAAAGTGGATTTTGAACTATGAACTTGGACTCCACATGGGACACTTCTCAATGTGAGATCACAAAATGAAACAAGATCACCTCTATTGTCATCCCTCAATCCAAAACAAAGACAAAATACCCCAATCCCAGACTGCCCCTTGAATCTTGAGGATCAGAACGATGAAGATTTCACAATGATATTCCTATTCAAAACCCAAAGTCTATACAGTCCTATTATCTAATTACAAGACACCCAAATATCAAGGGCCTCCATTCAAATCATTTTTTACTAACTAATCTGGGATGACATGCTACCAAACATCCAATCTAGTTCAAGACAAGGCCCAAAGGACATTTTGGATCCCCATGGATTGGAAACTAGTTTCAGGTATCCAAGAGATTAATATGAGAATGATTTTCCCCATAAACTAAGATAAAAATAAAATAAAATAAATGAGAAAAAGAACAAATAATTACTAAATCTCAAATAAATATACAAAAATTATTTAGATACAATAGCTAACCAAAAAGAAAAATGAAATAGAACCTCACTACTGTGATCTACATGTGTCCTCTTAGTCACCTCCAACCACAATACCTAACTACTCCAACAATGAGAACGTGATCTAGAAACATGGACATGTCAAATATCTCGGGTCTACCGACACCAAATGGAACAAGTAGGGTGTGAGCTTAACAAATCAGTAGGAAATCACCACATAATCCATACATTTCCTTTCCCTAAATAGTATATAAACAATAGTTTGAAATATATATATAAAATATGAAATTAGATCATTTTATGGATACATACCCAACTTTCATCAAGTTCCCATTTTAAAATAACACACATAGTTCTACATCCCAAAAATTACTTTCAATTTTCCCCGCCCTTTTTCATTAAAAACAAACCCAACCATAAAATACCACCAAGTATCCAAAACATGGTTGTGAAAAAAATATACGCGACCGATACAACTAGAAAAAAACATAAAAGATTAATCTCAAACATGGAACAAAAAAAAAACAAAACCAAAAAATATATTAACCACATACATTTCCTAAAAATCTCTAGAGTGATACTTGTATGTACTCGAGTTAGACTCACTACCGACATATGTATCTTCTCTATAGTCTACAACCAACTGGCATACCTAAACTGAACAATCTAGTAGATCATCCCACCAAGTCCTTCAAGTCAATTGGGGTACCAACCCATATAATCATGGTTGAAAAGAAACCATCACTCATCCCTTCAAAAAATGGTCAAGAAACAACTTATAACAGTACACTATGTAAGTTGGAGGACCTCACATGTGTGACTCACCTTACCTGCCACCACCACACTTTCCTTCCCTAAACAATGGAACCTCTTACTTGATAACCCATGTAGGGAAATACTCCATAGGGATTCCCATCACATATCACATTATCAAAAGTACCAACTAGGACATTTCATCTAATTAAATTCCAAATCATTTAACAAATCCTTTATAAAATGCTAAATAGGCTTTCAAATTCATTCCCAAAAGGTTTTAGATCATTACTCAAGCATACAAGTTTAAGTTTAAACCATTCACATTTCACAACATCATAAGGATACCAACCTGGAATGTACCATATCCATTCTAAATACATTTACAAAAATTTCCAAAATAATGTGAAAAACTAATTCAAACCAAAATGAATGCATGAAACAGGATAAAGTTTCCAAACATGCCTCAATACCATTTAGATGCCAATCAATCTCCCAAAGTAAAAAATTATCTATAACTTCGAACATCATTTCAAAACCATTTTCCATTTATTTTGAAACCACAAAACAATTTAGAAGTCATGGAGGATTACATAGGATTGGGAAAGAGAGGAGAAGGAAAGGGATATGTGTTTTGAAAATTAAGGCTTTAAGTTAAAAAAGTTCATCATCATTTGTTGGAACACCCACATGTGTACCCCTTGCATATAGGAATGTTCCCATATCTAATGGAACTATTAGGAAATCCCAAGAACATACCCAAACCTTTTTAAATAACCAAATATTTCACACAAAGCTCATGTCACCATCAAACTAAAGCACCCAAATACTACCAAGTCCAAAAATTCTCTCAAACCATTCAATTCGATAAAAATAATGTACATTTCATTTTATCAAACACTTTCCAAACATGAACGGAAAGGAATAATTAGGATATCCCCTTTAAAAACCAATTTACATTTCATCAAACACCTTATGTACATAAATTTATAAGAATCATAAAATATTTACTTCAAATAGAATTTTCCCCATTTTAAAGACATGAAATGACTAAAATTAATTAATTAAATATATCAAAATCCTGAGAAACATATTTAAAAGTTATCTAGAAAACACTAGCATCAATAGATTGTGTTAGAAAGGAAAATAATGGAAACACCAACCTCAAAGGAGTGAATATGTGATAAAACTCTTATGGAATAAAGAATAATCCCCAAGGAACAATCCACAATCCCTATATCCAAAATAAATCAAATCAAATTCAAACCCTAACCCCTAAGTTTATTCCAAGATGGAAATCAAACAAGTAAATCTTAGTAAACCAAGAGGGAAGGAGGTATGTGAGAGAAAAATAGACAAAACCCTAATAAAATCCCTTAGAAACATACTGGAGCATCAAAGGATTGAGAAGAATCAAAGAGAGAGGGGTTTGGTAACTCTCTCATGCACAAAAAAACGTCCCAAGGAGAGAAAATCTTGGAAGGTTCTAAAAATAATGAAAGAAAAACTTGAATTTTAAAATTTTAATAAATCTGTGTGACTCGCACTATTTGGACAGGCAGTTTTACATGTTGTGTGGTAACCACTGTAAAAATGGAAAGAACCTCATGAAAAACTCATGTTCCTTACTCCTGGACCACAAACAACCGTATAACTACTTGGGTAAGGGCACACGGTTTACGTAAACTGTGCACAAACCGTTCATAGGTAAAAAAAATCACCTAAAACATCCAAAAATCCAAAAATTTAAACTAGGATCAACCTAAACCTAAACTAAAAATATCCAATGCTAAGAAAAGAATAAAATAAATGAGGATCTTGTTTGGGGTGTGACAATGTAACTTCCAGAACACCCACCTCCTCTAAATGTGAATGCCACTATCTTCATATGGCCAAGCTATATTTTCCATATTTATTATTTGTAGTCAACTAATTAGAACATGAAAAGATAACACGTTTATAAATGATTATATCAATGATATAGGGAAATTTATTAGATAGTTCTTCCTGTACTGAGTGTAAAAATACATTACTTTTTTTATCACTTAATGAATCAATTACAAGAGATGAATTTCATTCATAGTTAATTGCATAACTCATCATGGGATAAATTTATAAATCGTTTTTTCCTATATAAAAATGTTATAAAAGGAGTTTTAAAATGTTATTTATGCTGTGGATGTTGATTTTAGATATATAAATGTTTTATAATGTGAAAAATGGTAAAGAAAGTGAATCCTCCATGTAATGTTATATTATTAAAAAGGTTACTTTTATAAAAAAAAATTATCTACATGATTTCAAACCTTTACATAAAAGGGTTTGATGTCCTTATATATAAGATAAATTTTCAGATGTGTAGATATAATTATATTTTATTTTTTGGAAAAGTAAAACAAATCAGTGTTTGTGTAATGTATCTTGCATCAATATGTTTGGATCATATTAATTTAGTAAAATCCAGAAGATACAGAAGTAAATTAATGTAAACATGTATAAATATATAGATTTCATGAAATATGTGGATATACCTAGGATTTATATGGATATTGAAACACTAATAAAACATTGAAATACTACATGCATGGTTCTTTCCAAATAAAGTGAAATTTAAGACGTTGATTGTTTAGTTTTGGTAAATAAAAAATTAAGGTGCTGATAGATTTTCTTTTGTATGGAATAGGGGATATAGAGAACCCTAAAATTTATAAAACTAACTTCTATGGGGGGATATGAGTTAAAATTTCTAGTGGAAACCAAGAGTTGGGTTTCTAGGAAATTAGGATAATTTAAATTCATTTAATAAATTTTGGATAATAGTTGTCCATGTGATTATTAAAGAGGCACATATGATATCATTGACATGATTTTTTACCAAAGTTTATATGTTATGTGATAAATACCTGAATCAAAAAAAAAATATGTTGGTTCACTAATAGTTATAATACATAAGATCACCATTATTCTAAGAGTATGTTCAATGAATATACTTATTGAATTAATTTAAAATTTGATTTTATCTTGTTAAATATGTATTGTTTTAGATTATATCATGCATCATTAATGTAATTTCTATATTTTTATAGGTTATAAATATTTTTTAATATATTGGTATCTATGATTCAAAAGTATTTTAAGAAATAAATTTTTAATGCACAGAATATGAATGTTATATAAATCAATTTCCCTAATACTCACTCTTAGGAATTAGATACAATGTTAACAATAATTTTTTTATGATGTGTCAAACTAATAAATAAGATATAAATATTGAAAGTAGAAGTGGAACTATGTATTAAAAATGGGGATTGATTTATGACATTGGAAGTAGTCACGTATGATATTTATATTTATAATGGATTAATTATAGAATTAAAAACTATTATTATGTTTTGGATATAATTGTTAATTTTGTTTCTATATCATGGTTGCATAATAAGTGATTTTTATTCATGATTAAGAAGAATATTTATTTTATATGCATGGATTAAATATTTTATAGTATAGGTAATATGGTGAATGGTTTATATATTATAGATATTTATAATTCAATCTATAATATTCAAGATAATGATTAATTTTTTTTGATTCTGACAAATTTTTTCATAAATATTGTCACTTTGTGTAGATACATGTGAAATTAATTAAAAAACTCTATTGAGATGGATTTTTGAATTCATTCTATTATTAATTATTTGATAAATAAAAATTTTCATCCTAGAAAATAACCATATAAAATTCTAATTTTTTTGAGAGGTATAATGGATTATTAAGACAAATATATAGTAATATATATTTAACAACGAGTACACAATAAAAATGTGAGTTTAAGTAATTCAAAACTTTTAATAAGGACTTCAGTTGTAATGTACATGTATTTATCATAAGAAATATATTTAAAACTTTTAATAGAATCTTATAGTATAAAAAAATACATAATCAACAATGAAAAATTATTCAGATGATTTGATCATACATGGTAGTGAATACTTAATATAAGAATTTATTGACCATTCTAAGAAATTATGGAATTGTTTTACAATTTACTCCTCTAGGATCACTGTAATGAAATGGTGTGACTTAGAGGCGGAATCATACCTATTTATATATTGTTCAGTTGGTTTACTGTTAATGTAATATTTATATAATATTATAGTGACATTATATTTAAGATAAAAACATCATACTAAACATCGTTCCTTATTTGATAGTTATAAATACAATATATGAGATATTAATGGGGTGTTTTCTTAATTTTTTTTAATAATAATTGGGTTTGTGAAGATTATATAAAGTGAAATGTTATAGAAAAGTTTAGGCGTAAATTTAATAATTTCCTTTTTATTTTTTATAATAAATAAGTGATGGGTTATTATTTTTATAATCCATTTGAACATTAAGTGTTTTTGTATTTATTTGGTGTATTCTTTACGTAGGAAAATTTTAATAGAGGTACTAGTGTATGGAATATTGATTTTACCGAATTTCAAGAATATAATATAGGAATGGATCTTGAGATGGAATATTGTTTAGTTCCATAAGAGGCTAAGGAAACTAATAAAATCATGTTAGATAAGAATATTAATGGTCTAGTGGCATTAACCAAGAATATGAGACATACAGATCTCGTATAAAAATTGTGATGATGAGTTAATCAAATAAGATAAACTTACTTTGTACCAAGAGGTCATTGATAATTCTGAATTTATTTGTCATGTATTGTGAACTCGTAAGTGAACCCTATTTTGAACCATCCCTACTAGGTTATGGTATTATGTCTAGTACTAATGTTTCTATATGATAATAGGATTCATTAACTAAATATAAAACAAGTCTCCTACTAACACATCATTATTATAAACTATAAAATCTAAATTCACCCAACTATATAATATGCATGTAATTATGAATATATATATCATTAAACACCCATAAGACCCCCAAATTAAATTACTATTCAAATTAAATATATTAAATTAAACAATATCATAGGGAAATATTTTATTTAACATGATATAATTTTTCTTTTAATCTACAAATGTCATAATGAACCTCTAATATACACCACTTGATCTACATGAATTCTAGTTAAAAATGTGTAAGTACACATATATTGGTGAGAAATAATAATCATTATTGTCATATGATACATTGTAATGTATTTTGAATGTAAAATATTATTCATTGAATTCAATATCATGTGGAACCAAAAAATAATTTGTTATTTTAAGGGAACACATATTATAATTTTTTATATCAATTAATTTATAAATTAATTTTATATAAATAAAAAATAATAAGGAATTTATTTATGTATGTATATTTATATATATTTATAATTATACAATAAAAATGGACCCCTTAAATTATTCACTATAAGAGGGTAAAAAAATCATGAATCTTAGCTTATTACCTCTATTTAGTCCTTGGAATCAATGTCTGGTAATGGTCATAACACTTTATGGTTAGGGAAAATTACCATACACCCTCGTTTATGATTTTGGGAACTCATATGACCCACAAATAGATGGTACCCACACAATATGAGTAATATACAGAATATAATGAGGTTATATATTTCATCCAAATATAACTTTATGGTCAAATGAATCACCTAGAGCCATAAGAGAGAAAAAAGTAAGTAACCAATGCATTATCATCCACCTAGATCCCAAATATATGGGAGAGGATTGTAAAGACATTACTGAGTAACCATCCTCCAAAATACCATGATAATATATTAGAACAGAATCAATCATTGGTGTATCTATAGTATATAACTCATTGATATGGGATAGAATAATATTAGATACACATGTATGCCTCCATAAATCTATACCTAAGAGTACCCATTGATAATGGATGGAAACTTGGATGTTGTCATCTATATCTAACTCAAGTTAGTGGGTTAATATGAAATTAGTCTCTCTGGTGTAATTTTTCCATCAACATCTGATAGTCATTAGACTGCATTACATATATAATGTAAGATTTATAAACAAATAATCATATGAAAATTACTAATTAATTTTAAATCATAACTAAGAGCCATTAAAACATCCTCTATGCTAATGATATTCCTATAATAATTTTAGCAAATCACATTATATTTATTTTACATTGAAATCACACATAATCTATCAAAAGTGGATATCTTTTATAACTTTTCATATGATATCTCAATCAAGTTCACATCACCAAAAATACTGTATCATGAAATTAATATATATAATCATCCGGAATTGTCTACCTCATTTATATAAGAGGTACATATCATTATGGTGATACCCATGACACTTTTTTTGGAATTATACTTAATTTTCATAACACGTTCATAATATCTTTATTTAATAATCCCTAATATTATCATAAGTAAACCAACTCTTCACACAATTCCCCTACTAAAATGGAGTTTTCCACATCATTATATGATATTCCAAATCTTCTTAAACATCCCTAAATATTTTGTTAAGAGTGAAAAAAACATCTAATATTATTAAATTAATATATAATTTTTTTTTCTCAAAAATGATTTATGTCATAACTGAGAGTGTTTTAGAACATCACCATGGTTTTTCATGTTACTGAAAAAAGTTCACATTAAAATTCAACACAAATATAACTCATCACAAACTCACAAATTTTCTTTGATATTAATTGATGAAATCAGGCCATCAAACCTCACCAATATTTTTAAAAGAAGTTTTATTTGGTCTATAATATTAAATAAAGTCCAATGGAATTTTTTATTCCCAAATTTGACCTCACACATGCCCTCTCACTATTTGACCAATTAGGGTGTTCCACATGCCACCCCTACATTCCTAGAAATTTTATATAATCACATCACGTTCCCATAAGATATTATCGTCCTCTTCAGTTTTGTATTTGAAATCCAGGTATCAATTAACCATGATCACATGGAAAGAGTCATGTCCCCATATCCCATTCTAGTTATTTTATCTTGTGGATTAGATAATCTCATATCACCCGCACTAATAATATTCTAACATCTTAGGAATGGCTATGTGGACCTTCCACTTCTTTTGATCAAATATCAATTTTCTAGAAAAACCTAGTAACTTTTCATCAAATAGCCACCAAAATCTTCCATCTTATGCTTCCCATAGTTGATAAAATGTAGATATAAATGCCCTATTTTATTCTAAAAATAAACTAATTTCATGTCTCATTACAAGAATCGTAGAAATATAAGTTTCAATCTAATAATCATAAAATTAATATGTAAAACCTTATATGTAACGTGAGAGTGAATGGAACATTTATATTTTATAAATATCAATTAATATATTGAATTTTTTCATTTTTGATCTCATTAAATTCGTTTAATCCTAATTTTGACATTAGTATACCATTCTTAAACTAATTCATAATGGATTAAATTTATTTCAAATTTTTTAAAAAGTGGAAACAAAACGTATCTCAAAGATATTATCAAAACCTTAAATCAAATTTCGAAATAATTTTATTCCATTATAATCATTTTAAGACAATGAATCATTGTATATATTCCATGTTTTGTGAATTTCAGTTTAGATCCTTCAAAATTTAGAGAGAATATTAAGAGCATGCAACTTCTCTCAAGGATTAAACTTAATATATATATTGGATTAATATCATCCCAAATCCATTATCCTCATTTCATTTTATAGTTAATATTATGTGAATTTCATGGAAATAATTGAAGAATAAATGATTGAATGCGATAATATTATTCAAATCCCCATAATTATTAAATGAACAGTTTTAATTCAAAGAACCATACCTCATTATTCACTAATTTATAAAACTCTCATAGAAATACTCGCATTGAAAGGACCTTCTTGTCTATATCAAAGGGATTTAATGGTCAATATCATGAAATAACCTATAATATAAATATATAGGAATGTTTTATAATATTATTGTTATAATAAATGAAATAATATTTTTAATACAACTTCAAAATAATTTCTCAAATAAATTTACATTGTAAAAAAATAAAAAATTCTAAACAAAATAAAAAACCCAAAATTGTGATTCAATAATGAACGTTTTTATAAAATAAAATAATTTTATAAGTTGTTAAATTATCATTTTTCCCTTATTAGTAGTTTCTAATTCCAAATATCAAAATGTCCTTTGAAAACCTCATAAAGACTTGATATAGTCATTCTAAATAATTTTTATAAATTAAAAAACACTAATGATTCCAAATAAATGATTGAGTCGAAATTTATAATATTTAGAAATGTATATATTTAATAGAAACCGTTGATCCTATATCTTCCCCTCCCATTATGATTTTCCTTCAAATAAATGTGTATAAACAAATATAAATCATAAATATACATACTTTAAGTTAAAATATGGTGGTGTTGTCATGCATTTGCGTATCCGTATCCTACGTGTTCACCTCTACTACAATATGACTACATAATACTATAACTCAAGGGATTTATATTTCATAAACACATTCTTATATTGTTTTTATATCTCAATTGGATTCACTAAAAATTTGGTATCCACCTCTAATCACAAGTATCCCTAGGTAACTATATATGATGTATAATATGTAGTTATGAGACTTGGATTACATTTTGCACTCACTAAGGTTTATATGGAAATAAAAAATGATGAGTCTCCTATAAAATCTCACTAAAATACTTATTAGTCCCTCAACCCTTGGTTATTTACTTGTACCTTTACAATCCTTTGATTATCTATATATAAAGAGACCTTTAATAATACATGTATGACAAAACATGTCGTTAATACATTTTATCTCTTTGTTAGTTACATAAAATAACACTTAATAAAACTAATAATATTAATATTCCAAGTTTATTTGGGAATTAGGTACATATTATACCAACTTGATACATGGATACAACAACATTATGAAAAAATTCCTTAACAAGTGTCTGAAATTCCAAAGCTTTTAAAACTACAAAGATAACCAAGGGACACACATAAGAAAGGGTGTGACATATAAGGGCTAATAAAGGAATAAAAAAGTTTAAAATGATGAAGTATGAAATTTTATTCAATATAAAATTAAATAGATAATAAAAGTGCTGAGAATCATAATCATGAACAAGAGGCATGATATAAAATGATAACATAAAGGCAACACAATAATGTGGCAACAACATTAAACATGGATTAATAAACATAGGTCGAGGATAACATCCAATACGTAATAACATGGTGGAAAACAATACCATAAGGGATTATTTATACTCTATAATCCCATACATTTAATATCATGAAAATAAAACATTACCCAATTCACTGGAGCACTGTATAATTCCAGGTTCACCCGTCGCTTTTATATCATTTCCATGCATAAGTGTGCTATATAGATCAGTCAACATAGAATCATATTTCATAAGATTTAATCCTAAAAATATTTTGTTTTGAATATATAAAAGTAATTTTCCAATAATATAAGTATATGTATGTCTAGGTGAATACCGTTGAGTGGAAATAGAGATTATATTCACAATTCAAAGGTTTGTAATGGATAAATCACTTGATAATTTTTGCAGCATAATGGGAGAACATGGTGAATCATGGGAGGGATTAATGGGAGTAAAATATGTATATCATAACAATAACATACTATGTGAAGTAATAGGGAAGTGTAAAATCCTATTCCATTAATAGGAATTGGAAGTCAAAAGATATTACATTATAATGGTGCTTGAATAAACGGGACAAGGAAGAGATCCCTTATGTTGAGAGGGTGATTCAAAAAGATTCGGTGGAGATTCCTAAGAGATTGGGGGAACCTTAGGAGGAGAATATAGTGTAATGGGATGATTAATGTCATTTTAACAGGTTTTTAGTGAATATAATTGAGATATTGGGTTGGTTTATTTAAGAAAATAGAGGGGAATTCTTTATTATTGTCCAAGAATATGTTTTGGACTCGATAAAATAAATTAATCAAATACACAAACATTCCCTTGGTTTTAAACCATAGTTTTTTCCAAAGTGTAGTGATTTTAATTATTTTATAAGTTCATGAACCAATAATATTTAAATAATACCCTTGGTGATGTGGAAGTCAATAATGTTTATAAAGAGTTAATTTTAAATCCCTGATATATAATATAGGTTTTGGTGGGTTCATAATGGATTTCTAAAATTAATAAATAAAATAAAAAAGAAAATTATTTTAACAGTAAAACATATATCTTTTCATGTATACCCTTTTTTAAATATATTACATAACTTTTGGGTCATTATTATTTTTATAATACATACCGTATATCTATACTATATTTCATTTTTTCCCAAAAAATTGATTATCTCAAATAATGAAACATTAACCAATTGATAATTTTAATATTTTTATTCAAAAAATAATAATTATTTTATTCAAATAATTATCTAAATATGATAAATTATAATTTTAAATTAAAATACATTTTTATTGAAAAATTATTATTTTTGGACATAATAGTTTTCTAAACCTTATAAAAATTATATTTTAACTTTTTAAAAATTATAAGATAATTTATATTTATGATATACTATTGGATAATAATATTTTATTAAAATATAATTTATTTCCAAAATTCAAGAATTTATCAAAAGGAATTTCTTAATTGAAATTTCATATTACCCAAATATTCAATTCGAGTTTTTTTTGTATTAAAATATAATTTTTATCAAACTGAACACACAATAATATATAAATCAAGATAAATAAAAATAAATATAATAATAATTTTATTGAAAATGATATATATATACACACACTGTTGGGTTTTAGATACATCTCCCTTTAATACACCCGTGAATTCTCTAAGGGAATGTTGTGCAACAGTGAGATTTTCAGGGGTGGTTTGGTGAACATGGTTTAGGATATGATTTTGCTTCAATAGATGGGATTTATAGGGTATGATCCTACTGGTCAAGCTCATCACTTCTTTCATATGTGTCAATTAGATTTATCATCACCCTTAATATATATTAATCATATGATCACTATTCAATGGATATATTATCAATGGTCATGTTGCTTAATAAAATTCCAAATCTGACAGGATATAAGCAAATTAGTTAATGTGATTTTGATTACCAAATTATATAAATATTAAATTTATCCATTTAATAATGGAATTTCATTTTTTAAAGTTATGGTCCTTACATTATTCTCCCATTCCGAAATTTCACCCATAATATTTTATTTTCATAATGTAAATTAGATGAGTGTACTTCTATTTAATTTCCTCTTCTGGTTCCCAGGACACTTCTACAATCTTTTGGCTCTACCACAACACTTTGTCTAGGTGAGTTGTCTTATTTTACATAAGTTTGCCAATATGATCTAACATTTTCACGAGAATATCTACATATGAACGATAATTTTACTGTGGTACCAACTATGAATTTAGTACATGTGAGTGGACTAGTATTTTCTTTCTCAAGAGGGATACATAGAACATATAATGTACTTGGGATAGGTCAGGTGGGATTTGTAGTCAATAGTCCACCACTTCGATGTGGTAAAAGCTCTGATTGGGACCGATGTATTGATAACTAAGATTTCCCTTATTTTTAAATGGAGATATATAATGTAACACTTTATCATCAAACTCAAACTCTAGGTCTCATCGATGATTGTATGTATAAATGGTTTCCACTCTGTGTGGACTTAATATGATAGTGAATGGTTGGAAACATTTCTTTCATCTCTTGGATAAGATCAGGTCCCACAATTTACCACTCTCCAATGTTATCCTAGATTTTTGCAGTCTGAAACCTCTTCCATAAAGAGCCTCACATGGTTCCATTTGAAATCTATAATTGAAACTGTTGTGATAGTATATCTATACTTTGGGAAGGTGTTGATCCATACTTCCATAAGAATCCATTAAAAAAGATATTAGAAAATCTTCTAGATTTTTAATTCAGGTTTTATATTGAACATTTATCTAAGGGTGATAAGATGTGATAAATCTCAGTTTTGTATTGAAATATTACTAAAGGACTATCTAAAACCTCAATGTAATCCTCATATCACAATAATATACAATAGACATTCAAACATAATTCATTATTTACACTTATCTTATGTGTATAATGGAGAGTTGGTAAAGATATTAATATCGCTTGATAACAATGAAATGTGCAGACTTAGTAAGGTGATCGACTACCACCCAAATGGTTTTATTACATTTAGGTGTCTCGGGGAGTCATAAATGAAATCCATAGTTTTTTCCATTTTTATATTTGTATGGGGAATGATTAAATCATTAACTTATAAATCTATCATTATTATTTTACCTTTTGGTATACTGAGCATTGAGATGAACACTTTTAATTATCTCTCTTCTTGTTATCCCACCAAATATTTTTCTTCCAATCTCTATGTATATTACTGCTTACTAGATGAATAGAGAATGATGATCCATGCACAATATCTAGAGGTTCCTTCTCAAGTTATAGTTTTTATGGGACTCATATCTAGGTTCCAAAACATATAAATATATCCTCTATAATTTCAAACTCTTGAATTTTCACTACCATCTTCTTTAGAAATTCATCATCTTTCTGATCCTCCTTGATTATTTCTAGAATAGATGGTTGAACATTTATTTGAGAATTTTAGGATAAAGATCCTTTTATTATTCCCATTTCCATTCTTTTAATGTCCAATAATATTGAATCACCATTAATAGTCATTATTGATAGATTTACAAGATTTTGTTTACTCATAAAATAATTCACTTTGTTTGATTTCATTGGATAATAATGGATCAAAAAATTACAATTATTTATTAGATCTAATCACACCCATTCTCTCATATTATGACCCTTTTATGTAAATACATTCTTATGTATTTTATTTAATGTATATATATTTTTATATATGTATATATATGTCACACTTATCGCCATAGAGATAATGTCTCTAAATATATAAAGAAAAGACCACTATAGTCAATTCTAGATTATGAGTTGGGTAGTTATACTTAAGGATCTCTAGTTGGATGGAGGAATAGGTTATCAAATTGTAATTTTTCATGATTACACAACCCAATACATTTTTGGATGCATTAATCATTCATCATTATAGACAAATTTGACTCTATTCTACCTTATCTTTGTTTGGGGGGTTTACAATCTTGATATTTTTTCTCACAAATTGACGATAATACCCAACTAATCCAAGGAAGATACAGATTTTTTTCCAATGTGTTTGGTATATTTCACCCTTAAATTATATCAATTTATGAAGGGTCCAAAAATATCACATTTTTTATGATGACAATCCTTAGTAAATTTACTTTCTCCGACCAAAACTCACATTTACTATACTTTTTAAACATATTTTCTTTATTCAAGGTCTTTAGTATAATATTAAAATGACAATTATGTTCATACATTCTTTTTGTGTAGATAAGAATAAAATTAATAAATAAAACCATAAATTTTTCAATTTAATCCCCATGGAAACTGTTAATCTAATCCATGAATATCTCTAGAGTGTAAGTGAGTCCAAATGGAATGAATCTGAATTCATAGTGCCCGTACCATGTACAAAAACATGTCTTGGGGATATCATCCTTATTTTACAATCCTATATTATATCCCTAACAAGATATATATTTTATAAATACTAGGATCCATATAGGTTTTCAAACAAGTCATCAATTTATTGTAGAGAATACTTGATTTTCTTTTTTATCTTGTTGAGTTCATGATAATCACTGCATAGGTGCATTGAAAAATCATTCTTCATGACGAAGAGTACTGGTTCACCCCATGGTGAAGCACTTAGCCATATAAACCAATTGTCCATATTTTCATATAGGTGTTTCTTCAGTTACTCAATTTCAACAAAGACCAATTTATATAGAGTCTTGGATATTAGAAAACCCCCAGGTATAAACTCGATTGAAAATCAAATCTCTTGGCTAGGAGGTAGACTAAAAAATTAATTTGGAAACACATCATCCTATTCCCTAATAAAGGGAATGTATTCATGTATGATATTTTTAATTAATCTTAATCATTTAGTCTATAGAATCTTCCTCAAAAGGCAATAATATCTATTCTTGAGATGTTTGTACTAAAGAGGTTTCATTCTCCTTATTGAAAATGTATATAAACAGTGATCTATTCATGATACAGTGGCTGATTTCATTATTATATGTAAAGGAAACCCATACCAATAATAATATCAAATTTTTCTAAAGGGAGTATTGTAAGGTTTGTAGAGATGTTCAAACAAAATGTTTTGATAGGGGATGATTTATATACTTGGTATGAAATAATTTACCCATTTTATGTCCTTTATAATATATCTAAGTAAATTATTTATGGTGATGTTTCAATAGTTGTACTAAAATTTTGAGATACGAAAGAATTCATAGAACCATGGATGATAAGATTTCTTTTCAGTATTTTATTATGGTTTTAAACATTTACATTATCTAATGTAGTCCTAGGGATTTAAAATTTCAAACTCTTATAAAGATCAATGGGAAACTATGAAAATTAAAGGGATAAATCATAAATGACATATATTCTCTTGACTATGAATTTTTTGTCTTCAATCTACATTGTCTATGAACTATTTCTAAATATAAAATATTATGGTAATTTTTTTATCTTAACAATGTTTTGTGAGGAGATTGTTTATTTACCAAATCATATCCCATAGGAGTTTAAAATTAGGTGTGTATCAAGGCCAATGTTCATGTACTTATTTATGGTCATGTCTAGCTCAATGTTCCCTTTTTGTGTTTTTTTCTATAGGCATATCTGTTCTAGAGCTGCATCCACTCATAGTATAAAAATATTGATGATTTTAATTGGAAACTAATTACTCTACAAATTTCCAAAAAAATTAGATGTTTTACTAGTTTTAGTATTTTTACCAGGTCCTTTTATAGAGTTTACCAATACTATATCAATAATAACTAAAAATTCTTTTGATTGTAACTATGACAAACCATATCTTTAATACATTTTATCTCATATTTTATAAAATAAAACATCACTTAGTAAAAACCAAAAGATTGATAATCCTAGTGTATTTTGTATTTAGGTATATATCATATCAACATGATATAAGGACCCAAAAACAACATTGAAAACTTCCTTTACATCCTTGTAAAACTTCATAGCTTTTAAAACAACACTGAATAACCTGGGGACATACATAAAAAATGGGTGAGTCATAAATCCCAAAATGTGAATAAAAATGAATAAAATGATAAAATTATAACATGTTAGTTAATATAAATTTCAATTGGACATAAAAGTAGTGATAATTATAATCTTGAATAATGAGGCATGATACAACTTGATTACATAATGGAAACATGATAATGTTGCAACAACATTAAACAAAACTACATAAACATAGGCCATGGATATCTTCCAATACCACATAACATAGAGGGAAAAGTCCCATAAAGGATTTTGTTTATTCCATAACCCCATACATGATTTCTTATGATATGAAAACAATACCCAATTTAATGGAGGACTGTATAATTCCAAGGGCACCCATCACTTTCATATCATATACATGCATAAGTGGGCCACATATATCATTCAACATAGGATAATATTTCATCACATTTTATTCCAATATAAAATATTTTGGAATAAATACCAGTAGTTAATCAATAAGATAACTATTTTAATGTTTAGGTAAATACCCTTGAGTTGAAATGGCGATGGTATCCACAAAACAATGGTTTGGAATGAAAAAACTTATGATAATTGGAACTACATAACTTGGGTACATAATGAATCATGGGAGGGATTAATAAGAGTTAAAAAGGTATCTCAAAACTAAAAAATAATGAGCTTAGTAATAGGGATTCAGAAAAATATATCCCATCAATAGGAAATGGAAGACAAAAGGCATTATATAAAGTAGGTTCTTTAATAAAGAGGAGTAGAGAATCCCTTTCCTTCAGAGGGTGATACCAAAATATTGAGAGGATTTTCCTGAGAGGTTGAGGGAACCTTGGGAGGAATATATAAATAAATGGATAAATTAATGTCATTATAAATAGTTATTTAGTGAATAAAATGCATGATTGGTTCGGTTTATATAAGAAAAGAGAGGGGGTTCTTTATTATTTTCCAAACATTGGCTTTCGACTATATACAATAAAGTAATCCAAACTGAAAACCATATCATTTTTCCAATGTTTTCTTCCAAATTGGACAATTTATAATTATTTTATAAGTCCATTAAATAAGAAGCTTAAAAATCATTGGTGATTTTAAAATTATTTATGTTCACAAAGAATAAATTCTAAAACCTTAATATATAATATATGTTTTCTCTGATTCATTAATGATTTATAAAATTTATAGAACAAACTAAAAAAATTATTATAATTTGTAAACATATATTTTGGCTGGGATAAATTTTATGGCTTTATTACATCATTTTAGGGTTATTATGAGGTCATAATACATACCATATATTTAGGCCATATTTAATATTTACCCAAAAAAATCATTATCTCAAAAAATTATGAAAAATTAACCATTAGAAAATTTAAAAAATTTTATTCAAAAAATACAATTTTTTTATAAAATATAATTATGTAAATACTATAAATTATACTTTAAATCTAAAATCACGTTTTATTGAAATGTTTTTTTACATTAACTGTATTCTGACACTTATAAAAATTACATTTTTAGTTCTAAAAAATTATATTATCATTTATATTTATTATATACTAATTAATAAGAATAATTTTTTTAAAATATAATTTATTTTAAAAATCCATGAATTCATCAAATGGAATGTCTTAATTTAAATTTCATATTACCCAAAAATACAATTTTAGTTTTTTCATTCTAAAATATAATTTTTATCAGACTCATTACTTAACCATTTATAATATAAAAACAATAATTAATTAATATAATAGTTATGTAATTAAAAATAAAATATAAATATTCAAACTGTTATGGTCGAGATACATCACCCTTTTTTACAATAATGAATGCTCTAAGTGTAAGGTGTGCGATGGTGAGATTTTCATGGGTAGTTTAGTGAACATGGTTTGGTCTATGATATTGGCATTCTTGAACTTATAAAATAAAATTTTTCTATAATGATTTAGTTATTGAATATTGGAACAAGATTTTTCATTGGAAAATCTCATAAATAATGTCTCCATTAGAAGATTAACTAAATGGGATTCATTTGGTATGAATCTACTGCTCGAGGACATCCCTTAATTTACCTTTGTCAATTAGATTTATCATAATCCTTAATCTATAATAATCATATGATAAATATTAAATTTCTATTTTATCAATGACCATAATGCTTAATGGTATTTTCAATATTTTAAGATATAATTAAATAAGTTTATGTGTTTTCTAAAACCATATTATAAAAATAAAGGGTGTATTCATAATGAAATGGAATTTGGTTATAAAATTTTTCATCGTACAACAAGGACCTTCCTAAAATACAAATGGTCTGCTACAACAACCGTTTTATATTTTTTATTAACTCTGAGCGGTCATTGTAACCTTATTAATTAGTGGAACTTCTCCATCATTCCTTAAACATGTTTGGGACTCAAAATTGGCCACCTCTCTAACCCCTACATACCAAAAAAATATTTACATAGACTCCCCTATAAAGTGGGGAATGGATAAACATCAATATTTGAGTGATATGTTTTATTTTATAAAATATACACTAAGGGAAAATGCTATAACCATGCTCCTCCAAGTACAAAGACATGTTCTTCCATCATAAACACTAACATCTAGACAGTCCTATCAGGCTATCCATTTATTAATGGATTGGAATGTGTTTTTAAATATAGAAGTATACTAAATTAATATTAAAATAAATTACATATTATCAAAGTAAATTACTTATCAAAATTAGATGCAATCATCATGGGAACTCCTTATATATTTACTCCCTTATCAATAAAAATCTTTATCATGGGATACAAAATAATATTCTCTTGAATCAATAGTAAATAAAATTTATTACTCAAATTATCCCTAGTAACCCAAAGGTGACCATAAAATCTCCCCATACAAGTGAGAATATTCAAACAATCTCTAAGCGTATCATTGCATGTCTATTATGGAATGTTGTGTTTCTACTAGAAACCCTATCAAATATGATACTTTCAATTCACATAATAGCATGTAAGGTAATATACTATAAATTATATTTAATTTCATTTAATTCCTGTAGAATATAATTTCATCTTTATATCATAATACATCATACCGACTCTAGGATGAATTACCAATGGTGAGTAATGAATATTTTGTAACACCTGTTTCCTTTATGCCTAAGGGAAAAATATCCCTCCCTTAAATAAAATATGAAACTATACTTTATAAAATCCCATGAATACCTCTATGTGAATAATGATATCATAAAACACACTAAATTATGGGCCACTCAACATTGTATTTATTATATTCTATATAAGTGTTAGTGTTATAATTATCTGAAATAAGAACACTCATCCACTAACTTCTTCAACTTGAAAATTTAAGGCAAATAACTAATCCATGCCCTTACACACATCCTAAGATTCCTATATTATCTTTTTATATGATCTATTACTAAATTTATCTACCACTAAATTACCCTTTACTCAGGTATAAGAAAATCAAAAACTATAATCCAGAAGATATTCAACTCAATATCAGTACTATAAATTAAATTTTCACATTAAATATATACCAAAAGATATTTTGTTCTATAATTGTGTTCATGGGTCCAAAACATCTATGAGACGCAAGAAATTAATGAATTATCTTGAAACAAGTCACAAATAAGACCTTAACAAAACTTAATTCTATAATCCTAATCTAGTATCCTGTTACTAGGAGATCTAATAATTAGTGGATGTTAAACTTCTCTTTTAGTAAATTAAATTCAATCTGAAATCAATTCATCCATATACATTATTTCTTATAATTTTTCAATGTTATTTTAGAGTATATATTCTAGAATAATCTAAAAAAATATTGACAATAATAGATATTCATTCAAAATAATGTATTGTTATTAAATTATAATGACATGTGTCATTATAAATTTGTAAATTCATATAAAATCTGATTTTTTAGTATTTGGAGTATGGGTATTTTGTACACTGGTATTTTGATTCTAATTATGGGAGACGGGATATATCTATGAGATTTTTTTTTCATTTCGTGAGTGATTTGCAGGTATTAATTCTATTAAGTGATGTTTTAGCAGTTTTGGACCCTGCTTCATTAAGTATAAAAATCTATTATGTACCTAGTGTATGCGCAATAGGAACCTCATGAGCCCCCCAGAGGTAGTAAAGAATTCTAGGGGTCCACCAATTTTCTCGTGTCCATGCACCAGGTTCCATATAACTATCCCGATAGTTTTTTATCATTTTAATTAACTAGTTGATTAAAATTTAAAATATATCTACCTCTTCGGACACTTGATCCAAAACCCCATATATCTTCTCATATTCTCCCCATATCCCTCTGCACTCTCTAAGATCATAGACCAATATATTTGGTTATATTGAAACATCGTTAGAATTATAATATCAATATTATAAAGACTATAGTAAGCCCTAGGTTTCTACTCACTATTTCGTAAATTTCACCATTATTTTGGAAAAAACGTTGTTTATGATATATTTATATGATTTATCAATTGTAGGAAAATGTGGTTGAATCATGTTGTGATATCATATGAGTAAGATATTATAAAAATGATCTAGGTGGTTCCTTTTATATTTCACTAAATGTTATGTGTATGTATGTAATATACAAGCATTTTTATTGTGTTCTAATTTTGATAATTATAAGAACCATCCATATAAGTGTTAAACTATATAATAGTCTTGCATGAAGATTTTTGGGAGTAGAGTTGGTAGTGCATGTGAAGACTGAAAATTTTATTGACTATCAATCGATATTTATCCTAGGGGAATTGCATATATTTATGTTTTTTGGGTTGAAAAGTGATTCTACTTTATTTAATAAATTACAAATGGAGGTTTTTCCATAGTGGGTAGGTTAATGAAATTTTAATAGGTTTTCCCCTAGGGAGAAATTCCATCTAGTGAAGAGACTTGGTAATCATGTCAAGAAAGATATAATAATAGAACCTAAATCGTGAGAACCCTATAGAGAGAAAAGTAGAGTAATAGGAAAGGTAACCAAGAACCATGATTTATATTTGGGTATAATGTGTCCCTGGTGATGGGATTCTTAATGTTTTTTGTGATAATTATCACTCATCTTGGGTGTACATAGTGGAACTTAATGATGGTATAGTGAGGATATGGTTTATATTGGTAATAATTATCGCTTAAAAAGTGGAATTAGATTTTGATTAGTGTTGACATATAGAAATAGTGCATGATAGGATTTGATAGTTAAATGAATTGTGATTCTAAAGGGTATATTGAGAAATGAATTTTTTTGGGTTAAATCCTTATGCATATTGAATGGTGATAGTTATTTTTCTTAGTTAGACCGAGGGTGTGAAACCTATGGGTTTTCTATGTTGGGTAATCCATTTACTTCCATATCATGGATAGTGGATTGTAACTGTTGGAAAGTAACCTAGTAATATGGTTAGGAAACTTACGATGTCGTTAGGAACTAGTGATTTGAGTAATGGATGATACATGATTCCTTAATTCCTTATGGGAATGTGCACTATATAAGAGGGGCTTAGTGATTTATTGTACCCACATATGAATAGTGGGATTTTATTTTTATATTGATTATGGGATATGGGATTTTGAGTCATCTTTAATTATGGTTGGGCTACAGGGTGTGTTTGGATGTCGAAGTACAATGACACTGGTTATGGCAAGTTATGTTGAGATATTACATGTTATCCTCTAGTGAAGCATTAGGTTTGGGTTTGTGGATAGATAGGATCTAGTATGCAGGGTTTGTATTAGATATATTCATTTTTATCTAAAATATATTCATGAAACTATTATTTAGTCTATCACCTAGATACCTATGAATCTATGATTCATGTTCTGAGACGTTCTCCGGAGAGAGAAATGATCTATAATTTATCTACTATATAGGTGTGGTTGTGTTTTAGTTTTCCCAGTAGAATGTTTTATATGTTACTTTGTATAATGATATAGTTTTGAGTTGTATATGAGATATAAATATAATATTTGGTTGGGGTGATACATTAACAAGGTGTTTATTCTTCCTGACTGGTCTGTGGATCACTATTGAGTGAGAGGATCTCCCATTTCCTTGCATGCATAGAGCTAGCTATTCAATTATTTTTTGAAGGGTTTCCTATAAATTTTATTAGAAAACAGTCGAACATTAATCATATAGATTTTCTATCTCATGTGGATAGAATAAATATATAATGGGTATTGGATAAAGAAGGAAGGACCAAGTGTTGTGGTGGTTGGGTTTGAAAATGAGGATCTGATATGATTAATTTCATGATATTTAATCCCCCATTGTATATTTTTCATATACATTAATACATAGTATTTTATGATATATATTTGAAAATTCTTCAATTGTTACCAACATACTTCCATGATCACACCTTATCTGCGCACCCAAGTACATGTTCAAACCCCTGTGTTTGAATTTTAGGTAGTAGGATGTACATGGGATTTGGCTGGAGTTGAAAGATGTATATTTTTGAAAATTTATAAGGAGTAACATTTTTTTTCATGATTAATCCACGTGTTTTTTTTAATTTATGTTTTCACTTGATAATCCCATTGGGAGATCATATTATTATATATATATGTTCAATATAGATAAATTTCAATATATCATATTAATAGTCATATATTCTTGATGGTTAGATATTAGTTTCAATTAAAAGAAATTACTCTCATATTATCCCTTTTTCATTATTAATTGATATTACATATTGTGATACTAAAAGTGTAGTCTCCCCATGTTCCCCATAATCTTTCAAAATTGGTCAGCAACCTCAGGAATATGGGTAGTTGATCCTAAGGTACTTTGGTGACCCTATGTTGGTATTCATTCAAGAAGTCCTAAAAATTAATGTTAAAAAATTGTATCAAAGAAATTTTTTGGTTATATTTCAATATTTTAATGTGGTATATACTGTTATAAATGGGTATAAATTAGGAAATATACAAACATTGTGTATTAGAGACACTTGTATGATGGATGCCAAAGTAACTTGGTAAAAATGTTTGTTGTTTCTATATTTCACTATTACAATTGGGATGATAACACAGGTGAGATATTTTAGTAAATATTTGTTTTTTATTTCATTACTCATGTGATAGGGTTTCGAGACCACATAATTCCATGATTTATAGTTTTCAAATAGGCATACTTGATATGTTCATAACTTTTTATGGATGAGAAATGCTTTTCAAAAAAATTTGTTTTGGGAATAAATTTTAGGAAAGAAAAATTATACAAAAATGTTTTGGGAATTAAATTTCAATTTATTAAGTCATGAATTAGAAGCTACTAAGAATATTACCAAATGAAATTTTGGCATTCCTTAATTAATTGAAATTATTTTATGGAGTTTCCTATATTTTTAATTTGATATTATGACCAATATAATATACTTATGTTAGATTATATCCCTATAATGGGTAGATTTGGAAATGAGATGCATTCCATTAGGCTCTAGAGATATGTTCTTGGGGGTATTTATTAATCACTATAGTGGAGGTTTTGGTTGGATATAGACCCTTGAGAGGGTTCTTATATTTGTGAAGTTGTTTAAGGGTTGTGTGAAATGAATCTTTATGGTGTGAATCATTATTATGATAATGGTAATATTGGTGTCTTTGTTGTTTAGATATTTGGTTGAAGCCATTATTAAGGGTTAAAGTCAGTCCTCATGTACCTTCAACGTAAGTGAGTTAGTTGTCTGTCCTTATTATGTGGTCATGTAGGATGTTGTTATGTACAATACTAGGTGAATATGATAATATAACTTATATTGAAAGGAATATGGGTTTTTAGACTAATATGGTATCATGTTTTTGGTTTTTCATATAATTTTCCTTGGTTATGTTAGAAACAAAAGCACTATTGGTGCATCATGAGATATATGTTTGATTTCTCAAAGTGGGTAAATATTGATTTTTGATTATTGTTTAAATTTGGAAAACATATTTTAGTTTTAGATTGGGACTGGTCCTATTTTTTTGGCCTGTAATATTAAATTAAATGTTGAATATTGTGGGTTTAAAGAGTGATAACACATGACATTATTGGGAAATTTTGCTTTATATTCCAATGAATTTTTGGATACAAGTATTCAATGAAACCTTATGATATTAATTTGTATTTTTGGAATGTATGTATAGTGAGTATTTTGGAATTTATGGGTAATATTTAGATGAAATTCATTTAGGGAATAACATTTATTTGTATCAGCATGCTTAACTTTATTGGTGAATATGGGATGTAATTTTTTTCAATTCATGATAGTGGGTTTGAGAAGTAAGATAGGTAAATGTTTTTTGGGTTGTGTTTACACATCAATACTTCTAGGTATCTGGGATATTAAATTATATTCATAATATAATGGTTGTTAAATAAATAGGTGGTGGGGGTAGTTTTATTTTCCCAAGAAGTGATGGTCATATTTGTTGTTTGTAAAAAATAAGAGAGTCTTCCCTGTAGTGAAATAACATTAGTTTGTAATGAATATAAGGAATATATTAGAAGAAGTGATCATCTTTGTTAGTATAAATTTTAAAGGATTTATGTATGTATTTGTGGATCAAGTAGTGTGTGTTTGGTCGATGTTTGAGATGTTGGTGGGGGATTTTTTAGATAATACCATTTGTTTTAACTAGAAAAATTTTGGCACACCCTTATGGGATAGAGTGTATAAATGATTGGCAGTGGTGAATGTATGTTGAACTGGACAATAAAGAGCTATTTATGATAGATTTACCTTCTATTTCCTATAATTAGGTATCTATGGTTATAAATTTATGGTTATATGGATCATTTCCTCAGAAAAGTGGTCATCATAGGATGATACACTTTTAGAACAATAGTTTTGGTTGGATAATGTTATAATTAATGATATATTTGGGATACCCCTACCAATATATTGGTGAATAATATTTTAATAATTTGGAAGGAGGTTCATATTTGGGTTTTTGGGAATATCAAGCATAGCTTATAGTTTGGTGATTTTTGACATTCATTTGAGGATATAGGTATGGTGAATTTTATATTATTATATGACCCTTATAGATTTGGTGATTCATATGTTGTGGTTAGTATTGTCAAGTCATTTAGTATCTAAAGGGGGATTAAATGTGGTAAATGGATTTAGTAGAGATCAAGTGATTTTATTATTTTGTTCAAGTTGATTCATCATGTTTTTTATAACGATTTGATGTCATGGTGGGTCGGGGTCATGTCTATAGAATTCAGTGTGTTGGGTGATGACTGGTGATTTTTAAACATCATGGTGTATAAGGAAGTGGTTTTGGAAATGAGTACGTAATTAAAACAATGTATGATGCTTATTTTGACTAAAAAGCCAATTTTTTAGTTCATGCACATGATATTTTGGGTTATATTAAAGTTGAAATTAAGAATTAGTCGATAAATCCAACTTTAATGTATGGAGTAATAATTAAGGGATCATTTTGGATTCTTCTTAGAGAATATATACCTATATTGGGGAAATTTAATGATTCACATTTTTACAATTAGGTAAATTCATAGAAAATATAGATTTTAAGAATCTAGACCTTGGGTGTTTTGAGAATTGTGTTTCAAATTAAAAATATAATATTTTAGACGTCTCAAAGATTTTTTTACTTGTGTATGATTATTTCAGTAGTATATAGAGGTGTCAAGTGATTGTTAGATGGGTTTAAGTTCATGATTCCTTAAGTAGAATACTCCATTGGGTACCCGATATAGGTTCACATTATAGTTGGTGTCGCCCTTTGTAGATGGGTGTCACTTGTGTGGAAACTTTTGTCCCTCTAGATATCTTTCTATTTTTTAAATTAATTGATGAGTTGAACTTAAAATATTACCACCCTCTTAGGTAGATCATTTAAAACCACATCCACCCTCTCTTATCATGTTCCCCTATATGCTTTACCATTATTTAAACTCTCAGATTACCATATTAGGTTGGATTTATTCACTATATAATGTATTATCCTCCTCTCATCTAGGATATGGTAGTCCCCAGGTTTGGACATGCTAATTCATTTATCTCATTATTAATTTTTCATAAAACTAATTCTCAAGTATATTTGACTCATTTATATATTTCTAGTGAATGGGGTTGAATAAATTTTGGAATCATGTGGAAAATGCTTCGAAAATAGTGTTAAGACCTTCAAACCCGTAAAAAAAAGATAGAAAGATAATGAAGAGAATAACAATTGGAAATGTAATTTGGAACCATTTATATGTTTTGGGATTAAATATTCCTTGGAAATTGGTAACATAATGGGTTTAAAGAGTTCAATCACTTATCTTAGTGTGTTTAGTGTCACTTCAGGATGGTATATTAAAGGGATGTGTTCTATTATGTATGAATGTCTCTTTATGTATGGGTGTGAATCTTGTTTGGTATGTACCTATAGAAGGAATAATCTGAATGATTATAAATTATAAGGTAGTACGAGTCTAATGGGTTTATCGATATAGGATTATTTAAGTTTTTTCCCTCTGATAATTGAATACTGAGAGTTTTTTTCTTGGTTAGTCCTTGGGTGGGACGCCTATGGGTACTTTAAGGTGGATTGTTTTCTTCATTTCTTATAAATAATACTGTATAGAAAATGTTATAAATTAGTCTATTGATCTTATAAAGAAACTTAGAGTGTTGTTGAGTATTATATACGCTTAAATTATGATGTGTGATTCATTAATACCTTATGAGAAGTTGTATTTTCTAAGAGGGGTATAGTGATTCAGTGTATCTAAATATGAAAAGTGGGTCAAAATGTGTATACTGATTATGGGATATGGGATTTGGGATCATTGTGGACTATAATTTAGTTGGAGGGTATGATAAATTTATTGACTATAATGATAGTTATTTAGGGTTGGTTATGTTTAGTTTTTTTGTGATATCCTCTAGGTGATTTCAGGATATAGATTTATAGCCAGTTGAGAGCTAGGTTGTGGGATATAATTTCCACATATTTTTTATTTATTCTAGATTTTTTTAGTTTTTATTAGGAAATCATAAATAGACTTAGGTATTTGGGTTTAGAGTTACTCTACCCTTGTTATCATTCTTCTCAAGTTCTCAAAAGATCAATAGATAGTGAGATGGTCTCTAGTTACTTTGCTACAAGGATTTGGTTGTGTTCCACCTTTCCCAGATGTGTTTTCTATATATTAATTTTGTTATTACGAGGAAGTTCATTATTAGGGATAACATAGTACCCTAATATCAGGGAGTGGAGAAACACCCTCATGTTTTTTTTCATCCCAAGTTCTAAGATGATATCTATTTATTGACAGGATACTGAATTACTCTATATGCCTAAAAATGCATCTCTTATGACTCTCCATGATGGGTTTCCTATGTGTTATGTTAAATAAGTTTAATTTTTCATGTGGATTCAATATAACAATTACCAATATTGGATAAAGAATATGGGGTCATGCGTCATATTGACTTGATTAGCACATCAACACCAGATGTGATAACTTTCATACTATTTTTTAATTGTTTATACATTATTTATTAATATATATAAACAACATATTTTAACAAATATGGGATAAAATTGGTGTTTCCACACCATGTTTCACTCATACACCATGTACATTTACTCAAGCGTCTGTTCATACCCTAAGGTTTGATTTTTTATGTAGCAGGATATACATGGAATCTAGATAGAATCTCTAGATAGATGTTAATATATAGGTTCAAGGAGGGAATTCTATTTTTATAGTTATTTATAAACATTGTTTTCTATTTTAGTTTCATTTGTCACTTAATTGGTCTTATGGGGAATCTTTTGGATATAGCTATGTATATATGTTTGTAGTGGGACCATTTTTGATATAATATATTGATATATATATATATATATATTATCCATGATAATCTCTTAGTTATATCTTATTTAACCTACATTGATGTTATATATATTTACATTATTTATTGACATTATATTTGGTGAGGATATGAGTATAGTCTTCCTAAGTTGGTTATATATTTTTACTACTTGTTGACCTCCTCGGGAATATGAGGTTGTGTTACTGAGGTATTGTGTAAACCTTAACTCAGTAGTTGTTCATCGAGGACCAAGATGGTGTGTTACAAAAAAACAAAGGGGATCCAAAGCCATCACTTCATTTAGCATTGCTAATTCTATTAATAATTCTTCCTATGATATGAAGTGAAATGTGAAGTGAACATATATAATCCATAAATGTAATTTAAAATATTTTTATATTACCGATTATCCCTCATTATTTCTAATACCACTTTATAGTGATCAAGATACTCCTCCTTACTCCATGACTACACTAGAATTTCATTAATGGAAACCACTGTGAACTAATCTAGACATGACTCAAATACCATGTTCATAAAAATATAGAACATTGTTGTTGAATTTTTCACGCCATATTACTTAACCATAAACTCATTATATCTGAATGCACATTGAAAATACATCTTATGGGTTTGTTAATATCAAACCAATAGCTGATGATACTTTGATCTAAAATTAATCTTAGAGAATACTCAATCCACTCTGAGCTAATCGAATAATTTGTTAATACATTATAATGGGTATTTATTATTTAATTTAATCTTATTTAATTTATTCTAATCAATATATAATCATAAAAATTCAAAATCCTTCTTAATGAATGAGATAGGGGTAACCAATGATAAAAATATATAACTGACAAATATAATTTATAGTAAATCATTAACCCATTCCCCAAACTCATGAATCTCAACTAAATATTATCTAGAAGTTAGAAAACTAATTACCACATTATGGAATAGTTCAAAATAATCCCTCCAAACTACTACTATTTATAAGGAATTTTCATTTACAATATATAATGCTATAATGAAAATGTACATTTCTCCGATAGCCACTCATCACCCTCCACTAGAAGTTTTTTAAGTAACTCCACTTATGATAAAATATTTTCAAGATAAGGAATATTCTAACAAATTTGTGTTAAGAGAATTCTTATGTGGTTATATTTCAAATGGGATGATATCCCACAAAATCCTATCATTAAAAATAAATAGGAAAAATACCATCAAACCTCTATAATATTTTGAATCTCCCATCCAAATTTAAAAGTTTCATTGATATATATAGCCTCATTATAGAGAGATTAAGTAATATCTCATGAATTATGAAAATAAGAAAACATAAAGATTTTGGGTCTATTAATATAGAATATAGTGAATAGAATTTGGTAATGAAACGTTTGATTACCTCATACATTACTGGATCATTAGTCTCAATAACCTATACGACATGTAATTGAGATTGAGCTACATAAACACTACCTTATATTCTTTATCCCACAATACATAATCCTCTATGCCTAACCACTCCCAGAAACTAGGCCCCTAGTAGTGGTGGTGGATAAAGAGAATTAAAATTTAGTTCTCTACCAACTCTATCTTTTTCTTACCCCTGAATATATTGAACTTCAAAAATGAAAACCGTATTATATCAGGTTATGAATTATTGATCTTATATCACATGAACATCCACTAGAACACTCTTTAATTATCCCTACCCATTTTAATGAGATATAGGGTACTCTCAATATCTGTTTCTTCTACCAGCTCACACAATTCATCATAAATACCACTACATCAATCGTCTTAGAAGATATGAAACATTGAACCTTGATACTAGAGATAACATTTGATTTGAATGATATTGGGGAAATGAACCCTTCCGATCCTAAAGTCCTACATCAGAAACTTTAATGATATATATTTTCTCCAAACTGAGAATAAACCTGATTAGGTCTATTACTAGATGCCCTATAGACATTTTTTTGAGGACACTTTATCATTTAAATAAATATATTTTCTATTTTTAAAATTTTCATAATCTCAAAGTAGGTACGTATGTAAAAGACACCTAGTTAGAACTAGGTCTCTAGCCACTAGGATTCCTAAAAGTGACCCTCAATTAGATCACCATTTTTATCATGTTAAAACAACAGTGAACTAATTAGGTGGAAGGAGAGGAAACCGATCATATGAAATAATCTATTCAAATTGTTATTGGGTTCACTAAATTTCACACTTCTATACCACAATTGGTAAATATTATCATTTCAATATCCACATATAATTAACCACCACTCTAATGAAATTTCATAGAGTAAATTTTTCTAATCTTACATGGAGTATTGATAGTGATAAAACCAAATGAAAAGTGATATCTCACTTCTTTTTCCAATGATTTTATGAAATTTCAGATTATATAGCCCAGAATCCATTAAGAGTATACGTAAAAATATATAAGACTTCTATATTCCAATAACATTCATAATCTAATATAGCCTGAAATCTCAGTCTAACATGGTATGGTACCCATGGTACCTTATCCATTTCTAATTTTCTCATGATCTATGGAAAAAAATGTATATTAATATAATTTCTCTGGACTATATCTTCCTTTACATGAGTCATCTTATTATATTTCCTTTAAACCACCCCACTAATGACCTACTCATAGTCCCAGAGTCAAAAAAAAATTATCTCTATAATTGGATAATAATATATTTTCAAGAAAGAAAGTTTGTGAATTTTTTTTAATATCAAGGTATATTATGTAGAATAAATGTGCATATAATCCCTAATAGTTATACCATGTAAATTATTTCTCAAATAAATAAATACATAATACAATGTACTAAATCTATATAATTTAGGAATTTGTTCTATATACCCAATGTTTTTATAACTAGACATTATTAATCATGTATCACATATGAGAGTACTACTCTATAATATATTAGATGTTTACATCCTTTTACAAGTCCTCTATTATATCTAAGAAAACTAATGTTTTTTAGTTATAATTATCTAATTCATTATAATCCAAAAGTCATGATGTTCTTACTCCAATATATATCCTATAGTACGATAACATTCCTTCACATCTAGAATATTGGTAAGTGAAATCCCTAGAAATACCTTTACTCTGTTTGGGTATAGATACTATCACCTAGTAATCCATAAATTATAGGAATTTCATCAATGTAGAATATTTATTTTGCTAACATTCCATCCTTATATAATATAAAATCAAATAAAAAACCCATCTATATAATATTTATGTAAGAATTAATAAACGTCCCATAAAACAACCAAAAAATATACTAGTAAAAATACCAACCCATAAATTTAAAAACAAAATATTAGAATGATACTACAATGTATCATCATAAATGTCCTCGTATACTTTATTTATTAATAGACTAACATTTAATTTAACCACCAATATACACCTTTTGATCTCCATGAACATATTGAATAAGTATATAACTTATCACGCATGTGTGAGTAATAATACTTAGTATAATAATACCATATAGTGAGATGTCCTATTAATTTAAATGATTATGCATGAAATCCAATCTCATGAGGTACCAATAAATAATTTCAGAATGATAAGGAAAAAGTTTTATTTTTATGTTTTTCTTCCCTTATAAATCCTTTTTTACACTCTTACCAAATAACTAGTAATTTGTATAATTAAATTTTTATATACATTTCTAATTATCAAAATAATGATTGAAAAAACAAATTAAATCCTAATAAAGGACATTATAAAACTAAAAAGTCAACCCAATGCCATTTTCTAGTCCTCAAACTCAGATTGGGGTAATGATCATAACACTTTATCCATCCATAGAATATCTACACACCTACCTTAATGAATATTCAAACTCTCCCTTACCACATGTGGATTGTTATTTTTTTTTATGGAAACAAAATTTCAAAAATAATGATATCATATCTCTCTTTCCAATATAATTTTATTATCAAATGAATAATCTAGGAAGAAAAAAAATTTCAAGTCGCAGTAGCACCTCTATAGCTAGGTTCATGTCCTAGAAGCAACACTATAACTAGTTGATATGAAACCCAAATCTATGGGAGAGAAAAAATTAATTACTCAGAGAATTACCATACACCTTTATTCTAAATATATGTGATTTTTTTTCTAAATAATAAAATGATCCACCATTAACACCAAATATTGGATAATGGGTGAGAATATTATCAATATTATGTATATAAATTTTTTCCAACTAAGGTTTTTTTCTGGAATAAGATTAAGCATACATTCACACCTCTATTATTGTATAACCAAGAGTAGTGGGTGAGAAGAAAAGAAAACATTTATTTATTTGTCTACCAATAACCTTGGTTAGTGGGTGGATATGAAAATAATAACTCAATTATTCTCTCATCATTTACAACTTTCAATCATTATTCTGCATCACATATATAATTTGAGAAAAGAAAAAAAGTAATCAAAATAAAATTCTTAATCTATTAAAAATTATATACATTCACTTTCATGACATTCTTAAAACTTATGATATTCCATACAACTGTGAAATCATATCCATAATTCATGTTTTATTTAGAATTCTCACATAATCTCTCAAAACAAAATTTCCTTGATATCTTTTCATAGCATATTTTTATGAATCCCACATTATAATTAGAAAAATTTTCATAACATGTATTTAATATCATAACCATGATGAGTCCATATTATTGATATAATAGGTGCACATTAATTCACATAAGTCTTTACCTCTATCCATGGAATTAAATTTATTCTAAAAATTCATGGATAATAAATTTATTTAATGATCACAAATATCATCGCAACTAAATAAGGTCATCATACCATGAATGTACCTTATAGGAGTGGTTCAAATAATCAATTGATTTTCTAAATAATCTAAAATACACCCTTATTATTTTATTAAGAATTTAATGGAAAATTAATTAATAAAGTAATTAGATAAAAATATTTTCATAAACGGTCAATACCATTATAGAGAGAGGTTACAAACATCAATATGACTATCTAGAAATTTTTAAAAAATAACCCATCAAAATTTAGAGAAAATAATTAAATAAAACTCATTATTATTATTTAACTGAATTTAATAAAATTGTACGTCCGAACATTTTAAAATGGTTCAAAAAAATATTCATTAGGTATAGAAGTTTAAATTATATTTTTTCAAAAATTTTATGGACTAAATCTAACCACCCAGAGGTCACCACATGCTCACTCACTGTTCAGTTAGTCAGGGGGTTCCTTTTAGCACCCCAACATCTTGAGTTTACACTCCAATAGTGTTGAAAATCACCCACACTAACCCTATCCTCTTTTATTTTAATATTTAAATGCATATGTTGAACAAATACTATCAGTCAACACTTTTTATCTCATATAGTGTCTGGAATCCCCTATTGGTCATCCAATCATATAGATTATATGACCTCAATTTACCCCTTCTTGTATCATGATCACTTTAAAAGAAGGGCCATGTAACCCATACACATATTTAAATAGAATGTTGGATTACCCAAAACACCCTATTACTCATTATTACAGTACTACCAAAGTTCACCATGATTAACTATTTGTGACTTATAACATATAGAGAAAAACATCTAATTTATTATATAATTTAATTAAATTGACATATCATTATGAAAATTAAATAAATGCATTTTTGGATATAGGAATTAATATATAATACTAAAAAAATCAGGGGTTGGGTAGGAATCGAGGTAACTTTTCTGTCAGATAACTCTTGATATATATATATATATATATATATCCAATCATCATGTTCTTAGTTTTATTTTATTTATTTCATGATAATATGAAGAAAGGTATATCCTTTTTCAAATTAAATATTCATAGATTGAATTTATTATAATTTTTTCAAAATGGAATGAAGACTTCTCTCAATGATAAAGTTGACACAATAAATCATATTTTCATAAAAAAACCATTAAAATTTCTTCAACACATGAAATGTAGGTGTATATTCCATTATTTGGGAATTTCTAGTCTGACACGTCAAAAATTTGATATAATATTAATACAATTTTATTACTCTTTTGGACTAAAATTAATTCATACATCATATTAATGTCAACCCAATTCAATCATCCTTATTTTAGTATATAATTCAAAATATAAAAATTTCATGAAATTAATTGAATAAGATAACCTAAAATAAGATAATAGGACTAAAAATATTAAAAATATTAAATAAATTGCATATATAAAAGAAACAATACCTTATTATATGTTGATTTATAAAAATTAGATAAAAACAAACTCATCATGGTTTCCTTATTCTCAATAGAAAATAGATTATATGGAATATATCATGGAATCCCCTAAAATAAAAAATTTTAGTTATGTTCAAAAATGTTTAAATTTTAATAAAATAGTATTTCATTTAATTCTAACTCAACTATATTTTTAAAAAATTATTCTATTACTATAAAATATAAAAGTCTAACAAAAAAATCAACAATCTGGATTCAATGATGAAACCCATTTTAAAATCAAATGTTCCAAAATAGGTAAAATTATCATTATATTCTTTCTAGTAGTTTCTTAAAATAAATTTAAATATATCATTTTAAAAATTCATATGATACTCATTTTTTTCATTTAAATGCCCTTTTATAAAATAACATAACACTCTTGAGTCCCATATAATCAACTATTATTCAATCCATAAATTTTAAATAAAGTATATATTTATGAGAAACCCAAAATTCTAAACTAAAAAATTATTATTTTTTATGAAGTATGATATGGAGTCCACATATATTAACTACGTTTGGAATATAATGGTTACACCTATTGGGGTGATATCCTTATAGTGAAAGTGGGTCTTCTATAATAATACTAGTATGGATGCTATAATTTATACCTAGAAAGATCACTTGGTGGAAAGTGAGTATAAAAAAAATCATTGTATAAACTATGAAGAAACTTTTTCCTTAAAAAGATGATAAAGTCCATTTGAATATTTCTTTTTTTAACACTACACTTTAATTATATGATAAATAAAATAGATATAAAGATATGTTTCTTTTTTTAATGAATTTAACAGAGAAATTTATATGATAAAAAATGAATGTTTTGAGGATCCAAGTAGTATTATTAAGGTATGAAAATTTCAATGTTCAATTTGTTGATTGTAATAAGAATCTTAGATTTGGAATTTTGTTTGATGATTTGGTCAATGATTTTGATTTTACAATAAAAATGAATGATTCATATTTAGAAAATAGGTTTAGTTGGGGTGTTATTGTATTTATAGATAATATAAAACTTATCATAATTGATATCCCAAATTTAATATTCTATAAATGTTTGATGAGAAAAATTCTACTAAATGAATCATGTGGGGTAAAATAATCTACATATTGGGTAAAAATATTTAAAAATATATATTAGAGGATACTTGGTATGAGTCAAATCATATATTTTGATAAAATTTTAAAGAGTGTTAGCACATGAAACTCTAAGAATTGGTCCTTACTAGTTTTATATGGAATGAGTATTTTGAAGAATCAAATTCATTATAATGAGTTATAAAAAAAATGAATGAAATTTCATATGTTTTTGTAATTAGGAAAATTTTATATTCTTTGTTGTCTACATGACCCTATATTTCTTTTACTACAGTCATAACTAGTATATTCTTATCTAATCCCGGTGATATTTACTATATTGTGGTGAAGAATATCCTTATATATATATATATAAATGACTAAGGAGTTTTTCTTTCTATTTTGAGGAAATGAATATATCATTTTAAAGGGTTTTATGATACCATATGAAATTAAATATATAATTCAATAAATCAATTTACATTTATATTTTGAATTAATGGTAAAACTATTAGTTATATAAACTCTAAGAAACATAGTGTTTAAGACTTGATAATAGTGGATGAGTACATCACTATTTGAAATTTTCTTAAAAATATTGTATTGATCAAGAATTTAATTATTAAAATTAAATTAGATCCTAGCATATTTAGAGAATGAAGACGTTCCATGAAAACGATAGTGTTATTACTCAGTCCCTGGAACCCCAATATCACTATGTGACCAAGAACATCATTCTAAAATTATATCTCATTTGATAAGTCATAGAGTTGGGTTATATAAATAACTATTTGGTGTATATTGAGGAGAATATATTAAATACATTTAGAAATAAATTAACATAGTGTAACCATGATATTTATTAAAAGTATTTAAGTATTAGATACATTCAATAATATTTGTTATTGTTTTTTCAATGTAAATGTATCATGGTATTTTGATAAAAGACATATCTATTTATTATTCATTCACATGCATAATATATTATACATAAAGAGTTGAATGATAAGAATAACTGAAATTTTGACTTTCAATTATCCTTAATTGATGTTCATGATTGAATATTATGGGGTGTAATGACATGTTAAGATTAGTATGGTTAGATTGTTTCATAAGTTATGGATTTTACTAATAAGATAAGATGTTATGATTTATTATTTAGACTAACATGGTACGCTATACCACATAGAATTTGTTATGTATTTTCAATGATAAACTTAGTGGTTTATGATTTATATTAATAATAATTACACAATATTAACAAGTTATATCTCATGTGAAACTTCATATTTTTATCCCTTTCTAACATCTATCTCGAGGATGGGAAAATAAAGGGGTGGTTAGTTATGTAACATATCATCTGGAAGGTATTTTTTAACTTAAATGGTATTTTTCACCCTATACGAGAAGTATTATATCTGGTTACTCTACTAAGAGATAAAAAAAATTCATTATCATTATTTAATTATTCACTTGTAATAATATTTTCTACTTATATGAATGACATGATGTGTATTTATTCAATATGGTTAATCTACTTTAGATAGGTGAGAATTTATGAGTTGACCTGTACTAGATTGATATATTACTAGTCCAGTGGTTGGGATCAAATCCATGAAAAAAGTATTTATATATTTATGATATAGAGAGATACACCTTATGGTGGAAATGTTCATATGATGATATGAGTGTGTTGAATCAAGATCATGTTAGAATCATTAAAATATTGAGTAGAAATGAATTTTTTTTAAGAATGATGTTTTATTTTATTTATATAATAAATAATTGATAATTATTTAAAATTCAATAATGTAATATAGGATTAAAAAATTTGTCTTTTAAACAAGGATTGAATTTTGGTACATGCTGATTTTCAAAAATTATCATCATTTTTATGAAAAAAATATTTAAAGGAGTTGGGTAGATTCAAAGGTATTGAGATATTTTGAATAACGTTTATTAGGATTTAATTAAAATAAAATATTATTGAATATGCACTAAATCATGATGTAATCAGTGATGTGAGGACTTTTCAACCCATGTTATTAGCTAAAAAATAGACAATAATGTAGTAACTTCTATATCTATTTTAATATATTCATATTGGACATCATTTAATTTTTAATATTTTTTTGCATAGAATTTATCATAAAATTTTAATAAAAAACATCATGAGGTGTTTTAATTATCATAAATAAATCCTTGAAATATTTTAATTTTCATTTACTCGAATGACGAAGAAACAATAAGCGTTACAATACGAGAATAAAATTAAAATCAACCAAAAAATATAAAATTTGGTGTTTCTTGATTTGATGAAGAAATTATATATAATAAAGTGGTTCTTTCCTCATTTGAGGGTGTATCAACATAGTCCAGATCTATCAATTTCTCCATTTAATTGTATTTTATCCATAAACTATGGATAATACTAGCATTTAATTAAAGATTAATGAGGTCCTACCATTGGGATTTGTGATTTCTTGGGTTGGTGGATGCATTATAATGTAGGAGTTAAAATATTTATACTGAGGTTTTTGAATAATTCTCACTGTTTATGAATACAAACATGTACTTTAAGGTTCACATTTTATTTTTCATCACTTAAATGTCTACATTATTTCACATTGCGATATCCTGGGTGATTTATATCTCATTCAATAATTTTATGCATTATTTGTTCTTAATAATTTTTTTTATGAATTGAAAAGCATAAAAACATATATAATTACATCCAATGTGTTTTTTGGGAATCCCAATGAATTTACATTAATAGAACTTAATTAAGGTTAATGATTTCATAAATCCATAAAATTATCAAATATATACTATATTGGTTAATCAAATCTCTCTATTTTCAAGTAATGTACCCAAACACTTTATATTAATAAAAATTCCTAAATTATTTTTAAATAGTCATAAAATATAAAACTTCACCATTATTGGTTATTTTTATATCCTTAAGATGAAAATTCCATTTCCAATTTCCACTTATATAATGCCAATGACAAAAAATGAGAATCCATGTGCATTGATTTAAGGGGTATATTTTGAATACAAGTTCATCAAATTCCATAATATGAGTGATTAGTTGTATCTCCACACAATTTATCCTATTCATTAAAATATTAACATATCATTATAACCTAATATCAGGCTCATAAGTTAGGGATAAATTTTGTAATGAAAAATTGAATTACATGTGGAGAAAATTTGGGGAAATTTGAATTTCTATACTCAAGTGATATTGATGAGAAAATTGTAATTTACATTACGATATGATCTTGAAATAATTTTGTGACCAATCTATTGGTCCCAAGAAGGGTTTTTTTTTATATTTTGGTGGAATTATTATCCCATTATATTTTCAAAGAATATTTAAAATTTAATTAAATAAATATTAATTCTTTTTGTAAATTTGAATGGTTGTATCCTTTGGAAACATATTCATATTAAAATTTGGTTTTTTTATATGTGGAATGAGTGTATTTTTGAAGGTGAGGTGTAAAATCACATTGGGTTCCATGTGATATGTAGAGAAATTTAAGAGAGAATTTTCTTTTTATTATTTTAGTTTTCTATTTTAGATTTTTATTAACTCCCCCTTGTGTATTACTACATATTTTTGGTGGGAGAGGGATATCACCTGAATGATATTATTGTGATAGAAGAGAGACGAGATGTGATTTCACCTCTATATTTTCCATAGAGCTAGTTCTAGATTTGGTGACTGTATTGTGAGGATGTAGGCTAAAATATTTGGAATATTATTCCCTGAGGTAGTATTTATTATAAATATCTTATATTTCCCCTTTCAATACAGATATTTTATATTTTAAATTCTTATATTATTATATGGTATCCCCTTGAGAGTCTTTTTGGTGTGTTTTTGGTAGAATTTGGGGTTTCAAGAGGTTCAAAAATGTTTTCTTTTAGGGAAAATCTATTCAAATGATATGTGGTTTAAGAATAGATGTCTTGTGTTATTCATTTTTGGGATAGGATAAAGGATGAGTGATACAATTTTTTTGTGATTATGATATGTCATATTGGAGGATTGAGATATGGCTGAGTGCTCGAACAGACACCCCATGTGGGGGAACATGGCCATGTTGGATAGATGGTCATACCCTGTTGGATGTACATGTCCAGAGCCTCTAGGGAGTGTTTGGATAGAGTCTTTGTGAGTAACATGCCTATGTATCCCATGTTGTTTTGATTCTTTTTATGAGGGAAACACACCATATACATTGACAGTACACACAAATTTGGGTTGTGGTATATTTTTTTGGTGCATTCCTTGTACATAAGGTACACACCCTATAATCTCCCCCTTGGATTATTTCACTTGTTTTCTCACCCTAGTAACATAAATTGGCTTCTAGTAAGTCTATTCTAGATTTTTCTCCAAGTAATTTGTGATGTAAAATAAATTGGGGTGATTAGATTCAATTAGTGAGTTGGATTGCATTGAGTGATGTTTGGTTGGAGGTTCCCTTTGATGTTTTGGTTTGGGAGTTGACATGATGGATGTGTTGTGTGTGACTTAAGTCAAGGGTAGTGAGATTTATTGGAACCTTGTAATGAGGATACCATGGGTTTTAATTTTGGTTTTTTTTTCAGGGTGTTTTTGGATGGATGGTTCAAGAACTTTCTTGGATGAGGTTATCAAGATGTTCTTGGATAGTGGGACTTATCGGTTGAGGTTTGAGTAAATAGGTTTATAGAACAATGTTTAATGTTTATGTTTCTTAGAGAATTTTGAATGGGATGAAATAATTGGGTGTTATGTTTGGTTGAGTGGAATTATTTACGTTGATATGGGTTTGATGGACCCTCTAGGATTCTGTTATGGTTGTGGTGGTGATCAAGGATGGGTTGTACACAAGAGAGGCTGAATGATGGTTTTTTGTGTGAGAAGATTGGCTTGAATTTTTTATTTTGGAATAAGAGACCCTTATAAGGATATATGTTTAGGAAATAGTTTTGGGAACTATTGAGGGTGCCTCATTTTATGACCCATGAGGATTCTTGATAGTTTTAATGTAGACAGTGGTGGGTTAATGTGTTGGATAATCCTAGTTTATTTTTCTTATTATAGAAAATTTTGAGGTTATTTTTGTTAATGTTTTGGATTTTATAGAAGAACTTTTATATATTATTGGTTTTAAAATTTTCTTTAATATTGGATATATTATCTCATATTATGGGTGTATGGTGCTTAGAGGGTCTATAGAGACAATGGAACATCTAGATGAGTGAACTTTTGATACCTAGTTTAGCATTACAAAATATCTTGGATTTGGGGCCCATTAGACTTTATTTCTCTGTCAAGATAGATATGGATGTGGATTTGTACATGGAAATAGTTTTTGAATCATTCCGGTAGTGCATACTAATGGGTCATAATAGGTAGCCCCACGGGGTTTATAGTACTATCAGGACATGAGGTACTAATATATTTTAAGTGAAGAGGTTTTTATTTCCAACTCATATTACACTAGTAGAGTCCAAGAGACAGAAATTGGTGCATGTTGTTTTTTTGGTACCCTATTTCAATCCTAGGGTCCAAAATCCATGCATAATTTATTAAATTTCTACTATCTATTATTAGGATCATAATGCGTGCTTTGTTATTATGGTTTGTTGAGAAGTATGATTTAAGTCCTTCAGTTCTTTCTAGAGTGGGGTAGATCAATATTGGGTGGAACATTGTATCCAAGGTGTTTTTTTATTTTTTTCTTTCATCATTTCATTTTAGTTGTTTACTTTTATGCTATTTCTTATTTTTGTTGACTGGGCATATCACTTGTTTCTTGTGGTTATTATGGAAGGAGATGTTAGAGCCACCCCAGGGCATACTATACTAAGATTTAAATTATACCACATGTATGGATAAATCAATGTGATATTTGAAATTATATCTATATTAAAATTAAGATTAATATGCACAGTGTATTAAGAAAAGGCCAAACATTTCATAATTGAGAGGGACTTCTCATGTGGAGCCTAATGATTGATCTGGTGTAGCTCACTAGTTTTTGAAGACCAGGTTTTATGTATAATTAATGGATGACTATAGAGAATCGTTTATTATACTTTTTTTATTCATTATATAGATTTGACCTATGTAGTGGGTGACGATCTGATTTTTATTATATTTATTATGAGTATTTATTTTCTATTTCATTTATTATAACATGATTATCTTTTTTTATATTGTGTAATGTGATTTTTTGTGGTTATGGAATTGTTATATATATTTTATTTTGTTATTTATTAATATGATATAAGAGTATTTTTGTGACCGTAATATATCTCTTTATACCATATACACTAGTTAGTAGCCTCTGGAATATGAGGAGGAATGCTTGAGGCCTTTTTGTGATCTATATTGATGGATGTTTCAAGTCATCATGGGTTGGGTCATGAAAAAATGATATTAGATCCATCTATTTTGTATAATTATTACTTAGAATATAGTGGGAATGTGGTCTAGGAATGGGTAAGCTCTTGTGATGGGAATCAAAATGGTGCACTGGGAACACCTTTTGTGATAGGAAGTCTAGGTTAGTAGGGTAGGGGATTGTTTTTATTGGTTTTTATTGTCATGGTTTTATGATTTCACCTATTATACCACAATTTAGTTATTAAGATTTATGGTTTATTATGGGTTATTTTCTTATCCAATTTACAAGAGGCATGTGTTCTTGAATCATATTAGGAACACAAGATTCACCTAACAAGCACTTTTGGGGGATTATATTAATAATGGAGGTCAAGTTGTTTAAAGTTTAAATAATAGCCAATATGGAGTTATCACATGAAACTTATTGGTGTAATTCTAATCAAGTGAACCATAATCATTTTACTTTTATTTATAAGTCATGAGGATCTATCCTGTGATGTTATATAGTTATGGAAGATAAATTCCATTATTGAGGTAAATCTAGAGACCCTAGTGGGTCAATATAGGATTTGGGTTCCCCAGTGGTTGCTTGAGAATGTAAAGGATGCCTGAGAGATATTTGGAATAGGATTAACTTTCCATGTTGGTGTGGTTTTTCTAATATGTATTTGTTGTTAGGGATGTGGATTCCTTGAGATTGACATTTATAGTAATGGGCGTTTTCTAGGTTTCGTGGTTGGTAAAGAGGACCGGTTTGATTGGATATCTACCCCTATTAGTTTTGTTATCCTTTATGGGGGAGTAGTGAGAGAATAGTTAGGTGCTCATTTTTATGGAACGATGTCCGAGTGATAGGTGGGAATCTATTGTAACACCCCAAGCTTCCACAATACGCTTCTCTTTGAATAATGCAGTAGCATGTGTTTTACGAAACTCCGAGTTCCAACACACACCACAACCAATCAAACTAGCTGTAATGAATAGTAATACCCACTTTTTTAAATTTTGTACATTTTATCTTTCAAAATGGACTTTATTATTGGATTCAGAATATAGAAATTATCTTAGGGTGAATTTTTGGTACTTTTCGGATAACTTTCATATTTTGATGAATAGTGAAAATTACTAATTTTTAATTAAAAACAACTTTTTAATAAAAATAATTAATAGTGATAAATTATGAATTTGAGTGATTATAGAGTATAATTAGATTATATTTTTAATAGTTAATCCAATTTTGGTCATTTTAAATAATTTCACATTTAAACTGGACATAATCAAGTGCCAATCTTTTCATAGTCACGATCTCTTAAAAACACTCTTTTTGTTTTAACAGCGGGAATTAATTTTTATTTAATTTATGACACTTATTTGTTTTGAATTTAGAAAAATGGATTCCATATTTAGAATCAGGAGGTCCAAATTGTTTAAATAGGTACCATTTATTTTTATACATTTTTAATAATTATTTCGGTAAATATTTTATTTACCATGGTTAAAGGGTAAATCCTGTAAATAAGGGTAAAAAACTAATATTATAATAATACTAAATTACCCTAAAACGTATCCTAACCCTATTGGTTGTTACATGTCCATCCAGGAGCATATTTGGGACGATTTTGGGACCCAATGGATCCACTTGTAAGTGATAATGACATTTTATATTAATTAAGTTAAAGTAAATACAAAAATTACATGAGTATATATCTTTTAGAAAAACAATTTTTACATAGGGTTATATATGTTATATTTTAGAATATAAATATTCATTATAAATTTAATAATATTTCCTACATAATGGTATTTTATTTATAATTTTTAGACATTGAATAATTAAATTTATTTATGACAGAATACTGATACAGTAGTTTCCTTTTTAATGAAAGAATCCAATAATTAGTATTATAAATGTTAAAATAAATATAATTTCAAATTTTTGATGAAATAAAATAATTTTATTAGTAAATATTACATGTTAGTATTTCTTTAATTAATTTTTTTCGAATTAATAAATTTTTTAAGAATTTAACAAAAACCAATTGTTTAATATTGTCAAAATTGACATAAATGAGTTTTTAAAACAAATATTATATAATTAATTGATATTCTATTCCTAAAATATACGTTCCGGACAAAGGACGTATATAATGATATTTGTATCATTAATGGACCACTTGGGGGTCGCTTGAAAGTTTATAGTAAGTTTATTGACTATATAATATAAAAATACAAAGAGACATGGAAAATGTCAAACTATTTAACTAAGAGTTAAATCAAAACGATAAAGTTAATATAGTGACCCAAACATGTCTAAACCTATTGTTTGAGTGGGTTTCTACCTATACCCACATTAACATTTAAATAAACCACTTTTTATACATTAGAAACTGAATATGAATTTATTATAAAATAATATTTCTAGCTTTTCCTAAGGTGCCCCTCACCCCTCTTATAAAAGGGAACTTACACTTACCTCTAATTCACACCTTAAAAGCCTTTTGTATCGGCCAAAACCTGCCCAAATATTATATCAACTTCCCTCACATCATCCTAGAGGCCTTAGTTTGATCAGAATGCCAACCTATGGAGCCCTTTTGATTAAATCAAAATGAAGAACCTCAAGCAGCGATAATGTCTTCACCACCCTCTTTCAAGTTCCTTTCTTCTTCAACTTCTTCTTTCTTTGTTATTTCCATTCTAAAATAATAACTCCAGTATCTTCTATATACTGTGATGTTATTATAAATATGGTACAACCATATTCAATATTCTATCCATCCATTGAATGACATGTCACCATACGTGCGTACGTACGGCTTACCGTCTCCACGTCGTGGTGTAATTGTTATTCAAAACATTATTATTTGGATGGGTATGATAATGATGTGTAATTGATGTAAATAATAAATATAAAATGATAATGATTCTGTATATAAGATATACCATCCAATTATATATTATTTTAATATCAAATGAATGATATTTTCGCTCGTGTGTACGTACGGACTACCGTCTCCACCAACACAATGAGATGCATTCCCCATCGTATCCATGCAAGTCTAATTCTCATTTGATGATTAAAAATAATTTTTAAGGACTTTATATCATTCTATATATGAATATGATACAACCTATCAATAAAAAACATCACTTATGTAACAAAACATATAAAAGAAAATGAGTAAGTTAACACCCAAAACGACGATAATACTATGATATTATTTACAAAGAAATGTTAAAAGATCATATATGATATCATATTAATGTATATGATTCTTGTATAATTTAATAAAAACTATTTCAATATTATACAGGAGGTTAACCTATACTCCTCCATGGAAAATTACAAGGTAAGGGGTTTTCATCTCACTCCTTATTCCCGTGAGATTCATGCCATATTACCACCATTACCTTTTGTGTGGTGTATGTACTACCCATAATTGTATTATTTGTGTAATACACTTTAATTTATGCATATTAACATATTAATTGTATGATACCTCTTTCATGGGGTGTATGTTTCGTAAGTTACCAAATTGGTAAGGGGTTTTCATCTCACTCCTTATTCCCTCGAGATTCATCCATATTGCCCCTATTACCTTTTGAGTGGTGTATGTACTACCCATGATTGTATTCATTGGGTAATAAACTTTAATTTATGTGTATTTTTTATATTAATTTTATGATACCTATGTCATGGGGTTTATGTTTCATAAGTTACCAAATTTGTAAGGGTTAATCCCACAATCTCATTATTATCCGATATTGTTTATGTGTAAGTATCTACTGGGAAATATTTATCATCCATGTGCATGTTTCATAAAATATCTTTCAAAGGGATTACTTTGTAGGAAATTTTACTAAAACATCATTTTAAATGTTTTAAATATTTATTCTTCTAAATCGTTCTCAATAATGTACATGATTTCAAAATGGTATTGAAGGATTTATTTTTATGGACATGAATGGTTTTAACATGTTAATTCTTTTGGAAAGTTTCAAAGGGGTATGGGACACTTTGATTCAACATATGTCTTTAAATGTATTCCTTCTAAATTGTGTGACTTTTAAATGTTTTCTGGAAAAATGGATATTTCTCTCAAAGAGTTTTACAGAATCATTTTCATCTATGCCAACATCCTTTGATGGATTTTTAATTTTTTTGAAGGTGATTTATTATGATACAAATCTTCTATATTGTATTGAAGGTTTTGTGATATGTTTTACCATTGATGTGTTATTTTTATACCATTCACGGTTTAGGGATAAATTATTGACATTTCATATGATAGTTTTAATACGAATGTTTATCTTATGTTTAAACTTTTTCATATGAGGAATGCATTTGACTTTGTAAGTGACGGGTGGAGCCTGCTATAGCTCCTCGATGCATCGGTAGGTCTCATGAGAAAAACATGTGTCTTGGCACAAGGCCTTGACAAAATATTATTTGTAGTCTTGGAACAAGGCCTTGAATATGTGGTTATGCTAGTCTAGAATTATGCATTCCATCATTATGAAAGTGGTTAGTGATATTTCATGTGATTATTCGACTAGTAGAATATCCATGTGAATAAGTAAATGGAATTGATTAATTTTATTTTTTCAATATTATGTTGAAGTTCAAGTTTAAAAGGATTTTGTTTTACTTTTATATTTTCTTAAATGTTTATTCTTGTTTATGAAAGTTTCCATTGTATTGTTATCCTTACTGAGCATCTGAGCTCACCACTTTATATCTTTTATTTTTCCCCAGATTCCAAGAAGTGTATTGTGATTGATATGTAGGGTTAATCCAAAAGATAATGGCGTTTGTGAAGGATTATTTATGTTGTTTTTTATGTTAAGACGTTTAATGTAACATTCATGTATGTATTCTATTTTCCAAGAATTCTAAACCGATCGGTCTTTTGGGACTTGATTCCTTTTAATCATGACTATGTATTAAAATAATGTATAGACTCTGGGTAATTGGTGTCAGGGCGTTACAGTTGGTATCAGTGGAAGTTTTGAAATAACCTTGGAAGCTGGATTTTGATAAACTCTGATTAGAGCACATAAACCTAAGATAGACTTTGAAGATTAGTATAGAATTAATTCCTAGAATTTTGGTAATGTAGAGATTTTTTGAGTTTTCTAAGAAAATACATCACTGTCTGGATACGAGCTGGTAGAGGCGAATCTGGCATAGATGCACCTAGGCGTAAAACCCGAAAACACCACTTTAAGCTAGACTCGAACGAGAACTGGTGCACGACAACGGGCCTTGTGGCACTCTTGGTTATGACACTCCCGGATGATATGCTTAGGATAATTCTCATTTTCATTAAAAATCATTATAAAGGGTTTATGATTATATACTTTCTAAATGAAAACATCTTTATGATTATGGATTATATCCATATACCATTCAATTTACATCAGGTATTTTACAATTTTGGAATTATTCATTGCGATTCATAAACTGACCTAGTTTATGCCATTGTATAGAAATGGAACCCAGTAGAAGGAATGTGAAATTCAACAATACGTATGATCCAAAGAATAAGAAGGATCATATCTTTCACGGTATTAAGCCAACATTTAGAAAAGAAATAGTCTCCCATTTATTTTCAACATATGAAGAAATACTATCATGTGTTAGTAAGGTAAGTAAAAAATTATCTGAGTCCTATGGCTTTGAAGGGAAGAAAGAGAAGAAAATGATGGAAGAGGGAAAGATGGATAAAGGGAAGAGGGAAAAGAATAATTTTCCCATATGTGATAACTGTGGGAAGAAATACCCTGGGACTTTCCTGAAGGGAATGTGAGTTTTTTATAAGTGTGGAGAAAAATGACACCATGTACGAGACTACAAGGGTATGAAAAAGGTTTCAAATGTACAGTGCTTCATCTGCAAGGAGTTGGGACACTACGCGAACCAATGTACAAATCATCAGAGTATGCTCCAAATGATGCTATTGGATAATAATCAAGTCCTGATACTACCACAGATGAGGAGGAATGATTATAGTTCTTATGTTGTTATTATAGAATTATGTCATTTGTGTGTTGTATCAACAATGTACTGGTTATAATAATTATGGAGTATATAATAATTGTACAACAATATTATTTTATTAAGGACTTGAGATTGTGTGGAACCAAGAAAAGTGACTCAATAACATGTTAAATTTTTGGAAAATATATGGTTGAGAGAAAGATAAACCATAATATGGTTCTGATATCGAGGTAGTGATTTTGGAATAATACACGATTGATTTGGATAAATTATATTGGATATTCTTGACTACCTTGAAACCGATTAAAGATTTTTATATTCCATAATTATTGGAGTTTACAACATTTTTTGATAGAATGAGTATATCCAGTATTCTATAAGGAATACGGTATCATGAATGTAATGAATAAGGATTTATGGTAATTTAGAATGTTGGAGTGTTTTAAAAGAATACATGATGAAGGTGTTCACATGATATTAAGAGACAAAGAGGATCTTAATTGTGTTTACCTTCCTTATAAATTTTGTACTGTGAGTTTGGACAGAAGTATTTTGGATAATTCTAGTTTGAGATTATTTTTGGATTTCTATAAAAAAACAACCCGGAGGTCGGGCGACAACCCGTCACATCCGGCAAGACCGTGAGACTTGAACCCGCAACCGAAGGGCCACAAGGGTGTACCACCTACCACTGACCCACGTGATGTTCTGGATTGAATAATGTAGTCTATTTTAAAAAAATTATGGTATATGAATTATAAATTCATTTTTTTGAACCCTATACGAATAGGATAAATATATTATTATTTTTATGTTCTATTATCTTTTAGAGTGAAAGATGAGGTTGTGGTAAAAAATAGATAAAAGATGGGACTATACTTGTCAAGTATATATTTTTCTTCTTCTTTTATTCTATGTTGAAATTAATTTTTATACTTTAGTGAAGGGATCTTAAAACAAAAAATTCATTATCTTAATACCATATGATTTGTTGAACTGATAGTATTTTAAATCATCATAGATTGATGAATTTAAGGACCTCAATTTCACAGTTGTTTGTGATTGATGACCTCAATCACTACCTATAAATATTTACATTTTTCCTTCAATTATATGTCTTTAATTGCCACCAATGTTTTCCTAATCAAGATTATATTTTTTTGGTGACCCTTTCATTTCCCCTTTCCTCTTATTAAGACAAAATTTTATTAACCAAATTTCCGATGTGGGTTTTCCCAAAGGTATTTTCTATTTTCAACCTATTATTTTTGAAAAATAATTTCAAATTGTGAGGACACAATTTATTGAAGGTGGGGAGAATGTAACACATCATGCTTCCACGGTACGCTTCTCTTTGAATAATTCAATAGCGTGTGTTGTATGCAACTTCGAGGTCTAACACACACCACAACCAATCAAACTAGCCGTTATGAATAGTAATACCCACTTTTTCAAATTTTATACATTTTATCTTTCAAAATGGACTTCATTTTTGGATTCATAATATTGAAATTATCTTAGGGTTAATTTTTGGTACTTTTCGGATAACTTTCATATTTTGATGAATAGTGAAAATTACTAAATTTTAATTAAAAACAACTTTTTAATCGAAATAATTAATAGTGATAAATTATGAATTCAAGTGATTTTAGAGTATAATTAGATTATATTTTTACCATTTAATCCAATGTTGGTCATTGGACATAATTTCACATTTAAACTCGACATAAGCAAGTTCCAATCTTTTGATAGTTATTATCTCTTAAAAACACGCTTTTTGTTTTTACAACGGGAATTAATTTTAAATTAATTTCTGCCACTTATGTGTTTTGAATTTAAAAAAATGGATTCCATATTTATAATCAGGAGGTAAAAATTCTGTAAATAGGTAACTTATATATTTAGACATTTAGAATAATTACTTCGGTAAATATTTTATTTACCATGGTTAAAGGGTAAATCCAGTAAATAAGGGTAAACAAATAATATTATAATAAAAATAAATTACCCTAAAACGTGTCCTAACCCTATTGGTTGATACATGTCAGACCATGAGCATCTTTGGGTCGATTTTGGGACCCCATGGATCCACTTGTAAGTAATAATGACACTTTATATTAATTAAGTTAATGTAAATAGAAATATGACATAAGCATATATATTTTAGAAAAACAATTTTTACATACTGTTATATATGTTATATTTTTGACTATAAATATTAATTAGAAAGATAAAAATATTTAAAACATAATGGTATTTTATTTATAATTTTTAGACATTGAATAATTAAATTTATTTATGACACAATAATGATGCAGAATTTTCCTAATTAATGAAATAATCAAATAATTATTATTATAAATGTTAAAATAAATATAATTTGAAAGTTTTGATGCCATAAAATAATTTTATTGGTTAATAAGACATGTTAGGATTTCTTAAATGAATTTTTTTAAATAAATAAAGTTATTAAGACTTTAACAAAAATCAATTATTAAATATTGTCAAAATTGACATAAATGAGTTTTTAAAACATATATTATATTATAAATTTATATTCTATTTCTAAAATCTATGTTTTGGAAAAAGTATTATATAATGATAGGTGTATTGTTAATGTACCACTTGGGGGTTTCTTGGATGTTTATAGTAAGTCTATTGACTATATAATTTAAAAATACAAAGAGACATGGAAAATGTCAAACTATTTAACTAAGAGTTAAATAAAAAATATGAAGTTAATATAGTGATACAAACCTATCTAAAACCTATTGGCTGAGGGGTTTTCGACATATCCCCACATTAAAATTTAAATAATACCCTTTTGAGCCATTATAAACTGAATATGAATTTATTATAAAATAATATTTCTAGCTTTTTCTAAGGTGCCCCTCACCCCTCTTTTAAAGGGGCACTTTCCCTTCCCTCTAATTAACGTCTTCAAAGCCTTTTAGTTCAGCCAAACCTAGCCCAAATATTCTATCAACTTCCCTAACTTCAACCTAGAGGCCTTAGTTTGATCGTAAATCCAACCTAAGGATCCATTTTGATCAAATAAAAATGAAGAACCCGAAGAAGAGGTAATGTTTTCATCACCCTATTTCAAGTTCCTTTCTTCTTCAACTTCTTATTTATTTGTTATTTCAATTATAAAATAATAAATCTAGTATATTATATATACATTGATTTTATTATAAATATGGTACATCCATATTCAGTATTCGATCCATCCTTTGAATGGCATGTCACTATACGTGTGTACGTACGGCTTACCGTCTCCACGTCGTGGTGTAATTATTATTCAAAACATTATTTTTTGTATGGGTACACTAATGAAGTTTAATTGATGTAAATAATAAATATAACATTATAATGATTATTTATATATGATATACCATCCAATTATATATTATTTTAATATCAAAAGAATGATATTGTCGCTCGTGCGTAGGTACGGACTACCGTCTCCACGAACGCGATGTGATTCATTCCCCATCGTATCCATGCAAGTATAGTTATCATTATATGATTAAAAATAATTTTCAATGACTTGATATCATTATTTATATGAATAAGATACAAACTATCCATAAGAAACACGACTTATGTAACAAAAAATATAGAAGAAAATGAGTAAGTTAACACCCGAAATGACAAGAATACTATAATATTATTAAAAAAGAAACATTAAAAGATCATATATGATATCATATTAATGTATATGATTCTTATATAATTTAATAAAAATTATTTCACAATTATTAAGGAGGTTTACCTAACCTCAACCAAGGAAAAGTACAAGGTAAGGGGTTTTCATCTCACTCCTTATTCCCATGAGATTCGTGCCATATTGCCACCATTACCATTTGTGTGGTGTATGTACTACCCATAATTGTATTCTTTGTGTAATATATTTTAATTTATGTTATTTACATATTCATTGTATGATACCTCCTTCTTGGGGTGTATGTTTCGTAAGTTACCACATTGGTAATGGGTTTTCACCTTACTCCTTATTCCCGTGAGATTCATGCCATATTGCCACTATTACCTTTTGAGTGGTGTATGTACTACCCATAATTGTATTCTTTGTTTAATACACTTTAATTTATGTGTATTTACATATTCATTTTATGATACCTCTTTCATGGGGTGTATGTTTCGTAAGTTACCAAATTGGTAAGGGTTAATTCCTCAATCTCATTTTTATCCGAGATTGTTTATATGTATATATCTACTAAGAAATATTTATTATCCATGTCCACATTTCATAAAAGATTTTTCAAATGGATTATTTTGAAGAAAGGTTTACTAAAACATAATTTTAAATATTTTAGATATTTATTCTTCTAAATCATTTTCATTAATGTCCATGATTTCAAAATGGTTTTTAAGGATTTATTTATATGGACATGAATGTTTTTAAAATGACAATTCCTTTGAAAAGTTTCAAAGTGGTAAAGGACACTTTGATTCAATATATGTCTTTAAATGTATTCCTTCTAAATTGTGTGACTTTTAAATGTTTTCATGAAAAATGGATATTTCTCTCAAAGAGTTTTACAAAATCATTTTCATCTATGCCAACGTCCTTTGATGGATTTTAAACTTCTTTGAAGATGATTTTTTATGATACAAATCTTCCATATTGTATTGATTGTTTTGTGATATGTTTGACTATGGATTTTTATTTTTATACCATTCATCGTTTAGGGATAAAGTATTGACATTTCATCTGCTAGTTTTAATACGAATTTTTATGTTATGTTTAAACATTTTCATTTGTGGAATGCATTGGACTTAGTAAGTGATGGGTGGAGCCCACTATAGCTCCTTGAGGAATAGGTAGGTCTCATGAGACAAACTAGTGTCTTGGAACAAGGCCTTGACAAAATCTAATTTGTAGTCTTGGCACAAAGCCATGACTATGTGGTTATGATAGTATGGCATTTTGCATTCCATCATTATGAAACTGGTTAGTGATATTGCATGTGATTATTCGACTAGTAGAATATCCATGTGAATAAGTAAATGGAAATACTTCATTTTATTTTTTCTATATTATGCTGAAGTTCATGTTTAAAAGGCTTTTGTTTTAGTTATACATTGCCTTGAATGTTTATGCTTATTTATGAATGTTTCCGCTATATTGTTATCCTTAATGAGCATCTGAGCTCCCCCCTTTCTATGTTTTATTTTTCCCAGGATTCCAAGAAGTGTATTGTGATTGATATAAAGGGTTAAGACAAGGGATAATGATGTTTTTGATGGATAATTTATGTTGTCTTTCATGTTAAGATGTTTAATGTAACATTCATGTATGTAATCTATTTTTTCAAGAACGCTAAACCAATCTGTCCTTTGGGACTTGATTCCTTGTAATCATGACAATGTATTAAAATAATGCAACGACTCTGGGTAACTAGGGTCGGGGTGTTACGTCTATTCATCCTTGTATTGAGTGTGAGGTGTCTTGTTTTTGGGAAAGTTAACTGATGGTACTATAGCTATTCGGAAATGACATAAGAGAGGAGCATGGTCAGTGGTTTAGGTGTGTTAGACATAGTTTTTTGAGGGTGTGAGTTCGATTTTGAGATTGGTATTTCATGGGAGTATTCATTAATTGGTTTTGTGTGTGAATATGTATGATGGTTTGTGAGAGGCTATGCGAGGTTCTTGGAGAATTAATATTCCTTTAAATAGATACTGGTGGGTAGATTTTCTTTTCGGTATAAATACTTGTTTCCTTCGTGCATTTTTGATATGTTTAATCACTGTGCCGGTCTTTTCATGATATGTGGAATGAACTGTGTTTGGGTCTATTAGTAGTTATTTAGGTTTTAAAGGAATTGAAGTTGTGTAGCTATTGTGGGCCTAATGAGGACTATGCTCAAGGAGCAATGTAAGTGAATCCTTATTGTAGGGAGACTCTTATCAGTAATGTATGAAGTACCTATATATATATTAGAGTGACCTTGAGATTAGTTATATCAGTCAAGGATAGTTAATTAAGAATCATATGATGGTGCATGGGTATAATATAGATATATATAGTTTTTTAGAAAGTACTATATTCGAGATCTGGATTTGGAAGTATGATAGAGTCTTGGTTTTTACATTGAACTTGGATTTAAGCATGGGGGTATATTAACCACTGAGGCTTTAAAAATATATGAAATGTCATGGTGTGGAGTTTTTAACATGCTGTATCATTAAATGTTTAGAATATTTGAGTAAATTTGAATTTTATTCATGAGTGTTTTTGAGGGGAAAATGGTTATTTACCCAAGGTGTTGATCTCGAAATAATTTCTTCTCTACATTGTTGGTCCCAAAATAGGGTGTCTTCCTTAGGGTTAGAGTTTGATGGAATTACAAATAATCATATTTTCATATAAAATTTAATATTTAATTAATAAAATATTAAATAATTTCACATATACAAATGATGATATCATAAAAATGGAATATCTTATTGAAATTATAACATTGTGGTTGAGTCATGAATGAGTATTTTTTCTTAGGCAAGATGTATGATCGCATCGAGTTTCAAGTGATTTGTTGGATTATTTTAGTGATTATTTTCATTTTATTTTCTATTTTTTATTTCTACCATTTATTTTTCCTCCTTTATAGATTTATACATATGGTTATTCAAGAGAAGATTCAACCCATTAGAAAAATTAGGAGAGAAGAGGGAGGGCTAGGGGAGATCGTTGTTGTTTTTATTCAATGAGTTTGATCAGGATGTGTTGGATACATATAAAAAATATAGTATCTAAAATTATTCATTTTATGACCCATGGTAGGTAATATTTGAGTTTACAGAAATTTTACCATTATAATATATAGTGTTTATGTTTTAAGGCCTTGAAAGTGTTTCTAGTACTAACTCGATGGCTGTTGGGGTGTGATTTTAGGAGAATTTTGGGTTTTCGGAGTTTCTCAAGGGGTTTTTATATGAGAACACTTGATCCCACTATGTTTTATTGAATAATACATGCAACATGTTATTATTTTTGGGTGTATGTTATAAGGTGAGGGATCCATGGTGTGTGTGTTTGTGACACACTGATTTTGGAAACTCAAGGTGATTCATCCTTGTCTATTGGTTTTTGTTCACTAAAATTAATAGCTCTAAACTCATCATCAAAAAAAATAGAATAAGAATTTAAAATTAAATTATTTTTATCAAACATAACATGAATATATTTGTTAATAACCGTAGTAATTTTATTATAAAATCTATAATATTGACTATTATTATAATATCTAAGAAAAATATGTTCATCACTTCTAGCATCATAATTTTCAAAATCATATTTTGAATTCAGAATATATATTTTACATCCAAAAACCTCAAAATAGACATCTTTATTATTTTTTATTTTTAAATAATTCATAAAAGGTTTTTTAACAAATTTTTAACAATAATTATATTTGAAATATATGAAGAAGGAAAAATGTCCTCCACCCCAAGTTATCTAGTGAAATTATATTCACAAAACATAGTTATGGATATTAGAATTCGTGTTTTATATTTTTTTTCTAAAAAACATTTTTATATGGTCTTATAATAATGGATAAATTATGAAAAACACATTCTGTTCTTTTTTTTTCAAATTTTAAATTATGAAATTCACCGCCTTTATTAATTTAAATTGAAACAATCATACAAAATTTATTATTTGGAACTAAAATAAAAATAAATTAAATATATATAAAGTATATTTTTTATGAGATAGAAAGTATACCCATGTAAATATATTATAGTCATCTACAATAACTAAATAATATTTCTTTCAACCAATGATTGAATTTTATGTTAGAATAAATAAATATTGATGTATAAATTGAAATGTTCTATTAATACATATCTTATTGATAGATCTAAAAGAAATATTATGTTGTTTCCCATTCAAGAAGCAATGAAAAATCTAGAGCTATTCTTTCTTCCCAGAAAATAGTGGTTTTAAATTCTCATGTTTAGAGATCTTATGTAACATTCTGAGATTAATATGACTTAATCTTCTTTACTAATGAAATACATCACTCTACACAACATTAAAACAATTAACATGGTAAACATTTAATTCATTAAAATCAATAATATAAATATTTTTCTTTCGATTAGTGTAAATTAACAATGAATAATCCATAAAGACTAATCATTGATCATTTTAAAATTTATCTTCCATTAAATCATCACATAATTAAGATAACAAATTAAATAATGTTTTAACCCTTCACTTTATAAAATATTATAAATAAAAATAGATTTATAAATACCAACATTACCAAACCTTTTACTCTATATTTGAAATATTATAGAAATGTAAGAGCTCCTCCATCACATTTATTTTAAGTGGTAAAATTTTATGGGCCTCCTTTTATATTCCAAGAGAATCCACTATCCATGTACCATATGGCTTTCTTGAGATATCCAAGGCATATTTTCTAAAAATATAAAATATTTGACAATTTTGGTACCCAAGTTACATTTGGTCTAATTGGATTTGTAATACAATTTTTAGTTATCCACAAATAATTTAAACAGGTATTTTTTGTTAATCTAGAGAAAAAAGATTTATAAATAGGTTATTTTTTTGAATCTCAAATAATTTCTTAATCTAAGAGAATAATATTTTTCCTAATAACCATTCATGCCACATTTAATAAAGGTGGTATTCGAAGTACAACCATTTTTACTTTGAATTAAAAGTTTTTTATACATTTATGTAATCTCATTAATTTCCAATATCATATTTATTTTATATGAATTTATTATAATACAATATTTATGATATTTTTCATAGCCTTGAATAAAATAATATTTTATAAGAAACTTATCTTCCTTTTTAAAATAATTAATCAATTCTTGAGAAGATTTCAAATTATCATAAACTATAGAATGATAAGTAGATGAAACAGTTCATAATTATGAATTCCCTTGTAGAAGTACTTATTTTTATGAAATAAGATTCTCATGATTTTATTTAATATTATTTTATAAATCAACATCTTTTAATTTTTTTTAATATTTTAATTTCTTCATTTAACTCAAAGAAATTTTGTTTTTTGAAATCATTTTTAGAATCTTAACATCTAGAATAAAATCTAGAATCACTAACCATATACAGAGAATCCATAAAACACATGTTAGTATATTATTTCTCATTTACATATTGTTCATTATAGTCATATTCTCTTGTAAAACTCATGCTAGTTGTCACTGCCTTTTTTCCTTATTTTTGTATATATATTTATTATTTTTTGTTGGATAGCTAGGCCTGGTATTCCCTTTATTCCTTTAATCAAAAAAAGTTATATCTGATGGATTTTAATTAGAAATTTCTTTCATTTCTCCCTTAGATTTTTCCTTTTTAAGGGTTTCTTCTAAATCAGTTATTGAATACTTTATTTTTCATTATTTTTCAAACTGTAGTCACAATCTGATCTATATATTATTTTTCACAATCCTAGAGATCAGAATAAAATATTCAATAAAAAAACATTTATAGATTTAAAATATATACACTTTATTTTTTGTCTTTTATTTAGATAAGTTCTCCGATACCAAAATATAATACTTTTGTTTAGATGGCTTAAAAATTCAATGAATATTTTATTTCATTCTTCACATGAAGGTATGAACACATTTAATCTCCATACTATTCACATTCAAGCTCCATGTAATATCATTCTTCTATTGAAGCACCTTTAATATCTCCCTCATTCTAGTATATAAGGTCTTTATTTTCTTGTATGGATAATCTTTCAACTGAATTACTACCATTCCTCCTATGATATTTCAATGTGACAGTATCATGTCCACCACGACCATACTAGTATCACCTCTCATCCACTGAAACTATAGTTATTTGATGGAGTAACTCAATAGTTGCATCATGATGACATCTGATGCATGCTAACACCATAAAAATATAGTATTCGACCACTAGGTATATTATTTTTATGCTATTATCAAGTATTAATTTATCCTATATCCAGTTAAAAATTAATTCTATATCTAGATAGAAATTTATTCCACTTATAGTTAAAAATTTATGGTATAGCTAGTTAATTTAGTTGTACTGCTTTTTTCAACACTATTTTTTCATCATTTTTAATATATTAATTACATTATTCCTATAATATATTTTTTTGTTTTAATAATTTTTGTAATTCATATATTTTATATGGATTCCATGATAAGTAATTATGAAATATTTTAATTAGCGATAATGTATACTTTAAATTATACTACATCATCACAAATAAAGTACATGTGTTTGATATAAACCACTATATGTGTTAGAGTTTCCTAATATTCTCTTATTAATTTGTGATATTTTTTCTAAAGCTGGATAGTTGGTCTATATGGATTTTATTTCCATTGGGGGAGGAAATTGGTGTTTTGGAGTTGGGGTTGAACCATGAATAGGCGCCCTACGTATCCAATGATTGAAAGAATCAAAACCCATGTAGCTTTATGGAATGGGTAAAGGGGAAATGAAATTTGGTTTGGACCTTGAAGAGACGTCATACACATCCTTCTAATGATAGTTATCAGAGTCAACATAGTTTAATAGAATGGTTGGGTCTTATTCCTCAATTCGAGAGGCCCACAATTAAGGAATGTTCATCATGATGATTGAATGATCATTTAAGATATCTAATCCCATATGAGTCATGCCCGATGTGAGTAAAAAGATACAATATATAATTATTCAAATCAAATGAGAGTGTGCCATGTTATTTGAAGGTTTATTTTGGGATGAAAACTAGTAAGATTTCCATGATTTTGGAACCACGAAGAGACCTTTAAATCATGATATTTAGGATTTTGTTGGGATTACACCTAGAAGTATTCTCATGTTTCTGGAACCATGAGTTGTATCTCAACTTATGGTAATTTATAGGGTTCGTTGGGGCTTACATCTAGAAGGATACCCATGATTCTGGAACAATGATGATAATCTCAACACGTGGTAATTTAGAGTTTTTTGGGGAGTAAACCTAGGAGGATTACCATGTTTCCAAAACCATGTATAGATTCTCAATTTATGGTAATTTAGAGGTCTTGTTGGGGATTAAACCTTTTAGGGTTCCCATATCTTTAGAACTATGAAGAGTGTCTCAACTCATGGTAATATATAAGTTTTTTTGAGACTAAACATCAGAGGGTTCCCATGTTTCTTCAACCATTAGGTGTATCTCAACTCATAGAGATTAAAGGATTATATGGGGATTATACTTATAAGGATACCTATATTTCTAGAAGAATGGGGATTATCTCGACTTATGGTGAATTTGATAACCACATGGAGACTCTCAACTCAAAGTAATTTATTTTCTTGGCTCGGGCTTACACCTAAGAGGATACCCATATTTCTTCAACCATGAAGAGTACCTCAACTTATATTAAATTATAGGCTTTTTGGGGATTAAACCTAAGAGGATGACCATGTTTTTGGAACCATGAATAGTATCTAAAAAAATTGTAATTTAGAGGTTTTCTTGAAGCTTATACCTAGGAGGATTCTAATATTTCTTGAACCATGAGGTGTATCTGAACACATGGTAATTTAAAGGTTTGGTTGTGTCTTACCCAAAGGATGATGTCCATATTTTTGGAACCATGAATATAATCTCAACTCTTGGAAATTTAGAAGTTATTTTTTCATTTACACCTAGGGGGATTCCCATATTTCTAGAACCATGAGGAGTATCTCAACTCTGGGAAATTTACCAGTTTGGTTTAGGATTACCCCCCAATAAGATTCCCATTATTCAAGAACCAAGAATAGAATCTCAAATCATGGTAATTTAAGAATTTGGTTACACCTAGGAAGATAACCATTTGTAAGATATTTCATAAGATTTGAAAGAGTATATATGTAATTTACCTTGTATTTGAAAAATTAATTTGAACTATGCTTGGAATGCTTCGAGGAGAGAACCAATAATTCAAGATGAGTGAAAAAAAACAATAAATCAAAATTTCCACCAATTCAAGAGCATTTTTAATTTAATTAATTTACATGGAGAAGAAATGTAGAAAATAGTTCTTGTTAAAATAGTCACATGATCCCTAACAAATAAATGTAATTCTAAAAAAGTAACTATTGATTAATGAAATAATCTCAAAGAGTAAAATATCAATGTATTGATTGGATAACTGCTTCATTATGAACTGGAACTAAATATCATTGTCGAATAAGAAATAATAAAAATGTATAATTTTAAAGTTGATTACTTATCAAGAACAAACTATATGGTGTTGCATGGTCTTATAGGATATAAGGCTAGACTCTATGTGAAGTACATGGCTAGTTCCTTTGTAGATTATATGGCCAAAGTCCATGTGAAGAAAAGACTATGTTTCCCTGTGAGTTTCACAAAGTTTATGAGAGAGATAAAAAATATAATCTTGAATTACATGATAGGTTTGGTTGTGGTATAAAACCAAGGTGAAATATTGGTGGTATACATCATGTAAATGAGGAACACACTGTTTAGTATCCACCTTAGAGTGTTTCATTTTTTTTTCATTCAATGTATCTAGAATGGGAATTTTAAGTAGTCCATTTTTTTCTTTTTACATATAAGATTTTATTTTAAGGACTCTAGGGTGATTAGAGGTTCTTTTTGAGATGGTATGGGTGAGGTTTTGTTTAATGTGATGTTCCCTTTGAGGTTTCGGTTTGGGAGATCTCCTATCAGAGGTGTTGTGTGAGACCCCAAGTGAGGGTTGTGAGATGAATTGATGTCTTATATTTAGTATGTAAAGGGATTTAGTTTGTATCTTATTCATAAATTGATGGATGGTATGATAAATTAGTTTCTTTTTTAATGTTATATGGATGTCATTTGATAATGGGATGAGACTCCTGAGTATTGAGTAGATGTGTTTATAGACCAGTTTCTTATGATTTTTTTCTTTATTCGAGCCTTTAGGATGGGTTGAAACCATGTGGATCTATGTCTTGGTGTGCATATTTTAGTATATAATGTGATAGGTTTAATGGACTCTATAGGATTCAATTGTGTTCATGGTGGTGACTAAGGATTGGTTGTGTCATGGAGAGGTTGATTAAGTTTATTTAGTAATGGTATTGGATTATGGTTTTTCTCATGGTATAGGAGCCCCCTATTGGACATTATACTCTTAACATTTTTTTGGGGACTACTAAGGGTTACCCATATTATGATGACCCATGAGGTTTAGTGATGGTTTCAATGATGATGGTCACGGGTTTGGGCATTGGATGACCCTAGTTTATTTCCTTATGTCAGGGATGTTTGAGGTTGTTTGTATTGAGGTTTTGATTATGGGTTTATAAATTTGGGATATTATTGGATTGGGTATTGGTGACAACATTGATTGGATACTCTCTAATATTTTTTGGAAATTGTTAGGTAGATTTGGGGAGCTAATGGATGATCTGGATAAGTGAAACTTTAGACCTAGTTTGGTATTATTCTTTTGAAAGGGTTTTGGGTTTGATGAATGTTGATTCCCTCCCATTATAGAAATGTATATGGATATGTACATGGATAGAGTTTGGGAGTATTAATTTACTAGACACATATTTATTAGATTAGAAAATTAAATTGGTTCTAGACAATTGGGTCATGTATGGGTTCTCTAGTGTCACCCTAGAGGTCTTTATTTTCATTTTAGATCACATAATTGGATTCCTAGATCTTGGTAATTGTGTGTGTTGTTGTTTTGGATGCCTATATTAGCCCCAGGGAATGAAATTTTGGACTATTGTGGTAGTCATATAGAATCATCTGTTTTGATTAGTGGCTAGGACTTGTTTTTTTGGTTTTATGAGAAACGTTTTCTAAGTCATTGAGCTTTATTTGGGGTGGGGTAGATCAATATTGGGTGGAACATTACATCACAATGTATATCCAAGTTTTATTTTCATTCAAACATATTTTTTGGTCATTTAATTTTATTTTAGATGTTTTTTGAGTAGGATTACTATATCATGTGATGCATGAAGTTGTTATGATAATTGTTTTTTAGACCACTATTCTGGATGGGATTATGAGATTTCAATATCACCCCTATTTGGGAACTTTGTTGTGTGTTTAGAGTATATGTATTATTTTAGGTTGATAAAAAGTTTCATAGTGGATTGGGTTAAGGGATAATATTACATGATTGACTAAGGATTATCATTCATCGTATGATGATTAACTTAGAGAAACATGATAGTTGTTGGAACTGGTTATGAGGAACAACTCAAGGATGAATTTATATTCTTTTTTGTTTTATTTAATTTATATTTTCTTGATATGTGATTATCCCTATGAGAGATCCGTTGATGCCTTTTATCATGAAAATGTGTTAATATGCTACATTTCATTTATTATAACATGATCCTATTTTTTTATATTGTGTAATCTAATTTATTTGGTTATGGATGTGTTTTTGTTATTTTCTGCTACAATTTCTTACTCTGATATGAGGTCATAGCCGGCCTACAATATCTCTTTAGACCCTAACCTCTAATCAGTAACCACTGCAATTTAGGGTTCCATGCTTGATGCATTTTCACAATACAGATTGGGAAATGTGTCATGTCGACCTCGAATGGTCTTTGATAAGTTAGTAATATATATATATATATATATATATATGTGTGTGTGTGTGTATAAAGGGATGTTTATCATATCATCTACCATGTTTAATGAGACCAACATAAAATAATAATAATTTTTTTCCATAAGTGTACATCACTCTATACATAATGTCCCTAAGATAATAAAATGTGACTTTCATAATGAAATAAACACTAACAATCTATTAATTGAATGAAAGTAAGTCTCTAATATATCTAATAAAATGGTATATAATGTTCCTTTCATATTTTTATTGTAAATTTTGTTTTTTAGAAGAATAAAATTTTTATCCTTTATAATAACTCAATAATTATTAATATATCCTATTTTTATAATATCATAAATGATTTTAAATTGATAAAGAATGTCTTTGGATCTCTAGTGAAACTTGGTATCCTTATCATTTACAAAAAATACCTATTATTACAATTGGATACCTGATTATTAAGATAACCCTTTTTTGGAAATAAAATTCTTTATCCAAATAAATATTTTTACATATCATATATTGATGTATATATTCAATTTCTCTTAGAAAATCAAAATTTCTATTACATTGGTCATTTGGATTTTACCACTATAAAATTCATGAAAAATTAAAAAACATGATATATACTTATGTAGTATTTTTGAATTTATAAACTAGTATTAGTGTAACCCCTAACAACCATCACTTCCTCCCTACTAAATATTAATAAATCATCTTTAAGTCTTATTAAGTACTTAAGGATATTGTTTATTTCTACCCTGTGACTATAATTAAAAGTTTATTATTGAATTATAATCATACATAAGGAATAATATATATTAGGATGAGTGTAAAAAATAATATACATGATTTGAATTTAATTCAAATGGAATATTACACATGTGTTCCATCTCTTAAATTATTGAATGAAATTATATCTTTTAAAGAATATTTCCATATATCATTTTTGAATTACCATTTTTAGAGTTTTTAATTCAAAATATATTTATAAATTTACCTTTTTATATGGTTTAAAAATACCATGAAATAATTTTTTCCATAAATAATTCCAATATATATATATATATTAATTAAAATTATGGACATTACTTCACCATGTTCTTTTATTGAGATGAAATTTCACATGAAACATTTCACTAATTATAATATTTGAATTAAAATTTTGATGATAAGTATATAAATTATATAAAAACCCATAAATAAATATATATCCCTCTAACCCATTTTATACACAAGATTCATCCTTATTTTCTATAAAGTAAATTTTTTTAATAGCTTCATCAATACTAATGTTATATAGCCTCAAATATTTGTTCTAAATATAAATGTATGGTTGAAATGTATAGATCATATGATCATTATATTGATCTTCAATACCACTGGCTTTTATTATATAGAAATCCTCAAATAAATTCCCCTAAATTAATATGGTCTTAACTTCCATTTGATATTTCTCATAGTCTTAATTTTTTACTATGGATAAAAGGATATAAATAGATTTAATTTTAACCATAGGAAAAAGGGTTTCTTCATTTTATATTTTATTTTGAAAACCTTTAGAAACCGTTTGATATTTGTATACATACATTATATAATCAATTATAATCATCGTGAACAATACCCAATTGAACCTAATGGTTTTAACCCCATCACGTTAATTTCTTATGTTCCAAACCATATTAGCATGCCTACATTTCATTTTTGACTCAATTGGTTATAAAATTTTCTTGGATTCAAAACATATTAAAATATATTTTTTAAATATTGGTTCAAATTTTATGATTATTCAATTTTAATAATCAATATCATGAAATTAAAAACTCCGAGTTCTTAAAAAAACAAAACCTACCTTTTATTTCACATGTATACATATTCAAGTAATTTTCTATAATGATATGTGTTTTTGACTAATATATTTGAGGAGTAACATATTTTATTTTAGTATAAACTTCACAAAGATTAAGTATTTTATTATTAAATATTTTATAAAAAATCCCATTCTATAAATACAACATGTATATCTATAAAAACTTTGTGATCTAATAAATTTTATAAAACATATTTCATAAACTCTTTAATATAATCAATAAATTTTAGTTTTCTTTACCTGTGTTACATTTACGTGAGGTAATGTGTTTAAAATTTTACTCACAACCCAAAATCATTATGGTAGAAAAATAAGTATTATTTTCATTCAACATATCATATGATTTGTTCTGAATATAATTTTATAATGAATAATTTTTTGTAAATGAAATATTATGCAGAGCATACCCCCTTTTAGTAATAATAAGTTTATAAAAACACATCATATATTTAATGTTGTCGAATAAATTTTAGTTTTACTTTCAAATAAATCATTTAATTATGGTATACTAGGTATATTAAATTATGTTATTGTACCACAATATCCAAAGTATTCATGAGATTATTGGCTCAAGTATTCCCCCCCAATTATCAAATAGAAGTATTCTAATACATTTTAGAAGTTTATATAAAATGCATGGATATTTTTTGAAAACGCATATGCACCACTCATTCTCTTAAGCTGCTGTTATTCTACTACTATTGTAATTTATAAAAAAAATTATAAAAGTATCATTGTTCATATTCTATAATTTTTATAATTGATATAAAGGAATATGGAGATGCTGACAATCATGATTCTTATTTTTGTTCATAAATACTAATATAGAGCCATTGAATTATTGTATATATTTTAATATTTTGAAATATTTTTTTAGATGAGTCCCATCAAATATCAAAAAAATTTATGCATTATTTTTTATATATTTATTCAATAAAAAAATATATATCTCTTATATATTTCATTAAATGCACAGATCTTATACTATGAGTGGGTATGAGGCCAAGGGTGAGATTTTGTTGTAAAATTTTGTGGTTTAAATATATTTAAAATTATAAACATTAATATTCAGTTGATTACACTTATCTAAGATGATATTTATTTAATCGATCTGAATAAAATCCCCAAGCCTATATTGGGTGGTTGTGGAGTAGAGTATGAGATTATAATTGAAACCTCAAACCATAATAAAAATATTGATGCACTCTATCCATATTTTCACTACATTATTCTCCTTTATGTATTTTCTAATAAAGGGATAGATTTGAATAAATTAATTAAATAATAATGTTAATGTTTTTTTTAAGATTAAATTAAATAAAAAAAATTCAACACTCATGATGAGTTATTTTAATCAATATTACTAGGATAGAGCATTATAACATATATTGAATTTTTAGTTCCCTTATGTATTTATTTAATTTATCAATATATATCCTCTATTTTAATAGTTTATAATATAATGGAATGTATGTATATGTATATAGACTCTTATTTTAATTTATAATGTTATGGTTTCTAGAAAACATGGATTATTATTTATCTTTGAAATTCGGTTGGGATAGTCTACATAAAAGCAAGAAAATAGAATAGTGTATCTTTTGGTGAATGTGAGATTTTTTTGGAAAATAATAGGTTGAATATGATTAGAATTATATAAATATAAATATAAATATTCATTGATTAGGTCTTGATGAATTTAATAGGGTTTCTAATTGCACAATAACTTTTGATATATGGGAAACCCTGTCAGTTTCTCATGATGGAAGGGTTAATGTGTGACAAATACATTACAAGACTTATAAATTATGTTTTTATATATTCAGAATGTTTGATAGTCAATTTATAACCCAAATGAATATAATATTCAAATAAATAATAATTATTGTTTTTTCGTTGACATAATGTATAAAATAATCTGACCAACCATTAAATGTATTTAGTCTCTTGATCTCTAAAAGAATTATCATACAAAGTGATATTAAATATTAAACTCATGGTAAACATCTGAATATAAAAAATATGTTTATTACTCTAATGGTGAAATAAAATATGAATTTACCAATAACAAGTCAATCAAAAAATATAGTGTTTATATTAATGTTACTACTTCAAATGATTCAAATAAAGACATAGATATATTATTTGATTTATTTTATGGAGGGGAATTGAATAGTTTCAATTATGGGGATGAATGTACTTAGATGGCTATAATATTTTAAAAAATTTACATGAAAATGTATTCATAAGATCATATAATAATTTCTAAAATAATGATGGTATTTCAAAAGAATTTAGATCCCATGAGTTAGAAAATATTGGGCATGTCAAGCTTAATTTTACTCAACATAAATAATTTAGGAAATCCTAAATGATGTCACATAAATTATCACATTAGAAAAATAATGGGAATAAATTGAAAAAATATTTTTGGAGTTATTTTGAATACTCTAGTTTTGAGTTAATTACTAATAATGAGATGTAGAAATAATGTTTATTATATAAAATCTTTTATTTACTTTTATCTTATTTTAAGTTTACCTTGGTAGATGAAAACCTCAAAAAATTCCTTGGTAACTAAAAACATTCTATGTATAGACAAGGAATTGAAATTATTGGAAAAACACTATAGCTTTATGAAAATTTTGTTGTTACTCGATCTAACAGTAATATAATTTCTAGAGCTTTTTTACTATAAAATCATTTTCCATTATGATAGTATTAAATTTATGGATTCTGTAGTTTTTTGGTTTTAAACATGCCTATATTTCTAAATATTTATATTTTACTTAGGCTAGAATTACCACTCAAAGACAATATATTTGAATTCATGATTTATAGTTTCTAACATAGCTGAACAAAAAGTATATGGGTATAATAAAATATTGTTTTATAATGTATTTATTAATAGGTATTCATGTGAATAGAAAATAAATTAGTAAATTGATAGTGGCTATTAAAGAGAAATAAGTTTATATTTTTCCAATTTACATTATTTTTCTAATATTTATGATGACCAAATAATTTTTAGATATCATGAAAAATAAAAAATAATTGAATTTTTATTAATTTTCAATTCTGAATCTATCCTTATCTGCATAATTTTATACGATAAAGGGTTAAAGCATAGTTTTTTATGTATCACTTAACTCAATGATAATGGTTATTCTTTCTATTTTTAAAACAATACATGTTTTTTAATAGGATAAATACCTTAGATTTAAAATAAAAATAATTGAAAATGAATATACTTTCGATTTTTAATCTTTATAAAGAACGTAATCAAATTTTTGAATAATTTAATTAAAAAATATATGATTTTTATAGAAACATTATACACTATAATGTTTATTCTTTAAGGTGGTTATTTAAGAAGAATTTACTTTTTGATATTCCTAAAATAAATTTTGATAAAAGAGGTTTTGTGATGCATTGAAAATGGGTAAGAAAAAAATTATTCTTATAAATAAATTAATGGGGTTTCCATTTTAAGAACATTGGAGTGTGTCAATAGAGAATTGTTTAGACCAACATGAAAAAAGCCTTTGTTTAATGCCTTTTATTTTTATTTCAGGTTATTATTTTTTGAGATTTACATGGGTTTGATTTTTAAGTCTTAAAATTTACACTTATTCTATCATCATCAATTTTTTAAAACAAGTTCAGAAAAAAATTTATAAAATATTAAATTAAAGGTGAATAAATTTGAGAATTTAAAATTATTAAGTTTAACTCCTTTTATGTCATTATATAAAAAAAAAAAATTTTCTCCTAAAATACCTAAAAAATATGGAGTTATTAAAATATTTAATTGGAAATTGATGAAATTTATTGAATAATTATGCTTGAATATATCATAACTACTAATTTTTTGTTTAATAATATTTAAAGACATTCTAAATCATTAACATATTTTTAATAAGAATCATTTTTAATAAAAACAACTTTTGAGTTGTGGAATAGGAGAAGAAAAGTTAGATAATATAATTTTTTGGGAAACCATGTCTATATCTTGAAAATTAATTACATTATTATAAAATTTTATAAAGGATATTAATGGAATGTTTTTTTCATTGTCCTAATTATAAAGACTTCAAAGTTCATAATAAAAGTCAAGTTTAGTTTTTGAGGCAATTTATATGATTCTTGATGAAATAGATCCTTTTGTTCATAAGATATCATCCAATAATTATCTTAATGATTATTTAAGAAACATGAGACACTATACTTTTATGTAAATTAAAATATATTATGATGGCGAATGTATTTGTGAAAATAAAAGTAATTTATAATTAGAGACAACTGACCCCGAGAGTGTACGCCAAATATTTCATAGAACGGTGAATTACCATCCTTTAGAATTTGTTATTGGTGGTTTATATAGGTGTTATTACTATATTAATTACTATAAATATAAATAGTTTTCTTTTTTTTTTATCTCGTTGCATGATCAAAAAACCATATAGAAATCCATGAGTGATGAATGTTTGGTTTTATCCATGAAATAATAATTGAACTAACTATATAGAAAAAAGTTTTGGGAGATATTTAAGAAACCCTCTAACTATCCAATTAGAGGAACCAAGTTTTTTTAGAAATAATAGCTAATATCAAGGTATAATTAATATTATTGAGGATAGATTATTGGGTAAAGGTTATAATCATGGGTATTAAATAGATTAATAGGATATACTTTCCCTATTTTCTAGTTTATATTCTATTCTAATCCACATTTCTTAGAAATATCTTATGAATTTCAATAATTTTTAGATTGATGTAAAATTTTAGTTTTAAATGGCTATTTTATTAATGAAATATATGTTTAGAAACCTATTATTTTGTATAATAATATTTAAAAGTATTGTTTTTATACATTCCAAATATTTTTATGTTCTTGAAAAAGAACATATAGCTTAGTATAAAAGGATTAGTGATTTTCCTTTTTTCAAATGGTTTATCTATAGGGGTAGAGACCCCTACGTTTTTCAATAAAATGTCATCTAAAAATATATTTCTAGTAAAAATATATATTGATAATGTGATTTTTTAGTTAACTAACCATAACTTATTTTATGAATTTTTATACTCATGTAATAATATTTTTTAATGTTCATGATTGGTGATTTGAATTTTATCGTAGGTTTTAGAATTCATTTGAAGACTTTCTGAATGTTTTAAATAAAATCAATATGACAAATAATTTTTTGAAAATGTTTGGAGTAAAAAAATTTAAAGGATATTTATCTTCTATGAGTTTTTTAATCATGACATGGCTGAAGCTAGTAAAGTAGTTGGAAAACTATATGAAGAGGAATAATTGGGATCTTATTATATCTTACTTCTAGTAGAAAAAAGAACATGTTTTAATTTTTTCTTAGTGACATAATTCAAGATAATCATAAGGAATATCATTTGAAAGTGACAAAATTCATTTTTATCCATCTTAAAATAATCTATTTTTCTTATTATTTTTTATTTTCTAAAACTTCTCCAATTTATTTGAACTCATTTTCTGATATTGGATTTATGGTTAATAGATTATATTTGAAAAACACCTCTATTGTGGCATCCTAAATAGGATCCACCTGATCTGTTCTTGATTCCTAGTACTAGACACATTAGGAACACATCCCCATGTACAATTGAGACTGCTAAATATTAAAGAGGGTCAATATGTGATCATGGGGGGACTATAAACTCTAATATAAAAAACCCAAAAAATACTATATCTGATAAAAATAACAATCATCCCATTAAACAATATAAATGAACATTACATCTATGAGATAGAAAAATAAAATAAAAACACTCCACATGCTATATCAAATGAGCTACTATAATGTCAATTAAAATTGACATAGAAAAACAAGACCACTCATTTTCTGTTCATACAAAACATTGTCCAAAATAAATAAAAACATTTGATATTACTCTAATAAGAACTCAAATAAAAAATTGGTTCCATATCATAGTTATGACCATGGAACACAATCTCATACATTATAGGAAGATCCCTTGTCCTATCCTTTTTCATAAACCATAATGTTTTCAAATGCACTCATATTCTCATATAGGGTGTGATTACTACTCAGTTAGTCACCACAAACTATGTCCCTAAATAAATAAATACTATATGGGTGTATGCTCAATGTGATTTTCCAAATATAATAACCGATGATAGTAAAAACAATAAATTTCATGCCATTGAGTGATAATATATCACTCAGTGTATGAACCTAACTACTTCTTCAAATGTCAGAATAAGGCTAATATTATTGAGAATATATTTTAAGGCTAGTGGGTCAGCACGTTCCCATGCCTATGGTGATTTCATCATGAATGGATTCCCGACCACTTCTTAGAATAATATTAAACAAGGGGTAAGGCGACCCTTGTCCATATTGTTCCCAACCCTAAGGTATCATTTCCTCAATTCATAAAAATATAGAGATAATGGAAATTTTAGCCTTTTATATATGGTGATCTCAACCCTTCAGCATCTTATCCCTAGATCGATATAAATATATGTAAAATTCAAAAGGATATATATATATATATATATAATAATAATAATAATTTTAATCTCTACCATATGGAATCCCAATCCTGATCAATACATTATAAATGAAAATGGGAAAGTGTCCTAGGTTTATAATGATCTACAACCACACACATATCAATCCATGATGAACCTAATATAAAAAAATATGGGTAAAACCAATATCTATAATGATTTCTAATCATAGGTATCTTAATCCATACTCAATATAATATAAGGATAAATGGATAAGGGGATAGAATATCCAATAAGTATCTCGATCCATTTTCAATATAACATAAAGTCATATGGAAATGAAATCCATGTTTACAGTGATCTCATCCCATATAAATCTCAATCCATTCTCAACATATTATAATGGAAAATGAGAAAGCAAACTATTTCTAAAATGATATATTCCTATAGTCGTATTGATTCATAATCTATGAAATATTTTGAAAAATGTGAAGCGACCTAAATGAAAAATGTTCTTATCCCCTATGAATCTCAATCCCTTAACATATCATTGCAATGATGTATTCTAAAGGTGGTCCCAGATTTATAACATTCTTATCTTGCATACATATTGATCCTATTAAAATAAACCGTTAAAGGTATATCGATATAAAAATTATAAATTACCACAACACTAATATTGGAATGGAATAAATTCTAAAAAATCTCATAACAAAACTAGGTTGGTCCTCATAGACCAACCCATTTTCAACAATTCATGAAAAAGGTTTAATTTCCATAGAAATAATTATTTTTATGGAGGGAACAATCAACCTATCATACATGTCAACAACCCAAATTGGGTATAAAAAACCCCATGATTTCATTAATAATCTAACAATTAAAAATCAGTTGAGAAATCACAAACCCCCTTATCAAAGGAGGTTATTTTCACCAAATAAGTTTCACTATAAAATATAATAACTAAAGGAACCCATAATTGGGTTTTGTGTGTTACATCAGAAATCCTTATCATAAGATCATGATCACCACTGGACACAATATCATACCACCACACATACATGACCAATTCTAGCCCAAAATATCCTTAAAATATTCATCTAAGGATAAATAAAGTCATTTAGAATATTTTCAGGTCAAGAACACACATTTATTGAGACCGCATATAAAATGTCACAATATAACTAATATATGCCATTAGTAAAGATTAAGAATTGATTACCATAACATAGTTAAATCTCCCACCTATAATATCATCTAATGAATCATATTCAATCGATACATTTACCATGATCTTACCAAAAATCCAAAAATTAGATATATCTAGTGAATAATGATATAATTTCATGGAATACAAATAATATATGAACGATCAATTTCAAACCTTCCTATAGTAATCCACTAGGATAAAAAATTATTTAATTTGATAAAAAATGTAGGATAAATCACACTTGGGAAGGGGTAACATCAATTATGAGAGCACAAGACTCATGTGGACCAATTCAAAAAAAATTGAAAAACTATTTTAATATGTTTATTATTTTAAATAAATTTAATTAAAATTATATTAAACTATATAGGTGACAATTATGAGGTGACCCCATGGGTAACGATGCAATGACCTAACATAATTTCATGTTACAGCATGACCCCTTGGATTATTTTCAAAAGTTCTCATCTATATTGACATAAAGTAATCATGGACGACCCATTATGGTGTGATAAGTGATTCATGGCATAATACTCTCTAATATTGTGGGATATTCCACCTTATCCAATAAATTTAATCTCATTTAACCTATTTCCATTAAAAAACACCCCTTAAATAGTGTACACTTCAACATTTAAAATAATTTCATCCTTCACCAAGGTTAACACCCTAAATACTTCCCCCTGACTTCCGATAACACCTAAAAATTCCAAAAACCATCAAAATACATATTTTTTGGAAAAATTTCAATAAAATATATGCGCCATGATATGAAGGGTATCACAACCTCCCCATCATATGGGAACTCATCCTTGTGATGTGTCACTAAGAATCAATGGAGAAAATTTCTAGCAACTATGATCACATATCATCCTCTCATTCCAATGTATGATTTAAAATATGTATGTTATACCATTGAAATTGAACTAAAGATACTATCTTCCTATAAATTATCTTTTCACTTTACACTAATATTCAAACAGGTAATTCCTCAAATCTTGTATCTGACCCTATCTTGGCACCATTGATTCTAATATCAGTAGAAGGATTTTGGTGGTGTCTCTGAAATTAAGATGTAGGGAATAAATATAAACTAATTAGTAATACATGGTATTGCCACTATTTAAAACATAAAATATACCCACATACATGGGTACAAACTTTTTATTCCCCCACATATTGTTGTTTTCTAAATATAGAAACACCGCCAAGAAATCATAGCTTCCCACATGAAACTCTAGAGGGAGGTGTTTTGGATATGTATAAGATTACTTCCCAATCAGGAATGTTATAATTTTTTTGTTCTATAAGATATGTTTTTTCATCACCTGCATTATAAAATTTTCACCAATAGGAGGTTCCCATGCATCTAGCCTTCACATAAGTGATGAAAATGAATGGACATCCTATTCCTCAAAATGTTCTATATTAATTTATGTCCCATAAATATTATTGAAATAATACTTAGTAATTGTGAGATTAATATCCCATAAAAAATGAAATCAAATACACATGAAAATTTTATTCCCTCTAAAATTTGGATAATAATATTATACTAGTCAACAGTTTCATGATGACTTGTTTTTCTCAAACATAACTACTTATTAAGAACCTTTTATAGATATTTTCCGAAGAAAGAAAGAAGTTGGGTATATTGATAAAAATGATACTTCATAGAACACCAGGTCATTTTACCCTATCATGAATATCAAATCAATCAAATTAATGAATAAAGTTGTTATCCATGATATGTTAGTTATGTGTGACCTTTTTATTTTTGTATGTAATTACCAAAATCACATTATAGCATTGAGATGATCATAATAACCCCATAAAATAATCTATCACCACTTTTTCAAACTTTCACTCTAGAATGGGTAGATACTGATGAATCCCTATGGGATTTGAGTGATTATCCATCAACTACTAAATGGTGATGACAATAAATACAAAAGCTATTATATCCTTTTTTATCTCAAGACACCAATACTTCATAGTGATGACATGAAACATCATGGCCAGCCCATAGAGAATAGTCCATATTGAGGTTTATGAATCTCACCTATTTACCACACACTTGATCATATAGACTATAAATTTACCTCATTCATAAAGGATATCATCATCATAATGGGAAAAACTGGTGGTAGATCCACACTATAGACACAATACCTTATCACTAGAAAACCAGAATTGACAGAGTGAATCTCCTTTATTCAATCAAGGATTGAGAAGGTAAAGATCAAATATGTGATGGTAACTCTTTTGTAACACTCTTTTATGTCTAAGTGAATCTTAATAATGTGGATCATCATATACTACATGTTTCTAGACTCACACACTATCTAATCCCAATTCGTCACACTCAGCGTGTCAACTAACATAATTTATTTCATTGGGGTATCTATCATCTTGAATTCAAAGAATTATTGATTCTTTATTGATAAGAAATTATGATAGTTCATGTCTTGTCATGGGGGAGGGATATATTTTTGGATATTGTGATTGGTATACACCATGAGCTTCTCAACCAACATGTATTGTTATTAACATATCAATGCATTCACTACCTCCCCCAACTCCAAATCATGAGTAATAAAATTATATTAATACATACTCAACTACCAAGGTTAATAAGAGAATACTAAACTATCCTATATTATAATAAATCAAAGATTAACACCTAATGTATCAAAACACATAAAATCCCCTGTACCTAAATTAGGAGATTTTAGTATCAATGTAGATTTCAAACTTCCCATTAGCTCCTGGAAGTTTGAATCGTAAGGATCTGACTACTCAACTAATCTCCCTTATCAATCTGGGTTTCCATCAATGTTTCTAGTTGAGAGAAGTCATGAATTATTATCCTGTATTATCCTACCAATTTTATGAATCCAAATATCTCAAAAACAATTCATGGTTCACTCATGACAAATCTTGGTCTTAACCTTCCCATGGTCTACTAAAATTCCTGTCTTTTATATCTTTTTCTCTATTAAGTGAAACTATCCAATAAAATATTACTCTTTGATATATAAAAATACACTATTTTCTCCCTTAATGAATTCAAAAAAAAAATATATATTTCGAATAGAATATTCCATTATTTGTGAGAACACTATAATGTTTTCATAAAAAAATGGTCATGAACGAATATAAATAAGGATGGAAGTAAAGGTTTATCAGGTCGATAAATACCTTTGGGGTGTTATTAAAATTGAATAAAATCATGATATACTCATGTATTCCATACCTACTCTTTAAACCGGTATGAGGAATATCTTATAATCTCACATGAAACTAGTGATAACCGGGCATCAAATTGATATTGTATAACCACTTGTATCCTCACAACTAATTAAATAAGTCATCTTTAGGATGAATTATATATTAGTTATCTAACTTCAAATGGATCGACCACTAATCATTCAAACATAAATATAACAAAATATCATTCTTATTAGATAATAAAATATAATTTCCCTATGTGGATATTATTAGGTCAATAAAAATCGTAATATTAAGGCCCATGAGCTGGACCATCATATTTTTATGTTCTATAGAAACCATAATGTTTAGAAGAATTGATATAGGAACTATACTATACATTATCCCAAATTTGTATTCAACCCCTCTCTTGAGAGAAAACCCCAAAATACCTTTATAAAGAAATATTGATTTAGGTGAGAAAATAAAATACTGGTTGTATCATTTATTCTTCTCTTATAAATTATACTAGAAAATAAGGCTGAAATAGTATCCACAAGAAATGATTATGTCCTATATATCCTTTCTGTAAATCCCACACTCCAAAATTTGTATAAAAATCAACCTCATTATATATGAAGGACAAATTTCATTTATAGTAGTTAATCTATACTCAATATCAAGTCAACTATCTATCCCAAAATCAAATAATTTTTTTTATTTATAATAAAAACATGTCCTAAGGAAACCTATTTTCCAAAAGTAAATATAACACCACCAAGATTCCTCTGCACACCCTTTGATGGTATCCCTGAGGGTGTATCAATAGATATCACTCTATATAGATACTATATATGAAGTCTAAAATAATTAGAGAAATAATTATATATAATTGAGTGTGATACACCTATGTTGACTAAAATAGATTCAGGGGAGATGATAATCCAATCACACATTGATCAATAATTTTTCTATCATTAATATCAACATGAATTAACTTAATGGAATCAAAGCATCCTAATCTTGTGCCACTTCCTTGGCCTCCCCTTAAATTACTACCGAATAATAAGTACCCTACCATATATACTACTATAAATACCATCCTCTTTGGTTCCTAGATGAGCTATAAGAACTACAGTTACCACCCAATGGTAAGGTTCCTAATCTGAACACCGATTACAGAGCCTGAACATCAATATAATCATTTCCAGACTATGGAGATACGTGAAAAAAATCATAAAAAGTTCACAACATAACACATGATTAAAATTAATTCAATGGTCACTAGAACATTGATTTTTTATACCCCTATCTTCCACACAGATAACATATTGGAGAAATACCCCTCATGAAGAAGAAGATGAACCATGATCCTAAATGGATAGTTCGTTTGCACTCTATTGAGAATAGTTAGATCCCCACTTACTAAAGCCTAAATATCCACTCCTAGATCAAGAATATAATCTATAATTCCATAGAATAATTCCCCATATAGGATTCCTCTCAAAAATGAGGTCTACATTACCACTTTAGTGAATGAATTCACTTGGGAAACATTCACCATAACTCTTATCAAATGGTTTAGAATAACATAAAAAAACCCTCAAAATATCATATCCTACTTGAATTGGTGAATACTGAAGTGAATCGATAAAATGATACTTATAAACCATTATTGATATGTTCCAATAAATAAGATTATTAAACTCTCAAGAATTATCAGATCTCAATGTTTTGAGAAAACAATTTCATAAAGAAATGTTCATGAAAGTCCTTCCCTGACAGAACATCATATTTTAAACTAAGTCTAAAACACCACAATAGTGATTTTTTAGTGCACATATCATATGCATAGTGATGGTCTCCCTCCTTTCTAGGGGTGTCCCAATTTGGTCTACGATTTTTTTATAGACTCGACCCCAAAAAATATCATGTGGTCCACCTACTCTTGTAAATAGAGTTGGATATTACAAAGGGAACTACTTCGTTAGAAATAAAATAAAAGGGGGAACTCATTTCAATCCTACTTCCATATATTAAATAACATTAATTAGACTCTCTCATATATAATAATTAATAATATGTATAAGAACAAATTTTGGATTAAGCTTAAATTTCGGTGGGTGTGTGATCTTCCTCACCCTCTTAGTGATCTAATGGGGGACATTACATTTCCATGTCACTACAATGATAAATTAATGCCTCCAAAAAAATATTATAATTTTTGGTATCATACGTAGTGTAAGTGGTAATGATAATTACATACTATTATGCTATATAACCAATCTATATCATAAGGATATCTCATAACCCAAGAACACTTCCGAACAATCCACTCTAAGTGTTATTGATAAATAATTATATAGCTCACATAATCAACCATAAAAATATAATAAAAACATTACTCCGAGAAAAATCCCAATTAAGTAAAATTTCACCATCAATTTATATTTTAAAACACAAATATATTTTCATTGATAATTTTAATGTCTGAACCACATATCATAATCAAGGTTCTCAACTACATGAAAACATATGAATATCATGTGAGTCATACATTTGAAATATAATGCATGGACATAGATTCTCTTTCCACCCCATAACAAGAGTAATTCAACAAAACATATATCACACATCATATTTCTAATATAAAAAAAAAATCATAACATTTTAAAACCAACATCAATAATACCATTTCAGGCAACTTAGAATTCCCGTTTACATGGGTGACATACTCACAAGAACAATGCTTATATAAAACTTTGATAATATCCTACCATGGACTACCATTTCAAAATATTTAAAATACAGAACATGAAAACAATATCAGTTTGTAACATTACCAATGAATCCAAATTATATGCGGGAAAACCAGAGTGAATCATACCTTAGGCACACCTCCCCATATAGAGAGGCTAATAATTATTAGTTCATGTATATATGATATTTTGGGATGAATATACCCTTCTTTGTATAAAACCATAAATAAAAACAAAATAAATAAGAATAATAGTCATCATAGTAAAAATTATAAATGGATATCACAGTTTTGAGCCACCCATAAGGTAAATAATAAACCACATATTATATCAATTGATCTATTATAATTTCATATGAGTTATATATAAATAAAAAATATTTCTCATGGCCTTATCATGCACATCATGGTACAAAATAAGAAACAAATTGGAGACAGCAAAAAATATAGACCTAAGCCCCCACCAATTCTCATCTCTAGGCTCTGACCATTTAACTCTAACTCATTTATCAATTATAGATCCCTTTCCGTCACCTGTATTACAAAACCTAAAATTTTATTGTACTCTAAGATTCCAATGAAAGGGTTGATTAAACATTAGTAGCCTCCACAAATGGTGTCCCTAAGAATATTCAGTATATGGGAGTGAATTCTCAAATTAATATATCAAATATAAAAATCAATTCTAATAAATAAAAAAACTCATTACCTTGTGTGCTAGAATTACACCTAGGTTATGACCATACATGCATTTATCAATTCCATAATAATTTTATAATTGTTATGAATATATCATAATGTCTGTGAGGAAGTAAATATTATATAATATTGAATACCTGTAGTACCTCATCTTATAATAATATGAGTCAGGGGGAAGGGAGAACCTTGTATATTTTGGACTTAGACATAAGAAATATCAACCCCAACCCATAAAAATATATATTCCATTGGAAATGGGGCCCCATATAGATGTGTATCTTATCCCTTAGGCTTCTGGATCTAAAAATAGTGTAATTATAAGAAAAATGGTATAGAAAACCCATGTATATAAAGGTCTCATCCTTTTATAATTGCAATATTCATTCAATACATTATATATTAAAAATTATAATTGGTCCCACAACTATAATAATCTTATTCAATAACCATATCGATCTATAATCAATATAACTTATAAATAAAGGAAAATGGGCCCATGATATAATTATTTTATCAGATATGAATCTAGATCTATGATCAACATAATATAAGGTTCAATAGGAAATTGGACCATGATTATAGTGATCTATCCCCAAAAGCATCTTGATCCATTTGTAATATAATATAAATACACATGGGATAGAATACCATATCTGCAATTATCATAGACCATATAAATATTGATCAATGATCATCATAATATAAAGACAGATAGGAAAGTGGCCCATGTCTACAATGATCTCAACCCATTATCATCACGATTCATGATAAAGATAATTTAAAGATAAATAGTAATTAAACATATATCTATAATGATCTCAACTTATAAACATATTTACCCGTACTCATATCACTGTAAATATAGAGGAAAAAGGTAACCTCACATCTATAATAATCTCAACCCATATATACTGGTATTACTTTAATATAAACATTTTAAGGTATATCCATATAATTATTATGAAGTAAAACCACTCCTAACTAGGTTTGAAATATTTTCCAATGATTCTAATACTGAAAGTAGTTTTCTCTTCACATAAAAACCACTTTTCAATAATTTTACCCCAAATTTTAATCCCTTAGGAACTTCATAGTCTTAAAGAGGGAACACTCAACCCCTTATTCTGGTCTAAGAAACCACATTGTCTATACAATAGACTATTATATCATTAAGAAAATAACATCTACTATTTACCAGTTAATGTACAAATCCCCTTATAAAATGTGGTTATTTGGAATAGAAAATGTTCTATTACAACATATTATAGCTTAATTAACACCTATTTAGGTTTTGAGTGTATTTCGACAACACTTTAGCTCAAACACATAGCTATTAGTGACTGAGTATTAATTGTTCTATGCATAGTTGACCATTAATATCCAAAAACATACCATTATTACTAATATAAGGATGTGGGAATAAATTAAAAATATTTTTAGATCAATATCTGACATTTATTACAATCACATATGATGTATCACATGAAAACTCATATAGAAAAAGGGATATTTTTGAAACTACCTAACTTGACATGGTGGATCCCATATTATTTAATATAATAACATAAATATAATCCAACTATTGTATATCCCAATATAAGAAAAAACCTAAAATATAAGGATATCCATTGAAGAGTTAAATAACAGAAAGTAATAATACGAAAAATAATAGTGAAAAGATAACCATATATCTATATATTCATTGGGATAAATAACTCTTGAATTTGAACACAAATGGAAGAGAAAAAATACCTAGGATAAGGAAAAATCAAGGAGGATAGGTGTGGTTTATGGATCTTGGGGATGGAAAATTAGGAAACATGTAGTGGCCAATATTTTTCTAGGTTGTAAAATTATGGTGGAATTTTAATTTTTGTTCTCTAAAAAAGATGTCATTTTATAATATTTGATTTGGATTAATATTATGGTATTAAAAATATGCAGAGGAGTTTTATTTTTCCATGTTAAAGTTTTTTTAGGTGATTCAGGTTCTTAGGAGGTTATCAGAGTGATGTTAGGTGGAACTATAGTATGTTTTAGCTATAAGTGCCCCACCACAAGAAGCACAATATCTTAGAGCTCTATGTGGTGGAGGGAGAAATTCCTAATAGGTGAAATTATTCTACTTTGACTTGGCATGGCCCTGTTAATACTTACAACCAAAAATTAATAGGATTAGACACCCATTTTTTAGGACTGTGGTGCTTGCAAAATTATGAGGGGAGGCCCTATGTTGTTGTGTTGGATGTTTTTGTTGGGAATGGTTCTTGGGAAACCACACCAGCTGTAGTTCCCTAAGATTATGTGTTTTAGTGTGTGTTTTATTGAGTGCTATTATCTATGGGAAAAATATGGGTGAAATCCCCAGGCAATATGTTTCACTGAGTTTTCTGGGATGAGGTATCTCTACATTTCTTTAAAGGGAAATGAGGGAGCCAAAACACTCATGATGGGAATTTTGGGGGACCATGGTGACATCCCAAGTATATGAGGTGCATAGGTTTCCAAAATGGGTACCTCTATTCCATGACATAAATTTAATAGGAATATGGGTTAAACTATGGGTATGTCAATGTCTTGAACTACCCCATGGTGTCAGTGTGTGATTCCTACTAAAAACAGTAAATAGGAGAGGGGCCACATCATAGGGATGAACATGTTAGGGTTCCATATGGGTATTACTTGTGGGGAACTATAATTTGGTTCAAGTCATGGTGTATTTCGTGTTCCCACTATCCACGTTTTCAAAAATTAATAATTCCTCTTTTAGACCTTTTAATTTTTAAAATCCTTGTGTATCCTTCTCCCTCAGAAGAGAAAAAAATAGGAGGTCTTCCCCTATCTCACTTCATTTATTACCTTATTGAATATGTTTATTTAATGGTTATTGGATGTCAATTATTATAATTTAATGTATGTTTCCTTACACTGTTCTTCCATTTTCATCCATTTTTTGTTTTCATTTTCTTGTATTTTTGTTTTAATTCAACTATGTTTTTAATGGTTTTCACTAGGGCATGGTGGATATAAAATGATATGATATGTATTTTTTCCACTACAGTAAGAGGGCATCGTGGGAGGATAAACACATACTATCACATAATATTTTGGTTGTGGTACTTCTTATGATGAATTAATTTTTAGTTTTTTATAAAATTATATTAAATTAACTATTGAATTTGTGTTAGTTGAAAGTAATTTTACTAGAATGGTGCCTGAAGTGTACCAAATACCTTTAAAAATTGGGTTTTGCCCCGTTTATTAAGTATGAGGTCAACCTATGAGTTTAATGTAATTATTCCTAATTCATATAAATTGAAATAAATTTCTAAAAATATATAATTAATTTTATTAATTAATTATAAATAGTTTATTATAAATTATTGATTGTTTTGGATTGATACAACCACTCTATAGAGAATAAGAGATAAGGAAGGGAACATATATGGGTTTTTTGGTCATGCTGATACAAGAATAACTCCATTTGAGGTAGGTGGTACCCTAAGAATACCCACATCGTAATTGCATTTTATTTACATGAATGTGATTTATATACTATCCAATGAGGTTAGTTAACCTTTAATTAAAAACTAATTGTATCTTTAAAATGAAATGCCTAGAAATGGAAAATGTGGCAAGGGCCATGAAGGACCCTCATGCAATGGATTTATTCCATGGCTACCAATGGTTGATGAATTGATTATAAAATGGATTACTTGAGATGAATGGACCTCAATGGGTGAGTTTTAAGAGAATCATGTGAATGTTGGGGATCTCTATAGGTTCCCTTAGATCCTTTGAGTATGGGTGTTTGATGAATTTGTGATTATAGGCGAAGTAGGTCATGTTTAGCCTTGGAGATTCCTCAAAGAATTTGGTCAAGTTATGTTGATCAAGGAGTGATTGAAGCCTTCCAAAAGAGATGTGATTACTTATAAATGTATACCATCAGTATGAAATTTTATTTGGTTGGGTGTATGAGGAATAAACTCAGTTTAATTGAAATAGGAATGGAATTGGGGATATCTCCCTTTGGTGAATTTTTAATGAGTTATCTTACAAGGGAAAAATCTTTTGATATGATTACAATTTTGAGGAAGGATGACATGAACAAAGAGTGTTGGATGTTGACCCAAGATATGATAATGGTATAATGAAACCCATGTGGGTTTTCATTTTATTAGGAGACCTAGGGGACCACTATGAGTTCCCTAGGATACATTTACCCATGAGATTGTTTGAGTGGGAAATGGGTAGTGATTATTCAAGTTGTCACCTTAGAACCCAAATCAATCATGTGATCCTGATATTGTTATAATGATGATGTTAAGTCATGAAATATGGAGTTCAAACTATTTTATGTGAGTTTTATTTAGGAAAATGATATAATAATTTAATTATTATTTGTAATGATATATTATTGAAGGGTTACACTACCCTCAATAATTTATGTTGAGTTCCCAGATGGTTACAAGGATTAAACTATTTAGTCTAAATGGAATGATTAGGGATAGTCACCTTGGATTTGTCCATTGATTATGATCTTATTATATGCAAGGGATGTTCTACTAGGTTGTGAATTAGATCCTTATACTATTTTAATTCAATGGAAAATACCACTGGATTTAGCCTTTGAGTCTCTAATGAATATCTGACATGCTGGGATTGGGACATCGGGTCTATATGATTTCCTAGAGTCACCCCTAGGAATATATTTTATTCCTTAAACATATAGAGTGCCTAGGAATACCTCCTATAGATTCCACATTTTTTTCCTAACACTACTGAGGTGCCTATGGACAAATCTAAGGATTCAGTTCTTTCACCTAATACAATGTGGACATTAGGATTGGTTTTGGTTATCATGAATATGTGACATGCTCAGATATAGTTTCACACTAGTAAATGCATGTATTGTTTACCTCTGGAGTCCTATTTTAACCTAAGAATTCATGATGATTTATTTATTTTTTCTTCCATAGTTTATTTATGATTACTTTGAGTGTATCACATGTGAATAAACTAAATTACTAGTTATGTATGGGACACATTGATGGTATCCTACTAAGTTTTACTCACACACTACTCTGGTAGCCATAAGAACTAGGTATCCAAGAAGACTTCACCGATTGTAGGTTCAAGTATGGAAAAGTCCCAGTGTTTCTTATCTAAGTGGGATAAGTCAAATGGGAATTAGAGATTTTAATGAGATGATGATTTGAGATGTTCATATATACTATTTAGTTTTTAATTCCTTTTTTATATTGTATTTTTGATTGTTCATGTGGGGGACTAGTCATTATTTGTTGGGATTTCCATATGTTTTTATGTTTCAGTATTTATATAATGACTTATTTATTTATTATTTTTTACACTGATTATTTAATATTTTGGTGATGTTTTCAATGTTTTTATAATACAATAATCATGATGTAGTTGAGTTTATGGATTTATGGTTTATTGGTTTTTATCTATTGTCTTGATGGGAAGAGTCTAATTTTCATGTATCATAATTTGAATTCAAGACTCACATTGCATATATAAAAATATGTGTGATTGATACCATGGATGAAGAGGGTTCAGTTGTTTAATGTGTCAATAATATATTTTATGGATTTTTTAATATAATTTATTGGTTTCATTCTACTTTGCTAGACTGCAGTATATTTTACTCTCACTTTTGGTCTTGTGGATTCTCTGGAAGGATGCCCCTTCATTATGACCATATAGTCCCTTATACCAAGGGTTGTATAATGAACCTTAGTATGTTGATAAAATAATTAAATGCATTAGTAACAAACCATAAATTGGGGATTATGGTGTGAGTTCCAAAATTAAAATGGTTTCAGTTACATAAAGTATCAACAAAAACTTATATAGAATTTCCATATATATTTTCCGAGGAAATTATACTTATTTGAACCATATGATTGGTTTTACATGACTTTGATATCCATAAGATGATGTTGTTATATATGTGTGGATGAGATCATGGTCCTCATGGGTGGTAGTTTCATATGAAAATTTCCAGTGATGATTAGTACCCTTATAGATTCATGGGTTTGTATATGATACATAATACACATACATATAAGATATCTCTTGAGTGGGTGGTTTGGAATGTGGTTCATTGGATGATTATTGAGGAGAGTGAAGGGATTGTAGCCCATGAGTTGTGATCTATATGATATGGAGTATATAATATTGGTGGAAGACCCTAATGAGCTTTGAAATGTAGTGTGGGGTATTGTTGAGACATGCATTATGGATGAAATGAGCAGTGTTATATGTGGGTTACCCAAGAGGGGAGTTAACCTAAGATTATGAGTTTATTTGAGTTGATAAGAATCAGTAAATACTTTAGGTCATGATTTTGATGCACGAAATGATGAACCTCATTTATGGTATAGGTAAGTAGATTCCTTGGGATTTTGTGATGTAAATAATTATGGTGATTTTGGTGTCAAGGATGGGTTTAGAGGGATGGGTGAGTAATATTGTCAAAAAACATTGTTTGGGATGTTCTATTGATGGAACGTTGAGAACATGGGTAGATAGTTTAGGTTTTAAAACAATTATCAGGTAGGTATGAGGACATGAAAAAGACCATGACATAAGTGAAATGCATGATTTTGAAGAGAATAATTATAGGAACTTCTGGATTGATGAATATTACATTCATGGTTAATTGTTAGTGTTTATAAATGTGTGTCTAGATTTGATGACATGAGGCTCATGCGAGTGTGAGTCATTTTATATGATTGGGGTATATTTGAGCATACTCTATTTGGGTATGGATGGGACTGAGGTGGTACATTATAGTTATAAGTGGTACCCTTTCAATTGAGAATCAGTGAGAGGCTATTTGTGGGATGGTGAATAATGGAATTAAGGATGTTATTATGTGTCTGATTTATCAGTGTTTAAATTGAGGATATCCTTTTGTGTTGATGATGACGCAAAACGTGGAATGGTTTCAGAAGTAGGTGGGATTAATGGGAATTTATTGGGAGGAGAAACAAATATATGATGATGGAACATTAAAATATTAATCTAAAATAGAGATATAAGGAAATCCATATGGTGGGAAACAGACTATGGGATATTCGAATTTTTTACCCACACGATGAACAAAATTTAAGGGGATTCTAAGGATGATGTTTCTTGGAGCTAGGAATTAGTGGTTATTTATATTTCATGTTTTCTCTCAGGTATGAGAATGATAGTTGCGTCCAGTCATCATGTGTTGTGATATATTAAGAAATGGTATTATAGGAACAACACTTGTTTGGATAGGGTCATAAAGGTGTGATAAGAAAAAAATTTATCTAATTGATGTGGATTTACATGTTTTTATAGTGGGTCGCATGATTAAATATGGTTTCGTGGAAAAAAATATCTCTGTTTTAAATGAGGTATTATATGGTTTATATGCACTAGTACTGGGATCAATATTTTTATGTGATCTGAGCATGTTTTAGACTGATCGAGCACCAGTGGTTCAAATTATAGCATGATATATAGCTTGGTTGTCTTAGAATCCTAAAATTTAATCACAATAAAATTTCTGTTTGGACTTTGTTATTAGTATTTGGATGATCTCAATATGACTTTGGGGGTTAAGTTATCATGTTCGAGTGATGGGACACCATGTCATTGGGTGAAACAATTGGTTTTCAATAATGGTTAGCCATAGTAGGTTTGATAAGTGTTTCTATTTCAGTTTTGGTGAAATGATATGGAAACCACACCGATTTGGTCATTGGACTACTGGAAATGTTTTTTGTTATTTGATTCTGGTGGTGGGGAGAAATTTGATGTTGAATGGTCCCTTGTGAGCAATTTACTATAGTGGGAAGAACAATAACATTGGATATGAGTTAATGGTTGAAGCCTTAGTGTCTTGGGGTAAGAAATTTAGGTGGAGAATCATCTTATTGTTTAAGTAATGGTTATGAATGAGGTATTTACTTTTAATTAATAATGTGGCTCATATTTAGATTTGTGTAGTGAAATCCAGGTTGTTGTTCTGGAGTAGAACAAGATGAGATGGGTATGAATTTATGACCACGATAGGTCGAGGATAATGGTTGAAGGACCACTAGGGATATACGAGAATATCGAATTATATGATGTGGAGGTTATAAATACCCATTTTTAGGTTGTAAAATTGATGTGGAGTTTTATTTTTTCATTCCATTAAGTAGTGATAGTTTAATAAATCATGTATTGGATTGAAAATTTTCTCCATGAAACATATCATGATAATGTATTCGGGTTTGTATGAGGGTTTGAGAGTTTACATGAGTTCTCAAGTGGTTGGAAGAGGTAGTCTAGGTTGATCAGCAACTGATTTTGGTTGTATTTTCTCCACAATAGAGAGAACCATGGTGTATATATCATTATAGTGGAGGGAGAAACACCTCAGCGGTTGGAATTTTCCCATAGGCTGGTAATAGATCCAATGGATCCTTGTTCTGAGAAACATGAAGGGGGAAATGTATTTTTCAATGGTCTTAGTGGTTGTAAAGTTGTGAGGGGTGGTCTTATACCATAGTACATGGAATCTTTATTTAGTGTGTTTCTTGGGGAAACCAACAATTATGTGGAGCCCTAAGATTGGGATTTTTATGTTGGAATTTACCTTCAAGAAATAGAAATGCATGAAATTTCCAATATGGTAATTTTATTAATATTATTAATTATAGGGGTCTGTGTGCGGTTTCTATGGGTAATAGGATATCGAAACACCCATCCTAGGCACATTGGGTGAGCTTGGTAGAGTCTTGGGTGGGTGAGGTTCTGAGGGGTCCAAAATGGTGTCCCCTATATCGAAGAATATATTCTCTAGAACCATAAAGAATAAAATAGGGAGATCTATGTCATAGATCACCCTATGAAGTTGGTCTATGTTACATATAGAAAATGGTAAATAGGGGAGGGATGGTGACATAGGGATATACATTTAGAAGATCCTATGTAGACTGCCTAGGGATGTACCAGGATATGGTGCAGGCCATGGTCTAAATTGTCGTTCCCTTATATAGTTTTAATTAAATATTGAAAATTCATATTTACAGCCTCCAAATTTTTAAATACTTGACAAATCCTCATACTGCTTCCTTCTATGATGAAAAAATTAGAGGGATTCCTCCAACACACTTCTTTGATTCCATGATAAAATGGGTTGATTTCATAGTGTTTGGAATACAATTGATCATAATTTTACAGGAGTTTTATTTTGTTCTTCTTACACTATCATTAGTTATTAGTTTACCTTAATAATTTATTATTTAGTGTTAATTGAATAGTTTTTATCAATGATTTAAATTTGATCATGGTATAAATAATCTGATATGGTGTGGATTTTTTCCGATGTAGCTAAAGGATGTAATGTGATGACAAATACATATTGTTTCATGTCATTTTAGTTGAGGTAGATCACCAAATAAATTTATTTGTATTTTTTTATAAATTAAATTAATTTATCCCTTGACTTTTATTAAGATAGAATGAATTTCCCCAAAATGGCATTATGTGTGGACTATGGATCTTCCATGAATGGTTGGTTTCCATTTTAGTGTGACAAGTTCATCCTAGGAGTTTTATGAAATCATATATAATTGAATTGAATTTAAATATATTACATATGGTAATAATTAAATATATTAGTTAATTATAAATTGTATATAATGGTTTATTAAGAGTTTTTTCTTTATAGTGGTGATCAAGTGATGATTTCAGACTTGGATGATCTCAGATAATATTTGAACGGACACACTTGATTGTTTGATGTAGGTGGTCCCTTTTGTATACCCCTACAATAAATTAATTTTATTTTCATTCATGTGATATGTTTTCTTGGTTGTAAGGGTGGTTGAACGTTTATTTAAAATGAATTATTTATTTCAAATAAAATTATAAGTAATGGAAAATGTGTCAAGTGCCCTGATAGAAACCTATACAATGGCATGCTGCCTCATCCATTGATAAAAAAAGTCTTAATTATCGAATGTATGCCTTGAGACACAAATACCTAGAGGGTTGTGTTTTAAATGAGTCATGTGAACATATTATTAGTTTTCCATAAGGGTTTTCAACACTTATTCATACAAGTGTTATTATTAGAAACCAATAAAAATCAATATCTACCTGAAAAATATATGAAGATTTGTAAATATAGAAAATGAATAAAAAATTTAAACTCGTACCATTCATTGAATATAAATTTAGTCATCTTCAAAACCTTAAAATACCTTATATCATGCCTGATAAATATTACCTAGTGGAATCCATATGATGTCCCACCTCCAGAGGTAACCAAGGATCAAGAAGAATCACACATCATTTGTGTGGTATTGTACATCCTCCATGATGTGCTAGTATATCGTGATGTAATTGTGGTCAGAGAAACGTAGCTTCTATTTTCAAGGAGGTTCAACCAAGAATCAACATACACAACCACTCACCACCGACATCACATGAAAGTGTTTTATATAGGCCATCATATATTATCTTCAATTGATTGTATATATTCATGGATTAAAATTCATGAATAAATTCTATGGATGGTATATTCCTTTAAATTATGAATGATTCAAACCCTAAATGTTCCATCTTATGAAACAACTTATTTAAATTATTGCCTATGTGGGTAAATAACTTCTTTGTTTATATATGGATCAATCTAAATGTAATGATATACACATGCATGAAAATCATAATTTTAATTGTATAAATTATATATATGTATCATACAAATATAAGGATTCAAGGAATATCAACTTCAATATTCCAAATTGAACTAAATCCCAATTGACTTTGTTCCATTTATCCTTATATTTTATCATAGAAAACAACATATAAAACCATATATAAAACATCTTTTAGATATATTGTATTTTTTTGGAATGTTATCACATCCATGGCGTTGTATCAGATTGAATGATAAACCTTTTGAATAACCATCCAAAATACTTTTGTACTAACTATAAATCCTTTTAGAACATATATTTGAGTCAATATCAATCCCCATTAATTCAAACACAATGTGTAACCCCATGTGTTTTTAGATATGTGACAAAAAAATGTGAATCACCCGACCCATAAATTTAATAAAAGAGAAGAATATTGCAAAGAATAAATGATATTGAAGCTGTAATCAGATTTGGTATGATCTCTATCAACCAAATTTATCATTATATTTGTGTCCACTAGTGTGAATCACATACTAACATCCATTATCATTTTCCCCATTGTTCAAGGAATCAAACAACTGTGATACTTGAATCATACTAATCCCATATATATAAATCATATTTTCTTGATTATAAAATTATAAAATTAAAAATTCAATGAACATATAATAAATTATTCACCATTAAAAAAAGTGTATCATATGAATATCAGTCAAATAGATAATAAAATCATATATACTTCCATGTTTTAGATCCACACTCCATATTATATCATAATCGAGGGTATATATGTCATACTCATAATACGAGAGGATAAATCCCATGTCTAATTGAGGTCTAATAGACAACATGATAATAAACATACATAAGTACCCCATGATTTGTTAAGATATTTTCAAAATTATTTGAGTAGGGTATCAAAGTATGAAAGTTCTCATATACGACCAACCTCAGGTAGTGGGGACTAAAATACAATACATTCCTTCCTAGTACACCTATGACATCTATATAATACTCTATGTGGTAAAAATTGTTGGTTATTTAAGTCACACCAATAGTTTTATTGTTTTTTATGCCTATTAAGTTCATTACATATCACAACACAAGAAATATACTCACTCTAACTTTAAAAATTCATCGTAACCTATAATACTTTATGTAGTAATTCAGTTAGGGATTATTCAATGTTATACTTTTAGATGATATTTATCATTACATTTCATGAAATGTATATCTATATATACATTTATTTTGAAAATGTGAAAGAATGAAAAAATGGATGTTGAATTCAATATGATACACTTTAATAATCTTAAAAATATTTTTAACGGTAATTAATAAACCAAACAAAATCACCTATATATCATATCATATATTAAAGTATCACAGAATAGCCTTATGTACCCTATAATTTTAGGGTTATTGTTAACTCATTACGTCATAATAAATTCTCACCACTTCTCTATATGAACATATGATAAAACCCTCATTACAACTCTTTAGTGACAACAAGTAATAAACTAAAATTATTTGACGGATGATAAAATTTTGGAATCATATTCCTAATAGTTCAAATCTATTAAAATATTAAAACTTCTTAACTTCATCACATAAAATGTTATGATATCCACTTCAATTTAATACTTTAAAATAATTCTAATAGTATCATAATTATCCATGGAACTATTTTCATTAAAATTTACGTGAATGTTTTTACTATTTGCATTATTATTTACCATTACATCCTAAGCTCATTAATACAAAGTTACATTTACATTGTTATAGTATTTGATGTAATTATTTACATTTTTCGTTACGTCTATTCACTGAATTATTTTAGGATAAATATTAAGGTAATTTATAATATTGAAAAGACTAAACCATATAGAAATAATGATATTACCTTTCACATGGTAAGTAAATTTAACTATTTACATATTTCATTAACATCAAATATCCTAAAAATCTTTTAAGAAATTGAAAAAAAAATTAGTCTAAGAATGGTATGAACTTTTAAGAAAATGAGAAGTTCACTTTTTATTGATGACAAATTTAACTCTTTAAATTTTTCTATATCATCATATATCCTAAAATCATTAACATATCAAGTTAACAAAACCGCAATCTTATACGGGTTTAATAATTTATTTATCAACTATGAATTTCATGAAGTCTAAAACATACTCCTACTAGTTTCTTAGATAATATGTTCTTTTAGAATATATTTTTGGGATATAAAAACCATTTTGTGTTAGTAAATAAATTATAATTCTTTTTATTATGAATATTTAAAAATAAATTAATGTCACCATATCATATATTGTATTTTATGTGACTAGAGTATTTTACTTTAAAAAGAAAATATTATTAAAATATTACACTGTTGGCTGGAAAAAATGCTCCCTCATATTTTAAAAACATATAGATAAATACTTTATTCAATATTAATCAAATTTAACTATATATTATTCTCCAAACATGTTATAGAATCCGATGAATCATAAACAATTTCTATTTTTTAAATCATCTCATGTAATTTATTATAACTTTTACATCTAATAACTTCTCCTATAATATAATAGAAAATTATAATAATGAATATCCTTGAATTGATTCATTTGTGATTGAAACATTCTTTTATATTCAAATAATTGACATATAAAGTATTTTCTTTATGAATGTAAAAAAAATTTTAATCAATTATTCTAGTGATTTTTAACTCCTATATATTTACAAAAAATATAAATATACATTTGGAATATCAACCCTATCAAAATTAAAGAATTTATTTCTATAAAACTTATAACAGAAACGGAACTTCCATGGAGATTTGTAAACTCCTTTAAGTATTATGGATAATATAAATAATGAAATTATTACTCCTCCTACCCGACAACCATATGTTTCAATGACGCTGACATAATTTTTGAAAAAAATATTGAACATTTCAAAACATTATTCTTATTTTGGTTTATAATTTTACCCACATTCATTGTTTAAATAGTTCAATAATTTAGACCTCATATTACCAGTTCATCCATTCTTAACATTGTGAGAACATCGGGTAAACATTTCTAGAATTAGTTCATATTGTTTAAATGTTTCCATTAATGAAAATAAGATTCATTACCTAACCGAGGAAATTCATTTTATTAAAACATTAAATAAATTTATATAATTAAATAAATCATTTATATGGGTATGAAAACACAAATATCATATTATTAAAAAATATTCTTTCCATTTTCAAGATAAAATTGAGATAATACCCATATTATAACAATTTTATCCTATCTTAAAGCATCCAAGTTTTCAATACATCAACTTATTTTCCCCATTACATCATGATCAATTATTTAATCATTTTATATTTTTTTATCATTTATATATTCACAAAACGTTTAAATAACACAGATGATATCATCTATCTATCAGAACAACAGAATTGAATACTACATCTAATAAATATTTAAGGAATAATTATTCTCACCAATTGATCAACCTATTCAAATATATTAAATGTAATTTTTATTAAGCAATAATATTTATCATATGATACTAAAATTACATAAATTATCTATATGACAAATAATAATGAGTACATGCATGAATACTAGAATTCCTTTGGTCATTTTGAAAATAATTCCTTCAAAACCTTAAGTGAATCATTCTATTCTTACATAATAATATATATTAATATATTAATAAATAAAAAAACATAATTATTTATAAATATGTATTTATATAACACATAGAATATTTTTTATGTTAAGAATATTTAATGTTACCAAAAGAGAATAAGAAATTCTCATAAGTTACAATTATTAGGAGTGACATAAAACAAGTTTTTCCTTAAAAGGATTAATTCCAATGTTTATTTTGATTGTGATAATGTTATTCATACAAAACAAGTGATTGTTTTAAATGAATATCATGTTTTTACCACTTAATAAGATATTTTGTTAAATAGTATCTAACTAAAACTATGACCCCTTTTAAATTACAATTTATCTATTAGTGGGTAAAAATCCATATTTCACTATGAAATTGGATCACTTTATAATTCCTCTCACCACATAGCTATTTATGTATGGAATCATCTCAATCATATCGTATATTATTCTTGGAAGAATGATTTAAAAACTTATTATCCAATCTATCATATATATAAACCCAACAAAATTTGTCTCGTATCCTTCCAAAGGGTATCTCGTATAAGTAAAACTCAATGAAAAATTCAAGAACATGATAACAAAAGGAAATTAAAGTTTACTATACTTGGGAAAAACCTACCCAAGGATGATCCAGTTCCACCAATTAATTTCTTTCCTTAAACAAGATCGTACAGGGCACCCGACTTCGGTAGAACTTACCCGATCAGATGATCGGGGTATTTAAAAGTACTATTTTGAATGGAATACAATTCTTAGTATTTAAAGGGGTTTCAATCTATCTAAATTATCTCATGTTTTTTAATTTCTATATTAATGGTTCAAGTTATTTAGTTTTGAACATATTCTCTTTAATGAACCATTATGTTCAAAATATGTTGAGGTGAAACTCTTTACAAAAACCAAAAGTTTTTCTAACTCGCTCAAGAATTGAATTCTAATATATATACACGTTTCCAAATGAATTATATACATAACATACATTAATAATCCAGGTAACGTCTTAGAGTTATATGAAATTAGTGATCTATATATCTATATTCTAAGAGTGATAGATAGAAAACTACATTTACCTTTATAAATATGGGATAATCCTTGGGGGTAGAAGGTAGTGTAATGAATATTTCTTCTACCCGATGGTAATTTAACCTAGTGAAAATAAAATTAACAAGTACTAAAAAATATAATAAAAATTCAATATATTAAAAAAATTAATTTAGGTACCTATGTTTAATTCCACACCATGGTAAAGGTAGATGAAAAGCTAATTAAATATTTATACATTGAATGTAATTCAAGGCTATATTTCAAAAAGTAGTGTAAAATTTATACTAAATCATACATAATACATTATATGAATAGTTTATAACTATTGATAAAATAGGTAAAAACTTTAAATAAATGAACAATTGAAATATTTAATCATGAGATAATAATTTTTGAATAATTCATAAAAAAATTCTAATTATAAATGTTTTATAATATTATATTTATCAATATAGACATTTCTAAATATATGAATAAAACATTTTAAATTAATTTTAATATTAAAATTTAATATTCATCATAATATTGAATTGCATTTTGAATATATAATATTTTCATGAATTACAAACAATTTTATAATCTAATTTATATTATGTTAACTCTTTTACATAATCTAAGGATTATCTGATTAATATCATTTAGAATGTTAATAATTTCAACAAAATAACTTTTATAAGGTTAAAATAATATTAAAAATAATATTTATCTAATTTTTAACAATTTTTAATTAGTTAATTGTGAATAATTCAGAAGTCAATATATTAACTCTTATATATTTACATTATTTAGTAATTTATAAATACATTATAAATTAATCCCTATGAATTCAAAGTAAAATTTTTATTTATAAATCATTAGACCTATGACATATTATTCATAATAATATACTTAGGGTTAACTCTTTAATATTAATGGAATATTTAGAATAAATGTATTAAAAAATTTCATCACTAATCTATAAACATTTTATGATTAATAAATTTTAAAAAAACTTTTATAAATTTATAAATATTCCAAAATTTCCATTCCAATTATTTATAAACAATTTGTAAATAAATAAATTCATTTCATAATTGAAAAATAGGAAATAAAATTGTCTTTGGTTTTTTTGAAAACAACGGATTGTTTTACATTGTGGTGTAAAACATATGACCATTTTGACAGAACACTACACTTGTGAAAACTGGAAACCAGAACACTCTATAGTAAGGTCTAGATTTACATTTTTTCAATATTAACACTTAGGTTTTATCCTAAAAATGGCTTTCTCACCATAGATTAGTGCACATAGTGTGTCTATTTTGGTTCTACAGGGGGAATCTACATTGTGGTGTCGCCTGGGCTGTGGCCTGGTGATGGAATAATGAATCTCTATTTTGGATGTTCCTTATTTATAAATACCATTTCACAAATTTAAACACATAGTAAAATTTGATACCATTATTATGTTTCTATGAGGGTAATTAAAACTTAATCATAACAATATAATAATTTGAAAAAAAATTAGGGTATCCCAGGAAGAAATATAAAACTGATTAAATAAAAAAATTAATAACTATTATAACATGTACCATTCATCAAAGAGTCCTTGATTCATCTTAAAAACTTCCAAATAGATTAGGATGTGTTTGATAAATATCACTAAATGGAAGAAAAATGATGTTTTACCTATGTAGGTAGGCATAGGCTGAGACGAATCACACATGGTATTTGTGGAACTCTCCATCGACCATGATGTGATAGAATCTCATGATATGAAGAAGGTAGTATAATGGGAGCATAATGTTTTGGGGGTGTTCAAATAAACATCATAACAAACAACCACACTCCACTAAAATCATTTGGTAGTGGTCTATATAGGCTATCAAAGATGATCCCCAATTAATTATATTTTTAATGAAATAAAATACATGAATAAATGATATGTCTAATATATGAATTCATTATATGAATGCTTCACCTAATAAACATATTATCTTGTAAAATAGTTTCTTTAAATTATAGCTTATATGGGTGTATAATTTATGTTTCCAACAAAATATTGAACATTATGGAACAACATACACATGTATGTAAATCATAATTTTTCTTATATAAAATATATAAATTCATTGTGTGCATATAACGCTTTGGTCCATATATCCTTCACACAGAAAACCAGAATATGTCCATTAAATCCCTAAGTGTAGGTATTTGATGGATTGGAGATAACAGACCTGAGTAAGCTATTTTAGGACACTAATATTCTATGAATCCTCTAGGATATTTGGGATAAATAAGGGGTGGGTGATCAGCCCACAATGATTTGTGAATACCTAGACATGAATGTATTAGGTAGGAATTAAGGTCTAACTGGGTGCATTAGGACCCACCTAGGATAAATTGAAATGGGAATGATCTTGAGTATATATCACTTATTTGAGTTAAATTAAATATAGTTTACATGGACAGAGAGATCATGTTATGGTTGTGATGATTCAGGGAGATGTCATACCCTAAAAGTTATGGGTATTGACTCTAGTGATAAGAATAGGATAATGGAATGCATATGGGTACTTGTGCTATGAGGTGACTTAGGGGGCCCCAGTGAGTTCCCTAAGATATATTGACCCCAAGAGGGTATTTGTGTTAATGTGCATTGAGTACTATTGGTGTAACATTAAAACTAGATTTGGTCACATGAGCTTAATATTTCTATAGTGGCATTATATGGTCCTGCACTCAAGAGGGTGACATATATCATATGCGATAGTTTTTATCATTTGGTCAAACCCTATAATTTTCTATTTTGATAAGATATTTTAGGATGTGAACACTACCCATGAAAATTTCCATTGAATGTTTTTGTTATTATCTTATATTCAATCTTTTTGTTTGAATGAAATTACTAGCAGCAAACTCCTATGATTCAAACATTCAGCCCGATACTATGTTATTCCAATGACATGTTCTGAGAATCTTATTATTGATCTTGATATTATATGAATACCTTGAAGAATTGCCTTGTATTCAGAATTCCTGACTATATGAAATTACCAAAACACTAGGTTTCATCCTTTAGGTTTATATAATTGTTAAGGGTCACCCCATATGTATCGGTTTAATGTGTAAAACCTATGAAATGCTGAATATTACCTCTCATGGATTGATTTATTTGTGTATAACACTATTAGTATGCCTTTGAATACTTCAAAGGATCTAGTTCTTGCACCTACGACTATATATATTTTAGGTATGCTTATTGTAAGAACGACCATGTGACTGGGTTAAAGACACCATGACACTGAGAAAGGTTTACATCTTCAATCATTGGTGTCATAGTTGAAACTATGTATCAAAAGTGGTTTAATATTTACGCTTCTATAGTTTATTTACTATTATTCTGATCATTTCTCTGGTGAATATTATTCTTTACTGGTTATGTATGGGACTAGGTTCTACTCACACCCATCTCGGGTGGCCGTGAGACATAGGTACTTGAGTATGGATAACTAATCATAGGTTAAAGTTAGAATAGGCCCAATGTGGCATGATCGAGTTGAATTTTTGAAATAGGATTTGGAGACTGGATGAGGTGAGGCATAGAAATAGTAGTAGATCTTCTATAGTATTTTATTTCAATTATTAACTTTGTATATGTGATCAATACAATGGGTGAAAATTATTCTTATACTGTAATGTCCATGTGTCCATATGTTTCATTTAATTTTTTATAGAATGATGCTATTATTTATTCCTTCCCACTATGATGATTTATTATTATTATGATTTTTTATTATTATGATTCTTAGTTATGATGTTTTTTAGTTATTTCAGCTACTATTTAACATTGATATGGTGATATAACATCCCCATAATATCACACTATAACCCTATTTCTAGTTGTAATCCTCTATAATACAAGAAGGAATTACAAATTTCCCAATTGATCTCCTACCTAGACACCGATCAGTGTTATCGGAATGGGGAATTTGAAAACTTAATTTATTATGTTTATCATTTAAAATATTTTTAAATTTTTTTATAAAAATACTATGTGAGGGGTCATTAAAACATGACCCCATGGGTTCCAAAGAAACTTCCAAAAATAGGTTTATGTTGATTCATAACCCCTTGGATTACGACACAACACCCTTATACTAAGAGGCACCACGGAATCAAACAAACCTCTCTATGGCATGATTGAGGCTTCATGGAACAATTACATTTTTATAATATGAACCGAAACATACTCCTCTAATTTTCATATTTCACAAACTCTTATGATTAATCATTACCCCTATTATGAAATGATCTTAATCCAATAGCTTAATTTCTACCAAAACTAAGGATAACTTTCCAAATTCCAACCCTCCACCTCCAAGAGAACCTCAAATAGAATAAAAAAAATACATGGTTTAGAAAAAAATTTAAACATATATATATCTCATCATATGATCGGTGTTACATTGGGAACAATCATTTATTTGGAATATATTTTGTTAATTCATTTAGCAAAAAATATAAATTTATTTCATTATATATTGATAAATCTGAATATGTTGTAGTTATTAGTTATTATATTCATGTGCTACTTATAAAACAAACATTGAAGGAATTTGGATTTAATATTAAACAAATTAACATCAAATATAATAAAACTAATGCTTTTAATATTTCTAAAAATACATTAATTCATTAATGTTTTAGGAATATTAATATAATGGAAAATTCATTAAGATATTTTTCTAACAAATGGTACATTTATCTAATTTTTATTAACACTAAAAATTAGTTATAAAATATTTTATCTAAATCCCTTCCTTCTAATAAATTGTATTTCATTTGGATAGAGTAACATTTCTCTGATTTAAAGTGACTTTATTCTCTTTTTTTTGTTTTTAATGTATCTTTAGGTTGGAGAATACCATTAAGGTTAATTACAACCCACCTAAGGGAATGAAACTTTCATTCACTTCACTATAATTATTATATGAATATCTATACTAAATGGACCCAAACTTATCTAAATAGAAAGGGTTTGTGGTGAAAATATGAGGAATATTTTAACAAGAAAAAATCTCTTAAGAAACCACACAATCATGATTCAGACCACTTTATAGAAAAATAATAGTACCAGTGAGACCTCATTGACTATACTGAATGCATTCCTTCACTTACGAGACATCATATATGGACTCCTAATAACCATAAAAAACCTAGAAGTTAGTCCCTAAAGACCCATCATGCTTACCATATTTTCTAGATCTGAGATCTATTTATTGTTAATAGCTGGTGTGTACAAAAAATAATTTATCTTAAAAAAACTAGAACATTTTTTCCACTGAACACAAAAAGTTCAATTAATGAAACTTAGAATGACAATTTACATGACTATGACCATTATATAAGAATTATGTTCATAATTCAAAATCAGTTTGCAGTACCCATATTCACCTGCAATCAAAAAACAAACAACATCCATAGGATGTTGTGAGAGATTAATTTTGAAACAGAATCCACTAGAATTGGGTGTCTCAAAACATAAATGCTAAGATTATATCACACACACAAACTAATGGAATTACATATAGAGATAAGGATAGATAGATTTTGTACGAGTAATGGAAGACTGGGAAGCTGGACCTAAATTTCCATTGTGGATGGGTCATAGTTCATGTGGAGGTCCAATGATTAGTGAAGAAGATGGAAGTGGAATCCACAAACATATATTCTACATGTAGAAAAAGTTGAGACTAGTACTTCCTCATTAGTTAATCAAGTAATATTTTTATGGGAACTAAAATCCTTAAAAACAAACACTATGTTGAAACCCATATTTTATTAACTAATTTTTCAAATAGATCAACCAGAAGGTATAGAAAAACAAACTTATACACCAGAGTTGATGAAAGAATAGAAGAAGCCCCTTGGAATCCCTATGGAAGCATCCACACCACTATGTGGATATTAAAGATATTGTGGAACTTTAGTGAAACTTTAATAATGAAAAAATAAATGGTGATGGATTTAGTAAAATCCCTATGATGCATATGGATCCAAATTCTAATGAAGTGTTGGGAATCCTCTCCTATAGGATATGTAAGTGATGAACTTCCCACCATAAATTATTTGGGACGTGCCCATTTTCTGATATTTTATAATTTTTTGAATATGTTGCGTCATAGGATTTATATATTTAAGAAACCTTGAACTACAATCTTGGAAAAAATGGGAAGAAATAATTGTATGACTCTTGAGAATTAGAAAAAAATTCAATATAGGAGATTAACAAGAATTTATTGGACACTAAGGAGAATAAAATTAGGATTCATTAATATTATTACTTTTTGAAAAAACAATTGATAAAAAATCCATTAGTGAATGAATTTGGTTTTAAGGTGTCTGAGAATTTAGGCACTGATGGGACTAAAGAGGTACTTGGGTCCAAGGTGTTGAGAGAACCTTTGGAAGGCTGCCATTAAATAGTGTTCATAACATTCATTTTTCTGAGATTAGAAGGGATAATTATATGAAATATTTTAAAATAATATTAATAAGGATAAAATTTTGTAAAAAAACTACTAAAAATAGTAATTTATAAATTCTAAAATGGTCTTTATCAACACTAGAGAAGAGTTGACTACGATAGCAAGATTAAAAGCGTTTGAAATTTATCATCACTAAAAAACACTAATAAAGGGGTCCTTTATTTGTGGTAAAAAGGAGATGAAAAAGGGGTCCATTATTTACCCTTTTAGAGGAATTTGTAATGGAAAAAAATTATTAGAACGTTACTTTAGTGATGATAAAGGACCCCTTTACTAGTGTTTTTAAAATGGAGGATAAAGTGTCATACTATAGGGTTATTTAAAAACACACTACGCCACTGATACAGTGTGCAGTAGTAGCATTGTGTAGTTCTAGAGACACCGCCAGAAATCAGAAAAATCAAGTACCAATACAAAATTTAAATGAAATAAAATTTAAAACAAAAATAAAAGAAAAAACCCAAATTTTATAGAAATTTCAAACAATGTTTTATAAAGTTTCATAAGTACAAATTATTACAAACATTCCAAAATATCAATGTTCATTTGTCTTTTGAACCGGACCTAGAATCATGATATTTCCAAAAAAAAACTACCCTTATTTGAGAAAAAGAACACACATGTATAATAAAAAAAATATTATATTAGTAATAATATAAAAAATAAATTCATATATAGTGTAAATTTTAAACAAAACTTTGAGTCATACTAGGAACACTATCTATCATATTGAGTTGCAATTATTTGTTGCATGTCACACAATTTATTGTTTGTCATCAAGAAATATATCTATATAAATTAAATAAAGAAGTATTATATAGAATGGAATAGGTAAAATTAAGTAATTAGTAGAAGATAGAATGATGAGAAAACAATCTTTCCTCGTTTGATCGGTTTTGGTGATATGACGCACGTTTTAAACTAAAATTATAGTTATATTTTGAAAACACACATGGAGTCACGCCATGAATAATATTTAGGTGATTATAATTATAAATGTCCCAAATTACTTGTGGAAAATTTTAACGATGGATCAAAATAATCTTAATTCATTTTCTCTGTTTTGTGTACGTTACTTGTATTTTTTACTAAAATTTCATTTTAAACTGGAAACACACACATTGATTCATGCGAGTCATATCATTTGTTATTTCAATGTGAGATTGATTCCGACACATCCCAAATAGCTTATGAATTGTTTTATGAAATTATCAAGACAATATGAGTGTGTTTTCTCAATTTTCAGTGAGTGGAACTTTTTGAACAAAAATATTAATTTTAAACTAATAATAGACACTTTGAGTCATATAGGTAACATCATGTATCAAATTGAGGTGTCCCAAACTAATTAAATTAATGTTTTTTTAATTAAAGAGAAACACGTGGAGTCATACCAGTCACACCGTGCATCGTATTGAGCTGCGACTAATTACTACACATCCCGAATGAATTATGGATCATTTTCTTGAAGGATCAAGAAAATCCTAATGAATTTTATCAATTTTGAGAATATCACTTGTGTTTTTTTTACTAAAATGTCATTTAAAACTAGAAGAACATAATTTGAATCACAATAGTGCAATTGTTTATTTTTTTATATGGTACTAATTCCTACTCATCGGAAATGCCTTAGTAATCACTTTTCTAAATTATCAAGTCAAGTTAAGAGTGTTTTCTTAGTTTTCAATAAATGACAATTTTCGAACTAAAATGTTGGTTTTAAACTGATAACGGAAAATTTGAGTCATAATAGGAAGATAATGTACTATATTGAGGTTAGTATTGGTAATTTATATTAAAAATTCAATATATATCATTGTTCTAAGGTATGAAAACAAACCAAATGAGTTTTCTTAGTTTTGAGTGCGTCAGTAGTATTTTTTACTAAGATTTATGTCATGTTTAAACATAAAAACAAACTTGGATTTATAATGAACACAATATGAATCTTATTAAGGTTAGAATGATCCATACACATCTAAAATGGGTTATAAATTATTTTCCGAAAATATCAAAATAATTTGAACATGTTATCATGGTTTTGATTACATCACTTTTCTTCTTTATTAAAATGTCTTTTTAAACAGTAAACATGCACTTTGAGTTATACCCAACACATTTTGTATCTATTTTATGTAATAATAATTCTTACATGTAAAAATTGACTTATTAATAATTTTTATATATTATCAAGACAGTTCAATTAGGTTATCTCGGTTTTCAATGAGTGACACTTTTTGAACTCAGATGGCCATTTTAAATTGAGAACATACGCTTTTAGTCATACCAATCACATCGTGTATCAGAATTAGGTGATTAATATTCATACATGTCAAAAATTTCTTATGTATCACTTTGAAAAAAAAATTAATGTGTTCTCCATGTTTTTGGTTATGTCGGTTTTGTTTTTGACAAAAAATTAATGCCAATTTAAAATAAAAATAATCACATAGAGTCATACTAGTCACATTATTCATAGGATAGAGGTGAAACTTATAACTAAACATCCCAAATGAATAATTTATTAAATTAATAATGTTTTAAAATAATCCAAATTTGTTTATTGGGTTTTGAGTGTGTCACTTTGCTTTAAAAAATCACTTTAACTTGAAATACACAATTTAAGTCATACCTACCACATCGTGTATTGGATTTGTGTGAGACTAATTCCTACACATAAAAAATTAATATTTTATTGTATTAAATATTATAAAGTGAATATATGAGTTTTTTATTAGTTTTGAGTGAGTGACACGTTTTGAACAAAAATATTTATTTTAAACTGATAATAGACACTTTGAGTCCTACCAGGCACATCATGTATCATATTGAGGATATGATGATTCCTACAAGTCCAAAATGAATTAGTAATCGTTTTACTATAGTATTAAGACAATAAGAATGCATTTTCATGGTTCTTAGGATGTTAATTTTCTTTTTTATTGAATGTAATATCAATTTTAAATAAAAAGACACACTCTGAGTTAGAACCATCACATTGTGCGTCGAATTGAGGTGAAATTGATTTATAAATGACTCAAATGAATTATGGATAGTTTTAATAATGTATAAAAACAATAAAAATTAATTTTTATATATTTGATTACATTACTTGTCTTGTTTACTAAAATGTCATTTTAAACTAAAAACATGCACTTTGAGTCATACTGGTCAAATATTCTTTTGGTTTGACATGAGAAAAATTCATACGTGTGAAAAATAACATATGAATAATTTTAATAATTATCAAGACAATCCAGTCATGTTTTCTTTGTTTTTAGTGAGTGGACCTTTTTTAATTAAAATTCCAATTTGAAACTGATAATAGACACTTTGTGTCAAACTGGTCACATCATGTATCAAATTATGGTGAAAATTATTCCTAAACATAAAAAATGACTTATTTATCATTTTCATAAAGTATCAAAATAGTATGAATATGTTTACTCAGTTTTTTGAATTTCAATTTTATTTTGTAAGAAAATTAATTTCAAATTTAAATAAAAAGAAGCATTTGGAGTCATTCTGTTCACATCGTGTGTTTGACTGGGGTGGAGATAATTATTACATGCCCCATGGTTTCCAAAAAAGTACCAACTTCTAATTTTAACATGATTTACATTTGATTTCGTTTTTAAACATCAGGAAATACATATTGAGTTGATGTTATCAGTTGAAAAGTGTTTTTTTGGATAAGAACATCAACTCAATATGCAATGCTACATTTTGAAAATAGAAATGAAATGGAAGGCATGGTAACATTGGAAAAAAATAACATTGTATCTCTTTTTGGATTGTTGAATATATTTGAATGAAAAATATGACTTCCCAAAATATGTGTGAAAAATTGTAATATATATAAATGATAAGGAAATTAAATTAAAAATACTATATGAATTTATGAAAAAATTAATTAAATATGTTGTTGGAATCCAATTGTCATAATGGTTTTCTACATTCTTGACTCATTTAATTATTTTCATTATCTCAATCATAGTTTCGAATTCCAATCTAACATGATCATAAGAATATTTGAACAAACCACCCCAACTCAAAAAAAATAATCCGCTTATTCAAGAAAATAATTATTATATGAGTAATAATAAAAAGAAATAAATTAAACATAAATATGAATAATATATCAACTCTATTTGAAATTGTTTTCATTGTTAAAATAAAGATTACCTCTATGTTTGTGTAGAGGAAACATCATTTCTCTTCCTACAAAGGCAGTGGAGGGAACTTGAAGGACTATAGGGGTGAAACCGTTTTGATGGAGAAGTAGTATGTGGAATTTTTGGTGTCTAAAGGCATGAAAGAAGAACATGAATATTATAAAATAAATGAACTATGAAAATAAAAATTCCTAAAATATATTTGAAAATAAAAAAAAATTATTTGATAAAAATGATAATGAAAATTAAATTTCAAATTGTATATAAAATGATGAAAAAATTAACTAAAAAAGTTGTAGGAATTCAAATTTTCATGATAGGTGTATACATTCTTAACACGTTTTCTGAGAATCATTCCCTTAGTTACAACTTTAAATTCCAATCTATGAGGAGCATAATCTGCTTCAAACAAACCACCCCCACTCAAACAGAAGAATCCACCTATATAAGAAAACATTTCTTATGTGAGTGTTACAACAAAGAAATAAATTAATTACAAATATTAAAAAAAATATTAATTCTATGTAACATTATTTTACTATGTATTCATTGAGATTATGTCTGTTATTGAGTATAGGTAGCATCATTACTCTTTTTACAAAGGAAATGTATATAACTTAAAGGAAAGTGAAAAATGCCAACAGTACAGGGGTGAAAATGTTTTGAAGGAGAAGAAGTATATAGAATTTTTGGTGTAGGAAGGACTGAAAGATGAACATAAATCATTTAAAATAAAAAACTATGCGAGGAATAATTAAAATTAAATCAATGTTTCATTAAGTAATTTTCAGTAAAACTAGAAAAATTATATCATATCATTACCTTTACGTATTACTAAAGGGTTTCCTTCATTATTGTCTTCTCTTCTAGGGATTGGTAACATCATAATGTGCTAAATAAATTATCTACCAGATTAGTAATTTTTTTATATTATGTTAATGTAGTAGAGAACATATAATATTATGAGAAAAAAAAGTAATATTAAAAAAACTTTTACCTTATTGTTGAAATTTATTTATTTAAAGTTTTTGGGGATTTCGTAGCTCTATGAAGAATAAAAATCATCTATTTGTGTTCCCCAATAATGTAGAAGACATTATATACATTAGGAATAATATGAACTGATTTTGATATCCCAATTAATGGTTCATCCTCGATTGATTTTTCTTTTGACATTAAATTTTTTTATTCTCAAATAGGACAATCGACCAATTCTTGGTTACTATGTAATGTCCTAACCTAGATCACCACTAAGACGATGGCTAGACCAGTGGGTGACATGGTCTTAATCACACATCCCTATTTTCCATAGGATATCGACTAGTAGATAGGGTCAAAGGATGTGATAGTGGCGAGACTATAAACTCATTATCCATGTAGAACACTAGTAAAATAGAAAGTAAATACCAGATAACAACATAAGCAATAAGACAAATTGAAATTAAAAGATGGATAACACCAATATACAAGAGATGCATGCATTTACTTATAATGACACTTAACTAAAACAATAAACAATCTAGTGGGTAATTTTTATACTACAATACATAAATAAATAAAGGGAAAAAGATCAAAGAATATTTCTTTGAGCATCCCGATTTGCAGCTCAAACCTATGATCCTAACTCCTATGTAATAAAAAATGAAACAAGAAAGGGTCTATAATCATTAAAAAGAAAGGTCTACTCGAATAACCCATAGTAATGCAGGTTCTAGTAGGGTGTGAGAAATGAATATAAGGAGGTTACCACACACGGCGTCTAACTGCCTTCTAGACTATGAATATTCGGTAAAGCAGTGTGCATGCAGTGTAAATAACTAATCAAAATAAAAATTAAATAGTTCTAAAATGAATAAAAAACAAGCCCACATAGATTCTTTAAGGACACCTGGTAGCTCTACCAGTTTCGGCTCATGGTCGGAATGAATTTATGATTATGAAATATATATATATATATATATGGATTATATATATAGTATAGTTATATATATTTCATCCACCTATATTAAACAAGTGTGTTCTAACACCTAATGTCCATATAATTTGAATAATAGTTTCTTACTGGATTGGGGTTTAAATCAGATATCCATAACCATCCTAAATGATCTTATACTCTCATGCAATAGGTTACATGCCCTACATCTCTATAGAGTGAGATTCGTCTTGCTAAAATTCTTGCGATGGTGAGTGAACCTCCATGGAAACACTCTAATCGTGAAACAATGTTTGTGAATCCCATAACCTATACAACACCCTAGGTGTGAGATGCTATACTTAACATATTATGTAAGGTAGCCAAATGCCTCCGAGCTCAATAGAACCCTTAACATTGTTCCAAACCTATGTATAAGGCGTAATCATATTTATAATAAACATCCATGAGGCAACACCTCACATTCCTTAATTTTAATAATCCCATTATGTAATGGAACCACCATATTTACATTAAAATCCTTGATGAAATACCTCTCATTATTTTCATTTTAATATCCCATTATAATCAAGGGTATTCCATTTATCATAATTAAAATTAAGCATATACTTAAACATGAAATCAATGGCATAGTCGTGCCACCCTTTACAATATGTTTCAATATAACCATTTAATTCATTCAGGGAATGAAATCCATCAGGAGGTATTCCATTCAAATTAATATATTCCATTAAAATGAAAAAACATGGAAATCCCTTTATCAAGCTTCAAAAATGTTCTTAGAAGGTACCATGTTCAATGGGTAAGTTACCTATATGGGTAAACTAATTTTCAAACAATCCAAGACCTTAGGAGGATATTGGTTCATTAGTCATCTATATAATGGGTTAAACTCATTTTATATCTTCAAAAAATTCCATGTATCAAACATTACATATCCCAAAAAATTACTTCAAAGCATAATAGAAAAGTAACAACAACACCCTAAGCACGGTTTATTTGAAAACCAATTACTTTTTAGTTTAGAAAAAAAGTAATCCATTTAGGGGTATTATTATGAAAACATATCTTTGTTCATGAAAAATTAATTTACCAAAATTATGAATTTCCTTCATGAAAATTCAATTTTTTCAAAGAACCATTGTAATAAGTCAATAGTTATTGAAAATAAATTAATAAAGGACCAACCAGAAAATAGAAAGTATGATCCTCATTTAGAAAAATTGATACAATGGGAAATTAAATTTATCATCTAAGATGAAAAATTAAAAAAAAATTGAGGCTTTTAACCATTTATTTAAAAGGTTAAATTCACTTGCCACACACATGGGGTGTCCAGAATAGAGATAAACAATCCTTAATACCCAAACAAGGATCAATATACACATATCATGGTGAAAGGATCAATTTGGTATGAGGAAACAATTTAATAGGTGAATATCATCCAAGGATGGTGAGTAGGAAAACAAAACTATTAAAAAACATTAAAAAATTAAGAAAAAGAATCCATATACCACCTACCTCGTGCTTAGGATGATCCACTCATCCAATATCATGGTCAGATTTGATCTGGCTTGGAAGAAAAATAATAAACATAAATTTTCCATGAAAACAAGGAATATGATATTACACTGATATAAACTATAATATGGAATTAAGAACATGAAATATATTATAGAGGATCAAGGATCTTACCTATGTAGATCCATAGAGACTGACGTGGCTTGATTCAGAAAACAGATCAAAGAGATATCTCCATGCCTAAATTGGAGGGGGGGGGGTGAGAACCCCATGAAGGTGGGGAGGATCATGTGGATTCTAGGAGTGGAAGAAGGAATGAAAAGAAAACAGAAAGTAATTATGTTCATTTTGGTCATTTTACCCATAAAAACCATGTCATGTGGTTTGGCCACACGATTTGGACAAAACATGTTCCAACTGTATGACACACCTACTTAATAAATCAACTGGCATGGTTTTTCTCACATACTTACCCTAACTGTGTTCCAACCATGCGATGAATAGTGAGAGGTTACTACCTAAATGGCACTAATCATGCGAGATAGGTTCATAGTTTGGGAAAATCATACACAGCATGTGCAGGGCATTTCTACTACCCTCCTGAAGCCCTATAGTTTTCTTCTGGGGGACCTATAATTTGTGAAAAACCATGAACCCTATTTAGATAATCCAAACCTGCAATTTTGGGTCCCAACATTCAAAAAAATCAATGAGATACCCAAGGAAACTCTCAGGCCTTCACCCAAGTCTGAAAAAACATTGAATTGTTCCAAATCTCAGAATTTCATGTTAAAGCACATTTTTCAAAACAGCCAAATCACCAAACACTAAAATTCATATTCATTTGGATTTTCATTTAGGTAAAAAACACGTGTCATTACAACCACCCCACATTAAAACTTCTCAGCCTTGAGAAGCCTTCTAGAATAACTAAAACATAATCCATCATTTTAGTGTTGTGATGTCCCACTCAAACATTTGTGTTGCGTTTCCAAACTCCCAATGCATTTTCAAGCACTTCGTAAGTGTATGAGACTTAACCTATAAAAATTCCAAGCTAACAATTATTTTATAACTGAAACACATAAACATAGATTACCTGAGCCCATTTAGGTAGAAACACATCCACATCATCATCTCATTAAACATATTTCCAAATGTGATCCCTTCCTTAGAGATCAATTTGGAACCACGATACCTCCACCATAATAATTTTCTATGAAGCATGACCCTATGAATTCTAAAAATTCTACTAGCATGATTTTATTTATCTAGGTAGACCCGATTTCATCTGATGTCGTAATAAGGACCTCATCAGAAATAATTAATCGAATCTTGATCGATCACAATAAAACTATCCATTCATGTTTTTGATGAAATATTCAACCAACCTCAAAACCAAACTTTCCTTAACTTGGTTACAAGAATAGAAATGGTTTTCAATAACTATACTCATCGAACAAGACGAAAGAAAGTTGAGATGATTTGATCGACTTATCCTAAAATACCCAACTTAGACGATGGGAGGATTACAATAGAACTGAAATGCCACATTCCAAGGCATCAAGAATTTACAACAGTCATGATCACCAAAGTATACACTCGACTACCAGTGATGTTACTTAGTCAAACGAAAACCTGTTTATTTGACTGTCATGACTTAGAAAGAACAATGTGGGAACCAAGATCTCGCCCACTGAAATCATAGCCCTTTTAAAAAATCACATCGGATCCAAAAAAAAGTTTGGGATAACCTCAATTGCATTAAAACATGAGGATAAAAACTAACCCAGGGTATTCCATACTTCATATTTACAAGGAGATGTTATTATAAAGCGATGATGACATCATCTAATCATTAACTAAGCTCATAACAACATATTCCTGGTAGTAAGGTCAATGAAAAATGGCTGGTGATAAAGAATCCATCCAAGGAGTTCCTACCTAGGAATCATGGTTTCACTCACGACTATCTAAACAGTAAATAAAACCACAGATCATGTGTGTAACCATATAATGGCCGCATCTCAATACCAAGATATTTAAAACATTAGCATGACATAAGACCAACACACTCTTAGTGAATCAAGGATAATGTCATGATATGGGACATTCTCATCTATTTAAAAAGTGTACACTAATAAGAAACCAAGAAATACAAAATATTTAATAACTATAAAACCAATCCTGATTAACCACTTGAAAGGATCTCATCTTCACCTACAGACACATTGCCAATCAAACTGAAATGCCTTTACCACCCAAGGCATCCCATGATCGATCAAGATTTACCACTGAAGCCCATCTAAATCCAACTGTGTTTCACAGGGGTTTCAAAAAAAACCAACCACATCAACTATATTCCACCATGAAAGAGTATACATGATTCAAAACTTGCAAGCCTTAATGGAATTCAAAATAGACTGACCATTTTTAAATGGTCATCTTCAGTAGTGTTCCTTCTACTTTAAAGGGAATTTATTTACCCGAACTGACATGTTGCTCCCCACATTTGGAGTGCCTTACGAATCGAAAGGAAAGATAAACATTCCACTCACAAGCAAGCCTAATATGGTTCTCCTAAAAATAAAAATGTTAAAACATTTGTAATGAGAACCAGAACCTAGATTATTGGCATGTTGAAACACCAGAGTATCCAGAAAGTCCTCCTGAGCAAAGGTAAGAAACTGATTTATTTAACAATTAGTTCAGTTTACTATGGAGATGAACCTCAAATAAACTTAAGCACAAAAGGCTCAACATTTATATCGAACTAAACCAGTTCATCACATCATTTTGAAATGCGATGGGTAACACGTATATCCATGTATAAAACCCCTAGAATACAAAATAAACATCCTAAATTCTATCCATAGGATATATTACATATGAATTAAAGTATCATATGTATCATCTAGAAAACTATATCAAATCATACATTGTCTTGTATGACTTTAAAATATACTGACGACCTCCTCAGGCACCCAATAAAAGAAAATGGTGTCATGAGTTAATCAAATTGGCTGATTATTCCCTTGGTATATCTAACCTTCTAAAACCAAGCATTAATCGATGTTCATTCCCATCATATGGGTCAAAGATATCATGAAAAAAAATCCAGACAAGGTTGTAATTTAGAAGCAAAGAGTCCCACCGGGGACAATGACACCTAAATGGCACCAAAAGACAGAAGAATCATGTCATTTAGCAAGGAATTCAATCTTGAATGGTGGTACCCACCACAGCCTCTCCCCTTACGAGGAATAAATGTCCACCCTATCAGTAGGTCATTTCAATAAAATTGTAGACTCAATAACTAACCATTTAATCCATTTCTAAAAATGAGGTTGGCCTATGGAAAATTATCATGCTTCCGTTCCAAGTAAACTCAATGAAAAAACACAAACTACCCTTATACAAGGTTATGAAGATAGGACATCACTTCAGGTTCCATTTCAATCCAACTATGTTTATTTAAATTCAATATTTTTTAACATTTAAAAGATTTGAAATAGAAAATCATGTTTTAATTATATAGAAAAAGAACTTGTTATAATATAAGGCGACCTGAGAGGGTCCTAATAAGCCAACCTAGGTTTATCAGAATGAAATCCAATAATAGTTTCTTAGTCATTAAAATTTCAAAACACCTATATTGGGTTATCCTATAAGAAAAATTACCAAACTAACTTACTTGGTTACCTTTTTGAATTTAAGAATCTAATTACCTCATTGGAATTCCTGTACGATAGGCTAACAAGACTTTACAAAGGCAACCCAACAATTTCAGTTCCAATTTAAAAATCTTATATATTTTAACCACTCCAAATAATATCATGGTCATATAAAATTTTCGGATTAAGTGGGTTCCTATTTTCCCACTATAATGTTCCCATACACTTTATAGACCACATATTTACTACATTTAATAAGAACCAATTCACTTTAAAATTTTAACTCATGCATCATTTTCATGCTATATGAATTTAAAAATATACCCTGATCATATTGAATAGTCCAATTACATTGGTGACTATCTACTAATCTATAAAGATCCCAAACACCTTGTAGTTTGGAATTTGGATCCCATTAACTAATACAATTTAATTTTAACATTTAAAATTTATCAACCTTTACATTTTAATGAGTAGTCTCTAAATATATACTTCTCAATGTAGGTTCTATTATATGAGTTACCTTTTCTCATTTATAAGGATCCCATACACCTTAAAACTGAAAACTGGCTCTCATCATAATCATAACTATTTAATTCATCCAATGCACTAATTTTTAACATCATGACTAGGCATGTTATAATTGATAGTGAACATAAAGAAGCATTCTATAAACACATAATCATGGAATATAAACAATTAAGGCATGATAATGGAAAAACTAAATAGAAACCAAACCTAGCATGGAATAAAACCCATGGAACACATTCAGAATCAATAAAACCCTAAAAATGAAACTACATTGCATGAATTATGCATGGAATGTAAATTTTTGATGTGCCTATAATGAAACATGTAATGCTTCATCTTTTTCCTAATAGGACAATGGAAAAATTAAATAAACTATATAAACCAATAAGTATTTGAAAATGCAACAATCACTTGAGTTGAAATATAATAAAATATAATATTGAACAACATGAATAGAAATCCTAGCCCTGAAAAATTTGTCTTTTCCCCATGTGTTGAGTGATTAGTGCCAAACATGGCTATTTAGAAAGTTATGACATATTCTTAGTCTCCTTTCTACCAGTAAAAATACTAAGACAAAGTAAAAATAAGTCTCTAATACAACATTTTAATGTCTCAAACTAGGTCACCACTAATTTGGTGGCTGGACTGATGGGTCACATGGCCTCAATCACACCTCCCCATACACAAGAGGCTTCCGAATAATAGTGAGGGTCCAAGGAGGTTATAATGGTTAGAATATACCATCATGATTAGAGTATCACAAAAATAAATAATAATTTTAATAACAGATAATAGAGGAACAAATAATACAAACTGAAATTAAAATATGGCCAATGCCAATATACAATAGATGCATGGATGTACTTATAAATATACATATAAAAAATCGTAAAGAATATATTACGAAGTTGTTATTATAGAATAAATCAATAAATAAAGATATAAAAATCCCAAATTTTATTTACTTGAGCATCCTAATCTTTTTCTCAGTACTGTACTCCTTACTTATAGGTATTAGAAAATTGAAAAACAAAGGGTCCATAGTTCTGAAAAAACATAATGGTCTACTTGGGTAACCCAATGTAATAGTATCTCGAGTAGGGTCAAAGATATGAATCCCAGTAGGTTACCACCTAAAATGTCTTCAGATATTTCCAAACATTAATATACCGTAATGTAGTGTGTAGGTAGTATAAATAAATTAACAAACTACAAATTCAACAGTGTAGAAATAAATTAACAAGCAGCCATATCCGCTTCTTCAAGGAAACATAACAGATCAACCTATTATGGCCCATGGATGGAATGTAATTTTGATCAGGAATATATATAGTAATGATATATATAGTATAATTGTATATATTTCATCCTTATATATGAACCAAGTGCGTACTGATGCTTAATAGACATATACCTGGAATAATAGTTGTTAGATAGATTGGGGCATAACTCAAACATCTATAACTAGTCTAAATGATCCTATAAGCTAATGTAATATGGTACATTACCCACATCTCGATAGAGTGAGAGACATCATGCTATAGCACACAGGGTGGTGAGTGAACCGCCGTGGAAACACTATAATCATGGAATGTGGCACGTAAATCCCATCACCCACATAGTATCACTTGTGCGAGATGCTATACTCAACACCTAATGTAAGGGAGCATGATGCTACCATGACCAATAGAACCCTTACCATCATTCCACAACCTATGTATAATGTTTAATCATATTTATAATAAATTACCATCAGTTAATACATCCCCTGACATAAATTTAAAAATACCAATATAAAAAGGCGTCATCATATTTATAATACATGTCATGAGGGAATACCACACATGATTTGATTTTAAATAACCCATTATATACAAGGTTATTCCATTTATTACAATAAAAATTAGGTATATACTTAAACATATAGTCAACAGTGTTACCATGCAGCCCTTTGCACTATGTTTCAATTAAAATATTTAATTCTTTTTATGCATTCAATCTACCAAAAGGAATTCCATTCAATTTAATACATTCATTTAAATTAACAAAACATGAAAAATCTCTTTATTAGGGTTTATCAAAGTTCTTAGATTGTAACATGGTCAACTGGGAAATTACCTATATAGTTAAACCCATTTACAAGGAATTCCAATTCCTTTTTGGGGCATACACGTTATTGTCTATGATTTAAGGGGTCTCAATGGGGACACATTATGATATATGAATCCTTAGGGGTTTCTATGAATTCTCTATTTATTGAAAAATTCCCACTTTTAATACTTTTAATCCTCTAAATAATTCTATTCCTACCTCTATTAAAATGAGAGATCTAGTATTTCTTAAATCCCATAAAAAATGAAAATATAATACAGGCAATTAAGGTGTAATAGGAAACCGAAATAATATGATGAACTATAATGAACTCTCATTCGATCAGATAGAAGATATAATAACATATTGATTAAACACTGTTATAAATGAAGCATTATTTCATAAACATGGATGGTAATAAGAGTTTCTTCGGGGAGGAACCATTATATTTAGACCTAAAATGTTGAATACCTGAAAATATTTTCTAATAAATATTCTAACATATATAGAATTTGATAACTTCCATTGTATTTTTTGGAATAAGTAATGTGACAACCAAATGAATTATTGTATTTAATATTAATAGTATATAAAATATTTGATAACATCTCAAACTTATAATTTCAATTTTAATTAAAAATCGACGAGGAATGGAAAAAATAATTTGGGGAAAGGAATATACCTAATAATGATAAAGGTTTTAAACATCTCAATATTATTAGTATATATATTGATTCAAGAATTGTTTCTAGAAATATTTAAAATAAGAATTATTTTCAACAAGGCAAAGAATGAGATTTATAATAAAATTAATTTTCATGGATATTATGGGTTCTATGGTGATTTTGGGAACATAGTATAAAATTTTAGTCAAAATGAGATAAATTATAGAAATTATTGGAGGTATAGATGTTTTTAGTCAAATGAGAGAAGACCCACTCTTACAAATACATTTTTGAAGTGAGAAAAATCTTCATAAGTAAAATTGGATGATGAATTTCAACCATTAAATGATATCTGTTGATTATGTGAAAAATTAAATGATTATTTGAAGGATTTTCAAGATTTTATAAAAACATAGAAGAATGTGAATAAAAATTTGGAAATTTATTGTCTAAAAAATAGAATATAAGAATAATTTATTATTGATGTAACAATAAAGGATTTACAGAAGAAACATCCTTTAAAATTAGATATTTGTTTTTTCAAATCACATGATAGGTAAATTGATGTAATTAAATATTTTTGACAAGTTTAAAGTGTAATTTTTATTTAAGAAATGGTAGATATCTTAAGTTAATTTTTTTCCATTTAAAAGATGTTGGAAATAAAAGTCAATTTTAAATAATTTCCTATTTTAAGATTTATTAAAGTAAAACATAAATTTTATTTATTAAATATGTGATGAATGAAATGGATTTATTTTTAAGAAGTATTAGTGAGTAGCATATCATTTCAAAAATTGACATTTTTACAAAGGTCTATAAATCTAGCCAAACTATATTTTATTTTGTGTTTGGTCAAAATTTATGGTACCTGGGTTTGAAAGAGGAAATTGATTTGTGAGAGTGAAAAATTAAACATATTAGAAACTGAGACATTTAACCTTTGACAAAGAAGGGTGGTTTTAGATGCTTTTATGATGACAAAATAAAGTTGATAGATATTTTTTAATTATTAGAATGGGGGGATTGTTAATAATTAAAATAATAAATTAGAAATTTAAATGAAAATACACTTAGAGTTTATTCATTATGATATATATAGACCCCAAAAGTATAAATATATTCATTATGATAATTATTTCATTTCACCCATTTAAAATGACAATCAGATCATATTTATTGTATTTTAGTTATATATAAACATATAATGATATAATGAAGATTTAAATTTTAAGAGTAAGTATTAAGAATGAGTCTAATTATGTTGTGATGATGTATATATTAGATTACGTGGTTGAGTATATGACACACCTATTATGGGGTGGTTACAAATAATATTTATATTCTTCATTATTGAAGCACTGTTAGTGGCCGTGGTCATTCTCTTAATGATTTTATTTTGGATCACTCACTATCCCTACCACAATATTATATTTAGGTTATTTTATATGTATTAAAAAACTAGAAAAATATTGGGTATTTTGAAAATTGATGCAGATATAACTATATCAATAATGATAATATTAGATTATGAGTACTGTATTATCAGAAAAAATGATCAATCATTTGGGTATTTTCCAAATATGTGTTTAATTTTTTTCTTAATGTGTTGTCCCAACTTAATTACCACTCTATAGAAATGAAAAATATAATTCACCTAACCTCTATCAACTATTTATCCTATGTGAAGAAATACAATATTACTATAACATGTGCATTAGGACTAGTATTTCCAAAGTCCAATGGTAGGGGGAATCCATCAATTGTGTAGAATAACCCATGGATTCAACATCTGTCAGACTGAATGAATGAAGAGAACCATATTTTACCTGTCTAATGGACACAAATACATTCCCTATATTATCACCGATATTTACCGTATTCATGAATTTAGAAGGGGAATCATTTACCAAACTATAGTTTGAGGAGAAATAGTTTTGTAATGAACAAAAGAAATAATGATGATAAAAAACACAAATAGATATCGTAAAACATGGAATCAATGAGTGAGTGAGGATGAGAAAATAAAATACCATGGATTAAAGCATTTAATCAACTTAGAGTATCCCCAGACGTAGAATTAATTCGAGCCATTTATTTTTTCAACCATTGAATCGTTCAAGCCATAGAATTATTCGAGCCTTGATTTGATCCTTAATTCAACGAGGAGGTTTGCTGGTAGTAGATAGCTAATGAGGAAATATTTAGATATCGCAACTGTTTCATTACTCGTTAGAGTTATTAAAAAAGACCAAGACACTTTTATCAGCGCTTTCAAAAAGCATTGATAAAGACCACTTTTATCAGCACTAAATTAATAAGCAAAGATAAAATTATTCTTTGTCAACTCTTATCATTTGAGCGATGATAAAATGTTTGTAATTGTTTTTATAAATAAAAATTCTACAAATTAATTTATATAATTTTATATGTAATAAATATATATATAGTGAATATATTCATTATTTAAATATAGTTATTATAGTTTTATTATTATTTAAATATATAAGTATTTTATTATAATTATATAAATAATTTTAAAATAATAATTATATAATTATACATATCTATATAATTATATAAATATATTTAATAAATATCTATAAATTTAAATATAGTAAATATATTCATTAATTAAATATATTTATTATAATTTTATAATTATTTAAATATATATATATTTATATATAATTATTTAAATATGTTTTAAAAGTAATATTTGTGTATTTAAAATTATAAATATATAAATGTATAAATATAGTAAATTTACATTTTTTAAATATATTTATTTTTAGATATTTATTTAAAAATATTTTTTTTAATATTATTAATGAATATTTAATCTCAAGTTTGTTCATGTTAGAAATGAGTGAAATTGAATAATGAAAAATCAGTATAGTTTAACAATATTGAAAAAATGCATAAGTTTTATTAATTTAATAAAACTATTAAAAAATGGATATATATTGAAATAAAAATGAATACATATTGAAAATATTAAAACATAGTAAAAAAATATACAATAATATATAATAGAAATTTATTGATTTCCCAAAAAATAAAATAAATTAAAAATGAATTAATACCTAATTGTAATAAAATTTATAATAAATAAATACAATTTACCGTTTAAAGGTATGATATATATAATGTATCATTTTATAATGTAATTCTAAAATGAATACTAAAATTTGAATAAATTACATAAATATTAGGTGTATTTGTTTTTATATAATATTTAATTAATTATGTAAATGCTTGCATGTGTGAGTTGTATACAAAAATACATTAATTACATATATATGTATTTCAAATCAATGTAACACATGTTTGATATATGTTAAATTAAAAAATCAGACGGAAATAAATTATGTCCATTACTCGATGTAATTAATTAGTATTTTTAATTCATTTTAATTTTTAATGATAAACCATTCTTTATTAAACATATGATTATTTAATGTAAAGAATAAATATTATGTATTATATACATCATATTTTTATTCATTTATATATGTCTATATATTTAATATAAACTATTTTTTTAATTTTATCAATAATTATTTAATCAATAAAATGTTTAATATTTTTTTTAAAATAATTATTTTATCCCCCCAATACTTTATAATATTTTCCTTTTATAATAAATTGATGTTTTTGATATCTTACAGAGCACACAACAGTGGTTTTAAAAAAAACACTATTTAGTCACATTTTTCATGGTAAATTAAATTCGAACTCTTTTAAATAATCTATGTAGTAAATTTATATGCAATATATGCAATATATTTTATTAGTCATAAGATAATAATAAACCCAATGTTACACATTGAAACCATTATTTCTATAAAAGTACATTTACTGCCTTTTAATGGAAAACATGTTCTAAATCTAAATTTTGGATCTTTTAAAAATTTACTATGAACAAATATACATCATTTATGATTCTCAATGATTAAAATTATGTTAGGGTGAATTTTTTTTATTTATCTAAGAAGTTTTATTTTTAATGAATAGCGATAAATACTAAATTTTAAATCAAAACCGCTTTTTATTACAATTTAATTATAAGGTTTTAGTTATATTTTAAATTGGTTTTAATGTAAAATTATATCAATTATATTTAAATTAATTCAATTTATTTCATTGGAATCAATTCCACATTGAAATTTCATAAAAACATAGCAAAATTTTGAACCATTTTACCTTAAAAACTTTCTTTGGTGTCCCATCAATGAGATAAAATTTAAATTTATTTCTATCAATTATGTGATTAAAAATTTGATAAATGGATTCCCGACTTGGAATCATCATAATTTATAATGAAAAATAATTTCAAGTTAGTTTTTGATCCAAAATATTAGTGAAAATAATTAAAAATAATAACAGTCATTAAGAGAAAAAGTATCTTAACAAGTGACTAAACCTTAATATTAAGAGCCTAAATTACCTAGAAACATGTAAAAAATCCATTGGATGTTAATATATTTACCCTATAAAATATTTTTTTTCTAACTTATCCTATTATTGAAGCCACTTTGCATAGTAAAAATGAGGTTGGAATTCTTTTTAAAAAATTTACAAGAATGTCACTCCTCCTCCACTATAAAAAAGAAGTCACCCCTACCCATTATTCAAACCTGTCAAACCAAATGGATCTACAGAAATATGCTTAAATAATATCCCAAAATCACTCCATTATTCTTATAATCCACCCTTCATGAGAAAATCGATCTATGGAATCCCTTTGGTGCAAACCAAAAAAATTACCCAAAGAAGTGGTAACATCCTTCCTCAAGATCATTTGTTTTATTTTCATTATTCACCCTATAAAATATTATTATTTCATTATTATATAATTAAATAAGTATTATAAATATAATGATATGTTTTTATTCTAATAATTTGACTTAAAATTACATACCCATCCATCTAATGAGTAACAAACTTACCATTCTCGTGTACAATGAATTACCGCCTCCCAAAATGATGTTGATCATTTTTTTTACCACCTCCCATTACTATAAATTATAATGAAAATGATATTTTTATATGCTATATATCATATTAATATTTTCTTAATAATTTTTTAATTGTTATATAACACATAACTTCGTGGTTTCTGTTTTTTGTAAATACAATAATATCCTTTACAGAAGTGTGGACTACAGCAACCTGAAAGTGATGTGATTCATTAACACTATACATGGAACCTTTAAAAGATTATTTTAATATTAATATGTGACATATATGTCTTATATATGATAATATAATATAATATATGTATATATCATTTAATTTTCATTCCATTAAGATGAAAAAGTAATGAATGTAGTGTTCATACGTACATACGACCTACCGTCTGCATGAATGATGCATTTCATTTTTCTCTCCCAATATTATGTATCATTATAAATACATATATAATGAAAATATATGATATTTAAATAATTATTTTCATTATTTATAATTTTAAAAAAATATCTTATTAATATGAACTATATGTAACAAGTCAAAACATTTTTGAAAAACTAGGCAGTTAACACCGGAAATTGTGAAAATAATGAAATATTGTTAAAAAAGTGTAATAAGATATTATAATAAGTTAATATATGATATTATAAATATATTTATGGTTATATTATAAGTTATTAACAAGTTTAAAACCCTAAAACACTAGTTTAATGTATGTTCATGAAAAAAGAGATGTAAGGTAAGGTATTCTTGTCTTACTTTTCTTTCCATGAGGCATATTTCATATTCACCACTTACTTATTTTGTGTGGTGTATATACTGCCTATATTGATATTTTATATTATTAATTATTTTATATTCATGTTATTTTATGTTTCACTATGAATTAACACACATAAAGGGTTTATATTGAAAATTACTAAGTGGTAAAAGTCATCTTTTCAATCTCAATTTATTTTGTGATTGTTTATATTCCCATGAAACAATAGATTTATTAAAATAATTATTCATAGGAAATTACCATTAATATTACCATTAACAGGTGATTTATATTATTATTCCCTAATCCATATACCATTTTAATATATAATTTTTACTTTGACAATTATTTGTTTATATGGTGAAATATTGATAAATCTGCAATCTTTATTCAGTACAGATATTGGATAAAGCATATTATTTACTTTAATTTTTTAGTATGAGTAATTATTTGGACTAAAAATTATTGGTGGAGCCCAAAATATATATTTCCCCTTGATATATCACTAGGTTCTTATGAGATGAATAATTTTTCTAAATTAAATAGGTTTCTATATATAGTTTTAAACCATTTGGGGAACGGTCTTGATGGTATATGTTTTCATGTACCCTAGAAATGAGGTCTAGTAAATATAAATTTACTACATAGATATATAATTAATTATTTTTTTATCCATGAAATTTTCTTATGATAAAATATATGTATTCCTTGGCATGTGTTTTACTTTCTCACCCTATCTTATTTATTATACATTATCTAGTTATTTTAATGGAATGTGTAATTAGTTTCTATACCATACCATATTTATTTAACCACATGAAATAATTAATTATTTTTCTGTACTTACTCTTACTAAGAATTTAACGTCACTCTTATTTTGTTTCATTTCCCTAGGTTATGATGAAGAAATCAATGAATAAGATTTTAATGGTGTAATTTATTTAATTTTATTATGTATCATGTTTTATTTTATATTTCCCCATAAAATATGGGTATCATGTTTGTAATCTAGTTTTCAAAAACACCCAAACTAATTGTTATATTGGGATTTAATTCCTTATAATCATGCTAATGTAATAAAATATTATATCTGGTTTGGAATTCAGGGTCTAGGCATCAAAGCTGGTATCAAATGAAGTATAATATAAACCTTGGAAACTAGATTTATAAAACATATATTATAGAATCTATACTTAATATATAATACAGGTATAAATATTGAAAAAAAATAAATTTTTTTAATGTTGTGATTATTTATATATTCCAAGCAATACATCACAGTCTGAATTCTACAGGTGGATGTGGTTCTAGAACAAATATAACTTGGTGTAACAACTCTGAAATGGATTTTCTGGTCTGAAATGTCATAACCTGGCACACAAAAGAGGGTATTTGTATATACCTTGTTTTAAACTCCCAAGTTATATGCTTAGTATAATTCACATTTTATATAAAAACCATTATAATGTATTTAAATGTAAATATTTACCCATAGAAACCAATGTTTAGGATTCTAAGATTTACGATGCAAAAATTTATGTTATTTTCTATTTCTAATTATATATTAATAGTTTATGAACTAATATAGTGTATTCTAATTTTTAGAAATAGAACCAAGAAGGATGAATGATATCAATAGTCATGAAAAATAAAGAGATTTCCATTTTGATTAAACCAATAAATCTACTATTGGAACAAAGAAAATTATGGAAACATATAGGAATCTTAATAAATTTATGACAAATAAACCATCAGAAACTGATAATCCAATAATAAAAAGAGAATAACATATATTGGACCTCTTTATACGATATAATCCCCAACTATTTAGTGGTACAAATAATCCAATTGTAGCTAAGGAAAGGATTAAGACTATGGTGAAGATATTTACCACCTTGGGATTCAGTAAAATAGAGAAGGTTTCACTTTTGGTCTATAGTCTCTAAGGAGATTATAAAGAATAGAAAAAAATTGATTGAGAATACTAGTGATGAAGAAAAAATACAACTCTTTGGATAGAGTAAATTTGAGGAGACATTATTTGATAAATACTTCCCTTATGATCAATAAATTGGGATGAATTGAATGTTTTTTAGATTTAATAAAAATGAATAATTGAGTGTTGTGGGTTATGAATCTAAATTTAAAAGGTTATCAAAGTATTCAATGGATTGCATAAAAAACACTATGTTCTATATTTATCACTTTTTGGAAGGGCTTAATGTAACACCCCAAGCTTCTACGGTACGCTTCTCTTTGAATAATGTGATAGTGTGTGTTGTACGCAACACCGAGTTCTAACACACCATAACCAATCAAACTAGCCGTTATGAATAGTAATACCTAATTTTTGAAATTATATATATTTTATATTTTAAAATGGAATTCATTTTTGGATTCGTAATATCAAATTTAGCCTAAGGTGAAATTTTGGTACTTTTCGGATAACATTAATATTTTGATGAATAGTGAAAATTACTAAATTTTAATTAAAAACAACTTTTTTTAATCAAAATAATTAATTGTGATAAATTATGAACATGAGTGGTTTTAAAGTATACTTAGAATATATTTTTTCCATTTAATATAATGTTGGTCATTGGACATAATTTTACAATTAAACCGAACATAAACAAATGTCAATCTTTTGATAGTTATTATCTCTTAAAAACACGCTCTTTGTTTTGACAGTGGGAATTAATTTTAAATTAATTTCTTCCACTTCTGTGTTTTGAATTTAGAAAAATGGATTCCATATTTGGAATCAGGATGTTCAAATTGTGTAAATAGGTAACTTTTATTTTTAGACATTTTGAATAATTACTGCGGTAAATATTTTATTTACCATGGTTAAGGGTAAATCCAGTAAATGATGGTTAAAAAATAATATTATAATAATACTAAATTACCCTAAAACGTGTCCTAGCCTTATTGGTTGATACATGTTCGACCATAGTAATATTTGGGTCGATTTTGGGACCCCATGGTGCCACTTGTAGGTGATAGAGACACTTTATTTTAATTAAGTTAAAATGAATACAAAAATGACACAAGCATATATCTTTTAGAAAAACAATTTTTACATAGGGTTATATATGTTGGCTTTTAGATTATAAATCTTCATTAGAAATATAAAACGATTTCCTACATTATTATATTTTATTTAAAATTTTTACACATTAAATAATTTAATTTATTTATAACACAATAATGATGGAGTAATTACTATAATAGTGAAAAATTAAAATAATTGATATTATAAATACCCAAATAAATATAATATGAAACTTTTAATGAATTAACCTAATTTTATAGGATAATATGATATATTATTATTTATTTAATTGACTTTGTTCTAAGTAATAAATCTGTTATGAGTTTCAAAAAAATCAACTATTGAATACTGTCAAAATGGACATAAAAGAGTTCTTAAAACAAATATTATATTATTAATTGATATTAAATTCCTAAAAATCTAAGGTTCGGCCAAGAGACTTATATAATGATAGGTTCATCATTAATGGACCACTTGGGGGTCTCTTGGATGTATATAGTATGTTTATTAACCATATTATATAAAAATACAAAGAGACATTGTAAAAGTGAAACTAATTAACTTAGAGTTAATACTTAAAGATAAGGTTAATATAAGTACCCAAACCTGTCTAAATTCGATTGGTTGAGTTTTTTGCGACCCATCCCCACCTTAAAATTTAAATAATCAACTTTGGAGCCATTAGAAACCGAATATGAATTTATTATAAATTAATATTTCTAGCTTTTCCAAAGGTACCCCTCACCCCTCTTATAAAAGGGAACTACTCCTTCCCATTTCTTCACACCTTTAAAGCGTTTTGGTTCGGCCAAACTCTGCCCAAATACTATACCAACTTCCCTCACTACAACCTAGAGGCCTTATTTTGATCAGAAAGCCAACCTAAGGAGCCCTTTTGATCAAATCAAAATGAAGAAACCGAAAAGAGGTAATGATTTCACCACCCTTTTCCAAGTTCCTTTCTTCTTCCACTTCTTCTTCCTTTGTTGTTACCATTCTAAAATAATAACTCCAGTATCATATATATACTTTGATGTTATTATACATATGTTAAACCATATTCATTATTCTATCCACCCATTTAATAACATGTCACCATATGTGCGAACGTACGGCTTACCGTCTCCACGTCGTGGTGTAATTGTTATTCAATATATTATTATTTGGATGGGTATAATAATGATGTGTAACTCATGTAAATAATAAATATAACATGTTAATGATTCTTTATATATGATATACCATCCATTTATATATTATTTTAATATCAAAAGAATGATATTGTCGCTCGTGCGTACGTACGGACTACCGTCTCCACGAACGCGACGAGATTCATTCTCCATCGTATCCATTCAAGTATAATTATCATTTGATGATTTAAAAATAATGTTTAAGGACATGATATCATTTTGTATATTAATAATATACAACCTAAGCATGAAAAACATGGCTTATGTAACAAAACATATAAAAGAAAACGAGTAAGTTAACAGCCAAAACGACGATAATACTAAGATATTATTAACAAAGAAATGTTAAAAGATCATATATGATATCATATGAATGTATATGATTCTTGTATAATTTAATAACACTTATTTCACCATTATACAGGAGGTTATCCTACCCCATACAAGGAAAAGTACAAGGTAAGGGTTATTTCACAATCTCTTCATTATTCGAGGTTGTTTTTACGTAATTATCTACTGGGATCTCTTTAACATCCACATCCATGTTTCTTCAAAATTTATTTCAAAATATTTTCACCATTTACAAGAATATGGGTTAAAGTCATTTATACCCTTTTTTGACTTTTTATAGGAGTTTTATAAAGGAATCTTTCCGTCGTCTTCCAAATAAGGTGCTTTTTTAACCTTTTCGACAGAATTAAGGTAAGAATGTTTTTTTAACTTATACGGCGGGTGCGGTTATTTTCCACCGTTATAAAATTGTCGAAGCTTCCCTTACAAGCTTATAAGAATATTTTCAAAGAAAAAGTTTTATTTTATATGGATCTTAAATGATTTCAAAATAAAAAGAGATATTTCTCTAAAAAGAGTTTTTATTTCATATATGTCAACATCCTTTGATGGATTTTACGCTTATGTGAAATTGATTTATTATGATACAAAACTTCTAAGTTGTATTTAAGGTTTTGTGGTATGTTTGACTGTGGATGTGCTATTTTTATACCATTCATGGTTTATGGTGAAAGTATTGAAATTTCTTATGCTAGTTTTAATACGAATGTTTATCTTATGTTTAAAACTTTTCATATGGGAATGCATTGGACTTAATATGTGACGGGTGGAGCCCGCTATAGCTCCTCGATGCATCAGTAGGTCTCATGAGACAAACTAGTGTCTTGGCACAAGGCCTTGAGAAAATCTTATTTGTAGTCTTGGCACGAGGCCTTGGCTATGTGGTTATGATAGTCTGGCATTATGCATTCCATCATTATGAAAGTGGTTATTGTTATTACATGTGATTATTCGATTAGTCGAATATCCATGTGAATAAGTAAATGGCATTATTTCATTTTACTTTTTCCATAATATGTTTAAGTTCAAGTTTAAAAGGCTTTTTTTTAGTAATGCATTGCCTTAAATGTTTATTCTTATTTTTGAATGTTCCGCTATATTGTTGTCCTTGCTGGGCATTTGAGCTCACCCCTTTTCTATGTTTATTTTTCCCAGGATGTGAAGAAGTAAGTTATGAATGACCTGAAGGGATTTTATGTGGGGATATGAGTATGGAATATGGAGACTATGTTGTTGTAGTTGTTTCTCACTTTATGATGTAATGTAAAACTTTATGAATATATATAGTGTTTCCAAGGCTACTAAACCAATCGGTCTTTAGAGATTTTATCTTTCTTGTGATCATGCCAATGTTATGTAATAATGCACCGACTCTGGGTAACTAGGGTTGGGGCGTTACAGTTGGTATCAGAGGAAGTTTAGTACAAACCTTGGAAGCTAGATTTAGATAAACTCTGATTAGAGCACGTAGACCTAAGATGAACTTTGAGGATTAGTATAGTAGAACTTCCTAGAATTTTGTTATTGTAGAGATTTTGTGAGTTTTCCGAGCAATACATCCCTGTCTGGATACGAGCAGGTAGAGGCGGCTCTGGCACAGATGTACCTAGGGATAAAACCTGAAAACACCGCTTTGATCTAGACTCGAACGGGAACTGGTGCACGACAACGGGCCTTGCTGAACTCTGGGTTACGACACTCCTGGGGGATATTCTTAGGATAACTCTCATTTTCTTTACAAATCATTATGAAGGGTTTATGAGTATATACTTCCTCAAAGAAATTTTTTTTATGATTATGGATTATATCCATAAATAGTTCAATTTATGTTAAGTGTTTTATAAGTATTGGATTATGTATTTTGATTCATAAACTGATCTAGTTTATGCCATTGTTTAGAAATGGAACCTAGTGGAAGAAATGGAAACCGTATCAATGCACGCACTCCATGTAGGGATTGCCCTCCTGCTCAAGATAATTATAGTGGAGCTGGTGATGCAACTAGTGTCGATCACCTAATCACCATACTGGGACAACTTACTCAGGTTATGAATAATAACCTTACCCGTATGGATCACCCTGATCTACAGCGTGGAGGATCAATGTTAGATCTATTCATGAGGCAAAAACCACAAACGTTCAATTGGAGTACAAATCCCTTAGTAGCTGAGCAATGGATAAATTCCCTAGAGAAAATATTTCAGGCTTTGGGGAGCAGTGAAAGGGAAAAAGTTATCATGGCAGTTTACCGCCTCACTGGAGATGCTGATCAATGGTGGTCATTGATTCAAAACATGAAGGAAGATGATTAAGTATCAAATATGGAATGGAGGGAGTTCAAAGATCTATTTTTAGAAAAATACTTTCCTCACAACCATCGAGCAGATATGGAAAGGCAATTTCCGAGTCTGAGACAAAAGGAGGATGAGAATGTCACAAAGTATGAGGCTAACTTTACAAGGTTAGCAAGGTATGCCAGAGATTATATACGTAACCCAAGAAGTAAGATTGGTCGTTTCTTTGATGGGTTAAAACCATTTCTTCTTCTAGCATTAGTCTCACAATCCTTTTCGTCGTACGAATACATTGTCTCATGTGATATCAAGATCGAAAAGGAAATCTCTAAGTCTTATGACATTAAACCAAAGCAAGAGAAGAAGAGACCTGATGATCAATCTGGGAATGGAAATAAGGGGAAGAAGGGAAAGGTTTAATATCCATCCTGTGGTTAATGCGGGAAGAAACACCCTGGTACTTTCTTGAAGGGAATGGGAGTCTGTTACAAGTGTGGTGAAAAAGGCCACCAAGCTCGTGATCGCAAAGGGAAGAAGGAAGCTACCAACATTCAATGCTAAAATTATAGGGTGATGGGGCATTATGCAAATGAATGTCCTAAGCGTCAGGAGAACTTACCTCAGAAAAGGCCAAGGGATCAAGGCCAAGCTTATGCTATCACTACAGCTGAGGTAGAAGCTCCGAAAGACGTGGTGGAAGGTAATTTAATGGTTTCCTCATGTTTAGCAAATGCATTATTTGATTCTGGATCATCGCATTGTTTCATATCTTCCCAGTTTTCTAATAAAATTAGATATTTCCAATTTTATTTAACAAGGGAGTTGTCAGTTAAAACTCTTAAGGGAAGTATCATTGAAACAAAGTTTTGCAAATCCGTCCCCATTAGAGCACATAAATGTTCTTTATCTGCTGATCTCATCGTCATACCTATGATTGAGTTTTATATAATCCTCATTATGGACTGTCTTTCAGACTATGATGTGAAGATTTATTGTAAGAAGAAAGAGGTTACGATTCTTGATGATAATGATAAGGAACACCTTATCTTTAGAGAAGAATCGTCACCACCTAATTCTTATTTAGATCCACCCCCAGTAGCTCAACTTAATTCAATTATTGGGGAGGAAGAGAATGAAATTACTATGGGTGAGGAAAAGAATGTTCAAATAGAGGATGTACCTGTTGTGAAAGAATTTTTAGATGTATTTCCGGAAGATTTACCTGGACATACTCCAGAACGAGAAGTTGAGTTTTCCATTTATTTAATTCCTGTATCAAGGCCCATATCGAAGACCCCTTATAGAATATCCACTGTAGAATTAGTTGAACTAAAGAAACAACTATAGTAATTGAGTAATAAAGGATTTATTCACCCTAGTTTTTCTCCATGGGGTGCCCCTTTTCTTTTTGTTAAAAGGAAAGATGGATCTATGAGGTTATGTATCGACTACAGGGAGATCAATGCTATAACGATAAAGAACAAGTATCCCCTACCTCGTATTGATGATTTATTTGACCAACTGCATGGAGCTCAATACTTTTCAAAGATTGACCTTCGATCTGGATACCATCAGTTGTGTGTAAAGAAGGAATACATTCCGAAGATAGCATTTAGAACCAGGTACGGGCATTACGAGTTTACTGTAATGCCTTTTGGATTGACTAATGAACCCTCTGTATTCATGGATCTGATGAATAGAGTTTTCAAGGAGTATCTCGATGAATTTTTGGTGGTATTTATTGATGATATCTTGGTATACTCCAAAACCTACGAAGATCATGAAAATCACTTGCGCATTATCTTGAAGACTCTGAGGAGGCATGAATTATATGGGAAGTTTAGCAAGTGTGAATTCTGGCTTCAAGAGATTTCTTTTCTTGGCCATATTGTCTCTAAAGATGGAATCTCTGTTGATCCTTCGAAGACCAAGGCAATCCAAGAATGGCCAGCACCTACGAGTATAACTGAGGTACGCAATTTTATTGGTTTGGCAAGTTATTATCGACGTTTCGTCCAGAATTTTGCCCGATTGGCTAACCCATTAACAAAGCTCACACGTAAAGGAGTTAAATTTGTTTGGACAAAATAGTGTGAAGAATGTTTCTAAGAATTCAAGAGAAGTTTAGTCAATGGTCCTATATTGACTGTACCATCGGGGAATGATGGGTTCGTTATTTATAGTGATGCATCAAAGAAAGGACTTGGTTGTGTCCTTATGTAGAATGATAGAGTTATTGCCTATGCATCACGACAGTTGAAAATTCATGAACAAAACTATCCAACTCATGATCTCGAGTTATAAGCTGTTATCTTTGCTTTGAAGATATGGAGGCAGTACCTCTATGGTGAAAAATGTGAGATTTATACTGATCACAAGAGTTTGAAGTATATTTTCTCACAAAAAGAACTCAACATGAGGCAAAGAAGATGGCTTGAATTACTCAGGGATTATGATTGTACGATAAACTACCATCCGGGGAAGGCAAACAGGGTAGCAGATGCTTTGTGCAGAAAAGACCATGGAGTTTTGAACAATATGAGAATTTAAAGGGATCCAATATTCATGGATCTAGTGAAGATGGACATGGGAATAACCAGGGAAGGTGAAACATCAATTCTTTTTCAAATGGTTGCCAAACCATCTTTACTAGAAATTATTAAGAGTTCTCAGAATGATGATGAAGAATTTAAAAAGAAGATTAAAGCTGTGAATGATGGGAGATTGAGAGATTTTGTGTATGAATATGGAATTTTGAAAATTGGGAAGAGACTTTGTGTTCCCGATATACCTGATCTAAAAAGGGAATTGCTGGATGATTCTCATTGTTCCAATTTCTCTATACACCCTCGGAGCACCAAAATGTATAGAGATTTGAAGGAACATTTTTGGTGGGACAACATGAAGAGGGAGATTGCTGATTTTGTGTCAAGATGTATGGTTTGTCAACAAGTGAAAGCTGGAAGGCAACAGCCTGGAGGAGTCATGCAACCTCTTCCCATACCGGAGTGGAAATGGGATAATATTACGATGGACTTTGTCATGGGGCTACCAAAGACTCCTAGAAGGAATGATGCAATATGGGTTATTGTTGATCGTCTTACCAAGTCAGAAATATTTCTAGCTATAAGAGAAGATATACCCCTGGAACGTCTAGCAAGACTATATATTAATGAAGTTGTGAGACTTCATGGACTACCCCTATCGATTGTTTCTGATCGTGATCCCCATTTTACTTCAAGATTTTGGAAAAGTCTTCAGAAATACCTAGATACTAAACTTCATTTGAGCACTGCTTACCACCCTCAGACAGATGGACAATCAGAACGGACTATTCAAACCTTAGAAGACATGTTGATATCTTGCTCACTTGACTTTCAGGTTATGTGGGATAAATATTTACCTCTCTTAGAATTTTCCTATAACAATAGCTTCCAATCGAGTATTCAGATGGCACCATATGAAGCGTTATATGGAAAGAGATGTCGTACACCAACCTGTTGGGATGACGTTGGTGAAAGAAAACTTGTAGGTCCAGAACGGGTGGAGGAAACTATGGAAAAGGGGAAGGTAATCCAAAATCACATCAAAGCAGCTCAAAGTAGGCATAAGAGCTATGCCGATAATCGAAGGAAGGATTTGGAATTTCAAGTCGGTGATCATGTTTTCCTGAAGCTATCTCCATGAAAGGGTGTCATACGTTTTGGTAAGAAAGGTAAATTGAGTCCCAGGTATATCAGACATTTCAAAATTCTAGAACGAATTGGGGATGTAGCTTACCGATTGGCAATGCCTCCAAGTCTCTCCAAAGTTCACGATGTGTTCTACATATCTCTATTGAGGAAATACATGCCTGACCCAACGCATGTACTCACCTATGAAGAATTAGAACTGGAACCCGATCTGTCTTATTGCGAAGAGCCCTTCAAGATTCTTGATATGAGAGAACAAGTGCTGAGAAACCAGATGACGCGTCTGGTAAAAGTTTTGTGGAGAAACCATAAGATGGAAGATGCAACGTGGGACCCCAAGGAACTTATGATGAAGAACCACCCGAGTCTTTTCATGTGATAATTATTCTAGAAATTTCGAGGACGAAATTATTTGAAGGAGGGGATAATGTAACACCCCAAGCTTCTACGGTACGCTTCTCTTTGAATGATGTGATAGCGTGTGTTGTATGCAACAATGAGTTCTAACACACCATAACCAATAAAACTAGCCGTTATGAATAGTAATACCTAATTTTTGAAATTATATATATTTTATATTTCAAAATGGGATTCATTTTTGGATTCGGAATATCGAATTTAGCCTAAGGTGAAATTTTGGTACCTTTCGGATAACTTTAATATTTTGATGAATAGTGAAATTTACTAAATTTTAATTAAAAACAACTTTTTTTAATCAAAATAATTAATAGTGATAAATTATGAATTTGAGTGGTTTTAAAGTATAATTAGAATAAATTTTATCATTTAATATAATTTTGGTCATTGGACATAATTTTACAATTAAACCGAACATAAACAAGTGTTAATCTCTTGATAGTTATTATCTCTTAAAAACAGACTCTTTGTTTTGACAACGAGAATTAATTTTAAATTAATTTTTGCCACTTATGTGTTTTGAATTTATAAAAATGGATTCCATATTTGTAATCAGGATGTTCAAATTGTGTAAATAGGTAACTTCTATTTTTAGACATTTTGAATAATTACTGCGGTAAATATTTCATTTACCATGGTTAAGGGTAAATCCGGTAAATGATGGTTAAAAAATAATATTATAATAATACTAAATTACCCTAAAACGTGTCCTATCCTTATTGGTTGATACAGGTTCTACCATAGGAATATTTGGGTCGATTTTGGGACCCCATGGTGCCACTTGTAGGTGATAGGGACACTTTATTTTAATTAAGTTAAAATGAATAAAAAAATGACACAAGCATATAGCTTTTAGAAAAAAAAAATTTACATAGGGTTATATATGTTCGATTTTAGATTATAAATATTCATTAGAAATATAAAAAGATTTCCTACATAATGATATTTTATTTATAATTTTTAGACATTAAATAATTTAATTTATTTATGACACAATGATGATGAAGTAATTACTATAAAAGTAAAAAATTAAAATAATTGATATTATAAATACCCAAATAAATATAATGTGAAACTTTTAATGAATTAAACTAATTTTCTAGGATAATATGATATATTATTATTGATTTAATTGACTTTGTTCGAAGTAATCAATCTGTTATGAGTTTCACAAAAGTCAACTATTTAATAGTGTCAAAATTGACATAAAAGAGTTCTTACAACAAATATTATATTTTTAATTGATATTAAATTTTTAAAAATCTAAGATTCGTCCAAGAGACTTATATAATAATATTTTCATCATTAATGGACCACTTGGGGGTCTCTTGGATGTATATAGTATGTTTATTAACCATATTATATAAAAATACAAAGAGACATTGTAAAAGTGAAACTAATTAACTTAGAGTTAATACTTAAAGATAAGGTTAATATAAGTACCCAAAGCTGTATAAATTCTATTGGTTGAGTTTTTTGCGACCCATCCCAACCTTAACATTTAAATAATAAACTTTGGAGCCATTAGAAACCGAATATGAATTTATTATAAATTAATATTTCTAGCTTTTCCAAAGGTGCCCCTCACTGCTCTTATAAAAGGGAACTCCTCCTTCCCATTTATTCACACCTTCAAAGCCTTTTGGTTCGGCCAAACTCTGCCCAAATACTCTCCCAACCTCCCTCAATACAACCTAGAGGCCTTAGTTTGATCAGAAAGCCAACCTAAGGATCCCTTTTGATCAAATCAATAGGAAGAAACCGAAGAAGAGGTAATGATTTCACCACCCCTTTCCAAGTTCCTTTCTTCTTCCACTTCTTCTTCCTTTGTTGTTACCATTCTAAAATAATAACTCCAGTATCATATATATACTGTGATGTTATTATAAATATGGTAAAACAATATTCATTATTCTATCCACCCTTTGAATAACATGTCACCATACATGCGTACGTACGGCTTACCGTCTCCACGTCGTGGTGTAATTGTTATTCAATATATTATTATTGGGATGGGTATAATAATGATGTGTAACTCATGTAAATAATAAATATAACATGTTAATGATTCTTTATATATGATATAACATCCATTTATATATTATTTTAATATCAAAAGACTGATATTCTCGCTCGTGCGCACGTACGGACTACCGTCTCCACGAACGCGACGAGATTCATTCTCCATCGTATCCCTTGAAGTATAATTATCATTTGATGATTTAAAAATAATGTTTAAGGACTTGATATAATTCTTTATATGAATAATATACAACCTATCCATGACAAACATGGCTTATGTAACAAAACATATAAAAGAAAACGAGTAAGTTAACACCCGAAACGACGATAATACTAAGATATTATTAACAAAGCAATATTAAAAGATCATATATGATATCATATGAATGTATATGATTCTTGTATAATTTAATAACACTTATTTAACCATTATACAGGAGGTTAACCTACCCCAACCAAGGAAAAGTACTAGGTAAAGGTTATTTCACAATCTCATCATTATCTGAGGTTGTTTTTACGTAATTATCTAATGGGATCTCTTTAACATCCACATCCATGTTTCTTCAAAATGTATTTCAAAATATTAACACCATTTACAAGAATATGGGTTAAAGTCATTTATACCCTTGTTTGAATTTTTATAAGAGTTTTATAAAGGAATCTTTCCGTCGTCTTCCAAACAAGGTGCTTTTTAACCTTTTCGACAGAATTAAGGTAAGAATGTTTTTTTAACTTATACGGCGGGTGAGGTTATTTTCCGCCGTTATAAAATTGTCGAAGCTTCCCTTACAAGATTATAAGAATATTTTCAATGAAAAAGTTTTATTTTATATGTCTCTTAAATGATTTCAAAAAAAAGAGATATTTCTCTAAAAAGAGTTTTGATTTCATCTATGTCAACATCCTTTGATGGATTTTACGCTTATGTGAAATTGATTTATTATGATACAAAACTTCTATGTTGTATTTAAGGTTTTGTGGTATTTTTGACTGTGGATGTGCTATTTTTATACCATTCATGGTTTATGGTGAAAGTATTGACATTTCGTATGATAGGTTTAATACGAATGTTTATATTATGTTTAAACCTTTTCATATGGGAATGCATTGGACTTAATATGTGATGGGTGGAGCCCTCTATAGCTCCTCGATGCATCGGTAGGTCTCATGAGACAAACTAGTGTCTTGGCACAAGGCTTTGACCAAATCTTATTTGTAGTCTTGGCACGAGGCCTTGTCTATGTGGTTATGATAGTCTGGCATTATGCATTCCATCATTATGAAAGTGGTTATTGATATTGAATGTGATTATTCAATTAGTAGAATATCCATGTGAATAAGTAAATAGAATTATTTCATTTTACTTTTTCCATACTATGTTGAAGTTCAAGTTTAAAAGGCTTTTGTTTTAGTAATGCATTGCCTTAAATTTTTATGCATATTTTTGAAAGTTCGGCTATATTGTTATCCTTACTGGGCATTTGAGCTCACCCCTTTTCTATGTTTATTTTTCCCAGGATGTGAAGAAGTAAGTTATGAATGACCTGCATGGATTTTATGTGGGGATATGAGTGTGGAATATGGAGACTATGTTGTTGTAGTTGTTTCTCATTTAATGATGTAATGTAAAACATTATGAATATATCTAGTGTTTCCAAGGCTACTAAACCAATCGTTCTTTCGAGATTTGATCTTTCTTGTGATCATGCCAATGTTATGTAATAATGCACCGACTCTGGGTAACTAGGGTCGGGGCGTTACACTTAAGCTAAGTATCTAAATAGAAACGGTCCCCTAAAATTTTTCATTATATGAATAAATTGTTTTATGTTCCATCAAGATAGATAAATAGTTTTCTTGATTCAATATATTTAAGGTAAATAAAGACAAGAAGAGTCCAACTAACCACCATGACATATGTAATGCATCCAATAATAAAATAAAGTTTGAATTATTTTTGTCTTGTGACATCTATGGGAAAAACACCATGGGAATTGTTTGAAGGGGTTGGGAGTTTTTTATAAGTATAAAAATAGGGGTAAAAAAATCATAAATTCAAGGGGAAGAGATTAGAAATTGATATCTATTGATACAATTGTAAATTTATAGGAAACTATGAAAATTAATTCTGCATGCACCAAGGGAATCTGCCATAGAAAATTTTCAGGGGTGATGTCTAAGCATATGTGATCACTACAGTAGAGTTAGAAGTACCAAATGACATGGTAGAAGGTGTAACAATATTATATTCACATTTATCCATTGAATTATTTTATTATGTATTTTCACACTCTTTTATATCCATACAGTTTTTCAAGAAAATTAGACATTTCTCTTTTGATTTAATAAGGTATTTTTCATTTAAAACAGATATGTGAAATATCATTGCCTCAAATATTTGTAAGGATTTCCATGTTATGACATGAAATCATGATTTACTTACTAATCTTATAATCATAACAATGGTTCACTTTCCTATAATTTTCCGTATGGACTTCCTCTGAAAATAATTTGAAAAAATTTACTACAAGAGTACAAAAATTATGATTTGTGAGGAATATATAGAATACCTCATCATTATATTAGAATCATACTAGATTTATTATCTTCTAGATCCTACCTTAGTAGATCTACTGAATGAAATTATTTAGATGGAAGATAAAACAACATCTTTTGATGAAGTAGGTAAGCTTCAAATTGAGGATGTATCAATTTTGTAGGAATACATTGATTTATTTTTTGAGAAATTACCTAGAAATAAAATAGATTGTGAAGTTTATCTTTCTATTTATTTAATTCCTAATTAAAGGAAAATATCAAATAATTCGTATATAATAGCCACTATGGAACTAGTTGAGTTGAGTAAACAACTTGTGGATTTGTGTAATAAGGTATTTATCCACCATAGCTTTTTACCATGAGGATATTATTCCCTCATTGTTAAGAATAAAGATGGATCCATGAGGTTTTTTTATTTATTATAGGGAAATTGATGATATTATAATAAAGAACTAGTACCATTTGCATCACATTGATTGCTTGTTTTATCATCTTCATGGGGACCAATATTTTTCAAAGATTGATCTTTGTTCCAAGTATCAACAATTCTAAGTGAAGAAGGAATACATTCGTAAGATATCTTTTTAGATAAGGTATGAACATTAAAAATTTATAGTAATTCCATTTTTATTCACTAATAAATACTCTTTTTTAAAAAAATAATGAAAATAGTATTTAATTAGTATCTTGATGGTTTTTTGGTATTCATTGGTGGTAATTTGGTGTATTCTAAAATCCATGATGACTATGATAATCACATGAGGATCATTTTTTAGACTCTTTTAAGGTAAGATATATATGTGAAATTTTGTTAGTGTGATTTATGGATTGAAATGTTTCTATTCCTAACAATATATTTTGAAATGATAGATAATTATTTGATCCTACAAAGAAAAAGGTATTCATATAATGACCTACAATAATAAACATAACTGAGGTATGTAGTTTCATTGGTTTGACTGGTTACTGTCATTGATTCATTTATAATATTTCCCAATAAGAAAACTCATTAACCAAGTTTATACATAAAGGGGTTAATTATTTTGGACAATGGAATGCATAAAATTATTTGATGAATTATAGGGGAGATTAGTCAATACACTGATTTTGACTCTACTCATTAAAAGTGATGATTTTTTCACATATATTCATGCATCCAATAAGTGACATGGTTGTGTCCTAATGAAAAATGATAAATTTTTTTCATATAAATAATTTAAATTTTAGACAGAAAATTGTTATACTATCATTTGGAGGGAGGCATTGTGTGATATTGTGTGGGTTTTGATTCTAGAGTTAGTGCTCATAATTAGAAGAGAGTGATGGTTATGGTCTTCATTAATCTTGAATTATTTCCATTGGTTAACGGTATTGGATAATACATATCCACTAATAGTTGGATGGAATCCTTCAGATGTCATGTGACTTATGAAAACTCATCGAAAAAAACTAAGTAGATAAATCTAATCAATGACATTTGTTTTTATTCATGGATATTCTCTATATATATTTCCATTATCTTATCTTGAGGAAGATCTATGTCCAAAAATTAATTTAGTATCTTACATCTGAAGATAATATCTACAATCCTCTTTTTTTAATGATTCATGTATTTTGTATTTTCATTAAAAGTAGACTTCTTCAATGTTTAGATGAAAACAATAGGAAATTTCACATAGATATTTCTCATTAGAAATATTCCCTTCTAATATATTAATCAACCATTCCTTTTTTTCTTTATAGGGTGTGGAAAAAATATATAATCATTTTCACTACTTGTTTCTATAATATTTTCATCATGGGACTACATTAAGACTTGAATGTGCATAATATTCATCTAGGTCACACATTTCATTTATAGTGGTTATAGTAAGGTTTATAAAATTTATTGGTGGGGGTGTGGTCTATACTCTATTTTGATATGAATCTCTGTAAGGATGTATTAGAAAATATCTCCCCTCTATATCTTTCATTCAAGCTATAAGGGACTTGGCAGAATAAATGATTTCTCATGGAAATGTCACATGGGATGATACAACTTTTTAAGAAATAAAGGGAACCAAATATGATGCACTCACATATGTATTTTCTCAATATCTGGTTTTATATAACCTTGGGAAACCATCATGAATTAAAGTCATCTATTCTTATAGAAAAATTCCTAATACTTCTTAGCCACTGAGTATAGATGAATCAATGCTTTAGAACCATATTTAGTTAGATAACTGGGGCCTTATCTTACTAGTTGAGTATTTATTTTCCATTAAAAAGGTAATTGAGGGGAGATATAAGATACTACCTTGTAATTTTAATTAATAGGAATATTTCTTTATAGTATTTTGGAATTAAGTTACTTTAGTTCTTCCATTTTAACTTCATATTGGGTGAAAATATCTTTAATGGAGTGGGATTCAACTTCTTCAGGTGGTGGGTTGGCTATTGATATAGCCACACCTTTCCATTTTTATTTGGATAAAGCATAACATGTATGTGGTAATTAATTATTCATTAGGGCTCTTAGATTCTAATGTAGCCCCTAATTCTTGGTATTCAAACCTTCTTTTTCAATGCAGAACATGTCTTGGGTTAATGTATCTCCAATATATCCTTTATTATCAGCACCATGATCTGTATTATTTATTATTCCAACCCTAATATAATTTACTAATGTATATAATGTATCCAGATTCGTTTCTCTATCATATATAAAGTAGTATAGGGATTTTTTCCCTCATAATATCATTTGAAGTGTGGACTTTAATACTTATTAAGATTCAACTTCTTGGTGATCCATTTTGTATTAAAACCCCAAAAATATTTAGACCCCCACCTTGACGGAAAATCAATTTGAGAGAGTATCCAAAGACTTTAACTATGCCCTCCTCGAATAAAGAAAATACATCATGTGAGGGGATGAACTATGAGATCCTTTCTTAGGTATAATCCAATATTCTGGTAAAGATTGATTTTTATTGAGGGGGAGGAGTAGGAGAATGTAATATAAATTCCCCCAATCATATAGGTTATGGTTGTATTGGTTTCAATACCATTAAATCCTAAAATTTCTATGGATTTGGTTATCTGACGGGTTGTGGTGGTGGAAACAATACCCCCTTCCCATCAGGTGTGAGTTTCTCTTATACTTCTATAGAGGTGAATAATATAAAATATATTCCGATTTCCAGCTTTTAGTCAAATAAAGGCAAAATTTAATGAATTTTTAAGGTGAGTGCTTATTCATTTTATGAAATTCTATTCATTTTCAGGATTTTCCTACCCCAAATAGAATTATTTCTTGACCATCTTGGATTCTTGATATATGATACTATAAATGTACCACTCCTCCCAAATAAATAAATTCTGATATTTAAAAGTAGTGGGATTTCATTTAATAGAGGAACTATAATATGTGGAGCCTAGGACTATGTCTTTCCCATAGGTAATGAAGGTAAATGTTATGTTTTCTGAAAAAATGATGACAATCAATGTTGGTGTGGTGTAAATACACACACATTAACCAACCATTAATGTATAAATAAGGTGATATATATGTTATTATCTAATACGGTGGTTATTTTCATTTAAGGAAATCCCATTAGTGGTTATATAACTGCTTCACTAACTCTTGATTTTGGGCCACCTAGAAGGTGGATAAATCAACCTAGTGATAGTTCTCTCTCATCACCACAATTTGGTTATTATATTATCCATAAAAATGTTTCCCATAATTGATATTTGTGGATAATTTCTCATAGATTATAGTATTAGTGGGGTATGAATTCCTATTTAAATGTATTGGAAATGTCATAATGGAGAGTTGTTGTGGGATAGAACGAGGATCATATATTTTCCTCAACATGATTATTCCCCCTGACCATGTCATTCTCTTTATCCCTAGAGGGAGGTTAATTAACTCTATATGACTATATTATTCATATCCATTAAATTTTGTAAAGGGAAATTGGGTATTTATAAAACTCCTCAGTCGGATACAGGGGTAAAAAATCAAGGGGAAGTGTAAATGATGAAAATCAATCCAAAGTATCCTTCAACTGGGATGATATTTCACCTATCAGTGATGAGGTTCTTGGTGCATCCATTCTTGATATATCGAGTGACTGTTGATATGATTTGAATCGTGGGGTGAAGCAAGTATGGGCAGGACCATTGTTCCATAAAGGAATGTAATTACAGTTATGAACATTATAATGATCTCTATGTGGAGGACTATAATGGTAAACAAATTGACTACCATTGGTAAGAAATCTATGATTACTAGTTGTTAATTGTTTGTAAAGGGGAATACATTATTACCGATTAATGTTCATGTCACCGAGAGTACCATTTGAACATATACCATGGAGAGGTACTCTATGGATTGTTTATACATTTTCAGATAGAGGACCTCCATGGATGGTACTCTTGGGAGTACCTCCATAGTTTATGGGGTTTTTTCCTTAAGGAGGAGATTCATGACTACAAATACCTTCTTCATTTGAGGTGAAGATAAGAGGATCTTGATATTCTATCAAAATTAATTGATGGACCTCAAAAATTCAAACAATTATTAACATAGTAATATGAGCCTACAACTGGGTTATATTATTCTCTTGAGGAGACCTCTCAACCTTCATAGTTGGGTGACCCCGATTGGAAAACCAATCATGATTAGAGTCACATGGGGTGGGATATAGCCTTTGTCCATAGGAACCCTCAAATGATATATATAATTGGTTATTACTAGAATATATTATCATTCCTTACATGTAATGGAGGATATGAGGTAATGAGTCTATTATATATCTTTAGTTACTTTTGTAATATTCCAAAAAACCTACATGGTGAGGAAATAGATATTATCCTATGATATGATGGGTGACACTGGGATTTGATAACGAGATTCTTGTACATGAACTGGAATATGAGCTTACCCCTATATCACAACGAGAACAAACCATTGATACTATCTAGTTAGAGTGGGAATATGAGCCCCTATTGAGATATTTATAGAGTTTTTGGAAAGATATTGGGCTATAGTAATGGATATTAGCATACCTTGATGTGTATGTTGGGTCATATCAGTGAAATCTAGTATGAATGGGAATATGGTTCAGACTATTTTTTTTATTTCTGATCAAGAAATATTGATGATTGTGTTGAATAAGAGAACAAATACGGGATCTACCTAGAGTGGATATTATTATGCATTGATATTATATTTTAATATTTTTGGTGGTTCAAATATAGAATCCCTTTAATGGTTGTTTTAATATGTTAGGGATGATCTTCTATTGCTGTTAGAATGTGTTTGAATCATTGTAAGATACATTAAATGATATAATCCTATCCTTACATTACATACATGATATGTTGATTAACTTATTTATAGGAATGAAAATATATTCCCACTCTTCATTTGAAATGTAAATTTGATCCCAATCTTGCACTTCATTTTATATAGGTACCTGATGATGAGATTCATAAATGGGGGAAAAGATATGGGATTGTTCCCCATTATTTTCTGAATATATCAATAGTAACTATTAAATAATTCTATGATATTATGATAGGTTTATTGAGGGAGAGAATAAGTATTAGCATGAAATTAAATTTACACCAAGTAATGATGATGTAAATATATATTGGTAAGATAAATACATGCATGTTCTCATCATACAAAAATCATCCACCCTCAGTGAAACCTTTATTTATGTGCCTTGGTCCAAGTGATTGGGTCTGATTCATTATTAGTGGCATCTTAATCATGTTCCTGAGGGTATAAGGTTTCAAGGAAATACTAGTGGCAATGAATAATAGTTTGATCATTCCTTGGCAACTCCCAAAAATTACATGGATTTTGTAGAAATAATTATCCACCACCTCTAGGTAAGGGAAATAGATAACATCCCACAACAAAGTAATTCTCTTGACATAGTTGGACATGGCCATTAGAACATTTGGTATCTCTATTTTACATAATTTATTGGTTAGTCAATAGGGCTTCCCCTCATGAGATATTTGAGTAGATGGCCCATACAAGTGAATGTGGTGGTGTTGTGGGTACTCCCAGTTTTTCTTTCCCATCTCATATTTCTGAAGATGTAAAATTGGTGAAAATTTCCACCATGGTTTTAGTCCATAACTCTTATCATTTTTAGGCACACCCTGAATGCTTTAATTGGTGGGTAATAGTAGACCAAGGATTTCAATAACTAAATCTAGTTTATACTAGAATATTGGTAATGGAGAGTTGTTTCATGATGCGACAATTTGGATCAATGGGGACTATATGTGATTTACTAAATTTATTGAAATAACTAAGTGTTTGAGATTCATGAAATCATCAATAATCACAACAAATAAAACTTTCAATGAATTATACAATTGAATTGTGGTTGGTTGGTAATTTTCATGGGTAAAATATTCATATCAAGTACACTATTTCATTTCTAATTGGGAGAGATGGTGTAAATATATAGATTCTTCTAACTTATTTTTTATTAAATCATTTATTTTTTCTGTCAAGGGATAAGGATTATTAGTTAATCATTTTGTGTCCAACATAAAATCAATCCATATTTTTTCCTTATCCAATAAATAAAATATTTCTAAATGAAATCCATAACTAGGGCTTCACTAGTGACACATTGGGTATTCATTTGTCTGATGGATGAGATTTTGTGATCACATATTCTATTTGGGGGAATTATCTCTTAATTAAGGAATGTATTATATATTTTTGTTATATGTTCATGTACCTTTCATAAATTATAGAACTTGACTGGTTACCCGTGTTCTAAAAATTTCATTAAACCCATATATTTATGTGAAAACTATATGTATGAGGGGTTATCTATATTTATTTAACATTTTAGTGATTTTATAATTTAAATCCACATAGTTGGGAACTGTGATGTTTTTCATCATTCAATAATTCATTGAGATCCTATGAAAGGAGGTTGAAGGTTTTATTGATTTGGGATTGTTCTCATGAAAAGGGAGTCCTTTTTATCCCTATTAAGTGAATCATAACCAACATTGTTTATTTTTCTTTAAAGAGAAACATTTTTTTATGTTGTGTGGTGTGTAACTAGGACCATAAAAATGAAATTTGAGGTTCTTCATCTATGAATTATTTTGAGTAGTTTAAAGTCTTATGAATTGGACTTCGAGGAACTAGATGTTAAGAAAGAGTTTTTGTGAGACTCAATCCTTAAAATCCCATTTAGGGTTCAACTCATGGGGAATATATCTCTTTGAGGGGGAATGATATAGCTCATAAAGAATATGACCTGATGTGGATATGGTTCATGAGGTAGGTTATGAAAATCAGAGTGGCATCCTACGAAACAATATTAATTAGAATTAAATCCCACATATTTTAAACTATAGTATTTAAGTTCATGTGATTAGACTATACCATGGAATTTAACCTATCGTGATGAGTTTTTTTGTCATAAGAAATAAAACAATAAAGGAATGTGTAGAGATTTTTCACAAGATAAACCTTCTCATTTTCATTTTTTTGGTGACTATCCCAAAGATGTTTTGGAGGTGTCTTATGGAATATGGATTTTTGGTAAGATTAGCTATAATGTACATATGGTTAGACTATCTTATGTGGGTAAGTAATAAGGATATATGTTTAGTTATGCAACTACTACATATTGATTCCTCACTAGGTTTGTGACTAATGTGATTGTAGTAATTTGAGGGATAACACTTAGTTGATGGCCCTTTAAATATGAGTTGAGGCTTACACATTAATAGCCAGTTCATGAAAATATCAACCTCTACTGGTTGATGGTCAGATGGAACGAATACTATATAGATGCGGAATATTTAATGATGATAAATATATTGGATACTACACAAGATTTTCCATTATATATATGTCACCAACACATTGTTGAATCAAAATAGTGGAATAATTAATGGGAACATATTCATGTCTTATAACTAGGGTGGAGGATCATTCCTGTATAGATCATTTAGTGGAATAGGTTGTAAAACATGAATCATCGGTATCCAAGATGAGATTCCTAAGATAATGGAGGTTTTTCTGATGTCCCCATTAAAAATACCCTTATTTTTAAGGGGTTTCATGACTGTAAATATTATGAAGGACCTTTATGTTAGATAGGATAAGTATAAAGTGAATTTTATCAAGGAAAGACAAGATTTTTGGGGTGAAATTTTGTGTATATAGTCTGATTATATAATTCAGGTGGCCATGGTGGGGTCCTATATGAGAACCACTTAATAGTAATTTGTCCTAGCATAATTAGTATCAATAAGTTCTATAGGGAAATATTATTATCCCATTTGTGAAACAGGAATATACAATTTTCGTTGAAGGATATCACATAGATTTTATAAAATATATTATCTTGTAAGATTGTTTTGCTGAATTTTTTAAATATTATATATTACGAATAAGTGCTATCACTTTTTTAATGATAGGGTAAATGGATCACCCTACATAGAATAATTGGGAAGGGGTTTGACCAAGTGTTGGGATGAGCGAAAAGTAATAGCCTGTCAAAAATTAGAGAACATTTAGAACCATAGTAATAGACCTAGGTGATTTTTTTCCTAATAATGGGTAAGTTGAAGTGTCCACCCAGGTGATTTTTAGGGCTATATGGATTCTATAGTAATGAGTAAGACAATATGGAAACCCAATCACAAGAGAGGGAGAATGTGACACTGTAGTAATAAGACTAGGTGATGTGTCACCCTAATATGTAAGAATGGGAGATGGTTTTCACTAATGATATGAGGTAAAAAGAATATGGCCATCTATAATGTATAGGATTGAGTGTTCTACCTAGTTTTAGGCTCGAGATGTAGTTGACCCCAACCCAAAGGCTTTCAGGTATGACTTGGGTGGGTAGAACTCTAGGGTATCATGTAGTGAGGGTTCCTTTATCCTTTTTTTTTGAGAACATGGGAAGAATTAGTCAATAATAAATTTTTTAACATATTAAATCATATAATGGAAAAATTTCCCTATTATTTTGGTTAATTCACTTAGGTTTTAGCCGCAATTACACTACTTGAACGGGGTTTGGAGGCCAATACATACATTGGTTTTTTCTCACAAGGTATGCATCATTAAGTTTCAGGGAATATATAAAAATGGACCCTAGGGTATTATTAAAAGTAATAAATTGGGACTAGGGTGCATCATGGTTGGGTGTGGAAGATAGTTAAAGAAAGTACAGAAGGTGAGAACACAAGCACATTTGTGAAATAGAAGATACATGGATTGATTAAGTGCTTTGGAATATTAATTATAGTGAAGCTAATAAAATTAAATGATTTAACCTAGATAAATATAAAAAGAACGTGGTTAAAAATATTAGGTTCATTAATATGTCCATGGGAAGAGTAATATTCCTCTTTGAGGGGATTTTTTCATTTACTATATCATAGTTTTCATATTTTTTCAAAAGGGTTTGCATACAAATTCATTTCTATATAGTTTGTTTTGGATATTTTGACTAATTAAATAAATTATGTTATTAATTTATAAGATAATTATAATTTTTTATAACAAGATAAATGATGTTTTACTTTGATTTAGGAGTCTGTGTTCTTGAGGAGTGGGATGGTGAAATTAATTTGGGATAGGTGATTTTGAAAAATGGGGTGTGAGTCAACAACAAAGAAGGAGGTCCATATAATATTTAACCATACTTTTTGTGTATTTGAAATTTTGGGTTATGTCCTGGAGAATTTGGTTTGAGGGACTCAAATTGGGACCAAGGGGTTCCATATTTATGATTTAGGCTAGGGGGGGTCTTCTGAATGAAAATATTCACACCTCCCTATGTCAATGTGTTTAATATTTTTTGATGACATTGTATCCATGTTTTCAAAAGTAATAGATATGATAAAAAGAACTCAAAAAGTTCCCCAGAATGGTATAATTTGTTAAATTTTGAGGACATATATCCTTAGTCTGGTGGAAAGAGTATTGTGGTCTTAGATTTTCAAGAGTGACGATGAGGTGGTTGAGTGGTCTTAAAGAAAATTTAAACCCAACCTATATGTGGGGAAAGTGGATGACTGATTATTATTATTTTCCAAAATATATCGTTGGTGGTTTGATACATTTGAGGAGATAATTATAATTTTGCTTTAAATGGTTTTATGAAAATAGTCGTACAATGATTTAGGTATCATCTATGGGAGAGTTAGAAGATAACATATTTTCTCTAGATCCCCCTTTAGTGGGGAAATTCAATTATCCTTATAGAATAGACTTAAAATAATTCATAGTATCTACTAGTAGGTATGATAGATATCTCTACCAAATGTTGGTTGAGAGATGGGGTTGATGATGGGTTTACTTATGGGTTTCTGATTTGGTTTAGTTCGGAATGGAATGGGATAATTCGATTACTATAGAGGATTTAGAAAAAATATGGGTATAGAGACTCAAACACTTCATACAAAAATTTTACATCATTACAAATGAATATTCATTACATATCATTACAATCCATATCATAACCATAAATAATTAATGTCTCTGGGAACAATGATATATAATCAACAGATACAATAAGGTCCTACACATTCTCTAAACTATTTATTTATAATGTCACCCTTAAAAAACATACTATACATAAAACCCTTGTTCATATCCTAGGTATTAGGAAACATAATAAAGGGTGATATCAGATTCTCGTTAAGGGAAAATAAGGGAAACACCAATCCATGATAATATGTAAGATTATAATGAGCATTAGTGTATGATAAAAGAAGATTATAATTTTTATTACATACCCAAAATTCATATTATTGGGATTAATGGCACAAATATTTAATGTTCATAAGATTTAAATCATAAATGAATCCAGGAACATGTGACTTGAGATCAAAATATTGGCATTAGATCATGTCATAAAAAGTAGAACAAAATGTGGCATACTCATAATCATGGAAATCATATCTCAATGATTCCAAATAAGAGATTCATAACATGTTAGGATTGGGATAACCACTTGTGTACCTAAATGAATCTTGAGATACCATCCTTTGAAACCTCTCTAGTGCTTGGGATAACCACTCATGTAGACTCTTTTGGGGTTGGGCTAACCTCACATGTACCCACTATTAGGCTTGAGATAACCTCTTATGTAAACATTAATCTTTTAAAACATTAATCATTACCCAATTAATTTGATGGATATTGTAAAATAACACATCACATAATCATAATCCATTCATATAAATGACATATGGTCAACAAAAAATTTATTGTTACATAAAATCTCAAACCATGGAAAATAAATTTTTTTCATTAATATTTCATTATCAAAAACATATTCCATGTAAAGAAATAGTAAAAATGGTAACATTGGATCATATTCCCTCAAAATAATAACAAACAGAAAAGGATTTTGTGGAATGTGAAGATACATTTAAAAATCTGTATGAATTTTTCTTAAGGTTGATTTCATATTCATTTTAAAGACCCTTATATAGAATTTAAATATTTCTAAAATATTAAGGAAATAATTTTATTTTGAAAGTAATATTGAAAACATGTAAATAAATCTTAAATTGATAGAGAAGACATGAAAGTGTGATAATTTATTCATGGGGTGTACATTAAATCAAAAATTCCTTTCACATTTTCATAAAAAAGTCAAAAGTGCCTCATTTATAAAATGACATGACGATTACATTAATTTTTTCCATATAAAGTAGAACATGGTTAAATATGACATAAATAAACTGTTTTAGAATAGTATAAATATTCTTGAAATAATTTTAAATAATGTAGGTACATAAAATAAAAATATTTCAGATCAAAGAGATAAATAAAGTTGGGTTTCCATAAAAACATTATTTTTTCTCTTGAGTACTTAAAGAGAGTAAAATAAAAGTAAAACATGTATCCCCCATATGTAAAAATATAAGAAAAAAATAATTAATATTTTTGAGTGGTATATCATATAATTTTATCTTAATGAATTTATGCATAAATAATGAGAGTAAAAAATGAGATTATAATAAAACATTCTTACTTCAAGTCCATCTTGCTTCGTAAAAAATATATAACTTCCAATATAATGAATATTAATTTATTTTTATACTATAATTGATACAAATTAATAAATAAAATAGCATATATATTTTTCTCAAAATTTCTTATCAATCATTCATTTAACAATCTTTTATTATTATCACCATCATTTCGAGTCTTAGTTGATTTGTTTTTTATGTATATTTTGATTCAGTAGTTATGTCCATTGTACATTGATCATAGTTAATTCATAAATAGAATTTTAATAATGATACTAATATCATATATATTAATAAAATATATATTTATGACCTTTTATATAAATAGGTTATGAAAAATTAATTATATCACTATGTGGAAACGGTATTTCATACATACGTATAAGTTATTTTTTAAACTTTTTGATGGATGTGAAAAAATAAAGGTAAATAAAAACTCAAATATATTGTATAAATATTATATTATATAAATTAAATCCATAATAATAACCAATCATGAAATAAGGTTATGGAAAATGAGTTATATCACTACGCGGAGGTGGTTGTCCACACACATGCACAAGAAATACTTCCATATCCTATTTGATGGAGAAGAGGTTGGAAATGGTTTTTAAAAAGTCATGATAATATATTATTAAATTTATGATACTGGATAAATAATTTAATTTTTGGGACAATATATTTAGAGGGACTATAATAATAAATAAAACTGAACAATATGGGTTAGGATTTATACCTCTTATTTGAGAGAAATCATTTGGATCACAACTTTAGCCTTTGAATATTGGTTTAATGAGAATAATAGAAGCTCTATGATGAATATAAAACATATAATAAGATAATTTATTAGGTATATTATTATATATAAGGATAAAACTACTTGTAAAATGGAGGATAATAGATTCTCTTTCATAAGCGAGGGGAGGGATACACATGGAATTTCTTTAAAAAAATCAATAATATAAGGTCTATTTCATGTGAAACTAGAACAAAAATGATATGAATTAAAATTAAGGGTAATAAAGGTTTATATATCTTATAAAATTAATAATTAAAACATTTTAGGTTTTATTCGTACAATTATCTCTTAGTTTAAACCCCTGATAAACCTTTTTTATCCTTAATAATTGCTACAAAATTTTACACTTTTTACTATATATTACCAGAAAATTATGTTTATAAATTTAAATTATATTAATTATTATGATTCTAAATATGTAAAAAAATTTAATATATTGAATTTATATAGGTGGATGAATTAAATTTTAAATTAGTTCATAAAATGAAATTGAAAGTCTTTTTTTTGAAAAATATTTTTTTACAACAAAACAAAAATTACATACATTACCGATAAAGTGAAGACCATAAAATTATTGTTAAAACATATAATGGAATATATAATCTATAAATTTTATTAAAACTATTAACAAAAAAAATTACTTTAATTTATTATGATAAAAACACAGTGTGTACATAATAACTGTTTGTAGAAAAAAAATGTTTTTATCCTAATAATGAACTTATACCAAAATAATTTATAATTTAAATTCCAATGTTATTAATTATACCAATTGGAATAATATCATTTTATAATTGAGTGGAATAAAATGTGACATAATCTTAATCATATTTTTATGTCATATATATCCACCTAGATATTTATAACATGTTAGGATTTGTATAACCACTTATGTAACAACTTTTTTTTGTAGAACTTCCCATATACCCTCCATTGGGCTTGATTTATCCTCTAGTGTACCCTATTTTGGGTTTGGGACAACCTATCATGTACCCATTTTTGGTGTGGGATAACCCTTATTGTAACCTTTGAGCTCATAAAACATTAATCTTTATCAATGCATTTGAGTCCTATAATAGACCCACCAATCACAAAATCACAATACATTCATAAATACACTAGAATTGTATTAAAAAATTTACCATTAAATCAAAGCTCATCCCATGGAAAGAGTAAACTAGTTTCATGAATATTTAGTCGTCATTAACATAAACAATAATGAAAGAGAAAAAATATGGTAACATTGGATCATATTACAAATAAAAAATTAGAAACATCAAAGGATGTTGATATAGATTAAAATAACATTAAAAATAACTGGAATATTTTTTTGAATAAAATACCAATTTAATTTATAAATGAGTTATTTAAAATCTAAAATTTTCCAAAATATTGAGGTTAAATTTTTCCTAAAGAATAATATTGGAAAATGTTAAAATAACATTATAAGGATGGAGAAGTCATGATAGTGGGAAATTTTTTCATTTTTTGTACATAAAAACATAAATTCCATTCACATTTTTAGCAACAAGTAGAAAGTAACACATTTGAAAAATGATAAGAATATTCACATAAAATATTTTAATATAAATTAAGACATTGTAAATAATTAACTTAGTAAATATTTCTATAATATACAATCATTCTTGAAATTATTTTAAAGAAAATAGTGACATTGATGAAAAATAGTCATAATCAAAGAGAGAAAAACTATTTTTACTCAAAAACATTCTATTGATCTATTAATTACTTGAAGATAAGGAAATGAAAGGAAAACATGAAATATTAATAAATAACTAGAAGATAAGAAAGAAAATATTATATTGGAGAGATATATAATATAATTTCACCATTATAAATTTTTTTTAAAAAATAATCCTAAAAAAAAAATGATATTGTAAAATAAAACCCTCACCTAAAGTTCAATTTTATTATTATGTGATATAAAATACTTTATAATAAATTTAAATTTATTATAATTAAATTTAAAAAAATATTAATGCCTATAATATTATATATGGTTTACTTAAAACATATTATCACTCATTATTTAACAATATTTCATTATCATTATCATTTCTGGTGTTAACTGCTTCGTTTTACATATATATGTTTTGGTTCAACAATTATAGTCCTTAAACATTGATAATGTTTACTTAATCTATATAATTTTAATCATGATATAAATATAATATATATATCCATTATATTTATATTTATAATAGTTAATATAATGTTTTTATGAAAAATTAATTACATCACTATGTAGTGATGATATTTTGTATATACTCACGAGTGATACTTTTCACTTTCTGATGGATGCCACAAAAGGAATATAAATAATAATTAAAATTTATAGGATATTTATTGTGTCATAAATAATATATATATATATAATAAATCAATCATATTAACTAACCATGAAATATGGTGATTGAATATGAATCATATCTTTACATGGAGGCGTTAGTCCACATGAAGGCACGAGTGATATTTCTATTTCCTATTTGATTGGTAAGAGGGAAAAATGGTTTTTTCATAAACATAATAACTTATATATATATATTTATTATATTTTATTTATCATTTTATCATGAAATAAATATGTTTATAGGAAGAATAATTAGCTAAAATAAAATTGAAAGTGTTCGGTTAAGATTTATACCTTTTCTTTGAGAGACCTTCATTGGCATATGCCATAAGACTTGAAATATTGGTATTAAGAGAAGAATAAAATATCTCTTATAAAGGGATGGAATATATTAATGTTTTTTATATTTTATTATCAAATATATAGGGCACCAATTTTTTCAAATAATGGATTAAAATTGGTACACTATTACAAGTGAGGGGTGGGACAGACATGGAATTTCTGAATATATTTCAATAATATAAGGTCACATTCAAGTGAAATGGGAATAAATTGTCTCTTAATTATATTTTATGATATTATAAGGTTGAAATTTTTTTAACTAATAATAATTAAGCTATTTTAGGAGGAATTAATACCCATATATCTGAGTTTAACCCCTATTAGACCCATTTTAACCTTAATCATGGTAACAAAATTTAACTGTTTGTAATATAAATTATGAAAAAAATAAGTTGATCTGAATAAATTATATTGATTATGATGATTAAAAATATTAAATACACTTTACTAGATTAAATTTCAATAAGTGGAAGAATTTAATTCTAAATAAGTGCACAAAATGCCCCGAACACCCATTAAAAAAGCATTAATAAGAATAATACAGACTTTACTTCAATTCCTTGTCTTGTGAACACCATAAAATGAATTTTATAATGAATTAATGAAAATTTAGTAAATAAATTTCATTAAAACAAGTAATTAATATAGTTTTGATTAATTTATTAAGATAAAAATACATTACATGCATAGAAATAATTTTTAGAAAAATACCACAAAACAAACTTATACAAAAATAAAGTGTAATGATGGCTTTTATTTTAGTAATTAGGTTTTTTATAATTAAATGACACATTTTTATTTTAATATCATCTTGAAAAAATATCAAAAAAATTTAAATTCTTTATTTAATGAAATGAAATGTCTATTTTAGAAAAATTGACTATTTTACTATTCACTGAAAAATCAATCTTTTTACAATAATACTAAAACATTATCATAAGATAACATTGATATTATGATTTAAAATTTTATATTAATTTTCTCAAATAATATTTATAAAAATTTAATATATTAATTATTATTTCCATGAATGAAATTTGGATAAACTCATTTTTAGATAAAACATATTTTTGAAGTATAAAATGAAATCACTATGAATGAGTACTATTTATTAAACATTAATAAATAGATTTTAATTATTTAATACATTTATACATATTTATCATAATAAAATTATTACTATTCATTCCTAACAATTTATTTTATGGTTTAAAAAGTATTATTATATCATGATTTATTTAGATTCAATGTGGCATGTAGAAAAGATATCCGATAATTAAATATTATTACAAAGAATACCTATAAAATCATGGGGTGTTACAGTGGATTTGAGTAAATTGTTAGGTTAGTCATGAAATATAGTCTATGTTACAACATATTCACTTTATAAGAACCATGACAATGATGTGATTATGTTGATTTTTTGGGATAAGACCCTATAATGAGTTCATGTGAATTGAGTGAGTAATGTTCTTATTGCGGGTAAAGTGGACTAATTCAAAGAATGAAATGAGAAAAATTTTGAGTGTTGGGATATAATATTCATTGGGTTTTTTGGATACTAGTAGAAATATAGTGCATGTAATCTATAAAACTCATGTTTTTTTCACTTCCTTACTACATTCTGGTGTAGTATTCCAGTGAAGATATTGTCACACTTTGGGAGTGGCTTGAATATAGGTGGATGATAGTGAGCCAAGTCCTCTATTTAAAGGATTTTTTGTTATAATAACAAATATTTAGGTCCTTTATGATTTGTTTGGTTACTCCTAGGTATTTATATTTGAGATGAGGTTTCTATAATATGGTTAGTTACACATGGGGACAGACATATGAGTTGAGTCCTCTGTGATATGGTTAGATACTTTATGATATGGATATAAGAGTTGAGTCCTTTATGATATGAGTTGTTACTTTTGTGGAAGTCCAATGTTTGGGTCCTTTTTAATATGTTTCATTATTCCAAGGAATATACATGATATGGGTCCTCTATATGGTTCATTTCCCAAGACACATTCACTATCCAAGGCCAAATTATGTAGGTTCAGGTGTTGTGGTAGCCTAGTTATCACACAAAGACCTGAAATGTTTTATTTCATGTTTTTACTAATTTATATATTATTACTCATATATAGACTATTATATCGTAGAATATTTGTAGGTACACATTGGGAGTTCCCTACTATGTTTATTTTTCCCACCCTTCACATGAACTTGAGTGGACATATAGAAATTATGTATGATATAATAGTATAAGAAAATGATGGGTAGAGTATTATTTAATGAATTCCTAATAATGTTTTGAATCAATATAAAGGAGTGGACCGGGATATATGGTCGATCCTTATAGTTTGTCTTTTCACTTATTTTAAATTTTATATGATCGATTCAACTTGAAATATCATCATATATGTGATATATGACTTTTATATTCATTTATTGTTATACTAGGGTCTGATTATTTTATTATGGTTTAATTTTATCTACAATTAAATGTGTGTAATAATACTATCAGTTGTAGATAATAATTTGTACTTTTTTAATTTATGACTATGATATAGAGGATATAACATTCCCAAATTTGATCATAGACTCTCACAACTAGTTCAAAGAAACTAGATTTTGGGGAGGTAAACCCATGGTCATGTATCTACCTTAGACCAATTTTTATTGGGTGGTTCAGCCCATGGAATTATATATTGGAACTCAATAAATGAAACTATAAAAATAAAACAAACTTACTAAATGTTTTATAGTTTATATGATAATGACATTAATGGGATTAATTCTTTTATTTTTAATAGAAATTAAATATAAAGTTTTCTATATTTTAATAATGGAGAAACAATATTTTTATGGAAAAAATTATGTATTTTAGTTGAATAAATAAATATATATATGAAGAAAAAATATTTTTGAACAAATTTGTAGAATATTTCAATGTGTAATATATTTCATTGGGAGGAAATTAAGTAGTTATATTTGTCTAAGAAAAATTTAAAAGACAAATAAGTATATAGTGAGGATATGAAATAAAAGTATAATGACGTATCTAAGAATCCAGCTAAATATATTCAATAGAATTATAAAAAATATGGATGTTATCTTATTTAAATTAAAATAATAGAATAAAAAAACAAACATCTTAATCAATATAGAATAATAAAGAAGGTGTACATTGAAAATAAAATGAATAATATAAAAAGTCTTTATTAGGGGGATTAAATGAAAAATTATAGAAAGAGAGTTTTTTACAAAAGTGGGTTTGTAAAGTGGGAAATCAGTATGAATATACATTATATGTAAAAGTTGAATTCATAAGAAAAATATAAATAAATAAATATAAATATTTTTCTAAAGCCTAATAAAGATTTATTTTGATATTGAAATAAATATTATATAGAAAACAACGTAAGGTAAGGACATGTTTTGAAATTAGACCCAATTATACCCCTCCAAATCAAAATATTTTATTTTCAAAGATACACTATTGAGGGTAATGTGGGAACCCTAACTAACTAACTCTATAACAAGTGTTACATACCTTATACACATTTATCCCACACCATAAGAGATTAAAAAACCATTAAATTCTCAAATTATTCTATTAGAATCATTTCCCAAAATAATTTCGAATGAAGTGTAGTTACATTTGTTCCCAGGTCCTCCATGATGATGTCTTCGAGGCAATCAACCAACTTGTCCCATATATGAATAAAATATTCAACATTTATTTTCCTTTCATTGAAACCTCTGATCAAAATTAGTTCTTTTTTATTGAACCACCCTCTCTGCTTGTCATTAACATCCATTTGTAATAGTTTGTCAATTTTCTTAAGTTAGACTTTATGAGTGGACCTAGTCTCCATCAGTTTAGATATATAGGACTAGTATTTCCCATTTTTAGACATCTTACCTTTATCCAAGATGAAACTTATAGAGTCTTGTTTCTTTTTATGACCTTTATTTATTCTTGGGCTATGTATTCCTCTTTTATATATCCCTATATACTATCTATTGAGAATTAGATATCACTCTCTTCATTTAACTCTACCAATTGTTATTTTTTCTCTCTATTGGGATGTTTCTCTGGCTCTAGATCTCCTTGTTCATCTATCGGCCCGTCAACTGCTATACCTTCAAATAGGTTCCCCAATTTAATAGTGTCCTTGTTCCTTGTTGACTCAACATGATCACTATATTCAACCCAGCCCATTGAAATTCGAATGTTCCATACACGTCCACCTGTTGGTTTCAATTATTTTCACCACCTATATACAACTCCAATATTTGAGTTGCACCACTATTTTGAACAAAAACCACTACATATTAGGAGGGAGAGGATTTCCCCCTCAATGGTCTCTCATTCATCTTCCTTATTGCTTTTTTATCCCCCAAAGGTAGTCTCAAATTCTCATAAACTTTAGCTATCATAGGTTTTTAATCATGGATCTTAACTTTTGTGGATGGAAGAAGGATTTATTACCTCATGCATTCCTGAATTCTCCACCTCAAAAATATTTCATGATATGGAAGAAGCTGGAGGTTATTCTCCATACTCCCCCATGACCTACAGAGGTTGGTCCCTACCATAGGTATATGATGGAAAGGATAACAGAGAAATTCCATGTGTTTCTTACTTGCAACTGAGGACATCAGGTCCATGCTGACAACAAAATGATCGAAATTGGACCCATGATTCATAGAAAACCTTTTGATACCAGCACATATCAAATCAATTTCAATACTGACAGTGTCCATCATTTTTTTGGAAATGTAAAATTCAACACAAATCCTTATAGAAATCATATGACTACTTTCATGGGTTTATTGGTCCAAGTAGATGAAACAACCCACAAGATTTACAATCGAACAAAGAATACTTGGGGTTTGAAAAGGTATAGGGAGACTAGGAAGTGATATCCATTTCATTGTAAAGGGGGGATATCACTTCAAGTGGAAATTGAATATCAAACTACATAAAAAAACATGAACATGAGATAACACATGAACCATTCTCACAAGATGATATTAGGCCTTCTTTCGATGAGAAAAAAACCAAAAAATATATTGAATCCAAGAGAAATATGGTTGACTGATCTTTAAACGTATCCGTATAAGAAATGAATCTATTGAATATTTCAATTAAATGACATATTCACTAAATTGGAAAATGAGTAAAATTTCCAACATCTTAGAGGCCTTTGTGGACTCTAGGGATGAAATCAAAACCTCAGTAGCTCCAAAAAGGAACAATGGTACTTTAGGTATAACTTCAATAGAGGGGAAGCTTAGGATAAAAGAGGGATGAAGGAATGAAATGAAGGATGATGGGATAGAATTAAATGGTCTAGGTGGAGGAATAACCTCCCCCTCTAGCCAACATGGGTCAAGGAGTGGAGGCGGCGATGCAGCCATCACCTAGGTCATCGAAGGAGGGGGAAGGCCCTGAAGAGAGAGTTAAGTCAATGTACATTATTATTGAGATGATCAAACATGGATGGAATAACATAATACACTAAGGCCCTTACTGTGTTATAATATACATCTGTTGTGCCTCCCCAAGACAACCTTTGATTGCCCAAGGGAAAAGAAATAGTACTAAAATAATATATCTCAATCAAATAACTTTCCCTATCATATTCTATAAAGAAAAAATATATCCCTAAATTCCTGTAAAACCTATTAAATGCCTAATATAACATAAGGTTGAATAACCATCAGTAATGAAATGTATGAATATAAATATCACCAACCATCCATAACTAACAGATAATCAATATCCTAATAAAAATAGAAAAAACATATAAATATTTTAAGAAAATGATAGCCACTACATAATGGGGAAACACCTCCACGTCATTGAAATCCAAGAGGGAGTCTTTAGAATATTTTTTATACCCCCTATAGACACTAGATACTTTTATACCCCTATCTCCATGATCTCCTTCATATTTTATTTCATCAACACAAACACAAACATGGGTGGGAATGTTGTACCATACAAGGATGTGTATAAGAATACATAGTAATATAACTAAAATAAAACCGCACACTAAGAAACCAACCATCTCAAAGTAGGAATGAAATTGGATGAGGTAATAAAAGATGAGGTAGTGTAATGACTTCACTCCCCAACTAATACACAAACAACTACCATGAATTTGATATAGATAGAGAAACATTGTAATTAATAATTTATAATAGAAACTCATAAGAATACATATAAGAGAGATACTTCTTCCTTATTAGGGACACCTATGACCTATTTATGGGGCCAGAGAGGAAAACATACCAGTGCATAATTTTTCCATGAACATAATTTTATTATTTATGAACCCATAAACATAAAATGCCCCTATAATCTCACATTGAATGTAAAACTGTAAAGGATGAACCACATATTGATAAAGGGATTTATGTCGACTGAGAGAGTATTGACACCAATACTTGGGGGACTCATAAACCATTCAATGATGGATTTACTGACAAAATTATATATAAAGGTTAAAAACTAATATATTGATTTTGTAATAATCAATGGAGTCTTTGAAGCCTATTTATAACATGGAGAACACCTAACTAATCATTAGGGGAGTTTCATCCCAATAACTATTTGTGGAACCCAAATATCATTTATGATGAATCAATAATGGTGTACATAACTGAAAGATCACAAAAATATATTCTATATGGTCACTGAATTCTATGTATTAGTGAAATGATAATGTACGGAAGACTCCAAGGTAGAGACACACTATATGTGTTTTCACAATATTTCTACAAGAAATAAATACGAGGGAGACTACCTTTTCCTTTTTCACATATTGAGATAGTGATCTTGAAAAATGAATATATGGAGTCAAAAAATTACATTATAATGTCCTCCTAAAAGTTACATTCTTTATTCCCACCTAAACATTTTATAAGAGTAAATGAACTCACATAAGAACCATGTGAATCTATAATTCTCCTCAAAATTATTTTACAAAAACAGAAACCCATTTTTTCCCAAAAAAATTCTTATATTAATCAAATACTCTTAAAAAACATTAAAATCTATAGTACCATGTAATACCTCATGGTTAATTTTCTAGTTCTCCTGAAAAAAATATTTAAATGATTTGAAGGTTACCTAGGTGAATTTTATAGACTCTGATATTGTTAAAGGTCTTAATATATTCAAAATTCCTTTTAAATATTTCTAATTTTTTTATGGGGACCTAATAATTGTGATATATATATATATATATATATATAATTACTTGAAATATAATCTCTATTTTATTAATTCTATAATTGAATAAAAACAATGAGAATATCACTCGAAAGGTTTTAATTTGGGCCATCTGGTGGCCCCAGGGTGAACCATGTGGTGCTAAAAAGAGGTGGTTCTTTATATGGAACGTGCATGTCACGAAAATGTGGTTCTTTCAATACATTACTAATTACGATAAATAATTATGGTTTATCTCTAGTTTTCTTGGACCAGGAAAGACTTTCATGGGAAACACATTTGGTTAAGTGGATGAGCTTGTGATAGGTGTCCAGCTCATGGGGGAAATAATTTATTACCTATGATCTGTGGAACGTGGATTCCCATAACAATGGATAATTTTGGTTGGACCATCCCATTTATTTACTATCAACTACCCCAAGAAGTTGGAACCCTTTCTTAGCACAACCAACCTGGCTGGTCGACAACCTACTCTATAGAACCCAACATAATGATTTAACTCAGCCTAACTCTTTCCATTGGGAGGGGGTATTTCCCATTGATTCCCTTCATATTTACATTTTATATAGTGATATAAATTCCAATCATCCATGTTTGATCTAATATCTAGGGTTCCTCCATTATAACTATCTCCCCAAAACCCTCCATCAAAATCCTAGAATTTTACTCACCTTCTTCATTATGCTTGGTATGTTCTCTAGAATATCTGAATGTAATCTCCAATATTGTGAACTCATGAGTGGGATCAAACAAATTGATTAATGATTTTCCCTATATCCCAAGCTTCATTTTATTCTCAATCCACAATTTAGTATTGATGTACTACAGTCATTTATAGACACTATGAAGGCCAAAATTGGTCTCCCAAATTTTTATTAATTCCATAAATGGGATGGAAGGGAGGGGACAAGTTAAAGAAAAAAAAACAGTTTCATACATTTATACAGGGGGTGTACACTCATCCATGAACCATATTTGGAAAAAGGGTAACTGCTCTATTCCCTCCCACATGTTGTTAAGTGAAGGATATTCTTTTTGTGGCTTTTGTGGGTCCTAAAACACTTGATTATTCCATAATTTTGTATACATAGTATATTAAAAGAACCTGAAATCCCAATTTAAAAAGTCATTAATAAATAATTTAATCAAAAAAATATAAATACCTAAATCCTAGACCCAGAATACAGAAATGAATGTAAAACAGAGTGAAAAATCAAGGATCAAAATTATTTCCTTAGGGGTGGGGGACTAAATAATCCTTTATTCTAGTTCCTCTAAATACATCCATTTTAACTCCTCAATAAACATTCCAAATTAATAGTTATCTCATTCGATATATTTTTTACTATTTAAAATATGAAAATGGGTCAAAAATAGTATTAGAACCCAGTCCCAAATTATTTATCTCCCATCAAATCCCAAAATTTCAAGAAACAATACTATTGATGTAGGACTAATCATAAAGACTGGTGAAACACTGTAAATAATTTGAAAGATAAAATGGGTGTTTAATATTTATGTGGTTGCTAACCAATGGATTGTTTCCATGAATCAGTTTATGTTCTTCATAAACCATTACATTGTTTATGAAGTAATTATTTGGGAATTTTATTGAGCATTCACTAAGCTTGTAAATTATTCACGAAGCAGAAAGATATGTCATGAAGTTATTTATTTGTTTGAAAATATTTTATCATTTGTGAATCTGTATTTGTGATTCCAGGCCCACCATATTACTCTTCATGAATCCAATATTATATATAACTTATAAATGTTGATTACATACACATAATATACTCCATTCATGATCCTTCACTATTCATGGTTACACTAAAAGATCACATAATTGCTACATTTCCTCCCATTTTAAGGATTATTTTATCACTTATCACCAATAAAACGCCCATTCTTACCTCCATAAAGACATAAATGATAAATTTGAGTATTTTTGAAAGGTTTAAATTTTTGATTTATGAAACTCAACCATCATTAATAATCTTTTATATTCCTTCTTATCTAGTAATTCCTAATCCTAGTTCCAATAAAAGAAATTTAATGATGAAAAAATATAGCAATGAACCCCTAGTAAGATCCTTTATGAAGTATATTTGAGATAAACCTTGACTGAGCTCAGTCATGAATCTCCTTTATAGGGCCAGTTCATGAGACTCCTTCATGAAATATTGTCCATGATCTCTATCAGTGAGCCTACTTTATACGATGTAAGATGCTATTATTTTTTCAAGCTAAATTCCTGATTGACTTTTATCTTTTATTATGTGGTTGGTGAGGTATTTATTATAGAATGGAAGGATTTTGAGGTAGTCATATATTTTAAATATAATTTTTGGTTTTAAAACAACTATACAAGAAATTTACACATTGTGAAATGAAATTAAAAATTGTGTATTTTTTATTTGGGATTATAGTCTAATATCCCCCATTGGGGTGTATAAATAACATTAAAAGGATGAATTGTAATTTCTTATTTACTGATAAATAAAATAGTAAAATGGATTAGTAGTGAATTATTATGGTTGATGACAATAGTTCGGAAAAATGGAACCATATGATGTGATATATGTGACAAAATTTTGAGGTGGGGAATGCCACTTAAAATAACAACAGAGTTTTAGACTATTGGTCGAAGCCCCCCAATAAATTTTCGCATACATGTTATCACTATGTTTTTGGGAATGGAATAATACTCAAATACCTACAGGGTTCCAGACTCATTCTATTGGTCCATATTGATTTAATTTTAAATAGAAATTATTTTATTTATGAAAACACATTCTATAACACAATGTGTTATCCCTTTGGTGATGGTTCAGTCTGTGGTACAGTACAAAGTAGGCATCGATGGTTTAGGATTCATCATGAATGTGAGAATTTATGTGGTTAATTGAAGAATAAGTTAACATGAAAGATATTAAATTCATTTATTGAATTTTATTTTTTATACAACTATATACACTATTATTCATTGTATATTGTTTTCAATACCATCGGTGGTGGCCTAATCAATTATACTCATAGCCTAATCAGGCTTCCTGATCGATATGGGAATAGACTTCATTTTTGCATGACAAGATAAGTAAGGAGACCTATGTTAGAAGGTTGTGTTAGGGAAGAACATGGATGAGGGATCCAAAAATGGTGTTGGGACCCGCTTGGGAGTTATGAGTGTTTTTATTTTGGTTTTTTCATTTGAAAATTGATACATATATGGAAAGAAATATCTACTATTTCAGTTTAGGATATTGTACTTTTTTTATTACCTTGTTATGTTCGTATTTGTTTTTAGGGTAAGACATTTTGTTGTTGTTTATTATTATTTTTATATGGTTTAATTTATTTATACTATTGTGTTTTTTTGATAAAGAGGGTATTTTCTCCCCAATATAAATTAAACCCTAACTGCAATTTAGCTTCCTCTATGATATAAGGAGACACACCTAAGGTCATGTTACCAACTGTCTTGGGTCAACGATATGTGGAACTGGGTCGGTGTGTTTAAAAGTGGTATTAGAGCACATGTTTCTTTTATTTTCTCTTACCATTTTAATAAATTATACATGACACTAGGATGATTTGGGACTTGGTCATGAGCTTGTTCCTCAAAGTAACTAAACCATGTGTGGGGGAAAACACTAGTACCTAGAGTGGGAGTGTTGTTATTGATGTTTGTTGTTACAGTCAGATGTCATTTCACCTAGGGTGATGCACCTGTTGTGTGAAGTTATTATTTTTTGGGATTTTATTTATGGACCAATAATTCATGAATGTTTATTATAACTACATCATTATAGGAACTCAGAAATTATTGTTACATGCATCATTTTTAGGCACCCATGGAAAAGAAGTATTTGGGTTAATGGTTTAAATGAAAATTATTTTCATTACTTGTGAAATTAAATAAAAATAGAGCCTAAGATGAGATTGAGAATTATCAAATGAACTTAGATATAGTAAATGATATGGATAAATGTGTGTCTAAAGAGAAATTTGTTTTTTTGAAAGTGCTTGCTGATTGTTATCCATGACCTTGATTAGTAATGATTGAGGGTAGTGGCAATAACATAGTTTTGACAGTGTGGCAGTGTTTGATGGAAAGACTTGTTATGAATTTATTTGAGTCCCTCTTACATAAATGTGTTAATAATTTTTTTTAATGTTTTCTAATACATTTTTTTTGGGAATTGTTGAAATATTCTTCCATAATGATGCTTGTTGATTGGATGATGAGAGGATATGGTTGGGAATGATCCTCCAATAGTAGAAGAAAAGGATATGATAGTTATGATTGAGGAATTCAGAGATCATTTCCATGATAAATTTTATTTTTTTATTTAGTTTATACCAATAGAATAGGGGAAGGTTGTATGGAACACGTATCACTTGAAATAAGAGTTCCAGCAGCAACACCCTCTGGCTTTCACTGAATAGGGTGGACCTGAGGTAGTTGAGTTTTGTTTTGAGTCTGTTGAGATGATTCTTGACCAATTAGAGACTCTTGATATTAATAAAGTATAACTGGACACTTATATGTTACGAGGTATAAAATATCATTGGTGGTAAATTCAGACATGGGATGGAAAAATGGAGAATATGGCATGGATTGAAATATTTGAGAAGTTATTAGATAACATTGACCCTTATAAACATAATTTAGAGTGGGAAACTATGTTTCTGAGGTTGAACTGGGGGAATATGTCTATGATGGAATATGTTGGAAAATTCATATATTTTTAGTACATTGCTATAAAATTTTAAGGGGATGAGGCTACTTTAGCAAAGCGGTTTCTATAGGGGATTAAATGTGAGATTAATTCATTGGTAAATACCTTTCACCTGAAAATGATCTTTGATGTGTTGAATTTGGCTCTAATATCTAAGGGGAACCTGAAGGAAGATTCCAGTGGAATGCTTGTGGTTTTTTATGGATGACATTGATATACGTCTTCTGAGGGTAGAAAACATCTCTTTGATAATGTCATCAAAGAAGATAGAAAACATAGTTTCTGTAACACCCCAAACCTAGTTACCTAGAGTCGATGCAATATTACATAATGTTGGCATGATCACAAAAGATCAAGTATCTAAAGGCCGATTAGTTTAGTAGCCTTTGAATCACTAGATACATTCATAAGTCTTAAATTACATCATAAAATGAAATCTAAAACCACATCTTGTCTCCATAGACCACACTCATATCCCATCATACTATCCCTATAGAACATTCATAAAATACTTCTTCACATCCTGGGAATGATAAATCATAGAAAGTGGTGAGCTCAGATGCCCAGTAAGGACAAAAATATAGCGGAAACTTTCATAAATAAGCACAAACATTTAAAGAAATGTATAACTAAAACAAAAGCCTTTTAAACATGAAATTCAGCATAATATGGTAGAAATAATATGAAATAATTCCATTTACTTACTCACATGGATATTCTACTGGTCGAATAATCACATGCAATATCAATAACAACTTTCATAATGATGGAATGCATAATTCCATACTATCATAACCACATAGTCAAGGCCTTGTTCCAAGACTACAAATAAGATTTTTTCAAGGCCTTTTTCCAAGACAATCGTTTGTCTTATGAGACCTATCAATGCATCTAGGAGCTATAGCGGGCTCCACCCTTCATTTATTAAGTCCAATGCATTCCTCGTCTGAATAGGTTTAAACATAACATTAAAATTCTTATTAAAAATAGCATAATAAATGTCAACACTTTATCCATAAACCATGAATGGTATAAATATAACACATCCACATTCAAACATATCACAAAAACTTTAATACAATATGGAAGTTTTTATCATAATAAATCAACTTCAAATGAGCTTAAAATCTATCGAAAGATGTTGACATAGATGAAATAAAAACTATTTGAGATAAATATCTCTTTTTTTAAATCCTTACAATGTCACATAATTATAAAAGAAAACATTTAATTTGAAAATATTATTATATGATTTTAATGTATGACTCGAAGATTTTATAAGGGAAGAAAATATCCACACACGCCATATAAGTTAAAAAAGACATTCTTACCTTAATTTTGTCAAAAAGGTTAAAAAGGACCTTGTTTGGAAAACGACAGAAATATTTTTTTATAAAAATATTATAATAATTCAACAAGGCTATAAATGAATTTAAAACATAGTCTATAAAATAGTAATAATGATTTAAAATACATTTTTAAGTAACATGGATGTGGATGACAAAGAGGTCCTTGTAGATAATTATGTTTAAACAACCTTGGATAATGAAGAGATTATGAAATAAACCCTTACCTTGTAATTTTACTTGGTTGAGGGTAGGTTAACCTCCTGGATAATGGTGAAATAATTGTTATTAAATTATACAAGAATCATATACATTAATATGATATCATATATGATCTTTTAACATTGCTTTGATAATAATATCTTTGTATTATCGTTTTTTCGTGTGTTAACTGATTAGTTTTACTTTATATTATTCATTACATAATCCATGTTTGTAATGGATAGGTTGTATCTTATTCATATCCAGAATGATATTAAGTCTTTAAAAATTATTTTTAACCATCAAATGGAAATTATTCTTGAATGGATACGATGGGGAATGAATCTCATCTCGTTCGTGTAGACGGTAGTCCGTACGTACGCAAAAGCAACAATATCATTAAAATAAAATATAATTGGATGTTTTATCATATATACAGAGTTATTATCATGTTATATTTATTATTTATATCAATTAAACATCATTATCATACTCAACTAAATAATAATGTTTTGAATAACAATTACACCACGACATGGAGATAGTAAGTCGTATGTATGCATGTATGGTGACATGTCATTCAAAGAATGGATGGAATACTGAATATGGTTGTACCATATTGATAATAACATCATAGTATATAGAATATACTGAAGTTATTATTTTATAATTTAAATAACAAAGAAAGAAGAAGTGTAAGAAGAAAATAACTTGAAAGAGGGTGGTGAAAACATTACCTCTTCTTCGGGTTCTTCCTTTTGATTTGATGAAAAGGGATCCTTAGGTTGGATTTATGATCAAAATAAAGCCTCTAGGTTGAATTGAGGGAATTTGATAGAATATTTGGTAGGAGTGGGCTGAGCCAAAAGGCTTTTATGATGTGATTTAGAGAGAAGGGGGAGTGCCCTTTTATAAGAGGGGTGAGTGGCACCTTAGGAAAAGCTATAAATATTATTTTATAATAAATTAATATTCAGTTTATAATGGCTCAAAAGTGGATTATTTAAAGATTAAGGTGGGGATAGGTAGAAAACCACTCAACCAATAGGTTTTAGGCTGGTTTGTGTCACTATATTAAATTTATATTTTATATTATATCTTAGTTAAATAGTTTGACATTTACCCTGTCTCTTTGTATTTTTATATTCTATAGTTAATAAACATACTATATACTTCCAAGCGACCCCCAAGTGGTCATTTAATGATACACCTATCATTATATAAGTCCTTTGGCCAACCGTAGATTTTTAGGAATATAATATCAATTAATAGTATAATATTTGTTTTAAAAACCCTTTATGTTGATTTTTACACTATTTAATTATTGATTTTTTAAAAGTCTTATGAACTTTATTAATTAGAACCAAAATAATTTAAGTAATACTAACATGTCATATTACCGAATATAATTGTTTGATTTCATCAAAACATTCAAATTATTTTTATTTTAACATTTATAATACAAATTATTAGATTCGTTCATTAATAAGGAAAACACTGCATCATTGTTGTGATATAAATAAATTTCATTATTAAATTTCTAAAAATTGTAAATAAAATCCCATTATGTATTAAATCTGTTAATATTTATAATTAATATTTATAGTCTAAAATATAACATATATAACCCTATGTAAATTTTTTTTCTAAAAGATATATGCTTGTGTCATTTTTGTATTTACTTTAACTTAATTAATTTAAAGTGTCATTATCACTTACAAGTGGCTCCATGGGGTCCCAAAATAGACCAAAATATTCCAATGGTCGGAATTGTATCATCCAATAGGGTTAGGACACGTTTTAGGGTAATTTAATATTATTATAATATTATTTTTTACCCTTATTTACCAGATTAACCCTTTAACCATGGTAAATAAAATATTTACCTAAGAAATTATTCAAAATGTATAAAAATAAAAGTTACCTATTTACTTAATTTGGACCTCTGGATTCCTAATATGGAATCCATTTTTCGAAATTCAAAACAAAGAAGTGGCAGAAATTAATATAAATTTAATTCCCGTTGTCAAAACAAAAAAAACGTGTTTTTATGAAATAATAACTACCAAAAGATTGATACTTGTTTATATCAAATTTCAAAGTGAAATTACTTAAAATGACAAGAATTGTATTAAATGGTAAAAATATAATCTATTTATATTTACAATAAATTCTATATATGAATAGGTTTAAACATAATATAAACATTCGTATTAAAACTAGCATACGAAATGTCAATACTTTCTCCATAAACCAAGAATGGTATAAATATAACACATCCCCAGTCGAACATATCACAAAACCTTCAATGCAATATGGAAGTTTTGTATCATAATAAATCAACTTCAAATAACCTTAAAATCCATCAAAGGATGTTGACATAGATGAAATCAAAACTATTTGAGAGAAATATCTGTTTTTTTGAAATCATTTAAAAGTCACATAATTATAAAATAAAACATTTACTTTGAAAATATTTTTATAATATTTTAAGTGAAGCTTCGACCATTTTATAACAGCGAAAAATAGCCGTACCCCCCTTATTAGTAAAAAAATACATTTTTATCTAAATTTTGTCGAAAAGGTTAAAAATGACCTTGTTTGGAAAACGACGGAAAGATTCCTTTATAAAAATCTTATAAAAAGTAAACAAGGTTATAAATGACTTTAACCCACAGTCTATAAAATAGTAATAATTATTTGAAATACATTTTAAAGAAATATGGATGTGGATGATAAAGATGTCCCAAAAGACATTTACGTATAAACAACCTCGGATAATGAAGAGATTGTGAAATAAACCCTTACCTTGTACTTTTCCTTGGTCGAGGGTAGTTTAACCTCCTTTATAATGGTTATATAATCGTTATTAAATTATACAACAATCATATACATTATTATGATATCATATATGATCTTTTAATATTGCTATGTTAATAATATCTTTCCATTATGGTTGTTTCGGGTGTTAACTGATTCGTTTTCCTTTATAAGTTTCATTACGTAAGCCATGTTTGATATGGATAGGTTGTATCTTATTCATATGCAGAATGATATTAAGTCTTTAAACATTATTTTTAACCATAAAATAAAAATTATTCTTGAATGGATACGATGGGGAATGAATCTTATTGCGTTCGTGGAGACATTAATCCGTACGTACGCACGAGAGACAATATCATTAAAATAATATATAATTGGATGGTATATAATATATATACAGAATAATTATCATGTTATATTTATTATTTAGATCAATTATACATCATTAGCATACTCATCCAAATAATAATGTTTTGAATAACAATTACACCAAGACGTGGAGACGTTAATCCATACGTACACACGTATGGTGACATGTCATTCAAAGGATGGAAAGAATACTGAATATGGTTGTACCATATTTATAATAACATAAAAGTATATTGATGATACTGGAGTTATTATTTTAAAATATAAATAATAAATAATGAAGAAGTTGAATAAGAAAGGAACTTTAAAGAGGTTGGTGAAAACATTAAATCTTCTTCGGGTTCTTCCTTTTGATTTGATCAAAATGGCTCCTTAGGTTGACTTATAATCAAACTAATGCCTCTCAGTTGAATTTAGGGAAGTTGATAGAATATTTGGGGTGGGGTGGTGTAACATACCAAGTAAGTAATGAAGAATATATATTCTTATCTATATCTATTTATGAATTAGATAGTGTTTTTGAGGCTTAAAATGAGAATAAATCCAATCTTAAGCATGGAATACTCTAATATTTTTAAAAGATTGTTTTACCGCCTTTTGATGGCGAAATTTTTCAAATAAAACTTTTGACAATTTTATAAGTTATATTTGTCAAATTAACTTATTCTTTATGATTGGGACATTGAAATTTACTTTGGATAAATTTCTGGTATTTTTCTGATAATGTTCATTTTTTAATGAATAGTGAAAAGTGTTGTATTTTAATTCAAATCCTCTTTTTAATCTAATTTATTTATATAGTCAGATTATATTTTTAATTGGTTTTAAAGTTAAATTATAATATATTTTTACCATTTAATCCAATGGTGTTCATTTTAATTAATATCACTTTGATATTGGACATAAACGAGTGTCAATCATTTGATAGATATTGTTTCATAAAAACACGCTATTTGATTTGACATCGGGATTTAATTATAAAATTAATTAATGCAACTTCTATGTTATGAATTTTTTAAAATATGCATAATTTTTTAATTTGGAATATCAAATATAGCTTCGGGTGAATTTTTGGTATTTTTGGGAAAAACCTTAATTTTTGATGAATAGTGAAACCACAAAGTGGTAGTTACAAAAACTGATATTTCGTTTAAATGGAACTTTACCACTTCTGTGATTTGAATTTAAAAAATAAAAAATAAATTATTTTCATTATTAAGTAAAATTTGGTTCAATGGGATGATAATAATTTTTGATGAAAAGTAACTTTTAAGTTTTATTAATCGCGATTAAAGGTAATTAGTGTGATTTAAGGTAAAAATGATATTATAATAAAATGAAAATATCATGAAACTTGTCCTAACCCTATTGGATGAGTCATGGGCGACCAAGAAAACCCATGGGTCGATTTTTGGGACCCCATGGAGCCACCTGGGTATGATAATGACATTTATGCCTTTTATTTAAAGTAAAAGTAAAAATGACACAAACATGTATTGTTTTAATAAAACAATTTTTTTATGGGGTTATACAAGTCATATTTTTTAATATAAATAGTATTTGGAATGATAAATATATTTCCTACATTATAGTATTTTTTTATAATTTTTTGACATTAAATAATTTAAATAATTTATGACATCATGATGATGCAGCGATTACCTGATTATTTAACGATTTAAATAAAATGAAAATATAATGTAAACTCTAAGACCTAAACATGTCAAAAACCTATTGGATGTCTTGATTTCAAACTCTTATCACCTTATCCTCGAAATACATCAATTTGGGACCTTTAAAACTTGAAACACATTTTAAAATAAAGTAACATTTTATACCTTTCTAAGAGTGCCCTCCTCTCCTCTTATAAAAGGCCCCCACCTATACCACCTTACCCACACCTCTCAATCCTTTTGATCGGCCAAGATCTGATCATTTTGTCTCTCCATATCCCTCTACTTATCCTATAAGCCTTAACGTAGGTAGTAAGCTCTTCAAGAAACCCTTTTGGTTCAAACCAAAGAGAGTTACCCGATTTTAAGGCAACGTCTTCACTTGTGTTCTTTTGTTTTATTTTGCATCTCCAACCCCCTAAACACGTTTTATTCATTTATTTTTTTACAAAACCAGTATCGTCCATATACTAGGATGTTTTTATAAGAAGGATTAGAGCTGTACTTACACACACCTTCATCTAATGGTTAAAGAACATACTGTTTCTGTGGTTGGTGAATTTCTGCCTCACGAAACGATGATTGTTCAATATTCTTTTAACACCTTTAATGGTGGCCATTAAGATGTAACTATATTTATATATGACATATATTATGTTTATGTTTTCCTTATGCTTCTGTATTTTTCATTTGTGGCATACCTTTATTGTTTCCATTATGGGTAAAAGTGATATCTTCATTTTAGGAAGTGCGGACTACCGCCCCCTCAAAGTTATTTGATTCGTTAATACCATATGAGGTACGTATAAAGGATAGATTTAATGATATTATATATTATATTATACTGTAATTATAATATACCTTTATATAATTATTATTTCTTTCCATTAAAGTATGATATAGAAATGAAAGTAGCGTTCATGCGTACGTACGACTTACCGTCTCCATGAACAGTGCATTTCATTTCTTATCCCCAAATGTAATGTACTAGTATAAGTACATATATATAATGGATATATATGATGTATGTTACATATAAATTATTAATATAATTCTGGAATTAAAATATATAAATCTATCATTTAGTTTTAATTCCACTAATATGACATAGAAATGGAAGTAGCGTTCATGCGTACGTACGGCTTACCTTCTCCATGAACGGTGCATTTCATTTCGTACCTCTAAATTATTATGTAATATTATAAATTCATATATATACTGGATATATATGATATATATGGCATCTACATCATGAATATAATTCTTGAGATAATGGATATTTGACTATGTGAACAACTTGTAAATATAAGAAGTTCACTTTTGACTCAAGTACCAAATATCGACAAAACGAACATTATTAACTTAAATGATTACATAATGTTCATAACATTGTAATCAGTGATATAAAAGGAATAATTAACTTTAAAAATGTTCTTAAGCAAGTATAAATTAACTCAAGTTTATTATTCAGGACATTAAAGAACGATCGAGTCAAGTCGGACCCGAGGTAAGGGACCTCGTCTCAATATCCTTTCATTAAGGCATATTTTGTTTTATACAAACTTTCTTTTATATGGTGTATAAAACCCTTTTACATTGACTTTTATTCAAAAGGAAACTTTTTATACGTAGCATTTTACTAAACGACAAAAGGGAATGTTTTTGTCGTACGTATGCGGCGACAACGACCTTTTCCGCCACCGTGAGTATTATTTGGTCTTTGGATTCCTCAATAAGCCATAATGTTTTTAAAATGAAATAAATACCACATACTGTTTTATGTATTTTGGTATTAAAAAGGGATTTTATGATGATTTTTTATGTCAATATATTTAAGTGATATATTGTGATTGAAACGTGGAAATGTTTTCTTTCCTTTATAATTTTTATGATTTTATAATGGTACTTGGACATTTGACGGGTTGTTACGTGATAAACCATATGACGGGTGGTGCCATGAATACCAGGACGGGTGGTTACGTTATAACCTCCAATTCATTGGGTATGGAAGTCGGCCGTATGGCTATTCCATTATGTGATATGTGTGGAAGTCGACCGTATGGTTATTCCATTTAAGTATGTTTATGTCCTAAGTTACATTATTATATTATGTGTTCTCTATAAGGGTTTTATGGTAATCGTTTTGTTGAAAAAGGGTAAGTAATGATATTTTATTCAGTGAGGAGTAATTACTACTACATAAAGGTGAAAAGTATTACTTTGATAAAGTATTCATGGTTTTACTTGTTGTTTTGAAAAACTAACAGTTTTCCTTCTTTGTGTATACCTTACTGAGATTTTTATGCTCACCCCAAGTTTTTTTGAAATTTTTTTCACAGGACTTAATGTGTAATAGGGTCAAGGATGGGATCAAGGAAAATTCATGCTATCTAAAACATGGAACTATACATGTTTTCTTTTTAAGAGTTGTTATTTTATGAAAACTTAGTAGAAGTTTATACTTTTAAATCTTTTGAGATGTAATAGTTATGTCCTAATTCTCTAAAACTCTAAACCTAAAAAGATCCTCAATGTGAATTATTCATTTAATTCAATATTAAGTAAGGTTTAAGGAAAGGTCCTTATAGTTGGTATCAGAGGTTGGTTTAGAAAACTTTATGAGTTAGGGTATTGTTAAATTAATGTCCATAAATTAATTTAAGGTTAAATTGAAATGATATAGCATTTGCCGATTACCATGTTGCTTTGCCTAAGATATTTCTATGTTAGGAATCATTTTTCATAGAGGAAATAGAGCATCTTTTCTAGGAAGGCGTGCAGAAGGAAATGACCTTCCAAATCAGAATCCTGAGATGGTCAGAACCAGAATTGAACAGTTTTTTTGTAGTGATGGAACAATTGACTCAGGCTATGAATGGTGGTGGTATCAATGCATGAGATCAGCCAGATCAACCACAGAGAAACATGTCAGTGGTCGAACATAGCATGAGGCAACATCCCCCATCATTCAGAGGCTCATCTGACCCTGTGCTAGCTGAAGGGTGGATTAAAGCACTGGAGATGATTTTGGATGTCATGGGGTGTTCAGAACATCAAAAGATTAGTCTTTCTATTTACCGTTTTGAAGGTGAAGCAGATCAGTGGTGGTCGATGGTGAAAAATATCAGGGATAGGGATGAGATTGATGACATTTTGGTTTTTTCTAAAAGTAAAGAGCATGAATGTCATTTAAGGGTTATCTTGCAAACCATAAGAGAAAAGAAAATGTATGGAAAATTCAGAAAGTGTGAGTTTTAGTTACAAAAAATTTCTTTCCTTGGTCACATTGTTTCAAAAAATGGCATATCTGTTGATCCTGCTAAAAAAAGTTGTTGAAGAATGGCCAGGACCCACAAATGTAACTGAGATCTATAGTTTTCTTGGTTTGTCAGGTTACTACCGAAGGTTTGTCAATTTTTTTTCACGGTTATCTATTCCAATGACTAATCTAACTCGGAAGGGTGTTAAGTTTATCTAGAGAAAAGAATGTGATGATTGTTTTCAGGAGTTGAAAAGAAGATTGGTGAATGCTCCAATTTCAACACTTCCTTCCAGGAATGGTGAGTTTGTTATCTACAGTGATGCTTCATTGAAAGGACTTGGTTTCATCCTAATGCAGAATGATCAGGTAATTGCCTATGCTTCATAGTAGTTGAAAATTCATGTGGTAAATTACCCTACACTTGATTTGTAATTAGCTTATATTGTTTTCGCTTTAAAAATTTGGAGGCATAATTTGTATGGAGTGAAGTGTGAAATATATACTGATCACAAAAGTTTAAAGTATATATTCACTCAGAAAGAATTGAACATAAGACAGATGAGATGGATCGAATTAATCAAGGATTATGATTGTACAATTTGTTACCATCTAGGAAAAGCAAATAAAGTGGCAGATGCTTTGATTCGAAAAAGTAATGCTTCATTAACAATGTTGAAATTAGAACGTGATCCTTTGGTTAAGTATTTGATGAACTTTGGCATAGAAGTTGTTGGTTCAAGAAGTTCTTCTGTTTTGTTTCAGGTATCAGTGATATTATCTCTATCAGACAGAATTAAGAAAGCACAGAAGCAAGACAGCGAGTTGCAGAAAAAGGTAGAACTGGTTCAGAAGGGTAAGTTGCCAGAATTTAACATTGATAATGACTATGTTTTGAGGTTTGGGAAGAGATTATGTGTGCCTAGTGATTCACAGTTGAAGAATGAGTTTTTATGTGAGGCTCATAGTTCCTCGTTTTCAGTTCATCCTCGTAGTACTAAGATGTACAAAGATCTGCGAGAGTATTATTGGTGGGATGGAATGAAAAGAGATATTGCTGATTTTAATGTGAAGTTTTTGACTTGTCAGTAGGTTAAAGAAGAGCGGTAGTTACTGAAAGGGATGCTTCATCCATTACCAGTGCCAGAGTAGAAATGGAAAAATATATCCATGGACTTTGTTGTGTAATTATCGAAGACATCTCAAGGTAATAATGAAATTTGGGTTATTGTTGATCGCTTGACTAAATCTGCTCATTTCCTTCCTATTTGAGATACTTTCTCTCTAGATAAACTTTCTCAATTGTATCTTAAAGAGATAGTCAGGTTGCATGGAGTTCCCTTATCCATTGTATCTGATCGTGATCCCAGGATTACTTCTAACTTTTGGAAGGTCCTTCAAAAGTCATTGGGTACTAAATTAAATTTTAATACAGCTTTTCATCCGCAATGAGAAGGGCAGTCAGAACGAATAATTCAGTCTTCAGAGGATATTCTATGTGCTTGTTCTATGGATTATTAGGGAAGTTGGGACCAACATCATTCTTTGGTTGAATTTTCATATAATAACAGTTTTCATTCTAGTATACAGATGGCTCCGTTTGAGGCATTATATGGGAAGCGGTGTCGAAATCCGGATTTTTGGGATGCAGTAGGTGAAAGGAAGCCGATGGGACCAGAATTGGTATAAGAGATGGCATAAAAAGTTCAGTTGATTCAGAAACACATGAGAACAACTCAGAGCAGACAGAAAAGTTATGCGGATAATCAGAGGAAGGATCTATCTTTCGAGGTAGGTGATCATATTTTTCTCAAAGTTTCACCAAGTAAAAGTGTGATGCGATTTGGTAAGAAAGGAAAGATGAGTCCAAGGTTCATTGGACCATATGAAATTCTGGAGGAAGTTGGATCAGTTGCTTATCGAGTGGAATTACCTCCGAGTTTATCTCAGGTACACAATGTTTTTCATGTTTCGATGTTGAGAAAGTATATGCCAGATCCATATAATGTTTTGAGCCCAGAGGTAGTTCAGTTGGAAGAGAATATATCTTATGAGGAACTACCGGTTCAGATTCTTGACCATAGAGAGCAAGTGTTGCGGAATAAGGTAATTTACCAGGTAAAGGTTTTATAGAAAAACCATATGGTCTAAGAGGAATCCTGGGAATCTGAAAATGCTATGAGGGATAAATACCCCAACTTATTTTGAAAAGTGAATAAAATTGCGAGGACGCAATTCTCAAAAGGGGGGAAGGATGTAACATCCCAAGTAAGTAATGAATAATAGATATTCTTATCTATGTCTATTTATGAATTATATAGTGTTTTAGAGGCTTAAAATGAGAATAAATCTCATCTTAAGCATGAAATACTCTAATATTTTTAAAGATTGTTTTACCACCTTTTGATGGCGAACAATTTTTAAATCTAACTATTGACAATTTTATAATATATATTGGTCAAAATAAACTTATTCTTTAAGATAGGGACATTGAAATGTTCTTTGGATAAATTTCTGGTATTTTTCTGATAATGTTCATTTTTTAATGAATAGTGAAAAGTGTTGTATTTTAATTCCAAATCTCTTTTTAATCTAATTTATTTATATAGTTAGATTATATTTTTAATTGGTTTTAAAGTGAAATTAGAATATATTTTTACCATTTAATCCAATGGTGGTCATTGTAATTAATATCACTTTGATATTGGACATAAACGAGTGTCAATCATTTGATAGATATTATTTCTTAAAAACACGCTATTTGATTTGACAACGGGATTTAATTATAAAATTAATTAATGAAACTTCTATGTTATGAATATGGTAAAATATACATCATTTTTTAATTCAGAATATCAAATATAGCTTAGAGTGAATTTTTGGTAGTTTTCGGGAAAACCTAAATTTTTGATGAATAGTGAAACCACAAAGTGGTAGTTACAAAAACTGATTTTTAATTTAAATGGGACTTTAACACTTCTATGAATTGAATTTAAAAAATCCAATATAAATGATTTTAGTTATTAAGTAAAATTTTGTTCAATGGGATGAAAATAATTTTTGATAAAAAGTAACTTTTAAGTTTTATTAATCGCTATTAAAGGTAATTATTGTGATTTAAGGTAAAATGATATTATAATAAAATGAAAATATCTTTAAACTTTTCCTAACCCTATTGGATGAGTCATGACCGACTAAGAAAACCCATGAATATATTTTTGGGACCCCACGGAGCCACTTGGGTAAGATAATGACATTTATGCCTTTTATTTAAAGTAAATGTAAAAATGATAAAAACATGTATTGTTTTACTAAAACAACATTTACATGGGGTTATACAAGCCAGATTTTTTTCTATAAAATACTCTTTGGAAAGCTAAAACGATTTCCTAAATCATAGTATTTTTTTTAAATTTTTAGACATTAAATAAATTAAATTATTTATGACATCATGTTGATGCAACAATTACCTCATTATTTAACGATTTAAATAAAATGAAAAGATAATGTAAAATCTAAGACCTAAACATGTCAAAAACCTATTGGATGGGTGTATTTAGAACTCTTATCACCTTATCCTCGAAATACATCAATTTTGGACCTTTAAAATCTAAAACACATTTGAAAATAAAGTAACATTTTATACCTTTCCAAGAGTTCCCTCCTCTCCTCTTATAAAAGGCCCCCGACTCTAACACCATACCCACACCTCTCAAGCCTTTGGCTCGGCCATTCTCTGATCATTTTGACTCTCCAAATCCCTCTCCTCATCCTAGAAGCCTTAACTTAGGCAGGAAGCTCTTCAAGAAACCCTTTTGGTTCAAACCAAAGGGAGTTACCCGATTTTAAGGTAACGTCTTCACTTGTGATCTTTTGTTTTATTTTGCTTCTCCAACCCCCTAAAATCTTTTTATTAATTTATTTTGTAACAACACCAGTATCTTCCATATACTAGTATGTTTTTATAAGAAGGATTCTAGCTACACTTACACACACCTTTATCTAATGGTTAAAGAACATACTGTTTCTGTGGTTGGTGAATTTATGCCTCACGAAACGATGATTGTTCAATCTTCTTTTAACACCTTTAATGGTGGCCATTAAGATGTCACTCTATTTATATATGATATATATTATGATTATTTTTACTTATGATTCTTTATTTTTAATTTGTGGCATACCTTTTTGGGTTCCATTATGGGTAAACGTGATATCTTCATTTTAGGAAGTGTGGACTACCGCCCACTCAAATTGATTTGATTTGTTAATACCATATGTGGTACGTATAAAAGATAGATTTAATGATATTATATATGATATTATACTTCAATTATAATATACCTTTATATAATTATTATTTCTTTCCATTAAAGTATGAGATACAAATGAAAGAAGCGTTCATGCGTACGTACGGCTTACCGTCTCCATGAACGGTGCATTTCATTTCTTATCCCCAAATGTAATGTACTATTATAAATACATATATATAATAGATATATATGATGTATGTTAAATATAAATTATTAATATAATTCTTGAATTAAAATATAAAAATCTCTAATTTAGTTTTAATTCCATTAATATGACATAGAAATGGAAGTAGCGTTCATTCGTACGTGCGACTTACCGTCTCCATGAACGGTGCATTTCATTTCTTACCTATAAATGATTATGTAATGTTATAAATTTATGTATATACTGGATATATATGATATATATGGCATCTAAATCATGAATATAATTCTTGAGATAATGGATATTTGACTACGTGAACAACTTTTAAATATAAGAAGTTCACTTTTGACTCAAGTACCAAATATCGACAAAACGACCGTTATTAACATAAATGATTACATAATGTTTATAACATGGTAATAAGTGATATAAAAGGAATAATGAACTTGAAAAATGTTCTTAATCAAGTAGAAATTAACTCATGTTTATTAGTCAGGACATTAAATAATGATCGAGTCAAGTTGGACCCGAGGTAAGGGACCTCGTCTCAATCTCCTTTCATTGAGGAATATTTTGTTTTATACACAACATTCCTTTATATGGTGTATAAAAATATTTTACTTTGACTTTTATTCAAAAGGAATCTATTTATATGTAGCATTTTACTAAACTACCAAAGGGAATGTTTTTGTCTTATGTATGCGGCGACAACGACCTTTTCCGCCGCCGTTAGTATTATTTGGTCTTTGGCTTCCTCAACAAGCCATAATGTTTTTAAAATGAGATAAATACCATATACTATTTTATGTATTTTGGTATTAAAAAGGGTTTTTATAATTATTTTTTTATGTCAATATATTTAAGTGATATATTGTGATTGAAACATGGAAATGGTTTCTTTCCTTTATAAATGTTATGATTTTATAATGGTACTTGGACATTTGATGGGTGGTTACGTGATAAACCATTTGACGGGTGGTGCAGTGAATACCAGGATGGGTGGTTACGTTATAACCTCCAATGCATTGGGTATGTAAGTCGGTTGTATGGCTATTCCATTAAGGGATATGTGTGGAAGTCAACCATATGGTTATTCCATTTAAGTATGTTTATGTCCTAAGTTACCTTATTATGTTATATGTTCTTTATATGGGTTTTATGGTAATATTTTGGTTACAAAAGGGTAAGTAATGATATTTTATTCAGTGAGGAGTATTTACTACTCCATAAAGGTGAAATGTATTACTTTGATAAAGTATTCATGGTTTTACTTGTTGTTTTGAAAAACTAACACTTTTCCTTCTTTGTGTATCCCTTAGTGAGCTTTTTATGCTCACCCCATGTTTTTTTGAAATGTCTTTCACAGGACTTAATATGGAATAGTTTCAATGATGGGATCAAGGAAAAGTCATGCTATCTTAAATATGGAAGTAGACATGTTTTTTTAAGAGTTTTTATTTTATGAAAACTTAGTAGAAGTGTATACTTTGCAATCTTTTGAGATGTAATAGTTATGTTATAATTATCTAAAACTCTAAACCTGAAAAGATCCTCAATGTGAATTATTTATTTAATTCATTATTAAGTAAGGTTTAATTCCGGGGCCTTATAGGTTGGCCGATCCAAAGGCCTTTTAATGTGTGAATTAGAGATAAGGGGGAGTGCCCTTTTATAAGAGGGGTGAAGGGAACTTTAGGAAAAGCTTGAAATATTATTTTATAATAAATTCATATTCAATTTATAATGGATCGAAAGTGTATTTTTTAATGTTTAATGAGGGGATATGTTGAAAACCACTAAACCAATAGGTTTTAGACATGTTTGGCTCACTATATGATCTTTATCTTATTTATTTAACTCTTAGTTAAATTGTTTGACATTTACCATGTCTCTTTGTATTTTTATATTATATAGTTAATTAACATACTCTATACTTCAAAGAGACCCCCAAGTGGTACATTAATGATAAAAATATCATTATATAAGTCCTGTGGCCGAAACTTATATTTTTAAGAATAGAATATCATTTAATAATATAATCATTGTTTTAAAAACTTCTTTATGTCAATTTTAACACTATTTAATAATTTATTTTTTTAAATTCTTAAAAAATATTTTAATTCAAAAAAAATTAATTTAAGTAATACTAACATGACATATTCACCAATAAAATTTGTGTATGTCATAAAAACTTTCAAATTCTATTTATTTTAACATTTATAATACGAATTATTTGATTTTTTCATTAATAAGGAAAATACTGCATCATTATTGTGTCATAAATAAATTTAATTATTCAATGTCAAAAAATTATAAATAAAATACCAATATGTAGGAAATATTTTTATATTTCTAATGAATATTTATAGTTGAAAATATAACATATATAACCCTAAGTAAAAATTGTTTTTCTAAAAGATATATGCTTATGTTATTTTTGTATTTACTTTATCTTAATTAATATAAAGTGTCATTATCACTTCAAAGTGGATTAATGGGGTCCCAAAATCGACCCAAAGACTCCCATTGTCGAATATGTATCAAACAATAGGATTAGGACACGTTTTAGGTCAATTTAATATTATTATAATATTTTTTTACCCTTATTTACCAGATTTACCATTTAACCATGGTAAATAAAATATTTACCGATGAAATTATTCAAAATTTATAAAAAAAAAAGTTACATATTTACATAATTTGGACCAAATAATTCCAAATATGGAATCCATTTTTTAAATTTAAAACACCGAAGTGGCAGAAATTAATTTAAAATTAATTCCCGTGGTCAAAACAAAAAGCGTGTTTTTATGAAATAATAACTACCAAAAGATTGACACTTGTTTATATCAAATTTTAAAGTGAAATTACTTAAAATGAACATAATTGGATTAAATGGTAAAAATATAATCTATTTATACTTCCAAACAATTAAAATGTTTAATTTAGCACTATAAATTATTTTGATTAAAAAAGTTGTTTACAGTTAAAATATAGTATTTTTCACTATTCACCCAAATATGAAAGCTATCATAAAAACACCAAAAATATATTAAAACCAGATTCTTACATCCCAATTCTAAAGAATAAGTTTATTTTCTCAAATATAATATATAAAAGTTTCAAATATGGTATTTAAAAAGGGTTCATCATTAAAAGGTGGTAAAAGTGCATTTTTTGAAATAAATACTTCTTTTATCTGAAAAAATGAATTAGTTCTTACATTATGTCTAATAAAATAATAATATGGATAATAAAATAATAAGGATTATATATAGTTCAATATTCAGTTAATACTATTCATAATCTCTTTTGAATGACTAGTTTGGTAATCTGGTGATGCGCTCGAACCCAGAGTTGCTTGTATTGCAAGTTATTGAATTACTTTGAAAAAATAACACACTATGAAATTTTGGGGTGTTACAGTTTTCAGTAAGATGGATTAGTTACTCAGAGAAGTAACTTGATATACTTGCACTAGTGTGGTAGTCTAGGACATATTCATTTCTAGATTCTATGGCCACATTGGGAGTGATGAGCTCACAGTTGGATGGGTCACTTGTAGAGGTATTGTTGAAACCCTCAACCTACACGAAGTAACTGTGGATACATGAATAGTCATAAAACAAGGAGGAGTTCATCTAGACTATGTAAGTATAATTTATGGAGTTGTACTAGATGTGGTAGCTGAGGTAGTTAAATTGTTAGTTCTGGAAAAAAATGCTTGTATCCACAGAATGTTGTAGCTTAGGGGACTCAAACCTCCGCACAAGGAAGCAGGAAATGATAGTTTCATAATGTTAAGCCAATACTTGTGCATAAAAAGTCTAGGCTATAAATAGTCATAATTATTATTTTTTTATCTTATATTATTTGTAGTAACTTATTTTATTTTGGTTCCTCTAATTATTTTACATCTACTCAACTTGTGAATGGGTTGTGTTTAGTCATGGAATTCTGGAGTGAAGTTATGATAATCTATACATAGTTGGGATTAAAATAGAGTAACATATATTTATTAATTGGGTGCTCCCTCATGTTTGGGGAGTATCATTTAACTTGGAATATTTACATACTTTAAATGTCAGGTTTTGAATTTTTATTGTGTTTGGATTGACTAGTAGAATAATAAGACGACATAGAATGGTTCCACTAGAGAGAGACTTTTACGTCTCCTTGGGGTGAAAATTTTGTTCATGAGGGAGATTTTGATATCAAGGTAGGTTTTTTAGGGCCAATTCATCTAAAACTAGGGGAGCTCACTCCCCATGATTCAAGACTTTTGTTGGATGATGGGGGTAGGAAGAATAATGTCTTTCGAAACATAGCAGATCAGTTCAAGGACTTTTTTAATGGTGACTTATCTGGGAATCCATCTATGTGAGATATAGATTTTAATATTGGGATCATGTATAGAGTTGGGATGGTTTCTATTCCCCCTATATAATAGAACCAACCTATATTCATGAAAATAAGACTCGACTAGAATATTTGATTTCTAAGGGGTTTATCCATCCGATTATGTCTCATTGTGTTTCTTAATACTTATTTTCTATGAAGGAAGATAGAAACTTTAACATATATATTTATTACCAGAATTTGATCTAGATTATAGTGAGGAATCAATATCCTATACCTCATATCAATAATCTCTTTGAATAGCTAATAGGAGCTTGTGTTTTCCCAAAAATTGACTTTTAATATGGGTATCATCAGTTGATAGTTTGACATTATGATATAGAACATGCTACTTTTAGAAATAAATGTGGCCTATATGAGTTTTTTGTGATACCATTTGGGATAAAGAACGTTCCTTTAGTATTTATGGCCACAATGAAACAAATTTTCCACCCGTACCAAGATCAGTTTATAGTAGTTCTTTTGGATGGAATCTTGGTGTAATCCAAGAATCATGATGATCATTACCACCATATTGACATCATGCTAAGTGCACTGAGAGAGTATCAGCTATATTCTAATCTATATATGTGTTAATTACTGATCAACCAAATATATTTATTGGGTTACATCATCTTAGATAGAGGTTTTGATAATTGATATAGATAAGGTTAAGACATTGGTTTCATTGGATCAACCTAATAATTTTTTATATTTTTAGATGTATGGGTTTAATAGGATATTTTAGTAGGTTCATCAAGGAAAATTCCAACATGGAAGCACTATTTTCTAGATTAACTAATAAGGGAGTTATGTTTGAGTGGTCTAGATCATGTGATAATTTTTTCCGTGTGTTAAAGAAGAATTTCACAATCGCACCAATCATGATCCTACCCAATCCATGGGAGGAGTATACTATATTTTTTTGATTCAACCGAGCATATTATTGGAGAAATGTCAATACATGTGGTATTTAGTTATGGATTATTGAACATTGAAATTTAAGATAAATGAAAATAACTACCCTACACATGGTTTTGAGTTAGCAATAGTGGTTTATTATTTCCTTTTTTTTCTACGTTGTGTATTGGTTTAAAAGATTACTATGTATACCTACCTCAAGAGCTTGAATTATATCTTTTTTTAGTGGGATTTAAATCAAAGGTATTGTAGGTGGGTTGCATATATGAAATCATTTGATTTTTGGCTAGAATATATTCTTCAGAAGGGAAATTTTTTTTTGATGATTTGAGTAGGAAAACACATACCTAGACCATTCAAAAGTTTAGCTCCGACAAGAAGATGATGAATTTCCATGGAAATATACATGTAGTTGTTTTGGAGGGATAGTAGAAGATGTCTGTCATATCTATATCAGTTGGATCCACAATATTGAGCTGGATTCTAGAGAGGAAGTATGAGGGTCTAGAGTGTTTTCCTTGATAGAAATCCTTGATGGTAGGGATTCACCATCCAACCGGACCATAAATGTGGGTGAGATATTATATTTCAAGAACTATATTGTTGTGACTTCTTTTATGTGAGAGGATCTGATGTACGAATTTCATTCCTTAAAGTGAGAGGTAGGTCATAGTTTGGCCAAAATGTGGCATGGCCTATATTGACAATATCAGTGGCGGGGCATAAAAAAGGAGATCTCATGGTTCATGGAATGATACTACACCTATCAATAGATGATTCCTGAGAATAAACGACCCAATGGTTTACCATAGTCGTTTCCCATTCTAGAATGGAAATGGGTTGAATTTATCAAGAAAATTGTGGTAGGTCTCCTGAGGACACCTCAAATAAAAGATTCTATTTGGGTAAATTTGGACTAACTAATTAATGTATCACATTTCATGCAAATTAGGGAGACCATTTCAGTGGATAAGTTGGGATACATCTACATTTAGGGGATATTACATCTTCAATGAGCTCTAGATAGAATAGTTTCAGACAATGCCTCATCTTTCACTTGAAACATATATTAGTAACACCAAAAATCCTTGGGTACCCATGTGTTTATTATTATGGATTTTTACCCCTACAAATATGGGTAAAAAAATGTACCATATAGGTTTAGGAGGATATGAAACATGGATGTGTTTTAGACTTTGTTGGGTCTTTGGAGAAGAACCTATTACTCTTTAAGTTTTCCTATAAAAAAAGTTATTAGATAGAATAGTTTCAGACAATGCCTCATCTTCAATGATCTATGTTGATGATGTTGAGTTTGAGACTGTTTTTTCCTTTGAGGAGCATCTAAAACATGTTGTGGATCTCTATTATAAATGGTTATAAAGAAATATCATGATGATAGTAAGACTATTCTGGAAACAGGTTCATGTTCAAGTGGTAAAATGGAAGAGATAAGTAGATATGCGGGCTCGGTGTCCTGGTCTATTTACCTTATAATCGTAGAGACTCTTGGGGGTACAACTCGAGGAAGAGATGTTATAAGGTGGGGAGATTTTATGATATCATTATTTTTCAAGGTACATTCCCTTTTGAGTTTTTTTCTAGGATTAGATAGGGATTCATTTTGGTTTGGAAGGCTTTGCAGGTAGTTTGATCATCTATGTAAAATTTTTGGGTTGGAAAATAGTCTAAATTTTTTTACAGGTTATGTAATATTAATTCAGGATAAAATTATCTAAGGTGAAGGGGTTTTCAGCATAAAACATTAAAAATAATTACATGATGTGTAATGGAATTACAGATTGTGTAATTCCCCAACGATAACATTAAAATGTGACTTTTGGTTCATTTTGGTTTAATTAATTAATACAACCTTCCATCTATCAACCCAATGGAATCTCTTAGAGGTTTTTGAATGATTAATTCATCTTCAATCATCATAGATTGGTGTCTAATACTCAGTAAGAATTCCTTCTTTGGTTTACATCAAAAACTCCTTATTTCAATGGAGAGTTTGACCCATTTTATAGTTATTGGTTTTGTGGGTTGATCTTGAGGTTAGGTGTTGACTCTTGATCTTCTTATCAATTGTGTTTTCAGCCGTTCAACATCAATGGGGGATCAAAAACCATGGGGTGCAGGTACTGTAGTAGTACTGTAGCGGTACTGTAGTAGAGGTGGTACTGTTGATCGGTGGGTACTATAGTGGCGGCAGGGTACTATAGCGGTGGAAGGATACTGTAGCGGTGGCGGGTACTGTAGCAGCTAGGTTACTATTTACATAATGGCCCTTACACCAAAAATTTGGGCCTACGGGCTATGTATTGGCCTGCATACCCCCTGGGCCTTCGGGCTATGCAATGGGTCTCCCCTTACCCAGTTAAAAAATGGTCTTAGCTTTGCATTAATAATAAAACGAGGCTTTGGCCCCAACCATTGAAAAAAATGTAATTGTGAAACATCAATTTCCACACTTGGAAATCACATCAAGAATTTGATAAATTAATTTCTTAATTAACTATTGGAATCGTGGAATTTGATGGATTTGTGTGATTATGAAATTGGTTGATTATGTGATATTGAAATTGATGAATAATTAGAATTATTAAATTGGCGATTAAAGGAATTTTGTACTGATATACACCCTCATGGTGATCTTATAAGATGAAAAGGATGAATTTTAATTTTTTCATCCTTGATAAATGATGTTGTGTAATGGGTGAATAATGAATTGTGATGATTAATGATAAATAGATGGAAATATGGAAACTTGTGATGTGATATCTATGAATGAGTTGTGGGATAGGAACTACTAATCCAAATAACCATGGGGTTCTATACTAATCCACTTGGACCCCAATATATTTTTTATATGTGTGATCAATGAGTTGTTAGATAGAGAATGCAGCACCAAATACACATGGGGTGCCGACTGCTGCATTAGGCCCCCATTGTTTGAATCTAAAATGTAAATTATTTGATTAATGATAAATAATGTTATAAAAAAATGTGATATATCTTTGGGGTCGCGCCATACTTCATCGTGAGATGAACTTGGTATTGTTGGTTTATGTGTCATCACGATGTTGAGAATTTATGTGGTTTAATAAATAAATATTTATTTTGAATTTTGTTTGATTATTTTATTTTATTTTATTGATTATACAACTGAATACGCCTTTATAGACTAGATATTTATTTAGACACTATTGGTGGTCACCAAATGTGTTATACTAAAACCCTACCTGGGCTACATGATCAGTACCCAAAATGACTTCAAGTTTACATGACATGATAAGGGAAAGAGACCTATGTTAGATGGTTGAGTTGGGGTGGAGTATGGATGAGGGATCTGAACATGGTGTCAGTACCCACATGGGAGTATTCATTGTATTTAAATTGTTTTTTTATTTTACACTTGATGCATATATGTAATGGTAGATCTACTATTATAGTTTTGGATATTGTATTACTCTTTTGGTATTATCATGTGATATGGGTATTCATTATTATGGTATGATATCTGGTTACTGTTTATAATCATTTGTATGTGGTTTAATTTATTTACTCTATTTTTATTTTTTGATAAAGAGGGTATAGTCTCCCCAATATAAATTATATCCTCACTGTTAGTTAAAAATATTTGTTATATGGTGAGGCACTCCTATTTTTACGTCACAAAACTGCACGGGGCACCGACATGTGGAACTTGAGATGGGATGTTACATAGGGTTTCCATTACATAACATTATGGAAGTATTAATTAGTGTATGTTTTATTACATAAAAGCCTTAAAAAATACAATGTTGTTCCTTTCCCTATGCCTTCTATGATGACTTTTCATAACACCTATTCACATGTAATTTGGGTGAACTTAAGTGTACTCACCAATCTATCCCTATTTCGCACAGTTTGTGTAGTATCTATTCCTTACCATGGACACTTCATGAAGCACTCAAGTTAAGGGTAAACAAACTTATAAAATTTCATATAAATATCCCCGATATTTTATATTTACCATTCCAATGTAATTATTTTTATCATCCCTTTCACAATGGTTGAAACCCATAAAATTGAAAATCAAAACCTTACAAAAAACCAATGAATGATATAGATCAGATCAGTAGGAATTCCATATTTCATTATTTAGGTCATATATTCATTTAATATAATTATTTTATTACATTTTCCTCCATTGCTTCTAAGGACCATAGGGTAATAATAATCATTTACACCATTGATAAGGAGGATTATTATCATGATAATATCAATAAAATATCTCTTAGTCTAGGATGCTCTTTTTAGATACCAGATTATTGTGTTGGTTGACACTGTCCTCTCAATGATTTATGGAGGTTTGAGATTCTTCCTTACATATAATACCCATAAATTTTCTCATTGTTGATATCATCCCCATAATTTCTCAGTGAGATAGGGATATCAATATATGGGAATCATTCAAGGTGTAAGCCCTATATCATTCCTTAAAAGGTCCTTAATACCTATAAAATTTATATCTTGGATGAATACGTATAAGCCTCAATAATTTTTTTTAATATCTCCTTTTACAAAACAAATTTCTACACTTCATGATGTTAAAATTAATGGTCTGGTCATGTGATATGATTTTAAATATTACACCTTGAACTAGGTGGGCTTAGATTCCTTTTAAAAATGATATATTGAAAACCTTGTTGAGGTTCAAACCCAACTTAAAAATTCCTATTTCCATAAGGACATACTCTTTATAAACCAAATTTTCCTACTATTATATACTCTATGAGAGATTTAAAAATTCTCTACATCATTTAATATCCTAAGATGAACCACTTTCTCATAGGATTTATATTCCTCTATGAGTTCATCACACCTTCTCATATCTAGTTATAAATAGATTGTGTAATCCAAAAAATGGTACCTCAAGTGTAATTATCACACCAATAATTAACAGTCACCTTATTCTGAGAAGTTTTGTATACATGAATTTATAATTCATAGTATTTCACATGGTCACATGACCATTAATGGAACCATAACTACGGGAAAACTGGTTTTTGCGACGAAGCAATTGCGACGGTAATATATACCGTCGCAAAAGGTCCGATGAACTACGTATTTGCGACGGGAAAAGACTCCAGTCTCAAATTGTAAATTCATTGCGACGGGAATAGGCGACCCGTCACAATAGGTTTGGTGCGGTTTGCACGCCAAAATGCGGGAAGGGTATTTGCAACGGGGACGCATCTCCGTCGCAAAAGCCCGGGGGTGGTAAATACCATTTGCGACAGGAAAAGCCACCAATCACAAATCGTATTTACCGTCACCGGGCTTTTGCGCCGGGTCCCATCGCAAATACCCTTTTAACCGCCGACTGTAATTAATGCGACGATGGTATTTGCGACGGGCCCCGTCGCAAAATCCCGGTGGTGGTGAGTATTATTTACGATGGGAAAATCCCCTCGTTGCAAATAGTATGTCGGCAGGTGGTATTTCCGACGGGACCAGTCACAAATACCCTTTTAACCGCCAACTGTTATTAATGCGGGCAAGGGTATTTGCGACGAGGCTCGTCGCAAATGCCACCATTTGCGACGGGTATCACGTATCAACTAACCCCATCGCAACTAATCTAACCTACATATACCGCCATCCGTTTTTTTTCAAATCACCCAGATCTTCATCTCCCTTTCTCTTGATTCTCCACTTTTAAGGAAAAGATTTCCGTTAGTTAAATTTTTTTATACGAGAGCAATTGGATGGCGCCAACAACTTCAGAATATCAATGCTTAAGATATTTATATTTTATTTTTTTTATATTTATTTTATTTTATTTATTAATTTTAATTTATGTTTATTAGTTGTAATAAAATTAGATTTAAATTGATTTTTATTTATATTTATTTTTAGTAAGAAATCGATATTATTAGTGATAATAATAAATAATTATTGTTAATTTGCAATAATTAGAGATTATTATAGATAATTAGCGGAATTTAGTCATAATAAGGGGTAATTTGTAATAATTAGATATAATTAGTAATAATTAGATACAATTAGTAATAATTACATATAATTTGTAATAATTAGATATAATTAGTAATAATTAGGTATAATTAGGTATAATTAGCAAAAAAATACGTATAATTAGCAATAATTAGGTATAATTAGCAATAATTAGGAATAATCAGCAGTAATTAGGTATAATCAGCAGTAATTAGGTATAATTAGCAATAATTAGGTATAATTAGCAATAATTATGAATAATTAGCAATAATTGGCAATAATTAGCAATAATTAGGAATAATTAGCAATAATTAGGAATAAATAGCAATAATTTGGAATATTTAGGAATAATTAGCAATAATAAGGAATAATTAGAAATAATTAGGAATACTTAGCAATAATTACGAATAATTATCAATAATCAGGAATAATTAGCAATAATTAGCAATAATTAGAAATAATTAGTAATAATTAGGAATAATTATCAACAATTTGGAATAATTAGCAATAATTAGCAATAATTGGGAATAATTATCAATAATTTGGAATAATTAGCAATAATTAGCAATAATTGGGAATAATTAGGAATAATTAGCAATAATTAGGAATAATTAGCAATAATTAGGAATAATTATCAATAATTAGCAATAATTAGAAATAATTAAGAATAAGTAGCAATAATTAGCAATATATAGCAATAATTAGCAATAAATAGAAATAATTTGGAATAAATAGAAATATTTAAGAATACCTAGCAATAATTAGGAATAAATAGAAATAATTATCAATAATTACCAATAATTAAAAATAATTAGCAATAATTAGGAATAATTACCAATAATTATGAATAAATTGGAATAATTGTGAATAATTACGAATAATTACTAATAAATACGAATAATTAGGAATAATTACCAATAATTACTAATAAATAAGAATAATTAGGAATAAATACCAATACTTAGTAATAATTAGGAATAATTAGCAATAATTACTAATAAATACTAATAATTAGGAATAATTAGCAATAATTAGCAATAATTTGGAATAATTATCAATAATTAGTAATAATTAGGAATAATTAGCAATAATTAGCAATAATTATGAATAATTATCAATAATTAGTAATATATATCTATAATTAGTAATAATTACTAATAAATACTAATAATTAGGAATAATTAGCAATAATTAGCAATAATTACGAATAATTATCAATAATTAGCAATAAATAGGAATAAATTGTAATAATTAGCTATAATTAGGAGTAATTATGAATAATAAGGAATAAATAGGAATAAATACGAATAATTATGAATAAATTGTAATAATTAGTAAAAAATTGTAATAATTAGTAATAAATTGTAATAATGAGTAACAAATAAAAATAATTAGTAATAAATTGTAATAAATAGTAATAATTAGTAATAAATTGTAAATATAATTATATCTAATTATTACTAATAAAAAAATTATATTATCAATATTTATGAAAAAACAATATTAATATTATTAAAATAATAAAATTTTTATAAAATATTAAAATTATTAATATTCGCAACAGGCTTTGCTCTATTTTTAATATGTTCAAATCTCAAAGGGTCTAAAATTGTCAGGTCATGTGCAATAAAAAGTTTGTGTCAGGCATGTCCAATGTAAACTCTATAATTGTCCTTGCTTGGTTGATCACCTTGCAAGTAGCGTTGCAATAGGATGACCCAAGTCATGCCCTTCACATCTATAAGAATTATCTCACATGACCCTTTACATAGACCATTCTTACTTGAAAATTTAAGGGAAAGATACTGATCACCCATCAATTTTTTAAGGGAGAATGATCTATGTAAAGGGAGAGAGATTATTCTTAAAGACAAGAACGACATTACTTTGGTCATAATATTGCAACACTACTTGTGAGTTGATCAACCATGCCAGTACAATTATACAGTTTACATTGGACATGGGTGACAAAAACTTTTTATTGTATCTGACATGAAAATTGGAAACCCTTTAAGATTTAAACATGTTAAGAATAGAGCAAAGCCTCTTGCGAATATTGATAATTTTAATATTTTATAAATTTTTTATTATTTTAATAATATTTATATTGTTTTTTCATAAATATTGATAATATAATTTTTTTATTACTAATAATTAGTAGAAGAAAACTGAATGGATAATGAAGGGAAAATTTGTAATCATCTCCACAACTATGATTACCAAATTTACTTTCATTATTCAAGAAGTTTTCACTTTTATAAGTATCGCTAAGTACTGCTAAAACAGTAATAAATTGTAAAAATTAGTAAAAATTAGTAATAAATTGCAATAATTTGAAATAATTTGTAATAATTAGTAATAATTATTAATAATTAGTAATAATTAGTATTAATTTTCAATAACTAGAAATAATTATAAATAATTAGTAATAATTAGTAATAATTAGTTAGGAACAGTTAGGAAGAACTTTTAATAAATTTTAATAAATTTTAAGAACTTGGCACAATTTTTAATGGATTGACAACACTCCTTTTTCTCGATGACTTTTCTCAATTCAACTCTCACCGAATCAAAACATTATGAAAAATGTGATTCTACAAAGACATATTCAATCTTGTATGAATGAGATTGGATATTCATTCATAGGATGATATTTTTTATAATGTTTTTAGGCGGTGACAGTTGGAAGAAGACGATTCATCGATGAAAAGGGGGTTCTTTTGTCTGACCCCTCATTTACTTGCATCTTTCTCACAATAAAATCACAATGAATAATCTATTTGATGGTACTCATATTCATTCTTGTGAATACAAGAATCAATATGCGTACCACCGACCAGATTCTTCATTTTGATTTCACTGTGAGAAAGATGCAAGTAAATGAGCAGTCAGACAAAATGGTAGTCGTCAATCCACTGGAAATTGTGTCACCCTTAATTAATGGTAATTATTAAGAAGTAGTTGTAATTATTTATCTTATTTTTTATGATAGTGTTTTCATAATTTTAAATTATTCAAAAACAGTGATGATTTTATATTTTATGTAGAAAATTATGGAACAAGGAAGTCAACACCAATCATTATTAGATGATCGCGCCTGGATAAGTCATCACAGAAATCCAAATGATTCTGGTTTAAATTATGTATATATTGAGTTGTTGAAACTTTCTTATCATTTTCATCATCAAAACCAGAATATGTTTCAGAAGGCACAATTAAGTGTCCTTGTAAAAAATATGCTCTGAGAACGTTTGACACAGTTGACAAGGTCAGGGGACATCTCTTGCGGTTTGGTTTTCGACCGGATTGTGTTTTTTGGTATCAAAATAGTGAACAATGTTTCAGAGAAGATCCTAATAACTTGATTCCAGATCCATCACAGTTTCAGAATTTAGTACATGAAGTCGCAGGTCCATCTATACAACGAACTGAAACTCATGATGATATTGATTTAACTCCTGAGTTGGCACCATTCAAATTTTATGATTTGTTGAGGTCTGCTGAGGATGCATTATATCCTGGTTGCAAGATAATAAAATTTTATGCTGTTGCAAAATTTATGGCTATTAAATTAGATAATGCAGTGTCAAACAACTTTTTTGATCAGATATTTTCTTTGGTTAAAACAATGTTACCTGAAGGAAATGTGTTTCTTGCAAATTACTATGAGAGTAAGAGGCTGATTCGCAATCTGGTCCTTAATTATCAGAAGATTCATGTATGTCCAAATGATTGCATCATATATTCTGGTGAAAATGATTCATTGGATTGTTGTCCCACATGTGGACAATCGAGGTATAGAGAAGCTCACCAGGGAAGTTTAAATTGATTCCAGTAAAACAGTTGAGATATTTCCCCCTTACTCCTAGGTTGCAGAATTTATTTATGTCTCAGAATACACCGTCAATGATGGCATGGAACAAAACCAAGATTTCAATTGATAGAAGCTTGAATCATCCATCTAATGGTGATTTATGGAAACATTTTGACCATCTGCATCCGTATTTTTCTATAGAAGCCAGAAACGTGCGATTGGGTCTTTCTACTGACAGTTTTTGTCTATTTGGTTCTTATGGTAGTCAGTATTCATGTTGTCATGTCTTTATAACTTCTTACAATTTTCCTCCATGGATGTTGATGAAGGATCCCTATATCTTTTAATGAATATGTGGTGAATGGTTTTTGATTTCATACACATGCATAAGGGGAATAAAAAAAACAATGAAAAGTGGAGTTTTCTTGAGAGGGTCACATCACAGAGAAACTGAAGTTGACTATTATGGAGTTTTTGATGAAATTATTGAGCTGTTTTATCTAGGACAGAATTACATAACAATGTTTAAATTTCGGTGGTTGGATACTGAGAGAGGCTTGCGTGTTCATCCGACTCATGGAATCATCGATATTAAATATAAAAGTCTTCTTGTAGTAAATGAAACATTTTTACTGGCTCAACACCAACATAAAATTTATTATGAAAAGTACTGTGCTTCTTCAAGAGACTTGAGCAATTGGTGGAGCATACTAAAAATTAAATCTCAGAAAAATCAGTTTACTCAAACTAAATGTGGTTCCACTGAAGTGGAAGGAATTGAAATTTTTTAAGAGATTTATCAAAATCCATCTGATTCACAAAGAGACGTGAATATTGATGATGAAACCCTACAATTAAGGATCGATGGTGATGAATATGTTAATGATGTTACAAATGAATTTGAAATGACTAGAGATGTTGAAACTAGAACTCATATGGATATTGATGATGATGAGGAGGAAGATTAAGACATTGAAATTCATAGCTATAGAGAAGAGGATGAAGATGAATATTGACATAGTTTAATGCTGGTAATAATCATAACTAATATATATCTATATTATATAGTTATTTTCAACTATCTTCTAACAACAATCATTTTGTGTTTTAGATGGACTCTGATATATATCGCAAGTTGCAGGAGGCTGACCTACCATTCGATGAGAATGATTTTGGATCATCTGACCCTCAACCTACTGGCGGTTCAGGGGGTACGTAGAGGGGGCACGGTCTTGCACTACTGATGATTCCTGACCCTATCTCTAAGCGATGTCCAAATCATGGTTTTGATCCACACACACTGAGGTTTGGTAACTTCTATATATTAGATATATTTCACTAATTTATTAATATATATACTAATTGTTTGATTATTTATTCAATTTTCATAGTTTTTTTCATGTAGCTATTAGATAGGGGAGCGTTATCTTGTGCAATTATTTTTCTCAGCCATGGATCACATGAGAACAGATTCTCGTTGATGTGCGATGTGACATGTTCTATCATTGGCTGGTACGTAAATAAATAATATTTATTTTGAAAATTATTTTTTTAATAACTTGATATTATAAATTATTTGTAGGGTTTATGGTATCCTATCGATGATAGCATGTGCGACGCTATCCACGCAGCGTGGCAGGTTTCTATGCGCGACCGTTTCCTTCAGTTTTTTCACAACTTGAGAAGGACATACATTATGAAAGCCAGATTTATATAATTTCACGAGTCATGTAGAGATCACCAACCAGAGTACATTTCATCTCACTTTTGTGATGGATTATGTTAACATTGGTTGGGTGGTGAATTTCAGAGGAGATCTTCAGTGGGACGACATTACTGGGGGAGACAGGAGGTGACGCATCGAGCTAGTATCCATATATTTAGTTGGCATAGAGAGAACCTGGTAAGTATATTTTTAAAATATTTTATATAACTTTAAATATATATAGTTTATTTTATATTTTTTTAGGCATTCGAGCATCCCGATATTATGGAGTTTGACCTTTATCGGAGGATGTACAGTGATACAGCCACTGGAGAGATTAGAGGTGATCACCAACGTCAGATTGTGGTTAGTATTATTCTTTCATTTTGAAAATTAACTGCATATAATATTTTAACAATTTTAATTTTAAATTGGAATTGAAGGAGTCATATGAGGCTGCGACCTCTCAGACACAGGTTAAGGGTCAGGACGAGACGACTGAAAAGATCGGTGCTTACCATTTCGATGATGCGGAATGTATGAAGGTGACTCAGTATGGTTTTGAGAAGGGTTGAGTAGTTGGTATCATCTCTCATTTGACTCATGGTACATATTTTGGTACTGATGCGATGTTAGCGTCCAGCTCGAGAGGAGCTCGTGGAGAGGAATCAAATTCTGGCTCACAGTATGAGGAGCAGTTGCAAACTAAGGATGAGATTATAGAGACTTTGCAGAAGCAGCATGAAGAGATGTGTTGGTGGTAGCAGTAGGAGGAGCAGCATCACGAGGACGAGCTGCGTCGATTGCAGCAGCGGGGACAGTAGGAGTATCATGAGAAAATGGAGTACATGCACTGCCTGACTCGTAGTTTAGGGATGGAGTTTCCTCCACATACTTCACACGAACTCCCAGTGATATCTTTTTATGTTAAAAACACTTGAATTCATGTTTTGTACTAATATGAACTATTTACAGTTCCTGTCTTTTATATTGGTGGAAATATTGCATAATTTTATTTTTTTAATATTTTATTATTTATTATTAGTATAATATTTTTTATATTAATTTATTTTACTAATAATAATAATATTTTATGATTTTTGTATATTTTTTTTAAAATATTGAAACTTTTAATAATTTTTATTATTTTATTATTTTAATAATATTAATATTAATTTTTTATTAAGCATAATTTTATTAAATATATTTTTTTAGTATTATATTTTTTAATTTTTGTTTATTTTACTAATAAGAATAATATTTTATATTTTTTTATTATTTTTATATTAATAATATAATTTTTCATTAATCATAATAATATTATTAATTTTTAATTAATTTTAGTTTTTGTGATGGGGTCTTTTGTGACAGGGTCCCATCGCAAATAAGTGAAATATATATTTTTTAAGAATAATATTTGCGATGGGACAGCGGGCCCGTCACAATTAGTATTTGAGATGGGCTCATCGCAAAAGGTTTTTGGGTATATAATGTATATAATCAGAATGCTATTTGCGACGGGTAATTTCCTCGTCGCAAAAACTAATTGTGAAGGGCCCATCGCAAATGGATTTTTGGGTATATAATGTATATGATCGGGAGGTTTTTATGATGGGCCCATCACAAAAAATATCTGTTGCGACGTCGTTTTTTGCAACGGGCTATTTGCGACGGGGGCCCGTCGCAAAAGGCTATTTATGACGGGATCCCGTGGAAAATAGCCTTTTGAAAAAAATGGGAATTCCACTAGTGCATGATGGTCCTTATCGCATGACCTTAATATATATGATGTCTCATATAGCAACCCAAGATTCTCATACATGGATATTACACCATTTAGATGATTTTTATTCACATTACAAAAGTAAATTCCCTGGGTCTATAATAGTGTAATGTCATTGGGTACTTGGAACAAAATCTTCTAACTTGGTGAATGATATTCAAAATTTCCCAAAAATATATTCCCATTTAGTACTCCTATTTAAAAAATATCTTCATAACCAGGGGAAATGAAACATAATAAAAGGTGAGCTAATATACCCTATAAGGGAAAATAAAAGATAAATGTAAGCATAACATAAACATTAGTTTATGAGAACATGATAATAAATCTTAAGATCATACCTTGAATATCAAAGATCATTCACATGAGTCAGGGTACAAATATTTGAAGATCACAAGTCATGAATAATAATGGAATCAATAGTGTAATCCATGAGATCATAATATAGGAAAAAGACAAAGAATTGTGTCATACAAATCAAAATATAAATTGATTTACAAAGTATCAAAGGATCAAAACGATGGATATCTTAGTGGAATGGGTTCACTCCCTAGACCATCTTAATGATCAAGTCTCACTCCCAATACCATCTTATTAGTGAAGTTTCTCTCCCAAGACTATATTAGCAGCCAAGGTTCAATTCCAAGACAACCATTTAATACAAAGTCTCTTACTGACTAAGGTTCACTCCCCATTCCAACCATGTATATCTCAAGTGATATAATGATTCTCCTAATTAATTTGACCACTGTATTGATGCACCCATCATATAATCAATAATTATCTCACCTGACACTATCTAGAATGCCCCATTGTATATGTTTTTACAAGATTACCTGGTGTTATATGGGATTTCCCATCAAGTAAACTATAATAGGATTCCACATATCCATATGAGATTCCCCATTGTATAAGATATAATGGGATTTCTCAGATCTATCTACACTGCACCATCTTATAAGCTATTTTTAAGAACCAATATTTGAAAAATTACAAATAGCATTTGTATCACCATAAAAACTAATAAAAATCCATTACTATTTCATAACATAATTAACACTAGTAAAATCTACTAGTTTCATGTAAATCTCCCTAAAACATGTTTAATCCTTAAGAAATAAAAGTGTTTCATAATGATCCCTTTGGGACATGAATGACCTATATAAAATAAATGGGCTCTACAAACATGACATCATCAAAAATTAAACCATTCCGAGAAATAATTTAGATGATATCCTGGGATCATATCCCCCAAAATGAATAGGTAAAAATGATGTATGTAATCTTAGATTGAAAATAATTTTTAAAGGATCATTTATAACATTTCCTTAATAATATATCCTTTCCACTTTGATAAAGGATTTTTTAAACCATAAATCATTTTGAAAACCTTGTTCAATGGAAATAACCTTGAAAACTTATGAAGGAAGAATTGAAAATAATTTAATATTATTATTAATACATATACCATTTTAAAATATATTTTCAGTGAAAATTATCTCAAAATATCATTCATAAAATATTTTAAACCATTAATAGGAAACATTGTTTTGAAAGAAAATTTATTTCTGACTAAAGAGTGAAATAAAGTCGATTTCTATTAAAAACATTTTCATAATTATATTTTGTAATAAAAGTGAAAAAATGGGACCATAACATTAATACATAACAAATAAATAAATAATGATATAATTAAAGATAATTATTGATATATGGATCATAATAGTTTACAAATGGAATCATAATCACAAATAGTCCTGATAAATAATGAGATTGTAGTAATAAAATCTTGCTACCTTGGTAACTTTGAATCATAATATCCATGTAATAATAAAATTACATGACTCATAAAATATAATTAAAATAATTATATTTATGATACAACATGTCAAAAGGTAATTATATACACATCATAAAAGAATATAGGGGCATAACATAACATGTGTCTCAAAAACTGAAAATTATAACAAAATCCACTTACAGATTTGTTAAATATTTTACCATATACCCCATGATAGTTTATCATAAAATGTACATTTAAATAAAAATATATTTTAGTATAATAATCATAAAATACATTCATGGGATTTATATATACCAAATATATGAAAGTGGTGGTGGATATGGCATCTTTCTCACAAACGTATAATGTGAGGCGGAAATACCTTACCTTAAGTATTGACACACATTTTACTTGATCAGACACAATGTATAATAAATATAAATTAATTATAAATATATAATAGAAACATATTAATATATAATAGCATGTATTATTTACTTATGAATGTATATTACTAGTTTATTAACAATTCGATGTTAATGTTTTTTTTTCGGGTAATAACTGCTTTGTAATTCGTACATGTTTTGAATTATTTTTCTTTAGAATCATACATAGATCATTATTTAATCATATATAGAATTATAACAATGATATAAATATCATATATATTTACTATATATTTATTTATAATAACCAAAAAAATCTAGTGATGGGAAATGAAATACATCGTTCATATAGAGAGTTGGCTATACGTATGTTGGAATTCTATTTCCATTTAATCATTGTACTGAATGAAATTAAATTAAATGATATATATAATACTTATAGTATCAATATTTTGTCTTATATATGACAAATATTTTTTAAATAAATCCTCAACACATTCTGTGTAAATCATGAACGAATCATATCATTTTTCAGGCGGTTTTTTGATGTACACACGAACGACACTATTGTATTCCCAAAAATTGAAAAAATTAAGGTATGTGTGATATAGTAACTAAATAAGAAGAATAGTTTCCTAAATATCATATATCCTATATATAAACACTATTTCCATCAGTATTCCCAACCTTGAGAGGTGGTAATTGAAAAACTAACAACATCAGATCACCACACAGTAGTCTATCATACACACGAATGATGATTTCGTAACCCATTTGATGAATGTTTCTGTATTTTTAGGTTTTAAACATAACATAACTACACAATATTATATAAAATATATCAATGATATTATACATGGATGATATAACAATAATTCAAGGATGTGGAGGAATAAATAAAATAAAACACTAGTTTGAAGATCGTTATGAATTCTTCAAGTATCCTCATTGGATTTTCACTAAAGTATTAAAAGGATGGATTTATTCCAAATAAAGAGCTTATAATAAAATAAGAGATATTTTTAAGTGATTTGGAAATATATTGATCGATAAAAATGGTTTGACATGTGTGAATAATTGGGGAGAATGAGTTTCCTTTTATAGTTGAGGAATAGTGAAATTCATATAAATACTCAAATGTATTCATTATTGGGAGTTCTCCCTTAACTCATGTTGATCCAAAATTGAATAATAATGTATATTAGGGTTTATTTGGTGAATAAAAACACTAATAAGATAAAATAGATGATTTTTATAATGTTCTTCCTTAATATATAAGTTTCTCAATTTTTTACCATTTTGGTTTTTATTAAGGTAATTAATTTTCTATCATAGGTAATTTTACAGTTAATACCAAATTAAAGTAAGAATTATTAGTATATTTAGAACCAAATATTCTAAAATATGATATCTATTTTATAAAATAAAAAATCCTATATGTGTTGGACACTAATCTCAACAAAAGTGCACATAATGTTCAAAACACTTCTTTAACCCTAACAACACAAAAACATATTTTACTATTTAGGGTTTAATATGATCATTATAAAAGATATATTGGTCCATGAATTTATTATAGATTATATTTATTATCATTTTGAAAATACTTGGATAAATATATTATTTTTAGTAATTTTCAATTATTTAACAAAATATCATGTATTATTAAATTACATTAATGTCGATTTTGAAATGATTAAGTTAATTTTAATACAATATTATCTATACAATGATGGTATTTGAATAAATTAAGTTAAATCCAGTTCCAAAAAATTTATTCATATAAAAATTCACTTTAGGCACTAATTCATTCAATTTACCTTACTTGAAATATTTTTAGTTTTATTTATTTCAATTAATTATTAACCAAATAATCACTACGATGGAGTTTCATTCGAATTTAAGGTGATTATATGAAATTTAAAAAAATTAAAAAATTAGAATGATAAAAAAATTTCCTTTATCATCCAAAATAATACTTTTAACAAAACCTATGTAGTTTTCTCCCTATTCAGAGTCATTATAGAATGTAAAAGGAAGAAATGAACATTTTTTGTCTTTTTATCAACATAACTTATTATATGGACCAAATTCATGGTAATGTATCAAAAAAACTCAAAAATAAATCAATGATACTTTCTCCGGGGTATACATATGTCCGTATAATTGTTTTTGAACAAGTTTTGGGCCATTCTTACACCTTATATTCTATGTTTAACTACTAAGTAATTTTTTTCATTAATCTCTATAATTAATTTTAATTATTTACACCAATAATTTTGGTCAAATATTAATTTTGGACTTATTAAAATTAATGATTAATCTGGTTCTAAAAATGGATTCCTTTTTTACAAGTTCCAATCTTCGAAGCAGAAAAAATTACCTTAAAAGTAATCTCATTGACACAATGAGAAAATGAGTTTTTAAAGTGAAAATGTTCAAAATTTAAGAATGTTTTCATTTCCAAATTCAAAATTAAATTTATTCCAATGACATTAATTTAATTAATCTATGTATAATAAAAAATAATTTAATTTAAAAAAATTAAAATATTATTTGAGTATATAAATAAATTTCCTGAAAATGCATTTTTCAATAAAAAATTGTTATCTCTCACTATTTATTAGAAAATGAATCTACTTAGAAAAATAATAAAAAATAACCCTAAGATAATTTTAAGAATAAATTCTAAAAAACTTATATTGTCATTTAAAATAAATTTTAAAAAATTTGTAATATTTAATGTTAAATCATGTGCACCGAGAACAATTTACCCATATATTAGAAAAGATTTAATTTTTCCGAATACATTTGTTTTTTTAGAATTTATTTTATTTTATTTATAATCATTACATAAATAATAAACAAGTGAAAACCATATATTTTCATAGAGTATTTAATCTTATTCACACCCCCATTCCAACGTTTAGATAATAACGATTAAATTAAATAAAAATATTGATCGTAATTGTTATTCGGTAAAACACATTCTTGTGTGTAACATAAGATTTCGAAGGAAATCAGTATTGTGTGTAACATAGAGAAAAAATAGTGTTGCAACTACGAAAATCTAAACTACGTGTTTCATTTTGCAAAATATAGAAATGTTTTTTCATAAAAATAACGCTTAACTTGGCGTAGAATGCCATATAAACAATCCATTAATTTTATTTTATTCAAAATAATGATAGTTCATAAAAACTATGGGTGTTACATTATATGCTCCTAAAAATGATGTTTTTCCTTGAAGGTTTCCAAGGTGATCATTTTTTAAATCTTGAATGTTTCATTCATATAAACCCACATCATAAAAATTAATACTAAAATATCCTTTAGATAGAGAATGTTGGAAACAAAATAGTTACCCCAAGTAACTCGTAACGATTTTTCCTGAAAAGGTAATGTGGGGGGTAGTGAATATTTGTACATTTAATAAAATATTAAAAAATTATAGAGGGTGATGAATATTATAAATCATAATAAATTTGGTGATCTAGAGAAAATTATTGTTTACAAAACCATAAACCTATGATGATATAATAGACCATTTGATTCATCAAAAATGAAGGTACTCATATAAAATTTTTATTTCAAGACCATTTTTCTAATGTTGATCAATTTTCACAATGATGTATACTTACTTGACATTATTCCATTTCATATACAAAATATCATGCTTTGTGTGTGCCTTGATTAATTTACACTTCATCTCTTACTCCATGAAATAAAGGTGTGTTTTTCATCCCTGAAGCAGTAACGGATCATAAGGTCTATAGGTATAACGATAATTCATTCCTTCTATATTTAGTTATCTTAAAAAAATGGTTATTATATTTTAACCAATATGAAAAAATATTTATATGAAAACAATAACACGTTAAAATCTAAAACTACATCTATTTTTCACCGAAAAACATGGGATAAATTGTAAACCTTGTATCCATTACTAAATATGAAAATTCAAAAATTTATGAGGGTCAAAAAATTTCTCAAAATAATTTTAACATTGAAACTCCATATATCCTAAAGAATATATTTATTGTCTTGTTTCAAACACATTAATAGATTTATCTTGTATTCCATTGAAATGTGGTAATAACCAGAAATAACATAAATCCTAATCAAAAAAGTAAATGAATCTTAATTCCTTACATAAACATAGATTCTTGGACATATTCCATAAATAAAAAAATGATGTAATCTCCATCCTTGATAGGATGAACAAAATTTTCAATGAATCCTTAATCATTTCTAAGGTAATGAGTACTATCCAATTTAATATATTCACATCCAAAAACTCTTTATCCTAAAATAATTGTCTCAAAATATTAAACTTATTAATGGTCATATTCCCGTAACAAAAATTACACTTTTTTATTCCCCTAGTACAATTTAACACAATCTAGAATATCCATAATTCCGCATTTCCACAAAAAATACTTATATATTTCACATTTCTTGAATTAAAATAAATAAAAAATTCAATTATTCACCCTCATACTTTAATCATTAACAGGGATTCATCATTTTATTCAAAAATTTCCCTTTTCTTTTATATACCTTAGGTAGTCTCTCCATCATCAGCAATATAAAAATTACTCATAACTCCTTTCTGATTCACTTCATATGTTTTCCATTTTATACATTGATTTGTATAATTCACATACATTCCGTAGTTAAAAAATTAATCAATTAATGATATTTTAGGGAGGCCAATATTCCTATCTTTCACAATAACAAAACTTTTCATTTTCCATTTTTACTTACTTTTTTTGTGTATTTATTTTTCACAGTAAAAAAACCTTCCTGTTTCTCTTAGAGATTAACATGGGTTTTTTTCATGTATTATTGAAGCATGGGAAACTTAATCTTCCTTCATATATAGTCTCAAATACCCAAAATCTCAGTGGAATATTTCCTTCTCTTCTTTGGTGAGTTAGAAAGTTGGTTAATGAATACATTTTTAATCATGTTCCATGAAAAACTAATTTGGTATAATAACAACATCTTTTACTCCAATCATTATTCCATTTGAAAACTTAGAGAAAAATTTTCTATCACATTCAACATCAAACTACTTCCTTCTACCTCCCTCCACTGAATAAAACCAAAAATAACAATGTGAGAACCACTAATCATATTAGAAAACCACATAATCTTGAAATGTCACTTATGGGATGTTTAAATTAGGTCACCTTATTCTTTAATCAATGTCACATTAGGTTTATCCTTGGTTATTCATAGTTATCTTCTATTTAAATCCATTATGATATATCAAAAATAGGTTGTGACATTCCAAGGCATATCCCCCAGGAGTGTTAAAAAAGGTGTATAGTAAGGCCCATTGTCATGTAATAGTTCATGATCGAGTCAAGCTCAATATGGTTTTTTAGAGTTAATACCCCTAGCGTCATATGAGGTAAATCAAAATCCACTTTTAGTGTTCAGATAGGGGTGAGTTTCTAGGAAAATACTACTCTATCCTTTACAAAAATTAAACGAAATTTTCCATTACTTTAACTCATCCTTCGATACATCCCAAGACATATCCTTAGAAATATACCAATGGAATTCAGTAAAATTTTCACATCCTAATTTTCAATGGCTGACTAATACTTTCCTTTGATCGCAATTATAGAATCCTAGTATTTTCATACATGGATATTACATCATTTTAGAACTGTATTCATCACATTACAAAAGTAAATTCTTGAGGACTATAATAGTTTAGTGTATTTGGAAACATGAAACATAATCTTTTAACATGGTTAATGAACATCAATATTTATGAAAAATATCTTCCCATTCAGTATTACAACATTAAATATTTCTTCATAACATAATGAAATGAAACATAATAAATAATGATATCAGATGCTCAGTAAGGCTATATAATAGAGACTCATAAGAATAACATGAACATAAGGTTATATGAACATGAAAAAAAATTAACCTCATTACATGTATTTAAAATACCACAAACATGATTCATGGAATTACTATTGGTAGATCATAAGTCGTGAATCATAAGGTAAGCAGAGCATAATCTATGATAGAATAACAATGGAATAATCATGGAATTGTGGTAAAATGTAAACATATAAAATTATTTTCATACTATCTAAGGTTCATGGGAAAGGCTAAATTGATGGAATGGTTTCAATTACCTTATCATATTATTTGTCAAGTTTTACTCCCAATACCATATTAGTAGTAAATTTTTCACTCCCAAGACAATATTAGTAGTAAAGGTTCACTCCCAAATCCATCTTAGTGAAAAATTACCTTATTAAATAGGGTTCACATCCCATTATATCCATGCCTTTTCAAGACCCAAACCAAGTCAGGGCCCAATCCACAACTACCCCAAGATAGCCTCTATAGTCTATGAGGTGGAAACAATTTCCGAATTAAGAACATAATCGGGGAGGAATTTTCCTAGAAACCTAAACACACACAACCAACTCAATGAAATTTTTTTGAGGGATTGAATAAAATATGGAACACTAATCTAAAGTAAACCAAACATTCATGAACATATAGATATTAAAAAATAACGGTAATGTATACAGGAAAATTAATGGGGAGAGAAACATGACCAATCATAAATGAGATGCATCTTGACAGAAAACTAGAAAGGGTAAACACGTAAGAGTTCCCAACTCATGAATCCCAAGATATGTCAACCATACATTTTCTAAGAACCTATAATATGTAATATTCTTTGATGTCATGGTTAACTTGTCCATCAGTTTCATATGAAATGAGTTGTGAGGGAAACACCCATATAGGGGTGAGTATAAACATACCTTGTAGGATACCCCGAAAGATGAAGGGGGAGAATAAAGAGATACAACAGAAGAAAAAGGCAACATATATCAAGAGGAACAGTGAAGGAGTATATCTAAACCCAAAAAAGTTTGAAAGTGAGTTCACTAATGCACAATAGGATTAACACAGTGAGTAGATGAACTACCCCTCGTGTCTTTTCCACCTATCACAAGAGAGTAGACGTATCCAACCACAAGAATCTAAGATAGGAAAATATGTGGTTTACCCCGTGCATATTTTCCTCTCTTAGAAGAAGAGTAACCAAATCCTAGGAGTGGATATAGAAGAATGATATATATATATATATATAATCTGTCAATGAATCCCATGTGAGTGGGTAAGGGGATATATATATCATAGCTCTTCCTAATAATATGAGTATTAATTAGTTCTAAAAGTCCATCAATGATGTGTTTCTTCTCTAATGTTTTCCCTAAAAATAAAAGTATAAGGTTATTATTCACTAAATATTGATACTATCTATTTTGGCTAGTGGAGACTCATACACCTAGTTTTTGGTGATGTCACAAAAAGGCATATCAGTGGAAAAAATTTCCCTCGTCCTTATGTTCCCAAATATATTTGAAACCATTTTTGTCACTATGAAACATAGGAAAGGGGCCACAAGTTATATGTTGATGACCCATGTTCTGGTACAATAGTAGGGTTTTACTGTGGTGGTGAAGGACCAATGCCCTACGCTACTGGAGATTTCCACTATAGGTTATCAAGGACCCATGCCCTTCCCCTTAGGAGGGTTCCACTCAGAAAGTCTAGGACCCATACTCAGCCCATCTAGAGGATTCCACTCAAAAATTCGTTAGGGAAGCATTCCAATCCAAGATAGAGGCTTCCACCTAGGAGTCTGTATATTTCATATTACTATCTTTGTTGGAGGTTTCCACTTTAGGGTCTATTGAGGACCGGGGTTGTGTGCTACTTGTAGTGTCAGTCTAGCTGATTACAGAAGCATGTATCTAAACCCATGTACATCCACATGAGTTCTCATCTCTTTGGCCCATCACACAGGTTATCCAAATGGTAATTAGGTGCATGTAATGTAGGATGGTCTAGATTCTAGGTCATCCTTAATTTTTTAGGACCCTAGCTACCACCATAGAAAAGAGATACACGCCCTATTCTTCATTGTACACAACGTGTAGTTGGGATTTTCATAGAATCTTCAGATCCTATTTTTTCCCATGAAATATGGTCGAGGCCATTGATTTTGACCTCATATTTATCCAATATTATGTAATCTAATGTTGGTCGATGGAATCTGTCCCTCTCGTTCATAGAAACTTAGTTCGATTACGATTTCAGGTGAATCCATACTCACCTATCGGCCCACACACATCTAGATCCATCCGCCAAAAATTTCATGATCTAAAAATGTGAAATAGATCATCCATGTCTCATTATTTTCATAGATATATTCTTTGATCATTTATCCATTGTTGTTTCATCGATACAATGAAAATTACAAGGTTTTATTGGGCTCGAAACCTCCTAAAATTGTCAAACCTGGACCATGAGGCCCAATCAGTGAAGAAAGTGAATAAATTAGGTTTAAATGAACCAAAAACCATGGTTTAACATTTTTTTTCAATATTTCTTAGCCAATGATCCATAACATGAATACTAGAGTTATAACATTGATTAACTATTTTTATATTTGAGACACATGCTCATGTAAAGGCCATAATATATAAAAAATCAAAGAGTGAATAACAATATACTCAATCAATTAATTAAAGGGTGTAAAAAATAGAAATTGACATATCCTACATTAATTTCAGATCTATCACTGAAGAGTAATGTTCCTTCTAATTATTTTTAAGAAGCTTTTTCATTTTTTGCATTCTGATTTGAACTGGTTCGGAGTTCGGTCATCATCTAAGATGATCTACCAGTGGAATAGAGGAGATAGATCTCTCCGATGATTTAAGTATTATGAGGCCAACCCTGGGGGAATTTTCTTTGCATAACTCTTAATTAGTTATACATTTCACTAAAAACCAACCAACTAATTAATTAATTAATTAATGCATTAAATACACCTTCGACAATCGAGGGGTCCCACGTACCACTTTGACTAATTTTATGTCACACATAGGGTAAACACCATGTTACAGACTCAACCATTGTCTTAGATTTTTGATATGATCAACCATTTAAGAGTTATCCTATTTTCTATGTGAATTTTCATGTGCAAAACACAATATAAATTTAATATTTTTATAAAATTAATTTCAGGAACACCTTACTTCAGAATCAAACTCCTTCTCAGATTTTTGATCTAGAAATATATATATGTAAATATTGGAAAGTTTTAAAAATAAAAAATGGGTATATACATTATTCCCTCCTTTAAGATTTTCTTCCCCGAAAAAAACTAGGAAAACAACTTAGGATACTGAGTCTCTAATTTTCTATTCTTCTCATAATAACTCTCTTATATATTTCCGTGCTACAATAACATGATAACCAATGGGATGGCCTTACAGAAGGTTCACTCCTACCAATATTCTATCACCACCGGATTCTCTACAAAGGTGTATCCCTCTTAGATATCTAGCTCTCCCCACTTAAGAACATGTGTGGGTTCATGGACATATCTCCTCATTCATGACACATGGAAGATATAATTCACCCAATTCAGTTGTGGCATAGGGCGATGTGGTAATAAATATTTCTAACCCTATGTATGATCTCAAACAGCTTAATGAAACGTGGGAATAACTAGCCACTCGGTCCAAACCCCAAAATTATTTATTGTGGGGAGACACTTAGGAAAACATGGAATCCTTGTTCAAACATTATTAGCCTAAAAAATGATATGTGTAAGATTTCTATCAAACATGGGCCATCCACATCCACCCACGAATTACATGGAACTTCTCCATTGTCTTCACACCATTTATAGGGCCATAAGAGATGACTCGCACATCGCTATCCATTGTAAGGGTAACGAGTAGTGTCTCCTGTATAGGCCCTCAACAGGTATCATGCTGATGGTAGAGTGGTAGATGTTGTGGAATGAAAACTCTACCAATGGTGGGTGATCATCCCATCTCTGACAAAACTATAACATGCATGCTCTCTGCATATCCTCCAACACATTTATTCTTTGGTTGGTCTGCCCATCGGTCTAGGGGTATAAGTTTGTCGTCCTTCAAAATTGTGTACAGAATTTCACTTGTAGGTTTCTCCATAATTTTGACACAAACTATGTTTTAAAATCACATAAAATCATTAGGGGAACCCCGTGAAAGGGAATTATCTCTCATACATTCAATTGTCCCAAACTCTCCACCTAACATTTCTTTCTAGTAGAAAGTTACTTCGCTAACTTCACAATTTAGTGAAATATCACCTAGAAAACATGATGGATATACGATGTCCATGTAATCCATTTTACAATGTCCATGGATATGTCATCCCTCTTCCACTCTGAGATCTCATTGGGTTATAACAAACCTTCCGGAACATGGTGCTCAGCCTTCACATGATTAAAAGTGAGGAACTGAGATGCAAAATAAACTATGATTCATCTCATTATAAACCACCAAAATCACTATTGAATGTCATTATATATCTTCCAAACATAAGGATTCATAGATTGGGGAGAAGTGTGGAACTATCGCATCACCTCCTCCTACAACGTGACTAGAATTACTGCCCTCCCCTGGAACAAGATGGTGCAATTATCTCCTTCATAATATCCATATGGTGAGTCTCCTATGGATATCTAATCATGTTTTACCTCTCAATTTATGTATCTCAGTTAGGAATCTCTACACCTCTGACACATTCTTGGATAGCTCCCAAGGAACAACTTATTATTCATTTTTTAGATCCATGGATTAGCTTTCCTCATTAATGAAATTACTTAAAAAGTTATTCTCATGTTTCCAAGACTGTTAGTATGAGAATTGCCAATAAAGATGGTGCTATCGAATAATGTCTAGGACCATCCTCAAGTGATATAAATTCTCTTCCTCTATTGAATTATAGATGAGTTTTTCATAGATGAAGACAGCAATGAAGTAGGAAAGTATGACTAGAATACGTAGTTCATCAAATACATAAACATTGAAGGTGAATTATTCACACCAAAGGATATCAATAGGAAGTCATAGTGTCTGTAGCAACATCAGAATACCAACATTGGAATATTAGCCTTGTGAAACCTCAAATAGTAGTATTCATACCTGAGATATTTCTTCAATAACCTTATCTCACCTCACAACTGGTCAAAGAGGTTATCAATCCCCAGTAATGGTTACATTTTATTTATCGTTTCCTAGTTCAGGCGATGATAATACATAAAAATATGTAAGATCCTATCCGCCTTTTTCATGAACTGGATTGGTGATTCCTAGGGGGACATAGTGGGTCTACGGAAACCGTTACCATGATGGTCCACAAACTATAATCGTAGCTCATGGAACACAGTCGTTTCCATACAATATGCCTCAACAGATAACCAAGAATTTTGCGGTTTCAAATCAATAAAAAACCATATCTCCCACCTCATTGTTAGTCCTAGAACATCCTCCTGGAAGACATCCATATAATCCTCCATAAAATAAGGGACTCAGATACCTGAATATTCAATTACCTCAAGAGATATAATCAATAACCTATTATTAATGGGATGAAAACTCATGTTCATTGAACCCAATTTCCTTTCCATTAGATCTCTATCATGGAAAAGTAGAGTCTCATACAATAATACATAGTAATCAAAATCATCTATAGAGATAGTTGATCTGGGATAAGACTATGGAAAACCAATCCATACCCAAGTTGAAATTATTCGGTTCTGTTATGAGGAAGAAAAGTTCCCATATGAACATGTATCCATCAAGAGTTATCTTGCACTACCAGCAGATGAATGATACATAAGAAACATTCCCTGTAGGAACTTCAAGAGGAAGCTGCTATACAATAAATTCAACTAGGAGTTTCATCTCATACACCCGGAGTATAGATATAAATAATGTATGAAACTTTTTTATACTAGTATTGAATTAAGAGTAGAATAAACACAGATCATACCTATTATCATCTCATGTGTTGTGAGATCATAGAAATTCAAAGCATGCTTTATTCTGTGGCCTTGACTACTAAATCCCTGAGAATGACATGTGCCTCCTGGTGGTGGTGGTTGAATTATATCATGACAGAGTCAACCAAGCATAGATTCTACTGATCCTATACTATATCTTCCTCCATAGGGACCATCAGGTATGAACCTATGAGATCCTTGGTCATGTCACTTCCTCTGTCATGGTGGTCCATCAACTATCTACGTGTGCTGCACAATATGTCAGGTTAGGCAGTCTCGTGACATGTGACCATTCCCATAATAAGTAAAAAACCACCCATCTCCAGGAATCTTTGGTCCTCCATGCCACCTCTAACCATGAACTTGTGTCTGGTCATTGATGGATCTCTTGCATCGAGATCCTAGCACTTGGTTTCTGCTGCCTGCTGTAGAAGACTCATCTATGGGACTCTCATTGCTAACTCTATTTATCTGGTGTCCCTCTAACAATAATATCTCAATCATGAGTGACCTCTCTTGCACCCTGACATAAGTGGGGATGGAAAAGGGTAAAAATCTATATTTGATCTCTTTGTGGAATCCTTGTTCAAACTTCTTTTCTGGGAATTAGCCATCTGGATCATGTCAAGTGAGTACCATGTAAGGTCTGTGAATGTTTTTGAAAACTCATCCACTATCATACCTCCCTACAACATCCCCAAAATCTTTTGGATCTAGACTGAGCACAATTATGAGGGGTAGTAATCCTCATGAAATATCTATTAGAATTCATCCCACGAGAATGTGAACTCATCATGCATATTCATAACAAGATTCTACAAATTCCTAGTTGCTTCTTATAAAATGATGGATTCTAGTTCCCACCCCGATCCATTGGGGTTTGAACAATACTAACATTACATACCCCCAACTCAACCCAATATTTTACAACTTGATGAAATGGATCACTGTGGAACCTCATCCGTCTCTAATGTTGGAACTCGCAAAGTGTGTTATCCTTGCGTAAAACCTCAACCTGCTCTTCTTGGATTTTCTATTGCTCGATAGATGGGGATTATTCTACCAGCCCACATTGAGGAAGTGGATCACAATATGTACCCTAAAATGAGTCCTCATCGCTCCTAAGTTCATCATCATGAACCAGATATGGTATCTTGATGAGCTGTCATCCTAGATGCGTCCTGAATGCTATCAAGGAGTACCGTGGTCAGATGACAATATATATATATATATATATATATATCACAATAAATGGGGTTCTCAATCAATATGTATAGTTAAATAATCAATCCTATATAATTAATGGACCATTTATACATGCGAAAAATGTATCAGTATGCTGAGCTGATTAGCAGGTAGTTATGGTCCTGGATATTAGATACATCAGCTGCTACACCATCACTAAACTCTTTTGCTTGAGAACTGCACTCAAGAGACTTTGAGAATATTTAAATAAAACCAACAATATCCACTAAAGGGGATTATTATGAAAAATGTCCCATGTAATGAACTTTATTTGATATGAAATCCACCCTGACCTGAACCAAGACATTGATTGAGCCATAAATACCCAAAACCTGCCTCCATCGACTAGGGGTGGATACAAGTGCCAAAGTCATAACTAGAACATGTATGCCTTTTCCTAAAATCCTAAACACACAAACACAACCAAGTCAATGAAAAAGTGTAGAGGGGAAGAATAAAAGATGAAACACAGTTATAAATTAAACCTTGAATGCATGAACCTCTGGACAGTACAAAATTATTGTAATCTATAATGAAAATAAAGGGAAAAAATACACACCAAACCCGAAATATATCCTAAATAGATAGAAAACATGGAAGAATAAATAGTTGATAGATCACATCTCCTAAATACAAAACCACAACCAAAAAATTTAGTACAAGAACCAAATATCTATAATCTCCTCTAAAGTCACAATCATCCTATCCTCCATATGCATAAGAAACGAGTCATCTGTGTAAATACCAAACATGAGTGTGTATAAAAATACTAAGTAGGAGACCTTAAAGTCTAAAGGGAGAGTAGTAAGGGAGATAATAGAAGATAAATACATAAAATAGAACAAGGTATCGTGAATGAGTATAACTCAACGCAATAAATAGTGAAAGAAAACTCATCCAAGAAGAAGGGAAAAAGACAATGAGTAAATGAACTAAACATCAAGATTTTTTGACATATAGAAGGAGAGTAGACTCATCCTACATTAAGAAGAAAAAATAGAAAGCATGTGGCATACCCCATGAGTCTTTTCCACTCCTGGAAGGTGAGTAACCAAATCGAATGAGTGGATATAGAAGAATGATATATAAATATATATAATCAGTAAAATAATCCCAAATGAGGGAGTAAAAGGATCTTTATATTAGAGATTAACCCAAGAAGAAGAGTATACATCAGTTCTGTAAGTATATCAATAATTCCCAATATCTCATATGTCTTCCTTGAAAACCCAATTTTAGGGGACTCTTTCACCAAAATTTTATACTGTACTCTTTAGGCAGTAGTGACTCGCCTGCATAAGTTTTGTTATATAAAAAATGACTATTAATATGGAAAGAGTCTCTCCTCCTCACGAGTCCAATGATATGTTAAACTATGTGTTGTCATTATTTCGTATAGTTGTGGAGCCAAAAATTCTAGGTATAAGATCCATTCCATGGTATAATAATAACATTCCACTTTGGTGGTTGAGGACCAATGCCCAACCCAACTGGTGGGTTCCACTATTGGTCATTGAGGACCCATGCCATGTCCAGCATGAGGGTTCCACATAAGAATTTTGAGGACACATGCCCAACCCAACAGGAGAGTTCCACTCAAAATGTTGTTGAGGACCCATGCCCAGCCTAGCTAGAGGGTATCATATGGTAGTTTGTAGAGGACCCATTACTAGATTTGTTAGAGGGTTTCACTCTTGTGGATATCAAGGATCCATGCCCAACCTATTTGGATGGTTCTTACTGGTAGTAATCATCCTATGGTCATGCATGTTCACTACCACCATTGGTGTCTCCTCATAAGTTTTCATGCATGAAACATTCCACCTCCTCTATTGAAATCCAAACCTGAAGACACAATCCCATTCAATGTAGAAAAAAAATTAAGATAGGCTACCCATAAGACAAAATCTATGTTCAAATGAAGAAGACCAAGATATTCAATCTTTTATAAGAAGAGATCAAGGGGTACACGAAGTGTAAGGGGATCCACACTGCATGTGTCCCTGCTCTACTTCCTAGCCATGTTTTTGGATTACACATGATTCCATCTCATGAAGTATTTCATGCTATGTAGGTGGACTACATAGTGTCTCTTGTCTAACCCGAACTTGGTCCGTGTTCTACTCACTATATCATTATACAGTACATGAGTGTGTACCTAAGATCGTGTCCTTCCACATTGGTTAGAATCCGTTCAATCCATCATATAGGTTATTCAACAAGGAAGCAGGTACATAGAATTTAGGATGGGCTACATGTCGTTTCATCCTTAATTTTTCCAAACCAAATCCACCATCGCAGAAAGGGGTACACACCATTTTTTCTTCATTGAACAATGTGTGTAGTTGTGATTTTCATAGAATCTTCATATTTTACATCCATGTGTGAAATTTGGTCCAAACCTATGATTTTGACTTTATCCTCCACCACAATTTATGTATCTAACATCGGTCAATGGATTTTAGTTGACTAGTGTCCAAAAACATTATATGATTGAGATTTCTTTGAAATTCATACACACCTCTAACCCCACACACATTTGGATCTCTCCATATTTAATATCTTGATCAAAGGTTTTTGGAAAGATCATACATGGATTGAAATATTCATAGATCTATTATTATATTTCTGATCGATGTTTGTTTTTTTGATTCACTGTGAATTCGGGGGTCCAATTAGGGTCCGTACCTACCATCAATTGTCAAACTGGGACCACGGGGCTAAATCAGTGAACAATGTGATGAAACATGGGGGAAATGAAACAAAAACAGAATTTTAACATTTTTGTAAAATCATTCTTGTCCCACAATCATTAACTCACATACCGGAGTTAGAACATTGATTATACAAATTGAAATCTAGGACATAGGCTCATGAAAAGGCCATAACATGGAACATTTTAAAGAATGAAGAATGATATACTCAATAAATTTAATCATCAGAATACAAACAAAAATTGAGGATTACTACCTCATTTTTAGATTGATCATTGACAAAGAACATTCTTTAAAATTATTTGGAAGATGTTGAAACATTTTTTATGTTCTGATTCGATTTTATTCATAGTTTTTTCATCATCAGAGATGATTTGATAAAGTAAGTGGGGAGAGATATTTCACTGGCAATTTTATTATTATGATGCCAACCCTACAGGAATTATATCGGAATAACTCTTATAGATTTATCCATTTCACTAAAAACAAAATAATAATTAAAATTAAAATAATTATTTAATTCATTAAATGAACTGCCAATGATTGAGGGTTCTGAACATCATGTGCCTACTCATTTTATATCATTATATGGGAAAACCCCCTTTTAAACTCAACTTTGGTCTCAGATTCTTGATTTGATCAACTTTTTGATAGTTATATCATTTTTTTATTAATATATATGCACACAATATAAATAATATTTCATATTTTTATAAAACTTATTCCAAGCACATAGGTCCTAGGAATCACATGCTCTCTTAGCGCCTAGCACTGGAAATATATATAATTTTTTAAACCTCTTATAAGGAAAAATGGACATCACATGTCTATATCATGAGATATTTTATTTCCTAATGCATTCAAGTGTTATACAGGCACACACATCATGTAAAAAACAATATAATTACTCGGCACTATCTGGGTCACCCCATCATTTAAGGTGTAACAATCATACAAAATGCTATTTGGTCCACCTTATTATATTAGATGTAATAAGATTACCTGGTGGTATCTAGGTCACCCCATAGTAAAAGATGAAACAAACATACCTAATTCTATTAAGGCCACTACCTAATATACGATATGTCCAAGAACAATAACATGAATAAAGTTAAAATATCTTTCATATCATCATAAAAACAACTATTTTTCTTTCAGAATCTGATTAGCCCATGGAAACGAAGTCGTTTTCATGCCAATATATTTGAATAATTATTAAATCAGGGAAAATAAATGTAGTTCATAACAATATCTTCAAAACATGATTTACACATTAAAATAAAATAGGTTCCACAAACATCATACCATGAAATCCTAAACCATTCAAAGAAAGAATATGAATAGTATCCTTGGATCATATCTCTCATATGGTATAGGTAACACTAACTTATTTCGTCTTAGTTAGATTTTTTTAATGGATCATTTAAATCTCTTCTTGAGGAAAATAACATTTTTTTTATTTTCAAAATTATTTTTAAAAAATAAAACATTTGGAAACATATTTGTTTTAAAATAACCTTGATAAAATATAAAATATTCTTTGAAAATAATTTAAAACAATTTTTAAAACCTAAAACTAAAACCCCCATCCTTATAACATTACTTAACCTTGAGTTAAATCAATAATTAAAATTGAGGATCTTTTCAGGTTTACTATTTCAGTGAATTAATTCATAACAATTACATTACATCTCAAAAATTACAAAGTAGACATTTCTACTCTTCCCAAATTTTATCTCAATAATAAAACTCCTTAAAAAACAACAGTTATATTCCTAATTGAAATATTCATGAATTATTCCTTTATCTTACCCTTCCTTATTCCATATGAAAAAAATTTCAAAAAATTTGGATGACATAAAAATCAGAGTAAGGGTTTTGAAATAAAGAAAGAGAACATTATCCCAACAATACATAAAAATTGATGTAACCATGATTTTCAGTCATAAAACATAATCTATTTAACATACCTCATGATATCATAATATTTACGAATAACATGTAAAAATCATAAATCATAAAGGTAACTTGTGGAATCCATATCATACTTAAATTGTAGCTTTCACAACTACGTAGGGAGTTACGTTATGAATAACCATGACAGTATATTCCCTAAATCTCTTAGGAGAAACATTAATGTTTACCTCTGTCATGTTACCCAATTCATTGGAGTGCTATCTTCGGCTCAACTACCCTTGGATTATCACAAAACCACCTGTATACATAAATAATGCCCAATAACCATAACATAATCATAACCCATAACACAAGTATAAAGGAAATATATAATTTCCACATTGTAATCACATTATATCATTTCAATATATTGAAATAATCAATCCATTAACAAAACCATTTTCAATACCAAAATACGAAAAAATAGTATACGACATTTATTTTTCTTTTAAAAACATTACGACTTGTTAAGGAAGCCAAAGATAAAATACTACTAGCAGTAGTGGAAAAGGTCGTAGTCACCGCTTACGTTAAAAAGAAACATTACCTTTTTCATTTAGTAAAATAGTACATAGAAAAAATATTCTCTTTGAATGAAATTTAAATTAAAAATGGTTTAGACACCATATAAAATAAATTTGGGTATAAATCAAAATATGTCACAATTAAATGATATTGAGACGAAGTCCCTTACAAATATTATACCATTAGATTTATTATAAATCAAAGAAATAATTATATTAATACACCCAATATTATTAGATTTTAAGTGTAATACAATCATAGTTCATTCACACATATTTATAGCATGAAATAATGAAGAAGTTAATGTTTAACCCAAATAATGAAAATTAGGTTAAGAAGTTATCTTACAAAAATTTTGAACCCTAAGGTCGTCAATTAAAAATTCCAAAAATGACTTGATGAGATAAAAAAGGGTCTATAATAAAATGGACATAAAATGTATATAAATAAAGATATATAAGAAAATATCCCAACATAATAAAATGGAAATTAAAATTTGTGACATAAAATAATTCATTGACTAAAAGTGGAGGGTGGAAGATTACTTTATGAATTTGGTAACTTACGAAACATACACCACATGAAATAAGGATCATACAATAAAGATGCAAATAACTATAAATTAAATTATATTAAAAAATTAATACAATCATGATCAATACATACACCACTCAAAAGGAATAGTGGAAAATATAGCATGAATCTCATGGGAATAAAAAGTGAGATGAAAACCCCTTACCTAAAGTTCGACTTCTATTGTATGTTACTTCTTCATTATGAATAATAAGCAAAAGTCAATTTCCACTTTCTTAAGAACCTTTTTCATATTTATTATTCGTTTTATATCTCTTATTACCTCTACATAACAATTAGATAATAATTTAATTCATATCAGACATTTTATCGATGTTCGGAACTTGAGACAAAAATGAACTTGTTATACTCACAAATTGTCCATGTGGTAAAAATTACATTTTCTCCAAAATGATATTCATGATTTAGATAAAATATATATCATATTTATATAGTATATATGTGTAGCACCCTGAGAAAATTTAGATAGTATTTTTTTATAAATATTTCCAATAATAAAAATATGTTTTGAATCAAATATAACATAATACATTATATTGTTATAAATAAATATTTTAATATAAGTATATAATTTATATATCATATAAATTTATTTCAATGATATATATATAAGCATTATTTTTATTAATAAATACATTTAATTGATTATTTTTGTAGATCAAATCAATATTTTATAAAATTATAACTTTTAAGAACAATATATGCTATAAAATATTAGAATACTAGTAAAAAATAATTTTATCCAAGTCACTTCATACTAAAGAAAATATATTTTATGAAATTATAAATTAACAAATTTATAATTATAAAATTTAATTATTAAGAATATGCATGTATAATTGATATTAAAATGAAAATTATTTTATCAATGTAAAATTTAATATTTATAGATATTATAAAATTAAGTCTATTCATGTTTAAAAAAATGAAATCATAATATTTTATATAACATATATATATATTTATAAGTTAATTATTTTCAGTCCTTGGACCCTGATTGTGTCACTTTAATCAATTATTCCTGGGATAACATGGGTAACTACAATGAATCCTTTGCTTGAACCACTAAGTTGAAAAATCTGAAACTTATTCTTAAAAAGTGGTGCAAAACCAAGTCTAACTTAATAGATAAATGCATTCAGAGTTTGGAGAAATATTTGACTCTTATTCAAAATAATAACAACATAACAATATTTAATATTGTCCCCCAAAATGAAATCAATATTTCTGCTAAATTAATTTCCTTCCTCAACATTAAGGATAACTTAAAGAATCAAATTTTCAAAGCTAAATGGATCAAAGATGGTGGCAAGAACAATAAATTTTACAACTCACTTCAAAGAGCTAGGAAAGCTAGTCTACCTCTATTATACTTAATGGTTGAGGGTAACCTCATTAATATAGAAGAATGGATTTCCAACCATGTTGTCTCTTATTTCACTAACATTTTCAATGGCCCCAATACCAACAATTTTTTTTGCCTAATATAATTCATAACATGGTTACTTTTGATGATAATCATTTACTTAACGACATACTTCTTGATTCTAAAATTAAAGACAATGTTTTTGGACTTAATCCAGACAGTTCCCCTGAACCTGACGGAATTAGTAACAGATTTTACCAAAACACTATGATTTCATTCAAAATGATGTTTGTAACTTATTCAGAACCTTCAATGAAAAGGGGGTTATTCCTCACGGTCTAAATTCTCAATTTCTCACTCTTATTCCCAAAATAAAAAAGCTGATGAAATTCACCTTTTCCAACCCATCTTCCTCTTAAACTATCTTTTTAAAATTATTACTAAGATAATTACCAATAGTCTCTATGTTATTAGCAACAGAATTGTTTCTTGGAACTAGTTTGGCTTCATTAAAGGTAGATCTATAGAATATTTCATTTGTCTTTCCTCTAAATCTACTAATTTATTGAATAAAAACACTAGTGGTGGAAATGTTTCTCTTAAACTAGATATTACTAAAGCCTTTGACATGATTGAATGGGAATTTATTTTTAAAGTCCTATCTAGTTTTGGTTTCAATGAAAATTTTGTCAATATAATCAAAACCACTTTCAACTCAGCCCATATTTCTATTTTTATAAATGGCTATCCTAGAGGTTACTTTAAATGCTCCAAGGGAGTCAGATAAAGATACCCTCTCTCTGCTATTATTTTTTCTATTACGGAAGACTATCTTAGTAGATTTCTCACCCTCATAGTTGATCAAGGAAAAATAAAACTGAATCTTGCCTCTAGGAATTTACATGCCCCTTCCCATCTTCATTATGTTGATGATATCATTTTATTCCTCCAAGGGGAAAAATGAAATATCAATAACCTTAAATCCATCATATATCACTATGACGACGTTTCTCTTTAGCATGTTAATTGGCATAAATCCTTTATCTATTTTGGTAAAAATTTCCCCATCAACAGGAAAACTCATATCATCGATGTTTTAGGGGTTAAGAAAGGTTTAGTTCCCTTCACTTACCTTGGTGTCCCCATATTCTTGGGATATCCCAAATCCTCTTATTTTCAGCACATAGTGGATCAAATTCATAAAAAACTTTCGTCCTGGAAAGGAAAGTCCCTTCCAATGGCAGGAAGGGTTCGCCTTGTGATATCCACCATTTTTTATAAGTTGGTTTACTCAATGATGATCTACATGTGTCCTGCAGGCCTTATAAAACTTTTAAATACTGCTATAAGGAACTTCATCTGGAGAGGAAGCACTCTGGAGATAAAATTGATCATAGTTTCTTGGACCTCTTGTTGTAATCCTATTGAAAAAGGTGGTCCCTCATTAATAATAACTCTCATCCCATGAAATTTCTCAGAACAAATTTTCTTAATAATCTTAAATCTTGTATTTTTCACTACATGCCTTCCTTTATCTGGACCTCTATTAAATCTACTTATTATTCTATCTTGGAGGATTCTAGATGGATTGTTAATAAAGAATCCACATTAAATTTTTGTTTTGATAACTGGACTGGTTCCCCTCTTATATCGGACATGCCTAATTCTTTTACTCATGATCCCACTAACTGCTCCATCATGGATGTGATCAATTCTTCTAGTTCACATATTTCAGATTCTATTATGGAGATTTTGGAGAATTATTACATCACTTCCAATGACGACTTTCTGGTTTGGAAACCCACTAAAAATGGATTCTTGGACTCGAGAAAATCTTATAATCCCCATTTTTCTAACGTTGATTATAATCTCAGCTGGATTGCCAACTTCAATAAGGCTTGTAAAAAACCTTCTCATCTTACCCTCACTTGGAGGATTTCTCACCAAAAAGTTCCTACTGATAGTTGTCTACAGTCTTATGGTTTTAATCTTTTCTCTAAATGTAGATTGTGCAACCTACATCGGGAGGACATAAACCCCATATTTTTATCTTTTGAGACTGATAATACTATTTGGAAATACATATTTTACCTTTTTGAGTGCAGATGGATTTTGGATAATATTATTTTCTTGAAATTGAAAAAGATGATTGAGCTTCTGAGATCACTGAAAATTAGACACCTTTTTTACACTGCCGTTGCAGAGCATCTATATATCCTATGGTATGGTAGAAATGATTTCATTTTCAACAATATCTCATTTAAACTAAATGCAGGTAAAATGAGGATACTTCTTGCTATCAAAGAGGTTGTCCTGATCCAAAAAGACCATTGTGACAATTCTGTCCTTGATCTTGAAACCCTCCACTTGATTGGAGTGTGTGGAATATATCCAAAATGGAATTACACTATTGAAGTATTCTGTAAGGCTCCTCCTCTTGGATGGATTAAATTCAATGTTTACGGAGCCTCAAAAGGATACCCTGGAACCTCGGGATGTGGAGATGTTTTCAGAGACCATCTTGATCAGATACTCGGATGTTTCTATGGAAGCTGTGACATTGCTTCTCTTCTAGAGTCCGAAATTTTGGGTATCATTTATGCCATATATTAGGCAAAACATTTCAACTGGAGCTATATCTGGATTGAGAGTGAGTCGTCTACCATTGTGCAAGCCATCTGGAAGGGTGTGACTCACCTAGCATGGTCTCTCACCCCCCGATGGATTGACTGCCTCACCTCACTCAACAGTCTCAACTTCATTGATACACACACCTTCCGTGAAGAAAAAAACATCGCCAATGGTCTCACCAACATGGGAGTCTCTCATGAGATCACTTGGAGGAATTATCTCCCTCCGGATTTGATTCCTTTTTTTATTAGAGATTCTAGAAAATTTCCCTCATTTCACCTCATGTAATTTCTATTCCCCTTTTGTTTGAACAAATTGCAGGGTTCTAGTCATTGACCATAACTCATCCTAAAAAAATATATGTTAAATATTTTTAAATTAAATTTATATGAAATTTGACAAAAAAATAAGTCACACATATATATATATATCAACATAAATGGATAAAAAAATGAATAAATTAAAATTGGAAAATAAAATATGAGTATAATATTATTTTTTTATATTAAACATTATATATTTAGTTTATATATATATATATATAAAGAATGAAACAGAATAAGAAACAAAAAATTTTAAAAAATAAATGAACTAAAGAATCTAGTTTTTGATTTGGGAGGATATGGTTCCGTGGAGGCTGATTTAGGCTAAAAAAATAGAGCAAGGTCAGGCACTACTTCTCAGTCATGAGGAAATACAACTGATCTCGATTGAGGGATCCCTAGAGGTTGAGCGACGGTCCATGTCAAGGCCAAGCTATTGGTTTTATCGTTTTCATTGCAAACCTAGGGAAAGACCGAGAGAGACGTCACAGAAAGTGAGTTCGACATAGATTTAGGCTTCATCGACCATGGTTGGAGACCCGTGATGAGTGATTCTAGTTATATATGGGCATAGAAGATGAGGTATGCCTGTGCGACATTGATTTAATCTTGATTTTTTGGATCCTGTTTTGGGTTTTTGTTTTCGGTTATTAAATACGCAATCATCTTTTAGATTCATTTTGTTTTATTCTTTTCCAATATGGACATCCACCTTTTTAATATTTCATATTTCTACAAGTATGATTATTTTATAATCTAATCCTATCTCATCTCAGTGAATTAATTTTTATGTTTGTCCTCTTGTTTGATGTTTCCTTCTTTAAATGTCATCATAGTCATTTTCAAGCATTTTTTTATGTTTTGTTCACTGCCTCCCTTTAATGTTGGTTCAAATCTATTTATTTTATTTGTTTATTCTATTTAGAGTCTTTTTCTTGAAATTTTTTCATGTTTTCAATGAGTTTAGTTCATTTAATTTTCTACCTCGATTCTGAATATTTTAAGATATCACTTTGTGACTTCTCCTCATCTCATCTTGCACGATAAACTCTTCTAGTAATTAAAATTTATTTGCAACTAGAAATAAAATATTCTTTTATTATGATGAATTGTGTGTTTAAATAGGGTAGGGACAGGTTGTCTGTGTGGAAGCCAGAGTTCCATTGTTTTTCTTTTAGTGTTGATCTCTTTGTTTTCGACTTCTGAGATAGATATAGGGTGATTTGTCTTCTATCTGGTGTGATTAGATGGAATGGAAAATGGGTGAAGCCTATTATTTTTCTCTGAGCATGATGATTCATGTTTGGATCTTCAATGAAGAATTAATCCTAAGGTTTCATCTGATCATATTTTGGTAAGGTATTTACTTATAATTTCATTGCAATTACATTATTATTTTAGTAATGAATTTACTTATAATTTCATAGCAATTATATTATTATTTTAGTAAGGGATAAATATTTGTTTCAAAACAATTATTTATTTAAGATCTTATTTTGGTAATGGATTATGTATTTTTAAATACTTTCTATGCAATTTCATATTATTGTTTTTTAGGGAATTTTTTTTAATGATTTTCAAATTTATATGTTCTATTTTTGCGTAAGGGAATTTTTTTCAAATATTTAGTTTTTTTAATGAATTTTATGTTCAAATTTGATTTTGATGGCATTTGTGTTCATTAGAATCTACTTAATTTCTATTAAGGGAAAAATATCTTTAATTATTATTTCTTAAATTCCATATAAATATATTCATTTATTTTATTTTTAAATTTATCATTTGAAATTTTATTTTCATGAGTAATCAATCTCTTTAAATATTATTACTATGTTATAAATATATATATATAGTTATGTGTTACTCAAATTTTTAAAAATCCAGGGTTTTTATTTTGATTCTAATTGAGTTTATATTCTCTAGGAATTTGAATATGGAAGAAAATTACCCATCCGTTTAATTCAAAAATCAACATGTATTTATATTTGAATTTAGCATTGAAATCTAATATTATATATGTTTATATAAAAATATATATACTTACATGATGGTCAAGAATATAATTGTTTTAAATAAATTAATAATGATATGATAATTAACTTATGAATTTATAAATTATGAATGCCATAATTTTATCATGTGCGTGACATATAAAAGTCATGATTATAACCATACATAAATGATTTTCTTATCATGACATTTATATATTAAAATATATGTGTTTACTTAAAGTCATGTTCCTTAAAACTTATATGAATATAAGAGGATTATTGTATTTAGTAAAGAAATGTTTCTTTGATGGTTTTTTTTGTGTGCGACACATAATTATCTGTTGTTCTCAATTGATTTTATAAATATAGAATTATATGTTTACAATAGATATTTGTTTACCTTAATGCATAAAATAAATTTAATAAATATGTCTTTGAAATTTCAAGTGCATAGATGTTGATTTAACTTCCACGTGATTATGAAAAGCCATGTATCATGAGATCATGCTATACAATGATATAATTTATTTAAAATAATAATATTTATTTGTTCCAAACATGATTATAAATAAATTTCAAAACGAAAACCCCAGTGAAATATATATATATATATATATATAAGGCAAGCTAAAAATGTTTTATAAAAACTGGTACTCGGACTTTGTTAATATGATAAGGAATTAGACAGTGAATCCATCCCTCAAGTGGGAAGGCCCAAGATAGCCTTCAAAATTATGATTGGCTTTAATTTTTTTGTTTTAAGAGATTTCTTAATATTTTCAATCGAACCACTGTATTAGTTTAAAAGCATTTTCGATGTGTAATTTTTTTTTAAAGCATAATAGTATTTTGTAAAGGTTGTTTTACAAATGTATTTCTAATTGAATTTTCTAAATGTATTATCAATGGTATATTTTTAATCGGATTTATCAGAGGTTTTCAAAATCATTACTGGGTAATTGAACGCTTTTCCTTTTATTTTAAAAATTATTTTTCATAGGTATCTTAAGAGATTATTTACAAATGTCATCGCTTTTGGAGATAACGTGCGTGAATGCGTAGTGGATAATTGTTTTATTTTATTTTTTCAACTCTAATAAATGTAAGGTTCTGTCTAATCCTCCAGAACCTAGACTGGTGAAATGTACTTACTTGTATAAAGTGTTTTGTAATTGTTAAGTTTGTTTTTTAATAAAATACACAACATTTTCAAAGCACTGATTCCAAAAGAGCGGGCTCGAGGAATTATAATTGGTATTAGAGGAATTTTCTAGACAACATTAGAGATCGGATGTTGTCATTTGAGTAAAATAAAATTTAAGTGATAGAGTTTTCGTTAGATAGTTAAATCCCAAAGAAATTTGTTAATTTTGAGGATGGAAATTCAGAATTTTATCATGTCTGCCAAAATAATGGGGGGAGAATGTAACACCCAAAGAAAATTTAAATAGTATTTTTTATAAATATTTCAAATAATAAAAATACTTTTTGAATCAATGTATAGCATAATACTTTATATTGTTATAAATCAATTTACATATATATATATATATAATTTATACATCATATAAATTTATTTAAAGGATATATATATAAGCATTATTTTTATTAATAAATATATTTAATTGATTAATTTTTAATATAAATCAATATTTAATAAAATTTTAACCTTTAAGAATAATATATGTTATAAAAAATTAGTATACTAGTAACAAATGATTTTACCAAAGTCACATCATAATAAAAAAATATATTTTATGAATTTATTAATTAACAAATTTATAATTATAAAATTTAATTATTAATAAAAAGAATGTATAATTGTAATTAAAATGAAAATTATTTTATTAATATAAAATATAATATTTTTAGTTATTATAAATTTATGCCTATTCATGTTAAAAAAATAAAAAAAAAATTTATAGAACATGTATATATATTGTAATGCCCTGACCCTAGTTACTCAGATTCGGTGCCTTTTTACATAACATTGGCATGATCACAAGGAAATATTGTCTTGAAAGACCGATCAGTTTAGTATTATTCGAGGCAAGATTCATACATAAGTTCAACTTTATAGCTTGAAGAGAAATCTAACAAAAATATATTTCATTAGAAACATCCAAGGATCCTAGATTATGCCTGGGTCACTCATAACTAACTTCTTCATATCATGGGAAACTGAAACATAAGAAAAGGGTTACATCAAATTCTCAGTAAGGGTAAGTAATACAGGGGAAAATGACATAAATATTAAGCATGGTAAATAATTGAAATCACATGCCTTTACCAATAATAAACATGAATAATTTTATGGAACGAATATGAGATGAGTAAATAATTCCATGATAAAAAATAATCATGGGTATTCTACTAGTTGAATGTCCACATGAACCATCAATATTATTTCCATAATGAGGGAATGTATAATGTCGGACATTCTGAATCATTTTGTCAAGGCCTCGACAAAGACGTCTAAAAATGATTAAGGCCTCAGTGAAAACCATAAATCAAATTGGGAAATGGCCTCAACCAATTCCACGTCTAGTTGTCTCATGAGACCTACCGATGCATTGAGAAGCTATAGCGGGCTCCACCCGTCACTTACTAAGTCCAATACATGCCTCATATGAAAAGGTTTAAACATATCATAAACATTCGTATTAAAACTAGAATATGAAATTTCATTACTTTATCAATAAAACATAAATGGTATAAAAATATCACATCCATAGTAAGAAATATCAAAAAATCGTCAATACAATATATAAGTTTTGTATCATAATAAATCATCTTCAAATAAACTTAAAATCTATCAAATGATGTTGACATAGATGAACTCAAAACTCTTTTTAGGGAAATATCTATTTTTATTTTGAAATAATTTAAGAGTCACATAATTATAAAATAGATGCTTTAATTTGAAAATATTCTTATATGCTTTTAAGGTAAGCTTCGACGAGTTTATAACGGTAGGAAATAGCCGCACCCGCCATATAAGTTAAAAAAGACATTCTTACCTTAATCTTGTCGAAAAGGTTAAAAAGGACCTTGTTTGGAAAACGCCGAAAATATTAATTTATAAACATCTTATAAAAAGTAAAAAAGGGTATAAATGACTTTAACCCATATTCTATAAAATTTTATGAATGTTTTGAAATACATTTTTAAGAAACATGGATGTGGATGATAAAGAGGTCCCAGTAGATAATTACGTATAAAAAACCTCAGATAGTGAAGAGATTGTGAAATAAACCCTTACCTTGTACTTTTCCTTGGTTGAGAGTAGTTTAACATCCTCTATAATGGTGGAATAGTTGTTATTAAATTATACAAGAATCATATACATTAATATGATATCATATATGATCTGTTAACATTTCTTTGTTAATAATATCTTAGTATTATCGTTGTTTCGGATGTTAACTTACTCATTTTATTTTATATTTTTTGTAACATAAGCTATGTCTGTTAGGGATAGGTTGTATCTTATTATTATCCATAATTATATCAAGTCCTTAATCATTATTTTTAATCATCAAATGAGAATTAGACTTGCATGGATACGATGGGGAATGAATCTCATCGCGTTCGTGGATCGGTAGTCCGTACGTACGCACGAGCGACAATATCATTATTTTGAAATTAAAATAATATATAATTGGATGGTATATCATATATATAGAATAATTATCATGTTATATTTATTATTTAAATCAATTACACATCATTATCATACCAATCCAAATAATAATATTTTGAATAACAATTACACCACGACGTGGAGACGGTAAGTCGTACGTATGCGCGTATGGTATCATTTCATTCAAAGGATGGATAAAATAATGAATATGGTTGTTCCATATTTATAATAACATCACAGTATTTATAAGATACAAGATTTATTATTTTATAATGGAAATAACAAAGAAAGAAGAAGTTGAAGAAGAAAGGAAATTGAAAGAGGGTGGTAAAAACATTACCTCTTCTTAGGGTTCTTCCTTTTGATTTGATCAAAAGGGCTCCTTAGGTTGGATTTATGATCGAAATAATTCCTCTAGGTTGAAGTGAGGGAAGTTGAGAGAATATTTGGGTGGGCCTTGGCCGAGAAAAAAGGCTTTGAAGGTGTGAATTTGAGAGAAGGGGGAGTTCCCTTTTATAAAAAGGGGTGAGGGGCACCTTAAAAAAATCAATAAATATTATTTTATAATAAATTCATATTCGGTTTCTAATGACTCTAAACTAATTTATTTAGAGGATAAGGTGATTTTAGGTCGAAAAAAACTCAACCAATAGGTTTTAGACAGGTTTGGGTCACTTTATTAACCTTAGATTTTAGTTTTAATTCTTAGTTAATTAGTTTGACATTTATCATGTCTCTTTGTATTTTTATATTATATAGTCAATAAACTTACTATAAAATTCTGAGAGACCCCCAAGTTTTCAATTAATAATAAAAATATCATTATATAATTCCTTTTTCCAAACCATAGATTTCGAGGAATAGAATATCAATTAATAATATAAAATTTGTTTTAAAAACTCTTTTAGGTCAATTTTGACACTATTTAATAATTGATTTTTTATAAAGTCTTAACAACTTTATTAATTCATAAAAAATTCATTTCAGAAATCCTATCATGTCATATTAACCAATAAAATTCTTTTATGGCATCAAAACCTTCAAACTATATTTATTTTAACATTTATAATACTAATTATTTGATTCTTTCATTAATAAGAAAAATAATTCATCATTATTGTGTCATAAATAAATTTAATTATTTAATATCTAAAAATTATAAATAAAATACCATTATGTAGGAAATATTTTTATATTTTTAATGAATATTTATAGTCGAAAATATAACCTATATAACCCTATGTAAAAATTGTTTTTCTAAAAGATATATGCCTAAGTCAGTTTTGTAATTACTTTAACTTAATTAATATAAAGTGTCATTATAACTTACAAGTGAATACATGGGGTCCCAAAATCGACCCCAAGATGTCCATGGTTGGACATGTATAAACCAATATGTTTAGCACACGTTTTAAGGAAATTTATTATTATAGTAATATTATTTTTTACCCTTATTTACTCGATTTACCCTTTAACCATGGTAAATAAAATATTTACCGAAGTAATTATTCAAAATGTCTAAAAATAAAAGTTACCTATTTTCCCAATTTTTACCTCCTGATTCTAAATATGGATCCAATTTTTTTAAATTCAAAACAAAGAAGTGGCAGAAATAAATTTAAAATTAATTCTCATTGCTAAAACAAAAAGCGTGTTTTTACGAGATAATAACTATCAAAAGATTGACACTTGCTTATATCTAGTTTAAATGTGAAATTATGTCCAATGACCAACATTCGATTAAATGGTAAAAATAAAATCTAATGGTACTCTAAAATCACTCAAATTCATAATTTATCAATATTTATTTTTTCATTTAAAAATGTTTTTTTAATTAAAATATAGTAAATTTCACTATTCATGAAAATATGAAAGTTATCCAAAAAGTACCAAAAAATCACCCTAAAATAATTTGATATTATGAATCCAGAAATGAAGTCCATGTTGACAGATAAAATGTATAAAATTTCAAAAAGTTGGTATTACTATTCATAACGGCTAGTTTGATTGGTTGTGGTGTGTGTTAGAACTCGAAGTTGCGTACAACACACGGTACTGTATTATTCAAAGAGAAGCGTACCATGGAAGTTTGGGGTGTTACATTCTACCTTCCTTTAAATAATTTCTCCCTCAAAATTTCTATAATACTACCTCATGAAAAGACACAAGTGATTATTCATCATAAGTTCCTCGAGTTGCCACATTGCATCTTCCATTTTATGGTTTCTCCATAGAACTTTTACAAGACGAGTCATCCAGTTTCTCAGCACATGTTCTCTCATATCAACAATCATGAGAGGCTCTTCGAAATAAGATAGATCATGTTCTAGTTCTAATTCCTCATAGGTGAGTACATGCGTTGGGTCAGGCATGTATTTTCTCAACAGTGATATGTGGAACACATCGTGAACTTTGGAGAGACTCGGCGGCATTGCCAAATGGTAAGCAACAACTCCAATTCGTTCTAGAATTTTGAAAGGTATGATGTACATGGGACTCAATTTACCGTTAATACTGAATTGTATAACTCACTTCGAAGGAGATACCTTCAAGAAAACATGATCTCCTACCTGGAATTCCAAATCATGCCTTCTGTTGTCAGCATAGCTCTTCTGCCTACTTTGAGCTGATTTGATGTGGCTTTGGATTACCTTTAAATTTTCCACCGTTTCCACAACAAGTTCTATGACTACAGGTTTTCATTCACAAACATCATTCCTAGAGGTTGGTGTGAGACATCAAATTCTATATAACGCTTCATATGGTGCCATCTGAATACTTTAATGGAAGCTATTATTATAGGAAAATTCTACTAGAGGTAAATATTGATCCCACATACCTTGAAAGTCAAGTGAGCATGATCTCCACATGTATTATAAGGTTTGAATAGTCCATTATGATTGTCCATCAGTTTAGGGGTGGAAAGCAGTGCTCAAAGAAAGTTCAGTATCCAGGGCTTTATGAAGACATTTCCAGAATCTTGAAGTAATATAGAGATATCGATCAGAAAAATTCAATAATTGTACTCCATGAAGCCTCAAAACATCATTAATATATAGTATTGCTAGACGTTCAAGTGGTAAATCTTCCCTTATAGCATGAAAATGTGGTGAATTAGTAATGTGATCAATAATAATCCATATTTCATAATTCATTCTAGGATTATTTGGTAGTCCCATGACAAATTCCACAGTAATATTATCCCATTTCCACTCCGGTATGGGAAGAGGTTTCATGACTCCTCCAGGATGTTGCCTTCCAGCTTTCACTTGTTGAAAACCCAGACATCTTGACAGAAAATCAGCAATCTCCCTCATCATGTTGTCCCACCAAAATTGTTCCTTCAAATATCTATACATTTTAGTTCTCCCAGGGTGTATAGAGAAATTGGAACTATGAGAATCATCCAACAATTTTCTTTTTAGACTTGGTATATTGGGAACACAAAGTCTCTTCCCAAACCTCCATCTTCATACACAAAGTCACTCAATCTCACATCATTCATAGCTTTAATATTCTTTTGAAACTCTTTATCACCGGTTTGAGAACTCTTTATCCTTTCTAGTAAAGATGGTTTGGAAACCATTTGAAAAAGAATTGATGTTTCACCTTCCATGGTTATTCCCATATCCATCTTTACTAGAACCGTGTATATAGGATCCTTTTCCACTCTCATCTTTTTCAAAACTCCATGATCCTTTCTACTCAAAGCATCGACCACCCTATTTTCCTTCCCCAGGTGGTAGTGTATCATGAAATCATAATCCTTGAGTAATTCAACCCGTCGCTTTTTCCTCATGTTGAGTTATTTCTGTGGGAAAATATACTTCAAACTATTGTGATCAGTATAAATCTCAAATTTTTAACCATAGAGATAATTTCTTCATATCTTAAAGGAAAATATTACAATATCTAACTCAATATCATGAGTGTGATAGTTTTTCTCATGAATTTTTAGCTATCGTGATGCATATGAAATAACCCTATCATTCTACATAAGGACACAACCAAGTCCTTTATTTGAAGCATCGCTATAAATAAAAACACATCATTCCCTGATGGTAGAGTCAATATAGGATCATTAACTAATATTCTCTTCAGTTCTTCAAAAAAATATTCACACTCTTTTGTCCAAAAAAAATTTAACTCCATTATGTGTGAGCTTCGTTAATGTGTTAGCCAATCGGGAAAAATCATGGACGAAACATTGATAATAACTTGCTAAAACAATAAAACTATGTACCTCAGCTATAATCGTCGGGGCTGACCATTCTTGGATTTCCTAGGACTTAGAAGCATCAATAGAGATTCCATCCTTAGAGACAATATGGCCAAGAAAAGAGATCTCCTGAAGCCAGAATTCACACTTGCTAAACTTCCCATATAATTCTTGTCTTCTAAGAGACTTCAAGATAATGCGCATGGGATTTTCATGGTCTTAGTAGCTTTTGAAATATACCAAGATATCATCAATAAATACCACTAAAAAATCATCGAGATATTCCTTCAAAACTCTGTTCATTAGATCCATGAAAACAAAGGCTGCATTAGTCAGCCTAAAAGGCATTACTGTAAACTCGTAATGCCCATACCTAGTTTGAAATGATGTCTTCGGAATGTATTCCTTCTTCACACACAACTAATGGTATCCAGATCAAAGTTCAATCTTTGAAATGTATTGAGCTCCATTTAGTTGGTCAAATAAATCATTAATGCAAGGTAGGGGATACTTGTTTTTTATTGTTATAGCATTGATTTCCCTGTAGTCGATATATAAGCACATAGATTCGTCTTTCTTATTAACAAAAAGGATAGGGGATCCCCATGGATAAACAATAGGGAGAATAAATTCCATATTACTAAATTCCTCTAGTTGTTTCTTTAGTTCAACTAATTCCACAGTGGTCATTCTATATGGGATGTTCGATATAGGCCTTGAACCAGGAATTAAATCAATGGAAAACTCAATTTCTCATTCTGGAGGATGTCCAGGTAAATCTTACAGAAACACCTCAACATATTCTCTTACAATAGGTACATCCTCTATTTGAACACTCCTTTCATCACCCACAGTTATTTCATTCTCTTCCTCTCCGATAATTGAATTTAGTTGAGCTATTGGGGGCGGATCTTGATAAGAATCAGGTGGTGATGATTCTTCTCTAAAGATAAGGTTTTCATCATCATCATGATAAAAAGTTATAACCACATTCTTCTTAAAATAAATTTTTTCATCGGGGTCTGAAATCCAATCTATACCACGGATTATATCAAATTTAGTCATGGGTATGATGATGAGATCAGTAGATAAAGAACATTTATATGACATAATGGGAAATGATTCACAAAACTTTGTTGCGATGATACTTACCTTAGGAGTTTTGACTAATAAATCCATTTTTAAATAAAATTGGAAATATCTAATTTTCATAGAAAAATGGGAAGATATGAAACAATCTTATGATCCAGAATCAAATTATGCATTTTCTAAACTTGAGGAAACCATTAAATTACTTACCACCACATCTTTCAGAGATTCTACCTCAGCAGTAGTGGTAACATAAGCTTGGACTTTATCCCTTGGACTTTTCTGAGTTAAATTCCCTTGACGCTTAGGACATTCAGATGTATAATGTCCCATCTCCCTGCAATTGTATCATTGAACCTTGGTAGAATCTTTCTTTCCTTTACAATCACCAGCTAGATGGCCTTTCTGTCCACATTTGTAGCATACTCCTTTTTCTTTTAGACAAGCACCAAGGTGCTTCCTTACACAATTATCATAGGGTGGAAATTAAATTATTCCCTTCTTCCCTGTTTCCTTATTTTTTTCCCACTGTGTTCAACATATCTCTTCTTCTCTTGATTTGATTTAAAGTCATAAGACTTAGAGAATTCCTTTTCTGTCATGATTTCACATGAGACAATATCTTCATATGATGAGAAGTATTGTGATACTAATGCTCGATGGAGAAAAGGTTTTATCCCATCAAAGAAACGATCAATATTACTTCTTGGTTTACGTATATAATCTACATCATACCTCTCCAACCTTGTAATGTTAGCCTCATACATTGTGACATTCTCATCCAATTTTTTCCTCATACTCAGAAATTGTCTTTCCATATTCGCTCAATGGTCATGAGGAAAGTATTTTTCTAAGAAAATTTATTTAAATTCTCTCCATTACATATTTGATACTTCCTCGTCATCCTTTTTGTTTTGAATCAAGGACCACCATTGATCAGAATCTCCAGTGAGGCGATAAACTGCCATGACAACTTTTTCCCTTTCACTACTCCCCAAAGCGTGTAATATTTTTCTAAGGAATTTATCCATTGCTCATCCACTAATGGATTTTTAATCCTATTTAATGTCAGTGCTTGTTTCCTCATAAAGTGATCTAACATTGATCCTCCACGCTGCGGATCTGGGTGCTCCATACGGGTAAGGTTATTATTCATAACCTGAGTGAGTTGTCCCAGTTTTGTGATAAGATGATCAACACCGTTTGTATCACTAGCTCCACTATAATTATCTTGAGCAGGAGGGCAGTCCCTACATGGAGTGAGTGCAATGATACAGTTTCCATTCCTTCCACTAGGTGCCATTTCTAAACAATGGCATAAACTAGATTAGTTTATGAATCGAAATATATTATTTCTAACTTCTAAAACACATAACATAAATTCAAAAGTATATGGATATAATCCATAATCATAAAAAATGTTTTCTTTGAGTAAGTATATAGTCATAAACCCTTCATAATGGTTTGTAAAGAAAATGATAATTATCCTAAGCATATCCCCAGGGAGTGTTGTAACCTAGAGTAAAGCAAGACCCATTGCCGTGCACAAGTTCCCGTTCGAGTCTAGCTCAAAGCGGTGTTTTCGGGTTTTAACCCTAGGTACATCTGTACCAGATCCGCCTCCACCTTCTCGTATCCAGATATGTATTTATTGCTTGGAAAAATCAAAAAATATCTAAAATACCAAAATTCTAAGAAGTTCTTCTATACTAATCCTCAAAGTCTATCTTAGGGCTATGTGCTCTTATAATAGCTTATCTAAATCTTGTTTCCAAGGTTTGTACTAAACATCCTCTGATACAAACTATAACGCCCCGAACCTAGTTACCCAGATTCGGTGCATTATTACATAACATTAGCATGATCACAAGGAAATCATGTCTCAAAAGACCGACCATTTTAGTATTATTGGAAGCAAGATTCATACATAAGTTCAACTTTACAGTTTGAATAGTAATACAATAGAAATATATTTCATTATAAACATACAAGGCTCCAAGATTATTCATCGGTCACTCATAACTAACTTCTTCATATCCTGGGAAAATGAAACATAATAAAGGGGTGAGATGAAACGCTCAGTAAGGGTAAGTAATGCTGCAGAAAATGACATAAATATTAAGCATGGTAAATAATTGAAATCGCATGCCTTTACCAATAATAAACATGAATAATTTTATGGAAATAATATGAGCTGAGTAAAGAATTCCATAATAAAACATAGTCATGTGTATTATAATAGTCTAATGACCACATGAACCATCAATATTATTTCCATAATGAGGGAATGTGTAATGCCAGACATTCTGAAACATTTTTCCAAGGCCTCGACCAAGACGTCTAAAAATGATTAAGGCCTCGGCCAAAACCATAAATCAAATTGGGAAAGTGCCTTATCCAATTCCACATTTCGTTGTCTCATGAGACCTACCGATGCATCGAGGAGCTATAGTGGGCTCCACCCATCACTTACTAAGTCCAATACATTATTCATATGAAATGGTTTAAACATATCATAAACATTCGTATTAAAACTAGCATACGAAATGTCAATAATTTAACCATAAAACATGAATGGTATAAAAATAGCACATACACATTCAAACATATCACAAAACCTTCAATACAATATAGACATTTTGTATCATAATAAATCAACTTGAAATAAACTTAAAATCCATCAAAGGATGATGACATAGATGAAATAGAAACACTTTTTAGAGAAATATATCTTTCTATTTTGAAATAATTTAATAGTAAAATAATTATAAAATAAAACATTAACTTTTAAAATATTTTTATAAGATTGTAAGGGAAGCTTCGATGAGTTTATAATGGTATAAAATAGCTACACCCACCGTATAAGTTAAAAAATACATTCTAACCTTAATTTTGTCAAAAATGTAAAAAAGGACCTTGTTTGGAAAACGACAGAAATATTCCTTTATAAACATCTTATAAAAAGTCAAAAAGGGTATAAATTAATTTAACCCATAGTCTATAAAATAGTAATAATGTTTTGAAATACATTTTTAAGAAACATGGATGTGGATGATAAAGAAATCCTAGTAGATAATTACGTATAAACAACCTCGGATAATGAAGAGATTGTGAAATAAACCCCTACCTTGTACTTTTCCTTAGTTGAGGGTAGTTTAACCTCCTGTATAATGGTGAAATAGTTTTTATTAAATTATAAAATAATCATATACATTAATATGTATCATATATTATCTTTTTAAATTTCTTTCTTAATAATATCTTAGTATTATCGTTGTTTCGGGTGTTAACTTACTCGTTTTCTTTTATATGTTTTGTTACATAAGTCATGTTTTTTTTGGATAGGTTGTATATTATTCATATCTAGAAAGATATCAAGTTCTTAAACATTATTTTTAATCATAAAATGAGAATTGTACTTGCATGGATACGATGGGGAATGAATCTCATCGCGTTTGTGGAGATAGTAGTTCGTATGTACGCACGAGCGACAATATCATTCTTTTGATATTAAAATAATATATAATTGGATGGTATATCATATATATATAATAATTATCATGTTATATTTATTATTTACATCAGTTACCCATCATTATCATACCCATCCAAATAATAATATTTTGAATAACAATTACACCACGATGTGGAGATGGTAAGCCGTACGTACGCACATATGGTGAAATGTCATTCAAAGGATGGATATAATACTGTATATTGTTTCAAAATATATATAATAACATCATAGTATTTAAAAGATAATGGATTTATTATTTTAGAATGGTAATAACAAAGAAATAAGAAGTTGAAGAAGAAAGGAACTTGAAAGAGGGTGGTGAAAACATTACTTCTTCTTCAGGTTCTTTCTTTTGATTTGATCAAAAGGGATCTTTATGTTAGATTTATGATGAAACTAAGGCCTCTAGGTTGAATACGTGGAATTTGAAAGAATATTTAGGCAGGGTTTGGCTATTCCAAAAGGCTTTGAAGGCGTGAATTAGAGAGAAGGGGGAGTGCCCTTTTATAAGAGGGGTGAGGGGCACCTTAGGAAAAGATAGAAATATTATTTTATAATAAATTCTTATTCGGTTTCTAATAGCTCCAAAATTATTTATTTAGAGGATAAAGTGAGTATTAATAAAAAAACCCAAAAAATAGGTTTTAGACAGGTTTGGGTCACTATTTTAACCTTATCTTTTAGTTTTAACTCCTAGTTAATTAGTTAGACATTTACCATGTCTCTTTGTATTTTTATATTATATAGTCAATAAACTTAATATAAACATTCAAGAGATACCCAAGTGGACCATTAATAATACACCAATCATTATATAAGTCCTTTGGTTGAACCTTATCTTTTTAGAAATATAATATAAATTTATCATACAATATTTGTTTTAAAAACTCCTTTATGTCAATTTTGAAACTATTTAATAATTAATTTTTTAAAGTCTTAAAAACTTTATTAATTCAAACCAAATTAATTTAAGAAATGAAAACATAGAATATTAACCAATAAAATTCGTGCATGGCATCAAAAATTTCAAATTATATTTATTTTAGAATTTATAATAATAATTATTTGATTCTTCCATTAATAAGGAAAACATTGCATCATTATTATGTCATAAATAAATTTAATTATTCAATGTCAAATTTTTTTAAATAAATTACAATTATGTAGGAAATATTTTTATCTTTCTAATGAATTTTTATAGTAAAAAATAGAACATATATAACCATATGTGAAAATTATTTTTCTAAAAGATATATTCTTAAGTCATTTTTGTATTTACTTTAACTTAATTAATATAAAGTGTCATTATCACTTACAAGTGGAACCATGGGGTCCCAAAATCGACCCAAAGATTCACATGTCCTGAAATGTATCCACAAATAGGGTTTGGACACATTTTAGGGTAATTTATTATTATTATAATATTATTTTTAACCATATTTACTGGATTTACCCTTTAACCATGGTAAATAAAATATTTACCGAAGTAATTATTAAAAATGTCTAAAAATAAATGATACCTATTTATACAATTTGGACATCTTGATTCTAAATATGGAATCCATTTTTATTAATTAAAAACACAGAATTGGCAGAAATTAATTTATAATTAATTCTCGTTGTTAAAACAAAAAGCGTGTTTTTAAGAGATAATAACTTTCAAAAGATCAGCACTTGCTTTTGTCCAGTTTAAATGTGAAATTATGTCAAATCACCAACATTGGATTAAATGGTAAAAATATAATCTAATTATACTCTAAAATCACTCAAATTCATAATTTGTCACTATTAGTTATTTCGATTAAAAAGGCTGTTTTTAATTCAAATTTAGTAATTTTCAATATTCATCAAAATATGAAAGTTATTCTAAAAGTACCAAAAATACACCCTAAGCTATTTTTTATATTCAAAATCCAAAAAGAAAGTCCATTTGGAAAGATAAAATGTATAAAATTTCAAAAAGTGGTATTACTATTCATAATGGCTAGTTTGATTTGTTGTGGTGTGTGTTAGAACTCGAAGTAGCGTACAACACATGCTACTGTATTATTCAAAGAGAAGAGTATCGTGGAATCACTGGATGTTACATATATTAATAAATTAATTATTTTTAAATTATATTTATATGAAATTTGACATAAAATAATACATATATTTATATATCAACATAAATGGATGAAACAAAATGAATAAAAAAATTAGTAAATAAAGTATGAGTATAATATTTTTTTTATATTGACCATTGTATATTTAGTTTATATATATATAAATTATGAAACAGAATAAAAAATTGAATTTTAAAAAATAAATGAATTTATGAATCAGGTTTTTGATTTGGGAGGATGCGATTCTGTTGAGACTGAGTCAGGCTAAAAAAATAGAGTGAGTTCAGGTGCTGCTTCTCTATCACGAGTAAATCCAGTCGAGCTCGACTGAGGTATCCATGGAGTTCAAGCGACAATCCATGTCGAGGACAATCCGTAGTGTTCATCTTCTTCTTTGGGATCCTAGGGCATGACCAAGAGAGACGTCACAGACCCTGAGTTCGACATCGGTTTAGGCTTCATCGAACACGGTTGGAGAACCGTAATGAAAGATTCTAGTTAAATCCAAACTTGGTAGATAAGGTATGGTCGTGCTATGTTGATTGATTATTGATTTTTTAGATCTTGTTTTTGGTTTTAGTTTTCAGTTATTAAATACAAAATCATTGTTTTCATTCATTTTTTTTCTTCATCTCTGATATGAACGTCCACCTATTTCATATTTACTATATCAGTAAGTATGACTATTTTATAATCAAATCTTGTCTCATATCAGTGTATTAATTTTTATGTTTGTCCTCTTGTTTGATGTTTTCTTCTCTAGATGTCATCATAGTCATTTTCATGCTTTTTTAGGTTTCGTTCACTATCTCCATTTAATATTAGTTCGAATCTGTTTAATTTATGTGCGTATTCTGTTTGGAGTCCATTTCTTACAACGATTTCATGTTTTCAATGATTTTAGTTCATTGAATTTTCTACCTCAATTCTGAATATTTTAAGATCTCACTCTGTGTCTCCTCCTCATCTCAACATGCATGACAAGCTGTTATAGTCATTAAAATTTATTTACAACTAGAAATAAAATATTCATTTATTATGATTAACTGAGTGTTTAAATAGGGCGAGGATAGATAGTCCGTGAGGGAGCTAGATTTCCATTTTTTTTTGAGTGTTGATCTCTTGGTTTTCCACTTCAAGGAGAGAGAGAGAGGGTGCTTTGTCTTCGGTCCAGTGTGATAAGCTGGAAAGGAAAAAATACACAGCCTATTCTTTTTCTATTATCATGAGGAGTCATGTTTGGATCTTCCAAGAAGAAGTAATCCTAAGGTGTCATCTGCTTATATTTTGGTAATGTATTTACTTATAATATCATTGCAATTCCATTATTATTTTAGTAAGGGGTTTACTTATAATTTCATAGCAATTCCATTATTATTTTAGAAAGCGATAAATATTTGTTTCAAAACATTTATTTATTTAAGATCTTATTTTAGCAAGGGATTATGTATTTTCAAATACTTTCTATGCAATTTCATATTATTTTTTTTGTTAGGGAATTTTGTTTATTGATTTTCAAATTTACAAGTTCTATTTTTGCGTAATGGAAAAAATTTTGTTTTCAAAAATTTTGATTTATTAATGAATTATATGTTCGAAGTTTATTTTGATGAAATTTTTGTTCATTAGAATCTACTTAATTTCTAGTAATAGAATAGTAATTTTAATTATTGTTTCTTTAATTCCATATAAAGATATTCATTTATTTTATTTTTAAATTTATCATTTGCAATTTTATTTGCATGAGTAATTAATATATTTAAATATTATTACTATGTTATATATATATATATATATTTATGTGTTATTGAAATTTATCTAAAGGTTGAGTTTTCATTTTGATTCAAATTGAGTTTATGTTCTCATGAAATTTGAATAAGGAAGAAAATTACCCATTTGTTTAATTCAAAAATCAACATGTATTTATATTTGAATTTATCAGTAAAATCTAATATTATATATGTTTATATATATATACATACATACATGAAGTTCAAGAATATAATTGTTTTAAATAAATTAATAATCATATATTAAATAAATATGAATTTAAAAATTAATAATGTCATAATTTTATCACGTGCATGACATATAAAAGTAAATATTATAACCATACATCAATTATTTTTTATCATGACATTTATACATTGATATAGATATGTACTTAATGTCATGTTCCTTAAAAATTAAGTGCATATTAGTTTACCTTCATGTGTAAAAGAAATTTAATAAATATGTCTTTGAAATTTCAAGTGTGTGGATGTTGATTTAACATCCATGTGATTATGAAAAGTCATGTATCATGAGATCAGATGATACAAAGGTATAATTTTGGGTAAAGAATAATATTTATTCATTGCAAACATGATTATAAATATATTTTCAAAAATAAAACCCCAGTGAAATATATATATATATATATATATATATATATATGTCAAGCTAAAAATGATTTATAAAAACTTGTACTAGAACTTTTCTAAATATGATAGGGAATTGGATAGTGAATCCATCCCTCAAGTGGGTGGGCCAAATATAGTATTCAAAGTTACGAGTGGACTTAATTGTTTTGTTTTAAGATATTGCTTAATATTTTCAATCATATAACTAGATTAGTTTAAAAGCGTATTTGAAGTGTAATTATTTTTCAAAGAATAAAAGTATTTTTGCAAAGGCTGTTTTAAAAATGTATTTCTAATTGAAATTTCCAAATGTATTATCAAAGGAATATTTTTAATGGGATTTATCAAAGGTTTTAAATATTCTTACTGAGCAATTGAATGCTCACCCATTTATTTTAAAAATGATTTTTCATAGGCATCTTAGGAGATTATTTACAGATGTCATCGGCTTTGGGGATAGCACATGTGGAAGCGTAGAGGATAATTGTCTTATTTTATTTTTTTGACTCTAATAAATGTAAGGTTCTATCTAATCCTCTAGAACCTAGACCAGTAAAAGGTCATCGCTTGTATAAAGTGTTGTGTAATTGTTATGTTTCTTTTAAAAAAATTACATAGCATTTTTAAAGAACCTAGTCTAGAAGAGTGGGATTGGGGAATTATAATATGTATTTAGAATAGTCCATATCATTTGGATATATGAAAATGAAATACACTGTTCACAGAGACAGTAAGCCGTACGTACGCATGAATGAAACTTTCATTTCATTTTTTTATTTTAAAACGAATGAAAACCAAATGATGCATGGGTATATTATTATTCCAGTGTAATATCATATTTTTTATTCATTAAAGAAGTTCATTAACACCATCCATTATAAATTCTATGTATGGTATGAATGCGTCATATCACACTGAGGGGGTGGTAGTCCACACTTCCTCAAATGAAATTATCATCTTTACCCATTATGGAAACCATAAAGGTATGATATAAATTGAAGATACAAAATAATAGGGATAATATAAATATAATATATATTTAATATAAATACAGTTCTACCATAATATTCACCATAAAAGGTGGTAAGAGATTTTTGAACAATCATAATTTCATGAGGCATCAGTTCATCGTCCAAAGAAATAGTATATTTATAATGACGCGAAATTTTGAATAATTTTTTTTCCTAAACTTTGTGTGTTATATTATTTTATACTCAAAAAAATATTTCATTTAATAAAATGAGTATAATTAAAATAAGGCCATTGGGTTTTGACTATTATATGACCATTGGTCAATATGACCATTGGAAACTAAATTTTGTGATTATTGTCTATAAATACAAGTGATCTTGAGTAATTAATATAGAAAGAAGATTTGATTGCCCCATCGAGTAGTCTCGGGCCGATCGAAGCCCATATGATGGAGCTCAGGAGGGAGGTAACCCCTTTGGGCTTTTCTCTGGACCAAACCCAAGCCGAACTTCATCGTGTGAAGCTGGAAAGGAATCACCTTCGTGAGAAGTTCAAAGTGATAGAAATCACTACTTGGGAAATGTTGGCCGAGCCACCCCAAGATTATATCACCATAGCACACCTTACTCAAAGGTCATATGCTGGTGTTATAAGGGGATATGTGATGATACCGTAACTACCTTGTGTAATCCTTTGATTTAAATAGAAATTGTGATTTCTTCTTATGGTGATGTTTGCGAATTTTCAAATGTATGGATAAATATAGTATGCATATTATTGATGAATTTTAGAAAAAGGATATTTTAAAAATATTTATGTAAACCTTAAATAATTAATAATGTGTAGTGATTTTCAAAAAATGTTATTCTATAGTTATGTTCAGTATGAAATTTAGAGTCTAATAAGATCCACTCAATTTTTGGTGAATAGTAAATTATGAATAGTGATTTTACACTTAGGATTAGTAATGTGACCATTTAGATTAGTAATATCACTTAAAGAAAGTATTAATATAATTTAGGAACCTTGATTAAGTAATGTGATTCAATAAAATATGTAAATAATAGTTTCAGAATTATTAGTTAAGTATTAGTTTTTCAGGGTGAATAGTATTTTTTTAAAAAAATTAAATTAAAAATATTTAGAAAATTATTTTTATAAAATAGAGTTTATTTTTGAATTCAGAGCATCTATATTATGTTAAGGTGAATTTTTGGGATTTTTCTGAAAAAGTTGAATTTTTGGTGAATAGTGAATTTTCAGTTTAGAGTTTCGGTTGTTTAATGACATCATTAAGGAAGTAATAATTTTGTAATAATTCAGGTATAATTATGAATATTAATATATGTTATGAGGTGTCCCATGTGTCCAATAACATGGGAATGCCCATGGTTTTGAAAATACAACCAATGAGGTGTGCCTTGGCCATTAATGTCTTTTCCCGTCACTTCCCCTATTAATACCAATCCATTCTCTCATCCTTTCAATTCAAAAATCATACACAACGAATTTTTGGTCTCATTACCTTCCAAAGAGTCCTCCCAAGGTTCCCTTAAGCCTCACAAGGTCCCAAACATCAAGATTTCGATGTTACTCTTCAAGGTAAAGGATCATATTCCTCTCTTTCTTTTCATGTACTCTCATTTATTTCATTTATTTTAAGCCTCATGTTTTTATGTTGGGGGTGTTATTTTATATTCATATTATTGTAATTTTATTGTTCATATAATGAGATACCCCCTATTGCTCTCATCAATTCATTTTATGAATGTTTAAGTGGCGCCCTTAGGCTACCAGTTTTTTGTAAGGGATTCTTTCACTCTTCCCATTTTCAAAGTTCTACATTCATGTCAAGTCTTTCAAGTTACTTTTTTCCATGTTGGGGTATGATCTATATATTAATAATACTTTCCTTTTATTATCACATGATGATATACCCTATTTAATCTCATAAATTCATTATTTTTGAAGTTTTAAGTGACACCGTTAGGCTGCTAAATTCTTCATAAGAGAAATCTTATTCTTGTCTACCTTTAAAGTTTTTCATTTCAAATGGTTTTTCCTGAAAATTTAATTACCATTTTATTATATAATTTATATTCTATCCCTATACTATTTTATGGATCATTTATGAGTGGGTGACCTATGTCCCCTCTCTTTTTAATGTTTTCTAAAACCCAACAACATTGCCGTTATGCTGCTTAATTTTCGTCTCAAAATGTCTTTCTCTTTTTATCAAATTATTTTATTTTATTAAGTGAATACTAAAAAATATTTATTCTATAAGGTTATGGACATATATATATAAAATTTCTATTTTAAATTCTTGTATATGCATACATGATACCCACTTTCCTTTTCCGTGGGTTTAAAGTGACATAAAGATCATGTCATTAAAGCAGTTTTTAAAATATTATGACTATGAAATGAAAGCCAATTATTTTATGATATATGGGTTGTTTATTAAATTATTGATGATGTTATATGTGGATCACTTGATAATAAATAAAAATTAAGGGTGAACCCTTATATCACTCTAATTCATTGGGTAAAGACTTAATCTCTAGAGATGACCATTTTAACGATACCTTTCCGAATATCCTTGGTAAATTTTTAATGACCCCTTGGGTATGGATCTTGGTGATACGAAAATAATTGTCCAAGTTAAATTTTGTAGCCGCATATTTAATTTATGAATCACATTATTTTAATTATGATATTCCTCATGATCTCTTTCTCAAGCCTTAAAGTTATTTATCATGACTTTATTGATGTATCTCATGTTCACATGTAAAATGTTTCCTTTGTTTTCCTTACTGGGCCTTCTTCTCACCATTTCCTTTGATGTATGTTCCTAGGTTATGAGATGTAGTAATGAACAAAGGATGAACAAATGGAGAATCCTTTAAAGTGTATAAGAAGAATTTTGTTATGTTGTCATGTATTAAGTTCCTAGTTTCCAAGACACTAAACCTTAATGATCCTCAGTTTTGTATAATGTAATGAAAGTTTATGTCCTAAAAATGTGGGATTCTATAGTTGGTATCAAAGTATGGTTTAGTTATTTGTGGAAATTATGATTTGAAAACATTACAAGGTTTCTTAATGAAAATATTAAATATAGGAAAAAATCTTGGTATTTTGGTGAAATATTGTGTAAGTGGTTTACAAACAAATAAATCCTTGTCTAGATATGAACAATCAGAGGTGGCTCTAGCACAAATGTACCTAGGAGTTAAAACTCTGACAAGGTGTTTTGGGCTTGTCTCAGGGTAACTTGGTGCACGACAATGGGCCTTGCTGCACTCTTAGTTTGACACTCCCATGGGATATTCTTTGGGGAATTCATAAGCATAGTATGAACCATTATTAAAGGAACACACATCAAATAAAATAAATATTCACATAAGAATATATGATCATGGATAACCTAGATTGGAACCTAGGGGATCACAAGTTAGGATATACTTCTCTTCTACAAGTTTATCCTTATATTCTTAATGTTTCCTTTTCATGATTATTGGATAAGTATTTAAGCCACCTAATTATAATTTTTTTCTTTGTTAATTTATGGAAATATAAGAACATGTCCCAATAACCAATGTGATAGGAAATGTGACGATTTCCCTATTAATATGGAAGAGACGATGAGAGATCAAGATGAACATTTTGTGATTATGCCAAACCAGCTATCAAAAATCATAATTAATAATTGGTACCTAGATGAATGCCCAAATTCATCCAAAAAGAGGAAGATGAAGTCTCAAGGATGTTCATCTGATAAAGGTGATTATGGAAAGAAGACCAAATTTACATTGTGCAAAAAGTGTGGAAAGAAGCACCAAGGAGAATGTCACAAAGGAACCGGGAGATGTTTTAAGTGTGGGATGATTGGGCATAAAGTAGACAATTTCTTTAAAAAATGGATAATGTGATGAATGGAGATAAGGTTCAATCTAATGTACCTTATACTATTCAATGATTTACATGTGGAGAAGTTGGAAATTATCCAAGGCAATGCTCTCTTAGAAGGGATGAGAAGCATGATGAGCATCAACAATCTTCAAGGACAAGGGAACAATGCAAGTCCAATGCTGAGATGGATCATGGTGACTGAAGTACATGTAACTTCTTCACAATAATTGTCTATTTCATGTTGTATTTTATTTCGTTCTCTATGAGCATATCTTTAATGTTTTCTAAGAACATAGAGTCACTACCTAAGATGGTTTTATATCATTCATGAAAACATATATTGTTATGTATCACATGTTGATGTTGAGAAGCTGTCCATCATAAAAAAATTATTAGGGGATTGAAATATGAATATTATTTTGGAATACATTCACTAATTTGGGAACCCGATATGATCAAGGTAAATATATTACTCCTGTATTTTGGTTGAGAAGTAAAGGTTGAATTAAATTCTGAAGAATATATGAATTTAAGGTGAACTTATAGTAATTTAGGTTACTTATGGAAATGATTAACTTATATTGGGGAAATTGTTAATAGGTTAGTTAATTTTGTTATAAGACATTAAGAGTGGTTGATTTTGTTTGAAGATGAACGATAATGTTTATCTTGGAAGAATATGTTATCAAATCCTTATTATATTTGGGTTTCAATCTTAGTTTCGTTTATTTTGAGGAATTGTATGGAAAATTATTTATGGAATGGTCTATGATGAACTTTGGGTAGTACCATGGAATTTTGAAGAATAAAAAGTAGTTTCCCTTCCTATGGGGTTCTTTCTTTTTGAAGAGTTGTTTCATCTTACCCATTCTATTTTTGGGATAATGTTTAAATATAGATAAAATAGATAGTTAATATTTTGTGTATTATATGATTTTGTAGAAGTTGTCTAGAAGTTGATTCTAGTGCTTTAGGTACAAAAATCAAAATTCATCCTGAAAAATCATCATTTGAAGGAAAAGATGAGATGGTAGTAGAATTTATTAAAGATAGAAACTCTACATGTTATGAAATTAAGTATGTTTCATTATGTTCTTAATATATAAAGTAACATAATTTTTTTTTAACTCCAGGGAAAGGATATTGAAAAAAATATAATAATAATAATAATAATTATAATAATAATAAAGTAATATCCTAGTACTTTTTTAGATAAATCAAATGGTCCTTTAGATTATCACAGATTTATGGATCTATGGTTATAAATCTTCTCCTAATCATGTTTTCTATCACTATCCATCAGAACATGACACTTGGTTTTCTCTTCCATATCTATGTTTTCCTATATGGAATCCTAGTATGGGTTAACTCGGGTGACCTTTTTACTTCCCTTTCTTTCTTTTAAAGTAATAGTTTTACTGAATCTTTTTCTAATATGGGACTTTCAACAAAACTTCCAAGCCCAATTTTAAAATTGCGAGGACACAATTTCTTAAGGGGGAAGATTCTAACGACCCAAAATTTTGAATAATTTGTTTTCCAAAAATTTTTGTGTTTTATTTTATACTCAACAAAAATATTTCATTTAATAAAATGATTATAATTAAAATAAGACCATTGGGTTTCGACTGTTATATGACCATTGGTCAATATGACTGGTCAAAATTAAATTTTGCGATTATTGTCTATAAATACAAGTGTTATTGATTAATTAATATAGAATGAAGATCTGATGGCCCCATCTAGTAGTCTCAGGCCGATCGAAGCCCATCTGACAGAGCTCGGGAAGGAGGTTCCACCTTTGGGCTTTGCTCTGGACCAAACCCAAGACGAACGTCATCGTGTGAAACTAAAACAGAATCACTTTAGCGAGAAGTTCAAACTGATAGAAATACTTACTCGGGAAATGTTGTCTGAGCTGCCCCTAGATTATATCACCCTATCACACCTTACTCTTAGGTCCTATGCTGGTGTTATAAGGGACTATGTAACGAGACCATAACTGCCTTGTGAAATCCTTTGATTTAAATAAAAAATGTGATTTCTTCTTATCGTGAAGTTTGTAAATTTTCAAATGTCTGGATAAATATAGTATACATATTATTGATGAATTTTAGAAAAAGGATATTTTAAAAATATTCATGTAAACCTTAAATAATTAATAATGTGTAATGATTTTGAAGAAATGGTCTTCTACAGTTATGTTCAGTAAGAAATTTAGAGTCTAATAATATCAACTTAATATTTGGTGAATAGTAAATTATGAATAGTGATTTTATGCTTAGGATTAGTAATGTGACCAGAATTATTAGTAATCTCAATTAAATAAATTATTAATATAATTTAGGCACCTTGATTAAGTAATGTGATTCAATAAAATTGGTAAATAACTGTTTTAGAAATTATTGGTTTAGTAATAGTTTTTTCCGGGGGAAAAGTGTTTTTATTTAAAAATTAAATTAAAAATATTTAGAAAATTATTTTTATAAAATGGAGTTCATTTTTGAATTCATAGAATCAATATTATGTTAAGGTGAATTTTTGGGATTTTTCTGAAAAAGATTGAATTTTTGGTGAATAGTGAATTTTCAGTATAAAGTTTCGGGTGTTTAATGACATCATTAAGGATGTAATAATTATGTAATAATTTTGGACGACTTAAGAATAGTAATATAAGGTATTAGGTGTCCCAAGTGGCCAATAACATGGGAAAATACCATGGGAAAGACCATGGTTTTGACAATACCACCAATGAGGTGTCCCTTGGACATTAATGCCTTGTCCCCTCACTTCCCCTATAAATACCAAGCCATTATCTCATCCTTTCCATTTCAAAATACTTATAAACGAAGTTATGGTCTACTTACCTCCCAAGGAGTACTCACAAGGTTCCCTCAATCCTCCCAAGGTCCCAAACTTCAATATTTCAAAGTTTCTCTTCATGGTAAGGGATCCTACTTCTCTCTTTCTTTTCAAGTACTCTCGTTTATGTCATTTATCTTAATCCTCATGTTCTTATTTTGGGGGTGTTATTTTATATGCATATTAAATTCCTTTTTATGTTCATATGATTAGTTACCCCCTCTTCCTCTCATATTTTCATTTTATGAATGTTTAAGTGGAACTGTTAGGCTGCCAAATTTTGGTAAAGGATTCTTTCACTCTTCCCATTTTCAAAGTTATACTTTCATGTAAAGTCTTTAAAGTTACTTTTTTACATGTTGGGATATGGTCTATATATTCACCATACTGTAATTTTATTTTCACATGATTAGAGACCCTATTTAATCTCATCAATTCATTTTTTTGAAGTTTTAAGTGACGTCGTTAGGCTGCGGAATTTTTCATAAGAGAAATCATATTCTTGTCTTCCTTTAAAGTTTTTCATTTCATATGGTATGTAGTTAAAATTTAATTACCATGTTCTTATATACTTTATATTCTTTCCCTATACTATTTTATTGATCATTTATTATTGGGTGACTCATTTCCCCTCTCTTTTCAATGTTTTCAAAAACCCTGCAACATAGCCGTTATGCTGCTAAATTTTCGTCTCAAAATGTCTCTCTCTTTTTCTAAAATTATTTTATTTTATTATGTCAATATTAAAAACTCATTATTATACAGGGGTATTCAAATATATATCAAAATTCTCTATTTTAAATTATTGTATTTACATACATGATACCTGCATTCCTTTTCTGTGGTTTTAAAGTGACATTAAGATCACATTTTTGAAGAAGTTTTTAAAATGTTATGACTATGAAATGAAACCCATTTATTTTATGCTATATGGGTTGTTTATGAAATTATGGATGATGTTATATGTGTCTCACATGATAATGAAGGAAAGTTAAGGGTGTTCCCTGATAGCGCTCCAATGCATTGGGTAAAGACATAATCTCTAGAGATGGCCATTTTAACGATACCTTGGTGAATAACCATGGTAATTTTTTAATGACGCCTTGAGGATGGACCTTGGTGATACGGAAATCATTTTCTAAGATAAATTTTGTAGCCAAAAATTCAAGTTATGAAACACATTATTTTTATTATGATATTCCTCATTATCTCTTTATCATGCCTTAAATTTATTTATCATGAGTTTATTGATGTATCTCAAGTTTACATGTAAAATGTTTTCCTTTTTTCCTTACTGGGCCTTCTGCTCACCCTATCCTTAAATGTATGATCCTAGGTTATGATATGTAGTAATGAAAATAGGATGAACAAATAAATAAGTCTTTAAAATATTTAAGAAGAATTTTTTTATGTTTTCATGTATTATGTTCCTATTTTCCAAGACACTAAACCTTAAAGATCCTCGGTTTTGTATAATGTAATGAATGTTTATGTGATAAAAAGGTGAGATTCTATAATATTCGTATCCATTAGATAGAGGTGTGTTGAAGTGTAGTTATAATAATTCTAATAAAAACAACCTAGTATCTTTAAGATACCGGTGTTGTTATATAATCCAAGAATAAGAAGAGAATAAGGAGTAGAGAAGGGAAAATAATGGAAAGAAACTTGAGAGAAGACGTTACCTCAAATCGGAAAACTTATTTTGATTTGAGCTAAAGGGATCTATTGAATTTCCTTAATCCAGGGGGAAGGCTTATAGGAGGAATATTGGGATGTTGGGAGGTTATTTTGGTAGAGTATTGATGATAAAAGGGTCTTGATAGGTGTGAGTAATGGGTTAGAGGTGGTGTTATTTTATAAGAGGGAGGAAGGGCTCTTTTGGATAGTTTGAAAGTATTACATTATTATAAAATGATTTTTAGTTTTAATAGGTCCAAAACTCATTAAATTGTAATATATGGTAAATATATATCTATATAAAATTATCCAATAATAATTGGACAGGTTTTGGATATTTTTTATTCTTTATTTTTTTATTTAACCCTTTGTTAACTCATTTAACGTTTACCATGACTTCTTGTATATTCATAAAACATGGTTAATATATTTATAATAAAATGTCAAGTGACCAAAAATTTATCACTAATGACATTTTTAACATCAAATATTCCATTTGGTTGAATATTATATTTTTAGTACTATTTTATCATTTAATAAAATATTAATTTATTTCAAAACTCATTTATGTCAATTTTTATACTATTCATATCATGACTTTTTTAAAATCTAGATCAAATTGATAAATTTGATAAAACCTCTCTAATTAAAATATAACAAGTCATAATAATCCTTAAAATTATTGTATGGCATAAAAAGGTTCAAAATAAATTTATTTTAACATTTATAATCTAATTTATTTAAAATATTTAGTAATGAGGTAATCATTACATCATCATTGTGTCATAAATAAATTTACATATTTGATGTCTAAAAATTATAAATAAAATACCATGATGTGGGAAATATTTTTATAATTCTAATTAATATTTATAGTAAATGATATCAGTTATATAACTCTACATTAAAATTGTTTTAGAAAAACAATACATGTTTTTGATATTTTTATTTTTAATTTAAATGAAAAGTTATTTATGTAATTATCTTACCCAAGTGGATACATAAGGCCAAGAATTATACCCAATGATTGTATTGGTCGGCCATGACTCATCCAATAATCTTATAACAAATGTTAGGGTAATTTTATATTATTATAATATTATTTTTACCTTAAATTAACCTATTTACCTTTAACTGTGATTAATAAAAATCAAAAGTTAGTATTCACCAAAAAATATTATCATTTTATAGAACCATATTTTACTTACTGATGACAACCATATATATTTTATTTTTTAAATTCAATTCATATAAGGTTTAAAATTTCATTTAAATGAAAATGTTGGTTTTTTAACTACTATGTAGTGTTTTTCACTATTCATAAAAATTGAATGTTTTCAGAAAAATACAAAAAATTCACCCATATAGAATTTCGATATTCAAAATTAAAAAATTATGTCTATTTTACCAAATTTGAAAAATATAGGTTTCATTAATTAATTTATAATTATTTTCCGTTGTCAAAACTATAAAGCGTGCTTTTAAGAAGTAAAAACTACAAAAAGATAAACCTATGTTTATGTCCAATTTCAAAGTGAAATTACATCCAATGACCAAAATTGGGTTAAATGATAAAAATATAATTCATTCAAAATTTAAAACCTGATAAAAATATAATCTAACCATATAAATAAATCTGATGAAAAGACAGCTTTGACTTAAAATGAAGTATTTTTTACTATTCATTAAAAAATGATCTTTATCAGGAAACAGATTATAGAGATATAGAGGAAAATGAGAAGGAGAACATGAAGAAATCCTCGATCCTCAATGACGGACAGGTGGACCTTTCTCATCCAAGAGGTGTAAATCTCTTCACATATGATTCTCGACTCCAATATTCCTCGCAGATTTCGAACGTCACAATGAAGGTAGAGAAACTTGATGACTGGTTAGGCAACTTCTCATACATGGGAATCCCTATAGGCTATTTTGTTTTTCCAGAAAACCAAATTTCTCAACGCATTATCAGAAAAGGAAATACAGTGCATGTCTCAGCTTCAGATGGAGCGATTTTGCAACGGCAAGAGCTTTGCAGAAATTCTATTGTCTCTCGAATCTCTCTATATAAAGGTATGCAACCTTGGAAAAATTCTGATCTTGTTGCTCATCTATCTTCTTTTCGGAGAATTAATGAATTCAAGTGAATTTCTCTTGGGAGTGGATTTTTCCACTTGTTGGTTCCCTCTGCTGACTTGAAGGGTAGAGCATGGAGTTTTTGGTCTATGAATTTTAAGCCTCGAATCTTAGGATTTATGAATGGAATCCAAATATAAGTCTCTATGATTTTAAAGCTAACTTTTCTCAAGTATGGATTAAGATTAATGGATTAAATTAGGTATTGTGGCATTATAAAATATTATATGACATTGCTTCTGTGATAGGCATACCAATCAGAATGGACTTGGCTGCCGAAAAAACTTGTTATGGACACTTTGCTAGAATCCTAGTTGAAATTGATTTAGGTTCTACTCTGATTGATAAGGTGCTGCTATCCACCTATCATGAAGAAATAAATCTAAGAATTGTGTATGAAAAATGCATCTTTATTGTGATGTGTGTAGTATCATTGGACACTCTAGGTCGAACTGTCGATTAAACATTATTTGTACTAGATGCATGAGGAAAGGGAATGATGAGACTCACTGCAGAAGGAAAAAGAGTGGTAAATCTTCCCAAGAGACTGCTATGAAATCTCTAAAGAAAGTTAGGAATGATATTCCTCAAAATTCCTTGGGTGGATTATTAACCTCTGAAAATGTCGTGGCTAAGAAGATTCAATCTGAGAAGTTGTTCAAGAGTGGTGTTAAAACCCCGGACATGCTTCTTCTCAGAATGGCGGGAGCAATGTCATCTAGGCTGATTTAGATGATGAAAATGACCCAACTGAAGTGGGTCTCTCTTTCAAGGATGCACTAGTCAAGGACATGGATGAAGTCAAAAATGGGTCAGACTCAGATGATAGCCAATTAGAGAGAGAGATCTCAGCACAAACAATGGCTGATGTTGAAGTTAGGCAAGAGCTTCATCCTTCAAAATGCAGAAAAGGTAAGATTGTTCTAGAAGCCGCAACATAAATGAAGGTCAAGAACAAAAGTGTTTACATAAGTAAAGAGCAAGGAAGTGACTCTCCCGAATATGAGAAGGTCTCCTCTTTCCACTCCAAGGGTAAAAAGCTATCAAAAGTGCATATTCTCTTGACCCTTCCACTAGGTTGGTTCCCCCTATCACCTACACAATTAGAGGTGCTGCAAGTTCATGCAATGATCCCAATTACCAGCAAGGACAAACCAATAACTTGGTGTCTTACTCACATGATGAGAAAAGTCCCTCCAATAATGTTCTAGAAAATTCCATGCCTACATCTAAAGCAAAGCATATTTTGAGTGTGAAAGACTCATATATGCTACCCTCTGGAATACAGGATGCTGCACAGCCTATCCCAAGGCAAGAATCCTCCAACCAGAGTGCGGATTCCTTAAAAGATAGGGTGGATACTGCTCATATCATTGCTGAATAGGCACTAGACATGTCTGGAAAATCCAGTATTGCACAGATCACTCTGAACAGACGCGGGATATGACTGGAAAATCCAATGCTACGGTTGAAAGGACCCCCATCTCTCCATCTAAGTTTGTGATGGAACCCTGCACACTAGATACAGATGGATCTGGGCCCTCTGAAGTTCAAAACAGGCTTCCTCAACCTTCTACTGAGGTTTCCAATCAATTGTAGGCTGGTGTAAAGCCGGAACTCAAGCAGACTTCAACTGACCACAAGAAATCAGATGTTGCATGGGACTCTATTAGACAGGGTATGAAGAGGAATGAGAAACCCAATGTAAGCTCAAGACCTCTCCCAATCCGAAGTCCTTTCTCTCTACCTGGAAAGGTAAAAATTCTTGTTAGTATCTCTAACTCGTTTGATATTCTCACTTCCAACAGAAGTGATGATGATGAATGTAAGATAAATGAAGTCTCTGAGCCTAAAATCATGACGATAGATGCCGAGGTGGTGTCTTGGGATGATGGCAATGGTGCATGGATGTTAGAAAAGACTGGGAGGGGGAGACATACTCACGAAAGTGGTGGACGAATTCCTCATCATAGTATGAGTACCCTCTCTAGAACAGGTTAGGGACCTTTGTTCCGGTTTTTATGTTGTTTCCTCTACTAGATTTTTTCAGTATTTAATAAACAGGACTTTGCGCCTCAACCTTTATAAAAAAAATCTGTGTCAGGAAACAAACAAAAAATTACCCACTGTAAATTTTGATATCATCATTTTAAAATAAAAGTTTATTTTGTTAAATTCAACATATAATAGTGAAAAAATCTATATTTAAAATGGGTTCTCCAACAAAAGTTTCTAACCAAATTTTTTAAAATATTAGAGTTTTTAATGCTTAAAATTAAATTCATTCTTATTTTAATCCTATAAAACATATTGGATAAAAGTAAAAACATTTAACAAAGATGTGTAATCATATTGCAGTTAGTTATTTTCATTCTTACCGATACAATGGCTTGGTGTTAACTATTATTTATAATAATACTATTATTATATTATTTTTTTGTATAACTCAAAGTTCTGTGCAACGTATGATTTAAAAGAAACCCATTGTGGCATGTTTAGTATGTTTTTAGACATAGAATCCACTTTAAAGTAAAATTAATTTTTAACTCACAAATATTAATAAATATGAAAATGAAATATTCTTTATTTACCTGGTATGTTACATCCTTCCCCCATTTTGGGAATTGCATCCTCACAATTTTAAAATTGGGATCAGAAAATTCATTAAAAGACCCACATCAGAAATGATTTAATAAAACTATCACTTTAAATGAATTATAAAGATGAACAATGGTCACTCGAGATAACACATACTAGGATTCAATGAAAACATATGTATGAGAGGGAAAACTAACTGTCAAGTTCGTAAAGAGAATGATAGGAAACAAGAACATGATAAAGTTAGCAATATAAAAACCACAAACTTGTGATGGGTTAAATGGTATTTGATTCCGCAGTAGGAAAAGTAAAAAAGATATGTTTTTTTTATTATGTTCATTTTCATAAACTTGTGGAAGTTATTAATGAGATTGACTAAGGACATAAGAAAACTTACTTGACATGTAGAATTTCATCCTTTACTAAATTTCTACCACAAACTCATATTTTCTCAAAACAATGAGTATTCAAGCTGACTTGGTCACACATTTAGTGCTAGAATTAACTTCTAGAGAATCACATAAAACAAAATATATTAATAATCTATTTCCCTTTTCATTAAAAATTAACCAAAACCAAAATTGTTAGTACAAGTTCATATAATCCCCAAAAGGGATAATCCATTATAAAAATAAATAATACTCTTAATCTCTAAAATTCGACAAACATTACCCAAGGATCAACAAAGACCATTCAATTAAAAACTGTACTTGAAATTATTCAAAGTAATCCAAGCTAACATTGAAACCCAAAACTCAAAAGTATTTAATCACATAGTCTTCCATAGTAAATCTGAACATTAATCTCTAAATAAAATTGACTACACTTAAAAGTATCATACTGAGGTGTAATTAACCTAATCACATATTCTCTATAATAGGTTAATCATTTCTATCAATACCAAAAATCTCCATATGTCCACAATAAAAACATATATTCTTCAAAAAATAAATTTCAACCATTTTTTCCACAAATGAAATCCCATAATATTATATTTTCCTTAAGCATATAGTGTTTCCCCCAAAATAGGGAACATCGTCCAAAATAACCTTTATCACTTAATCACTAAATCATTTTCCTACACTTTGGATATCCATTTGATAAAACATATGTTCCCAAAATCAACTTATTGTTGATCATTAGAATCATTTAACTAATGGAATAACTCATAATAACTAGGGACTTCACGTAGTCCAGTGGTAGGTGATGTTACCTTATCACCTATCAGTTGTGGGTTTGATTCCCATGGCCTTTCCAGACATGACAGGTTGTTACCCATCTTACAGGTTATCCATTTTATAAAACTAAAAAATTACCCTATCATGGTTTAACCTCAAAGTTTGTCTTATATCTATTGTTTTCATCTGAACTCATTAATACCTCAACATCTTAATGAATACTTATATATATTCCTATTTTTTATTTCACCTCTAGATGATAAAATAAAACTATTCTCAATAGAAAGAACATCATACTTTGATCAAGGTGTCCAGATGGTTTCATCATCATCTTTCTCACATAGGTAAAAGGTTCATGCATTGAAACAATGATTTAGAGATCATTAAAAATCATTTTCTTCCTTCATCCAAATACACCTTGTACAATATGGGTCATATTGGTGTTCATAAAAAAATGGTTTCGGAAAAAATCTTGTATGACATATAATTTCAAAATATATGATAAAAAATTCTTTTTATATAATAGTAAAATTAAGTTTGAGTGGAAAATTTCAATCAATAGTCCTTTTAAAATACCGTAAGTATGTGTTGAAAAACATTATTTTAAAATAAAATATAAATAGGTTTTTCAAAGGTCTCCTTCTCTAGAACCTTTTTAAAAATCATAATATTCTTCAAAATCTTGTGGTAAGGTAAAATATTAAAAATGACTTGATAATATTTACCTTTTGTGAAAATATTAAAATATTGAGAACATAATATTTGATTAAATAAAACCCATGATTCTTGATGGTATCAAGGTATAGCGGAGGTGTTTGATGTCTCAAAACATTTCTAGAAAGTGTGTTGTATATTAGATAATGTTTCAGAATTGTCTAGTCATGACTTTGAAATAATTATTACCAACAAGTCGTCAAGAAGAGATATGAATGTTGTTTGAGATCCTCCCCCTTCCATTTGTAACATATATTCCTTGACCTGAAAAATTTACAATGTAAAGATTTAACATAATGAGTAGACATAGAGACTAACCATTTGTATAACAAAAACTAATAATCCCTAAAGTCATCTAAACTAAACTTTGATACCAACTATAAGGCCCCATCCTTAGGACATTACTTAACCTTGAGTTAAATCAAGAATTCACATTTAGGATCATTTCAATTTTAGTGTTTTAGATAATTGGGTCATAACAATTACATTACATCTCTAAAATTACAAAGTAGATACTTATACACTATCCGAAATTTTTTCTCAAAAATAAAATTCAAGAAATAAAAAAAGAGTTCTTTTCTTGATATAAATCTTCATGAATTATTCCTTTCTCTTACCATTAATTATACCCTATGAAAAAAAATTCAAAAACTTTGGATGAGTATAAGATGCTTATTAAGGGTTATGAAATAATGAAAGAAAACATTATCATATCAATACATTAAAATCAATGACACCAATTTTTTCAATCACAAAACACAATCAATTTAACATACCTCTGGAAATCATAATATTTATGAATATCACATAGAAATAATAAATCATAAATGTAACATGTGGCATCCATATCATACTTAAATTGCAGCTTTCACAATTATGTAGGGAGTTACGTTTGGAATACCCATCATAGTATAATCCTTAAATATCTAAGGAGAAACATTAACGTCTATCTATTTCATGTAACCTAATTCATTGGAGAGCTATCTCGGGATCACCCTCCCTAGGTTTATCATTGAACCACCCATATACATAAACAATTCCCAAGAACAATAACATAACAACAACACATAACACAAGAATAAATGAAGGATAACCTTTCCACATTGAAATCATAGTATATCGTTCCAATATATTAAAATAATAAATCCACTAATAAAACCATTTTCAATACCAAATTACATAAAAAGAGTATATGGTATTTATTTTCCTTTTAAAAACATTACAACTTGTTAAGGAATCCAAAGATCAAATAATACTCGTAGCGGTGGAAAAGGTCATTGTCATAGTGAATGTTAAAAGGAAACATTCCATTTGTCATTTAGTAAAATACAACGCAGAAAAAAGATTCCATTTGAATGAAATTAAATTTCAAGGGGGTTTATACACCATATAAAATAATGGCATGTATAAATCAAAATATGCCTCAATAAAAGAAGATTGAGATGGTGTCTCTTACAAAGACTGTACCACTATATTAAGGATAAATAAATGAAATAGTTATATAAAAACACCCAATATAAGTGGATATTAAGTGTAAAACAATCATATGTCATTCATACATATTTAGAGCATGACATAATCAAGAAGTTTAATTTTAACCCAAATAATGGAAATTGGGTTAAGAAGTTCCCGTACAAAAATTCGGCATCCTAACTGCGTCACATAAAAATATAAAAAATGAGTTGATAATAGAAAAAATGGTATATCATAACATGGAAATAAAATGTACAACAATAAGGATATAGAATAAAATATCCCAACATAAGAAAATAGAAATTAAAAGACATGACATAAAATAATTCTTCAACCAAAAGACGAAGGTGAAAGATTCCCTTACCGATTTGGTATCTTACGAAACATACACAACATGAATGAAGGATAATAAAATGAAGACGTAAATACCCATAAATTAAACTATATTACACAATTAATACAATCATGTGCATTACATACACCACACAAATGAAAATAGTGGCAAATATAGCATAAATCTGACGGGAAGAAAATGTGAGATGAAAACCCCTTACCTCAAGTACGACTTGTCTTGTTTGTTAATTGTTCTTCCAAAATAATAAACATAAGGTAATTTTTAATTGATTAATAACCTATTTAAACTTTATTATTCCTTTTATATCACTTATTAACTTTCTATAACAATTAGTAAATTATTTGTGTTCATACCAGACATTTTGTCGATGTCAGGAACTTGAGTGAAAAATGAACTTGTAATAATCACAAATTGTCCATGTGGTCATAAGTCCATTATCTCCAGAATGATAATAATGATTTAAATATCATATAAATAATATAAATCTAGTATATAATTATTTAGAATAGTCCATATCATTTGGATATAAGAAAATGAAATGCACCGGTCATGGAGACGGTAAGTCGTACATACGCATGGACGCTACTTTCATTTCATTTTTTTATTTTTAAAGGAATGAAAAACAAATAATACATAGGAATATTTTTATACCAGTATAATATCATATTTTATATATTTTAAATAAGTTCATTAAAACAATCCTTTATATGTTTCTTGTATGGTATGAATGAGTCATATCACTTTGAGGGGGTGGTAGTGCGCACTTTCTCAAATGATATTATCATTTTTACCCACTATGGAAACCATAAAGGTATGATATAAATGAAAAATATAGAAGAATAGAAAAAATATAAATATAATATATATCACATATAAATATAGTTCCATTATAATGTCCAACATGATAGGCAGTAGGAGATAATTTAACAATCATCGTTTCATGACGTAATAGTTCACCGTCCATAGAAATAGTACATTCGTATCTATTAGATGGAGGTGTGTGGAAGTGTATTTATAATACATATCATAAAAAACCTAGTATATTTAGGATACTAGTTTTTTTATATAAACTAAGAATAAGAAGAGAATATGGAGAAGGAAAAATAATGGAAATAAACTTGAGAGAAGTCATTACCTCTAATACGGTAACTTCTTTTAATTTGAGCCAATGGACTCTCTTGAATTGCCTTATGCCTAAAGGAAGGCTTCTAGGAGGAATAGAAGAATGTTTAGAGATTATCTTGGAAAAGTTTGGACTAGCCAAGGGTCTTGATAGGTGTGAGTAATGGGTTAGAGGTGGTGTTATTTTATAAGAGGAAGGATGGGCTCTTTATAAATGATTGAAAGTATTATTTTTTTATAACATGATTTTCAATTTCAAAAGGACTAAAACTCATGAAATAGGTATATAAGATGCATATAAGTCGAAATAAAATCATCCAATAATAATTGGATAGTTTTTTGATATTTTTTAATCCTTATAATTTTTATTCGACCATTTGTTAAATCATTTATCTTTTACCATATCTTCTTGTATATTCATGCAATATGGTTAATTTATTTACTATAAAATGCCAAAATACACAAAATAAATCATTAATTACATTTTTATCATCATATATGTCATTTATTTAAAACATTCAATAATGATCTAATCATTACATCGTCATTATGTCATAAATAAATTTAATTATATGATGTATAAAAAATATAAATAAAATACAATGATGTGGGAAACCATGGTTCTCAATATTCAATGGTATAGGAGACCCAAAAAAACATTTAATGTACATTGTGTCTTAATGTATCCCCATAATGAGAAATACCAGACACTAAGAAGTATCGAAACTCAGGTGTTTTGAACAGACACTATAGTGAGTGAATTTCAACATGTCTGATAACATACAACATGGGTCTATCATGGGTTGGGGACAACATAATCAAAAATTACTCTACCAAGTTTTCAAAATATAGATAAAGAACAAAATTAACATTATCTAAAATTGAAATAATAATAATTAGATGGTCTCATATTTAATTTCTAAATGAAAGGGTATAAGTTATTTATTGAACATAAAACTCTCAAAAGATAAGACACTAGAGATAATCATAGAAAATATCCATGGTGATGGGTCTCAATGACCCCTTGATTATTTCCCCTAACATTCGATGTTAGTGAAAAACATCCTTGATTTTGTTGATTTTAAATACATACATTATAATAAATTCAATTCCATGAAATTTAAATTAGTAAATCAACCTATACATGTGACTTGTGTCTCTGTCATCCAATCAATTGAGGATGGGGGATGGAATGGAATTTTGAGTAGAGGTGAGTAATATTTTAAGAATTGGATGATTAAAAAATCAGACAAACTAGAGAGAAAGTCATAATTAGGGTGAAAATGAGTCAACAAGTTTTTAAAATAGTTACGTCACAAATGGATGACATAAATTCCTCAACCTCACGGTATCCAGAAATTCCATCTTCTAAGAGTTGGTGTACCGACCATAATAAGAATAAGTTAAAATAAGAAGGATATATGAAGACTCTTGAACTAGTAAAAGTTCTTTAGGCATTCCTAAACCAATGATTATAAGGAAAAAAAGTTACCCCTAAAATTAGATCCTTTTTAGATGAAGAAACAAAATATGGTTCTGTTAATGTTGGTTAGTTGAGAAATTCCATCTCTAATGAAGAAGGTATATATGATCATATATCCAACATTAAGAGTTTAGGAGGAGGGGGAGGAGGCCAAAATTCTATGGATTTAAATGAAAAATATAAATCTAAATAAAATCTAAGATTTATGAAATTCCTTTGATAATGTAATATATTCTAATAAAACATAAATATAGGTACTCTTGTGAGCTTAATAAGAGAACTGATTAATTTCTAAATCATTCAAGAACCATTAAGATCTAACTATATTGGTCGAATTACTATTAAATTTCAACCTATTTGGTTAGAAATAGAATTCAAGAAAAACAACTCATTTAAATCTATGGACAACAAAAACATACAAAAATTATAATCATAATAAGGAATAACTGGTAAAAGGAACCACATCCACCAAACCATAGACTGGGGAGAAACCCCATAGTTGGAAATGTATACCCTTCATCCAAAAATATGATATTTTGATTTTTTCTATTTTCATTCCATTGAATATATATATTTTGGAAATCCCCTATCTTTCAGTCAAACTGTAATATCTCACGCCATCCCATTTGGTAGAGAGGGTAGGGGAATTCTACTGGGCCTTATGTGATGTTCCCAAGCTGCCAAATGCTGTCAATAAATGTTGAGGGCTTCGAGAAAAAGTTTGTGAATGATTTTACCTTCATACAAAAACAACCAAACCATCCACTAAAAAACTATATGATGCATGTTGATAAAACATTCAAACATGTATTACTAAAAGTACAACCATGTTTTTCTACAATAAAACCCCAAAACTAATACACCCAAACACAATATTAGAGTACCATTTGGAATACTAAACTAGATACCCAAATTAAACCAAGACACACTCCATAACACCACACCAAGCTCCATGCTCAATGTACCACCACATCTCTCAAGCATCACTATGAGCCACTAACAATGAGATGCTTTATCTTTACATGTGTCCTCGAATAAAAAATTTTCAAAAGCACCAAAGTTCCAAATCATGGGGGTGAGTACTAATAATTAGTATGTTTTCCACAAATTACTTCCCTACACACACCACTTGGATAAAATTGTTTGCACATTTATATAAAACAATTTATATATAAAAAATCAACAATTCAACATTTACCACAAGCCAAATATACCCTTACCAAGCCATTTAAAACAAGGTAAAGCCACAAAAATGACATTAACCATATCAATATCACAAAAATTATCACAACCAATTAGAACTTCGCATATTGACAACACAATCAAGTACAACCCATTGCTTTAGAATCCCAAACTGTTATAACAATCAAAGAGGCACCACCTTCCGAACCGTTCCTTCCTTTTCAATTTAGTGTCACTTCCCATCCCCTTTTCATTAGTGGTGGGCCTTCCATACACTATAAATCCTTCTCCTTTATAGTGGTACTTCTCAACCACTTTACACTATATACTTAATGAAGTCATAACCAATCACAATGCACCAGGGCCCCAACAAATGAAAAAACCATTTCTATAACTTTCCAAACAACTTCAATAAATCACCAATTTATTGAAACCACAATTAAATAATTTTCCATGAAAAAACACCTTTCAAAAAAACAATGTATTTATTGAAAACAAATTTCATCAACCATTTGCACAAATAGATTTTAAAAAACCATTTCAAAATCCCCATTTTAAAATACACAACAAGAACATTTATTCTCAAAATCCCCTTTTCCAAAAACCCACAAAGCATTACCAAAGGGATTTCCAACAAATTACACTCCTAAAAACAAAATTAATTTCAAGTAAAAAAAATTATAACCAAGCTTAATGTTCTAGAAAATTGGCATCAAGGGAGGAGCCACCTACCTTTAGGGTTCCGACAAAATTGACCCATGAACATCCACACCACAAATCTGGAGAATTTTCCACTAAAATTCTCTTGATCTTTTTCTCTATCATCAAAAATTCTTAAAATCAACACCCAATGCAACAAAAACCCAATATCTACACACAATGGGAATAGATCTAGAAAACTAAGAGGGAGAATGATGTAGATATAGATGAAACCCCAAAAAACCACGACAGGAGACTTAATCGAGAAGAAAGTCCTTCAATCCACCAATAAACCCCTTAGATTTTCTTCTAAAACATTGGGGAGAAGACCTCCATAATTTGATATCCCAAAATCCTAAGTGAGTCTTGGGTGGGATAATATTTGGAGTGAAATAGGTTAAGCACAAGGGAGCCCGTATTTAAAAACTCCATCTTTATGTGGTCGCACAATTAGTTTGCATGATTTGGAAAGATGTGTGCTAACCGTGAAAACACCACTATCTTGAGAGGAGGGGTACACATGATTGACTCATATGGTTTGAAAACCCATGCATAGGTTGTGTGAAGCCTACCGTCCCCCCTACATGTTTTCATAGATAACTCTCACAGTTTCCCCTAACCATACAAAAACAATGTGCCCTTAGAAAATCCACAAAACATACTCAAAACCATTACAAACTCTCCCAAACTCTTCCCAACTCATCAAAAGAACATTAAAAACAAAAAAAGTCATTAAAAAAGTCTACATAACTCAAAATGAAAGTGATAAATTCTCCCCACCATTGGATATTTCATCCTCAAAAATTAAGGAACCATTGCTTTACCGAAAGAGCTTAGGTCGTTGCTCGACCATCTCTTTCTCCCTCTCCCATGTCTCCTCTTGAATCTGACCATGCTGCCACAAAATACAAACTAGACCAATGATTTTAAAATGAAAGACTTTATCTTGCCTATCTGAAATCCACACTAGCATGTGCACCAAGGAATCATCTGGTTCTAACTCAACATGATCCCAACGAATCACATGGTCCTAATCCAGTTGATACTATTTCAACTATGACCCATGAAACAAATTATGAACCACGCTAAACCATGGTGGAAAATCCAAATGATAAGACACCTCTCCAATCCTCTCATGTATCTCAAAAGGCCCAATATACCTCAGAGACAACTTACCCTGCTTCCCAAACCAATGATGTCCTAACCTAGGAGAGATTCTAAAAAACACATGATCACCAACCTCAAATGACAACAATCATTGATGAAGGTCCACATAATTTTTTTTATGACATTGATATGTCTCCATCATCTTCTTTATCAACTTTATTTTCTTAGTAGTCTCTTTGAAAAGCCTTATATTGATCACTGAAGTCTCACCTATTTCCACCCAACATAGTAGAGAAAGACAAGGGTGCCCATACTAATACTCAAACAGAGCCATATATATTGAATCATGATAATTGTTATTATAGGAGAACTCCACCAATAGTACGTGATCCACCCATGAACCACCAAAATCCATCACCCAATCCATTAACATATCCTCCATGGTTTGTATCATTATCTTGGATTGGCCATCCATCAGCGGATGATACGACATGCTCATAGTTAACTGTGTCCCAAGGGCTTGCTACAAGGATATCCAAAAATGATATGTGAATCATGGATCTCTATCTGATAGAATTGAAACTGGAACACCATGCCTCTTTACCACCTCCTAAATATAGATTTTGGATATATCCTCCACCATATGAGATTCACGACTCTGGGTGAAATGGGCCAACATGGCGAGCTGATCCACAATCAACCATATGGAATCATGCATCCGAACCCTTCTAGGGAGACCAATCAAGAAATAAATTGCTATTTGCTCCCATTTCCACAATGGGACAGGTAAAGACTGCAACATGCCTATTGGTTGCTAATGCGCTACCTTAACTTGCTGACAAGTCAAGCATCTCGAAAAAACATTAGCCACATCCCTTTTCATACTTGACCACCAAAACCGTACTTTCAATGCCTTATAAAGCTTCTGAATTATAGGATGGATAACCCACCTAGAATGACGATAATCCCTGAGAAGTTCCTCCCAAAAATCCATTGGTACCAACATTATCTACCGAAAACACAAGACTGAATTCTCATTTTGTTCCCAGTTCTCAATGGTCTCCATACCATTGAGCTTCGATCTCATCCCCAAACACTCATAATTAGATGCATGTGCTGCTTTAACAAAAACAGCCATGTCAGGAACAAAGGAGACAAAAAATAAGACCACTCTGTCACCCCATTCCTCACATTCAAAACACATGTTGGCTATGACCGACTTCAACTGCCACTAATCTGATACTTTCTTCATCACATGGGCATATGATTTCATATTTAATGCATCTTCCACAAAATTTCTTTTTCCTGGTGTGTACATTAATTCAAAATCAACATCAGAAGATATTACATCCCTATTTTTTTATTGTGGTTGAAATATATTTTTGAAAAGATATTCTTTAAGATCTTGTGATCAATAAACACTATAAATTTCTCCCCAAAGAGATAATGACACAACATTTTTAAAGAATGAACCACTACCGCCAACTCCAAATCATGTGTTGGGTAGTTTTTCTCATGAAACCCCAACTACCGTGAGCCATAAACAACCACATGACCCCCTACATGAGAACACACCCAACCCTAATCTTAATGGATCAAAATACACCCCATTCCTTTTCCCTGGTTTTGGATAAACCAAGATTGGTGATGACGTAAGGTGACCCATTAGATCTTTAAGACATTTCTATAACTATTCATCCCTTTGAAATGGGACATCCTCCCTTGTCAAAGCTGTCATTAGTGAAGCCAATCATGAAAAATCATGAAAAAAACATTGATAATACCCAGTTAGACCAAGGAAGATCTATATCTCAAAAATATTATTTGGTTGTTTCCATGATATAACATCCTCTATCTTTTCTGTATCAAATAAACCACACTTCTCAAAAATAACATGGCCAAGGAAATGAACATCTTGTTTCCAGAAGTTAAACTATGACAATTCATCATACAACTGGTGATCCCTTAAGACCCCCAACACTATCACCAAGTTCTGCTCATGCTCCAAACTTTTCCTCAAATACACAAGTATATCATCATCAAAAACCATCAAAAAAGAATAAAAAAATCTATGAAATATCTGATTCATCCATTCCATGACCACCACTGGTGCATTCATTAGACCAAAGGGAATAACCACATACTCGTAATGGCATATATACTTCTGAAAGATGTTTTTGGGAGATCCTCTTTCCTCACCCACAATTGCTGATATCCTCACCTCAATTCAATCATAGAGAACCACTGAGCACCCTTGAACTGGAAAAAAAAAATCATTAAAGTGTGGAAGTTGATATTAGTTCTTTATTGTAACTAGATTAAGTCTACAATATCCATCATAGAGTCACAACTTTCCATAAACCTTTTTTAACAAACAAAACTGGTGCTTCCCACAGAGACGTGCTCATCTAGATGAACCCCTTGTTTTCTAACTCTTCCAACTACACCTGTAATTCCTAAAATTCTATTGGCTACATTTTTTTAGAAAGATGTGAGATCCGAGTAGTCCCTAGAAGGAGATCAAATGTAAACTCCACTTCTCTCATTGGTAAAAACCTTGAGAATTCTTCGGGAAATACATCCAAAAAATGATCCACAACTATCAGAAGAACAAAATGCTCAACACCTTCAACCGATTCCAATGATAGGGCTACTAACTGATATGAGATTGTGCCAATAGTTGGTGCCCAAAAATCTGTTTCAACTAGATTTTCACTCTTATCCCCTCTAAAGACATGTCTAATGCCATCCTCCATCACAAAACTAACTGTTTATGCATAACAATCGATGTGGGATTTAAACATTTTAAACCAATCCATTCACAGGATTATATCAAAAGAATCCATCTCAAGCACTATGAAATACCACATCAATTCGATGCCATTAAAAAAAACAATATCCTTGACATAAGAAGGGTAGAAACTCTCTTTGACCCAGATGAGTTTTTAGTTTCAAAATAGATGGCATCATTTCCACATGTAAACCAAACAAATCAATGATGCAAGAAGAAAGAAAATAATGTGAATCACCCATATCAAACAAATCTTGCATCAATTTTGAATTTAAAAGAACCTTACCTCTCACCATGGGTGGTCTTGAATGATCATCCATCATTTCCTACTCAGCTCCAAACAACTTCTTACTTTCTACAACTTACACTTTTTTACCCTTCTAAGGATTCATGGTATTCTGAAAATCACTATGACCCACTTTAGTCTTCTGGTGATGGGTTTGCTACTTCCCCCGTCCCATTGAGGCGTAAGAACTCTGTGACCCCTAAGGAGTGTCAAAAACACTCGACCTTGGAGCATTCTAACAATAAAATTGTAGATGCCCCATCTTCTTAAAATTGTTACATGATAAAGGTTGTGTTGTACAATCCCTCTTGATGTGGCTCATAAAACCACACTGAAAACATTTGGGCATGCTCTGAGGCTTTGGAGGAAGATTAATAGATATTTCCGTCAGAATCCAAGTCATGTTCCCACCATAGAAATAAGTTTCCCACTTTCTCTAGAACCCAATGTTTGAGTTCCCACAATTTCAAATTGGTTCCAACACACTTCCTCCTCTAATAGCCTCCACAAGATCCTGCCCAGCCAGCATATCTCTATTCACCATTTCTATGTAATCATATATACACAACACCACTATCTTGGAATAAATATCCTGGTCAACCCAGCATAAAAAATTTGTTCCTTAAATGATGTACTACCTACCACCTTCGGTGAAACCCACACTATGTACATAAACATAGCCACGTATTATGTCCCCAACATGTTTCCTTGATTCAAACTGAGAAAATCTATTGTATGAGGAATTCTGAACATATGAGGATAGAATTATTTATTTAACAATTTCTCAAACACCTCCCATGTCACACATTGGTCCATCCTAGCACGGACTGCCAGCACCCAACACCGAAGGGTAAGATCTTCTAACATATACGTGGATAGTTTCACTTTTAGCTCTACCGGTGTTCCCACGATGTCAAATATCTGATTCATTCTATTCATTTACAGTTCATCCATCTATGGATCTGAATCACTCATAAAATTCGGGTGGATTCTGCCTTTGAAACTAAACTGCATGATCCACATTCCTTGGTTTATCAACTTTATACACAATTCATTCTACTTGGAATGCTTGCATTATAATCTTCCCTAGTTTCTAGTTCACCTGGGGCTCAGGTGGAAACATATTTTTAGCAACATCCTCAGGTTGGTCTCTACAAAGCCTTCCTAGTTCCATTTCTATCAACACAAAAAACAACCATAAGTTTCACCCCCTTATCAAGAAAGGGTGTACAATTTTTAAATTGAATTACATTAAAACAATCACAACCAGGATTTCCACATGTTTACATTTCCCATATTGCACTATTTTAAAAAATCCGCCATGTTTTAAAGATCAACCCATTTTCCAAATACCACATATTTCCATGTTTCAAATCCTTCAATTTTAATAACCCATACAAATTTTCAAAATCAAAACATTCATATCACACCATAATTCATTATACCCCAATGAAATATGCATCCTTGTGGGAATTTGTTTCTACCATACATGGAATGCTCATCTCATTGGTGACACCCACAACAATGAGAACTCCAATTTCTATAAGTGTCTCCAAACACTTATGTACCCAACTACCTAGTCAATTGATGTTCAACATAAAAGGGTTAGCTACATACTTTTTTTCTATACATTCCACATTTCGATAATCCTACACCTTTCTACCATCTTGACTCAAGGAATTGGCTATGAACGAATGTCAACACGAAGAAAATTGATCAACACCAAGGATTAAACAACTTCTCTCACTGAAAGCTAATGACTGAACAAACAGATACCACTTGTAATATCCCACCCCATATCATTTTCATGAGATGGAGGAGGAATGATACTGAGCCTTAAGCGATGTTCCCAAGCCACCAAAGGCTGAAAAAATATCCAAGGGCTTCGAGAACAAATTGGGGGATTATTTTCCGTTAATAAAAAACCAAAAAAAACATCCACTAACAAAAAACTATATGATTCTTGTCCATAAAACATTCAAACATGTATTACCAAAAAGAAAAACAAGTTGTTCCAAAATACAACCCAAAAAACAAATAAAACCCATCAAAATATCATAGTACCATATGGAAGACTATACAAGAGACCCAAAATAAACCAATACACACCACTCTACTCCACACCAACCTCTATGCTCCATGCACTACCACATCTCCCTGACATCACTATGAGCCAATATCAATGTGATGTTTTACCTTTAACTATGTCCCAGAACATGACATCTGCAAAATCACCAATGTGAAAAAGTAGGGGGGTGGGTACTAATACTCATTAGGTTATCCCCAAATGACTTTCCTACACACACCACGAGGATAAAACTGTTAGCACATTTATATAAAAAAAATTTATATAAAACATTCAACAGTTCAAAATTTACCACAAGCCAAATATACCCTTACCTAGCCATGTCAAACAAGTGAGAGACACAAATATTTCTTAGTCCATATCACTGTCACACACATTAGCACAACCAACTACCACTTCACATAGAAACAACAAAATCAAGCACAACCCAATGATTCAAAAACCCAAACCTGTATAATAATCACGACGACACTTCCGTCCGACCCGTTCCTTCCTTCCCAATTTAGTGGCACTTTTTTTTACACTTATCGTTGATGGTTTCCCTTCCATTCAATATCCATCCCCCTTTTTATAGTGTAAATTATTACTAACTTTACACCAAATACTTAAACAAGTCACATCTAATCACAATGCAACAGGGCCACAAAAAAATGAAAAAAACATTCCATAACATGCCAAACCACTTCAATAAATCAACCATTTCTTGAAACCACCATTAAATCATTTCCCATGAAAAACCTCATTTCAATATAACAACATATTTATTGAAAATGAGTTTCATCGACCATTTTTACAAATCTTTCCAAGTAACCCATTTTAAAATCCACAACAAGAACATTTAATCTCAAAATCCCCTTTTTCCCAAAATCCAAAAAGCATTACCAAATATATTTCCAACCAATTTCAAACATAAAAACACAATTAATTTAAATAAAAATAATTAATTGTAACCAATCATCAAGTTCTAGCAAGGTGGAGTCGAGTGATAAGCCACCAACCTTTTGGGATCCAGCGAATTCGACCCACAAACTACCTCCCAACAAATCGAGCGAACACAACACTAAAATGCTCTTGATATCCTTATCTATCATCAACAAGGCATAAAAGATACCCCCAATGCTACAAAAACCTATATCTACACACAATGGGTGGAGATCTAGAAAGCTGTGAGGGGGAGAGATGTAGATCTAGACAAAACCCCAATAAACCATGAGAGGAGACTTACCCAAGAAGAACCATCTTCATTCCTCCAAGAAACCCATTCTATTTACATCCAAAACGTGTGGGGGAGAACATCCAACATTTGAGAACCCAAAATCCCAAGTGAGGATCGACTGGGAAAATATTTGGAGTTAAATATATTAAGAACGAGGGTTCCCATATTTAAAAAATCCATCTTTAAGTGGTCACACGGTTAGTCCACAAAGTTTTGAAAACCATGTATTAACCATGTGCACACCACTATCTTAAAAGGAGGGATCCACATGGTTTCCTCACACAGTTTGGAAACCCATGCGTAGGTTGTACGAAGCCTGTTATCTCCCCCTTCATGGTTTCCTAGAGAACCTTCATGGTTTTCTCTAATCATACGCAATCTGTGAACCCTAAGAAAAGCCTCCATGTTTATTCAAAACCATTCCAAACTATTCCAACCTCTTCCTATCTCATACCAATCACTTTAGACACATAAAAAAATAACCAACAAAGGCTACATAACTCAAATTAGGTGTGCTAAACAAACTATAATAATGGATCATTAAGGCCCTTTCATGACCTCAATAATTTGAGGTTAATGTTATTGTGGCTAAGGTATATATTGAAAAAACTAGCTTCATTGAGTGTTACATAGTCATCTTATTCTCTGAATAGGACTATGATATTTCCATAAATGGGAAAATCAAACCCTTTTATATATCATGAAATCAAGATGAAAATGAAATCCATTGGAATATTAATGTTATGCTCTATAATCTATCTCATTATAGTCTTTAACTTATAACTCATCAGATACAAGGATTCTAATATTATTTCATCCACCCTAGAGATCGAAGGGTATACCATTATTTAGAGAAAATATCTTCGTAGAATTCACCTCATAACATAATTTTGATATCTAATATCTAACTTCATATTTGTGGTTCTCCACCAAATGGTATCTTTCAATGCTCTACTGTGAAGATAATAGCTCCACATTCAAGTGATAGTGCCTTCATCATAACATAAATTTATTAAATTCTCTATCAATGGGAATGTAGCTGTCATATTTAGTGAAAAAACTCCTACAACACTTATGAATCCAAATATATAGGCATAATATTCTATAATAGAGATGAGAAAGAAATAATGTTAGGCAATACCATCTAGATAGTGACCTTAAATAGACTAGATAGGGATCTCAACAACTCATTCAATGAACTTGGTGAAGAATACATGTTTCCAATATCAAAGCTATTACTACATATTTCGGTAGTAATTTAGTAAAATGGATATCATTTAAAAGGTCAAATAATCCAATTACTTTATTATCATATACAATTACAGAGTACCCTCTATCATTATATAAAAATGAGACTGCACCTTTCTTACAAGTTAATAACATCCTTGATCACCTTTATAGGAGGTTCTCTCTAATCAATTTCCATATAACACATCTAAGGTTCTTTGATAAAATAAAATTATGCCTATTGTAAAGTATTAAATATTGACTATTAGGAACATTTTCAATTTCTCATATGATACTAACTGTGTCAAAAAATCCCATCTCTATAGTGTTATATTTTAATAATTATAAAATAATTATATTCTTGATAAAAGTACTCCTTCATTTTATTTCGGATCCAATGATTCTCCTTTATTTTTTATCTTATGATCCAAATATTTTTACTCCTCATAAATATGTGTAGATAATGACCTTACTTCATCCCTTAAATTTCTTGATATTAGAACATTGATTGCCTCTAATGATATGGGAGGAAAGAGAAAATATCCAGGATGACCTTGAAAATGATTCACATACCTCTACACCCATAGTATATAAAAACACTTACCATTTATAATAAATAACATTATAACAATATTTTCCACTAGATCAAAATATTCTCACACTTTTAACACATAATATGATATTTATGAAGAAGGATAGAAATGAGATCTCCAAGATACCCATTAAGTATTTGAGGAAGGAATTGCTACCACTAATGATGCACGAAGACAAGTGAATCTCACTGCATAAGAAGACCTAAGACCCACATTGACATGCATCAGTGTCCCCCTAGAAGAAATAAATTCACTCCACTTTATTTAAATAAAAAACATGATTTTATTTCCTTGAAGTATAATTAGATTCCTATTTTGTATCCTTATGTGGATACCAATCACTTAGGTTTTCCAAAATAAACCCATGGTTACAACCAGGTGGGTAGGATAATGAATCCAAACGATACAATTTAGGTAGAATAGAAAGTTTAAACACTAATAAAGTCCAACTTCAGAATGTATTTTCAATATAAAAAATGGTTATCTAATATCATCCTCATCAAAAAGATGAATTGGAAAATTTAATTCTACATCTACTTCAAGGATCTCAATATGCACTGTCTAGAGAACGACTTATTAGTCCCAATCATAGAGATTATAATTGATGCAATGACCAGTTTGATGTCCCTGTCCTTCATATATAGGTATTTAGGATACAATAAAATTTAGATGGCCCCACATATAGGAAAACCAATGGGGAATATTTCTATAAGTTAATTCTCTCTTCCATAAAGAATTAATGTTCTGTATTCCATCATTCCATGAACTATATCTTCAAGACCCTCATGGGGAAAACTATAGAGTGTCATATTATTTCATTTGTAGTTAAATCCAAATAATTTTGTGATCACCTATCTAAATCTTGAGATAGTTTTCAGTAAATTTAAGGAACAAAGCTAGAAGTTGAATCCCCTGAAATGTGCTTTCATGATACCATTAGAGAAATTCCTCAACTTTATTGTGTTTCATCATGAAATCAAATATGTCCCTCATATGATAATGAATTCCTAGAAATCCATATCCTTAAGATCTCAAAGATTAGAGAGGGATTAAATTATGCCTCACCTACATTAGACACAACATATCAAACATTACATAAAAGTGTTTACACTTTACAGAGATAATGAAGAATAGATTTACCAATTAGTAGAATAAATTTTTTATATATCCTTTAATAGTTTTAAGAAATATCTATTGATCTCAAATATATTGATTTTTTCCATAGAATAAAAACTACTCACTCTATATGTGGTGTCTATGGAGTGATTTCATATTTCAATTCATGAATATAAGAATGATATAGATAAGGAAATTAGTCTATAATATCTAAGTAAGAAATTTTGGAAAAAAAATCTAGTATTTTTATATCTAAATTCATTTAAATGAATAAATATTCATGGTAAAAAATTTGTGGCACTACTTATAACATCATGTGGTCAATCAAGTTTCTCACATTGATCCTCACAAATTCTCCATTATTCATATAATTATAACTATATGTCTAGTGTATTTTTTGGTCATCCTAGAACCTTTTTACATTTAGTTCATATCATAGAAGGTAGTCAAATGGTAGTAATTGATAAATTTTCAAGCAGTTCACCCCATATTAGAAAGTGAACCATTTAATACAAAAATTCAAAATGATATGGGTTTCTATGATAATGAGACTAAAAACTTTTGGTAGACGCATTTGGTTGGTTATTACAAAATCCTAATTGAAATAATAATAGAAAAATTAATATCAATAGGATTGAATTTAAATTATTCTTATATCTCTCAAGAAGAAGATTCTTCCCTGTTAATTCTTGTTGTTAGTAGGTTAAAAAATAATGACGTAGATTTCCAAGTTATTATTTCCTTCATGTAGTGGGATCTACATATCCTAGTATATTTTCTAAATTTATAACCAGACTCATAATTAATGACTAGGAATATTGATGGTGATTATGTCCTTAAGAAGGAGGAATAGACCCATCTACTTGTTTACATGTGAGGGTTGATAGGTGAATTCCCATATGAGACAATATTGTGTCACATATTTATATCATAAAGTTCCTATTTTAATGCATTTTAAAATGAATCCATATCCATAGTAGATCTATAAATTAAAGAAATAATCATCTGCATCATTAGCCATTGCGTTCTCTCTCCAATTATTAACAATGATATAGAGTAAATAAATGAGATTAATCCTCTCCTAGAATGAAGTGGTTTGATAACCTTGATAATTGATAAATAATGTATGTTTCTATAGTGGACTAACCCATGATTGGGATTATTCTATTTAATATCACTGTGAAGAAGTAAATATAGTATCGATTAGTAAATGTTATCTTATATGATGATTTAAATTCTCAGAAAGTCATGTACAAATGAGGTTTTGTTGGACTCTTTCTTAGAATAATTAAATTAGAAGATACCCATGCTATTATCCAAGAAGTCCAAACCAATTCCTATGACGACCATTAGTCTGGATCCAAATTCATTCATGAAATCGAAAGGTATGGATACTTCTAGACATTGGTAATGAAATGTTGTAGAGATATTACTACGAAATTCTCTAATTTCTAGAAGTTGACCTATAATGAACCTACCATTGTTTATATTACTATTACATCATAATAAAGATAAAAAAACATAATAGTATTACACCATGAGAATATAAAGGTTTAGTTTCTTGGGAAAACTAGGACCCAACATAACATTTATAACATAAAATATAAAAATTTATTTGATTCATTATCCTCCATCTTCTTATTGTCCCTTGAAAACTCCTTAGTACACATAATCACCTGAGGATATACCTCAAAAAATAGTGGGATAAAATCCCAGCAAGATGATAGATAATAAAAATATATCATGGGGTGAGCATAATCATAAAATCATCATAAAACATAATGAGAGGAAACATTAGATAATTACATTGAATGTGGCAATGCATAAAAATGAAACATCACATATTATTAGTCATCTTCCACAAATAATCATGAAAAAATATAGAATCATGTTAACACACAATTTTACTTTAAATCAGGAGAATCATTACCTTACCCTATGCATTGGAGTGATATATAATTCTGTGTGCACCTGTCACATTAAAACATTCATATTGTGCTATATAATTTGAAGAAGCTTCGTCGGACCACACTGAGCAAACAGAGAGGCTGCTGCTTCAGATCCAACATTTTCTGCGACCGGTGAAGTTGGGTTCCCCTGCCACGAACCCACCACGGATGGCGGCTCAGACCCGGTGCTGCCTTGCATTGGTTTGGCGCAACCTGAGAATGGGTGTTACTGCCGTTATTTCCATTGTTGTGAGTTTGTTGCAGTGCCAATGGTTTGGTTTTTTGGAGGAAGATACATTGTTTGTTTTTCAATGTTTGTACGTATTTGCGGATGACAGATGCAGGAATTCTTGGAACTGATAATTTCCTCTCCTCATCAGTTCATTTCTGATCAGTTCATTTCTGATGTTCTTCGGGATCGGAACAGGCAGGTTCAACATCCTCTACTGGGTCATTACGATATCGCAAAGGGCGACCTCAGGAATGCTCAGTGATTGAGCACTTTCCTCTCTTGTTCTCTCATATTTTTGACATTTCTGTTTTGTTTTGTAAGGCCTGATAACGTCATTTTATGATCCTCCTCAGCCCTTTTGGCTTTGTCATTCGTGCACGCCCCCATTTTGGGTTGGTTCAAAGGTTTCTTTGACTAATTGGGATGATTTTGGTGGATCTCATGATGACACCTTGGATCTTGGAGGATCTTGAGTTTTGTTCTCACTTCACCACAATCGTGTCTACAATGGTGGATTTTCTTGGACAGTTTTGTTTGGGTTGGTCTGGCTTGTGTCTACAATGGTGGATCCCCTTGGACACATTGTCTTGGTTTTTTCGCTTGTTTGGTTATAACTTAACAAAAAAGTGTGTTTAAATATCAAAAAATGAATTTTCGATCGATAAACTTTGGTTTCCCAAAAGAAAGAGGGAATACCATACTTGATATAAGAACTATCATCCTTGAGTGAGAAGTAAAAGGTGTTTTCTGGAAAGAAGTGTTCTTTTGGAAAAACTTTTGTTTGACATAATCTTCAGTGGAACACATTAATATCCTAGAAAATAAAAAAAATGATGAAAAATTGTTTTTAAGGAGTAACCATATCAAAAATGGAGTGAAAGAGGGAGAACCCAAAAAAGGAAAGTTGGGTTTGAGAATTTCCCATTACCGTGTATCAGAACGCTTTATTCACTTTAATGTCCAATATAATGACATTATATTAATTAATTAGAAATTAAATAACCTTTTATAAATGAATATAGTTTACTATGGTTTCATTATGTTCTTTTATGATCTGTTGGATGAGTTTTCAAGCTTAAATTCATTGTTCGGGAATGTTCATTTTTATAGTTTTCTGTAATGGTTCACTTGTATTCATGGATGGAAGTTCATTTAAAACAAGGATAAACATCCAGAAATGTAATTATATGTTTTTTATGATTTCACAGAACTTTAAATGATCTTATAATTATTTTTTTTATTTCTTGATAATGAATCATTAGATAAGAATATAATGGGGATCGTTTGGGGTTAATTCAGGCAGTTTTTATCCAAAACGAACTAGTTTTGTTTAATAATTTAGTAATATGTACATAATCTGGATACATAACATTAAATAGGATATAATAAATGTAATAGTATATGTTTTAAAAATATAAATGGTTTCATGACCAGATATTAAGGAGGTAAAATAAAAACAAAACATGATGTTCTTGAAGGTGAAAAATTAACACCTCATGAACAACATTTTATTTTCTAAAATAAAAAAAGAAGACAATGGTGTTGGATGATATATAATCCAATTATTATGATAAAATTATATTATATCTATGATAATGGAGATAAAATACCATTTGGATGAGGATAGGTGGGATGAGATTAAGAAAAGAACATGAAATTGAAAGGAAATTAAAGGAAAATACAGAGAGAGAGAGAGAGAGAAATTACATCATGAATCCTCCTCTTGAGATCCTCATTAAGGAACCCAGGATTGGTTTTTTTTTGAAAAAAGAAGCTCTTAGACGTGGGTTAGGGGATAGGAAATATCTTTGGGCAGAGTCAATACTAGGATTGAAGCTTGAGAGGTGTGAGGAAATGAGGGTGTGAAGGGTGGTATTTATATTGGAAGGGAGAAGAGTTCTATTAATATTTTAATCCCTAGATTACTAATTTACACCAAGATAAACAATAGTGACTATTCCAAGACCAAAAATAGTAAATATGGAATCTGAGTTCAGGATTTGGATTCTTATATAACAAAAAATCTAGTATTTATATGGAAAAATAATGTATTTTACTATTCACAAAATTCAAGTATTTCAGAAAAATATTAAAATATCACCCTAACCATTTTTCGACATTTAGAATCCCAAAATGAATTCTATTTTTTCTAAAACAAAATATGTATTATAAATTTAATTTTTATTTAAAATCATAAATTACTTGAAAAATATATTTCTTAAAATAAAACCTGATTTTATAATGCTTTCAAAAATTTCATAAGGTCTTATAAAATTATCTTAAAACTAGAAGACAGAAAATTATTAATTTATGTTTTTTTTGAAAAATATGTATTATTTTAAATTAATTAATTATTTATAATTATTTATTTATGACTTACAAAAATTCCAATACTTTTACTACGGTCAAATTGTATCATATAGGATGCCAAAATTTTATTTAATCATTCATGGTTATAGTTACTTTAATTTTGGATGATTTACTATTAATAAGGATCATACTAATATTCCTAAGGGTATGTGAATGTTCATAAGGCTAGGTTACTATTCACTAAAAATTATGTTCGTTCTATTAGACTCCAAAAACCTTACTGATCGCAACTGTGTGTGTCTGTTTTTTGAAATACAAAACATACAAGTAGAGAAATTATTTTTAATGGTCACATAATATTTAGTATCATTATATGTCATTGTGATTCCTAATGTGATTATACTATAAGGTATAATTAAAATAAGGGAATTCTATTGATGAAAGATTGAATCATTATATTCTTCCCCCCTTTTGATATTTCTCCCTCGAAATTTTATTTTACAAAAATAGGTGATGGTAATTCTTCATCACCTCCCCCGGTTCCTAAGTTTCTAAATCAAACATATAGTTCCTCCACAAAACTTTGAAAAGGTGGGTAGTCTAGTTGCGTAGAACCTTATCTATTCATTCCTGAATCGACACTGGATGCTCCTCATAAGAGAGATCATATTCCAGTTTTACCACCTCTTAGTTTGGTACATGTGAGGGATATGGTATGTACTTCCCCAAGAGTGATACGTCAAAAAAATCATGAACTTGAGACATATTCATGGGAAGTGAAAGAAGATAGTCCACAAATCCTTTGCAGTTATGGATCTCAAAGGGGCCAATGGGCATTGGGTTTTCCATCCATTTAATTCCAAACCACATGACTCTCTTACATAGTGATATTCTAATGAAAAATTTATCCCCAATGTCAAACTCTAAGCCCCTTCTATGGTTGCCAGCATAGCTCTTTCGTTGACTCTGAGCATCTTTGATATGTTTCTGGATGACATGAAACTTCTCTATCATATCTTGCACATGATCAGGTTCAAGTAGCTTTCTTTTTATAGCTTTATCCCAACAGGTTAGAGTTCTAAATCACTTTCTATACAGAGCTTCATATGGATCCATAGGAATACTTGAGTGGTGGATATTTTTGTATGAGAACTCAACCAATGGGAGATTCTTATCCCACAAAAATTTGAATTTTAAAGAGTAGGCTCCTAGAATATCTTCAAGTGTCTGAATATTCCTTTCAAAATTTCCATCAGTTTGGGGTTGATAGGACGTGATGAAATTTAATTCAGTACTCAATTATTGTTGAATAATTCTCTAGAACATAGATGTGATCCTTGGATCCTAATTAGAAAAAATTAAGAGTGGAACACCATTCAGTCTCACCAATTCCTGCACATATATATTTGTAAGTTGTTCAAGAAAGAGATATTCCTAAAAAGTGATAAAATGTGCAGTCTTGGGGAGTCGGTCAACCACAATCCAAATTTCATTATTTCCCATTGATGTCTTCAGGAGAACCATGAAAAAGTCCACAGTGACATTATCCCATTTCCACACGGGTATAGGTAATGGTTGCACCATCCCTTTGGACTTTTGTTTCACTTCATTATCTTGCTGACTCACCAAGAACTTTGAGATTTATTTTTCAATATCCTCCTTCATGTTATCCCACCAGAAGTGTTCTTAGATATCTCGATACATCTTGCTGCTACCAGGATGGATAGTGATAGTTGAACTATATGAATTTTCCAATATCTCCTTCTTTATCCTTGGTGATGAATACATACAAATCCGTGTTCCAAACCCAATCACACCATCATTGTCGATATGGAACTCTTGTAGCTTTCCTTCTTATACTACATTCACATTCTTTTGTAACTCTAGACCAACCCTTTGTGCCTCCTTAATCATCTCTGGGATTCATGGTTACACAATCATTTGGAAAATGTAGTATTTTTCCCCTAACCTTAAGATTTATAAATCCATCCTTTTCATATCAAGGAAGATATGGTCTTTCTCAATCTGTAACACGGATTGAGAAGAAGGTTCTTTTCTACTTAGAGCATTATCTACCTTGTTCACCTTTCCAGGATGATAGTGAATAGAGAAATCGTAATCTTTGATTACATCTAACCATATCCTTTGATGTATGTTTAGATCCTTTATTGTGAATATATAATTTACTCACTTATTGTTTGTGAATATGTCACACTTCTCACCATAAATGTAGTGCCACCAGATTTTCAAGGAAAAAATCACAGCTTCCAACTCTATATAATGCTTTGGGTAGTTCTTCTCATGGATTTTCAAATTCTGTGAGGTGTCGGATACCACATTATCATTTTTCATATGAGTACACAACTCAAGCCTTTCCATGAATAATAACATTTTATCACAAAACTTTCTTTAATTTTTGGTAATGTGAGTATAGGTGCCGTGATAATCCTTCTCTTTATCTCTATAAAGATTCCCTCACATAATTCAATCTAGGAATATGTTACCCTATTCCTTATTAACATAGTTATAGGTATTGTAAATCATGAGAAATTTCTCACAAAACATCAGTATTACCCATCTAATCTAATAAAAATACAAATTTCTATGACCCTATAGGGTCTGGGAAATTCCCTTGTCTCTTTTTCATTTGAAGTGTCCACATAAATTCTGTCTATTATGATCATATATCTCAAGAACGTGACTTTCTTCATCCAAAATTCATGCTTTCTGAACTTTTTATACAACTTATCATTTCACAATGATGCTAATATAAGTCTTTATGATGTTCAAGTTCCTAATTTCTCTTGGATTATATGTTAATATAATCTATAAACACTAAAAAAATTGGTCTAGCTAATTTTTAAATATTATATTCATCAAATTAATGAATATTGTAGGGGAATTGGAAAATCCAAAGGGCATCACCAGAAACTCATAGTGGACATACCTAGTATGGAAGGATGTCTTTTGAATATCTTCCTTCTTCATCTTAAGTTGATGATATCCAGAATGGAGATCCACCTTTGAGAAGTAGTGTGCTTCTCTTAATTGATCGAACAAGTCATAAATCCTTGATAGATGATAATTTTTATTTATGGTGATATTGGTAAGTTCCCAATAATTGATACTTAGCTGCATTGTTCCATCCTTCTTCTTTACAAAGAGCACTGGCGTACCCCAAGGTGACAAACTTGGGAAAATTAAACCTTTGTAAAAATTCCCTTGCAGCTTCTTCTTTAACTCCTCCAGTTCGATAGGAGCAATCCTATAGATACACATTGAGATAGGAGTAGCTCTGGGAAAGAGTTCTTTTGAGAACTATACCACACGGTCCAGGGGAAGTCCAAGTAAATCATGAAAAAATATTTCACTATATTCCATCATGAAGGGAATTTCCACAAGGTTGAAACTTTCCTTTGACTAAACCAATTGGGCGAGGTATGCTTCTTCATAGGGAATCAACAACAAAACTATTGAAGTATTTATCAAAGGAGATTCATGATCTTCTTTGCATTTTTAGAAGAGCATGACATGTTTCGGAATATGAAAAGAAATTTTTTTCCCTGATAGTTGATATGTGCTCTATATAAGGATATCCAATCCACTCCCATTATAGTATCAAATTCATCCCAAGGAACTATTAAGAGATTCACTGGAAGAATCTTACCACATACTCCAACAAGAGAAGAGTCCAACACTTGGGAGGAAATTATTTCACCACTTGGTGTTTTTACAGACATCTCTACGTCAAGGTTTCGAGGCTTGAATTATATAGGTCTATAAAACATGAATGATATAAAAGTAAGAGTGGAACCAGAATCAAATAAGACTTTTATTATTCATAAGTGAATAGAAAGTGTACCTTGTATGAATTCATTATCTTTCTCCACTAATGCAGTAGTCATGAAAAAAGGATTCCCTTTTTTCCTTCTCTTTGGTGGATGGTGATGTTGATTACCCTCGAGGACTCATGGTTTAGTGCACTGGCTTGCATAGTGACCTTTGTCCCTTCTGTTGTAGAATTGAACCATGGGTGCTTCTTTCATTTATTTAACCACATTGTTATTCCTTCTCATGTCTTTTAGACACTCTTGAAAATTTTTTCCATCTTTACCACATTTTAAGCATTTCCCCTTCCGTTTGAGGCAGTTCCCATGATGATACTTCCCACATTTTTTTCATGCGGGTCGTTGAGTTTTCATCCCACCTTTATCGTTAGATCGTCCACCTTGAATCTCTATATTTTGTTACATATCCTCATAGCCATGGGACCATTATCCAAACTCCATCTCCACTTTTAGGGCACACCAAAAAACTTCTTCATAACTCCCAAAGTGTCGAATTTCAAGAGACTATAAAAGTGAGGTTTTAACCCACTAATGAATCTCTCAATTTTGATATCATTATTAATAATAAAACCCAAAGAGTACATTTAATGCCTTGTGAAATTCTGTTCATAGGTCATGACAGATTCTTCTTCCTTTGACTTGAGCTCTATGAATTCCCTCTCCATCTTTGTACGAATATTTCTTGGGAAATACTTGTTTTGAAACAAGATCTTAAATTGTTTCCATTCTATATCTTCAATTTCATCTCTTGGATTGGTGTTCTTAATAAAAACCCACCATTGACCGGCCTCTCAATTTAAATTATAGATAACTAAAGTCGCCATCTCCATCTCAAAATAGTGAAGCACAGAAATGGTCTTCTCCATGGAGTTGACTCCCTATTCCCAAACTAGTGGATCAGAATATCCACTAAATATCAGTGGTCGTTGCCGCATAAAACACTCAATATCCAACAGCTCCTAGTATGGTGAAGAAGGAATTTCCCCATTATTATGGTTATTTTTTATACCTAGGATATTTGGGTAAGAATTACCATGATGTTTTGACCTCCACCTCCTAAAGCATTAGGGATGTCAGTCGGGTAATCTATACATTGGCCCTCGCTCGGGTTTTTGGCCAAGTTTCTCCTTATTCCCACCATTTTCTAGAATAAAAATGGTTAGAAAAAAACATAATTCATCATGTCATGAATAAATAACTTACTCATTTGTAATATTTTCACTAAAATAATATCTTATGGGATCTCAATGTAAATCTTCTTATGTGCATATTTTTACATAGTTCAATACTATAGGTTTTCTTTAGGGTTTACTAATCCTAATTACCATATTAACTAAACCTTTACTCTGATAACAAATATAGAGAACCTACATTTTTACATTACTATTAAATCATAATAAAGATAAAAAACATAATATTATTGCACTTTGAGGATCAATAGGTTTATGGTCTTGTAAAAAGTAGGACCAAACATAACATTTACAACATCAAACATAAAAATTTATTTAATTCATTCTTCCCCAGCTTTATATAGTCCATTGAAAACTCCTAATACACATAATCACAAGAGGATATACATCAAAAAGTGTTGAGATGAAATCCTAGTAAGAGGATAGGAATGAAAAATATAGCATTAGGTGAGCATAATCATAACAACATCATAAAAAATCATGTGAGGAAACATTAGATAAAGGCATAAAATGTAGAAATTCATAAAAACGAAACATAATGTATTAGTGGTTATATACCACACATAGTTATGAGAAAATATAGAATCATGATTAGACATAATTTCACTTTAACTCATGAGATTAATAACTATACTCAATGAATTGGCGCACTATATCATTCTGGGTGCACCTGTCACATTCAGTCATTCATATTGCGATATATAATTCTAGGCACACCCGTCACATCATAACATTTTCATTATCATTAATTAAACATAGAACATTTATCAAACATGAAAATAAAATACCTTGGAAATGAATGATCTTCAACTCATCAAAACACATTCATAAACTTTGGGATCCCAAAAGAAATAGGGAATAATATACTTGATAAAAGAACTATCAACCTTGAGTGAGAAGTAAAAGGTGTGTTCATGAAAGAAGAGTTATTTTGGAATTTTTTTGACATAAAATCCAATGGAAAACATTAATATCCAAGAAAAGAAAATAAAATTATGAAAAAATTATTTTTAAGGAGTAATCACATAAAAAATGGAGTGAAATAGGGAGAACCTGAAGAATGTAAGTTGGGTCTAAGAATTTCTCCTTACCTAGTATCCGAACACTTTATTAACATTAATGTCACGTATAATGACATTATATTAATTAATTAGAAATTATAGAACTTTTTATATATTAATATTTTTTAATATGGTTCCATTATGTTGTTTTATGGTCCTTTGGATGAGTTATAAAGCTTAAATTCATTGTTCATGAATGTTCGTTTTTATAGTTTTCTTGAACGGTTCACTTGTATTCTTGAATGTAAGATCATTTAAAATGTGGATAAACATCCAGAGACATAGTTATATGTTATTTATGATTTTAAATAACCTAAAATGATCTTTTAAATAATTTTTTAAATTCCATGATAATAAATCATTATATAAGAATTTAATGATGACCATTTGGGGTTAATTCGGGTGGTTATTCGACCACAACGAACTTGTTTTGATTAATCATTTATTAATATGTACATAAGTTGGTTACCGAACATTAGATATTATATAATTCATATAATATAATCTTTTTCAACCATAAAAATGGTTAATGATTAGATCTGATGGTGGCAATGGAAAAAAAGAATACATGTCATTCTTGAAGGTGATAAATTAATACCTGAAGAAAAACATTTTATTTTCTAAAATAAAAAGAAGATGAGAAGGGGGTTGGTTGATATATTATCCCATTAATATAATAAAATTACATTATAGGTAATATAACAGAGTTAACACACCATTTTTATGAGGATATGTGGGAATATATTAAGAAAAGAACATGAAATTGAATGAAAATTAAAGGAAAAGAGAGAGAGAGAAATTACCTCTTGGATCCTCCTCTTGAGATCCTCATTAAGGAACCTAGGATTGGTATTTTGATGAGACCAAAAGCTCTTGGATGTAGGGTAGGGGATAGGGAATATGTTTGGGCATTGTTTAGTCAAATCTTGAATCCTGAGAGGTGTGAGGAAATGAGGCTGTGAAAGGTGATATTTATAGTGGAGGGGAGAGGGGTGCTATTAATATTTTAATCATTTGTTTATTAATTTTCACCAAGATAAGAATAGTGATGATTCCATGACCCATAATAGTAAAGGTATAATGTGAGTTCTAGAGTTCGGTTCATACATCAACTATGATTTCAGGAATAGTGGATTTAAATTATAATGTATTTATAAGGTAAGTTAATGTATTTCACTATTCACAAAAATCCGTGTATTTCAAAAAAATCCCAAAAATTCACCTTAAACATTTTTCAACATTTAAAATCTAAAAATTAATTTCATTTTTGAAAAATAATTTTTGAAATATTATAAATTTAATTTTAAATTAAAATCATATTTTTTTTGGAAAATACAGTTTTTATAATTAAAACTGATTTTATAATGCTTTCAAAAATTGCATAATGTCTTATAAAGTTATCTTAAAACTAGAAGACCTAAAATTTTTAGTTTATGAACACATTTTAGAAAAATAAATATTCTTTTAAATTTATAAATTTTTTATAATTAATTATTTACGACTTACAAAAATACCAATGTTTTTACTATGGTCAAATTGTCACTTAAAAGATACCTAAATTTTATTTAATCATTAATGGTTATGTTTTCTATTATTTTGGAAAACTTAATATTAATAAGGATCATACTACTATTAATAAGGGTAGGGTACTATTCATAATGGTCGGTTACTATTCACCAAATATTACGTTTATTCTATTAAACTCCAAAAATCTTGTTGATCATAACCGGGTATGTCATATTTTCAAATTTCAAAACATAGAAGTGGAAAAATTATGTTTAATGGTCATATAGTATTCAGAATCATTATATTTCATTTTGGTTCCTAATGTGATTATTCTAAAAGGCATAATTATAATAAGAGAATTCCATTGATAAAACATTGGGTCTTTACATGACCAATTTCATCCTCAACCGCGAGAGATATTGCATACCACCAAGTAATCTTGGAAATTTTCAACTTGAGGAATAGATGATATAGTTCTATATCTACTAGATATGACTAGGTAGTTCAAGTAAATCCTTAGTGCCACTGACTTCTTCATGAATGGAGTAATGATATATCTCTTAAGAAAGTTGTAAAGGTCCGAAATATTCATGATCCTTCCTTTTCTATTCTAGGATGTATGGGAGATTAGAAAACATTTTCATATTTTAATAAGTTATTTTAACATGGCTTCTAAAAGTATGGAATAATATTTATATTTTTATAATTTTATTTGGAATTTAATCTTGATGTTTTAAGAATCTATTATATTATATTTTAAGTGTTTCTTAGAATTTGGAATTGACAATAAAGCACTATCTTAATTATTTATGAGTTTTTAAAATATTAATATATATAATAAAAGTCAATTTTACCCTTTTGTAAGTCCTTTATCATGAATAAGTGTTGTGGTTTCTTTAAAGGATGATTAAGGGTAAGACTTAGATTTCATTACTTGTATAAAGGTAAAATCATTATTGATATTTTTATGTAATTATAAAAATTATATTTTATTTTTTAGGTACTAGGAAGTGGTGTTTCCCTATAGTCACATAAAAGTTGAGTTAATTTTCATGAGTTTTGTAAGGAAAAGTCCCCTTTCCTTCTATATGTATCAAGGTTAACAAGAAAAATTATTCAATCTATAAAGGTCACTCCTAACTAGGATAAAAGTTGGGTATGTTCATGTTTTCTATTGTTATGTAAGTGTAATCATGTGACTCTAATTCTTAAATAAGTGTATTATCATATTTTTTTTAATTTTTTGTAAAGGTAATCCATTTTCTATGTAAATTTCATTTTAAAAATGCTATTATTTAACGGTAAATAATTTTTCCATTACTCAGAAACACTCTTCTATGTAAGGTTATCCTCTTGTATACAGATTTTCTGTTTCTTTATCCAAGATAAACCTATAAAAGTGTTTTTGTTATTTTTAATGATTAAAATCAAGGTAATTATTATTTTTGAGTCATTGAAACCTAAATATAATATTTTGGGAATATTTAATCACTCTTCCACTTAGTTATTTTTAAAAAATCTGATTAAATAGTGATTTTAATTGAAGTTTTAAAGTTATATTTAATCACTCTTCCACTAAGTTTGTTGTATATGTGATATTATAATTATTTTTTCCTTTTAGTTGTATGGTAGGAGTTATCTTAATGAAGAAAATTAATTGTACATAATGAAATTGGTGGGGAATGGGAGATATCACACAAACATTACTAATTTTCATGATATGTTTTCTCTAAGATTATGTGTAAAATATTATTGATTGTGAAATGTGTTTATTTATATGAATATGATGATGTTTACAGAGATATAATTATCGATATCATCTAACATAAAAACAATAATGAACCAAAATATTGTAATTCTATCAAATATGGGTAATTAATAAATTGTTATGTTTCCCTAATCTTGTGAAACTGACAGATGTGATATTATGTGTAATTTCATTAATTATCGGCATTTTTTTGTGTTTGACTTATGGAATAATGGTGGTAATGTTTCATATAGAACACATGATAATAGTTGATGTATTTTTGAGTGGTCATGGTGGTTTCCTAGTAGTCATGGAATTCTTGAAAGGTAGGGAGTACTAATTAAATTAAAACAGGTTTTATTGGATGGGTTGGGTCTACAAATAATTAAATGGTCAATAAGATAATATTGTTTAATTTGAATATGAAATAATTATTAATGAAAAATAAAATGGTTGGTAATTACTATTTTTAAATTTTAACTATAAAATTGATGTGGGGTAATTGGATTAAATCATATTCACTTCATTCATTCAATTTAGTACAATTCAATTATATTTTGGGTATCATTAAATACATGAACATTTATGTTTTATTGATTCTTCATGTATGATTGTAAGAATGCATGCAATATTTTCATCTTTATTGTTTCTAGTCAAAATTCAAGTTTGGGTGTGAAGTGTTTTTATAGGTGTACATAGAAGCATTCACTTTTTTTTGTGAAACCCATTATCCACGTTGTGTTTCTCAACACATACACAATCTGCCTCTTCTCCCTCTCTTCTTTGTATGCACAAAAATCTGAATGTCTCAAGTCATGAACATGAGTGCATGTGATTCATGTTGTTAGGACATGATTATATCAAATCATCTATATAAGTGCATGTGCATTAGGTATGTGTTATTTTCCTTTACAAAAGGATCTCCTCCAAATGGTGTGGTTTCTTCACATACAAACAAGATCACACAACCTGTGAAACCGAATGGTGCACGATTATTCTTATTTACACAAGGGAAGCATAGATCTTTTATGCATAAAATGTGCAATACTTCCCGAGTCACACTAGGAGTGCAAGACTCAAGCACTAGATCACAGTAACAATAGACTTCGTGAAACACAATGATGGTGTCAAACACATAGATCATGTGAGTGTGGTAAAGTCTTATCTTTGTGTAACTGAATGGTTCACAAGACTCTACTCATCATGGAGATTCTTCAAGAGTACCTAGAAATTTTTTAAGGCCTACAAGACTCCTTGTTCCTTCAAATAGTAAAATAAATATAGAGTAATCTATTTTTGGAATGAGGGAACTTGAGTATGTGGATGGAATCACCCTTTCTTGGCTTGGAAGTCCTTTATTTATATGAGAGGATCACTATCTTTCTCCATGTTAAAATCCTATAACAAATGATCTTCAAATCATTACTTTGAATCAGTCGAGAGATTCTGAATTTAAAATGTTTTTTACCTGGTTCAAGCTACACCGATGATTATGGACATTTCCTTTTCTGAGGAGGCTACTCCTTTTTTATTAAAACCTCACATACATGCGATGAATATCACTTTAAAATATCCTTCACGTACAAATGTGCATCATCCAATAATGATGTGGCATTAAAACCTCATTTTATTTTACTAAGACTTCTTATTTTAGATACCAACATGCATACAAGACCAAGATTTCATGTATGATATCGGTTCCATCCAACGATTCTAATGCAATGGAGTAGATCATCAATGGTGGACGGATGCTTGATCATGGATGTACGAATACTTCTCCAACATAATATGGTGTTAGGAATTCTTCAGATGGTTGGAGGTAAAAGAAAACGACATGGACGATCAATGATCATTGCATCGGCATAGATCGAATGGATACAACATGTTCGTATATTTTATAACAGTTCAGCAGATCAGATGACACACGATTAAACAATATGGCAGGGTTTTCCCAATATATTAAAAATCTCATCCCACATCAAATCGAGGATTTGGGAGAGGCAGAGTATAAGTATCAAACTGCTCTGACACTTGCTCAGATTAATCCTTCCTCCACCCTAGTAATTTCCCATACTAGATTATGTGGGCATGCTCTGTGCCCACCTTATATGTCGGCCTTTGGACAATCTTATGCACGTTTGTGCCCCCTTTCACCCATGCGGGATTACACTTGCATGCATCCACCTGTGGGATAGCCTGTCTCACCTCCCTTGGGTGCAGTTGACTTGGTGTCTTGTAAATTCCCTTGGTTGAGGCTAGCTATATTGATTAGTGGTTTGTCCACTTTTTAAGTAATCCTCTTAAAAAACATGGTTAAAAACCATGTGTGAAATTAAATATCAAATGCAAGGACACATTCATTCTTAGAATTCCCATACCATATCTTGAATTTATTTTCCCCTCATTATAATCTATTTGGAACATGAATTCCAAACAACTTCAATACTTTCAAATCATCCATATGTGGATGGTTCATCAAACACATTCATTGTTTTAAACAATATATCACATGTGATAAATGTATTTCGAACTTAGGACGAGTTAAAAAATTGTCTAGTTTGAACAACATGGATAAATTTCCAAGCATAGAATAAAACTATAGGAATTCATATCAATTATATTGGCATCACATTAACCAACTTCCATTAAATTTTGAGAATCTTCTTCATTTTGATCATCATTAGCAACCATTGGAAACAAATACAACTCATACACAAAAGAGGTCCCGACAATCCCCCCCTTTGTATTTGTTGGAAATTCTAAAAGTTATATCTCAAATGAATGTGTCAATATCAATATGATAATCTTCTCTCTCCCATTTAAATTTCATTCCCATCCCCTTTCAATTTTGAAAATATTATTTCATTTTCTCTCCCCATTATTGAAAATAAATTCAATGTTAATGGGAAATGTGTATCAATACATTATTAAGAAATGTGCCATCAAACATTTTAGTCATAGTCTACCTAAGAAATGATCAATGTAGAAAACAACACAATTTGATTTTGACAAAAAATATTTACATTACCTACTAATATGATATTGTAATAAATGTGAACTCCAATACTTGTCTTTAAGGATTTTAATAATATATTATAGGATGAAGATAACAAATGTGAGATAAATATTTCTAGGAACAATCAACCTAAAACTCCTGCAATCATATCATGAAATAGATCAAAAACATTCAAGTTAAATAGGAAGGATTAGTGACATTGGGGAAATTCCATTCATCTTTTGTCATATATTGATTCAATTACTCCCTCTTTGTAAGTTGGTATTTATTTAGAGTAACCAAAGAAGATTGATTAAGAAATGAAATATATTTTCCAATGATATGATATTTATGAATTTTCTAGAATAATTGAAGTTGATAAATGAAATAATAATTCTAGAGGCCTCTTCATATGTCTCCCCTCAAGGGAAATCACTTCTCATCACTATTTCTCCAGTTCTAACCCTAATAAGTTTCATCACCTTCATTTACCTAAATTATAAGAACAGATAAAATAAAAAATATTTAAGGGAATAAGTCATATCCTACTTGTTTCATCAATGTGAACATTATGGTTGAGATGCTTTTCCCAACCATGTTGCTCTATATCCTCCAGTCTTCATGCTTGAAAATTTGAAGATATATTCTGATATATGATGAGGCAGCATGGATCTATTCATGTCATATTTTAGTTTATGTGAATAACTATTCTTCATACCAAACTCTATAGATGATGCATTATATTCCCTCTTGAGTATTGCTTCTTTGTCGGCTAGTATAGTTAGAGAACCTTTTTCAGTGTGATCAGGTTTCTGGCATCTCGCAAACATAACTTCATTTCCACTTGCATTAACCTTTTCTTTCCTATCTTCATGATTTCTAATTCTGTCCAACAATTCAAGAAAAATAAATAACATGTCATTAAGAGTTGTGTCAGCCTATTTGGATCTTCCACTTGGGTTCCTATGAGTGTCATCCTTTTTAGAAATTCTTTTGGATGCACCATAGTTTAACTTCTTGGGTTCAGAATCCAAGGTTTTATCACCATTATTTCTTGGAATATTCTTAGGAGAATTTGTTTTTGCAACATTATTCTGATTTCATCCCAATGTAGCTTCTTTATTATTAGATATATTTTTTTATATTCTATTCCTATCAACTTTGGAATAATTTTGAGATGAGAATGCACCAACCTTGTGACCAATCCTATTGTATACATCACATATTTTGTCAAGTATTCCATTTTTTTGTAGTATATTGATTATTCTGAAATCTATGGATGTTAATTCTTCATATTTTTCTTTCTTATCCATGATATGGGCTTACATTGTGCTATTATATTTTTAGGATTATAACAAAAATTTAATTTACAATGCCCAATTCTATTGCATAACAAACATTTACCCATAATCATTGATTTCCAAACATCTTCTTTAGTAGTTTGTTGAGAAATTTTCAACATTCTTTGTGATTTTTATGGGGAACCATATTCCACATTTTTCATCCAATCAACCCATGTAATGGTTGTAGGAATATGATCACTTTTCCACATTCACTTGTTTTGAATCTGTATTCCAACATGAACTACTTGTGGAATCATATTTATAAATAAGAGTACAAGATGGTATGGATGGTACCAGTACCTTCTCACCTGCTTGTGATAGATCAATGATTGAGGTCATGATCTTATTATCACATTTTAAAGGTATTTCAACCTTATATTCCACAAATAAACATTGGGTTCTAGTAGAAAATTTCTCTTTATTTTGTGAAGTGTCAATATGATAATTCTCAATATTGGTCAACTAAGTGTCCGCTTATAGAAATTACATATTGAGGATGATTTTCTGATCATTTTTCATAATCATCGTCTCTTCACATTCCTTATTTATTATTTCAACTTCATCTTCATACCGATTATCTTTTTTTATAATAAAGAGTCAAGTTCTTTCATCTTCATGGAAGTTTATTCCAAATATAAATCCTTGACTTCAATTATCTTCTTCAGATCATCATCAATTGTGTGGATACTTTCTTCTATAGTCTTTTTGACTCCATCATTATCTTCAAATTATTTGAGCCATTTAGAGGAACTCATTTCAAATTCCCTCAGTTTTTCTTCAAAGGATCCAAATTGTTTGGAGAGATTTAAACATTCAACATGTTTTTCTTACTATCCTTTATCTAGAACATGAGCTTCATATTCTATTTGGGTTCAATATTCTTGTATGAATTGAAATAATTCACAAAAAATGGATTCAATTTCTTTAGAAATTCCATAAAGAAGAGTTCTTAATCTATAAATAGATAATTATTGAGATTTTTTAGATTAATCATCACCATATTTTCTATCATTTTCCTCATGAGAATAATTTTTAAATGAACTAACACATACCTCCTATTCATTCAAGGTAATAAGTTTAACTTTCATATTTGTGGAAACAAGATCCACCTTCTAATTTCATTCCATGACCGATGTGTCCTCATTGTCAGCATGTTTTGGAGAACCAAATACTACATCATCTTTATATAAGAGGTACTTCTTCTTCAACATTCTCATTTAATTATTTTTACAAGGTTCACCACTCTATAAGAGAAAATAAATCTTTTCCATGTATGTGTATGACCTGTACATGGATTTTACACTATAATGCAGTTATAATTTATAGTGGGTTGTATTAGAAAATAATCTTCAAGCTAGTGTGGGTCCCTACACTTTGGAGGGGAGAATAAAACAATTCTACTTCCCAGAATTGGTGATGGCCAATTCCAACTTGAATCTCTTAGATGATTCTTTATATTTCGTCCCAAGATGGTTTTCCCCCAATTGAAAAGGTCTTGAAACACCATTAGATTCTTCCACCTATTGATACCCATTGGTTTTCACAGAACTAATTTTTTTGTCCTTTCTTTACTTGTTACTTTCCTACCAGTATACAAGAAACCCTTCTTAATTAATTTCCAATAGAAAACCTAAAAGATTCACATTATTATTTATCCTTAATTTTTTGTCAAAATTCAAAAACACTGAAATCCTCTTCTACGTTTTACTATAATCCAGAAAATATTTTTTTATTGAGAAAAAAATATGGATCAAATCTGCTTATCATCATCATAGTTAAACTGACCTGAATATTTATTGGGCCTCAGTTGGGAACACTCTCCAAATTCTTCTTCATTGATACAGAATATCAATTTTCAATGTATTATAAGTTATTTTCTGTTATTATTGAATTATCGAACCAATTAAATCATATTTACATCATTCATTCAATGCAGTTCAATTCAATTATGTTTTTGGTATCTTTAAATACATGACCATTAAAGTGATCACGAGTCTTCACATATTCATGTAAGCATGCATGAAATATTTTCTTCAACATTTTCTCATTTCACCATTCAGGATTGGGTGTCAAGTGGTTGTATACCTGTGCATGGAATCATGAACTTTTTACAGCTAAAAACCAATGTACACTATGTGTTTCTCAGTACAAATACAATCTACCTCTTCTACCTATATTCATTGCATGCACACAAATCCGAATGTCTCAAGGCATGCACATGAGTTCATGTGATTCAAGTATGCAACACCTGAGTATATCAAATAATGAAAATCGGTGATTTTGCATTCGGTATAAATTATTTTCATTCCAAAAAGGATCCCCTAGAAATTGTGTGGTTCATTCTCATGCAAACAAGGTCACCTAACCCATTAAACCGAATGATGATTTGTTCTCATTCATCACACAATTGATGCATAGATCTTCTATGAACATGATGAGAAGCACTTCATATGGCACAATGTGGGTGTAAGACTAAAGCATGGGCCCATAGAAATGGTGGCCTTTGTGAAAAACGTAAGGGTGTTAAACACCTAGATCGTATGAGTGTGGTGACCTATTATCTTTGGGTAACTAAATGGTTCACAAGACAGTTCTTTTTGTGAAGAAAATTTGAGTTCTCTTAGTACTTGTCTAAGGCATGTAAGACACCTTTCTCCTGTGAGTAGAAAAAATAGGGTGTGCTCTATTTTTTGAATGAGAGAACATGGGTATGCCGAAGGTAGTATCCTCCATTGTATTGGTGTGGCTCATTTTATAGGAAATAATCTCCATATTTCTCCACGTTCAAAGACCATAAGATATGATCTTGAAATAATTCCTTTGAATCAGCTGGGACATTCATCATTTATATATTCAAACCCAATTAATGATATTCCAGGAATTTTGGCATGTTTCCTTCTATGAGCGAATTACACCTTTGTAGTTAAAACATCATTTGAATGTGATGATGATCTCACGAGAATCTCGCTCACAAACACCTATGCTTTATCTATGCATGAAGTGGCCTCACAACTCCATTTTCTTCAGTTGATAATTTTTCTTCGAGAAACTAGCATGCTTGAAAGATTTATATTGTATACATGATCTCGGATCGATCCAATGACTACAATGTAGTAGAGTAGATCATCAGCAGTGGCTGTATGATCAATCATGTAAGTATGGATTCATCTCTAATACTATAGTTTTTAGAATGCTTAATATGCTGGAGGGTAGAAGATGAATGTCGGCTTAGTGGGATGGTCACATTTTTAAGTATACCTCATAGAAATACTAAATTTAAAAAATATGTGCAATTAAATATCAAATGAAAGTCCAAATTAATTCTTATAATTCCAAGCCCATCCATGGCATTCTATTTTCAACCCATTCTATTATTTTTAGAACATGAATTCAGAAGAACATAAATCATTTATCTTTATCCAAAAGTGGATGGTTCTTCAAAAAAATTCAATATTTTAACTAACATATCACCAATGATACATGTATTTTGAAATTAGGACAACTTTAATAGTTGTCTGGTTTGAATAACATAGATAATTTCTTAATAATTTCATAAAATGCTATGAATTCATAAAAATACTCACAGAATCACTTCAGAAAAATCCATTAACTTCGGAGCTTTTTCTTCAATTTGATCATAATTGGAAACCTTTGACAAAAAAATAAAACTCATATACAAAAGTGGTCACAAAAAAATGATTCCAAAAGGTTTTGGGTTCTAGTGTTTTTTTCTAAACATACCCGATGGGGAGGAAGTATAGTTGGTTACCCCATCTTTCCCACTCCATATTCCATGTGATATTGACACACCCAGGTGGTGAAGTCTAGAATTAAAAAGTGAACCGTGGGTGGTGATTGATGAGATGAATATGTGGATCATAATTGGGGTCATGTATTATAGAAGAAGGGAACGAGGATGGTGTTTTTCATGTTTACTATACCCTACAATTTTAGTTTTATGACATTGGTTGAGGGAGGGTTTGGATGTGATGACTTGTTGCACAGGGTGTGTGGTATGATGTGTTTTCCCAGGTTTCTTTTGAAGTGATGTGATGTGGTCATAAATGAGTGTTTCAAAAGGATGTGACTTTGTTTCCCCTGTGTCTTTAGGAATGATTTTCAAGGATGAGATGTGAGTATCAACACATATGAAGTCAGTGTGATGAATTAGAGAATTAGTGAAAATGTATAATGTGGAACCATTTTGATAAATCTTATTATTATTATTATACTTGGGTGAATTATTTGGGGTTTGATCCACTGTGAGGATGAGAACTAGGGAAATTGATGCGCGCTTGTTGATTATTTTTTTCACTACGGAATTAGTATTCTCTTATCACATTTTTAGAATATTCCTTGAATATGATCCTATGGAGTATATATCTTATACTCTCCCTAAGGATATATAAACTTTTTAGGGTTCGTAGAGGGCTTCAGGGATCAATGTGGACATCACTATCTTAGATATCAGAGTTATTGTTGATTTTATCTCGTAGGACTTATCTTTTGTTCTTTACATAGAGACATAATTTTATATTAGTATAGAGTTCCATTCATTTTTTGAAATTATTGGGGTTCCCTTGTCATTATGTTATGCACTATTTAATGATTAGTATATTATCTACGAGTACTAATTTTTATATTTAGAGAAATGCCTCCCATATATGTGAAATTATTTGTACCCTCCATTATAGTCATCATAATTGGGCCTACTAGAGGTAGGACTCAAGGGTCATTATCTATCTTTAACTATTCGCATCCCATTAGAGGTACCTATGGAGGTAGGTGATCATGAAAGAACAATATTGGAGTGTTTGGTTGCGATATAAGATGCATCATGGGTTTATGTACTTGTGAAGGTTTTAGGCGATGGTAGGGAAATAGTACTTGTATATCTAGGCCTATGATATGGACTTGGGAGGCTAGTTATGACATGGTATTTTATCTCCCATGGTCCAATGTTGAGAATCTGATCACATTTAATGACCATGTCAAGTTGAGTCATTTGTATGGTATAGACCTTTGTCTGATATATGCATCATTCTTATCAGTTCTTGGGATTTAATAGGTTTATTTCATAAATTTAAATTAAATTTTATTAAATTAACCATTATTTTTTGTTGAATTTATAATATAACCTAAATAAGGGAGTAAAACTATAACTATATTACATGAACAATTTTCCTATGATCCTTTTTAAGACTTGAATTTTTTAATCCCCTTCCAATTAAAACATGATACTTTATAAATTGAATATTATTTCCAATGTCAATGTGACAATATTGTTAAACTATTTTTTGAATGTACATACTATTAATTGAATAATTTTTATGTTTTTTATGTAAATTGTTCATGAATTTTTGAACCACTATAAAATATGTTACCATATATAGAATTCATACTGTAAAACTGAATTATACAATTTTTAAATAATGTATAAGAGTTATTTGGTTCCCACTCAAGTTGTTATACCTCATGTTGTTACTCATTTTATATGAATTTTCTATGGATTTAATATAAAATTTGCTGTTGGTAATGTTAATTCTAGTAATACTAAAAAAAACCCATATTCAAAATGAAAAAATATGTCTTATATTCCAACAATTGTTAAGAGAAATTGTAATTCTTGATTATTTATACATATATATTGAATGTAAAAATGTGAATTCATTTCAATGTGTTATCTTTTTATATATGATTTGTAGCTTTCACGAGTTAGAAATTTTCAATAATAAAAGATTTTTTTATTTTATATTCATAAAACATGATAGAAATTATTTTTAATACCTGTCTAAGACTTGAAACTATTTAAATGACCTAACATATTCCTTCTAAGATAGATAAAATTACTTATTGTTGAATTTACTATTCCATTCATGTTGATCCTTGAGTTTTTTTGTTATAGGATATTTTTCTATAGTTTAAAAACATTTTCTAATGAATATGAAATTATAGTAAGTGAATATTAAGAATATGGTCACGAACCATCCCCCTGGGCCCATGTCGTGACTACCCCAAGCCAGCCTTCCATTGTCCAGGGGATGGTGACTAGCACCGAATAGGCATTTCTAAAAAAAGGGACTACGTTTTCCATTAAACCTGTACACACGCAGAAATATCAGAATGCAGAATGTAAACACGAAGTAAACCAAAACTATCACTGAGACAACTACAGAGAGTACAATAGAATCTAACGTTACAAAGGGGCCAAAATACAAGTTCAAAACCACAATGGAAGGTACTACTGCCATGATCTGTCCGATTGAAACCCCACCTGAAGGGGTAGTGTTTGGGTAGTTGGTTGTAGCCATAGAAGTATGCATTTCTGTCTCATATAACTGAGAACTACCTGGTCTCGGACCACCTAGGTCTCCATCGTAGCATATTTCCATACCTTATCAATGAGTACTACCTAGTCCAAGGCCACCAATCTCTCTATCGAAGCATTCATCCCATCTCTCTAAGCACCACCTTGTCCCAAACCACTAAGGTCTCTGATGAAGCGTCGATCGCCTGCACGGGACACGACACATTTGGGTGATTCCCATGAAAGGGTGAGTGACACAATAATCAGTAGAGACCACAAAGAACAAAGGAAATACCATATGGAAATCCACAAAGAAAACCAAAAATAATGAAAATCAATCATGTTAGCTCACACATGTATAATACAATGTATGGAAAGTAAGATTATCAGTTGTAACACTGAATAGCTTAGACTATTGGGGTAGTCATACCTAATGAGTACTATGGGTATGTAGGGTCACATAGAGATGCTCCCCACTAGGGGCATACATGGTAATAGAGTGCTACTTCCCACCCAAGCCATCGTACTGAGGTACTCATCACGGATGAGTACCATGGGTCTACTAGGTCACATATAGCTTCTCCCCACTGTGGGCCTACTGGGTCACACAAATCCATTTCCCACTAGGCCATCATAAATGATCCACTTAGGGTCACTTGTAGCATATCCACACATGGTTTATTGCCAACAATCATTGGGTCTTAGTCGACCTCATGATTTCCGCACATAGTGCTATTGATCATAGGAGAAATCGTTCCTCAAGCCATTCATTGAATATAAATTTCCATAAAGACCTCCTTATATTATCCAAAAGAACCATCCCATATCAAGGTTTGCAACTCTGTAAACTTCTCGTCAGTCGGGCACCTGGTCTGAAAGATATTGGTGCTTTAGTAATCGAGTACTGGTTGGGTCTGGGTGGGGTCCGACCTGATTAGATCGACCAGACCAACATGGCCCAAGGACCCTGCATGCCCCGAACTAGTTCAACTGACCTGAACTAATCTAGTTTGGGTATGGGTTGGCCTGGTCCAGCCTGACCACTGGGCCAGGCCAATTTGGCCATGCTGGACACGACATAGTTCAACTAGGGTCCAGCCCACCGGGTCGCCAAGCGACTAAGATTTATTCGGCCCAGTCGGTAGTGGAAGGTCGGGTTTCCTTGCCATCCCAAGAAGCTAAGTGTCCCACCTTTATCCTATAGGCCCAGATTATAAAATTAGGCTGGCTTAATTCCATCTCAGGCTGCTCCACTGCCAGGTTTGTGCCCCAAGGCCCGGACCTTTATGCAGGCATGTCTCTTTTATCCAGGACCCCAGGTGGCATCTGGTTTGTGTGCCCAATGACCAGAAGGAGGCGTCCAACCTTCCCCCCTCACACGGTCCCTACTAGACTACATTCCGGAGCACCGCAACCCACACGATGTAGGCTGCCCTTTGGACACGTCCGTTTGGCTGCTTCACGCCTTCGCCAACCACTGGCCTGAGTACCGGCCACTCCAAGACGGCCTGAGCTGGCCGCAACACCACATCAATGCACCATCGTGGTGCACCACCACCCTCCCGCAACTTCCGCCACTAGCCCCTGCCGTCGTTGGCATGTTGGTGGTGTTTTCTGGTAAACTCTGAGTCCTCTCCTATGGTTCGTTTCACAAACTGTTTGCGCCAGCGGTCTTATCAGGTCTCCATATTCCTAATTATGGCCTTTGTACCAACTTTCCATCAATACAAAGTTTCGTCCATGATCGACACATGAGAACACCCAAAGGAATAGGTTATTGGGCCTTATTCATGTCGGCCTTCACCCTCCATGTTAGATGTTTAGAAATGTGGGAAATGTTTATGTCTTTATCAAAGCTCTATCCCAATGCAAAAACTCGATGAAAATTATCATATAGTAGGAACAACTGACCTACGGATCAACCTATTTGTGGGTTTATGCATGTTTTTTTAGAAATTATAATGGCGAAATCAAAATCCAACGTAACCCTAACCTGGGATAGATGGGTTGGTCAGGGAAGAGTGGTGTCATGCACCTTCGTTCTCTGTTCATGATTCACCGGCCACATTTTTAGTGATTCTTAGAAGGGTGGAAGGAGAATGTGTTCATTTCTCTATGGTCCCGTTATTCAAGGTGCACCATTTTTTCTCACAATTCTCTGGTGTTCTTCAATGGATAGAATTTCTTCGACGTCTGTTTGAGAAATTCTAGCACTGATTCTCTAAACTGTTATCTAATTACAAGAGAAACGCATCACAACATTTCTGTTACGCTGTATCATCATGTAATTATGTTGTTTCATTTACGAAATAACATATTTGTTACGATTAAATTAAAGAGTCACTTGTATTTTTAATTTATGTAATGAAACAGTCGGCTGATCTCTGTGTTGCAGTGAAACATTTTTTGAATAAAATAAACATTTCTTTTATGTTTCTTAAAATGACCAAAAATTATCCTTTTACCTCAAACCATGATGATTGATGTTACGTTCATTCTTAGGTAATGTCACATTTCTGAACGCAACGCGACCCTCATATTTTCAATCTGGTTACCCGTTTAGATGTTTCCAAAAAATTTGCACACGGGCCATTTAAATTTTCATTGGAGAAAATAAAAAAAATCTTTCACCCTTGACCTGTGCTGGTTGAGGTTGGGCTCCACCGATGGAAAACATGCCCTCCAGAGCTCAACGGTACTCTCAGATTTCTAATCTGAGTTACTATTTATGAGTTATAAGGATTTAAAAATAAAATTACTTTATTCAATTTTTTTATTTACAGCCAAAAACTAATTTCCACTGTTGGTCAGCGCCGAACAATGTGAGGATCTACCTAAGGAAGTAATATCCTCATGAGCTCAAAATTGGTCCCATATTTTCAATCTGAGTCACCATTCATGAGTTATAAATATTTTACAAATAAAATAATTTTATTTAATTATTTTATTTACTGTTATTTCATTTTCATGTTTTTTTACTAGAGGCCTGCCCCAACTAAACATAAGTCACACATAGGGTTAACGCAGCATCCTGAATGCAACGATGCCATTGGATTTATGAATTGGGAACCTGTTGAAGAACTATTATACTTTTTTAGGAAAACCACCCACAGACACTATTTGAAACATAACATTTTTTGACTGATCATTTCAGGCGCTCTGAGCCTTGGAATCACACTCCGTCTTTATGCCCAGTTTCGAAAAAATTCCTTTTAATTTAAAACAAAATCATGGAATTTTGGGGTATTACATTACTTCCCCATTTTAGGGCATTACGGCCTCATAAGCCAAAACAAGGTCTAATCAAACAGAAAAAGGTACTGAGAACGAATCTGACCCTCCCGATCCCATGTGCTCTCTTGAAAATTTCCATGCTACCAACGAAAGTGCATTAAAAAAATAAGGTTCTCATGAAATACCATCTTCTATCAATCCTCTATCTCCATTAGGGACTCTGGAAACATCTCCCCATTGTCAATGTCAATCTAGTCCTAATCGATGATGTTTGATGGATCATGCATGTACCTCCTCAGCTGTGACGTGTAGAAATCATCATGCACTTGGTGCATCTATGGGGGAAGAGCTTTGTGGTACACCACCTCGCCAACTCTGCTCAAAATATGGAAAGGGATGATGAATCTCGGAGATGACTTGCCTCCCTATCCAAATCCCGGTAATCCCCATCAGAGTGAGACATGAAAGAACACATGGTATCCCTCCTCGAACCCCAAAGGGATTGTCTTATATCAACATAAGATTATAGCCTTCTCTTTGCAGTCCTCATCTTCTCCTGGATGATTCTCACCTTCTCGGTGGTAGCCCGTACGAACTCTAGACCCATGAATGTGAACTCCACTGGGTCTGTCTGGCATAGAGGTGATCTGCATGGCCACCCGTAAAGTGCCACGACCGATTCCATTCCAATAGTGGAGTGATATATGTTGCTTTATACAAACTCCACTAGAGGTAGGTGGTCCTTCCATATGTGACTAAAGTCCAAGATTCAAGAACAAGTCATGTCCTCCAACACTTGGCCTTTCTGTCCTCGGAAAGTAGAAAACCATCGCTTGCTTGAAAGAGTTCTGGCCACTGTTCTTTCATTTCATTCTCGCGATCCCAAGTCTCCCCATGAATCTGACCGTGCTGCCATAAAACCTACACTAGACCAATGATTTTTCCACACAAGACTTTATCCTGCCTATCCACCATCTGCACCAGGATATGTACCAACGAAGCATCTGGCTCTTGGTCAACGTGATCCCATCTGATCACATGGTCAGGATCGGGCTGATACTTCTTTAACTGAGATACATGGAACACATTATGCACTGCACTGAACCGTTGTGGTAATGCCAACTGATATGACACCTTGCCAAATCATTCTAGTATCTCAAAAGGGCCTATATACCGGGGAGATAATATGCCCTGTTTTCCGAAATGACGATGTCCAAGCCTTGGAGAGATCCTCAAGAAGACATGATCACTCACCGCAAACGACAAGGGTCTTCGGCGATGATCCACATAGGATTTATGTCGACTCTGTGTCGTGTCCATCCACTTTTGTGTCAACTGAATCTTTTCTGTTGTTTCCTAGACAAGGCTCGGCCCAACTAGTGAATTTTTACCGGTTTCCACCCAGCATAGTGGAGAACGACACTGACGCCCATACAATGCTTCAAACGGAGTCATGCGTATTGAAGCTTGATAGCTGTTATTGTAAGAGAACTCCACTAAAGGTATATGATCCTCCAATGATCCACTAAAATCCATTACACTAGCCCGCAACATGTCTTCCAACGTTTTTATCATCTGCTCGGATTGACCATCCATTTGAGGATGATATGTTGTGCTCATAGTCAACTGAGTCCCAAGGGCTTGCTGTAAGGATTCCCAGAAATGAGATGTGAACCTCAGATCTCTGTCTGACATGATTGAAACTGGTATACCATGTCTCTTTACTACTTCCCGGATATTCATTTTTGAATGATATTCCACCGTATGAGTTTCACGAATTGGGAGGAAGTGAGCCGACTTGGTTAGACGATCCACTATCACACAAATGGCATCGTGTTTCCGTACCATTCTTGGAAGACCTATAACAAAATCCATTCTTATTTGATCCCATTTCCAAACTGGAATAGGTAAGAACTGTAACATTCCAGCTGGTCTCTGATTCTCTGATTTAACATGCTGATAAGTTAAGCATCGCGAGACGAACTCGACCACCTTCCTTTTCATGAAACTCCACAAAAATAGTGTCTTCAATGCCTTGTACATATTTTGTGTACCCGGATGTACAACCCATCTGGAATGGTGGTAAACATGAAAGAGTTGTTCTTGAGCAGTTAAAGGTAATACTATCCGATATCGAAACCGCGAAACTGAATTCCCATCTAGCTTCCATCCCTCAATGGTCTCCCCACCATTGAGTTTTGAACTCATTACAAAACAGTCCAGATCAGATGTATATGCCTCCTTTACTCTCTCCAACAAATCAGGAACAAGAATGGTTGAAAAGAAAACTGCAACATCACCTCGGTTTTCACATTCCACATGCATGTCGGCTAAGACCGACATCAACTGCCATTCGTCTAAAGATTCTTTTTCTAACTGAGTGTACGACTTCCTACTTAATGCATCGGCCACCGAATTGCCCTTACCTGGTGTATACATCATGTAAAAGTCGAACATTTGAAGATACTCCATCCATCTCCTCTGCCTCAAATTCAAATCTCATTGTGAGAAAATTTGTTTCAAGATTTTTTGATCTCTAAACATAGTAAATTCCTCACAAAAGAGATAATGTCTCCATGTCTTCAAAGCATGGAAGACTGCAGCCAATTCCAAGTCATGTGTCTGGTAATTATTATCATCCACCCTTAACTGCCTTGACCCATATTAGACAACATGGTCACCTTGCATGAGAACACAACCCAACCCTATTCCCAAAGCATCACAATACACCACATACCCCTGTCCTGATTCTGGAAAGATCAAGATGGGTGATAATGTAAGATGGGTTTTCAACTATTGAGAAGATATTTGACAATCCTCATTCCATTGAAATGCACTGTTCTTCTTTGTCAATGTTGTCATAGATGAAGCTAGTCATGAGAAATCACGCACAAAGCGTCGATAATAACCAGAGAGACCAAGAAAACTGTGTATCTGAAAGACATTCCTCGGTGGTTGCCAAGAAAGAACAACTTATATCTTTTCTGGATCCACTTAAACACCTTTCTCAGAAACAACATGGCCCAGAAAGCGTACCTCTTGTATCCAAAAAAATCACACTTTGATAATTTGGAGTAAAACTGACGGTCTCTCAATATTTTCAACACTATCGCCAAGTGTTCCTCATGCTCAACCCTTGTTTCTGAATACACCAATATGTCATCGACAAACACCACAACAAAAGAATCCAGATATTACTGAAATATCCGATTCATTAAATCCATGAAGACCGCTGGTGAATTCGTTAGACCGAAAGGAATGACTACATATTTGTAGTGTCCATATCTGCTTCTGAAGGCTGCCTTTGAAATATCATCCTTCCGAACACGCAATTGGTGATATCCTGACCGTAAGAAAATCTTAGAGAACCACATAGCTCACCTCAATTGATAAAACAGGTCATCAATGCGTGGAAGTGGATATCTATTCTTTATCATAACTTGGTTATATTTACGATAATACACACATAGCCTCGAGGTTCCATCTGCTTATTTTACAAACAAAACTGGTGCTGCCCACGGAGACATGCTTGGCCGAATAAAGCCATTTATTTTTAGTTCCTCTAACTACACTTTAAATTCCCTTAACTCCATTGGTTCCATCCTATAAGGTGGAAGTGAGATAAGACTAGTCCCCGGTAGGAGATCAATCGTAAACTCCACTTCTCTTACAGGTGGTAACCCTGAGAAGTTTTCAAGAAAAACCTCTTCAAATTGATTCACAACTACTTGAAAACTGTTACTCCCGATCTCGTCCATCGATTCCAAGTTTAACGTAGCCAACTGGTAAGAGATTGTTTCCACTGTTGGTTCCAACAAGCTCGTTGAACCTGTCTTCACCCCTCTTTCTTCTCTAAAGAGATGCTCAACGCCATCCTCAGTTGTGAAACTGACTGTTCTGCTAAAACAGTCGATGTGAACCCCGAACAATGTCAACCAATTCATACCCAGGATTTTATCATAGACATCCATATCCAGCATAGAGAAATCCCATTTCAGCTCAGCTCTATCAACAGTTATAGAACATTATCTACACACGAAGGCTCTACATTCTCTTTCACCGAGAGGTGTTTTAAGTTTTATCACAGAGGGCATCATTTCAACATTTATGTTTTGAAAATCAGTAATACAATAAGCAAGAAAAGAATGCGATGCACCAGTATCGAACAATGCTTCCATGAGGGTAGAATTCAAAATAATCGTACATCTCACCATATACGGCCAAGGATGATCATCCAGAATCACCTGTTCTGCTCCATACAATTGCTTTGTTGCTACACTTTTCTCCTTATTGACTTGTTGAGAGTGCCCTACCTGAGGAGTCATGGTATTATTGGAATCACCATAACTAGCTCTGTTCTGTTGGCGAGACTGATTTTTCTGTCCTCGCCCTGTCGATGCATAGGATGCTTGCGACGCCTGGGTAGTGTCACGTACACCCAACCTCACAGCACTGCGACAATATCGCTGAAGATGCCCCATGTTGTTGCAATTGTGACATGCTTTCGGTGGTGCTATACATTCTCGTTTCATGTGATCAATTTCACCACATTGAATACACCCGGCTTTCATCATGGGCCGTGGAGGAAGATTTACAGATCCAGCCGTTTGATTCTGATTCGAACTCCCACCTTGGAAGTAGGTGTCCCTCTTCCCCTTGTTTCCAACATTAGAGTTCCCACCCGTTCCTGTGGGTATCATCATACTTCCTCATCCCATAACTCCTAAGATGTGTCTTTCAGCTACTGCTTCTCTGTTTACCATCTCCGTATAATCTGTAATACAAAGCACAGCTATTTTCGAGCGAATCTCCTCTCGCAACCCTGATTAAAAAATGAGTTCCTTCAGTGACGCACTTGAAGCAAACTCCGGTGAAAAGCTTACTAAATTCATGAATTTAGCCGCATAATTTGTGACAGAGAGATTCTCCTACTTCAGGCTGAAAAAGTCAGTTGTCCTCTGGATCTTGAACGTGTGAGGATAGAATTTTTTATTAAAAAATTCATCAAATTCCTCCCAGATCAGGCCTTGATCCACCATAGCATGTTCCACCAGTCCCACCACTGTCGTGCAAGATCCTCCAGCATATACGTTGCCGACTTTAGTTTCAGACCTACTGGTGTGCCGATGAAATCGAAGATACGATTCATCCTGCTCAGCCACACCTCCGCCTTTTGTGGTTCAAAATCTCCCCGAAAGGTGGGTGGGTTCTGCTTCTGGAAGTTGACGGAATGGTCTACATGCCTTGACTCATACCTCCGATTCCCCGTGTTCACAGCTTGAAACGCTTGAACTAAACTCTGTACTAGCTGCTGGTTCACCTGTGGCTCAGGTGTGACCACATTCTCCGCAACCCCTTCTGTTTGGTTTCTACGACGTCTAATGGGTTCCATTTTCTATTCAAACAACGCACGCCGTTATTCTCACTTCCTAACAACTGAAGGCTTATCATTTCAATTTCTATCACATCACCATCACAACATTGATTTCAAACCATTAATAAAACAAATATTTTCTTTCTTTAGAAAATCAATCTATTTTCAAAACACATCAACCAATATCTTTTCAAAATCTTCTATTTAAAAACATGCTTGACATTTTAAGAAATCACACTTTTGCATCAAACCATAATCCATTTCTCAAAATGATATATGTAATCCTAGTGTGATGTAATTCCTCTACAATGCATGTCATGCTCATCTCATTGGCTAAACCCATGACAATGAGATTTCCAACTTTCTAGAAGTGTATCCAAAACACTTATGTACCCAACACCCTAGTAACCTGAAGTTTAGCATAAAGAGGTTAGCTATGTCCTTTTATGCTATACCTTTCAAGTTCTGACAGTCCTACTCCTTTCTTAGATTCCAACCCAAGGAATAGACAAGAAGGAATTTCAACTCAATGACCAAGAACATCAATGGCCACTTGTTGGGAAAGGACCCAACAAGCTGGTACCATTTGTACCTCAAAGGAAGGACCAGATTGATACCATTTGTAATGACCCGCCAATTCTCATTGGCTTGAGAGCTCAACGAGTCATTACCTGGCCTTAAGCGATGTCCCCAAGGCACCAAAGGTTGGAAATAAATGCTGAAGGGTTTCAAAACACATGGGGGATGATTTACCCTTTTAATGAAAACAACCAACAACAACGAAAACTAAACAAACATCTCCCAGGAACCACTATATGATGCATGATTTAAAAACAAGATAGTTCATCCATTTATTCCATTTTAAACCAACCAAAGTGCAACAAAGGAAACCAATACTAAAACAATGGAAACAATGGAAAGTCAACCAACAAGACTCAAAGACAAACAGGACTCCAAGGCTCTACAAGATCTATGCTCCAACTCTAGAAATAGCTCAAGAAATCACTAAGTAGTGTTAAACATGTGTGCCACCTTTCCCTTGCCAACATCCCGGTAAACAACATCTGCAAAAGCACCAACGTGCCAAGCAGGGGGTGAGTAATGAAACTCAGTTGGTTTTCCCCGATGGCTTCCCAACCCATGCCTCTAGAATAAAACATGGTAGCACATTTATACGAAACAATTTATATAAAAAAGTTCCAAAACAGTTCACAATATTACAAGTTTCATATCAAATCCATTTTCAACAAAACCATTCTTCCAACCAAGAACCATCTTTTCAAAGAAAAGAAAAAAAACCAAGTTCCCAAATCAAAACCACATTTCCACCTTGGAAAATACATTTCATTCCACATAATCACATCATCACCCATGCATGCATCGTTATGATAGTTCCATACTCATGAGTGGTATCTTGTCAATCTATCAAGTCGTCACAAGGTAATATTCCCCCTGTGCCATTACACTTTTGGCACCGAGCACAAGGTCATATTTCAACCAAGCCCCGTAAATGCAATATGAACACACACACCAAGTATGCCCAAAAACCACACCATTTCAACCATGCCAAAACCATTTCAATAAAACAACCCTTTTATTGAAAACTGTTTTCTTGCCAACCATTTTCCAAATCCAGCAAAGCCATATTTTAAAATCAACATTTTAAAATCAAGGAACCTAATCACTTTTCACAAACCATTCTTTCAATTTCCACAATTCCATAAAAACCCATAAATCATCACTATAGAAGATTTATATGATGCTTTGCACCAAAATTTCACAATAAAAACCTTGCAGTTAAATAAATTTGAACTAAACCTTCAAGTTATAGGAAAGTGGAATCGAGAGTGAAGCCACCTACCTCAACAATTTGGGAGAAAACCACAAATGGTCGAAGAACGCTCAAGAACACCGAGTCAAAACTCCAAGAATCCTCCTTAGATCTCTCCTCCTAACACAACCATGACCAAATCTTGTCATATTTGTAATCCACACCCTTATATATACCCATAACGGGCGTAGATCTAAGAAAACGAGAGAATAAGATAAGTAGATCTAAGTAGATCTATGAAACTGTCAAGAACGATAACATACCTTAAGGATCCGACTTCGATTCGTCAAGAGAACCCTTCAAATCACCTCTAGAACACCTTGAGGAAGTCCTCTAACCTTCAAGGCCGAGTAATCCCAAGTTAGGGCCGCATATGAGGATTAAACGATGCACATATTGGCAAAACGAGTTAGATCCACAATTTTAGGATCTAATTTTATGTGACTGCACTGTTTGACAAACCCTGCTCTAACTATGCGTTAGCTTCTGCCTTGGCCATCCTATACGCACGGCCTCATCGCACTGTTTTCCCAAACCGTGTGCACACTGTGCACTCTCCTCTGTCCAAGAGACCATCACCTGCATGGCTTTTGCACGGTTTGGAAAACCGTGTGCAGCCCGCACGTCCCCACATCTTGCCCTTTTTCTCTATAAAAGTCTCCCAAACTTCCTCTCAACATCTCCCATGTAATTTATGCACTTAAAAAGAATAAAACAAGGGTTACATACCAGAAACTGAGGGTACCAAAAATAGTCTTCTCTATCTAACCATCAGTCAGAGGATAGAAATCCATTCTAAATCGTAGCTGAGTCCCAAACTCCTCATATAATCCCTTCCACAACCAGTATGTAAATCATGCATCCTGATCTGATATTATCATATTTGGGACTACATGGAGTGTAACTGTATCCTTAAATTATATAAATCCCATTCTCTCTATTAATCCATTCCCTCGAATGTGTAGGAATTGAGCCCACTTGGTGAGTCAATCTACAATCACCCAGACGGTATCAAGAACCCCTAAAGATAGGTGGTAATTCCATAAAAAAGTGTATTGATATCTTATCCCACATTAACTAAGATAGATCGATGGGTTGTGTCAAACCTACTCGAAGCTGGTGCTCAACATTAACCTTTTGGAAAGTGAGGCATCTTGAGACAGACTCTGCTACTGCCTTCTTCATTTTTGACCACCAGTACTGACATCGGAGGTCCTGGTACATCTTCGCCACACCTAGATGTACCAAAAAAGGGATGTATGGAACTCCCTTAACACATTCTCCCACAACACCACTGGTACTATGGTGTGCCCTCTAAATAGGATTATGTGCTCTGCACATTTCGACTATCCAACAGGGGCATTCCCAGTGGACATCTAGGCACATGTAGTCTAGCAGCTGGCATCTATGAGTTACGACTCCCTAAATCGTTGTAAGAGTGGGGGAGAAACTACCATCGACTGGAGATAATATTCCTTATCCTTATCCACAAAGGATATCTGAATCGAGGTCAACTACTCATAGGTCACGTTCAGTAGCTGTGAACTGAATCTCCTACTGAAAACATTTATCACCACGTTCCCTTCCCATAAGTATAAAATATCATTAAGTTATAGTCATGGAATAACTCTAGTCCATGTTACTGTGTCATATTCATATCCTTTTGTTGAAAGATAAAATTTATACTCTTGTGGTTAGAGTAGATGATGAATGATTCAACCATAAGGTAGTGTCACTTCATCTTCTGCTTGAAGACTACCACTCCCAACTTAAAATCCAGAGTCACATAGTTCTTCTCATGCGGTCTCAATCTTTCGGAGCAATAATAAATTACTGGTTTTTCTTACATAAGTATACAACTAATCCTAGTTACTAATTAATCATAGTAAACCTTGTAGTTGACACCCTCCTCGGGAAACCTCAAGATAAGAGCACTCCTCAAGCTCATCCTCAACTATTGAAAGATCTGCTGGAATCCTTCTGTCCACATGAAGGGTTTTCCCTTCTTCAACAGTGATTTCATGGGTTATGCCTCTATGGAGAATTTAGGTTCAAACCTCCGATAGTACCCATCCAACCCAAAGAAACACCATTCCTTAGTAACACTCTTGGGTGGATCCCAAGAAATCCCAACTTCAACTTTAATAAATCCACCAAAACTCCATCCTATGAGATGACATGTCCTAGAAAGTGGAACTTTCATAACCAGAACTCACACATTGAGAGATTACCATAATGCCGGTTATCTCAGAGTGTGTCTAGAACCATCCTTAGGCCTATCTCATTCTCTTTCATAGACGTTGAATACATTAAGATGTCATCAAGGAAGTCCACTATAAAACAGTCTATGTATGGAATGATGATCCTATTCATGGGTCCCATGATCACTGTTGGGGCGTTCATCATGCCAATCGACATCACTGAGCACTCTAATTGGTCATAACAACATCTAAAATCTATCGTCAAGATGTCATATTTTGTACACGAAGCTGTTGATAGATGATTTGAGGTCTGTCTTTGAGAACCATCTTGCTCCCTTCAGCTGATCAAATAGGTCATCAATCTTCATTAGAGGATACTTTTTCATCACATTCACCTGGTTTTATTACTATAAGTCTATGCATAACCTCAATATTCTTTATACCCTATTGTAAAAGAACACTAGGTCTTCCCATGGTGAAACTATGGGCCTTACGAACCGATTCCCGTGAAAGTCCTCCAACTGTATGCTCAGATCTCAGAGCTCTGTGGGAGTCATCTGATATTTAGGTGTAGATATCGGTTCCATCCTAGGCTATAGATCAATGAATATTTCTACATCTCTTTTAGGAGGTAGTCTTGGAATATACTCTTGAATGACTTCCTCATACTCATTCAAGACTTTGAGACTAATGTCGGTTTCCTGCTTTTCCACTGTTGACATCCACTTGCTGTATCTACTAATCCAATGATATTTCAACCACAATGGTTCTCTCTAGACCCCAAACATAAGGAGGAATTAATATAATGATAGAGCTGGCTCAGATGTCCCTAAACACATCTTGCTCAGAGGCCTGAGACCCGGAACACTGGTCATATTATATTCATCGAGTACCTAGAAAGGTCTGTATACCTCGATGAATACTCAGCTACCAGCATGTTGTCCTGCCGAAGCAGTAGAAACTATTAGGAAAACATACCCATTAGCTTTTATAGAATGTTACCCTTCTATAATAAAGGTTCTCAAGATGAATCCACCTAAAAGTCACCTCATTATAAGTGTAGGAAATCTAAACCCTTCTATCGCCCTACTGAGCCACGTAGAAGGTTCAATGAGAGGACAAACATTTGATCTAATGGGTTCACTGCTAGATGGAAAACTTAGTCACCACCTCAAGACTATCTGTAGAAACCTGTGAATTGAGATCTCCTTGGAACCTAGGGGGTGTCTGTCATAGAAACTCGTCTAAGGAACTGAGCCTACATGCTTTCTTTAACGGTAGCACCAGTAGTAACTGCTATCCAACAGAAATCAGTATCACTAGGACACTAATCGAAGGTACCATCTATGGAATAGATCATTGTACCAAAGCCTCATCACTCTGTGGACCATCCTTGTGGTCACATACTAGAATCCTGAATGGCCTTCTGCATGGAGGAATCATGTATGATAATATAGATGAACCATTTAGTGAGATGATTCTAACACAAAAAATCATGGGAAACCACTCAAAGATGCACGAAACCAGTTTTTCATGTCTTGGGTTAGAAAAATAAAATTAGGGTCCTGGTGTATGGATATGTCAACTGCCACACCAACACTAGACTCCCTAGACCGAAAGCCGAACTCGAAACCCTTAACATTGCAGACCCATCCAAATTTACAGACTCTTAGTTCTTCCAGTAGAACTGACAATCTATGATACCACTTTTTCATGGTCCCCCAGGTACTGTGCCTTGACTACCCCTATACCACCTTTCATAAGCTAAGGGCGGATGACTAGAACCAAATAGGTATATCCCAAAAGAAAAGTGATTATCCTTTAAAACATCACACACACACAAAGCTCAAATTTCATAAAGTAAACAAGAAGTAAACCAAAATGATCACTAAGACAACTACATATAGTACAATACAAACTGAAAGTACAAAGGGTCCAGAATAAAAGTCCAAATCTAAAAAGGATGGTAGAACATCCATGTTTCTTCCACTCAAGAACCCACATAAAGGGGAAGAGTTTGGGTAGCTACCTCTATCTATAGACGTATGCCCATATGTGCTGTCTCACTGAGCACTACCTAGTCCTGGACCACTAAGGTATCTATCAAATTGTCTATCTTCCCAATCTCACTGAGCACCACCAGGCCCCAGACCACCAGGGTCTTTGTCGAAGTATTAGTCTATCCCGTATCACTGAGAAAAACCAAGTCCTGAACCACACAAGTCTTCTTCAAAGTTTCAATCACCTACATGGGACATGACACCTGCAGGCGAAGCTTGTGCAGGGTTGAGTAACACAATACACAATAGGGACCGCAAAATACCAAGGAAACCCCTCAAAGTAAACCACATGGAAAACCAAGAAGCATGATCATGAAGAAATAAAACTCACACAGGTATAATAAAAAGTACAAAATGAAAGAATATCAGCCATAACACTGCACACCTTGGACTGTTGGGGTACTAATCCCTGATTAGTACCATGAGTATGTTGGGTCACACAGAGTCACTCCCCACCGTGGGCCTGCTGGTTCACACAGAGTCAATTCCCACCTTGGCCATCGTACTGAGGTACTTTCCCTTTATGAGTACCATGGGTTTGCTGGGTGACACAGAGTCACCCCTCATCATCGGCCTACCGGGTCACATAGTTCCACTTCCCACTTGTCCATCGTAGCTGATTTATAAATGATTTCTTGTAGGTAATCCACACTGGGTTTCTTTTCATCATTCTTCTGGTCTTAATTATCCACACGATTCCTACATGTATTGCGATTGATTCTAGGATAAACATCTCCTTAAGCCATCCGTCACATTTCAATTTCCATTAAGACCTTTTTATAGTATACAAAAAGAGCCGCCTCATTGAAAGGGTTCCATTTCCGCTAAATGGATTCTCAATTGGACACCAGGTTTAGATGATATTGGCTTATTAGAAATCGGGACCAGTAAGAACCAGTCGGACCAACCCATCAAACCTAGATTAGGGGACCCACATGCCTCATGCAGGTTCAAATGACCCAACAAAACAGAGTTTAGGTCTGGGCTGGCCCGGCTTCTAGGCCATGCCCATTAGCCCTTCTGGGACCCAGCCTAGTTTGACTGAGGGTGCATCCCGCCTGGTCACCCAACAATCCAGATTTATCTAGCTCAACTTGCACCATCAACCTGAATTTCATTTACAGCCTAGTCCACCCAATGTCCTGTCTTTATCACACGGTCCTAACACTCAATAGCGGGCCGATATAATTCCATCATGGGATGTTCTATGGCCCAGTTCGTGCACCCCATGCTTACCCACTCTGTGGGCCGGTCTCCTTCAGCTCGGTCACCAAGTGGTGTCTGGTTTGTGCATGGAAAAGCCAACGTGATCGAAACACCCTACACCCCCCTCTTGTACAAGGTCCCCACTGGACCACATTACTATGCAACATAGTCCGCTCAGTGTGGGATGAACTTTCGACACAGCCAAATGGTCGTGTTTGTCCACATCCACCCACCAGCCCAAGCACTAGTGACTCCTGTTGTTCCGTTGCAGCCTGAGCCTACCCCAAAAATTCCTCAGTACACATCATGGTGCACCCCCACCCACCCGTGGCCACCACCAAACCGATGGTGCTTTCCACAGACCTCGAGGTCCTCTTTAGTGCTCTATTCCACGAACCATTTACACCATTAGTCTTCTCAGGTTGAATTCTACCCCTCTACGACTTCAGTACTGGCTTTCCATCAATCCGGAGTTGTGGCCATGAAGAACACAGAATAATGAACAAAGTAAGAGGGGCTTGGAAATTATTAATTTTTTACACACACTCCATGTTAGAGGTTTCGAAACATTGGGAAGATTTAAGGCTTTATCAAATCTCTTTCCCAATGAAAACTATTGATGAAAATCACCCTCCCGTAAGAACAAGAGACCATGGATCATCCCGTTCATGGGTTAATCCACATTTAATTTTTTAGAAAGAAGAATAGGGAAATAAAAATCAAAAGTAACCCCTACCTGGGATAGATTGGTTGGTCAGGGAAGAGAGGTGTCGTGCACCTTAGTTATCCATTATTGATATGTCACCTATGTTTCTAGTGATCCTTCAAAAGGTGCAAGGAGGATGTGTTCATCACTCTCTAGTCTAGTTCTTCTGGTACATCATTATTGGTCAAGATTATCTGATGTCCTTCATTGTATTGAATTTTTTCATAGTCCGTCAGAGAAATTCTAGCTCTACTTATCCAACCCATTATTTCCTTAAAAAAGAAACACATCAAATCATTTATGTTACACTGCCTCGTCGTGTCATTATATTTTTTCAATTTGGAAACAATGTATCTATTATAATTTAATTAAAGAGTCATTATGATTTCTCATTTATGGAATGAAATAGTCATCTCATTGCTGCATTTTGACGAAACCATTTTTGAATAAAATATTGTTTTTAAGTTTTTTTTAAGCAACTAAAAATCAACATTTTCTCTCAACTCATTCCAGTTGAGGTTAGTTTCATTTTTAGGCAATGTTTTTATTTCAGAAGTAATAGTGCCTTCATGTTTTCAATTTGGGAACCCATTAAGAAGTTTCCAAAACCATGTACACACTCCATTTTAATCTTCTTAAAAGAAGTTCAAAAACTATCTTTCACCATCGACCAGCGCTGGTTGAGTTTAACCTCTTCCCAAGGGAAACACACCCTCATGAGCTCAATTATACTCTCATATTTCCAATCTGAGATACCTTTTTGGAGTTATAAGGATTTGAAAATGAAATAACTTTATTCAATTATTTTATTTATGAACAAAAACTATTTTCCATTGTTGGCCTTGCTAGCCAATGTTAGGCTCTAACTAAGGAAACCATATCCTCTTGAGCTCAATAGTGGTCTCAAATTTTCAATCAGATTCACCATTCTTTAGTTATAAGTATTTGAAAAATAAAATAATTTTATTTAGTTATATTTTCTTGAGTTATTCCTTTTTTGGGTTTTCTCTCTCAAGGCCCGCACTGACTAAAATTAAGTCTCACCTAGGGTAAACCAACCATCCTAAATGAAAATGCACCCCCAGATTTCTAATCTGGGAACCCTTTTTAGAGTTATTCCATTTTTTGAAAAACTGATAACACATGCTATTTAATGTTTAACATTTTTTGACAGATCATTCTAGAAACTCCGAGCCTCAGAATAACACGCCGCCTCCATGCCTGGTCCCTAAATAATCCCATATAATTTATTTTTTTTGGCAGTTATGAGGTATAAAATATATATATATATTAGTATATATTTTTAGAATATGAAAAATATATATATATATATATATAGATCATGTTCAATTTATGTATGTAAGTAAAATCATTTTACACATATTACCATGTATACAAATATTTTCCTAATCTGAGAAATTTTTAATGAATGTTTATATTGATCATGATAAGTATGATACACAGTGATACAACAAGTGTAGTATTAATTTTTTCACCAAATATTATGTCTTATTTTAGGAATTTTGAATGAATCTTGTATATGTAATGGGATATTTAAATTGGTATATGATCCCATCATGTAAAAATTTTTATTGCATGTTTTAATTCTTTTCAATCAGAAACAATATGACCATAGAATGTATTGTTTATGAATTATAGGAATGACGCATAAGATAATCCATTTGTAGTTTATGTTTTTTTTAAAGAATGTTTCCCTTTAGAAAAAGTGGTTTACTTTTTTCAAGATGGATTTTTAGTACCATTTCACAAGGAGTTTTTTTATTTACCTAGGATACATGTTAGAGCTAACTAAATGATGTTCATGATATTACTCAATTAATGAATTGGAAATATTTACTCTTATTTGTGATTTTATTTTTTTGTTTATTTCATTGTTGAAGTATTGATTCTCATTTCTAGAAACATGTTTCTGAATTATAATATGGTGTATTATAGGATATTTATGTAGAAGATATTCTGTGTTGAAGCATAATCCCTGAACCCTTCATATTTATTAACATTGAAAATTGTGTGAACTTGAGATAATGTATCTTATTGCCGAGAACATGTATCCATACAATGGTTTTGTTTTTTTATATTATATTATTCATGGAATACCTTAGATATCATAAAAATGCAATCACTTAAATATGATAATATAAATATTTGTTCATAAAATCATAGAATTGACGAAAATAATAATACCTTCCACACATAAATTATTATGAAATAAGTGATGAAAGTGTTTAACTGTAATCTTGTTGGTTGGGTTTCTTATGATTGATTTCACAATGGTGGAATGTGTTATGGATTCAATAATATGAAGATAGGTAAACCCTTTCACACATAAAAAATATATTGGGAAAATTTTCAAAAAACAGTGTCTGTGATTCAGTAAAGCCCAAAGTGGAAAAAATCATTATTATATGGATGAGATATTTTTATTTTTATTATTACAGAAGATATATTTATATTAATATAAGTGTTAATTTTGGTTTAAAATTTTTATTTAGTGAAAATTTTAAAATTATTTTACGAATTATCATTCAAATATGGTAAATGGAAATTGAAACTTAAGTAACCATGTAATTTTTGTATGATTGTGATCTAGGTAAATAAAGTTTGTTTAAAACATGGACACTTTTTATAGAGGAAAAAATGGATTATTCCTACTTTTGGTTTAATTTATTATGCACTTCATATGTTAAATTGGGTTCCATAATTGTGAATTTATTTGTACGGATATATCTTAGTAAAAACCATGTTAAAGCAATGTAGTTTGAATAAAATTAATTTAATTAAAGTATGAATTTTTTTAAATTATATATGTAATTTATTAAATCAGGCTAAATAATAAATGGTAATTATCATTCATATAATTTTTTTAGATAGAAATTAAATTTATTTACCATGAAACCTATTTTAGTTTCTAATTAATATAGTGGGTTGATAAATTAAATTTGTCAATGCATGACAAACTATTGTGATTAATTTATTTTGTAGTTCTGTTTTTTAATATATAATGAATGTTATCTTGAAAAATATAAGGGTAAAATTTACATTGAGTATGTCATACATGAAAGTTCCTTTTTGTATGTAATAGTATTTAGTGAGACCCACTTGGAAAATTTTATTTATTAAAAAAAAGTTTTCTGAAATAAAATCTGATAGTTATTTTATTAATCATTAATTTATTTAATTTTAGTTATTAAAAATGTAATGGTTGTGTTTTACCAATGATGGTTTTGATAAATAACTTTTCAAGAAGCTATAAAAATGTTTTCAATTAAAAATTTTGTACATGATAGGTTTTAAATATATGATACTTAATATATTTTTTATCAGTATGATTTTTGGAATTTAATGAGTTTTAAATTAAAATATCATGATACATGTCTATAAAGTAAAATTATTTTTAATATTATGTTTATATTTTTAACTCCTTAATGAGTAGGAATTGATGATTTTTTTTAATATAGTATATCTATGATTTTTAAAAAGTTTTTATGAAAGTATAGTATTCTACTTTTTCCATGACATGTTAATACCAATAATTTCAATGTTTGTTGAATTAAATTTTATAGTATGATAAAAAATTGAGAATTTATGGATTTTAATTTGGTGTCTTGATTATGTATAGTTGTTTAAGATTTAGATATAATAATTTTTTCAAATCCATGTAGTTTTTTACTTTTTAGTTAAATTAATGTGAAGAGATTTTTTCTAAAGTTGTTCCCTCGTATTGTGTTGTTTTTATTTAATTTATTGATTTTTATGTATTACATGTTGTATATTTACGGTAATATATGTGGAATTTTTCTTATTTGAGTAGTATATTTCCCAATATATTACTTTTAGAGTGGTTGTTATGTTCCAAATATAGTGACATTTATAAGAGACAAATCAAAGGGTGATTGATCAAACCCCCATCCTTTCCCTATCCATTCTCATTTTGTTATAATTTTGGAAGAAAATAATGGGTTGAGAGTCATAAAATGTAAAAGTATATAATTTAATGGAGCTATAATTTTCAATTATAGGATGTATGGTAGCTCATAAGTCATTTTCATTTTTTATAACTTTTTTTTAAAATCATTTTTTAAATTTTGGAAGTAATTTGAAGATTTTAAATGTTAATTTGGAATTTAGGTTGGATGTTTTTAAATGTTATTAAATAATTTTAGAAGATTTTTAAAAATGTTTGAATTAATAATAAACCCTTATATTAATATTTATGATTTTTTGAAAGTATAAATAAAATATTTTAAAATTTACTTTTACCCATATGGATGTCCATACCTATATGTCAGGGTAATTATTATTTTAAAAATGGGAGTGTAAGGGTATTCCATGGTCTTCATTCTCAATCTAAAAAAAATCATATTTGAACTAATTCTATAATTTTAACATGATCTTTAATTCTTCATGTAAGAAAATGTGGTTTTTTTTCATAGTCATGTAAAGGAAGTGTTCATTTTCTTGAGTTTCATAAGGTTAATTTCTATTTCCTTCTATATTCTTAAATTTAAACTAGATCCTCTATACACTATATAAATTTCACTCCCATCCCAAGTAATGTTAGTCTGTAGTTTTTGGTACCTACATAGGTGTAAGTTTTTATTTTCTTTTGTTAGTTAAGGGTAATCACATGATTCTAAGACTCATATAAGTGTACTATAATACGTTTTAATTTCATATAATGGTAGTTTTTTTAACCTAATGTTCATAAAAAAATCATAGATATATAAATGTAAACATTTTTACCTTTACCCACACATCCACTTATTTTTATGGGTAACTAATTTTATCCATATTTTTTATTTATTCTTCTTAGATAAACACAAATTATTTAGAGAATTTTAATGTCCAAAACAATGGGAATTAATGATTTTGGATTGATAAAACCGAAATATAATTTTTTGAGAATATTCAATTACTCTACCATTATGTTTTTCCTAAAAAATATATTTAAATGGTTATTTTAATTGAAGTTTTAATAGTGTATTCATATGTTGGACATTTAGGATATTTGAACCTTTATTTCACTATTTCCATTAATTTTCCCTCTCAAATTTATAATACAAAAAAACCATCAGTAAAATTGTTTATTCATTTATGAATTTGTTCAATCCTACTATAGATATTTTCTTGTGTGGGTAAAATCCCCCTTACTTATATTACTCTCTATTGTAGTGAGTTATAAAATAAAAACTACAATGCTTGGGATTTAGGTTCTCTCTTTATTTTAAATGAATATGATATATAAACATGTTTCTTCTATCTTTTTGGTTTATTGTAAGAGATTCCCAAATAAATATAATTACTTGGTTGTAATGAAATTTATGGGGAAAGGGAGATATTGTATGTTATTTTCATATTTTCATGATGTTGATTCTCTATGATTGTGTGCCAAATGTTTTTAATTATGAAATTCGTTTTATAATGATAATATTTCAGTTTTGATGAAATATAAGTGTGGAAATAACATCACATTAAAATGGTATATCCCTTAATGGTGGTAATTGAACTGACTGTGTCTAGATAAAGAATTTTTTTATTTTCTTTTTTAATGTGTATTTGATTTATGTAATGGTATATGTGATGGATCAGATTATGGGTTTGTTTTTTGAGTTTGACTTGTGGGGTTGTGGAAGAGATGTGTGATGTGGGTAAATAGAATTGACATGGGAATTGTTGATAATTTTTTTAGTGGGCTTTGGGGTTTCTTGTTAGTCATAGAATGTTTGAAAGGTGGTGAGTAGTAGTTAAATTAAACTAGGTTGGACTAAATGGTTTGAGTATGGAAATAAATGAATGGTAATTGGGATAATGATGTTAAATTGTAATATTTAATGATGATAAAGGAATTCTAAAATAGTTGGTATTTAATTAATAAAAATGAGAACTAGGAAATTGATATGTGGAAATTGGATTAAATGTATTAAAAGGTAAATGAAAGAGTTGGGATAATGTAAAAATAAATTGTTTACTAAATTGGTGTTAGTGAAAACTTTCTAATTATATAATGGGTGGAACTTGTAATTAAAAGTTGAATTGTGTGGCCTCTGTGTGGTATTTTTTTGTGAGAAACATGAACTGTCACAATGACGTTGACTTGTGACAGTGCAGATGTGTAGGTTTTTATAGTTTGGTGGGTTTGGATGTGTGAATCCATAGGTTGAGATTGTGTGTAAATAATTTATATTTTAATTTCATTATTTTTTGTACATGTACCTCACCCGAGTCATGTATTTATACCGACACCCTAAGGTTTTGTGTTCTATTTGTTTTCTCAAACATCAGTGATGGATAAGATACATGCAAAGATTCCCCCTCTTCCACGATATCTCTTCCTGGTGAGATTTATATGAATGGGATGTGATGACCAAATGAAAAAAAAGTGATCTAGTGGTAGTGATTGTATAGAGGATGAGGTGGTTTATACAAGGGGTAATGCATGGTAGTGGAGGGAATTAGGTTGATTTCATTCATGTTCACGATACCCTATAATTCAAGTTATATGAAAATGGTTATGGGGGAATGTGGATGTAATGAATTATTTCATGAGCTTCATAGTATTATGTGGTTCCAAGTTGTCTTTGGGAAGGATGTTATGTGGTTTCAAAAGAGCTATTGGGCATGATTATCATAGAAGGTATGAGAGAACCAAGACATTTGACATTGGGCCATGATAGTGGAATTTCTATAGTAACATCATGAATGGTATCCTTTTTATTGAAATTATTATTATTATTATTATTATTATTATATAAGCATGCATTATTTTATGTGTAATCCTTGGTGAGTTTAGGAACTAATTGACATGGAAGGTTCATTTTTTATTATTTTATTTGTTCAATTGGGATATATTATATTTTTCTCCAATTCCCATGAGATTCCTTAGTTATCATCCTATCAAGTATATGTGTTATAATCATCCTATGTATATATAAACTATTTTTTAGTTTTATAGAGGAATATTTTGTCCATGTTGGATATGGATAGCTTTGATATCAAATTTTTTGTTGATTCACTGAAATAATACATGTCTTTAGTGCTTTACTTGAAGAATTTTGCTTGTTTTTATAAGAAATTACATGAATTTTTGGATATTGTAGGTTTGTCTATTTCATAATGTTATAAAGTTTATTGTAAGTTGATATATTATCCATTGATCCCAATTTTAATATTAATGGTAATTCCTCCAATATGTTTGACTTTATTTATACCCTCTGTGCTAGTCACACTCCCAGGGCTTACTAGAGGTGGGGATTTTGGCTTCATTATCTATCCTCATACATTACTAGATTATGATGTGTAATTTTGAGGGAGTTGGTCATGAGAGAATTCAAGAAAAAGGATATCATCAAATATATGATGTAAAACACCATAAACATATTTCAAGACCCTAAAAAATATTGAAGAACAAATAAAATATTTTTTCTATTCGGAATTAAAGAGGTTTTATTCAGAAAAAAAAACCAATTTAACCAATCATCCTGACACTATGAAGTGTAATGAATGTGGAAATAGTATTTCTAAAATAAAATCTTTAATATTTGTCATTATATGGTAGAACAAGGCATGAACTCCAATATAGAAAAACTCTTACATGATTTTCGGGATTATTAAAAAATAACCTATACTAATAGACAAGAAACTGTATATTTTCTAATATATCTAACCATGGTAGTCGTACTCTTAATGGTTTTATTATCATCACTTTAGTTCCATTTCTAATATTACTCTTCCATTGATGAACACTCCATGAGGTGAATTGAGCAATTGGAATGAATTGATGAAAAAATTATATACACGCACACACACACAATTACCATTTAACCGATAAATCAATTAGTATTGAGTCACATGATAATTTAATACAAATGGATTCATTATTTACTTTCACTATGGATAATTTTTTCAATATATTAAATACCCGATGCAACATTGAAGGAAGCCTCAAAATCTTCATCCAAAAAAAGTGAAGCACCATACACCGCACATAAGGTATACACTAAAAGATCCAACTCTATTATCACAATAGACATAAATCACAAAATGCTATCCACCATGGCAAGGTTTATCAAGATATAGGTTTCATAATTCTAGGGTGGTTTAATTACATAAAGTCACATGAGGTTAACATATATAACATTATTATTTTTTCAAATGATGTTAAAATTGATGGAAATGGGTCCATGATTTATGAATTTAAATTAACAACACTTGAATTCTTTTACATGATATAAAATTGAACTACATTTTCCCTATCTCGTGAAATAAAACTACCCAATTATTTTCATAAATATAGCTTTGGACGTTTCTTTCATGGGGTGTGAGTAATATTCAAATTACATATTGTTTTTTCACATAGAACATGAATCGTATGAGCTTAGAGGTTGTGGTTGATTCCCTTGATTAGTTCGATTGAGACCCATACTATTTAAAATAAGGGAGACATTTCATATTCTGGTGATGTAAAACTATAAAAATCTTGTTCTTCATTACATATTCAATCAGTATTTTAGAGGTTGTGTTAAAATTATTCTATTTATATTAGAGGAAAGTCCATTTAAATTTTCTTAGTGCTTGTTTTGTTCCTCCATCTATCAGCTAGCACTGAGATAATATGTTTTTATCATAAGAACTACATGTGGATTGATTCTTATTGTTATGAGATAAACAATGACATTCATACAACTAGAATCTATCATAAGATTAATCTTAAATATTACCCCACTCTCTTTGGGTACAAGCTCCCTCATTCTATTTACGTAGAGGTTATTATACTTTATGAATACAAATATAAGTTGATATTATTTTCCACACATTTTATAAGAACTATTTGAAGATTAATTCATATTACCTCAGGATATGATGAGAATATGTGATCTCATATCTCAGGCCCAACCATATATTTTACTCACACTGATTGTACCCCGATTCTAATTCCATTACTAATATACATCAAGTTTTAGCATTCCTTATCTTACTGGGGCACCCACACATATCACTCCTCTTATCTTTTACTTGATATATATCATTACATAGATATCCAAATTATATGATTTTTTAATTTGTTACAAATATTTCAAGATATATTGTGACACTCAGATATTTTATTTTAGGCCATAGTTAAAATCTAAACCAAATCCCACTACTTCATCATAGTGATTGGACCTCTGGATCCACATTGTGTTTCCTCTTATAGAGTTGGCATCAAAGAAATGTTGTTTTATTTTTTGCATGAGTAAGTTCTAGGAAACAAATTCCCACGTTTCTCATCATATGAACCTAAACTATATATAATCTATATCCCTATCAAGGGATCTTAAATTGTTTGGAATATGTTCTATCTTGTAGGAGTAGATACTACTTAGAGTGGTCCACCATGTGATAACTCGTTTACCCTTTGTAAGGATCCATTGAATGTGGCTCTTTATCCATAAATCTATAGTAAGATAAGAATATAATACATATTAAATAGATTCATTCTAGAATTTAGACTTTATCAATAACATCAAAACTACCCCTCTCTATGTTTATAGATAGAGAGACCCTATGTACTTTCACATGACATTAAATTAAATAAAAATTGGTCCATCCTTCATTAAATAAATCTACATATTGGGGTTCTATTATTTATGACCCCTATGTAAAATCATGATCTATAAAGGGGTTATTTATAATAATTACAAACATATTATTTTTTGATGTTGTAGGATACACAATAATTCTTAAATATCATATCACAGGTCCAACCATGAATCTCAATCAAATCCCAGATCCATCGTTATATTTGGATTTCTAAATTTACATTGGGTTCCCACTCTATGGGTCTGTTACTAATAAAAATACCTCACAATTTTTTATAAAATCTAGATAATTTCAAGACACCCATATATAAGACCATTTTTAATATTTATAAATTTTAAGGCATATGTTTCATCCAACAATGCCTTAATCTATTTAGAGTGGCCTACCCCATGTGGCCTATATTACATATCTGGGATCTAGATCCCTATAAGATCTCCATTGGTACATGGATCCATATCCATAATTCGATAGTGAATAATAAAGGACCCATATGTTTCATAAGAGATACATGTACATCATATTCTTTGTTATATGGTTCTTTATCCATGAATCTATGCTAAAATTTCTCCCATTGGTAAAATATATCCTTCTACATGGATAATTTTGATATGGAAATATTTGAGTATACAAATTATTTGTTTGACATAAACTACAACCTAAAAATTCCACATTATTATTATAACTACATATTGATTGGTTCATTTTACATCCATATATGCAGTGGCATTTATAATCGTTATCTAAGGGCCAAAAAATCAACATCATTATTCATTATTCTTTAATCATCCTTAAACACCATTTTTTGGCCATCGATAAACTTGGACATTATAACCACCTCTTGTATGCTTCCTTGAATATATCACACTTAATGAATTGTGTGTTTTGAGTCACCATAAAACCTACATGGTAATCAGTAACAAGGTTATATGAATTAAGAGAATCATATGATTGGTAATTTTCATGCCTCTATATCCATAACAACTATCCATAGTTATTTTTTCCGAGAAGATGGTCCTCTAATCTTTATACATTTATGAAGGTATTGTCTAATAAATTATCTTTATAATTTTAGTCATTTATCAACCTTGATATAATATTCCCATCCCAATTTCCTGATTCATAAATAACAAGTCAGTATTTACAACTTTTCCATTCCCCATTTGAAGGTTTTCAGATCATATAGGTTATCATATCACACACACTATTTCTGGAATGAGCACCATGGACTTAAATTATGTGCACCTATTTCCATGAGGGATTATAATAGAATTCCTCCCTATAATTCATGTTAGGATTCTCCTTACCCTTTATATGTATAAAATATCACTTATTTTATGTCAATTCCACTTTAACTTAAATATCAAACACATGTTATTTAATAAGTAAGACCTTAAAATATGTTCATATCATTTAAAATAGAATTATACTAGCATTAGGATATTAATTTATTTTAGGATTCTTCATTAACTCATTTTTTATACTCTCTCACATATATTTTTTAGAAAATGTATGACCCTATTCTCCTAAAACATATTGTTAATGTTTTACGACCTTAAACTCTAGATGCCAATGGATCAAATTGGATGTCCCTTAATCTTTAAAAAAATGAAATAAAAATTTTCATGTCGAAAACCCAGATAGGTCATCATGAGAAGGCTCGTTAGGTAATAATTTTTATCGACTAGAAAAAATATAATGTAAAATATGAAAAATTCATAAACGATATTTATCCCAACATATGGATATGAAAAAGGCCATGTAATGCACAATTGACCCCCCAGGTCTAAGAAATTGTTTGAGTAGATTTTTTATTTCTATCTCCTAAGCCATATAGTATTCATTCACCCTGAATATGTGTTTAGTACCCAATGGAATAAAATTCATGGAACCTAACCCATTTTTGAATATACATTTATCTATAAGAACACATATTTCTATTAGTGTTTGAATATTCATGAATCATTTATTGGATATCGGTAATGAGTTAATTTCACATCAAGGGATACCTCTTCCTAGTATTTTTTGTGCTTCCATATCCATCACTACCATCTTAGGGAATGTTCACCATAAAGAGAAGGTCCTCAAATATCTGTATTCCTTGGAAAAATCATGGTAGAAACCTTCATTAAAATTTATTCCATGATCATTTCCTATATACTATGTCTATACCACCATTTGTACAATGAAATATATCATCTCGTAATTTACATATTATATAATAAATCCATTCTTGTTAATTGAAATATCCTTAATGTTAAATTTTTTTAAATCACAGCCATTCTAAAAGCATGAACATGAAATACTGTTATTAATTTTTTTTCAACATTTATCTCATGAACCTAATTCACATGCTATAATATAATAAAAATCATTAACCTAATCCCCTAAAAATTTTCAACATTAGTGAAACCAGGATCTTCATTATTGTTGGGTTTTATTCACTCGTATTACTTGGTATGCCATCTCATTTTTTGTCAAAGATATCTTACTTTAAATGTCAGCAATATTGGTTTTAATTTAAATATTGTAAACTATGAAGTGCACTGTGTTGCATTTGTTGTCAATGAGGTATGTTGTTGTCAAGGAATGAATGGATGGATGTCAAGGAGTCAAGATGTGAATGTCAAAGGATGTGATGGTGTTGGTGGTAAAGGAGAATGGCCATGGTACTAAGATGCATGTCACTTAGGAGATTCACTAAGTGGTATTGGAAATTGTGGTTGAAACATTATCCATGAATATATGACGATTGTTGAGCTGTTCTTAAAGTTCCAAGAACTTGTATCAACTAGATACAATGTCACAACATGCTTTAGAAGACCATGCATTGTATTGACAATGCATGAGGAAGTGAATGAGATCCATCCACAACTTCTAAGTGGATGAAGTGGATTAAAGAAGTCCATGTACTAACTCTTAGTGCATGTGAATCAGAAGAAGATCCAATTGATCTATGATTAGATCAATGAAGAATGTTGAAGAACATGTGTGATTTATGAGATTCAGTTGAAGTCCCTCCAAAGTATTGAACACATATGGAAGAGGAGATGAAGAAGATTAAGAAGAAAACTTTTGAATTCCATATCCTAAGTGAAGATCATATGAGGAGAAGTAATGGAATTATTAAGAAGAAGATGAGAATAAATGAAGAGGAAGATGGCTTAAGTGGCATTTGGCATATTTCACTTGGGAGTACTTTGTTTTTATACAAAGTATTATTCTGTCCCTTTGCCAAAAAATTTGGCCAGCCAAGGCACCTTGAGGGTTCAACCCCAAGGCATGGGCACTAGGGCACCACGCCCGGGGGAACCCGTGGGGCGAGCCAGGGCGGCAGGGCGCACCCGTAGGACACCGCATGGGCGCCTGGGGCACGCCCGGAGGAGCGCGGCAGGGGGCCGTGTGTAAGCCCCCGGGGCACGCGGTGGTGAAGCCCGCGCACCCGAGGTGCATAGTGGGCGCTAGGTGCGCGCCCGCAGAGGCATGAGTGGGTGCAGAGCACGCCTGCAGGGAGAACACGGTGCGGGGCGGCACCGTGGAGGGAGAGGATTCAACTGAGCAGGCTGGGGGAGCGCTTAGTTGATAAGGCGCGGAGAAACCGGGCGCCATTTCGATGTGGGACGCGAAAAAAATTCCAGGAGCGAATCCTGGCCGCACGATCGATCGCGCGCCAGATCCGAGCCGCACATCTGATCCGCGGCGAGATGATCTGATCCAGGCCGTCCGAGATAAATTGAATCGCCGATCCAACGGCTGCGAGACCGCCTTCAACCCCGAGCTCGTCTGAAGCCACCCGCGAGCCGCCGCCTGAACCAGAGCCCTCCGAGCATCGGATTTCGAGTTCCCGGCTGTCTCTTTTGAAGCCGAAGGCACCATCATGCTCGTATGATCCTACTGAACATTTCCATGCATAAAAAAGGAGAATGCACACGATGTATGGGAAATTGGAGTTCGGCCGAGGCATGCGAAGCTGCCGAAGGCCATGAGGATTATAGCTGTGCATGGATCGACTTAAGAGAGCCATGCACACGTTCGGCGAAGCATGAACGTGGAGGAGGGAGAAAATATAAGAAAAAGGGAGCCCGCGTGAACCGAGGATAGAAACCAGATTTGAAAGATTTTTAATGATCCGAAGATCTCGGGAGTTTGAGTTATATCACGCGGATGAGCCGAGGCACTCTTTGCCTATAAAAGGAGAGCCCATGCTCTCGGTATTGCTTGCTGATCCTTTGAGAAACGAGAGTCCCGTGAGATCACCCTTGTGCCTCGCGAAGAATTGAGTTGCGCGTCCCCTGCGCGGCAGAGAATCTCGGAGCCATTTTTGGCTTCGTGAAGTTCCTTTTTGCGCATCCCTTGCGCGAAAGAGGTGAAGGGGAGTCCCCTGCGTGCTAATCCTTGCGCGGCAGGAAGAACCGGGGTTGCACCAAGCCTTGCGCACCCTTGGTTGGAGCCCGCGGCTAAAGCACTTGCGCGCCTGAGGGCAGTAGCACTTGCGTGGTCATTTGAGGCTTGTGCAAATGAGGCCGCTAGCACCCTTGTGACTTGCACGACCCACGGCAACCCCTTTCACCCTTGATACATGCACGGCCCGTGCTTGAAGAAGACACCTATGGGCAGTGTGTGTGCATAAGTGGAGAAGGACACATTTGGGTGTGTGTGCAAAAAGGAAGAGAAAGGCCGTAGCCTTGTGCAAACAAGAAGACCACACCAAGTTGTGTGTTGTGTGTGTGCCAAGTGGAGAAGAGGACCCGAGGCATAGCCTTGTGTGTGCACCAAGTGAAGAAAAACACCTAAGACTACATGTGTGCAAAAAGAAAACAAAGAGGCCGTAGCCCTTATATGGGTGCACACATTGAAAGAGCAAATTAAAGAACACTTTGTGTGTATGCAAGAAGAAGTGAAAGGCCAAGCTCAAGTGTGTGAAAAAGTGAAAAACAAAGTTTGTGTGCAAAAAGACAAATAGGCCGAACCTTAGTGTGTGCAAAAACATTGTGCACACTTTGAAGAAGAACAAGACCCACACTCAAGTAGAACATACAATTTAAGTGTGTAAACAAATTAGATAAAGTGTGTGAAGTTCAGTGAAGGTGTGTGCTTAAATGAATTACACCCTTTGAGGGTTTACTGCACCTAGAAGAAGAACAGGGAAGTGCATGCATGCATGCATGCACATGCACACGTGAATAAAGCCAAACCAGCTTGTGTGCATTTGAGGAGTCCAAGACCAGGAGGTTCTTGAAGAATTGAGAAGGACATGCTATCAGTGCATGAGGATGAAGAGCTGCCATGCACTCAGTGCATGAAGTTGAAGTGTGTGAGACTAGACCAGACTGAAGTTTAAAGATATCAGTTGTCTGAGTATTCAGTAGTTGCAGAGAAGACAGGTCATCCTGAGAAGAAGGAGATAAATCCTGAGCAAGACGAGAAGACCTGATCATCACAAGTGATCAGAGGTACAGAGAAAGGCCAGCAGTCGTTATCCCAGACTGCTGAAGATACTTTAAGAGCTGAAAAAGAAGAAGAGCTACTCGTGTGACTCGAGGAGCCAGGAGAAGACCCTGTGGGACTCAGGGAGAAGAAGTCTTCAGTGGGATTCTGGAGCAGGCCAGTGGGACTCTGGTAACACTGTGGGACGCAGTATAAAGACCCTCCTGTGGGACTCAGGAGAGATACAGTGGGACTCTGTATCGACCATTGTAATTCTAACAAGTTATAATGGGAGAATCCATGCTGGGAGAGCATGGAAAGGATGTAGGCCTTTGGTGCCGAACCTTGTAAATCCTTGTGTCCTGTGCCTTTTCATTACTGCATTATTTGGGAAAGGTTGAGAGATACAAGAAGAGTGGATCGAGGCTTTAACCATCCATAGAGGTTTAATTGATTAAGAATCAATTAGTAAAAAGTTTTAAAGGATCACTGATTCACCCCCTCCCCCTCTCAGTGATTCACACTGATCTGGGCACTTCAAACTATTAAATGAGTGTGACATAGCACTATTTAGATTGGAAACCATCTCGAGGAGGTCTAGAATGATGTCAAGTTTATACTCACTAGGTATTCACCATGCATTCCCTATAAAAAATTTAGTATTTGTAAAAGTAAGAGGAAAAAAACTTATTTGGATGAAAAACTATAAATGGATTACTATAAAAAGATGATTTCTTACCCACTTGGTCCCACCATTCTATAACATAGAAAAAAGTTATTATGAACAAAAATATATACAAAAAAATATATGAATCCCATCATATGATCTGAATAATATTCAATTTGTCCTATCTAGGTCTCTTGATTTAATAAATAACAAGTGAATCTTTTTGTTCCTCCCATTCATTAGTTCTGAAGATACATGAACAGTGTTTGAAGATGTAATTTCTAGGTTCTTGGTATAATTGGAATATTGAAATCCTTATTCTGATTCCACTTCATGATATTAATTATGATGATTCAACCTTATTTCCATTCAAAATGGACCAAATATAGTATACATTGATGGAACCAATATGCCACAATATTCATCTGGATTATATCTACTAATTAATATACTAATAAGAACAGATTTAATTGAATCAATCAGATGTAGATCATTATTGAATTAGTTTATTTTAATTCAATGTTGAGATAAAATTGATTTCATTACATTTATCACTTAAAATGTTTTATGAGTCATCATAGGTTGATAATTTAGATGGAATGAAAATTATATAATTGATGATGAATACAAAAATCATTTTTATTGATCAAAAGAAGTTGGGAACATGCACATTATAGAGTCTATATCATATAAATATATATTTATATACTAAATAATTCTTGAATCACAGTCTTATTAAAATGTAATCACGATCAAATTGTGGTGATAACTCATTTTTTCATGATTCATTTAAATCATGGAACATATTTTGAGGTCCGATTTTTTATATGTATATATTAGGAAGAAATGAGTTTACCATTGAAACAAAATCCATCCCAACCTTCTCATCCACCTCAACTATTTTTTTCTACTCCTACACCACCTTTTCCATGGTATCCATTTCATGATAAAACCTATCATACAATATCAAAATTCATTCAAATTCAAAAAGAATATGTTTCTCTTGATCCCTCTAATTCATTTCCAGATATTTCCACTCTGATTCTACCTCTACATAGCGTAATAATTTTTTAAGCACTATTGTTTTGAGATTTATAATGTGGTGTAAGGATTTTTTAGTGTAGATTTGTGATTAATGAATGATTGATCTCACCAAAGAATTAATAATTTCCTTCACCATTTCATGGAAGAACCAATATCTAATATATCATAGTTGAAGGTGATAAACTATAGTGGAGTTTATATAGCTATAATCCTTGGTTACAAATTGGGGTCTCACATATAATCCTTGATAATCATATTCATGCTCCTTGATACAGATTCCACTAAAATGGAACATAATCAATGTATTAATAAGAAACTAATATATGAACCATAAAACAATCGTTAACTAAATGAAGAAAGGATGGTCCAGTTTGACACCCCTTTACTAAGATTTCAATGATTGATTTGTGTCTCAAAAATCTCCACTAACAGAGATGTTGTTATGATGATACATTATGTTAGCGTGGTCTATGGGAGGGTTACAAAAATTTATACCCAATATATCCCAGATTATAAATATGATAAGAAATTGTATGATGAGGGGTGTAGACATTCACCATTTTTATTGAAAAATTAAACTCACTAATATGTATCACCTTATTTAAAGGAATAGTATATGGTTCTTATCATGGTTTATAATCTCCAAGGCTTTAGGATGTCTTTCCCACATCTGATGTTGATGCTTCCCCCAAGAGAGAAATGGGATCATAATGCGTAGATTGTATGAGACAAACCTAGTCACCAATATATAATGATTTATATAGTGACCAACATTTTTTACTATAACACATTATGGAATGTTTAATTATTAGGATAAAATATATTCCAATATTGATATATAAATCACAATAAGATCAGTAGTAATATAAATAGTAATTTTCTGATCTTTGAAATGTTCTTTCTCTATCATTTGATCAATAAGAATGATGGCTAGTGAATTATAATTGGGAACTGGGTCTAACATCTCCAGGTATTAACCCATAAATTCTCTCATATAAGAACCATCCATATGAATAGGGGATATATGCTCTTGGTGATTTGGTTCCATTGAGCATCTTGAACCAATAAAATCATCCACTATCCTTAGGTTTTTGGGGATATGAACTTAATTAGCTATATTGTGAAGATATTTTGACCTTTTTAAGAGTTAAAACTCTCCAATGAACAGTTTTTATGATCAATGTAGTGGAGAATTAAAAATGAAAAAACTTTTCCTCCCTCAACCAAGTGTATAATAAGTAGGTATTCTTAGAAACATACCCACCATATAAATTCAACCACACTCAAAATATAACAAACTCTCACAATCATTGAATGAAACAAAATTAGGAACAATGGAAGAACCTAAAAACTAAGAAAGAATACATAGATTTGATATTATTTATAAGAGTTATCCTACATGAAGGTGAAAGAAAATATAGTGTCATTTTAATTATCTTGAAGTACAAACATTAACTAAACTAAAAAAATTTAGAATGATTTCATTATTGGGGATTAATTCTCTATAAAAATATTTAAACGTGATATATTTTTTCATCACTGATGAACTATATAGATTAGTATCCAATTCCTTCAGGAGAAAAGTCCAACTGATTTTTTGGTCAGATAACCTTCCCTAATACATGGAAATGCACCCATTTTTAATGTGACTAGTAATCACTAGTTTGTAAATTAACCTGATACACATTCTTCAGTAACCATATATTTAAAATTAATTAGAAAACCATCCCCAATCATTCTAAACCTCTATGATTTCATCAAATGGTAAAACATTACAATAAATTAGCATCCACAAGTAATAGTTGAAGTGACTCCTCCAACACATTTTTTCCCACCTCCTTCAACTAACTAGATTATTGTAATAACTAATCCAGTGAATGAACTTTTAAAAACCCAAAAAATATCCTTCATATCCCAAAAAACTCTGACTTGAATATTTGTTTCGGAGAAAAACCGATGGTAACTCACTAACATACTTCCTTACACCTATATCCACATGCATTGTTCCTCTATTTTCTTTAATTTTATCAAGCCCGAATGAGTCACAATTATTCAATAGCCTTTATTAACCAAATATTTTTTAGTATATTGTAGATATTATTTATACCCACTATCTTCTAGAGATATGAACTTTTCTTCTCTGTAATGTACCATATGAAGTGATACTTCATGTCAATATTCTTTTCCAGGGAAGAAATACTTGATTTCTAGCCATGTGTGACAGTGTAATTGTAACATAATAAAATTAATCCTTAATTACTACTCTTGAGTTGATTCATTAATTTATTCTACCACACCATAACATTCTAAGATAATATTGTATCTACAAACTCATCTTTCATTTTACTTGGTTGAAGAGTCTGCTATAACCATTAAATACAACTAATTTTCATTCCACTATATCTAAACATGTATCTATTTGTGATCATATGGGAATGTGAATCTTTATTAATGTATACCTTAATAAATCCTTGTATTATAGCTTCCTCCTCAATGAATAATATTGTAACATTTATACCATTCAAATTACATGGATGCATTAGAATGATTCAAAGGGTTCCCATTTATGGTTCATCATAAATCGACTTACACCTCAAAATATGAATGTGATATCAAGATGAATATATATAACCACATACATAAAACCATGAACAACTTATTCATAGATTAATTTCTCCATGAATCGATTTTCTCATCCTTTTTATGTTTTTTCACCATTGATAGTTTAAATTGTTTGAAAATATTATTTGAGAATATTTTTCATCTAATTATCAAAAATATTTCATATTATGAATTTAATATTTTTTAGATAGAACAAAATTTCCATCTTTACTATCTATTTTGATCTCAATACAAAATTTATTATTATTTTTCCTGATATATGTCATCTAGAAATTTATAAAAAATATACTCTTAAATTTCTAAATATTACTGTTATATGGTACAACTATCAACATGCAACAAAAATGACAATTTTAATTGGTGAAATTTCTATCATATCATTAATTTTATTAAAAAATGATCTTTATTTTTCCTTAGTTATATTTTTTCTAACATAAATGAGTAATAATTATGATTCCATTAACAAGGTATTTTCCTTAATACAATAAGACCTTTCTTTAATTTATAAACCATTTTTTTATCTTATATAAATCTTATAGGTTTATTCATTTAAATATCTTCCTCCAACTCTATATTATAGGAGGTTTTATATATATCCATATTCTTGAGATATGGATTTTACTATGCTACTATATTAAACACCATTGAAAAAAACGAATGTTTTACTACCAGTGATGTTTTTTAATGAAATCGACAGATTCATTATATTGAAATACTATTTCCATCATCCTCTCATTGTAACACTTCTTACCACCAACTTCTTCTTTAAATCTAAAAATTTAGATTCTTCCTAGTATATTTTTTTTCTGGCTCGTAATTCCATTATGTCCAAAGTTATATTTGTTTTCAGTTAATCCATATCTTCAACCTTTTTTTACATTCACTATTGGGAATAATAAAGTAGTTTTTCTTCTTCTAGATATTATGGATCTCTTAAATCTATTAAAAGTAGAAAATTCATATTTCTCGAAACCATTGAGCATGACTTTGATTTTAACATTTATACTAAAATGAATATTATGTTTAGATCATCTTAGTTCTAGTTAAACATACAGTGTCCAATCTTATGACACTCCCACAAAGAATCATTTTCCCTTGAACATTATATCATATATTATAATTGAATTTCACCTATACATCTGGTTCTTTCCATTTTCTCATATTATTTCGTTGGAATTTGTGAACATATAGTTCTCATACTATGACCAACATGGGCTACGATTATTGATTTATCTCCCCCAAATTCATTTTACACTGTGTTTTGATCCTTCTATTGAATATTCTCCTTTAAAATAATATCTAAAATACAGATTATTTTTCCATTTATCATTATTCCATTGACAGTATACAAAATTCACATATCCATATCCAATGAGGAAAAGTGTTTTGGATTTGTCTTCATGCATACAGTGGTCATTGGCCTCAATTAAAACATATTCCATGTGTTTCTGAACTATAATATAGGAATCTTATAGTAATTTACTAGACCATAGATACTTTGTAAGTTCTTAGCCAACTTCCTATGATAAAAAAATTTATTATGTATTCTACTGTGTTGAGATCCTCTACCCGAATTCCATTAAGCATTCTTAGCTGAAACCTGAAGCTCTTATATTTCTCCATCAAAGATTCGTTCATAAATTAAATCAATACATCATTTCCTGGGGTTATATTGACTATATTATCAAGATTTATTTAATTTTTTTTGAGAAATTTTTGATGTTGTATCCATAGTAGTGAGCTTTATTGTCTGTATGTAATCATTTCAAATTATGACTAAATTCCCTTTTTAGATAAGTATTACATTAAATGAATGCATAAAATATATAATACTAATCCTTTAAAAACTAAATCCATAATTTTAAAGTATAATAATTAATAAAGGTTAAAAACGTAGTGAAATATCTTAATGATGAATACAGGTTGGCCCCCAAATGTATGAGGAAACTGAATCTAACTTTTGAGCTTTGGGGAAAGGCACCCTTCTCTATATCCCTAACATAAAAAATTTATAACCTCTTAAATCAATGTTATTATGCTTTATAATTCCTTCTTATCTTAAAAGTTTTATATTCTTCTCACTAAAATGACCAAGCATATAATGAAAAACGTTTTAGTATTTTGATGAAGAACATAAAAATAATGTAATTTTCTCTATGATTTTAAGCATGGAGTGTAACATTCCACTCCCCGATGTTAAAGATATTCCCAAATATTTACCTATCAATTTTTCAAACGGAAAATGTTATTTCTATAAAAAAGGATGTATATAACTTCTGCAATCTTTATGGAACCTCAATTATTGATTAGGATGTTGAATTTTACTTTTATAAAAACTTATATGGATTCATCATCTGTTGGATAAATTGTACCATACTTCCCAAATACATAGTTAACCATCAATCTTTGATTACCGTTCGAATGAAATAAATATATAGATCCAATCATCCTATATTTTACACGAGTTTTAATAATAATAAATTAATTATTATTACCATATGTTGAGTTAATAGAATTTTAACTATCATATTTTGGGGCCTTACCAATGTTATCCTTCTGATTTTTAAATTCTTATTAAAATTTTTATTATTCCCCAAAATCTAATATAAAGGACCAAGACTGTAGAAAACCATTATTTTTAATTGATATATTTTCTTGAAATGAGTGTTCATTATATTATATTAATCAATATAGTACACATAAAAAACATAGATTGGTTAAAACCCAATTATTTCAATAATGAAAATCATTACAGCAGTCAACTAATGAAAACATTAAAATTCTAATTATTATATAGGGACAAAAAATAGAAAATAAAAAAGGGGAAATATTTATCACCAAAATTTTCAAGAATCATCCCTCCCAAGAACAACACAATATAAAAGAGGAAAAATATTAGTATTGTAATGAAAAATATAGAAAATGAAAATATTGAACATTGAGAGGAATTGAGTTGAATATTGAGTGAAATAATGAAGAGGTATTTATAACAGGTAATGTTACCATTGTAATAGTAATATAACGATTGTAATAGTAATCTGGTCATTGGAATTATAAGCTGACCATTTGTGAATAATAACCTCACTACTAAGAATAATAACTTGACCATTGGAAAATTAATTTCACATGAAAATAATAAATTATGTTATAAATAATATTTACTGTTGTTATTTTTTGTAAATATAAATACTATAATTCAATAAAATATTATTATTAAATAATTTAAAGAATATAGAAGCACATTTTTAATAAACTCTATATAAAAGTTTGTTTTATCAAAATATTAATTTTTATATTAAAAATTTATTTTTCTATGTTATAAATTTATCTTTATAAAATTAATATCAATTTTTAAATTATCACATCAAAATAATACAGGGGCGATTCTTTTGGTAACAGCTTCAAATAATTCAATTTTCAAATTACAGTTTTTCACATTACGATTGTATCCTAAATTAAATCATTCATGACATATTAATGACCCTATAATTTCTACAAATATATATTCTACCAAAATAGATTTAAATTTATAAAATATTAATTAAAATAGATTAAACATAATTACGAATCCTATAAAGCATTTTCCAAAACCAAATGTCAAAAGAGTTCCCTAAATATAACATTTTTTTCGTTCTATCGCATTCCTTTTTAATTAACATAAATAATATGATTAATTTATGTTTTGAACTTGTTAAAAATTATAATATATAGCAATGTGATTTAAATTTTTAATAACCCACTATTAATGATTTTCCATTGAGAATTTTTTTATTTAATATTTTATTCTAAAAATACCCCTCTCTCCATGTATAAATTTCACATTTCCCACCACTTGTAAAACCACTCCTCTCTCACATTACAAATCCAATTTTATTCCTAGATACTCCAACTCAAGATTTTTATAATTCTCAGTGTTATTCTTGAGTAAATAAACTACATGACTGAGTAGAATTTATTGTCGTACAAGAGAATGTACACTAAGGATTAAGTAAGTTTTGATTAAGTGGTATCTTATTTTAATAATATTATCTTTTCTTCACAACTTATTTCAAAAAAAATGTTATTATATTAATTAGATGAAAATTTAATATTATATTAATTATTTTAACCTATAAATTTAAAACATCCCTTTCTAGTTCTCTCAATAATGGCTCATCAAAGGTTAGTTAACTACCTTCGAATACATTTCCCTATCAACCCTTATCAACATAATCATGGATGGGTATTATGAACATATATATAATATATAAACATATAAATACTGGTATTATATTTATATGCAATTAATTATACTAATGTATACTAATTATGAACCAAATTAGTAAAATTGAATCCAAATAAGAAAATTTAATAAAAACATGATATCAAATCAATTTATGTTTAACAAAGAATGTTATACAATAAAGTCCAATAATAATATTGGATAAATATCAGGAAAATAAAATAATAAACTTATCTAAATATGTTTTAATAATCACAATATGATTATTGAGGTGGTGTAAAAGTGAAAAAATAATGCAGTTATAAAGGTAACAAGATTCTCATACCCGAATAATTTTCTTTGGGTCATGCCTCCCTCATGACATATTTTGTATCGATATTCCTATAATATTTCATAAATACAATTTCACCATTTTTATGTTTTAATTTCATTGATTTACATGTTTCCTCTGTTATTTTTAATTAAAATAAAAATATTTTCTAGAATGTTTTTTCTTCCATAACTAGTCTTTTACTCCTATTTAGTTGATTCATCTTCACTCAATATTACCGATGTTTATTGCAAATTTTTGATTCCATTTTCATTTTGTAACCCCATTTTTATTCATGAAATCATGATTTAAAAAAACTGTATTTAACCTATTCTATTCAAAGGGTTATATCATGACTGCGATTGTTATAAATTCATTGTTGAATTCATGATTATCTAAATATTATGATGTGATTGGTGGGAATAGAGTTTTGTATCCCTCCAATTAACTGGTTAATGTGATTTAGACCTTGAGATAAGGTATATTATGAATGAAAATTATTCCATCTTTATTCACAATGATAATGTTATGATTATGAACATATTTTATGTGTCAGCAAGATGCTAGATTTGTTCAAAAAAAGTGTGGTATTTGACCACAATGGCATGAGGTTTCATTTTTTTTCATTTCCATGTTCCATTCCATTATAAAATGTTTCCCTATTGATATTGATGATGATCCTATGATTATTATTTGATGATGATTTTGATTTTCCTCACCCCTGTTATATTGATTCATGTCCCTTATTGGTCCTCTTACTAGGAATTTATCACACCCCTTTCATTAATATATATCCTCATGTGGATACATGTAATAAAGAGAGTGTGAGAGGTTTTATGTGGATAAAGAAGAGTATTTTTAATAATTTTTAGGTGTTATTATTTATATGTGATGTATGATTATATTTTTTACAAGATAATAACCCTTCAGATCCTTCAATTTATAACTATTATGTTGTTTATCCTTAAAATAATGTAACATTCATGTTAGAAAATGATGGGTCTCTATAGTTTTATCTGATGCACTGTTTATTTAATTTGGGGATATTTAAACATTTGTGGGAACCCATAGGATATATCTATATATATATATGTAAATATGAAATACGATTTATTTTAGAAAAAGGATAAACATATGGATTCCAAAATATCTGCATTTAGAGTTAATTACTGAAAAGAATAAATTAATTATTCATGATTTTTTGACATACATTTTTAATCCTTTTTTATTTTATAAAATGGTGGGAATAAAGATAAACAAGGAAAATATTCCACATATGGGGTAATTAAATGATTTCCAAAAATAAATATTCAATGCTATGGGTGGTGTAATTTTAATCTTTTTGGAAATGCTTACCCAATAGTCTCAGGATATGAACAATAACCTGAACCACATGTAACATCCACCTTTTCCAAAGAAGGAAATAATTTATAATGATTATATTATGTGGAAACAACCACTAATATTTAGTCGATATTCTGATCCACATGTCATGGAATAATGGGTTAACAGAATGGGGAAGATATTTTTTGTGCTCCATTTATCTGAAAAGAATAAGGTGAATTTATTTTTCTAGTACAATGATGGAGAATCCATTAAATGGTGAGAATTGATAAAGAACACCCATATTATGTATGAATTAGATTATATCCGGTAGTAATTCATTAAGAAAATATTTCTTAAAAAGTATTTACCTAGAACTATTTGAACAAGGATGGATATATAATTCATATTGTTGAATCAAAATGAAGGTGAATATATCATGACTTATGAAGAAAACCACACCATTTCTGTAAAAAACACCTTAGGTTTTGTTAGTAATAATGGAAGGAAAATAGATAGATTATTAATTGATTTAAAAGCACACCTCCAAACGGATCAAGATATCTGATACTTTTGGTGTTAGGAAGAAGTAGTTTTATTTTCTCTTAATATAATATGGTGTTTAGATAATGTCACATGGTTATAGAGATAAGAATATAAGAATGGCTTTTAATGCTAGTATGTCAAATGGAAAACAAGGAAACAACATACAAAAATCCATGTGTCTATAATGTGGGAAGAAAAACCATGGTGATTGACTCATATTAATAGGTAAATGCTTAAAATATGAGAGATAAGGCTACTTGGATCATGAATGTCTAAGATACATGAATAATCCAAAACAAATTGTAGAGGAAAGAAGGGAATCCCAATTAAAATATAGGTCCTTGAGAATATGAAAGACAATGCACTAAAGTACAGGTCCTTGAGGGTAATTATCATCAGAAACCACCAAATCCAAGGTAATAAGGGAAATTCATTTATGGTGTGGACGTTGATACCATGTGAATAATAACAACTTTCCCAAATTGTTAATATAGGGGAAGGTATCAAGCTAGTGGAAATCCCAATTAAGAGGCATTATCATGATGTATTTCCCAAAGAGTCACCATGACTTCCACCAGATAATGAGTGAGATTTGACAATAGAGCATGTATGCATTAACTCTCATATCTCCAAATGAAACATCATGATGGAATCAATCAATCTAGAATAGTTAATGAAGCATCTGTAAGATAATTTTGAAAAAGGTTTTATACTTCCTAGTGAAGCTCCTTAGGATGAACCAATTATCATTCTCATAAAGAAAGATGGATCAATGGGGATTTGTATCAACTACCGAGATCTCAACAAGAACACCATAAAGAAAAAGTATCCCCTACCTTGGATTATGGATTGTTTTTATAAAATACGAGGAGATTAATAATTCATAAAGGTGGATCTTTGTTCTAAATTTCAAGAACTACTAGTAAATAAGGATGATATTTAGAAGAAAAGAATATATTCATGGTATTGGCACTTTGAATTCATAGTGATTCCATTAATAGATTCTAATTCCTATAAAATATTAATAAATTTGATGAATAGATTATTTAGAGGCTACCTTGACAATGTTTTGGTAGTTTTTTTCGATTATATTATCATTTATTCCAAGATAAAGGTGGAACATGAAGTGAATCTAAGTATTGAGATGGGAACATTAACAAATTAGAGTATTTATGATAATTTTAGAAAGTGTTACCTTTTTATGTTGCAAGTCACATTAATACCAACATTTTAGAAGAAATATCTAATTTTTTTATAGTCCACTATCTACGTTAACACAAAAAGGGGTAAAGTATTTTGGGACAAAATAATGCGAGGAATGATTTAAAGATTTTAAGAAGAGGTTAATCACAGTTTTTATAGTCAAACTACAATCAAACGAAGAATGTTTTATAATATAATGTGATTCTTTGAATAAAGGATTGGGTTTTTACTCAGGAATAAGGAAAAATTGATAGCATATACCTCATGAAATTTGAATATACATGAGAAAAACTACTCGATGCATGATTTGATGTAAGTTTCTATGATCTTCTCCTTCTAGACTAGGCTTCAAAACCCCGAAAATGGTATGTATGACATATATAATAATCATAAGAGTCTAAAGTATATATTTACATAGAAGGATCTAAAAATGTATCAAAGAATATGGTCAGAGGTAATCAAGGAGTATGATTGTTCTATTCACTACCATTCAAAATTTGAGAATAAGGTTGCTGATGGTCTAGAAGAAAAGAACTTGAATCTTTATCAATGATGCAGATAGAAAAGAACACTATCTTCATGGAAAAAAATTGGATGAATCTTGAAATAAAAACTTTAGGGAAGATTTGATAAATTTATCAAATTATTTCCCTACCATAAATCAAATAAAATATTAAAGAGGCTTAGATGGATGTCTGGTATCTATAGAAGAAGGTGGAAAGTGAAATTTAAGGTATGATACATGAGTTTCATGATGATTATGATGGTGTGGTTCATTTTGGAACATATATTTTTTTGGATTAATAATAATAGGTAAATATGGAGCAATTGTATAATGCATGAAGGTTACCGTTCTTTATCCGTCCAGGTTTAACCAAGATGTACCGTGATATTTATGAGAACTTATAGTTGGAAAAAAATGATGAAGAATATTTTAGAGTATTTATCATGGTGATTTGTATCTAAAAAATTTGAAGAAGAGTGACATAATTCTAATGGGATGATTTATTAATTTTTTATACCCATGTGGAAAAGGGATAAAATCACCATGGACTATTCAATTATTCCCTCGATGATATCCAAAGGAAGCAATCTGATATGGGTTGTTGTAGATTGACACACCAAGGATTATAACTTCATATCCATTGAAGAATATTTGACAATAGAAAAAATTTCTAACATATAAATCATGTAAGAGGTGAGTCTAAATGGGGTTTCATATCCAATTGTCCATGATCCTGATCAAAGTTTAACCTATGAAGTTTAAAAAAAAATCAACACGATTTGAATACTAAATCGAATTTCAGTATGTCTTATCACCCCTAAACTTATGGCCAATATAAAAGGACACTTCATTTTCTCAAGTAAATGTTAAGAACCTTCTCAGTGTAATTCAATGGTTATGGGATTAATATCTCCCATTAGTTGAGTTCTCATACAAAAACCACTATCACTCAAGTATTAAAATGGATCTATATGAATCTGTATATGGGAAGTGATGTATAACTCCAACAAGTTTGGATGAATTTAGATAATGGAGGAAACTTAGAAATGATCTTGTGAATGTGATAAAATAAAAGGTTTAATCCACTAATAAATATATAAATTCTATTTAGATTCAGTAAAATAGATAGATGATAACAATCAAAAGGAAATAGAGTTTGAAGTTGGAGAAAAATGTTCCTTTGAATATCACCATCAAAGAGATTCATGAAGTTTGTAAAGCAGGGAAATATTACCCCTTGTTATATTGTACCATTTAAGATCATAGGTTTCTTATGATCAGTGTCCTATGGTGTTTTACTTCTACCAAATATGGCTTAGGTTCATGATGTGTTTGATTTATCTCTCTTGAGGAAGTACAATCTTGATCCCATAAATGCACTGACTCTAGAGGTGGTACAAGTATAGAATGACATATTGTATCAAGGTAATATAGTGATTATTTTAGACAATATAGATAATGTTATATATAATAATATAACTCACCTTTTTAACATATTATAGAGGAACCAAAAGTATGAAAGGGTTACATGGGAACTAGAGGAAGAAACGAAATAGAAGTACCATTACATATTCTCAATTAAATGAGTTGAAATTTTAGGGATGATATTTTTAAATAGGGGAAATTTTCAACAAGACAAAGATTATTATTGATATTTTTTTATTTAAATGAATGTTTATTATATCATATAATATAATAGAATACATGTAGAACAGAAAGAGATACCAAAAAACATTATTTCATTAATGAATTCCATTCAATTAGAAAATTTATAAACCCATTAAAGTTCCAATTTTTAAAATGTGACAAAAATTAGAAAATAATGATACTAAAATTGGAAAATGTGGATCACTAAATTATACTATAATGATCCATCCCATGAAAACACTATAGAAATGAAGAAAAATATTATTAAAAAAATAAAAACTATAATAAATGGAAATACAGAAATGAATGACGTAGTAATTATACGAGTTAATGTGAATTATATAATACTAATGCGACCATTGAAATAGTATGTTACTTTTGGAATAGTAACCTGACCATTGGGAATAGAAACATAAGAATTATGAATAGTAACCGTATCGTTGAAATAGTAATTTAGCCTGAAAATAAAAAATTATGATATAAATAATTATTTTTATTATTAATATATTTAAATATAAATATTATACTTTCAAAAGATAAATATAATTATTATAAAACTCAAAGAAAATATAAGTATATTTTTAAAGAACATTATTTTAAAGTATTTTATAAAAATCATAATTTTTATATTAAAAAATAAAATAACCTATGGTAGAAATTCATTTTGATAAAATTGATATCATTTTGGAAATTAAAATATCAAAATTTTATTAGGGTGATTTTTGGTTAATTTCCTAAAATACGAAAATTTTCAAAATATAGGTTTTTATGTAACTAGTGTATCTTAAAAAACACATGATCTAATAATGAATTTATTATTCATAAAAATGTATTCTTCTCTAAAATATATTTTATTTAATAAATTATTCATTAAAATGGAAAAAAATAATTTCAAAACCTAAAAACAATTTTCCAAGACATAAAGTCAAAAGGTATCCCTTAAAATATCAAATTTTCAATTTTCCAATTTCCCCTTTAATAAAATAAGTTAATTAAAATTTAAAATGGGTTTAAATTCTTAAACAAATGAAAGTATATTTATATAAAATTTATATTTTAAAAAATTCAGTATTAGTATTTTTGACTTTGATATTATATTTTATTTAATATTTCATTGTAAAAATACCCCTCTCCTAAAGTACAATTTACCCCTCTCCCACCCCTTGGTTAATCACTCATTAATCACTATAGAAAGAAAAATTTCTACCCAAATACTCCCTTAACATCCCATTATAACACCTAGGGGCATTTTTAGAGTAATATAAATCCAATAATCAAGATATTTTTAGTGTTATACAATAGTAGTTACAATGAGGATTATGTAAGTTTCAATTAACTATTGTCTTCTTCTTATTCTATTTATTATTTCACCACCCCTTTCAAAATATAACCTTATAATAGTAATTAAATGTTATTTTATGTTATATTAATGATTTCAACCTACTATTAACATCATACTTGTGATATATATAAATATCAACCTTCCCTTTCCCGCTCTCCCAGTAACATCCCATCGAAGGTCATTTGACTACCTATAGAGACATTACAATGAAAACAATTATAAAAATCCTTATATGTGGTTATTATACATTATATAAAATATATTAACATCTAATTACATGTATTATAATCTTATTTAATTAATTCAACTAATTTATAATGACATTGAACAAAAGTAGCAAAATTGAAAAAAGAAAAATTTAATGGAAACTTGTTTTAGAAAATATTATTGTTTAACAAGTAATGTTATAAACTAGAATCCAATTGTTATAATGGATAAATAGTGGAAAAATGAACCTTATTCAATTATATAACTATATTTTAATAATCCTATGTTTTTTATTTAGGAGGTAGAAAATAGATGAAATAACGATGGATTTAAGGTAAGGGGTTCTCAATCCCAACTCCTTCTCTTTGGGCTATCCCTATTTCATGACATATTCACTATGACTATTTCTCTAATATTATATAAATATAATTTCATTATTTCTTATATTCATGATTCCTCTTTCATTTTTGTGCCAAATATAATTATTTTCCAATTTTTATTCAAAAAAACATTTTACTCATCATTAGTTGATTCTTCTTCACTCATGAATGATGATGTTTATTCCTAATATTTTTCCTATTTTTATGTTTTGAACTCAAATTTAATTCATTAAATAATTATTTATGATGCCATTATGAAACCCATTCCAATCCATGGGTTATTTTATATCTATGATTGTAATATGTTCTATGTGGCACACATGATTATGTTAATATACTGATGTGATGTGTGGGACTAGAATTATATATCCCTCTAATGCATTTGTTAATGTGATATATATCATGTGAAAATGTGTTTGTTTTTTGAATATGATTCTTTATTTTCTTCACAATTAATATTTTATGATTATGAACATTTTTTATGTGTGAACATGAGGCTGGTTTTGTTCACAACTATGCATGGTATTTCATTATTATGATGTTATGTTAATTTATATACATTTACACAATACATACATTTATGAAATGTTTCGCTTGTGATTTCATGATACAATGATTATAACATGATGATTATGATTCTTTTCACCCATATTATATTGGTTTATGTTACTGTTCATCCTCTTATTGGTCATTTAGATCCCTCTTTTATTTGATGTATATCTTTAGGTGACTACATTTTCTAATGAAAACATGAGATCTTATAAGTTAATAAAGATATGAAATTAAATATTTCCTTCATTTTATTATTTATATGTAATTTATGATCCTAATTTTCCCATTATACTAATCTTTTAAATCCTTGAAAATATAACTCGTATGTTTTTTATCTTTAAAATGATGTAATAGCCATGTAATAAAAATTAGGGTCACTATAAATTCCATCTTACATTATCCGAATAATTTCTGAAAACATATCTTATGATGATTTTTTTGGATAATATTTCTTTTATAGAATTAAAAATACTCATTCATCAGAAGTAAGTGAAATTTTGGATGATACTTAGACTTATCCCTACCTTATATCCTCATTCAAGATTAGATTTTAGAAATAGGTTTGTGTTTAGATTGTAATTACTCATTACAATAAATATCACATCCCATAAATTATCAAAACATATTACCCTAACTAATAAAATCTTCCTATGGATCATATTAAATTCATTCACATGATCTTCTACTCGCCTTCCATTTAAAAACCACAAAATTAACAGTCACCATAAAATGAAAACATTATTAAGTGTCATTGGGTTTTCTATACATTTTTTTGTTGCATTAATACATCCATTATTTTTTTATTTTTCTAGTTGTCGGAGGAAACATTCCTTGCTAAATAAAACATTAATAGTTTCATCACCTTCCCATAATTTTTTTTCCATTTATCCATTTCCATTTTCTTCAAATGTTCACATATAATAAAAAATCCAAGTCCTTTGGAATATTATTATCCACCAAATTCATTCTACGTAAGCTATATTACATCCATAGAATTTACCTATCTGGATCCACCATTAATAAAAAACCACAAACATTTCTAATAGTAATGTCCCATTGAAAATAAAATCTCATAAAAGTAATGGGGGAAGAAAAATTGTGCTACCTATAGTGTGTTGATAAATGTACCGTGATTTTTTTATATCACTTGTTGAGTGGGAAACCCTAAGGAATTCCAATAGTTTTCCTATAACATTAAAAGTAAAATCATCGATCCAATGGTATTTCTAATGAAAATATCAACAATTAAAATTGGAACCTCATTAAGGTTACCTACATATAATATGTGTACCAAAAGTATGAAGTATTTTTACTTTACCCGTTGTATAGTTTTAACCTCACACAAAACTCAAGAAATGGTAAGAAATATTCAAAGTAACATAATTAGTAAAAATATAATAAACACAAAAAATAAATAAGACAAACAATTAACATGTTTAAATTGAGTTAACCTATGTGAATGGGGTAAACACTATGGATTTCGTTGTATTCACATTATGTTCAAGATCATATTCAACTGATCAAATATGTAATGGTTATTAAGTAAATAGGATTAACTCTATGTAACATTGTATGTAAATGGTATTTACAATTCGTTTCAATGATGTACTACAAATATTGGTCCCACATTCTTTTATAATGAACTCTAATCAGGTTTCTGGGTTTCACCGTCTTTCAACATTCATGTAATTATACCCACTTGTAAATTGAGTAAATATATCTAATAACTCTATTTGACAAAATATCATATATTAATAATCATATCTGTATAATTGATTCTGATTACACTTCTAAACATTCTATACCACTGTGAATTCATTTAAAGGTATATTATTTCAATAAAGAGGATTCTTCTTGTATGGATTAAATTTCCACTTCAAGAAGAACATGTCCTGTAACCTTTCACTGACCAATTTCTAGTAACTATAAATATATTGACTAAACTTTTAGTAACTTGTAAAAGGGGATTTAAATACCAACATATCTCACTTGAGATTTTTCTATCATTTCTCCCACTGAAGGCCCTTCAAGAGGTGAAAATATTTTTTTATCCCATATAATCGATTACCCAGAACCCATGTAGATTAGACCAAAAATATAATTTTTTTTAAATTGCATGATGTTATAGATGATTTTTGAAAAATGAGTGAGTTATACAATAATTATTCATTAACATCATTTCATGGTGGATGACAAGTGATCTCTACTAATTTTTATTACTGGTATCTCATAGATATATCTTTATTGAGTGAATCATTAATGGTAACACTGGTAGTACATCTTTAGTATTTGAGATCACTACCACTATATAATACATTAGGGAAGAGGATCCTTTTCCCTTCAACCTTCTTTAAAAATATCACTTGTGCTTACCACTGTCCCTCTAGCTGAGTATTCTAGAGACATGGTAGATTATTGACCATATTCAAATTATTATAAAAAATAGAGAATAAATTTAATATGTGGACCTAAAATAAGTAACATAAAAATTAATGATAATTTTACTTACTTCTCCCCCGGAAGTGCTATCACAAGCCTCACCTTCATTAATTGTTCTCTATTTAGGCCTCAATTTTTCAAGCCCATGAACCCTGTCATTTTTTTCATTGAGTGAATATATCAAGGTCCCAATGATTTGATTCTACATATTTAGGTTGTATGTCCTTGAACATGGATGTGAGAGAAGTCACATTTCTTTACTCTATTAAGTCCATTTTCATCAACTATAGTATAAACCAAATATCATATAAATATAGAAGACTACTCTTTTAAGAATCTCATTCCATTAAAGTCATTGGGAAAGAATATTTCTTTGGAAAAGATGGTTATGATGAAACCCTACTTCTTGAATGGGCATTATCCAGATGCCTCATTAATTTCCATTCCATATTGGAGATCATATCATTCTTTAGTAGTCCCCCTCTCTAGTTATTATACCTTTGATGGTTGATGCCCATCCCCTTTATCTTTAGTAATCAGTGAACCTATGAAATTAGGTACTATGTAAGTTAACTATGCATGTAACAATGGGGCCATACTAACTGCACGGACACCCTACCTTCATGTTGTCATTAGTTCATGGTGCACTAGGTATGAAATCAATACACCACATACATGTGTTTTAACCTCACCGAGGCCCACCCATATGACCAAAAATATCATCATAATAATTTCTATCCCTAGAGTCCCACACATGTTCATTAATTTTTTTTTCATTACTCACGTGCACCTATAGAAAATTCAAAGGCGGTCACCCATCGTGACACTACTCTAGGAGAATATTCTCTTTACTATAGAGTTCAATATAGGTAGGCTCCCCAAAATAAAGGTGTACCTAGTTTACAATGGTGGAAAATTTTATTCATTTCCTCTATAAATTATAAGGTGATAAAATAATGTGTTTTACAAACCATGTCCATAAGGTGAACAATCCTTTAAAGGATCCTACCTCATTAGAACTTCCCAAATAAGTGAATATTGACTTGATGTAGTGTTAAGATGGGAGACCCCTCAGATGTTTCCAAGGGTGAGTGTGAATGAGAAAAAATGTGGATAAGTTAACGTATTTTTAAATGGTCAAACAGTTATAATTTTGATGATTTATTCATGAACAAGGGTGGGACCAAGGGGGAAAAATATATGTTAGTGGAGAAACTAGTGGTTCATTATGTGATATGAACTGATGAAAATATTAGAAAGGTGTCGTTCTTATGCTGTAAGTGGGGCATAGTGGTTACAATGGTAGTAGATGTGATACCTAGGGGGAATTTTACTGACCCTGCTTGGGGTAAAATGTATGGTCCACAACAAGGGTTTTTCAATTGTAATGGGGGCATGAGGATATAACACCCTATAATGTTAAATGTTTAATGTAATAAATGTTACTACCGATGTCAACATGTTTTACCTTTCTGTTCAAGATCCTACCTAATTATAAATCCATATTTAATCAATTATTGAACTATATTAGTGTCAAGATTGGTGACATCCTAGAGAATTTCCTAGGGTGTGTGTGATTTATGAAAAATAACAGTCAAAGGATATGTGGTGGCCTTTTTGGATAGTCATTGTTTTGATGAATTGTTTGGGAAACATAGAGGGCCCTAGGGGGAACAACACATATCTACAAGGAATGTAATTGAGCATAGTGGTCCAAGACCCAATCACCATATTAGAATGGTTGCGTAACTATTTATTTAGTGGGGCCTATTTATTACAATGTATCATGATTAAATTTAATCCTTGGTTTGAAAAATACATCTATGATCCCCACCACATTTTCAATAGGTTGGAGGAAAAATCAAATTCATGTCTCCTCCCAAGTGAACATCTATTACAACCGATGTGTGTCAATTAGATACTTGCTATTTTTTATACTAATGATAGGATAAGGACATTTCATTTATATTTAGTGAAAATGATGTATGAATATTCATGGTTTATATTCCTTGAAGATTAACTTCCTTCAAATCCTAACATTCAATATACCTTCCCATTGAGATATTTGATATTCTCACCCCTCATGACAAGTAATTTATGTTTTTTGTTACAATGTCTATTGGTGTTGGATATGATGTGAAAAAATTAGTTGTATTTCACAAACTTACCCTTTAAATTCCACTAATTCAAGGATAGTGTCTTGAATTTATTGATACACATGATATATGTATAGAAGCAAGAGTCTAGGATTTATAGTTCATTTATAAACTCATATCCACGTATATGAGCTATTATCCAACCATAAAACTCTTATAACTATTAGAAAAAAATAAAATAGAGCCCTACCATACATATGATCATAAAAAAGTTGTATAAGTTGTATAAATTTTTTGCAGTGGGGGAAAAACTAGGTTGATTCACCTGTTAGTCGCCATTTGAGCCTCCATAATAAATTCCACAATCTTAACCCTAATGCTTGAGTCCAGTATTGGTAGAAGAAATTAACTAAAGAAGATTGTAGAGAATGATATTAATCAGATTGACCAATCCAATCAGAATGTGACCTCATAAGCCTATTTATTACAACACCCATCCTATAACACTAGCCAATAAGTAATAGAAATATTACATGTTCTATGGGTTAGTAATATCCTCAATCTTTCCACATATGGATCATGCCCATTTATCTTGATAAATAACACTACCCAAACTCCAAAAAATAAATCAATTTTTGGGTGAATATCTTTAACCATGTGATTCATTACATCATAGAGTTTCTCTTTTTCATATGTTGAAGTGATATCATTATTATACCAATGGAATAAGGGGGTTAAAATTATCATACATATTCTCATGAATGTAACTACAGTAATCCTTTCACATCCTTAAGGATTATCCCTACCTCTCTATGAACTATTTGTAAGGTGTTCATATCAAGAATCTATATAATATTTAGGCTCATAATTATACGGTTGTTGGGGTTGTATAAGAATTATGAAAACTTGAATACATTATAAATATCCAAAAAATTAATCTCAAGATTTAATTCCTCAAAACTCTTCAGCACCAAAAAGGCCAACCCTAGTCCATATAGAAGGATCCCCTAGGATAAAGCTACCAACTTGATGACCACCCCAGTCTCTAGTCAGTAACATATTACTTTAGAATGTATTTATAACTATAGGTATATATATTTAACATGTGTTTTCCTACTTTTGGAGTAAGAGGGGTGTATCCGAAAACATAATATTTAGATTAGTCATCTTACAAAATGAAACACTCTACTGACCAAATATTATACCAAATCATCTCTTGATGATGGATGATCTAGCTAGTTGGATGATACTTGAGGTGCGTCATGGTAATGGGTATTCATATTAAAGACCCGATTCCATGCACCGACAACATGTTTGGTGTGGGAAAAAGTTGGTATATTTCACTCGTAGTTCACAAAAGAAGATGGATTCATGGGTAGACACACTATATCTATCCAATTTTAAAGGTTCTAATCTTATCATTTGTTCTCTCATTATAAAATATGATGATTATTATAGATTACTCTTTATGAAAATAGAAGAAAATAATAAATTTCAAGAATATTGGATGGAAAATATAGTAAAGTTGAATTTTTTATGTGTTAGATATATGAACAATATAAGTGATAAATAGTTCAAATAAGTACAACATGGTCCATGTAATTACACCATGGAACTCTGAAACTCATGTGATTCAATAACTAAATATGGGAAGACCACCATGGACGTTTTCAAAGTGATTCAAATGAAGAAGTTTATTTATTTGAATAAATGTTGAGTTTTCAAGAATTAAATTCATTTTCAAAAAACCCCTAAGAGTTATATGATAAATTAAGGTCACCAAATGACCTTTTATAGGGGATCCCACCTCTTTAGAGGCTTGATATATTTCTAACAGGACACTTCATTTCCCCATAATTGGCTTCTCTTAATTCCTACGAGGCTTAATTCTGGGGGGGGGGGGATTTGAGGAAATAAAAACACAAATACACGAGAAAAACATAAAAAAGATGAAATATGAATAGAGATATAAAAATTTAGTGGAAACTAACAAATGAAATATTTCCATGAAGTATCATAAGTTATTAAAAAAAATTACTTGGTTCATGATTCCATAATCATTTAGTCTTTTGGATCATTCACAAAGTGTATGGATCATTCATGAAGCCTATTGATCATTCATGAAGAACATTTATTGTTGATTTGTTTTATTTATTGTTTGTGAATCCATTATTATTTTTTTGATATGGATTAGTGATTATTGGCTCACTGTGTACCTCCTCTATAATGGAAATGTCATATGATTCTTTTATAGGGTGATTTAAAAATAGATGTGTACAAACTTTTAGATCCATCAACATTTATCATTCCATTATATGACCATGTGTTGCCTATAAATCCACCCATTTTAGGGAAGTAGTTGTCTAAATCTACATATAAATACTCTTTGCACCCCCTCAACAATATAAAGAATGGGAAACTTATAGTAGTTTGGATGGTTTTAATGAGATATTTTAGTGACTCGCTCTTTTTTCTGAGACATTTGAAGGCTTTATTTTTAGGTAATTGTTAAACCTAGCTCTAAGAGATGAAAATAAGGAAATAAAAAAATCCCATTAAGGATCCTAGGGAATCTCCTTCTTGAAAACTATTTACAACCCCACATTTGGGAACCTAATAACAAAACTCCTTCATTGATCTAGTTTGTGAGACTCCTTTCTAGAATCTTGTTTATGAGTCCTCTCTCCATTCCCTATTCAAGTGTATTCCATCACTAAGAATTCCTATATAATTAATTTTTTAGGGTATAACACATGAAACACATCAAAAATATAACTTTAGTCCTTACCCTATGAAGTTTGTATAAACATAGCATTGTGTTTTCCCTTATGTGATGTTGGAGGAATTATTGAAACTTACTGGCCTCTCACTAATTCCCATGGCTCATATATAACCCACTCCTCCCATGAACACTTCAATAATCAATAAAATTGATGTTAAATGTAAATAAACTATGAATTATCCCTTTCTATTGTATTTTACATAGACTATTCTAACCAAAATAAACTTCATGGTCTTCTTATTCCATGATAAAAACCCCCAAGGACCATTTCATGTCCCTCCCCAATACCATTCAACATACATAATCATGTCATCTGGTAAACCAGAGTGAATTCATTAAATCCTTTATTGTCAGGATAAAATATATCTCCTAGGTTTTTCTTATAGAATTATTGGGTACTTATGGTAATAATGGTCATGTATTTAAATGATAAAAAAGGACTCCTATCATGAGGATACCAGTGATATCTCAATGGGAACATGATTCTCATATTTAGAATCAAAGTTTCATATTGGCTGACCATTTATTCTCAATGTGCCAACACTTTATGGGATTCCTTCTTCGATATAATCCCCATCCATGTTACCATTTTTTATTTAATAACCACGATTCATTAGTGATATATGAAAATCTATATAAGTTATTTCTACTAGGTGTAATTCCGAACTCATTCCTCCAGAGAAAATTATTCCCTTTGAATCATATAATTGATTTACTCTTTTATAATACACACTCGATCTTTTGTAATAACCAATTTCATAATGAAAACTTCCTAACTAAATAATTTTAAATTGTTTGTTTTTGTCCAATGATATGAAATAATGAAAAAACCACAATATATGTGGTTGTTGATTCCTATTAATCAGGTTGTAGGACACATATTTGAGGTTTAAAGATGACATCGAGAATCATATTTTCACTGGTTCATACTCTCAATGAAACCCATTTCATCACTAGGTTTTACTCATGGGATGATTTACCATTTCTCCACACTTGGTCATATACCTTGATAAAATGCTTTCTAAGGGGATATTTCTTCCCTTGTGAGAACATAACACCTTCTTCTATATAGTTACAAATAGTTTGGGTAATTTATAATGGCCACATTATTATTACCTTCCTCAATGACTAATAATAGGTACATTATTTTTATTTGTTTCGCAATCTATGAATTTAATCATCTTATAAGGGAATATGGTCACACAACCTTAAAGGCGCCAATATGGTCCCTTTAACATGACCATAAAAGTTATAACGTGTCTCGTTATGTGGAACCAAAATAAACTAGTTTTGATTCCCATTAAAGGGACTTCTTGGAAATCCTTATCGTATGTTCCATCCCAAAATGATGATACCTACTACATCCTTATATTGTGATAAGATCTTGAGTGACCTATTATGTTTACTTAAACCATATAATCAAAAATTGATTTGAAAAATAGGGAGAAAATATGATATATACAATTGGTTATATCGATACAGAAGCTCTGATATATATAGATTATCATATCAACAGTTGTCAATCATTGATTATTAGGGTAGTACTAACCATCACCATACTATAATTTATATTATTTTCATAAACATATCTTAATTCAATATGAAATTCTTTTACTAAGAAATAATTCTCTACTAAATAGTTTCACAATTTTGACCTCTCATCCACTCAACCAATGAAAATAATGACATGTTTTTTGAAAAAAACATAGTGAGCAAATAAATTTTGAAGGTAGTTTGGCAGTGATATTCAAAGTACCCTAGAGTTGAAGGTTATTGGGGATTATATTTGAAACATATAAAATTAGATATTTTTTCTCTAAAACACCAATCAGGTGTTATTGATGCTTTTAAATAATTCTCTTCCTTATAAAAACAATAATTAATTAATTAAATTTTGAATAAATCCTTAAAAAGAAACACATCAGAAATAGTTGAAGCTTTCTACCGTGGATAAACACCATGAACTAAGATCAACAAAAACCATAGAAATATTATCCAAGATTATTTTCTAGGATAAATTTATCAATTTATTTTCTATCTGATTATGATTCTAAAACCACAATATTTCATAAAAAATATCTTGAAACTCATCCAACCAGAAAAAATAATAACTATATAAAATGAAGATCTCACCAGTCTAACAAAACTAAACGGATTATCAAAAAACCATGGAAGAATAATTAATTCTTCGAATAGAAACCATAGCCACAATATTATCGGAAAATTAAACATTTCATCCCTAAAATTAAAATAAAATTATCTACAAAACCTGATGATCATATATTAACCCCATCTGAAAGAATTATATACCATTAAATATACCCATTCCAGGATCAAAGATCCTAAAATTTATATAGTCCTTGGATATAATAAACTCAAATAACTCTTCAAATTTAAATCCATTTATTTTGGAATTTAGTTTCTAGGACCTCCTATTCTATAGAACTATACTCATATTTATATTGTTTCAAGATATTGACTTTTTTTACATACAAGATCACATTTATGAAACCATGTCAAGGGATTTTCACCCACCCCATTTTACTATTTGTTGTACTTTCACCATAACAAAAAAAATAAATTGAAAAAATTTAAAAAAATTGAATTTGAACTCATTAATTATTAAAATAATCTTATTGTTGGAGTGTTATGATTTCCACCATTAATTATTAACTCAAAATACTATCTCCAAATGAAAATTTATTCATGTTAAAATATTCCATCAGCTGTATGTATGATAAAACTACAACATCCTCATTAGAGATTCTTGGTTTCAAATTCCTTGTGTTTTTTCATTTCTTTAAGTCACCTCCTAAAAATATTGTACATATAAAAAATACCATATCATAGTAGAATCATGACATCAATTCAATCATTTTAGTTTACTCCCAATGTCTAGATGGAAAACACTTCTCCATTGAAGCTGGTGAATATCGAATGTATTATCATAGATAGTTTTTCATAATCCCTTATTTATCCCTCATGAAAACTAATAACTATTACATCAAGAAATATATCATCTCCTATAACTACCACGAAATCAGATATAAGCTTCATGGTGACACATTCCCCCACAATCTTAAGTAGATAATATCGACTTATTTCGATGGACCTAATCTATCAACCCCATACCCTAGGATAAAGCATTAAAAAACTCTAATGGTCATGACTACAATAATTATAAATAATTACCTTGTTAAGTTCATATCCATAAATGATACATTATATTTTTTTAAATCATAAGAAGACTATTAATAATTATCTCCCATAAACATGATTCATCCCCCATCGAACTTCCTGAGATGTTTTTTTGAATATCTATATCATATTCCATTAGTATGATAATATATTTTCCACATATTGAAGATGAATAACTAATTGGTTAGTTTTATACTACAAAAAAAATCATGTTCCAAAGGGGTGAATGTTGTACAAATCATCTTTCATGATACCACAATATGAATAAAAAGAAAAATAGCACTATCCAACCTCCTTCTATTAGAGACTAAATCACATGGACAATCGCATATATGATTATCAACCCACATATCATAGAAATTACATCACTCCCTCCCATATAGAGAAACTAAAGGTTGGGATTCCAAAAAAAATGAATAAACAATACTAAAGCAAATGATAAAAAAATAAATAAAATTCTATTAAAAATATAATTGTTATATTAAACCCCTATAATGAAACTCAATTTAAAAAAATAAATATCATAAAATAATAAATTTTATCCTATCATAATAAAATATTTTAGTAAATTATTTCCATTTAAAAAATAGAAATACAAGAAAATAGATAAATCATGGATGCTAAAAGATAATTTTTATAAAAATTATTGTATGACATCTTCCTATATATTTTTGAACAAATATTATCAAAATGGGGTGTCTCATACACAACCTTAAGAAAACATATGATTAGTAACATGTATTCATGTATCCCCTTCCAGGTATCAACCTTACCATAGTCATCCCTCCTGAAAGTAAATATCATGATAGGCTATGCTTTTATGAACTATAGAATTTCTATGGCCACAACCATATATAAAATATTATAAAAAACTAATTACATATCGAATAAAAATTAACTAATAATAGGGAAATGATGTAGGAATTATGTCTCACTAATAATATTTGTATTAGTAAAGGGAGTACCTATTCCCATTTGTTAAATACCCAAACCTTGATCATCCTAGACATACCTATCTCCTCTGATGGAGGACCCACACCTCAGTCATTATTTGGGTATCTATCTCTAATATAAAGAACCCACATCCCAATCATTGTTAGGGTACCCAAACTCATATAATGTATATGGTAACCTTTTCTTTTTGATTAATTTTAATAAATAGAGTACCTACACCTATAAAATATATGGGGGAGATTCCCCTCATTAATGGAATATTTAAAATAGAGTTGACAACACCATACCAATATCAATCCACCACAACCACTAATATATATATATATACTTGTGCTATTTCTATACTAAGAAAATAGAATATGTTGAGGTAAAATAGAATTTGAAAAAAAAGTAAAATAACCACTTTCATGATTATTTTCATTGATTGTGTTATCCACAAAAGGTTTGTACCATACCTTTAATGATTCTATTGTTCTAAGAAAGTCTATATATGGATATTCTAGTTCTATTAAAACTATTAAGATACAGTATCCAAAATGTGGAAAAACATTAATTAATCTAATATAAAGAAACTTATTCATTGAACAATTTGAATAATTACTTAAACACTTACATTAGGTAGTAGATTTTCATATTCATTGTTTAGGAATCTATCAACTAACACACTAGATTTCATGTCATTATGGCCTGAAAACTAGAATCATGTGTCATGAATTTTTTTCCATAATCTCCAAATCCAATAAATCACATGACTTATATACTCAAATTTTATCCTCATATAAATAACCCACCTATAATACCTATCTGATGTGACTAAACCCACTGAGGCCCTTCATGGAATGATAAATAGTATAGGGGTTTCACCCAAAACCTACCTTTGATTGATCAAGGGATGGTGATTATCTCTAAGAAGTAAAATATCAATGAGATAAATTTTTTCTAATGAATATCGTCAATAATATATATATATATATATATATATATTCCATTAAAAACTACTAAATTGTGGGTGTGACAAAATATAGAATAACCAAGAGCAAGGAAATGAATGCATAAAAATATCACTAACTATATAGGACTGAAAACAATCAATCTATAAAAGAAAAAAGCAAGATACCTAAAGAGTCCAACAACATGGAAAACATAACTTAATTGGGAAATAACTTCCTATAACCAAGACTTCTAAAATATTCACCAATAATTAGTGTTGACTACCTTGAAAAATACAATGAACCTACCCCTAATCCCCATGATCACATCAATACTATATCTCACCTTAAATAATATAAATTTCCATATGAAAGTGTTCCCATAAATGGGTTAGTATAAAAACACAAAGTAAGATTCCTAAAATAAAAGGAAAATGAGACCAATAGAAATCTCAATCATGTTGGTAAAAATTAAAAGGATAGAAAAATTTGGAAAACCCATGTATTTACTCCATAACATAAATAGACTGACATTAATAAAGGATAGAGAGAGACATAATAATGTTCTCTACTCATATTAATGAGAACCAAAAAACTAAGCCATAAACATAATGGGAAATGACTACCCCTCCCCATTAAATTAGGATAATATGAGGTAAAAAAATATACCAACTAGATGATATATATAGAACCATAAATATAATAATTTATCTTTGGGTAAAGAGTTATGTAGAATCGTAAAATGAAACTGATATGTGAGACGTTTCATCCTTAGCAAGGTTACATTTCACATGGTAATGGATCCAATGATCCAATCATAGAAGTTTCTAATTGTTCCTAGAACAACATTCCATTCCATGTGAACCCATAAAACAACTAAAACCAGTGATCTCATATTGAATGTCTGATTTTATTGGAGGAACCACACCTCAATAAGGGAGTATAAATCATTCAAGGAAGCACTACTCCACCATCAATGGTTCTATTTCACATGCTTAAAGTCCCATCATATCAAAATTGTTTCTTTACGATCAAGTCGTCTCTTTTTGGATGTAGGAATCCTTCGCCTAATGGAAATCATTTGCATACATGAAATGAGATTTCAACACAACTTCATACTCTTCCATGGCCCCATGATTAAAATGGTACCAGTTATTTGGGGAAGGAAATTATTGAATATCATTAATAAATACATGAAAATATCCTTTTTGAAAATCAGGAAAATGAGGCATTTCCACTTTGTGAAAGAGAAGGTTTCCTCTTGATGATTACATTATCTATGAAGAGTTACATTTCATTATATTTTGAATAAATAACATAATTAATTCTTTAGGAAAATAATGATAATAAATAAAGAAGCATACATAGAAGTTCCTTTAAGAAGAAAACTATATAGATAACTGAACAAAAAGATCTCTCCCAAGGACCTTTCATGAAGCACACCCATGACTATGTTCATAAAATATCATGAAAATCATTCGTGAAGATGAACCGCAAACAAAATTTTTAGTGGCCATCTCACAAGGCTCCCTAAAAAAGAAATCCCATGAATATAGTTCACTGATGGTATATTTCATAGATCCTTCACAAAGTTACCCAATAAAAAAATTCACCAAAGGTCATTTATAAATTAGTAGACATGAAAATTTATCATTACATAGTATTGAATATTAAAACTTATAGCATAACAAATTCAATGAAAAAAAGCCTTTATAAAGTAAATTTTATCCTCTTGACAATAGTTAATGGGTATTGAATCATTTTACCCAATTATAGAAACTTCATAAAGTAACCAAATTAGGGGTATTTTGACCTATGTTTCATACTTTAATTCACTCGGATCTCAAATCTAGGATGAATTTACCTTATTGGATTATTTTATATGTGGCTAGAAGCCTGAAAAAGACATTCAAGAAGGACTCTTCTACAACCTATTTAAATGAAAGAATCGGATGCGAACGTCACGGTCCACATTACTGACAATGTATTCCTTTGGTGAAAATAATATCCTTGGTTTTACCACTTTTTTATGAGGCCCTCAGGGTAGTTGTGATCATATTCTCCCTTGATAATGTGGTTTCTTTGACAATGATACTGGGGAGAGAACTCTTTGATCATGTAGTAGTTCTTAGCTATCAAGATTTGAGGTGAATAACTCATTTTTTTAAATGATCAGTAGAGAGTGGAAGGGCCTCTAAATCAGTGAAATTACAAAAATCACACTATAAAATTAGTCATCTACCTGTTTGGTTACATTATAGAAGAATTGATTTAGTCTAATACTATGTATAGGCTAAGAAACAAATGCATAAGTACCAAACTCTTCATAGTGGGAATATATATCATGTGATTCTTGTTTCCCTTACTTATCAATCATTAATTCATAGGAAGAAGACATATATAATGGAAACCTTCAATGTATAATTCCTCATCATTCCTTCATTTATAATAATAATTTGGTGATCTATTAGTGAGAAAACCCATATGGAAAACCTATTTGAATGTCCCAAATAAACCCTATATGGCCATATCCCCATGAAACCATTTATGAACAATTAATATTTATAGAAACCCAGCATATCTGCAATGGTATGTATTCATTTAAAAAGAATCATCAGAGGGATATATTAAATTTTTCCAATCCCTCCTCAATGATATATATTCCATATTAGTTGTTATACCCTTCCTTATTTAGTAATCAATAAATTGTAAAAACTAAAAAGAGTTGCACAAACACAGTTCTCACACTAACCATTATTAAAAAGAATTCATTTAGTATTCCTAGATAAATTACTTTAAATACATAGCCTACATCCTTATATAATGCACTTAAATAGTATGAAATGATCCCATAACATGACATTAGATGGGGAAACATGAGCTATAAAGGCTTTGATATTCTTAAATAGGATACATAAAACACCTCTTTATGGTCCAATCATATCACCATATATGATATTATGGACAACATTTAATGTATTCTCACATGGTCATGGAGGAATGGACATAAAATGGATCATGATGTTTCTTCCAATATGACCTTTGAATGAAAAACACGTACATTTAATCAGACCCAAACTATATGGGTTCTGATTCCCTGCATAGGGATCCATAGAAAGACACTATCATGATCCCTATCTCAAAACTATAAAACACACCTCATTATAATAAGGACATAAAATCTAAAGGACCTATATATGTGGCTATAAAAACACTATAATTTGGAACAATATAAAAATTATTATATGTAGATTTTCCAATTGATGGAGAACATTTGAAACATTGAAATAGTTTTATAGATGGATAATCTTTGTCACTTATAGATTTTCACATCGATTCCTGTAAATGATCAATTAATAACATGGAGGAAACTAGTAATGCACTAATATTTGGTTGGTATTCATGAATATAATTTTATTTTTTAATAATTTATAGAAGTAGGAAAAAGTTCTCTATATAAGGGTGAGATGAGCCTAATTTCCCATCATCTCAACTAATGGGAAACAAAAAGGATGTTAGTAAATTAAATTGTCCAAATTCCTTTTAAAATTACTTTTATATTGTCTTAATATGGAGAACATGAGTTGTAACAAGTCAAAAAATGATAAACCCAACAGAAAACCTTTACCATTGAAAGCTGTCTATCGTCCATGTATCTTTAAAAGTGATATTTCACTAATGATATTTTTTTATGGTCATTAATACTTTAGGATTTTAAGGAAACACTTTTGAGATCCACCTAAATACAAAAATGGTTCAGTCAAGTTAAATATCATATATAAAACTATCTAGATAGACTCCCACCTCACAGGGAGTTCCTTATGCCACTACTCATCATCTGATGTTCCAGACACATCGCTTTTTATTAAGGAATGTGTTGGTACATAAAACATGATGGTTTATATCAAAAACATGACTCCTTAAATAAAATTTAGAAAAATAATTAGTACATGAGTATTTCTATAATGACGCTATAAAAAATATAGATGTAATATAATAATTATTCTTTGTAATGAATACCCATTGAAAATCCATCCAATGGAGAACCATAACAATAATAGTGACACCCATAACCATGTAAATCTATTTCGGGATCCTATCCTTGAAACATTTAAATGAATTTATCCCTTATCATTGCTAGATAGAGAAAGATGTTGAAATCATATTTGAAGAAGTACATGATATACATAAAAAGAACATTGTGAGTTATCATCACTATTAATGTTGGGTATTCATCTCCCCTTAGGACCTTATTGAGGATAAAACACCTGAGGAACTTTCCTCGGCCACCCACAACAGGGTTACTAGGAGTATATATTTCTAATGTGGGATGACAAATAAATTTAAAGAAAATTTCTATTTTACTATACCCACTAATGAATACCTCCCGTATATTATCATGGATAATGAATATAAGGCTCATATTTATTCTCTCAATTATTAAGCCTTGCAGTATATTCTAGTTGTATCAGAGGGGGATTTTCAATATATCTTAGAATAAAGTATCAGGTAATCTTATATCATTATTCCAAAACATGGTGATCATCAAAAAATCCTTCTAAAAACTGAATAATAACATTATATCCATGAATTAATGTATTGAAAGACTTGTGTTGAAATATTCTGATCGGCAATAAGGGGTATGATCATATTCTTATTCATGCTATTAAAAATTAAACTCATCAACATATATCAATGGCTACTCATGAGTGGACCCATATTCCCAATATAATTTAGTAGGGCCATTACTGTATCTTGGTGATGAACAATGATCTAGGGATGTCTTATATCCTAATTCCTACAATTGTTTATTTTAAGACCACACCAATGACCCTAAGGGAGGCCCATATTACTTTTACCACCACAAGAGGTCACCAACATACCCTATAAATCACTATGAACCAGGATTATATTCTTACCATGTGTATGATGACCAAAAATATATTACAATGAAATAATTGATATATATTCCCATATTATTTTCCTTATCCATGATTCATTTCAATATATTTTGATTTTTATCAATGTCCATATACAGTATCAATTCCTCTTTAATTCAAATGCCTTCTATATGGGGTAGAATATTCAAAAAATAACCCAATAGATCCACCGTTATATTCAATCAATGGGAAATAAAAAATGTAGGATGGTTCTTATGCATGAGGGTTGTTTCAAATAATAGTATACACTAATAATGATTAAGGTTCCGAACCTGTCCATTTGACTATGAATATCTGAAATGTTTGATTAAGAAAATCATATAACCTAGGAGTGGGATTATATTCCAACCCTAACTTGTGAGGAAATTCCGGAATCCCAACAACTTATTTCATTTTCAAAATAAATATGTTATCTCCCCATTAGTAAGATAAATCATTTATGGCCAGGGAGGTCCTCTCTATGTTACATATAAAAAACAATGGAGGTAATTCCCAAGGTACTAGTGATGGATGTCCTCCCCACAAAAACAACAAGGTCAACCCTGTTGGTTCTCCATATAATTCCAATTGTGGATGTACTGCTTATAGAATTGAGATAACAAGGATAGAAGATCATCCCTTTTTCGGAACATCAAAAACCATTATCCATAGAGGTCCTCCCTATGTATGGAAAACTAACAATAATAAAGGTCCCCTTAATGTTAAAACTATGGTGGTCCACCCCATAGTAATATCACATACCGACAGAAAGACCCCCACTATTGAATCCACTCTAAGAAAAAAATCAAATTGTGAGGCACTAAATATTTCAAGGAAAACTACTTTAATCACCTCATCATTAGTCTTCGCTATCTCATCCATGTCCTGAAGTAGTCAAGGGGGACATGAATCATTTTCACCTCCCAATGATCTCATATCCTCTAATACATCTACAGTGGTTCAAAAAAATTTATATCCTTGAATATGTAGTGTGGAAATGAATTATATCATCATAAAATTAGTTGAATCCAATGAGGGGGATAAGGAGAATGATGTGGTCATGTTGAGTGAATTATCCTAAAAGTAATACACTAGTCATGTTCTTGGTCAAGTTGGATCCCCGATATAAAATTTTAGAGTAAATCATACAGGAATACACACCTTATATATATCACATTTTATGGGAAACTCATTTTAATATAATGTCCATGCATCTTACATATCAGGATTATCCCAACCACATTAGGGAGATAAATTATCTCTACCACAATGTTTATTTCCCTCCCTTATCATTTACATAAAATCCCATGGTGGTAAAGTAGAATGAGAACCAAAAGAATTTATGTCTCAAAAATATAAAGGTGATCAATAAAATTATCACTAATACCCAACCAAACATGAATGTAAGAGGGAAATATGTATATGAATTACTAGTTTCACTCTATTAAATGTGTAGAATAGTTCACTTGAAAAGGTAACATGCAATTTAATTTTCTAAGGACTTGTCTTGGGAAGGGGTTCTAAATATTCCATTTACTTCTACAATGAAATATTACTACCCCAAAATCTTATAATAATACCACTTATAGGATAATGAATCAAGAATACTATAATTTCAAACAATCCCCCTACTTAAAGAAAGAAAAACCCATGATTGTAATGTAATACATATAAGTAAACAACTCACACATAGAGCATACACTACAACTGTCTCATGGTTATGTAAAGACCTACGAATCTATGAGTGCCACAACTACAACATATTTAGTGATTGGGTAAGAGAAAACCTAACCCATATTGTTGGTGACATTTTTACCATAACCACCACTTTTGGATCTTAATATATATATTATATAGTATATGTGATGGTGGAAGACTCATTATTATCCCATCTCATAGGGATGGTGGAATTATCAGTCGTAAACTACTCCATGAAGATATGAGTTCTCTATATTATATATATTCTTATAGGAAGATCCATTGTAGTTCCGTCCACTACCTGATGAATCCCCCTCATTAGGAGATCACTCAATGAATTACACTAGAGACTCTATATTGGTCACTTTCAATAGGGAAGGTAAGGTGAAGCCTCTAATGATATGTAAGAAAAAAGGTTAATAAATAAGGTGAATATCAAATAACATTGAAATATGATCCTCAAGTGATACCTCAAGTGATAAAAATCCCTTCAGTACTTAGTGGTTTATAAAAATATGATTCCCATTATATCCTTCAAATTAATAAATTTAATTAGCATCAATCCTATAGATAATTTGGAACAGGATACTAACAAAAAATTACATGGTGAAAAAGCATAAAATCGTGATATGTTTTGTGTCAAAATCCATGAAGAATACATTCTTACTCACAGTTAGAGGAAGGATCATGGTTTATAAGTTCATAAAACTATTGAGATACATCTTACTATATGATCCTAGACTAAAAAATGGAAATGGTGTGCCTATATACTTCCATTCTCCTAAAGGCGATGATACTATTCCTTCTAAAGGAAATATCGTTTAATATAAACATGACCTATAAGAGATTAAGTGACATAATGTTTAATTACTAATAGGAAATATTTATGTTGAATATAAAATTCAGGCATAAGTTGGTACAACTCTATGATAGAGGCTATTGTTTCTCCTCTAATGAATCCCATTTAATAAAAATGTTTTACTAAAACAAAATATAGAGAAATATATACACCAAACACTATCTAGGCCACAAAACATGTTTATAAAAACCCAATTATTCAAGATTATCAGAAATTTACTCTATTATTACAGAAGTAACGATATTTTCAAGGGAAATAACCCAATCCACATATAGATAGATATTAATTTTTTATACTTGTATGTTGACCATATTAGGATCTATTTTCACCCCTTCTCAATAATCTCAAATTCCATTAGTGGCATAATGACTTCGTGACTCAATAATGTCACAAGATGATTAAGTAAAATCCAGAAACAAAAAACATGTTCTGGTGTAGTTGAAAATAAATTTGTGTATAGAATGGGTGGCTATAAATACTCCACTAACACATTCTAGAAACCTTAACTTTATGTTTTTCAATGATATTTTTGATCTTGAGTAGCATTTAACACACTTTGTATCCTGATACTGCGAGGAGGTGGAAAGTTATGATTATTTCTACATACTCTGGAGGGAAAATCATTAATATGGAACATAAATATACCATGTGGATATGATACAAAATTATAGTAGATATATCAATAGTTTATCTTCCAATTCATCTCTACACTACGGAATATAATGATCCTTAGCCTTTTCAATTTTAGAATGTGTGAAAAATAGAGGATCTTTTAATTCATCATCAGGTGAAAGAAATTAACCTACTATATGAAAATTAAAATACCTCATGCTAATCATAATATATTTTTAAAGATAATACCTCGAATTATTTGAAAACTCAACCTTTTCAATTTCAATATTCAAGTAGATTTTTGGTGTTGTAAAATGTTTCAAACCGGTTGTAGTATATAATATAACACTCAAATACCTAGTGATAGTTGAAACTATAAGCTTAGTAATATAAATTTAGTATATTGGATACAATATACATCATACTCAATCTAGAACTAGTGTCAACCACAGCTATGAATTCCCTTAAATATCATGCAGTGCTTGCCTTTGTAGGATAGTAGTAGTAAAAACACCCTTGTTTAGTGGAAATGGGGGAGAAAAATCACCTAAATAAAAGGGATTAAAAAGGGTAAGACCTATTCATTATTAATATATTTGGTGTTAGGGTATTTAATTGTTTCCATGTATATTAACAAACATAAGATGCTGAAGGCCCAAAAACCCAATGAAATCAATCCAAATGATGACCTGGCCAATTATGCCTACCATCAAATTCTTGGGTATAATATATTTGATTATTTAATATTAAAATATTTCATTGAGAATATTTTCAAATATATTAAGTTCAGGATAAAAAAATTACCATCGCTTGAGACTTATATTTCATCAACACTACCAAAAGAAGAAGGGAGTGGAAAACTATCCCAATCAAACCTACACAAAACAAAATTGTATGATGAGGAAATAATTCTCTGAAGAATAAAATATACTTAGCTATAAACTAATTCATTCATAAATGGATATAATTTTCAATATAAAACCTTATCTAATATTTTTATAATCTTGGTCTTCTAATGGTTGGCATAATCATCACCAATGAAATATGTGAATGGAGGAAGTGTCATTATCAATACCCCAGATAGTCCTAACCCTCGCAAAATTCATGACCCCGTTAATGGAGGATGATCACTTTCCAACAAAATTGAACCTTTATAATATTATGAGTCACAAAATGGAACTCCATCGACATGGAATACCCTTTCACTGATGAAGAAGACACATAAAAACATAATATCCCCATATATAATGGAGGGGATGGTAATATTGGTTGATAATTTTGACGATGAAATGTAATAATGGACCCCAATATTTATGAATCGTATCAACTGAAGTCATGAACACAACTGAAAGTGGAAGAAATACAATATACTAATCCCCAATAAAACAGCAGTAATCTTTTTAATATTCTTGGGCATGTTTAAATCAAGTTATATTATAATAATGAATTATAGGCTTTAAACTTTATACTCAATATTGAAATGTGATAAATTCAACTCAAACCAATAAAAAATAGAATAAAATCCTATAAAATATGATATGGGTATGATTTGAAATCATATGAAACTTCATCTCCAAAAACTCAAACAAAAAATTCACTTTATGTTATGTAACATAGGCCATTTGTCCATAAATTCCATATTTTGAAGCATATTTCAATCATTTTTGCCAATATCTATATCATGGATTCCATTTAACTCTTAGTAAATCTCAAAGAATCTCTCATGGAGTCCCTTATAAGGTCTCTATATTATGAAGGTGATGTTTACACAACTGAGGTATATCACATAAAAATAGGTCTCATTGAAAATGATATAATCATATTTTTCATTGAACATGACCAAGAAGCTTCCATACATAGTCATATTAGACCCTTATATATATATTATTATTTTAATGATATTGAAATACAATGATCATTGATTGAAAATAGTTTTGGGATCAATGTTATTGTAATATAAACCCTTAGATGCTTGGTTTACAATGAAAATGGATTGTATCCTTCAAATCAGACCACTCCGGGTTATGAAAAAAGTGAACAGAAGCCACATTGGAAAATCAAACTTAGAAATGGGTTTAGTGAACTCATATTTTAAACCCAATTCTTGGATATTCAATAGAAAAAAATATTTAACCTCCTCTTGGTAAAATCATGGATCTATTTTCTAGTAGTAGTTCTCTCATAGTAAAAGTCTTACCTCAAATAATTTTTAAAATAGATATTTAGTGTATTGTATCAAAATAATGTCCCATTTGAGTCTTTAGAATCTTATAATATATAGGTAGGATTCTATAAGGAGGACCAAATGTAGTTTTTGGAGGATAAAATCATTCAAATTACAATTAATAATTGTATATAAATTTCCCCATTCAATCAATATAGAAAACTAAATGGTTATTTTGTGTTAATAGTCAATAAAAATTAGGTGATAACACCCAACCTGGGTAGTCACTATGTCACATTGGTTTAATTGAATTATAGGCCAAATAACCAAATAATGTTATTCCCATATATAATTTAGGTGAATTTATCTAAGGAGATACCACCACTGAGAGAATGTTTTTCACATAAATTCATATTAACATAGCCTCTTAGTGTATTTATTTATTTATGGAATGTAATAGACTAATGTTTTTGTGAATAAAGATGAGAAACTTTGACCTATTAGATATGAATAGTTGAATAATCATGAAATCATATGATTTAGGTATGTTCTCTCTCATCCTTAGGATATAATTTTCATTATATGAACACACTATTCAGTAGAGGATTTTACTTCTAATGGTAATGATAGAAATAAAATTGTATTATGTCCATGATCCAAATATGTTCTCAAATAATCTACTATATATATCATAATGGATACTAATGATCAACTTCCAAAAATAGTGAGGTGAAAGATAAAGAGGAATAAGTTCAATATCAAATATATTCACCTTCGCTATTCAAAGATGGTTTCTTGGCCACTATCAATAAACATTGGCATATTTATTTGTGTATAGAGGAAAAAATATATGCAATAGTGATCAATACATCCATGAATCCTGAAGAAGATGACACATACACCGACATCATATAACACAATAAAAATATAATCTTATAGAGATATTATAAGATACCAGGGTTGAATCATTTTGTTTCCACCGATCAATTGGGTTTTTAGATGGTCATCATGTCAATAAACAAGGAGCCAAGAGGATTCATCAAACACATATTACAAATATAGAAGCCGATGTTGATAATAGAATCCAAAAAAAATCACTTGCTTTTTCAATACAAAAAATGGATAACCAATTCCTCCCAATAAAATATTAAAATGGAAAAATTATGATTTACATAAAATTTTTCAATATTATTAAACATTTTCTAGAAGATAATTTACCCATCCTTATCAAGGAAATAATAATTTACATGAAGTTTAGTTTATAGAATTTGTTTCATGGATAAATAATTTGGGTAAAACTAAATCTATATAGAATTCATTGAAGTAGATTCCACTACATTTAGGGAACTCCATGGGATATAGTATTATAGATTAGTACGATTTGGATAAAATAATTGTGGTTCCACATATCAGTGTTCACTGACTTATTTCTTTAAGACATTACTCAGATGAGAAGTGTAATTTTATGTAGTCTATCTTGTGGTAAAATACAAGTTGTATCATTATTATATTTTTTATCAAGATATTATTTTCCAAAGACATATGAAATAATATTTAATATTAATTAATTATAATATGTTTTTACTATATCATTGAGGAAATTATTCGACTTCATTGAAAACCATCATGGTATAAAGATTTATCTTGAGATGAAAAATGTAATCCTGGAGATAGCTCATCATAAAAATCTAATATAACTGTGGAGACTTAAAGGGAATATATATTATATCATAGAGTTCATATCTATCCTCATTGGAAAATTATTTCCATTCACAAAGTTTATTAATAAAGAAGTTACTTGCGTGTGGGTTTGGATTTTGAAGATGATTTCAATAGTCTCAATTATTATCATTCTCACCCATTGGACATAATACCACTATTGGAGGAGAATCCTCAAATAATTTATGTGGTAATAGTTGAGATATTTATTAGTGTATTCCTTTGTTGGAATAATTACATAGGCAATGAGAACAACCTCTATTTTCTCTATATGACTATATAGCATATTGAGGCTACATACACTAATTTTGAAATTAATTTGTTTTTGTTGGTCATTATAGTATAAAAAATAATATTTTATATATAGTATTAATAGTTTTATTTGGTTTCTCGAATCAATATTCTCAACTGTATCTATCATCAATATATATTATTTGGGAATTTAGAATGATCTGTATTGATTTTACTAAAATTTGATATTTGTTTCATAATATAGAAGATGATTAAATGAAAAAAAAACTAGTAGAATTAAATGTAGTGTACTATGAACTATAAGATTAATTTCTGAAAAATAAATTCCCAGAAGAGGAGGCCTCTAACATATATAACAATCCCTATATATTAGTGATGTACATTGATGGAATCATTAAAAGCCCAGTTGGAAGAAAGATGGAAAACCCAAAGATTGATATGGTTAGTATGGGGATCAAACTTGTCTCTATAGATTTTTTTTTTGAATATTCTTTATTACTATAATATGGTTTAATGAACAACATGTAAGAATAAAAATCCCTCATTTAAGGTTTAAAAAATTCTATATCGATCACGATCGCTCACTTGGACAATAAGGGTGATTTATAGTCGGAAATTGAGTAGATTGATCGTGATTATGGGCCCCTTTCCCTGTTATGTTTGTGTTTAGTGGCTTAAATCTCCTATAATCAAACACTATATCATATTCCATGTTCAAAAAATTCATATTCTGATGCATTGCGTAATTTAGCTATAGCGCTAAAGGATACATACCAAGAGGAGATAGTCAATCACACAACACGTCATATGGTAGTATATCTATTCATTATTAATGATATAGAGGATTTGAAGAAATTAAATACCACACATAATACATTTTAGATCATATAAATGTCTACATATTAAACAATTTAATGGATTTATCCATTATGTACTACTACTAAAATGAAATTCTTTCATTAGATCAAGACAAGAAAGGGAAGGTCTAAGAGCTGTCCAAGAAAATTGGCCATTAAGATCACCCATGTTCCTAGAAAGTTATCTACATGAAATTATTTTATGGGGGTTATAAATATGTGTATTAAACAATGGGATTCCCTTAATATCATGTAATATGTTCATGCTAGAACCTATGGTTCTCATCAATCAGGAGACACTATCTTTCATCAAATCATGAAACGTCTGTTCTTCTAGCCAATAATGATGATTAACTATATGATGTTCATGCTGAAATTATAATATTGTAAGATTCCTAAACATTTCATCAATCATACCCTGTAAATTGTATGCATTACCAAATATTATGGTTTTTTTTAAATACGGAAATATTATAATGCAGTTATACCCCCAGCATCAGCATAGTTTTCTAAGTTATTACTTCTACAGAATTTTTCTCTAACTAGTCGAAGGCTATATTCATCATTGAAATAAAAAAAATAATTAAATTAATTAATTCAAATATGAATTTTTTTCCCCACATGATATTGATAGACAATAACACCAATTATTGTGTTTCTATGTTGAAAAATATGTATCAAAAATATAACGACTAGTGAAACCATTTTTCTTGCTATCATTCCATGGTAAATGAAAATATATATGATATATATGATATATATATATATATATATAATCATTCATAAAATGTTGGTTATGGATAATATGCATTTTCCAGATAAAATCCAACATGCTTTGTGGATTTATCCTGCCCCAACTTGTGCTTCCAAATAGAGACCCCATATTCTATTATATATAAACTAGATGAAAACATTAAAAATGAACTAAAAGTTTCCATAATTCATATCACCATCTATAATTATTTATCTAATGATGAATATTATTAGATACGACTTGATGATTTGGAGTGTCCTAATGAAAAGGGTTTTCAAAAAATTATAAACCTCAGAGGTTCATCAGAATCACATTATGAAAAAATTAAATAATAAGTTTATCCTTACAGAATTACTCCATGGATAATTGCTGAAATATATAAGATCCCCAATGATACTTGGGAATAAAACCCTAAAATTAAAGTTTAAATGTGGGGGAAATTATTCAAAACAATAATTATACTATTAATGATCATACATCACTATTAGAACTAATGAAAAATAGATCAGAACCACCAAAAATATATGGTTCCTCAAGAAGTACATTCCATTACACCACATTGGGTTTAGAAATCCTTGTCACATGAAATTAGACTACCAGACTAGATGTCCACTATAGATGATTTTAAATTGATTGGAAAAGGTCCTCATTTTACAAATCTAAACCAAAGGATAGATAAGTCTTTATCGCATGATGCTAAACTACATCACATGTTGTCCACAACATAAAACTCTAAAATACGTAGAGTGGTCCATATCATGATACCTATCTTTTCTTATTTAGCATAAAAATATCTATAAGAACCTTCAGTGTATTATTTTTACCCATAATCATATGTTAAAATAAAAAGTGCACCCCCCCTTTAAAGAGTCCCTATCAAATGACATTAAAGTACATAATATTTTATCCAACCTACACAATATTAAACTACTCATGTTGGTCTATTCCATATGACCCAAAATAAAAAATACTCCTTCTCTACATATGGTCTTCGCGTACATATGATAACTTTTTCCTCCTTTGGGGATTCAACTATTATGGATATACTAACAAAATATAATGAAATGGTTCACCTAACCTATTCTTAGCCTTTCAAAAATCTATAAGAATTTGGTTTAGATTGATTATTATTATTTCAAGACATGTAATGATTTTGAAATATAATAATTATTTCCTTGAAACATATTCAACTAATATATATCTCCCCATAATGTATATACTTCTTTTTCATGTTGGGAATTACCATAAGGGAATATACACTAGGATGCCATATATTTTTATAAAATACCTGTTTCTTGATTCTTGTTATTATAGGCTAAACATTTATTCTAGGACCCTCCTTCCCAATCATTGCTATGAATCATGATCGACTTCATTTCCTTTAAATTACTAGTATTTTTCTTTCATATATTTCTGTTAGGTTTCCTTTAATAACTTATACACTAGGAAGAATTTGGAAACTACGTGTTGATTGATTCATGTTATCTCGGGATATTTATTGATTCCTAGATCACTTATCATGGTCTAAAACAAAAATTAATGTAATAACCATCCTTTTTATATCAGTATTCAGAGACCAATCCTCTATCACTAATATTGATATTTCCTTCATATGTTTATCACCGAGGTAGAGATTTTGTTTTCAAATACTATATAAAAATATCAGTATTTATCGAATCTAAAATGAATACCATTTTGAGTCACTATCACATAAGGTTAAAATAGAATATTCATGGTCAAACATCTTTGTGTTAAAACTAAATATATTTTCTTATACTATATAACCTCTCTCTTCTATATGAGTTCTAGATAAATGTATGGGCACACTGAGTTATAGTTTTTATCAATAGGACAACATTTTGATACAACACCCCCATTTTAGAAGAATTTATATATCTCTTATCATGGGTATATTCCTAAGAGTTTCTCCTTATTTTTGATTAATACAAGAATAAAATATGCACCACCCCTTTATTTGAATTAAATCCATACATGTTTTGTCAATAACAAATATATATAAACTAATTCATGATTTTATTAGATATCTACAGAAATACTGACCACTTATTATAGATCCAAGGAAAAATCATCATCTATATAGGTTTCCCTTAAATATATCAAAATATCATATACTTGGTTAGTATAGGGAGAGAGTTTCACAAATTGTTTCACAATATTACCCTACTTGAATTCATACATCAGACCTCAAGTATATTAAATAATAAATAATATTTCATTGACATCAGTGAAAAATCATATTCAACATTGATGGAATCCATTTCCTGGTAAATATTTCTTACTGTTATTTTCAAAACCTCCAACTAGATACATATATAATCATATGGATATGGCCATATAATCATTGTATACCCTTACTACATAATAGTGGACCCATCATATAGATGTTTTAGCATCTTGACCCTAAAAATCTTGGAGTTGGTGTCTACAACCATTTTTTTGGAATGATTATAATGAATCAATTTCTAAAGGAATGAAGAGTTTAGTAATATTAGTAAACCAGATATATAAATGAGACATGTATTACAAATGAAAACACTAATTAAAACATACAGTTTTATTTTAAGGATATTGTTTTTTGATTAAGAATATCGTTGCATATCATTCCTAGTACACCTCAAGGATTACATGGTAAGAATACAAAATTATGGTGATCTAAAATTATCAGAAATTATTATGTACAATATAATAAATAATGAATCAATGTGAATAATCAATATAAAAAGTAAAAAAACTAAAGAGACATTCAATGAACTCATTAAACTAAAAGGGACTACGTAAACAATATAGAAATGTAAATAACTAAAAAAAATTCCACATTAATTACTATATAAGGGATAATAAATATGGTAAAGAAAATAAATAAAACATATGACATTTAACCAATGAAATGAGAATGATATGGATCCATAAATAATTGTAAAGAAAAAATTTCATGGATAATGATAACTAAAATTAAGTAAATTCTTAATAACCTTACATCATGTTTTCTTGGCACATGATACCATTTCCATTGAGACTTATTCTCAATACCATTTAAATTTGTTAGTAGAAACCTATCTATTATTTAAAAAAACGAAAGGTGTTTTTCCCCCACTGATTTTATCGCAAGATACTTATGATGCATCGAGGGGATGGCATTAAAAATTCCCAAACCCATATAGTGCATTCAAAATAATGAGTTAATGAATTTAAATCATAAACAAGTTTCCTTGCAAAATATCCATTTTGAATAGAAGATACAGATTTATCAGTAATTCCTTAGTTAATAAAAAAATTCAAAGTGGAAACCATATTTCAAAATGGTATATAGTCTATTAAATAATAATATCCATTTCATCAGAATATTGACATTTGTGATAAATTCTATCTATAACAGAAATGAGTATAAAGAAGTGATTGTTTCAAGGGAAACATAACAATCACAAAAAAAGTGATATTGCAAAGTTAAATTTTATAACTTGGTAATTTTAATTTTTAAACTCCATAGATTAGATAGTTCAAAGTGAAACATAAAATATCATAAATTATGATTGAATCATGATATTAAATGAAAAAAGGGGATGTTATGAACCAACCTAGGGTTCCATCCAACAAGACACCTTACCCAATCCTAGACATGGCTCGAAGCGCGTATCAGATTCACATAAGCTGGAAACTAGTGTCTAGGTATTAAATATATACTTTGGTAATTTTTCACCCATTTTATTAATCATAAAAAACAAAAAATATTAAAAATCATAACTTGTAATAAAAAATAAATGAGGTACACCAATTCATCAAATTAAATGTTCACTATATTATCCAAAACTGAGAGTAAAACATTGATATGGGAGAAACAAAACATCCCAAAACCCTCAATGTAACAAGAGGGTTATCACCCTAAAGCCGCCACCAGCAACACATACATGAAGTAGAAAACTAGATACCAGATCTAACATCTCTACAGTGACATGTATTTCTTCTACCCGTTTCATATATAACAAAGTCAATAAACACCCAAAAGTGTATATAGGGTGTGATACAAATCCAATTTGGATTCCACCCAAAATAAATATTCCATGCTAAAAAATTATAAGACAAATCGACAAGTATATTTCCATAAAAATATTTATAAGATTTATTAGAAAACATTTTTGGGAAAAAATTCTCAAGAAAACACTTTTCTTAGAAACTATATTTCATAAATATGCCTACTCCAAATTGAAATGTACACAAGTTCTACCATATTCCAACTAATAGCACCAAATCACATAAGAATCATGTCACATGAGAGCATGCTGGGTAAATAACTATAGGTAACTAGCACTAGTGGGACCCTATAAACATTGTACCTTGGTGATCAAAATCCTCCAACTCAATTACCAACTTCATTTCCATGTATGATCCATTAGAGGGGAACCTCTCCCAAAATTCTAGTGGTCTTTAAATCATAATCAAACACCAACAATGATTCCATGCACATGACTATAGAAGGGATACCATCACAAAATTTTTGTGGTCTCTAATCATGTCACATGTTTAGTTAGTTTTGCAATCGTCAATCCTTCTAGATGAATATGGGACCCATACACTTCTAAATCAACTTGCTTAAATGTTCTGGTTCTCCCACCTAGATACCCAGGATTCCCTTTATACTGAAATTCTATTTCATATATCTCAAAAATCATCACTTATATATATATATCCCAAGAATCATAATCACACAAGGAAATATCCACTTTCACATTTTTCATATTGTTCCCATGATCAAAATCTTCATTGAAACTAACATTTTCCAAAAAGAAAACTAATTTATAGTTCACAAGCACGGAAAATCATTTGAAAAAATATTTTTCACCACCTGAACAATTTGGGGAACCCATTTAGAAACACAAGAAGAAGATCATAGATGAAATCCAACCATTTAAATGGGAAAATACCATTCCAAATTCATACTGACATCAAACCCACTTCATTACATGATTTAAATCACTTACAAAACTCAAAGACACATTTAAGCTACACAAAATAGAATCCAACATGACGAAAACCCATTTCTCTTGTAAAATCCACTTTCATCACATTTTTAAATTTAAGTATATTTTAAAAATTAGGTCACAAAATTCACACATGGTAAAAAACATATTCAAGAAACACCACAATGAAGAACACATGGAACCTACACAATTTACTTTAGGAAATCCATTTTCGTTACATGTGAAATCAATCCTTTTTGAAACAATGATTCACAATCAAAAAATAATCCATTGAATGCATTTAGATAATAAATAAATCAATCCAAATTCATCTAATAAATTGAAATCATGGAACCACCTACCTTACACATGGAAACATCGTGAAATTGGATCCAAAAAATAATAGAACCACCAGAAAACCCTATAAAGGGAAGATAGAAAATAACCATCCTGATTTACCCTATTATCTCTATCTCAACCAATCATTAGTTCAAATAAAAACTCAAGAATGTGGGAAGAAAAAACCTATAAAGGGGAAGAAATCTAAGGAAAATAGACTTAATTGTTGATTTATTAAATAATCCACAATATAATCACCTAAAAAATAAAGGTCCATGGGAGAAAGAAGAGGAGGGAAAGGCACCTCAGATAGGGAATTTTAAATGAGGATGAAAAGTGGGGGAAACAGGTTAAAATATTAGATTTAATAAAGGTAAATTAACTTATTTTGATTACCTAGAGAATTTTCATGGTTATACCACATATTTTTCCTAACCTTTTAGAAAATGTGCATCCCCCACAATCCAAGAGAAACAAGATTCACCATTATACTATATGGTTTTAAGAACTGTATACTAACCATTACAACACCGCCATAAAATAAAACCATTTTCCACGTGATTTCATGAAAAAGGTCACATGGTTTCCCTTACCCATGCATCAATCATTATCCATCTGATTCCAAGCTCAGAATCTCAATTTTTCACCCAAACCTCAATGTGAAATCCTAAGATAAATGAAAGACCAAAAATAAATTTTATAATACCTAAAAATATCATGGATGTGACAATTTTATCCACCATGAAAACTTTCTACCCTTGGAAATTCAACTCAAATCATGATCAGATAAAAAAGGGTACTCATCCCCATACCAAGAAATATGTTCCCACATATAATGCATATCACTACCATGTTGGAAAATAAATTGGACCAATGGAATAAAATTTTCATGAAGAACTTTCTACAAAGAATCCAAAATCTATACTGGCTATTAAACCATAGAAAAATCATTGTCTAATTTTAAATATTCCGAATTCAACACATGAGACTGATCTGGGTTGTACTTATTTGTAGAGAGACATGAAACACATCATGAGTTGACATCAATTAAGGGTGAAAATTTAACCTATATTCTACCTTTCTAACTTTCTCTATGATCTCAAAAGGCTTGAAGTACCACATTTTTAGCTTCCCTTGATTACCCAAATAATGATAAGATAAGCGAGGTAACCCTTTAAGGAACACCGAGCCACCCAAAAAAACTCAAAAACTCTACAACTCTTGTCGGCATAAGTTTTTTGACAACACCAAATGGACAACAACCCAAAACTGATCAACACAACTTTATCAAAAATTTTATTCACATGGCCCAGTCCCAATAATGAGATCCCACCCACCTCATCCCAACACAAGGGTGACCAATTGCAGCCAACCATAAAGCACCTAAAAAATATCCATTCAAATCAAGTATTGGTGATTATTATTATTCCCAAAATCAATAACCATTAAATGGATATCCCACAAATCTTCAATATCCAACACACATGCTTAAATCATGTCTTTAAAAATCTAATTGTCCATATCCATTGGACCATCTGTTTGAGGATGGTATGTCGTGCTCAACATGACCTACAAACCCATCACCTTCTGGAGACCTTCCCAATAATACAAGATTAAATTGGGATCCCTATAAGATATAAGTTTTTATTGGAAACCACGAATCCTCACAACTTCTTGAACATACGATTGACCCAACTCATCCACTTTGGATGAATGATTGGTTGGAATTAAATGGGATGATTTGGTTATACGGTCAATCACTACTCAAATGGAATTATTTTTTCAAGTTGTATAAGGTAATCAATTAATAAAATCCATGACGTTAACTTTCCACATCTAGGTAGGAATTAGTAGTGGATAAAGTAATCTAGAGGAACTTTGGTTCTCTGATTTAACTAGCTGACATGTGTAACACTGTGATAAAACGTCTGCTACATCTCACCTCATACCAGGACACCATAAATTTTGACAGACATCATAATAAATTTTTCTAGAACTAGGATGAACGTACCACTATTACTTGGGGATTCCCTACATCACCACCTTCCTTAATGAAAATGACATTGTGATGTGACCCTTGAAGCAACAAACACTATCAGGTGACAAAAACCATTCACAAGACACCTCTCCACCATTTTGAAACTACATATAATTAATAAGATGTTCTTTCCAGATAAACATTAGAATAGAAGGTGTTAGGTGCATGGTGGTCAAGAACACACTTCCATGGTGTTACCTGTTCTTGAAATGCATTTTAGGGAAAAGACCCATCATATTCCATTCATCCTTATACTTTTTTTCAGTGCTTTCACATGCACTTTCCTTTTCAAAGAATCTTCTACAACATATCCTTTTCCTAGGGTATAGCCTATATCAAAATTGTACCCGTGAAGGTAATCAACACACAAATTTTTCCTTAAATTTTGACCTTTTTGGGATAAAATATAGCTTAATTAATTATGATTTTAATAAACTAAAAATTAATCCCCCAAAAGACAAAGGTTCATGTATTTAATGCATGAGTCACCACTACTAATTACAATTCATGGGTATTGTAATTATTTTCATTTGGTTAGATTTTCCCCAAACCACAATTCAAAAATACTCATCTTAAATCAGTACCCAGCCAAGAAAGACACCTGAGGCATCAAAATAAACCACATATCCTTTTCCATATTCCAATAAGATCAATATAGGGGTTTTGGTAAACCACAATTTATGCTCTTCAGTGTACATATTAAACTCCTGACTCTATTAAAATTTCACGCCCTTTTGGGTGAGCAATGTCATGAATGAATCAAGTCATGATAAATCCCAAAACAAACCACCTGTAATATAATAACAGACCCATAAAGCTCTTAATATCAAAAACATTCCTCAGATGCTCCAATGACAACACTACAATGATCTTCTTTCGGTCCACTAATACCCATCATTTTTAGATCACATTACCTGAAAACTTTACATACAAGATCAAGAAGGTGCACATAAAAAACTTCTCATATATAATATGGATCTAAAGGTTCCCTATAACACTTATCAAATGCCAATCATTCTTCTACATGGTCCAAAAATAGACCAGGATGTAATCCATGAATACCATAATAAAAGAATTTCAATAATGGCGGAAAACCCTATTCATGAGTTACATGTATATCAAAGGAAAATGTGATAACCCAAATGGCATGACCAAATACTCAAAATGGACATATTAGATTCAAAATTCTATTTTCAGAACATTCAACTCTTTATCTATGACTTGGTGATACCCAGAACACAGGTCTATTAAGGAGAAACACCTTTCCCATTTAAGATGTTCAAACCCATCATCAATTCAGCGTAAAGGATACTTGTTCTTAATTGTAACCCTACTCATATTTTGGTAATATAGTACCAATCATATAGATCTATCAGTCTTTTTCACAAATAAAAAATGGGGAGAACAAAGGTGAGATGCTTAAGAGAATGGATCCTTTAGATTCCAAATCACTAAATTTTAACTTTTATTCCCTCAACATGGTGGGTACCATAAAAAATGAGGGAAGATGTATCATCTATGTTAGTGGTGCCAAATTAATGGAGACATCCACATCCCACTCCACAAGAAAACCCAATAAATCCTCCAACAAAACCATGGGAACTCATCCATCGCATGAGGTAATCCACCCTCACGTTTAGCAGTATCATCCGTAAATGTGAGTGACTATATTTAATAATCAAATTTTTACATATCCAGAAGTGAAGTTGTGTCATGTCTCTACTGACAATCTCATTTACCATGAAAAACTAGGGTATATCTATTAGGTATAATTATAGTCAATCACTGTTTAAAAAAAAATTGATATGTTCCTAAAGACACACAATCCAATCCTTACCATAGATAACATCAAAGGGGTCCATCTCCAAAATAAGAAAATCACATTCCATCTTGACCCCGAAACTTTTTATTACACAAGAAATACACCTAAAACCATGCTCTCACATCTTAACAAGTTGTGTTACCAACTTCATCAAAAATGGAAGAATCTTAGTTGGAAACAATACCACTTTCACATGATGGGTCGAAATAAAAGTAACTGAAGTGACAGTATGAAAAATAACTATAAGTAAATAAGATTCAATAAGAAGGGAAATTAATCCTATTTTAGGTCCTACATATCATTACACTACTGTTAAATCCACAACATGAAGTTTTATTATCTCTAACTAAACCTTACAATGACCATTGTCACATGGCTCCTCCCTAAACTAACTCTACCATGAAGAAGATACAACCCTTAGACCATGATTTAAAAATAAAGAACCTGTATTACTAAAAAGTTTGGACTGGGATGATATCCCCATAGAATATATAGGTCTAGCACTACTATGATAAGGGTTTTCCACTATGAACAATCAATGAAATGAACCCATATCTCTACACCGATGATAAGATATTAGTGGATATGAGCACACATATCACATGTGACGTTCCTTATTTTATTGATGGAAAACAACTAACCCAGCATTATAATCCATAGAATATAAAATTCAGAAGGTTTGTATATACATACCCCCTCCCTTCTTATTCTACTCATTACTATTCCTCTTTTTCTTAGAAGAACTACCACATCCTACTGCTCACACTGCTACTATGAAACTAGGTTTGGACTTAAGATCAATTTTTTCCCTCATAATGTGATCAACTACCTCAATAAAAGCCTTTTTTCTTGAATAAAAATACCTAAGAATGAATTTATGGTCACAACCCAATCTAGATCAACTTATTCTTCATATACTCATTGCAAATGATCTCAGGTGCATACTGAACTAACTATGAAAACTGGCTAGTGTACTCTGACACTATTCTCTATCTTAGGACAAGATGAAAAGAATTCAAGACCTAGAGAAATAAAATATCTTAGGATAATATTTCTCATTGAATACACCCATTAAACCCTTCTAATCAATATTCTCTGGCATTATATATTGGACCACTAAGTCCCACCACTTCCTACTAGGACCTTCCAACAAGAACAAAGAAAAATTCACTCTAACTGCCTCAAGAGTATCCAGAAATTTTATCATACTCTCTTTCATCTCAATACACTACTATGATACTTGATGTTCTATGCTAACCTAGAAATAATGAGGCATGTTATTGAGGAAATCCTGAGGTTTATCCCTTATATGACTTGATTCATCTTCTCTAACTTGAATAGGACCAAAGCCTACCTTCTAAACAAACTCTTAGACAACAAAAAACTAATATTCCTATAACCTTTGATCAAATGGCGGGAGATAACTCTCTATAAACTCTTACATCAGTTAAAAAATAAATTTATGGGTTTAAATTTTACTACATCATGCAACATCCCCAAGAGAAAACATCAACAAAGATTCTGAAAAATTTCAGAAAAAACAATAAACTATCCAAATCTCCATAAATCATTCCATAACCAAATACATCATAGTAACAAGAAAAACACTAATCTACTGCCACATAGTGTCTATATATAGTTTGTGGCCTGTACATCTCAGATGGAGGAGATTTCAAAACAAATCCCAACACCCCCATGGTCCCTGATGTCCTGTTATGAGGTGTGTTATCTAGACACCCACTTGTAACCAAAACCTAAAGAGACAAAATTATTAGCTATAGTCTATCTTGACTCAACCCAAAATATTGGACACAACAAGTGTGTAACCTTCCCTGATTCCATTTTTTCATGAACTATGATGGGGTTTCATCCAACACAACACCTGTCCAGATCTGTGTCATGGATTAAAGGGAATTTTGGATCCCCATGGGATTTCAACTATTTTATAGGTATCAAAAATATACTTTAGGAATTATTTCACCCATTTTAATAACCATAAACAACAAACAATAAAAAACACATATCCTATTATCATAACCAAATTACATACAATAATTTCTCAAATTAAAATTTTATAACTTTAATCACATCCAGGAGCATAAAAACAGAATGGGAGAAAAATCCACTAAAAACCCTCTATGAAACAATAGGGTTATCACCCTCAAGCCTCCCCAATAACATGTAAAAGAAGCAGAACTCTACCAATGAGATCCCACTTTTCCATCATTACACATCTTTCCATTACCTATCTCATACAGAAAAAATTCTACATACTCCCAAATATGTATGTAGGATGTGTGGAAAATCCAAGTAGGATTCTACCCAAAATAAAGATTACATTTTATAAAATTAGAATAAAAAGAATTCACATTTCAAAAAAAAATATATGAAACATTTATTAGAATATATATTTATGGAATCTTTCTGAAGGAAACACTGTTCAATTAAACCCTTTTCAAAAATTGGCTTTCTTGAAAAAAAATGTACACAAGTTCTACCATATAAAAATGTATAACACCATAGAACATAACCATCGTGTTATAAGAGATAACCATGGGAAAATTCATATATGTAACTAGAACTAGTGGGACCATGATAACCTCATTCTTTGGTGATCAAAATCCTCTAACTCAACTACTAAAAATGTTTCCATGCACGATCCAATAGAGGGGAACGTCTCCCAAAATTACATTGGTGTCCAAATAATAAGGCAATACCAATAGTGTTCCCATGCATGATCCATTATAGGGGATCTCATCCCAAATTTCTAGTGGTCCCCAATCATATAACGGGTTTCGTTATTATTTCAATCATCAATCGTACTAGATGAATCCAAGCTTCATCCACTTATAAATCAAATGGCGTACTAGTTATAGTTCTCCCACATTGATACCCAAGATTCCCTTTATTCCAAAATTACATTTCACATTAGAAATAAATAATAAATTTCAAATATACATTCCAATAAACATATAAAGACTAGGAAATCACCTCTTTTGATTTTTTTACATTGATCAAACTATCAACATCCACATGGAAATTACAATTTCCCATATAAAAAATCAATTCCTATTTTACATGAATTCCAAAATCATTTGAAAATATATTTCACACTAGTTTCACAATTTATGAAATCCATTTGGAAACACAACAAGAAGAGAACATATGAAATACTACCATTTCTATGGGTATGACCCCTTTCAAATTTAAACACAAATAAAAACCATTTAATAACTTTCTTCATCTCACTTCCGCAATTCAAATACACATTTAATGTTAAAAACCAAGAATACAACATGAAAATAACATTTATCTTGGAAAATCCAATTAGTCACATTTTAACATTTAGATATATTTGAAAACAAATTTTAAACCTTTCACACAATGAATAACACATATTCATAAAATTCCACAATGAAGCATACATGGAACATGAACACTTACCTTTAGAAAACTCATTTTATTCAGACATTCTTCTAACTTATTTTTGAAAACATGATTTTAATCAAAAAAAATATCTATATTAGACATTTGAGAAATCAATAAAGCATTAAAAACTAATCTAATAATGTAAAATAATTGAACTACATACATCAAACTTAGAAAATTTCGAAAATTTCTTTGAAACCACAAATGCACCACCATAAGACCCTAGAAGGCTTGATAAAAAACAACCATCATAATTTCATCTGAACTCTAGAGATCGACCCATAATTAGGAAAAATTACCTACAAGAAAATAATAAATCAATAATTAGGGAAGATAAACCCTAGAAAGAGGGAGAAATTGAAGTAAAAGAGACTTAATTTTTTATTTCTCGAAGAATACATAGCACAACCACATAAAAATAGGAGGTTGAAGGGAGAAATTAAGTTGGAAGAGGCACCTAGGATGATTTTTTAAATGGGGAGTATAATAAAGGATATATGGTTGAAATATAAGAGCGAATGAAGGTAAATTCACACTTTTTAATAGCTTGGACATGTTGCATGGTTTGACCGTATAGTTTTCCAAACTGCCTGGAAACCCTGTATCCCCCACTATCTAAGAGAAACAATATTCAATGTTAGGTCACATGGTTTGAAAACCCTTGTGACAAATGTATAGTTTCCACTGTCCAAAATTACTATTTTTCACATGGTTTCCTAGGAAAGGGTGTGATAGGGACTATATATGCACCACATTGAATTCAAATGGAGTATTATAACAAATAAGTCTCAGTGAAAAGTAAATTGAAACTTCATCCCTTACCTTGTGTTTCCTTTTAATGGAATTTAATTTAAACTCTTATATAGTGGTTTTAAGCATGTTATTAACTAATTCCAGAACCATAATAATATTTATAATATCATATATTACATTATTCTATTATCTTATCACCTGTTTGTTAATAAAGATTCATTATTTTCAACTTTTCTGGTTTTAATTGTCATGATTTTTCGAGTATGTTTTGACATTTTATTTTTTTCCTATTAAATAGATATCGATATATTCATATAAATATTAAAAATTATGATTTAAATAATATATAAATTCAGTATATATGTATTTATATTAATCCCTAATGTTTTTAGATAATAAATAAAAATCACTCTTCCTGAAGAATGTAGTTCGTACGTACGCATGAACGCTGCATTCATTTTTTCTTTTTATTTAAAGGAATGAAAAGTAAATAGTATATATTTATATTTAAATCTATAATAATAATTTCATCATATATTTCATATATTTTAGTGAAAATAAACCTTAAAATAATTTATTTATAGCATGAATGAGTAACTTCAGTTTGAGGCGATGACAGTCCACACGTCCACAAATGTTGTTATTGTATTACAAAAAAATGTATAGAATGAAGGTATAAGATATATAAGAATTATAAAAAAAATAAAGGTATTATAAATATCATATATATAATATATAAAAAACCTTCCCATCCTTATTTACAACCTTTAAATGAGGTAAATCGAAGAACGAATAACATCGGTCCATGAGGGGGTGGTCCTCCATCCACAAGAATTATGCCTTTGTTTCCCATTTTGATTGATGTGTGTGAAAATTTAAGGTAAAATATTAGAATAAATAAATTTACTTATATTAAATATACTTCTTTTATTATATAATCTGGATATAAAACTGATTGAATGGGTGGAAAGTAAATGAAATATAAGTGTTCATTGAATAACATTTCCTCTTATTCGGGTAACTCCTTCTGGTTTATACCAAAAGACTTCCTTGGGTTTCCTTCATCTATAAGTTAGGAATCCAGAATTAGTTCAGGGATGTTGGTAGATTTTTTTGGTAGATTTTTTTATGATTCAAAATTCATTTAATTTTTGAATAAGTGTTAGGGTTGAGTTCCTTTTTATAGTGGAGGAGGAGAGGCATTAATGTAAATAATTTAAAGGGGGAATTCCACCAATGTTTTTCTCATGAAAAGTTGATTCAATAATGATTTTTCTCTCAAAGAAAGAGTATGATCTAATTATTTCCATGAAATAAGGGTTTTATATGTTACTAGATCATTTTCCTCTTAAGATTAATGTTTATTCCCTTGTTGAGAAATTTTTTCATTAAATCACTATAATTATTTTAATTTCTTTATCTAGTATTTTTGGTCAGAAACTAAGTTGACACTATTATAAATTATACATTATTCTTATTCCAAATGTGTAAAACATTTTTTCATATCACAATCAAATAATTGAATAAATGTATTTAAAATTAACCCCTTATATGGGACGATATAAGTGGTTTTTAAAGTAAGTGATGTTTGGAAATTTAAAATGGTTTTATATCTAATTTCCTTTTGAATTTTTTTAGAATTTCCAAAATTGGATTAATTGATATATTACTTAACTAATTTTACGTTAAAATAAATTTTAAATGTAATTTTACTATATTAATTGATCAGAAGAAAACATTTTTTTCAAATAAAATTCAATACTTTTTACGTTTATTTAAAAAATGAAACATCACCGAAAAATAAAGAAATTCACCAAAAAAATTATGGTTATCTATATTAAATATTTTTTTATTTTGAAATATAAAATTCATAAAATTCCTATAATTTAGTTTTAAAATAGGTACTCTATTAAAAGGTGAAAAAATTCATTTTTTGAAAAATAAAATATTTAAGAATAAAAGTAGATTTATTCTTATATTATGAATGTCAAATATAGTTGATGGATGTAAAAATATTTTTCTAAAAATATAACATAAATAATTAATTAATAACATTCCGTAATAATTGTTAATTTTATTTATTATGATAATATACCTTTGCGAGTATAAAAAGATCTATTTTATATTAAATTTGGTTTTTATTCATTTCTAATTAATTAATAACATATGAATTCATAATATATTCTTATTAAACATAAATTTTCATAAAATAGTTAATATTATTCATAAATTATAATTTAATATCTAGGTTATACCTTATTATATTAAATAGTAATGGTTTAATAATATATTGTTATTTGGTAAAACTCTGTCTTGCGTGTAACAAAATCCATTGAATAAAGTCTTTGTTGTCTGCGATGGATGATAAATGAGTATTGCATGCACTGAAAGTTATAGAATATTTAAAATGTAAATAAAATATTATATATAACCTAATATATCATGTGGTTATATTTATTTTTAGGTTTGGGGTTGCATGTTATACACACTATCGAATAAAAAGCTACTCTTAGAATCTTGGGGGTTTAAAATTCTCCCCGTAAAAAATAAATTGCATCCTTAAATTTTACAAAATGTTATTGGTAATAAAAATTTTAATATTTTAAAATTAATTATTAAAAAACAGACATCTTAAAATAGTTTGTAAAATATATTATTAATAAGAATGATTGATAAGTACTAAGGTCATGTGGAATAAAATATAACTAGGTTTCTATGTAGGAAAACATTAGTTTAATATAAAAAAATAGAATGTGAAGAAAAGGGTAATTAATATTAGAGGGTGATTGAGGTAATTGAACCAAAACAATTCACCAAAAGTGAATGTATTGGGATATATTTTTTTATTTTAAGATATTTTTCCTAATGTTGATGGATTATTTTCTTGACCAACAATATAAGTAAAAATAATTTCCTGATACGTTTCAATTTCATATGAACAATTAAATCTCTTGGTTGTGATTTGATAAAATTCTAATTCATCCCAAACTATATGAAATAGATATATTAAAATGATTTTTTATTCTAGAAGCACTAAAATTCATTTTATGTAGATCATATGATACATGAATAGTTGAAAATTATTATTTTATTTCTCTAAATATTTAACAAAATTAGTATGATTAATAAATTAAAATTTATAACTAATAATAAATACCTACTGGTTCAACATTAATATTCATTCCTTAAAAATGATATATTAATAAGAACATTATATAGGTCAATGGTAGACACAATACCCTTATCGTACTTCAATCATTGGTTCAAGCCCCACCACATCACTAGATACGATGGGTTATCACACGATATACATGTTGTCCCTTTTTCTAAAACCATAATAATATAACTCATGTAATGATTAAAAATGTTTGGTGGACATTGTTGAACTGATATTAATTATTAAATAAACTTTTTTACTAGGGTTTTCAATAAAACATTTTTTTCATGGTCTAGTATAACTATTTTTATACCTATCATAATGATTATCAATAAATATAACCACATGTCTATAAAATATAAAGTAATTATTCCAAAAAAATCTCACGAAAATATGTACAAATATAATGGATTTTGTTGCTATAAATCCATTAAAAAATATCCTTAATATTGGTATAATTTCATCACATAAAGCCATAAATGGTGTATAAGGACTAGAAATTACGATCAACCTTAATCTTAAAAATCATATGATAGTATCCATAACTCTTATATTAATGAAGAAATATGTTCTTTGATGCTATTCCTAAAAGTTTTTTTAGGTTTATGGTCCCTAATATATTTTTTCCAAAATATTATTTCCAATGTTTATACTAAAATTTATTTTATACCAACTATAGAACTCCAACCCCAAAAATCCTAATGTCGCTATCTATTAACCATATATTGGCATGATTACAGGGAATCAAATCTTGATGGACTAAAGAGTTTAGTAGTCTCAGTAAACCATATACATACATGAGTCTTGTATTACAAATGGACACAATAATTACTACATAATTTTTTTCTTTTTTGGGGATTACATAATTACCACATAGAATATCATTGAATATTCATCCAAATTCACTTCTTGGATTCCCCAGGAAGGAAAAAAATAACGGGAGTCTAAAATCATAGTAAGGGTTATGTAAAAGGTAAGTAACAACGAATCAATGAGAATAATAACCGTGGAAAGTTAAATAACTGAACAAACCATCCATTTAATCAATAACTAGAGGGGGATTTTATTGAAAATTTAGAAAGGTAAATAATAGAAAACAAATTCTACTATAATAACTGGAGAAGCAATAAGAAACATGGTATGAAAAATAACTAAAACACATGTTAAATAATTAATGAAATGAGAAAAAAATTCATCCATAAATGATGTCAAAGAAAAGAATATCACGTATAATAAAAACTGAAATGAAAGGAATTCTTAATTATCATACTTCATATTATTGAGGCACATGATACCTTTAATTTAAAAACCTATTAGGATGATTATTTATATCTGTGGGTAGAAACCTATATATTCTTCTTGGAAGCAATATCCAAGGGTCAGTCTCCAACAGATTTAGTCTTTTGAGACTCTCTATGCAACAAGGGGCTTTAATTTACTAGTCCAAATCCCGTATAGTTCATTTCAAGAGAATTACTCATAAATGGAAATAAAAAATTTGAATCATAAATAATTTGCCTAATCAAAATTCTGTATTGAATAAAATATGCCGAACTATTAATAACTCCTCATTTAATAAAATGATTGTTAAAAGAGAACGATATATGTTAAAAGGGCATATAGATTAAGAAATTAAAATATAAATTGAATTATAATATCAGTATTTTTTATAAATATAATGTACAATAAAAATTATGATAAGGAAGTTATTGTTTCATTATAATGTTAACAATCATAAGAAAAGTTATTTTTCTAAGATAACTTTTACCACTTGAAATTTGTAAGTTAAAGAACCTTGGATGAGATAGTTGAAATTGAAACATAAAATAAAAATAAGTGTGAGTGAATAATGATATTAAATGTAAAATGTGATGTATATACACCATATTAAAGTGAATTGGTGTATAATAACAAACAAGTCTCAATAGAATATCAATTGTGATGAAATCCCTTAACATGTGTTTCCTTTTAAAAGAACATACTTTAACTTCTTATATAATGTTATTAATAATGTTATTAACTTATAATGTAATAATAACTATATTTATAAAATCATATCTGATCTTCATATAATATCTTATTACATGTTTGTTAATAATCCATCCTTATTTTCATCTTTTTTGGTGGTAATTTTCATGTTTTTCCAGTATGTTTTGACATGTTATTTTTGTTTCCATTACATAGAACCAGATGTTTTCGTATCTAGAATTTAAAACATTCTATAAATATTACCTAAATTTGTTAAATATTTAATTATGTTAATACATAATGTTTAGATATATTAAATTAAATGCACTTTTCTAGGAGACGATAGGTTGTACGTACACATGAACACTATTTCCATTTATCTTTCATATTTTAACGAATTAAAATTAAATACTATATTTGTATGTTATAGATAAATTATAATAATTTTATCATATATATTACATAGATTTATTAAAATAATCTTTTATACATTTCATTTATGACATCAATGAATCACATCGCTTTGAGAAGGTGGTAGTCCACACATCCACAAACAATGTTATAATACCCACAAAATGGAAATAATTAAGGTATGGGGAATATAAAATATATATTGGAATAGTTAAATTATAAACACTATATATATCATATAAAAATGAAAAATCCATTATTATTTACAAACATGAAAGGTGGTAAATGGACGAAAGAATGACATCAGTTTGTGAGGCGATAATCCACCGTACTCAAGAACAATGATTGTGTATCCCATTTTGATGGTTGTGTGTGAATTTATAGTTAAAATAATTATCATAAAAAATCATATAATATTAAATAAACTTATTCTAATATATAATAATAATTTAAAAATAATTCAAGGGGTGGAAAAGTAAATGAAACAAAAGTGATCGTTGAAGGATGTCGCCTCTTATTCAGGTAACTCCTTTTGGTTTATACCAAAAGACTTCCTTGCATTGCTTTATGACCAATGTCAGGATTCTAGGATTAGGGTATAGAGTATGCGGTATTATTGGGAATATGTTTAATTATCCAAATATATTGAGAGGTGTAAATAAGTGGTTTTGGTGAGTGCTTTTTTATATTTGAGGAGTAGTGAAATTTTGGTAAATTATTAAAAGAGGGGATCCCACCAATGTTTTTACCATGTAATGTTGATCCAATTATTAAAACCATTCAATAAAATAGAGTATATGGTTGAAATATGACCACGCAATAGGTTGTGGATATTCTTATAGGTCATTTTGTCACTTAAGTTCGAGGATTAGTTATTCGTTAAACTATTTTTTCTTAATCTCTCTGACTAATTATAATTTTCTAGACTAATATTTTTGTCAAAAACTAATTTTACCATATTATGAAATGTAAATTATTATTATTCCAAATATGTATTAAATTTTTCCAAATTATAATCAGATACGGGTAATAAATTATTTTAATATTAATCCCACATATAGGGCGATGAAGAGGGTTTTTAATGTAAAAGTGTTCGAATGTGAGAAAACATTTTTTTCTATCCAAAAACAATTTTAAATTGATTAAAATACATTAAATTGAGTAAATTTATGTATATGTGATATAATGTGACTTTAAAACCAATTTAAAATATAATTTTACGATATGAATAAATTAGAAGAAAAATAGTTTTTAATTTAAATTTTGTATTTTCGTTATTCATAAAAAAATAAAACATCTTAGAAAAATAAAAAATAATATCCCTAATATAATTATGAAATTAAAATCCCAAAAAATAATGTTTATTTTTAAATATTATGTTTATAAGATTTCAAATATTTAGTTTTAAAATAGGTTCTCTATGAAAATTTGAAAAAATTGCCTTTTTAGAATAAAAGAATTTTTAAGCATAAAAATCAATTTAATATTATCTTATATGTATCAAATATATTGGATGAATGTCAAAAATATTTATATTAATATGTAATTTATATAATTTATTAATATAATTGACTAATTATAATTAATATTTTCATTATGATAAAATACATTTGTGATCATAGAAACATTTTATTTATATTAAATTGGTTTTTATATTAATTTATAATAAATTGGTAATCTATGAATTCATTATATTTTTTTAAACATATATTTTAATAATATAGTTAAAACTATTCATAAATTCAAATTTCACGGCAATGTGAATTTTTTTATGTTAAACATAATGTTTTAATAATATATTATTTTTCGGTAAAACTTGAACTTGTGTGTAACAGTAGTCATCGAAGTAATTTGTTATTGCAAGAAATGAGGACTAACTCGGTATTGTGTTTGTTGAATGATATTGAATATATTAAATTTATATAAGATATTAATTATAACATACATTCTATAGTGGTTATATTCCATTCTACATTTGGTTTTTCGTATCATACATGATATTAAATATAAATTTACCCTTCTAAAATTTTTGGGGTGTTACATTCTCATCACCATCAATAAATCACATCCCCACAATTTTAACAATAAAATGGGAGAAAAAGGTTTTCTATTTGGAAATTATTTTGTTGAAAAACCAATATCATAAATGTTTCTTTAAAATATCATCTTAATAAGAGTGAATGAAAAGTAAAAAGGTCACTTGGAATAATATATAACTAGGTTTCTATATAGAGAAACATTAGTGGAATATGAAAATATGTACTTTGAGTAAAAGCATAAACATTTATAGATGGTGATTGATGTCATTTTTAAAAACAATTTAATTATCAATGGGATGTTGAGGCCTAAAATGCATAAATCTTTTATGATTTAAAAGACAATAAGATTATCAAAAATGAAGGTATCAGGATAACTTTTTTCTTTCATGATACTTTTCTTCCAGTTTAGGATTTATTTTTTTGAACAAGAATGTATAGAAACATACTTAAATGAAACATTTCAATTTAATATGAAAAATTCCAACCTTTTTTGTGGATTGATTGAACTATAATTCATCCCTTACTCCCTGAAATGGTTATTCTGGAATGAACTTTTTATTGATTCCCAATTCTCTAAAATTCACTTTTAATATGTTATAAGATACAAGAATGGGTGAAAATTCTTCTTTTATTTATATAAATATCTTCCAAAAACAATATGACTAATATATTAATCTCTATACCTCAAAATTAATACCTACTATTTAATCAATAATATTCATTCATTAAAAAAATTTACAAATTTACCAAGAAATTATATTGGTTATTGCTATAAACTAAACCCATCTCTTTCTTTAGTCATGGGTTCATGCAACACCACCTTGTTGTTTGATCGTAATATATGAGCTCTATATATTTTTAATTCTATTATTACTAGAGGGGGGTCAATCTCAGTTTAAAAAATATTAGTTTAAAATAATTACACAAATGAATCCAAGAAAAACTATTTAAGTAAAATTTTGGACTTGGTCCTCAGTCCGATGAACCAAGTTACTGAATCATAATTAGATACAATACAATTAAATAATATTAATAGAATCAGTATCAAAATATATTTTATTAATCATAATATGATTTATAATTATAGTTAATATGATAATAAAAATACAATATAGTATGTTGAATAAGATGATCCACTTAACAACTAAATACGCACAATGAAAAAAAACATTTCACTAATAAGCTATACCTATAAAAAGTATGTCCAACTTTAAAAGAATAATATCATTCAATATTATGAGTAAGGTAATAAATAACCATAACTAAATGTTTCCATTGTTTTATACTTACTAGAATGTTAGCCTTTCCTTAGTAAGGAGTTCCCTCGATATGATGATCATAATCTCTTTCTCTCAATCCCTATAATCCATTGATACACTTATATAGTATTCACTATATACCTAACCCTGATATCTATCAATATGATGGATCAGATTTTCTATATTTTTATCCGCAGAAGCCCCCAATCAATATAATGATCCCACATAATTTAAAATAAAAAAAAAATTTACAGAGGAAAACTAACAAGGTTTCTGTAATGTCCTAAAAATTATGAATATTTTTTTAATTATATGGAATAATTTTAAAATAGTGAAATTTGACAACGGCGTGATTCCGAGGCCTGGAGTTCCAGGAATGGTCCATAGAAGTTTTGTTAAACTTTAAATAGTGCGCATAAGTAGTTTTCCTAAAAACGTGGAATAACTCTTAAACGGTAACTCAGATTAGAAATCCAAGGTCATAATTGCATTCAGGATGGTAGGTTTATCCTAGGTGCGACTTAAGTTTAGTGGGCACGAGCCACCTATGAGAAAACCCTAAAATGGCATAACCTTAAATAAAATAATTAAATAAATTATTTTATTTTTCAAATGCGTATAAATCAAAATAGTAGATCAGATTGAAAATCTGAGACCACCGCTACAATCATGAGGTAATTCTTTATTTAAGCAAATACTAACTTTAGATGGTGCGGGACACGAGTGAAAATAAGTTTTTGGTCGTAAATAAAATAATTAAGTGACAATTATTTTATTGTAAAATAAATAACGTTTAAATGGTAACTCGAATTGGAAATATGAGAGTACCATTGGGTTCGTTGGGGGAATGTTTCACTTTGGCAGAGCCTAACCTCAACCGGTGTGGGTCTAGGGTGACTGTTAGTAATTTTCCATACTTTTTCTGGGTACGTTTAGTAAATGCATCAGCAGCATTTTGTAACTATAATGACACATACTTTACATATATTGTTAATACTTCAAAATTGAAGTACCCTTATTTCAACATATAACAAAACCATGAAAGGACCGTATAGGTATAGTTTCTTTAGAAGCTGGGAAACATAAACTACTGGTTCATAAAGAATATACATTGTCTCCCATTTATTTCATAATATCTAGAGTCACTTTTGGCATATCCTACTTAATAACCTTATTTCTGACCTGGGGAAAGAAAACATACAAAAGGGTGAGCTCAAATGCCCAGTAAGGGTAAACAAAATAAAAATCAATCACATCATATTCATAAGAACATAACATTTTGGAAATCTTAACCTGCAAAAGAGATCATAATTTCATAACATGGGATAAATCATAGTAGTGAAATGAAATCCCAATAATCATAACTTAAAACATGAAACTTTGTGGCATACACATATAATCATAGAGAATCATTTCTTAGTAGTCAAGACTCATTTCCAAGACTATCTTAGCGGACAAAGTCCATTTCTGAACCGAGTTCACTCCTCATTTCAGTCATGTTTCAGTAAACCGGATTAACCTGCCATTCCAGCCATGTCTGTCTCATGAGATATAAATCATTACCCAATGCATTGGAGGGAGATATATTTCCCACCCATCTCATAGTGATACCATTCTTATGTGTGCCACAAAATCATAAATCATACATCATTGCATAACCCATGTAATAAAAATGGTATTCTTAAACATCTTGACATCATAAAACAATTCATATGAGATAAAGGATTTCATAAAAATAATTCCATCACAAAATAATCAAATCAATTTAATAATAGGGATAGAAACAGAACCCTATATTATCTTATATGGAAAATAATTTTGATAAAACACCTGAACTCCATTCTTGAGGAAAATATCCTTTCTACTTCAAAAACATTTTCCTTTCTTAACATGTCATACAATTTTAAACTAAAATAAGTTGATTAACAATAAACTTGAAAAATTTTAAGTAAGCTTCTTGGAAATAATTTTTTAAAAATCCATTCATGTCGTATAAGTTAAAAAAAATCCTTCTCGTACTTATGTCGGAAAAGTCAAAAAGTACCTTGTACGAAAACGACAAAAGATTCCTTTCATATCTTTTACTAAAAACTCACCAAAGGGAAAAATTGGATTTAAAAAATTGTAGGAGGATATAAATAATATTACATATTGAGGAAACATGGATGTGTAAGATAAAATACATCCCACTAAATACCAAAGTATAACCAATCTCGGATAAAAATGATATTGTGATATTTTCCCTTACCTTAGGTCTGATTTGCTTCGTAAGTGTCCGAACCTCCTGTATAATGATTTAAATAATGTCATTGACTTATTCCAGAATCATTCTTATTTTTATGATATCATATATGGTCATATTATTAGTTTCTTATTAGTAATATTTCATTGTTAGTTGTTATTCGGGTGTTTATTGCCTTTTGTTTTTATGCGTGTTTTGTCAAATAAATTATTATTATTCGCTTTTTGTTATAGATACCTCATTTTCATAATGGTATTAGTGTAATAAATATCATATTTATTCACTCAATTCATTTATTTAATCATTATGCAATGAAAATCATGTAGAACGAGTCGCATCACATCGTGGAGACGGTATTCCGTATGTACGTACGAGCGATGATATCGTTCCCATGATCATGGAATTGTATTGGAGTGTATGTATAATATTTCAGAATCCATATCACTTTACAATAATCATATATAGTAATTATTTACACCATTATACCTATCCAAGTAAGGTGGTGGTGGGAAATAGATTGCACCACGGCGTGGAGACGGTATTCCGTACGTACGCACACGCGGTGATTTCATTTTCCGTTGGATGGATAGATGGTGAAATAGGGTTGTTTCATAATTATAATAACATATCAGTATATTATTGATACTGATGTTATTAATTCATAATGAAAGAACTAAATAAGTATAAGTGGAAGAAGAAATAAAGTTGAAAGAATCGGTAACGGACATTACCTCTTTTTTTGAAGTGCCTCTTTGAGACATCCTCTTAGGGCACTAAAATTGGACTTTGAAGAAGACCACGACCTCTAGGATGTTTATAGGGAAGTGGAGAAGAGTGTTTTTTAGGGTTTGTGCGAGATTGAAGGCTCAAAGTGGTGTGAGGAAGAGAGGGAGCATGTTCCCTTTTATAAGTGAGGAGAGGGGAACCTTACGAAGAACTAAAAATATTATTTTATTATAAAGTCATATTCGGTTTTTAATATCTCCAAATTGATTTATTTCGAAGATAAGGTGGGGATAAGTCTAAATACTCTCATCCAATAGAATTTAGACAAGTTTAGGTTTCTATTTTAACCTTATCATTTAGATTTTACTTTAAGTTAGATAATTTAACTTTTACTATGTCTTCTTGTTTTCTTACACTATAAGGTTAATAAACATACTATAACAATCCAAACTAACCCCAAGTATTTTATTATTAATATATATAACCTTAACTAAGTCATTTGGCCGAACCATAGATTTTTTAGGAATAAAATAACATTTAATAATATATTATTTGTTTTAAAAAATATTTTATGTCAATTTTGACACTATTTGGTAATTGATTTTTGTGAAAATCATAAAAGAAAGATTAGTTAGATAAAAGTTAATTAAATACGTATTAATATGTAATATTAACCTATAAAATTATTTGAATTCCTAAAAGGTCTCAAATTACATTTATTTGGGTATTTATAACATCAATTATGTCAATATTTTATTAATATGATAATTACTACATCATCATTGTGTCATACATAAATTAAATTATTTAATGTCTAAAAATTACAAATAAAATACCATTATGTAGGAAATTTATTTATCTTTCTAATAAATACTTATAGTCGAATTTATCTTATGTGTAACCCTATATTATAAATGATTTACTTATTAAACATTGATTTTAACTATTTTAACTCTTCTTTAAATAAATTAATATTAAATGTCCTAATCTAATACATGTGGGCCTAAATGGTCATATTTTATTCTTAATAATGTTTTTGGTCGAATTAAACTTATCCAATAGAATTAGGACATGTGTTAGGGTAATAATAATATCATGTTTACCCTTAATTACCCTATTTATTTTTAACCGTGGTAAAAAAGAGTAAAAAGCTAATATTCACCAAAAATTATTTTCATCTCATTGAACCACATTTTAGTCCTTGATATTAACCATGTCTCTTGGATTTTAAAAATTCCACTCACAAAAGTGATAAAATTAAGTTTTATGTGAATTTTGAAATTCTCCTAGGAGGTGGGTAAAAGACGGTGAAAAGTTTAATAAAATATTTACATATCTAAATTTATTATAATATGAATCCAAATAATTTCATTGAACTTATATAGGTATTATGAAACAATTTTTACCTAAAATAAATTTAAATAAAATAAATAATTATTTAAATAAAAATTCGGTTTTTAAATAGTAACCTAGTGTTTTCACTATTCATCAAAAATTGAAAGTTTTCAGAAAAATACCAAAATTCCACCCTAGGATAATTTTGATATTACGAATCCAAAAATGAATTCCAATTTGAAAAATAAAATTTACAAAATTTCAAAAAGTTGGTATTACTATTCATAACGGCTAGTTTTAATAATATTTTAATAGCATATCGTTGTTTAGTGAAACTCGGTATTGCGTACGACACAAGCTATTGAGGAAGGTCACGATTGTGTGTAAAGCAATCCAAGCTAGTGTTGTGTGTAGTGAAAGATTTCTTTGATGATTTATATAAAAACAAAGTAATTCTCATAAAAGTCTCGGGTGTTACATTCTACCCCCCTTAAAATGAATTTCTCCCTCGAAATTCGTCACTTTGTAACAAACAGACGATGATACATCTCCCTCATCATATCCTTAAGATCCCATGTAGATTCTTATAATTGGTTGTTCCTCCATAAAACATTCACCAAGTGAGTGGTCTTGTTCGGTAGGACTTTTTCACTACGATCGAGAATCTCTATTAGCTGTTCTTCATAAGAAAGATCTTGCTCCAGCGGTACAACTTCTGAGCTGAGTACATGTGAAGGATCAGGTATGTACTTTCTCAGGAGAGGTACATGGAACACATCGTGAACTTGAGAGAGATTTGGTGGAAGCACCAATCGGTAAGATACTTTCCCAACATGACCCAGTATTTCGAAAGGACCAATATACCTAGGGATCAACTTTCCCTTCTTTCCAAATCTCATTACTCTCTTCCAAGGAGATATTCGTAAGAACACTTTATCACCCACTTCAAACTCTAGGTCTTTTCTTCGGTTGTCGGAATAAATTTTTTTTTGACTCTGAGCTGCTCTTATGTGTTGTTGAATAGATCGGACCTTTTCTGCCATCTCATCAACAAGATCAGGTCCTAATAGATTTCTTTCCCCAACTTCATCCCAGCCAGTTGGAGTCCTGCATTTCTTTCTATAGGGAGCTTCATAAAGAGCAATCTGAATACTGGAGTGAAAGATATTATTATAAGAAAATTCTACCAAAGGTAGGTGTTGATCCCAACAACCTTTGAAATCCATAGAGCAAGCTCTCAACATATCTTCTAGAGTTTTAATTTTCCTCTTAGACTGACCGTCTGTCTGAGGATGATAAGCAGTGCTGAAACTCAACTCTGTATCTAGAGTATGTTGAAGACTTCGCCAGAACATCAAGGTAAATCTCAGATCCCGATCAGATATAATGGAAAATGGTACTCCATGAAATCTTACCACTTCCTTTACATATATCCTGGAAAGCTGATCTAGAGAGAAATCCTCTATAATAGCAATGAAGTGTACAGACTTTGTAAGATGATCAACATTGACCCATATAGCATTATTTTCTTTGGATGTTTAAGGAAGTCTGGTGACAAAGTCCATAGTTATGTTTTCCCATTTCTATTTGGGTATGGGTAATGGTTGTAACATCCCCTTAGACATCTGTCTCTTAGCTTTAACTTGCTGACAAACCAAGCATTGAGAGACATATTCAGCAACATCTCTTTTCATTCCATCCCACCAGAAGTACTCTTTCAGGTCCCTATAAATCTTCGTACTTTCAATATGAATAGAGAATTAAGAACTATGAGCCACATCCAACAGCTCCTTCTTTAATTTGGGGATGGTAGGAACACAAACTCGTTTCTTGAACTTTATTATCCCATCATAATCAAGGTTGAATTCAGGAACGTTTATCACCTTATTTTGTAACTCTACATATTCTTTCTGTGCCTCTTTAATCTTCACATGTATACATGGTTGAACATTCATTTGATAAAGATAAGATTTTCCCCCTTCCATTATAATTCCAAGATCCATCCTTTGTAAATCCATAAATATTGGATCTTTTGTGATCCCCATCATGGATAAACTGGCATGATCTTGTTGACTTAATGCGTCATCCACCTTGTTTTCTTTCCCAAGGTGGTAATGAATTGAGTAGTTGTAATCCTTAATCATCTCCAACCATCTTCTTTGGCGCATATTCATCTCCTTTTGTGTGAAAATATATTTTAAACTTTTATGATCAGTATAAATATCACACCTTTCTCCATAAAGATAATGCCTCCAAATCATTAATGTAAAGATTACCGCAGCTAATTCTAAAACATGAGTTGGGTAATTTTTCTCATGGATTTGCAACTGTCTGAGGCATAATCTATCACCATATCATTTTGCATAAGAACACACCCCAACCCCTTCTTGGATGCATCACTGTAGATCACACACCTTTCTCAACTAAAAGGAAGTGTGAGTACAGGTGCACTGGATAACCTTATTTTCAACTCCTTGAAATTCTCTTCACATTCCTCCGTCCAAACAAACTTAATTCCTTTACAAGTCAACTTGGTGAGTGGATTAGATAATCGTTAAAAATCTTTCAAAAAACGTCGATATTATCCATCCAAACCAAGAAAACTTCAGATCTTAGTTACTGTTTTTGGTCTCGACCATCTTTCGATAACCTCTGTTTTTTCTGGATCCACATATATCCCCTATTTTGAGATTATGTGACCCAAAAATGAAAGTTTTTGATGCCAAAATTCACACATGGTAAATTTGGCATAAAGATTCTCCTTTACCAGGGTCTTCAATATAATTGTCAAGCGATCTTCATGTTATTACTTGCTCTTTGAATAGACAAGAATATCCTCTATAAAGACTACCACAAACTGATCAAGATAGTCTCTAAAGATTCAATTCATCAGATCCATGAAGATAGCAGGGGAATTAGTAAGACCAAATGGCATCACTATAAATTCATAGTGTCCATACCTTGTACGGAAAGCCATATTTGGTATATCCTCTCTTTTGACCCTTAATTGATGACACCCTGAACAAAAAACATTCTTGGAAATATATTGAGCTCCGCGTAGTTGGTCAAATAAGTCATCAATGCACGGGAGAGGATATTTTTTGTTGATCGTGATCTTGTCATGTTATCGATAATCAATGCAGAGTCTCATTGATCCATCTTTCTTCTTAAAAAAAGAATAGGTTCTCCCCAAGGTGATGCACCAGGGCATATGAATCCCTTATCAAGATTCTCTTGGAGTTTCTTCTTTAATTCCTGCAACTGAAATGGGGCCATTCTATAAGGTGTCTTTGAAATTGGAAAATCCCACAGTACAAGTTCTATTGAAAACTTGACTTCACGATTTGGTGGAAGACCTGGAAATTCCCCCAGAAATACATCATCAAACTCCCGTACAATGCGCATATTCTAACTCGTGAGTTTCTCACCAACCATTTGAGATAAATAACCTTCATTTAGTGGAATAAAGACCCATAAGATGGAAGAAATTTCCACTGGAAGGTTATGTTCATCCTTGCATCGATAGAAGATCATAGATTGATCTGGAATATTAAATGTGACTTCCCTTATTTGGCAATTGATATGAGCTCAATATAAAGAAATCCAATCCATGCCAGGAATCACATCAAATTCCACTATAGGAAAGATCACAAGATTTTCAGGAAGCAATTTCCCACAAACTTCAATCGGATAATAATTGTAAACTTTTGATGCAACTGTTGTGCCATTAGGAGTTTTCACAGCCAACTCAACATCTTATTGTTGATGCAATATGGCGATACCCTTAGAAAATTCTTTATAAATAAAAGAGTGGGTGGATCCAGAATCAAATAAAACATTTTATACTTTAGAGTGGATGGTAATTGTACCTTTCACCACTTTGTTATCGTACTCCACATCGCTGGTAGAAATTGCATGTGAAATTCCTTTGTCTATAGCCTTAAGAGTTTGTTGACGTCGATCATCATCAACAACCCTGGGAATAGGTCATTGATTGGAATAATGCCCCATTTCCTTGCACTTCAAACATTGAAGTGTAGTAGGTTCATTATGTGTATCCCTTCCTTTGTTTGCATCATTAGACATCTTCTTCCCATTATATCGACATTCAATTTCCCGATGACCTTCTTTTCCACACTTATATCATTTTCTTGTCCCCTTAAGACAATTTCCACCATGTTTCTTTCCACACTTTGCGCATAAGGGAAAAATCATCTTCTTCTCAGTGTGGTCTTTAGATTTTCCTTTGAATTCAATTTTCCTCTTCTTATCAAACCCATGTGACTGATTGGTTACACCAATCTCCATCTCAACCTTGAGAGCACATCAAACAATTTCCTCATAGCTATTGAAGTCCCTTATGGCTAACGCCCTTCGTAGACTTGGTTTTAAGACACTAATGAATCAATCGATCTTACTCTGAGGTTCGATAATAATTCCGAAAGCGTAACTTGCAAGTCTTGTAAAATTTTCTTCGTAGGTACCAACGGGTTCATCATCCTTTTTCTTTAGTTCAAGAAACTCCTTCTCCATATTTGTTCGAAGAATACGAGGGAAATACTTATTCAAAAATAAGTTCTTGAACTCGTCCCATTCCATGGACTCAATTTCATCCCTTTGACTCGTATTCTTAATAAGATTCTACCATTGATCAACATTACCTTCCAAATGATAAACTACTAAGATGACTTTTTCATGTTCAGAACATTGAAGAACTGAAAATATCTTTTCAGTAGTACTGATCCATTGTTCAGCCACTAATGGATCAGTAGACCCAATGAATGAGGGTGGATGCTACCTCATGAAGGATTTAGCAGAATGTTGCTCCTTCATTTTCTCGTTTGGAAGTCCTGCATGATTTGTAGCTTGAGAAAGTTGTGTGAGCATGGCTACAAGATTTTTCATTCCAGTTCCCATAACGTTTGGTTTCTCAGGGGGACAATCATTGCATTTCTCATCACATTCTGCATTAACACGGTTCCTTTGGGTTCCAGACATTGACTAAAACCAAGAATAATAGTGTGAGAAACACTAATTATAATTGGAAAACCACATAATAAAGAATAAAATTTCACACTTAAGGTCTTCTCCTAGGTTGTTCATGGCCATTTCTAAAACACTAAGATTGTGTTCTATACTTAGACTCATCCTTAGGGTTCTTACTAAGGGTTTCACATCCTAGTTTCCAAATGTCAACTATACCTTTCCTCTGATACCAACTATAATGACCAATACTTTACATACATTCTTAATAATTCAAAATTGAAGTACACTTATTACAACATATAAGAAAAGCATGAAAGGACCATATATGTATAGTGTCTTTAGAAACTAGGAAACATAAACAACTGGTTCATAAAGCATCTACATTGTCTCCCATTTATTTCATCATATATAGAGTCCCTTTTGGCATATCCTACTTAATAAACTTCTTCCTGACCTGGGGAAATAAAACATACAAAAGGGTGAGCTCAAATGCCCAGTAAGGGTATACAAAAGAAAAATCAATCACATCATATTCATAAGAACATAACATTTTGGAAATCTTAACCTGCAAAAGAGATCATAATTTCATAACATGGGATAAATCATAGTAGTGAAATGTAATCCCAATAATCATAACATAAAACATGAAACTTTGTGGCATAAAAACATAATCATAGAGAATCATTTCTTAGTATTCAATACTCATTGCCAAGACAATCATAGCGGACAAAGTCCATTTCTGAACCAAGATCACCCCTCGTTTCAGTCCTGTTTCACTGAACCGGATTAACTTTCCGTTCCATCCATGTCTATCTCATGAGATATAAATCATTACAAAATGCATTAGAGGGAGATATAGGTCCCACCCATCTCATAATGATACCATTATTATGTGTGTCACAAAATCATAAATCATACATCATTGCAAAACCCATGTAATAAAAATGGGATTCTTAATCATCGTGACATCATAAAACAATTCATATAAGATAATGGAATTCATAAAAATAATTCCATTACAACATAATCAAATCAATTTAATAATATGGATAGAAACAGAACCCTATATTATCTTTGATGGAAAATAATTTTGATAAAACACTTGAACACCATTCTTGAAGAAAATATCCTTTCTAATTCAAAAACATTTTCCTTTCTTAACATGTCATAAAATTTTAAACTAAAAGAAGTTGATTAAAAATAAAATTGAAAACTTGTAAAGGAAGCTTTTTGGAAATAATGTTTTAAAAATCCATTCATGTCGTATAAGTTAAAAAAAAATATTCTACTCGTACTATTGTCGAAAAAGTAAAAAAGTACCTCGTACGAAAAACGACTAAAGATTCATTTCATTTCATTTACTAAAAACTCACAAAAGGGTAAAATTGGATTTAAACAATTGTATGAGGATATAAATAATATTAAATATTGAGGAAACATGGATGTGGATGATAAAATACACCCCAGTAAATACCAAAGTATAAACAATCTCGGATAAAAATGAGATTGTGATATTTTCCCTCACCTTAGGTCTGATTTTCTTCGTAAGTGTCCGAATCTACTGTATAATGATTTAAATAATGTCATTGACTTATTCCAGAATCATAATTATTTTTATGATATCATATATGGTCATATTCATAGCTTCTTATTAGTAATATTTCATTGTTACTTGTTATTTGGGTGTTTATTGATTTTTGTTCTTATGTGTGTTTTGTCGAATAAATTCTTATTCTTCTCTTTAGGTTATAGATACCTAATTTTTATAATTTCATTAGTGTAATACATATCATATTTATTCACTCAATTCATTTATTTAATCAGTATTCAATGAAAATCATGTAGAACGAATTTCATCACATCGTGGAGACGGTATTCCGTACGTACGGACGAGCGGTGATATCGTTCCCATGATCGTGGAATTGTATTGGAGTGTATATATACTATTTAAGAATCGATATCAATTTATAATAATCATATATAGTTATTATTTAAACCATTATACCCATCCAAGTATGGTGGTGGTGGAAAATAGATTACACCACGGCGTGGAGATGGTATTCCGTACGTACACACGCGCGGTGATTTCGTTTTCCATAGGATGGACAGATGTTGAAATAAGGTTGTTTCATACGTATAATAACATATCCGTATATGAGTTATACTGATGTTATTACTTCATAAATAAAAAACTAAAGAAGAATAAGTTGAAGAAGAAATAAAGTTGAAAGAATCAGTAACAGACATTACATCTTCTTTGAAGCGCCTCTTTGAGACCTCCGCTTAGGGCACTAAAATTGGTCTTTGAAGAAGACCAGGACCTCTAGGATGTCTCTAGGGAAGTGTAGAATCGAATTTGGCAGGTTTTGGCCGATCTTGAAGGATCAATGTGGTGTGAGGAAGAGAGGGAGGAGGTGCCTTTTTACAATGGAGGAGAGGGGCACCTTAGGAAAAACCAAAAATATTATTTTATTATAAAGTCATATTCGGTTTTTGATAGCTTAAAATTGATTTATTTCAAAGATAAGGTGGTTATGGGTCAAAATACTCTCATAAAATAGAATTTATACAAGTTTATGTTTCTATTTTATCCTTATCATTTAGATTTAACTTTAAGTTATATAATTTAGCTTTTACCGTGTCTTCTTGTTTTTTTACACTATAAGGTTAATAAACTTACTATAACAAGCCAAACGAACCCCAGGTTGTTTATTATTAATATATATAACCTTATATATTTCATTTGAACGAACCTTATATTTTGTAGGAATAAAATAACAATTAATAATATAATATTTGTTTTAAAAACTATTTTATGTCAATTTTGACACTATTTGGTAATTGATTTTTGTGAAAATCCTAACAGAAATATTAGTTCGAAAAAAGTTAATTAACTCAGTAATAATATGTTATATTAACCTATAAAATTATTGGAATTCATAAAAAGTCTAAAATTACATTTATTTGGGTATTTATAACATCAATTGTGTCAATATTTCATTAATAAGATAATTACTACATCATCATTGTGTCATACATAAATTAAATTATTTAATGTATAAAAATTAAAAATAAAATACTATTATGTAATAAATCTTTTAATCTTTCTAATTAATATTCATAGTCTAATTTATCTTATGTATGACCCTATATTAAAAATTATTTACTTATTAAATATTGATTTTAACTATTTTAACCCTTCTTTAAATAAATTAATCTTAAATGTCCTAATCTAATCCATGTGGGCCTAAATTGTCATATTTTATTACTATGGTTTTTTTGGTCGAATTACACTTATAAAATAGAATTAAGACATGTGTTAGGGTAATAATAATATCATTTTTACCCTTAATTATCCTATTTACTTTTAACCGTGGTAAAAAAAAGTAAAAAGATACTATTCGCAAAAAATTATTTTCATCTCATTGAACCACATTTTAGTCCTTGATATTAGCCGTGTGTCTCGGATTTTGGAAATTACACTAACAAAAGTGGTTAAATTATGTTTTATGTGAATTTGGAAATTCTTCTAGGAGGTGGGTAAAGGACGGTGAAAAGTTCAATAAAATTTTTATATATCTAAAATTATTATAAAATGACTCCAAAGAATTGCATTGAACTTATATAGGTATTATGTATCAATTTTTACCTAAAATAAATTTAAATAAAATAAATAATTATTTAAAAAAAAATCTGTTTTTAAATAGTAACCCAATGTTTTCACTATTCATCAAAACTTGAAAGTTTTCAGAAAAATACCAAAATTTTACCGTAGGCTAATTTCGATATTATGAATCCAAAAATGAAGTCCATTTTAAAAAATAAAATTAAAAAATTTCAAAAAGTGGGTTTTACTACTCATAACAGCTAGTTTTAATAATATTTTAATAGCATATCGTTGTTTAGTGAAACTCGGTATTGCGTATGACGCGAGCTATCAAGGATGGTCGCGATTGTGTGTAAAGAAAGCCAAGCTAGTGTTGTTTGTAGTGAAAGATTCCTTTGATGTTTTATATAAAAACAAAATATTTCTCATAAAAGTCTCGGGTGTTATAGTATCTTTTGAAACGGTACATGGAATTTAAATCCAAGGGCACCCTTAAACTCGCATGACTGATATTCGTTTAAGGAGACCTTCACCTCAACCGCAGTAGGACAAGGGTGGAAGTTGGATTTTTGGATTTTCATGGGAGAGTTAAAAAATTAATAAAATAAAAACATCCACTTTTTTTATATTTATTTGAAACCACCAATTTGAATTATGGTGGAGGAGACCACCCGAACATGAAATCCTCTCTTAATGTTAGATAACTCTTGAAATTACCCCAATTAATGAAGACAACATTAATTGATTAATTAATTAAGTAAGATTAAATGATAGGGGCTCCTCACCTCTCGTGGGGGTTTGGTGGAAAATTGTTGGCAAATCTATTTGGTGGAGAACTCTCAAAGGAAGAGCTTTCTCCAATGAAGAAGATCCTTCAACGAAGAACGACCTCCAAACGAGGAACGAGGATCCAATGTTCAAGAATCACCATTGCATCATCTCCCTCCTCACGCTACCTCCAATGGAAGATTGTGGTATGGGGTTTATGTTGAAGTTTGATAATATCTATTTGTTGATTCTCCATATTCTAGATTCTTAATGATGATAGCCAAACAAACACGGCTATCGATCATCACATATACCATGATCATTTTATTTCGTTGTTCGCACATTTTTCATGCATTCTTCAATGCCTAAAATTTATTGGCATTTTAAACACAGAGTTTGGATGAGCGCAATATATGTACACGAAGCCCTCGATGCAAGTATCGTAAATATGCCATTGTTTAATTTTTCGGGCTTGGAATGAAGTTTCAATAGATCACAGAAGAAGGCGGCCAAATATTTATTGGCACTGGAAACATAATATTCAATTGAGCACAACAGATGGACGTAGAGCCCTTGACCTGAGGATTGTGAATATGTGATCATTTTATTTTTCGGGTTTAGAGGAAAGATGTAGTGGGACGCAGAATGGGAAACGTGATGGTGCAGTTTCGAAGAGTCTTCAGGTCGTGGCACCCGAGCAGTGCAGTGGCCAGGCGGACAGCGGGGTGCGGTTTTTCTGGTGCAAATACAGGGTGGTGGAAGCATGACCTTGTTCATTGCAGCAGAAGAATTATCGATGGTTTGGAGTTGAGAGTTTACATTGTTGAGTGTGTGCAGTAGGTCTTGAAGCTAGAAAAAAATCGTGAAATAGGTTAATTGAAGAGAGAAAGTGTTGACAAAAGATAAGTTAAAATTTTGAATCAATTAAAAATGAAATCAATTGAATAAGGGGATGCACACCAAATTGGATAGGTGTGGGTTTGTGCGTGAAATGTGAGAATTGAAGTAAATGAATTGTAAATAATAATAATAATATAATAATGATATTATTATTGGTTGTAAAACCATATTTCATCTATAACATATCCATGTGACCTTCTTTTCACGAACCATCAGTGGCAGTGTGACCCTGACTTTGAGACAAAAAATATGAGTCCAATATTGGGTGTCTTTTTTGGGTTTTTTGATCAGGTACCCGAAACGCTCATAATAATAATATATTATTACTATTATTAAATCTTCAACACTCCATGAATCTTGCACGTGAAGTCTGATTTACTTACCATCTATGGCGACATGATCCTAGAATTAAAATGGTCTATTTAAGTATTATTTTGAATATTAAATTCTGGTTGGTGGCTCGGGTTAACGAAACACCCAATATTATTATTATTATTATTGTGGGATCTTGTATTCGACATATCTTCCTCATGCTGTGACAAAATGATGAACTGTCTGTGGAATCAGAAACCTTGGATCGGGACAGTCCCTTTGGTATACCCCATATGAGTTTTGGATAATGTTGGGATATTGTCAGGTTGGATAGGGCATGAATCTAGTCGGGCCCTCGGCACTAAAAGACTAATAAAATACAGACTGGTTGTCCGATTGTCATACCGTCTGTTGCATTGAGACCCTTAAGACATGGTAGTCATTTGGGTTACTTCTTCTTGATACTTAATGGTATTTGAAGTATCAACCAATGGATTTAATAGAGGACCCTCCCAAAGACGAGCAATCTTAGTTCGGGAACCCAGTAACTGGTTACGACGTGAATAATGAATAGCGATCTTGTGTTGGTCAGCACCTAGCGATCCTTTGTGGGTCAGTACAGAGAAATCATGTGTGGGTCAGCACTGAGTGATCCTATGTGGGTCAGAACTGAGCGATCATGTGTGGGTCAGCACTGAATGATCCTGTTTGGGTCCGCACCTAGAGATCCTACATGGTTCTGACGATGTACTGACAAGGTACTAGGATCCTGTGTGGGTCTGACGATGTACTATGATCCTCCATGGGTCTAAGGTTGATTATGGGTCCATCGTGGGTCTGCCTCTTAATAGATTTAGATGGTTAAGTATTTACATCTAATCACCTCTACTACTGTACCTAAGAAATACCTGGTGTGAGCTGAGTCTGTACCTTGTGGTTGTAACACCACGAGATTTTATGAGAAATAATATTGTTAATTTCATTGATTTCTTGTGTTTTACGCTACACCACGATTAGCTTGCGCTATACAGAACACCATATTATCTTGTAGTATACTCAAACATTATTCTAGGCTTGTGTTGCACGCAAGAGCGACCTTCCTTAATAGCGTGTGTTTTACGCAATACCGTGTTTTACTAAGAAAAGATATATTGTTATAATATTATTATGAACTATCCGTTGTGTATTTTATTAACCACATTTTGAATTTTATAACATTATAATTCATATTACACATTTTCTAGAACATGGTATGAGAACACAATCAATTTTTCGTATAAAGTAAGTATTTTTTGAAATGTATTTTGCCGTGTTTTTATGGCGCACCAATTTTAAATCAACTTTTTGACAATTTTATAAGTTAAATTTGAAAAGGTAAACTTCTTATTTTAAATTAGGATATAAAAATTTTTGTTGGATAATATTTTTTCATTATTCTGATAACCTTTATATTTTGATGAATATTAAAAATACACTAAATTTTAATTAAAAACTAATTTTTTTTCATCGGGATAATTTATATGTTAAAATTATAATATTAAATGGTTTTATAGTATAAATAGAATATTTTTTTACCATTTAATATAATTTATGTCATTATCATTAATTTTTAATTGAATTCATGGGTAAAAACATTTCAATCTTTTGTAATGTTTTATACAAAAACCTGTTTTTTTCGACTACGGGATTAATTTTAAATTAAATATAGAAACTTATGTCTATTGAATTTGGGAAAATAGATTCCATATTTTGAATAAGTAGGTCCAAATTATGTTAAAAGGATACTTTTTATTTTTTGTCATTATTAATAGTAACTACGGTAAATTTTATTTACCAAAGTTAAAGGTAAATCATGTAATTAAGGGAGAAGATGATATTATAAAATTACCATAACACTTGTCTTAATATAATTGGATGATTATATTTTGTCCTAAAATATACTTGGGTCGAAATTTTATATATTATAAAACAGTTTTATGTGATTAAGACATTTTATTTATTTTATTTAAATTAATGTGAAATATGTCTCTCTCAAACTTTAATAATTACAGTATTTTTACTATAAGGTTATTCTGAATATAAATTCGATTATAAATACTCATTTTAATTCTAAAAGGTTTTTCTTTATCATGGTAATTTATTTATAATTTTTAAGAAATATTTAGTTACCTTAATAGCTTATAATTTAATGATGCATAAATTATTTATTTAGTGAAAAATCAATAATATAGTTTTTATTCAAATAATAATACCCATAAAAGACCAAAAAACATTAAAAAAACTTATTGGAAGAGTATATATACACACTAATCATCCAAGTGTCGACGTAGGGACCATTTGGAGATTTATAAAATAGATTAAGATATTTATATTATTTTATTTTAAATGATGTCAAAGTTGTCACCTTCATAATTTAATAAAAATAACATTTTAAAAGGTGGTTGTTTTAGAAGATAAATTTGACTAAAAGTATTATTATTAAATCTATTATATTTATATTCATCATAGTATTTTATTTTTAATTTTTATGCAACAAATCAGTATATTAAATAATCATACAATATTTTTTGTAGTAATTAATTTATTAAGATAAATATAAAATAAATGGTTTTAAAAATATTGAAATATATATTATATGAAATACTTAATGTGATACACAAATTTTATAGATGAATATGACATTTTATAGATCTATTAAATATTTTGGTTTGAATATATCTTCCATTTTGATTTTATTTAAATTCAAATAAATGAATAGTGTAAAAATTGAAACTATTGATATTTTATAAAAATAACTTAGTATTAAATTGTTTAAAAATCACAAATATATTTAAAAATTATAAAATGAAATTTATATGGTCTATAATGTCATAAATTTTCCAATTATGGACAATTAAAAACACATAAGTAAGTATTTATAACAATTTAAAATTTAGAATAATATTACCACAAATAAAATTAAATTGATTAAATAAGGATAAATCAAAATGATAAGGTCTAAAATAAACATAAAACATGTATAATTTTTTTTGGATGTTATGAAAACCCTATATAACCTAATATACTAATTTTAGTCACTTTGAACGTTATTAGGTGGAGTATGATTTTATTATTAATTAATATTTTTGAGTTTTTCAAAAGTGCGTCTCTCCCCTCCTATATAAGGGCACCTATTTACCTCTTCTATTCACTCAATTTTGAGCCTTCAATATCATCAAACCCCTGAAAATTTAACTTCTAAACCTTACTAGTTTTATTATAGAGGTTCTGGTCTTCTCAAAAGACCAAATCTAGTTCTGTAAGAGGAAGTTTAAAAGAGGCATGTCGAGGAAGAGGTAATCTCTTCTACCCATTCTTTCAACATTCATTCTTCTTATACTACCTCTTATTTATTTTTTTCATTATAAAGTAATAACATCAGTATAAATCATATACTTATATGTTATTATAAATATGAAACAACCCTATTTCACCTTATATCATCGTATGAAAAACAAAATCACCGCGCATGCGTACGTACAGAATACCGTCTCCACGCTGTGGTGTAATCTATTTTTCCAGAACCGCCTTACTTGGATGGGTATAATGGTGGAAAGAATAACTAAATATGATTATTATAACATGATACTAATTATGAGATATTATATCATCCACTCTAATTCCATTCAATAATTTTGGGAATGATATCATCGCTCGTGCGTACGTACGGATTACCGTCTCCACAACGCGATGAGATTCATTCTCCAGGTTAACCATTAAAAAATGATTATAAAGTATATATAATTAATAATAATGAGATATATGACATAATAATGGTACTTTATTTATGTATATATTTATATTTCATCTAATTACTTCCATTTAAATCAATATGGAAATGAAAACAATGCTCATGCATACGTATGGCCTACCGTCACCATGAACGGTGTATTTCAGTCCATTTATCAATATTTTTATATATATATTATATTTTAATATATTATATATAAATCATGTTTTACATTTTGGATGTAAGTAATCATGATCTAAGTAATCATATGAATAATTACAAGTAAAAACATGTATGATAAATGAAACGATTTTACCAAAAATGCTGCTTTAACGTGGAATTGACAAATGAACAGGTAATATAAAGTCATAAGTGAATCATATATGATATCATAAATATTATTTTGGTTTTTACAAGTTAATAATATGTTTAAAAACACTATACAGGAGTCTCGGACACACACAAAAGAAAATAGACATTGGGCAAGGGATTATTTCGTCTCACTTTTATTTCTGTGAGACATATGCCTTAATCACCATCTATTTCTTTTGTATGGTGTTTATTCTTCCCATGAATGTTTTATGATTTTTATTATGAAGGATATGATATTTAAATATTCATTTAATTTTCTTTATTTTATGACACATATGATTTCACCGATCATTAATGGTAAGGGATAATTATTCCAATCTCGTTCTTATTCGAGATATTTTATTCGTAAGAATTTACTGGGGTTATATTTATCATCCATTTCCATGTTATATAAAAAAAAGTTTTCATAAAGTTTGTACTATTCTTAAATGTATGTTTAAATCCATGTTTACCTATTTTTGACTTTTACTATGTGGTATGTAATGAATCATTCTTTTGTTTACCATTTGAGGTACTTTTTGACTTTTCCAGCAAAAGTGTGAGAAGAATATTTTTTTAACTTATACAGCATGAACAGATATTTACGGTTTCATAATTACATTTTTCCATGAAGCTTCCTATAAATTATTTCATGATTATTTTAAAAAAAATCCTTTTCTTTTAAAATTTCATGGCAATTTGAGAACATAAAATGATTTGAAGAAGAAAGGACATTTTCCTCAAGAATTCATTTCAAGTGTTTTATCAAAACCATTTTCCATCAAAGATGACATTATTTAATATGTTTATGTTTCAAGTATAATATCTCTATTGTTTACTTGGTTTCATTTTTCTTATGATGAAATGATCTCCATTTATTCTATATGGATTATGTTATGATGGGATTCTTTTTAGGAAACCCATTTTATTCATTAGGTTGTGATAAATGATTTATGTTTATTTTGTAGCACATGAAATAATGATTTAATTATGAGATGGGTGGGACCTATATCTCCCTCTAATTCATTGGGTAAAGATTAATATCTCATGAGATAGACATGGCTAGAATGAAAAGTGAATCTGGTTCAGTAATATAGGGATGGAATAAAAAGTAAACCCGGTTCAGTAATTGAAATTGTCCACTATGACGGTCTTGGAAATAATGCCTTCGCTACGATGGAAATCATAACATGTTCTTAATGGTTTTCCACAATTACACGTTTTATCCCCCTGATACTTTATCATGATAAATGTTCCTTTATGATGTATGCCTTGTGTAATTCCATGTTTTATGTCATTTCTTAAGATTCTGATGTTTAGATTTTATGTTCATGTTTTTATGTTCAAATGTTTATGGATTGTTTTATGTTCCCCATGTTTACCCTTACTGAGAATTCGAGCTCATCCTTTCTAGGTTTTCATTTCCCTTGGATATAAAGAAACATTTTAGGTAAGAAAACAAAAGGGAGTGATCTTTATGGGAGATGTTGAAGATCTTTCACCATGATTAGAAGATTATGTTCCAAGTTTCTAGAGACACTAAAGTAATAAGGTCCTTGGGTGTTTTTTTTCAGGTATTAATTATTCCGAAAAACTAATGTAATGTCCCTGTACGTCATGTTTGGGTCTCTACAGTTGGTATTAGAGGAAATATTTAGTTATCCTTTGTAAACTTGGATGCAAAAACGTTAAAAAGATCCCTAGAGATATTTATAAGGTATGTATGGGGATGTCCCTAAGGTTTAGTATAACTATATTTTATAGTCCTAGAATTATGGTGAAGATCATGAATAACCTAGGGTGAACCTAAGGTTTCATGGATTAAAGAATGTGTTATAAGTTAGACATCCCATAAGAGACTTTTTATGATTATGTGTTTCCTCGTTATTTTAACTATTTCTTACACTATGGTTTCTGGTTTTAGTCAATGGATGGAATGAGAAAGATTTCAGTTAACATTGATTCCAATGGACAAATTGGTGACCATGATCAACACAATTGTGTAATTCCTAGAGAGAAAGATATTATGATTATTCCAAATCAGTCATCATGATGTATTACTAACAAGGTGAACTTTAGTTGTATTCCAAAGTCATAAAATAAGAGGCATATGAAATTTTATGCAAGTAAGAATGGTGAGGAAGATAGAGGAAGGAAGATTAAGCTTTCTACATATCAAGAATAAGGGAAGGAGAACCTTTAGGAATACCTCAAATGGAGGGGAAGATGTTATCTGTGTGGGGAAAAGGGGTATAGAGTGATAGACTACCATAGAGTTCAATGTCCTATCTATGGAGAACATGGGAATTAACCAACTCAATGCCCTGACCGAAGAGGTTACTTCTAAATCGAGGAAGGACCAATTCCATGCCAATCATTAAAGTGTATGTATTAAAGGGAGTATGTATTGGAATTCAAGAATAATTTTGTTGAGGTACTTTTACGGTATATTAATATATCTATATGTTTTTCCATTGTGTTTTTCCATAAGAATATGGTATCAGTAACCTTGAAAAGTGATTGAAATATTTGTGGAAAGAACCTAATATGCGCATAATGAAGGGATAAGGAGATAATGAAATGTTTGATAGTATTAATAAGCTCATGACTGATATAAGGACAAAGTGATATCATGGTTTGAGTATATAGAAATTTTGGGATTTTGGTATGTGGAAAGAGTTAACTTTTGATAGCATTCATGTTTTAACAATGATTATAGGGTAATTCATGTTTCAAGAGAATACATGATTAAAGAATTCACTTGTTTGGAATATAACCAACAATATATATCTTATGATATATGGGGGATAAATGATGGTATTCACATGCTTGGTAGATGACCTTTCTTGTTGTCGTTTTTTATACAATGAGATTGGACAGAGGTATTTTTTTGATAAGCCTAAAGGTTGAAGTGGATTAATATGGGCATTAGAGAGTATTGTTTAAGGATAAAACTTTTTTTCTAGAATGTTATAATAATATAGTTTTAGAAATAGGACAACTTTTAGGAAGGGCGACAACCCGTCATGTCGGACAAGGATGTGGGAATCGAACCCATAACCGAAGTGATACATGCCTTTATCACCTGCCACTGTCCTACAGAAAGTCCCTGGTTTGTAGAAATTAGTTTTATTTTATTAATCAGTATGATAGATGAAGTATAAGTCCATTTTTGAAACCATATATGATTAACCTCACCATATATAGACCTATGTATATTTAATATATTTTTCTAACATTTTTTGTGATAGGGAAAGATTGAATGACCGATAATTATATCGCATGATCTACTAAAACTTCAAGAATGAAAAATTCATCTTTATTTTTATAAATAATATATCAAGTGGAAATTGTTCATGGAATGACCAACAATGATGTTACACTAAAATCAAGTAAGTATTTATCCTTATGCAACAATTCATCGAATTTAGGGAAATGATCTTGAAAACCGAAAATATTGTCATAGTACCCTCATATTCAATGAATCAGACGATACCTTAGATCATCACAAATTTATGGCTTTGTGATTGTTTGATTTTTCATATCCATGTTCTCTACCACTCTTGATAAGAAAATTATGGTTAGATTTCTCTTCCATATCCATATTTTCACCTATATTCTTTTATGTGGAAACCTAGTGTTGAGTTACATTGAGTGAACATTATGTTTCTAAATTTCAATTTTAAAATTATGTTTTAGTATTCCTTTTTACAATATGGGTTTCTAAGAAATAATCTTTCAAGTAGTAAATGATTTATAACCCCGACGAATTCCGAGGGGGAAATTCATTTTAATGGGGCTATAATGTAACACCCTGAGATTTTATGAGAAATAATATTTTTCATTTCATTGATGTCTTGTGTTTTATGCTACACCAAGACTAGAATGTTCTATACGCAACACCATACTATCTTGTAGTATACACAAACACTATTCTTGGCTTCTGTTGCTCGTAAGAGCGACCTTCCTCAATAGCGTGTGTTGTACGCAATACTGAATTTTACTAAACAACAATATATTGTTAAAATATTATTACTAAATATCTGTTATGAATATTATTAAACACATTTTGAATTTTATAACATTATAATTCATCTTACACATTTTCTAGAACATCTTAGGAGAACAAAATAAATTTTTCGAATAAAGGAAGTATTTTTTTTAAATGCAGTACTGTCGTCTTTTTATGGTGCACCCATTTTAAATAAATATTTTGACAAGTTTATAAGTTAAATTTGAAAAATTAAACTTTTTCTTTTGAATCATGATATAAAAATTTATTTTGGATAATGTTTTGACATTATTCTGATACCCTTCATATTTTTATGTATAGTAAAAATATGCTAAATTTAAAAAAAACACGTTTTTTCATCGAGATAATTTATATAGATAAATTATAATATTCAATGGTTTTAAAGTATAAATAGAATATATTTTTACCATTTAATATAATTTACATCATTATCATTAATTTTACATTAAATTCATACTTAAAAACATTTCAATCTTTTGTAACGTTTTAAACAAAAACCCGTTTTTTTCAACAATGGGATTAATTTTAAATTAAATACATCAAATTAGGTGTATTGAATTTGGAAAAATGGATTCCATATTTATAATCAGTAGGACCAAATTATGTTAATAGTCTACTTTTTATATTTGGGCATTATGAATAGTAACTATGGTAAATTTTATTTACCATAGTTAAAGGTAAATCATGTAATTAGGGTAAAGATAATATTATAAAATTACTATAACACTTGTCTTTATATAATTTGATGATTATATTTTGTCCTAAAATATAATTTTGTTGAAATGGAATCTATTAGAACCCACTTGTATGTGATTAAGTTCTTTAATTTATTTTATTTAAAGGAAACTCAAATATGTCTCACTCAAAAATTAATAATTAAAATATTTTTAATATAAGGTTATATAGAATATAAATTTGATTATAAATACTAATTTAAAAGCTAATTTTTTTTTTATTTATCATGGTAATTTATTTTTAAATTTTAAGAAATATTTAATTTTCATAATATCTTATAAATTAATGATGCAAAAATTATTTATTTAGTGAAAAATATATATTATAGTTTTTATTAAATTAATAATACCCAAAAAGACCCAAAAATTTGACCAAAACCTATTGGTCGAGTATATATACACCATAATCATCCAATATAGACTTTTGGATAATTTGGAGCCTTATAAAACATATTAGGACATTTATATTATTTTATTTTAAATGATGTCAAATTTGTCACCGTCATAATTTAATAAACATAACATTTTAAATTTTTTGTGTTTTAGAATATAAATTCTACTAAATGTATTATTATAAAAGATATTATATTTATCTTCATCATAGTATATTATTTTTAATTTTTATTAAAAAATAATTATATTAAATAATAATGTAAAAATTTTGTAGTAATTATCTTATTAAGAGAAATATCAAATAAATGGTTTTAAAAATATTAAAATAAATATTATATGAACTAATAAATTTTCTACAAAAATTTTCTATATTAATATGACAATATAGGAATTTCTTAAATAATTTTTTTAATATATCCTCTATGTGTATTTTATTTAAATTTAAATAAATGAATAGAGTCAAAATTGACACTATCAATATTTTATACATATAACATATTATTAAAATGATTAGAAATCACAAAGATATTTAAAAATTATAAAATTAAATTTATATGGTCGAAAATATTATAAATTATAAAATTACATACAACTAACAACATATAAGTAAGTATTTATAACAATTTAAAATTTAGAATAATATTACCACATATAAAATTAAATAGATTAAATAAGGGTAAATCAAAATGATAAGGTTTCAAATAAACTTAAAACATGTCTATGTTTTATAGGTTGATGAGATTAAAACCCTATATTACCTCATATACGAATTTGAGTCACATTGGAAGTTTTTATGTGGGGTTTGATTTTATGATTAACTAATATTGTTTTGGGTTCCAAAAGTGCCCCTCTCCTATACAATATATGGGGACCTCCTCCCCTCTCATCTTCACTCAATTTTGAGCCTTCAAGCTCTTCCAACCCATTCCAATTCTTCTTCTAAACCTCTCTAGTTTTATTATAGAGGGTCTGGTCTTCTCAAAAGTCCAACTCTGGTGCTCTAAGAGGAAGTTTAAAAGAGGCACGTCGAGGAAGAGGTAATTTCTTCTACCCATTCATTGATGTTTCTTTCTTCTTCTACTACCTCTTATTTAGTTTTTTCATTATAATGTAATAACATAAGTATCACTCATATAATTATATGTTGTTATAAATATTAAACAACCCTATTTCACCTTATATCCATCCTACGAAAAATGAAATCACCGCTCGTGCGTACGTACGAAATACCGTCTTCAGGCTGTGGTGTAATCTGTTTTTCCGCCACCACCTTAATTGGATGGGTATAATGGTGGAAATAATAACTATATATTATTATTATTATTATAAAATGATACTAATTATGATATATTATATCTTCTACTCCTATTCCATTCAATAATTAAGGTAATGATATCATCGCTCGTGCGTATGTACGGATTACCGTCTCCAAGACGCGATGAGAGTCATTTTTTCATGTTAACCATTCAAGAATGATTATAAAGTATATATAATGAATATTTCTGATATATATGACATAATAATGTGACTAGATTTATGTATATATATATATATGTGTGTGTGTGTGTGTGTGTCATCAACTTACTTCCATTCAAGTCAATAAGGAAATGAAAACAACGTTCATGCGTATGTACAACCTACCGTCTCCATGAATAGTGTATTTCACTCCATTTATTGATCTATTATATATATATTCTGAATATATTATATATAAATCATGTTTTATTTTTTGGAAGTAAGTAATCATGATATAAGTAATCATATGAATAATTACAACTCAAAACACGTAGGATAAATGAAACGATTTAACCCAAAACGTTTCTTTAACATGGAATTGACCAATTAATGGGTAATATAAAGTCATAAGTGAATCATATATGATATACTAAATATTATTATGGTTCTGTTACAAGTTAATAATATGTTTAAACCCACTAAACAGGAGTCTCAGGCACAAATAGAAGAAATTGGACATAAGGTGAGGGATCATTTCGTCTCACTTTTATTTCTTTGAGATACATGCCTTAATCACCATATATTTATTTTGTATGGGGTTTATGCTTCCCATGACTGTTTTATGATTTTTATTATGAAAGATACGATAATTATATTTTCATGTAATTTTATTTATTTTATGAAACGTATGATTTCACCAATCATTAATGGTAAGGTATAATTATTCCAATCTCGTTATTATCTAAGATTTTTTATTTGTAAGTATTCCTAGTACATGATGAATATGATACGATCAGTGCTTTAGCTCTTGGACCTCTGAGTGAGGTGTCTTTATGGACATCCGAGCTATCATTATCCTATATGCATTCCTACTTATGTTAGGGTGCTAGAGAGAACCTTTGTGGTTGAATATTCCTTGACTGAGCAGATGCTACCAGTGAATGTTTATAATGGGAAAGCAGGCAACTGGCACCAGTCTTAGAGACTTGGGTAGGTAAAAATGATTTGGGAAGAAGAATTGTCAGGGAGAGATGAACATGCAGGTCTGTAGACATGGTAGAATAGATAGGGGAGTAACATGAGGTGGTGTACATTTCGACATCTTACCACCACCCCCCATTGTGGTCCCCACCAGGATCAAGGAGCTGGAGGATAGTGGAATAGAGTAGCTGCATGTGGTCAAGGAGTATGACCCATGGTCTATAGGAATTATTCGAGGTACGGTCTATGTCTACTACTAGCTGTCGTATCAATAGAAATAGGTACCAATCATTCCTTCCTTCCATGAATCTTGTCCAAGACCTAGAGTTTCCGGTTAAACCATTGAATTAACCCTCACATCTGAAGATACCTTTGGGAGGAGACTCAATAATCACACATATGACGATGGTGTGATATGACCCTTCAGGCGAGAGTTTCAGTTGGAACCAATTTGTGGTGGCATTGAGGCCTTACGGCCTTTTTTGGGTATGACTGGACATCCACAAATCATACTCAGATTGACTATATTAGGGAAAAAAGGTTTTGGTTTACCAACAACATTGGGATAAGATTTTACTTTTTCAGCGAAAAAAGGTAACCCAAGCAGTAGAAGATAAACTTATGCATAGGAGAGTGCGACTGATCACTCATGAGTTAGCCAGCCACACCCTCGTGGCAGAAAAAGTTTTGAGTTTCAGTTTCCAACATGAGTGGCTATATTTCTTCTAGGAATATTATTTTGAGATAGTCTATACTCCTGGGAATGGGAACATGAAAGTAGACTCACTTAGCAGAAGGTATTTCTGGCAGTTATTGAGTGATGCGACAGAGCAGCTAGCGGCTTGGTAGATATCCTTTGTGGATTGAGATGGAGAAGCTTTTCTTCAGTCTCTTAAAGTCACTCCCCAAATTCTTAAGCGAGTCAGGGATGCACAGCATTGGGATGCTTACTGTGAGGCTCAACGTGCTCAGATATCCTCAGGACATACACCTAATGGATTTTCTAAAGGTGGGGAGCACATCATCCTCTTCAGAGGACATACCATGGTACCAATGTCACTTTGGGAGGAATTGTTGAGGGATTTACACACATCCCCTCTAGTGGTACATACAGAAGTGGTGAAGATGTGCCAGGATCTATGAAGATAGCACTGGTGGCCAGAAATGAAGAAATCAGTAGAAGAGTTTGTCTCTCGGGGCCTCACTTGTTAGCAAGTGAAGGCAGAACATCAGGTACTAGTAGGATTGGTTCAGCATTTAGAGGTTCCAGAGTGGAAGTGGGATGAGATACCCATGGACATCATGATAGGACTTCCACATTCATCCAAAGGTCATGATTCAATATGTTTTATCATCTACCTAATCACCAATATGGTCTAATTCCTACCTATTAGAGACTAGGTTTCAGTAGAGAGTTAGGGATGCCTCTATGTGCATAAGATTGTGCGGCTACCTGGAGTACCCTCGATGATTGTCTCTGATCATGATACACATTTTACTTCCTAACTATAGAAGGGGTTTCAAGAGGCTTTCGAGATGTAGCTTTGATTAAGCATCTCCTTCCATCCTCAGACGGATGGTTAGACTGAGCAGACCATTCAGACTCTCGAGGACATGCTACGTGCTTGCGCCGTCAACTTCTGTCGGAGCTTGGAAGATCACTTTCCTTTGGGGGATTTTCATACAAAAATATTTATCACTCCACCATTGGGATGACACTATTTGGGGTGTTGTACGAGCAACCTTGTAGATCACCTTTGTGCTAGACTGACCCAGGGGAGTTAGCACTAGTGGGACCAGAGATGGTGCTGGCTACCACAGAGAAAGTGCAGATCATCCAGGAGTGGATGAAGACTACACAGAGCTGACAGAAGTCTTATGCCAACAGGAGACAGATACCTCTGGAGTTTGAGGATGGCGACCACGTATTTCTATGGGTCTCACCCTGATGAGGATTACGGAGATTTGGCCGAGGCGGCAAGTTATCTCTGAGGTTCATCGGATCTTTTTAGGTCCTCAGCAGAGTTGGCGAGGTGGTTTAATACTGATATCTTCCACCTCAGTTACACCAGGTGCATGAATTCTTCTATGTATACCAGTTAAGGATATAGGTTCATGACCCATCCCACGTCATCGACCACATCGAGATGCACATAGATGATGGGGCGTTGTTTACGGATGCTCCAATGGAGAGTGAGGATCAACAGGATAGATTCCATCATGGGTGATCGATAGATTTGGTGCTTGTATGTTGGCAGAACAGGAACCTCCAGGAGAGAACATGGGAGTGGGAGGCTCAGATTCGTGTTCAGTACCATCTTTTGGTTTTTTTCCTTTGTTGTGGCTTTCAGGGATGTAAATCCCTATCGTGGGGAGAATGTAATATCCTGGAAATTATTTATAATTTTTTTTAAATTATATGGAATTTTTTAGAGACCGAAAACTCTGACGGCACACAATTCCGAGGTTCGAAGTGCCTTGAATCGTCCTTCTATGTTTTTTAATCTTTAAATAGCACATGTAAGCAGTTTTCCTAAAAAAGTGGAATAACTCTTAAACAGTAACTCAGATCAAAAATCCGGGGGAACCATTGTGTTCTGGATAGCGGGTTTACCCTAGGCGCGACTTATTTTTAGTCAGCGCAGGCCTCCTATGAGAAAACCCAAAAATGGCATAACCGTAAATAAAATAATTAAATAAATTATTTTATTTTTCAAATTCTTATAACTCAAAAACGGTAGCTCGCATTAAAAATCTGAGACAACTGTTGTACTTGTGACGACATGATTTATTTGATAAGATACTAGCTTTGGCTGGTGCGGGCCACCGTTAAAAGTTAGTTTTTGGCCATAAATAAAATAATTTAGTGACAATTATTTTATTTTAAACTTCATAACTTTTAAACGGTAACTCAGATTGGAAATCCGAGAGTAAAATTGGGTTCGTTGGGGTGTGTTTCACTCGGGCCGAGCCTAACCTTGACCAGCGTGGGTCGAGGGTGACAGTTAATAATTTTCTGGACTTTTTTTCGGTACATTTAGTAAACGCGTGAGCAACATTTTGAAACTTTTGAACCAGTACTCAGAATTGAAATACGAGGACGCAGTTGAACTCGTAGTGCCAATATTCATTTAAAGAGACCTTCACCTCGACTGTAGTAGGTCGAGGGTGGAAGTTAGTTTTTCGGATTTTCATGGGAGAGTTAAAATAATAATAAAATAAAGAAATCAACTTTTATTTTGTTTATTTGAGACCACCCATTTTAATTCTAATGGAGGGGACCAACAGAACATAAAATTCTCTCCTAATGTGAGATAACTCTTGAAATTCCCCCAATTAATAAAGAAAAAATTAATTTATTAATTAATTATGTATAAAAGAGAGGGGCTCCTCAACTTTCATGGGGGGTTGGGGGAAATTTGTAGGAAAATCAATTTGGTGGAGAACACTTTAAGGAAGACATTTTTCCAATGAAGAAGATCCTCCAATGAAGAAATACCGCCGAACGAGGAACATGGAACCAACGTTTGAGAAACACGGACGCATCATCTTCATCCTCACACTACTTCCAACGGATGATTGAGGTAGGGTGTTTATTTCTAAAGTAGGATCAATATCTATTTGTTGATCCCCCATGTTCTTGATTCTAAATGATGATGGCCAAACAAACACGGACATCAATCTATACTTACACCATGATATTTTTATTCCATTCTTTGCGTGTTCATCATGCGTTCTTCAATATGTAATATTTATTGGCATTGGAAACATGGAGTTTTTCTAAGTGTGACATATTGATGTGAATACCTCGACACAAGGATCACAAATATTCCATCATTTAATTGTTTAGGCTTGTAAAGAAGCCGCAATGGCTCGCGGAAGGAGGCGCCCAAATATTTATTGGCGGTAGAAACACAATATTCTATTGAGCGCGACATATGGACGTGGAGCACTGGACCCGAGGATCGCGAATATGAAATCATTTTATTTTTTGGGTTTTGTATGAAGATGCATTGTGCTGTGGAAGGGGAAACGTGACAGTGTGATTCTGGAGTGTCTTTTGGGAGTGACTCCCGAGCGGTGTGATGGCCAGGCGAAAAACGGAGTGTGGTTTTTCCAGTGTGCGAACTGGGTGGTGCGAGGAGGGTCGTGTTAATTGCAGCAGAAGCATGATCGACATCTAGGAGTTGAGAGTTTACATTGTTGAGCGTGTGCAGTAGGACATAAAGCTGGAATGAAATCGTGAAAGAGGTTAATTGAAGAGAGATAGTGTTGGAAAAAGACAAGATAAAAAGTTAAAGCAATTAAAGATGATATCTGTTGAATAAGGGGATGCACACCTAATTGGAGAGGTGTGGTTTTGTGTGTGGAATGTGAGAATTAATGTAAATGAATTTTAAATAATAATAATATTATTATAATGATAATATTATTTTTGGTTGTAAAACCATATTTCTTCTATAGATTATCCGTGCGACCTCAGTTTCATGAACCATCAGCGGCAGTGTCACCCTGACTTTGAAACAGAAATTATGTGTCTGATATTGAATGCATTTTTATCAATTTTTTGATCAGGTACCCTAAACTCTCAAATAATAATAATAATATATTATTATTTAATATTCGACCCTCCATAACTCATTTCTGTAATGTCATATTGACTTACCGTCTATAGTGACGTGATCATATCATTAAGATGTTGATTTAAGTATAATGTTGAAGATTAAATTCTTGTTTGCGGCTCAGGTTCACAAAACACCCAATAACAATATTATTATTATTACGGGATCTTGTATTCAAATATCTCCCTCATACGGTGTCAAAATGGGAAACCGTCTACGACATCGTAAAACTTGGATCGAGAAAGTCACATTGGTATACTCCACTTGTGTTTTGCATAAAGTTGGGATATGGTCGGGTTGGATCGATCGCGAATCCAACCGGGCCCTCGGGACTAAATGGAAAATAACTTACAGATTGGGCATCTGATTGATGCACAATCTGTTGCATTGAGACCCCTAAGACGTGGTGGTACATTGGGTTACTTTTTCATGGGACTTTATGGAAGTTAGAGTATCGACTAGTGTATTGAGGAGAAGACCCTCCCAGAGACGAGAAAGCTTAGTGTGGGAACCTAGTAGCTGGTTGTGACATGAAGAATGATTAACAATACAGTGTAGGTCAGCACCTAGAAATCCTATGTGGGTCAGCACCAAGCGATCCTATATGGGTCAGCACCTAGAAATCTTATATGGGTCTGCATCGAGTGATCCAAGGTGGGTCATCACCGACCAATCCTATGTGGGTCAGCACCGAGCGATCTTTTGTGGATCATCACATAGGGATCCTATGTGGTTCTAACAACGTACTGGCGAGGTACTAGGATCCTGTTTGGGTCTGATGATGTACTACGATCCTCCATGGGTCTGATGATGATTAGGTATCCTTCATTTTTCCACCTCAAAACAGTGTATGATGGTTTAGTAGTTATATCTAATCATCTCTAAAACTATACCAAATAAATACCTGGCGTGAATTGAGTTTGTACCTTGTGGTACTTTACTTCATGGTAATACCTTGGTGGTATTCTTCTGTGTGGTGTACCAGTGTGGTACTTACAATCGTGGTATTCCTTTCATTGTGGTATAGTTTATCTTTGGGCTTTGATTTGGACTCTGTGTTTTCCTCATGATTGAGCGGGGCATACTTGATAACATAGGTATATGTTTGGGCATATACCTAAGTAGGGTTGTCAGTTGATTTCATGCCATTTGGTTTATCCTTTGTGGATTCTGTGAGACCTTAAGGGTATTAGGGTCCCTACTATGTATCATTATACTCACCTTTGCATGGGCTATACCCGCACCTTGTTTTCATTGGTACAGACGACAGACATCACTGACTGAGTACATGGGTGCCAGGAATGGACGGTGCCCGGAGGTGGACCATATGGAGTGTCGGTACACAGAGGAGACGGGTGGACACACTACTATAAATAGGGATTTTATCATTGATATAAAAGGGCATTAACAATGCTAAAAAAATTTTGTCAATCAAGGTGAAGATGGGGGGTCCCTTTTATCAACGCTCAGAAAAAGCGCTGATAAAATGGGTCCTTTATCAGCTATTTTTTAGCGCTGATAAAAGACCCCATTATCAGTACTTTTAAAAAGCACTGATTAAAGTCAAAATAATAATAATAATATATAATTCGGGGGGGATCTTTTAACAGCACTTTACCCCCTTTATCAGTGCTAGGGGGACCACTCCAGTGCGCTTCCCTTACCCGCACGCACCTCCTTGCTTCCACCAGAACACAAACCCGCGACCTCCCCCTTGCGTGCCTGCACCTTTACCCCCAATCCATTTCATTTTTTTTCTATTTAATGATATATCTATTTAATTATATATATAGTTTTATTTATTCGTATATTAATATAGATTCACGTTAATATAAATATATTTAGTTATATTAATACATATTTATTTATTCATATATTAATATTAATATATATTTGTTTATATATATAGTTATATTTATTCATATAATAATATAGATTCATATTAATATAAATATATTTATTTATAGTAATGCATATATATTTATATATATATTATTATATGTATATTTATTCTTATATTAATTTATATTTATATTTATTTATTTATATATATTTTAATTTATAATTTTTATCCATATATTTATTTGTATATTAATATACATTTATAATATTAGTTTTAAATACATTTATAAAATATGTTTTTTATGTGTTTTTATAAATAAATAAATAAATACATACATACATATATACAATGCACACAAAGACACACACAGACACACACAAAAATATATATATTTATGAATAAATACAGATATATATGTGTGTATTTGAAAATACATAGAATGTTAAAACGACTATAACTTCTAATAAAGAAGCCTTTTTCAACTCCACAACTAGTCAAATAGAAGAAAATGAAACAATATTTGATATTATATGTCGTACAGGACTAATAGACATTCAGATCAGAAGTTATACTTGTTTGAATGTTAACAAATCGGAGTATCCCGACTAAAAACTCCATTTTCTAGGACTTAGGGGACTTTCTAGCCTCAAAAAATTTGATAGAATATTTAATTGGGTCACAAGCGCGTAGAGCTCATCGTAGGCTTCGATTTTATATGTTGTAGATCTCAAACGGACACCCTGATCAAAAGTTATGGCCGTTTGAAGTTTGACTTACATTTTCAACTTATTTTAGATCCTTTATTATTTTTTTGATTTTTTGTCTCTTCAAATTGTTATTAAATGATTATTAATTTATGATAATTAGAAAATCATTAATTAATTATATATTTTAAAATTTTTTAATGCTATTATCACTAAATTTCTTATATTTTAAAATGTAATAGTCTATTTATACTTATTTAAAACATATTTAACAAATATATATTATATTTATATCAATATAAACATACTTATATAAAAATATATTATTTTTCATGAAAAATAATTTTTTTTGAAACATAAAATTTTTCAACACTAGGAAAAAGCACTAATAAATCCCCCCTTTATCAGCGCTACTAAAAAAAGAGATGATAAAGGGGTCCCCTTTATCAACACTAAAAAAAGCGCTGATAAATGGGGGGCCTGTATTAGTGCTAAAAAAGCACTCAAAAGGGGTCACATTTAACATCGCTTTTTTTTGGCGCTGTTAAAGGCCCCCCTTTATCAGCACTTTTTTTAGCACTGATAAAAGGGTAACGCTTTCCTTGCCTGTATTTGTAGTAGTGAAGTGGACTGCTGAGGAGTCGATCTGTACCTACCCTTATGGTAGGATCCTCAAAGGATGACCTAGTAGCTGACATTATCTTTCTTCAGTTGTATTATATTTCAGTTTTACTTGTACCTTTACTGTTGGTCTTATATTCTGACCCCTCTTACTTTGAGCACTCTTTTTGCTATATAGTTTACCAGAGCTCGTATCATGCTGTGTGCTTGGTTGTTTGTGTTTATATGATATAAAGGTAATTCCTTCCCAGTTTTAGGGAATATTCCTTTTGGTGCTAGTCGCCAGCCCCTGGCCTATGGAAGGCGGGCTTGGGGTAGTCATGGTATGAGCCTTAGGGGACAGGTTGTGACAGTTTCTTTAGAAAAATTATCTTCAAATAATTATAAGAGACCTAGAATAATCTTTTTATAGTATGTATGCTATAAAAAATATGGAGTGAAATGTCCCAAGTAGATTTCAACTACTCGAATGATGAGGTATTTATAAGAAAATTCTCTAATGGGCGTATCGAACACCCAACGGTCATATTTCTCAGTGCTTGTCAGAATAGTTTGGACATATAGAACTTGATATCTCACTGTGAACTTTTATAACTAAATGTATGATGTCATATTTATTTACACCATTAAATTGTAAATGATGGTCCTTAAATTAGAAATAATTCTTCCTAATATGATTATAAACTTATGTCTGTTCAATGGAATTCCTTACAATTTTCATTACGAAAATCTTCATGATTCTTTTTTTGATAATAATTGATACTAGTATCATTATGATTGTTAAGAATGTTTCAGTATGAATGAAAAGATTGAAATTATAAAAATAGTTCTGATAAAGGTGAGGTCGATTTTTATCAGACAGAACCTCATTTTAAATGTCGTAGTGAAGAATTATAAAGTTAATATTTTAATACATAAGAATTTATTACAATTATGAAAATAAAATAATATTTTATTAAAAAACAGTCTAAAACAATTTAGATATAAAATTATAGTAAAAAAGGCTTTTAATATTGAGTTTGTGATTTCCAAAACTAAAGGAATGAAAAATTAAGAAGTATAAATTTTGAATCAACAATAATCCCCATTTTGGAAATCAAAAACCCCAAAACTTATATTTAAAATAGCTATAAAAACATTCATCCCATTTCATTTATGTACTTTCAATTTAGAATTTATCATTAATCATTAACTCTCACTGAGTTTATAGATGATCTGAATACCATGTAAGATATGAATTTTAATAAGATTAGTTACCCCTTAGGATGAAATCCCCATAATGATCCTATTGTGTCCCTTAAAAGACTTCACCACTATTTAATAAGAACATAATTTGATAATATATTCTCCTTATTTAAGAGTATATCCCTCATATAAATATTTTTTCCCATAAAATTATTTCTCTATTTTAATCAAAACTTTTCCCCCATTATGATATACAAAAGGAATAGGTCAATTCTTGATTTTCTTGAAATTTTTGAGAATTGAAAAAATTTATGAAAAAATAAAATGGATTAAATAATCATCCATAAAAAATATTAAGGAACATTCAAACAGTCAGAATTGAATAACTTTTAGACAAAACATAATGTGACGAGAAGGAATTCCGTCAAATAATTCAGATAATTCAATTTTATCCAAAATGCAATACAATGAGAGTTCAAAAAAGAAATAAATATTTCTTCATCAATATTTTCAGGAAAGAATTAATTTTATCAAACTCTTTTTGTTCTTGCTCCATATTTTCTTTTCCTTCGTCGTGAGTCTGAACCATCTCATTTTTTTGTTCTCATTCCTCAATATGATGATATCCAATTGAGTATATTTTAGTATTGAAAAATCCAAATCTATATATCAGACCATCCCATTTAGAGCTATTATTTCCATAGTATGATCAAATTTTTTGTATCTAAAAATTTCCATAAATATTACCTTGTCAGTCATTTATTTTGTAAACTAGTTATAGGATTTGTCTGATTCATTCAAGATATTATTCAAATCATAAAAATTCTCTCCATATAAAATGATAATAGAATCAACATGATGTATCCATTTCACCATTTTATTACAAAACATTCTATGATTCAGTGATTTTTTAGATAAACATTCAATTTTGCCTTAATCTAAATAACTTTTTCTATTATGATCAAAATTTAATCTGATTTCTCATTCAGAATATATTGAATTAACTTACATCAAGATTAGAGAATTGGAAAAAAAGAAATTTTCCATTAAATCCATTTCAAATCACAAAAAATATAATCTAACTCTTTAAATGAAATAGTACTAGATGAATCCAATTATTTAGGTTGACTCTTTAGTAGTTTTATTCAGATTTTTTTTATGATTTTCACTCCGTTCCCACTGACTTTATTTTCAATTGAAACTGATTTTTAAACCTGATTAGAACCATTGTTCTTAACTTCTGTATGATCTGATAATACCAGGGTCTTTTTATTGATATCATCTTAGAATTTATCTTAAGCTTTTGCCTTTTAATTTTTATCACTTTTATTCTTGGATGCTGACTTTGATTCTTTTTTTAATGAATCTTTTTTTAACATTCATATTTTTCTTCTTTATCAGATCTAAATGGTAAATTCTATGATGATGCATCAGGTGATTTTTTAGACTTAGATTCATCATTTTCATCTTTCTCTTAATTTTAATACTGTGTATTATCTTCATCTTAATCAGGCTTCTCATTATCCTCCTCTACCACTTCTTATTCATTAAATTCTTAAACATGTTTATATACATTTTTTAATATCCTTGTTTCTCTTCTTTCACAACTTTACCAATTCCTTCAACCCCTTCATCAAATTTTTTATCATTTTTTTAATTATCTAGATTCTCCTAAATCATATTTGTTTGGATTATGTCCTTATTTAGTTTTGTGAATTTCTAGCATGATTCTTCAACAAGAATTTCCTTTTCATTTATTATAATTGTATGAAACATTATCATAAATTAAAAAAAAAATTGGAAAGATTTTGTAGCATCTAAATTTTAAAGATATATTTGAGAAGATTGTAAAATAAAATTCCTAGAATTTCTCTCACCATAAATTTATAAAAATTCAAAAAGTTGGTAATATAACATTTTTTTACTTTATTTTATTTTATTCTGTATGTATAGATTTTTTAGCATTAATCCATAATTCTTTAGCCTCAGTAGGATCAATTCATATTAGGGAATCTCCTGGTTTCCATTATTCTCTCATTTGTATCCACTATTCATAAAATTCTTCAAGTAATTTCTTATAATTATTCTACTTCTTCTATAGAGAAGTTTCATATTTATTTCTTCTTCTTCTTTTTACCCAGATTGAATTTCCTTGAACGATATTCTTTAGAAGTGCCACAACCAACCTTCTCAAAAAAATTCGTTATCTTTTCCTGAAAGACATGTATCATATGGTTCATCGTATTTTCACTAATAAAGAATTCTGTATCATCAATAAGATTTTATTTATTTGTAATCATGAAAAGAAACATGCACTTAGACATCTGTTTTCTATTCAAATCTAGAAACATGACGATATATGAATTTATGAATCTTCTTTAATGTTATTGATTATAATAAAGATAAATCTGAAAAGATCTATCTTCTATAAATTGATGAAAAATTCATGTATGAAAACATAAAAAACATTGAATGTGTGACTATATCCTTTTATTGGTATTAGAAAACATTACATCCAAAGGGCTACAACCATATTTTCCAAAGTCAGGTGTGAAACCATCTCTATTTTTTCTTAATGATATAATAATGAATCTCCCACATTTATTCAATTAAAGGATCAAAGATGAACATGTAATTTTACTAATGGAAAACAAGTTTATCTTTCCAATGATATTCCAATTTATCTTACAGCTTTATTATATGACATCTTATACCCATTTCCATATATAAGAATATAATTTTTTTTTTATTTTCCTTCCACATTGAAAAACATGACAGAATCATAAAAATCATGAAAAAAATATAGATAAAATAAATTAAAATATTTTTCTTGATTTTAATATATATTGGCTCCCAACCTAGAAATTGAACAATCTTTTTCAAAGTATAATCAAAATTCTAATTAAAATATCTTTCGACTAACATTTTCCCAAATAAAAACCATTTCCTTTAATTTTTATAATATTCCATCAGATTCGGAATAGAAACCATTAAATCGACTTTAAATGAAATTTTTTTTATTAGTGACTTTTGAATGTACATCGAGTGAGGAGAAATATACTAAGATAACTTGTGTGGGAAATGGCGAAGGGGGCTTCCTTCTCTATATTGGTAGTGGGTTCACTATTTGAATTCCATAACATATTCAATAGTTGCGATGAAAACAAATTTTTATATGATGTTTGATAATTATCTGAACAAATATTTAAAATACATTCAACTCTTGAGGTTTTAAAAAAAATGATTATCGGTTTGGTAATGAACACCATTAAAAAAATAAAGTACAGGATAATTTTTTCATAAAAATTAATGATTTTCAATAACAATTAATCATAACTGCAAAGTGTAAAAGGAAAACCGAAAAAAGAAGCACCATTCAAGGTGAAGAAATCAACTGGTATGAAAAACATGTTCATATTCATTTTTCATATACTATGTATTTTATGATAGTTTTGAATAATAATTATTTAAAACAATTTTTTTTAAATAAAAATAAATAAAAGTTTTAACTTTTTACAAATAACGATGTTTTCATTAGAAAAATACTATTAATAATAACATTATAAAAACATAAGATGTTGTTTTTAAAATTCTATATTTTAACCAAAACTATGTCTGGGATATTTTATAACATTTTTGATGTCTAGAAATCAATTTAATGAATTTTTACCCCAAAAATATTTATAATGATATATGAGTTTATAATCTCATTATAAAAAAAATTAAATTAAACATTAAATTTTTATAGAAATAAATAATTTAAAAAAACTAACAGATGTACTTTCCTTTTGATAATGAGTAATTTAATTTAAGTATATGGGTAAAGAAGAAGTAGATATGAACGATTAGTTTTTATTGATCATTCTATATTTTTTTTAATGTATTAAAATCAATCAAAAGGTAGAGGTTTTATAAAAATTTCCTTAATTTAATAATGTGTTCCAATATATTGTAAAATCGCATCTTCTTTAAGGGTTTTATACCAAATGAAATCATGTATTATATTAATGTTTTTAACAAATGAGTTATGTGATGGTTTTTTACTTAGGAAAATGAAACTTTAATTATCACTTAGTATTTTCTTTTCTGTAAAACTCGGGCCATAGATTGTGAGTTTGTATTGAATCCTTAAAAAATGAGAACAAATTCCAATTGCCACATATTCGGCATAATCTATGGAAACTGCTACTGATTATTTTTTATACAATATAAAGAAACTAAAGACTCTCCAAATAAATAACATGTTTCAGATGTACATTTCCTATCCATTCTATAACCTCGATTGTCAGCATCTAAAAAACATTTTAGTTTGAAAACATGTCCAAAAAAATATAAAATTCTAAAATCCATAGTTCTTTTAAGATAATGATAAATATGTTTTGGATATTTTAAATGGGATTACATTTTATTTTCTTAATATCTTGCATTGAGGAATATAGAAAACATTAAATAATGAGGAATTATAGTTATGTAAAATAAACATCTAATCATACACATAAATGTATTTGGATCAACTTGGTTCCCAGCTTCATCAAGATCTAGAGTATTTTTTATAATGATTGGAGTACTAATAATATTAGTATTTTATATTACAATTTTCTTAAGAAGATATTTTATATTCTATAGTTGAGATATAAAATTTTTGTCTGGTTTTTGGGAGATTTAAAAACTAAGAAGTTATATTAACTCACCCATCATCCTCATTTAAAAATCTGATTTCATAAGATCTTAAAATGAATCCTGTTAACATTTCATAGGAGGCTCTAAGGGATTATATATATATATATATGAATATTTTAAAAGCTTATAAAAATTTTTAGGATGATTTTTATTTTCAAAACCATGGGTTGTTAAACATAAATATCCATCTAAGCATATCTGTTAATAAATGTACACTTCACATACATTTAAAAAAATTTAAAATTGAAAAATGATGAAAAGGATAGTATAATAGGAATAAATTTTAGTTAATCTGTTGGTGCATAGGTTTCATTATAATTTATTTCCTCTTTTGGACTATAACCCTTATCGATCATTCCATATTTATTTATAATAATTATTACTTTTTCATCACAATTTTTACTAAAAACCTACTTTACTATAATTATAGAATTTTATTAAGGGTGTTCAACTAAATTCTAGAATTTTTTCTGTTAAAATTCATTGATCATATATTTCATTTCCTTAATCCAAACTAAATCACCTAAATCCTCATTAGGATTCATAGTATGAAATTGGGGAAAGAATTATAGATGTTCAATTTCATAACATAAAAAACATCTAGTCTAAATAGTTGATGTACATCCCCAATGATACTATCACTATGATGATTCTCTAAAAACAAATTTACTTCTTGGATTTTAAAAATATTTACTATAATATAAAGTATAAATTATTTCCGAGGATTAACTTAAATTATTTTTTCTTATGTTACATCTTTATGAGACGTGGTTTCTAACAGTGGTAGAAAATATGTTATGGAAATAACATATGAAGATGTTGGTTAGGGTTGTTGAAAAAAGGGAACATTTCATCAAATTTAACATGTACTATTTTATCAACAATATAATAATTTCTTTTAAAATTAATTTATGACATATATGTAGTGGAGTAACCTACAAATATTGCTTCGTCGTATTTGGATTAAAATTTATGCCGGTTATATTTTGTATTCTAGATGAATACATTGAAACCAAAAAATCTTAAGTAAGAATCTTTTAGTTTTATACATTTCCACAACTCATAAAGAATTTAATTAATGAAAGTCTTTATTAAAACTCAATCTATTGTATATTAGGAAGAACTAACTATTTCAAAAAAAATTATCTATTGGGTATTCACTCAACATGGATCATTATATTTCATAATGAATTATATTTCTTCGTTAAACTACACCATGTTGTTGGGGAGTTCAAAGATCTGAAAATTTATGTTCCATACCTTTATTTGTATAAAACATTTCAAAACAATAAATTATAAATCCTACAAAATGATCACTTGGAATAGTTATCAATGGAAGTGTTTTCTCACTTTTAAATTTGGCTTTTTTTTCAAATGTCAAAGAGATTGTGATTTGTTTATGAGAAAATAAAACCTTGGGTGTCTATAAAATTCATTAATCAAGAATTATACATTTTATTTTACAAAAATAATCCTAGTTGATGCAGGACCAAATAAAACCATGTTCTCTAATAGTAAATCATCATAATTTGAGACATCACTAGATTTAAAACATGACTTATGTTTCTTACTGTATTAAAAAGAGGTTGAGACTTTTGTAGAAAAAAATACTATGTTTTAGTAGATCCTTATAAAGTATTTTCATATTCAATATAGATATATTTCTTAGGTTACAATGTCCAAACATTCTATTCCATAGAAAATTATTGATCATCCATTGCACTAAGGAAGGGTAAGTCCTGGCTCTTAAGGTCTTCTATGTTAAGAGTGTAAACATTCTAATAAAAATTGACTAAAAGAAAAAATTTATCCTTGGAACTAATAACTAAAAAATAATCAATCCAAAATTTTACGAGGTAAACTTTATCACGCAATTGACTTATTCTCATAAGGTTGTTATTAAGACCAATAACAGATAAATCAATTTAAATTAATGATTTACCAATAAGTTCAACATAACCTATACTGATAATATCCTGTGAGCATTATATCTGAAAGTTACCTTCCACAATTCATTTTAATAATCTTCTAAAAGAATTATTTTTTATAATTAATGTGTCTAGAACATCCACTATTCATATACCATATGTTTTTGTTATTTTTATTGACTTTTTATTTCTTGAAATAAAAAAAATATTTACGAAACCCAATCATTCTTGGGTGTGTTAATGTTAGAATTTTTTTTTTCAGGAATCCAATTTTTTTATAAAATGTTTCTTTGTGAAATCCATGGGATTGATGTTTTAAAAAAAATATATTTTTCTAATGATCACCGCTATGAAATTTAATAAAAAAAGGAATTTTTTGGAACTAATAAATTGTTACTAAAATGGTTTTTTATAAGTATAATCCATGATAGAACTATTAACCTGAGGAAATATTTTATTATACATTTAATAAAAATATACCTTTCCATTGGTAAAAACAAATTAATGTTTTCACAAACATGATATTTCATATTTTTTGAAATAAACCATTATCCTTATAAGTATTAATTTTAGAATTAATTTTGGATTCTATAATATATTTCTCAGTGTTTTACGTTTTCAAAATCATTAGAAGGATTTTATTTCACAAAAATAGTCTTATCTATATTTTTTTATCGATAAGATACCTAATTTATTAAAAAATTTATTATAGAATCGATTTTAGCATGTTCTCCCTAGAATTATAATATTTTTTTGAAAATTTTACAATTTGTGGTTTCATGTTGTTTAGAAAAACATGAAACTTCATCATAATAAGGTAAGGAATTATCTTGTACTGTGGAATATTATTCATCATAACATATTGAATCGTTATTATCCATGAAATTATCATTAAGAGGTATATTGGTAAGGTTTTTATATTTTAATACATTTTCTATTAAAAATTGTTTTACTTTAGGTACATTGTCATAAATAACTATGATCCACTGACAAAAAAAGTTAATATCTATAGAATTCTAAGAATAATATCCTATATTATCCCTCCAAGTGTCAGAAACATTCATCACAATCTTTCTTTTATATCTATAATACTTATTGTTATTTATTTTTGAAGTCTTCTTTTTTTGATCTTTCCTTTCCAGATTTCGACATTTTGTTCCAATGAGTCTAACATTATTGCATTCATAACAAGTAAATTAATCTTTCTTTTCACTTAAATCTTTATTAGTTTTGTTTTATCGGTATCATTAATCATTTTTACTGAATATTTTTTTATCATTTTGGATAGGTTTTCTAATTCATTCTTATAATGTGTAGAAATATTTTTATTGTATTGAACAACTAAATTTTTCTATATTTAACTCTATACATTTTCTCAAAAGATTCAACTTTAGTACGTAATGTATTAATAGTAAAATAAACACCCCTAATTTTTTTTATTTTTTATCATCTCTTTTTAATATTCCCCCATTATACATAAGGGTTCAAAGAAGATCATCAAGAGTAAAATTTTCTAGATTTTGTCTCTCATTAACATTGGTTCTCGATTCCCAATCATTTGGTATGTTATATATTATCATCTCAAAAAGTATCTCTTCATCATGGAAATTTTAACCAATATATCTTAAATGATTAATTATAGTAATGAACCTACGATATCTCTTTGTAATGAATTCACTTTTTCAAATGTCAAATTTTTTATAGTCTTCTCTTAGTATTGCTATCAGAGTTGCAACTACTTTAGATGTACCAAAATGTGTAATCTAAAGGTTTTTCCAAATACAATGGACGATTTTAGAAGAAGAAATGTGACTATAAATTATTCTCTTAACAAAACATAACAAAGTATTCATTTCTATGTAATTCAAATGACATTCTTAATTTTTAGTATTCGTAAATACTCTGACTTCATTTTCGTGAATCTTATAATTTATAGTAAGCATGAAAAAATTATCAACTAATGTATTGGTAAAAAATGTTTTCATCCTAGCCTTATAGTATATATAATCATCACTATCCAAAATAATAAATCTATTATGATTTATGTTATCTTTGGATATGAAATTTAAAACTTCCATATTTAAAAATAAGAGAAATTATTTTCCACAAAACATATTATTTAAAAAAAAAGTTTTATTAAGAAAAAATTTCTAGAAAAATATAAATAACATTCAAATGATTGAGTATGTAAAACATAACAAGTAATATAATTTATGGATAACCAAATAAAAAAAGTTTTTTACATGAATCTGATACAAATTGTTGGATCCTAATATATGATCAATATAGATTGAAAAATATATTCTTACAAGAGGGGGTGAATTGTAGTTTCAAAAAAAAATTGATTAAAATAATTAATATAAAAAAACCAAAAAACCAATTGAATTAATATGTTAGACTCGGTCCTTAGTCTGATGAACAAAGTCACCGTATCATAATCATATACCATAAGATTAAATTACAGTATTAGAATAAGTATCACAATAGATCCCATTTATCAGAGTATGAATCATAATTATATTTAATAATATAATACAAATAGATTACAGTATGTTGAATTTGATTATCAACTTTACTATTTAATATGCACAACTTAAAACAAAATTCTAAGAAACAATCATTAGATATAACAAAGTAAGAATGAGTTACAATTATTAAACTATATTAACCTTAAGAGTAAGGTAGTCACTAAACCTAGCTAATGGTGTCCCTTGTTTTATGCTTACAAGAATTTTTAATTGTTCCTTAGTAAAGAAATACCTCGACACAATGATCAAAATAACCACATTCATATACCCTTAAGATGTCGATACAAAGTTCATATTTTCCCTATCTAAAAATCCCTAATATCTCTTGATTCAATGGACCGGAAATTACATATTTCAATCACTGAAATCCCTCTATCCATATGATTATCAAACATAGTATAAATTTACAAAAATGTTCAAAAGGATATAACCTGATAATGTTTCCTTTTAAATAATCTCTCTAAATAATTAAAAGAGTTACGAAACAAGATATTCACACTCTTTAAGCATTAGAAAAATTGATAAAACAATTTAACCAACATCTTAAAACTCTTCAAATGACATAGTATTTATAGGAAACTTAGTGAATAGTCATATTGAACTCACAATGATCATATTTCTCTATGTTTTTCACAATGACTTGGACAACTGACACTTGAAAGCTCATTATGATATTGCATAAATGAATTTCCAATATCTTATTGTTTTTTACCTTTATATTATAGAATCTATTCCTTAAATTAGAAATAATTATTTTGAATATGATTATAAACATAATTCAATACCATGTACTTACATATAATTGTCATTTAAATATTCTTCATGAGTTTTAGTCCAATTTTTGTCACTACCTACATCATTACAATTGTTAAGACTTTTTCAGTAGGAAAGACATGACAGAATGTTTAACAATAGTTTTGATAAAGGTGAGTCTAATTGTTATCAGACACATTCTATTTCCGATATTCATAATGAAGAATGTTAATGTTTATATTCAAATACATATAAACTTATTCTATGTATGGTAAAGTAAAATTTTTTATTCAAAAACATAGTAAAAAACATTGGACAATTTTTTTTTCAAACATTCTTGTAAGAAAGAGCTTATTATTTCAAAAACTAATGGAATGGAAATGTAATAAGTATAACTTATGAATCAACACCCATCGGATGTGAAAGGTTATCACCCTCCATATGGGTTATCCTTGTTCTAAATATAAATTAATATAACACCTATACCATTTTGAAAAGTATGATGGAAATACTTGAAGTAAAATTAATCATTAAATAACATTTTTACTAGGGTATTAAATATAAAATTTTTACAATGTCTAATAATATTACATGTATACCTGATTCAATGTTTATCAATATATTTAATCTTATTTATATAAAATTTACAAGTATTATCCCTCAAACAACATTCCCACTAAAACATGTATGATGCTAGTGGGTTTTATTTCCCAAAAATTCTCCCAAAATATCCTTAATATAGGAATAATATCATCACATAAAACCTAAAAATAAGTGTTTAAGACATATAACTAATTACCAACTTTAATATGATAATGGAATGATAATATCCATAACTCTTAATTTATTGAAGAAATACATGATTATATGTCAATTCCCCAAGTATATCTTATGTTAATGTTCCATAATATAGGTTATGACAAATATAGTTTACATGTATTTAAATAATATCCTTTGATAACAAATATATCACCCTGACCTCATAAATACTCAAGACAGTGTCTACTAACATTAAATTTACATGATTTCAAGGAATAAAATCTTAAAGGATTGATGAGTTTTTTAGTCTTGGTAAACCAAATAAATAAATGAGTCTTCTATTAATAATGAATACACTATTTACAATATGATTTTTCCTATTCTAAAGATAACTTTATTCCCATATAATATATCCATACATATATTTCTTAGTACAATTATTGGATTTCTGGGTAAGGAAACAAAATGAGTATGATCTAAAATTATTAGAAAGTGTTTAGTACAATGGAAAAATAACACCTCAATTAGAATAATAAATATTATAAGGTAAATAAACAAAAAAAACATTCCATTTAAATAACTAGATTAGGCATAATAAATTTGGAATGGAAGAAAACAAAAACACATGCCTTTTAATTAATGAAATGAGAATTAAATACATCGATAAACAGTCCTTAATAAAAAAAAATCAAGCATAATAATAACTTAAATGAATAAAATACTTAATTATAATAATTTATGTTTCCCAAGATCATGATAACATTACCATCATGAATGATCCTCAATAATGTTTATATTTTTGGGTAGAAACACACCAATTCAACTTGGAAGCAAACTTGAATGGTTCGTCGCCAACTGATTTCATCTCATGAGATACCGACGCATCAAAGAGATTTCATAAACTATTCACCAAACAATATAATTCACATCTTAATTTTTATGAATATATTTGAATAATATATTTATAACATAAACAGCATTCTTTGTAAAATATCAAAATTAAATAAAAGATAAGGATTTATGAATAATTCCCAAGTTAATCAAATTACGGTCAAAGTGAACACCATATGTAAAAACAATATATATATTTGGAAATAATAATATAAATTCAATGAGAATATAAATATTTTAGATAAATCTAATATACATTAATAATGGTAATAAGGAATTTATTCTTTCAATAGAACGTTAATAATCACAAAAGAAGGTTATATTTGAGAGATAAATTTTACCACAAGATAATTTTCATGTTAAAACCCCATAGATGAGATAGTTAAAATTGAAACATAAAATACCATGAATTATGAGTAAATAGTTATGTTAAAAGAAAAAATGGTTTCACATACACCACATTAAAGTTCATTTCTGTATAATAACAAAATAATCTCAATAGAATTTAAATTGAGACGAAATCTCTAACCTTGACTTTCTTTTAAGATGAATATACTTAAAGCTATTATATAATCATTTTAATCTTGTTGTTAACTTAAAAAAGAAACATAATCATATTTATAATATCATATATGATCTTCTTATAACATATCATTACTCATTTTACCAATCTTTCATTATTTTCATCCTTTTTGGAGTTCATTATCATGTTTTTCAAGTTTGCTTTGACTTTTTATTTTTGTTCATATTACATAGATCATGATTTGATCGTTTAAAAAATTTAAACCATGTTGAAAATGTTTTATAAATTCATTATATAATTATTTATATTAATACATATTTTTTATGATACTGAATTAAATTCACCCTTTATTGGGAGGGTAGGCGTTACAAACATAGGAACACTACTTCCATTTCTTTACAGTTTTTAAAAGAATGAAAAATAAATTGTTTATAAGCATGTTAAAATTATACTATAATAATTATATCATATATATTAAATATTTTAAATAAAATAATTCTTTATATATTGATATATAGTGTGAATGAGTAACATCACTTTGGGGAGGTGGTAGTCCACAAGTCCGCCAACGATATGATCATATTCCCAAAAAATGGATATCATGATATTATTATCTAAATAAGAATTCCAAAAGCATAAATACATTATAAATATCATATATAAAATATATAAGCTATAAATAAATAATTATTTCCAACCATTAAAGGTGTTAAAAATTATAATGGTTGATATTAGTTCATGCAGTGGTCATCTATCATAGACATAAATGATTATTACATATCACATATTGATTTATGCATGTAAAAGTGTAGGTATAAATCATATAATAAAAACAAATAATTATATTTTAGATAATTATGTTATTATATAGTTATGATATAAAAATAATTCACTTAGTGAATAAGTAAATGAAACAAAAGTGATCATTGAAGAATGTTACCTCTTATTTGGGTAACTTCTTTTGGTTTATACCAAAATACATACTTGGTTTTCATTATAAAAAAAATAGATTCTTTTCAAGATGTGGGAATTTAATTTGGGGGCTTATTTTTTTAGAGTTTTGATGATCCAATGGTCTTGAGTGGTGCGGATAAGTTTGAGGGGTGATATACTTTTATAGTGGAAGAGTACATTTCATGTAAATTTTTTAATGTGGGAATTTCACTAACAATTTTTCAATATAATGTGTCTCTAGTAATAAAATAAATATATAAAAGGGATTATATGGTTGAAATATTTCAAAATAATAGTTTTGTTCATGTTTTTATGCCATTTTTTCCTTTATGTTTAAGGTTTAGTCACTTATTAGGCTATTTTTTTCTTATAATCATTGTAATTAATTTAACAGTTTTTGCTTATCATTCTGGACAAAACAAAATTTCAAATTATTAGAAATTAGAAATTATATTGATTCCAAAAGTGGAATAAAATTTTCAAATTTCTAATAATATAGGTTGTAAAAATTAATTTAAAACCAATCTCATAGATGGGAATACAAAATAGGGTTTTAAATTAAAAATGATCAAAAGTTTCGATTTTTTATATCGAATTTCATTATTAAATTTTCTAAAATTACATAAATTGGATTAAATTATATTCAATTTATCGAATATAAAATTAAACCCAATTTCAAATGTAATTTTACTAATTTAATAAATTAGGCGGAAAAGTTATTTATAATTAAATTTCAGTATTTTTCGTTATTAATCAAAAAATGAAACTTCAAAAAAAAAATAAAGATTCACCCTAAAATAATTTTGAATATAGGATTTCAAAAATGAATATTTTTTTGAAATAAAAATTTATAAAATATTTTAAAATTATTTTCAATGTTGGCTCACCTTTTAAAGGCGATAAAATTACCCATTTAGAAAAATACAATTTTTAATCATAAAACCATATTTATTCTTATCCAATGAATATAAAATATATTCTATTAACAAAAAATCAATTTATTGAATATATAATATATATAATTATTTACAATTATTCAATAATATTATTTAATTTGATTTATTATGATAAATCACATTTTTGGGCATAAAAACAATTCCATTACATTCTGTTGGTTTTTATTTTCATTTCTAATTAATTGGTTACATGTGAATTCATTTTATATTTTTACAAACCATATATATTTATAATATTGTTAATAATATTCATAATATTAAATTTAAATGTTAGGTTATGTCTTATTATATTATATAATAATGTTAAACTAATATATTATTGTTCTGTAAAACTCAGTCTTCTCTATAATACAAGTCATCAAAAATTCATTATTGTTGGCGATGCAAGCTATAAAAGTATTGTATGAATTTTATGATATAAAATTTATAAAATTTATCTAATATATTAAATATTACATATATTTTTATAGGTTATATTATTTTATATGCATCATGCTGCGTGACATATTCACAATCGAATAAAAAGTTACTTTAAGAATTTTCAAGGTGTTACAAATGTGGAAAGTTTCCTTCCTAGGAATGCTTTTTCAATGTGATAATTTTTATTAAAATTCCTCATGAAATATTTTACAACATCAAAATTACTTATTTAATTATGTTTTAGAATTCTTAGATTTTGAGCCTCGTCTTTGTTATCGTATCACACTTCCTATCAGTGTTTTGAGAACCATGACCTTGCACAACATGAGACCCTCTATAAGATGATATATAATTGTAATGAGATATCCATTTATTTTAGGTTTATATCACTCCTTTAAATATATATTATCTTTGATCTTCGTAAAATATGTGTGGGGTTAAACATCAGTAATTGTGGGTCAATGCTATGATATTATAAAACACTAATAAATGTTAATCAAAGTTGTGAGACCTTAAACCTCAGTAAATTCTGGTAAAAGATTTGTGACCATAACATATTCAAATAAATGTGATATTAATACCCCAAAAAGATTGGGTCAATATTTTTTGAACATAAACATCAATTAAATTTGATCAATGATAGGGGACCATAAATATCAATCTTCTATGGTCCAAATTGAAAGAGCATTAAAATTGATTATGAATGAGACATAAAACATGTTACATAAAAAATTAGATATGTTTTTCCTGATAAAAATTAATGTATATACATAGTGATAAACTCCTTCTATATTATTTATGAAACATTTAAATCATTCCTTAAATCTCCACTCCTAGAAACACATTCATGTGATTTCATTCCATATACATTCACCTTAAGAATGTGTTTGATAAATCGTGTTGTATATTTTAGGAACTCAGTCACTTCATGGATGTATTTATCCATATAAATATACTTTATTCCATAATCATTGATTCTACATGATATTTTCATTGACATCTGAAATGTGCACCTGTGGATCCAAAGGGAACCTCTACTTGGTAATGATCCATGTGATTCCATATTCACCATGGAAAACTAGGGGCATATTACATCCTTGGGAAAAGGCAATAAAATATATTTATAAACTGAAAATTAGTGTAAACCCTTATTGTAATTATGTTAACTATCAGACATTGTTTAATTGTATCATCCAATAATTTCCCAATTCATATGTATTGAGTTATTTTTTACACATCTTATAACATAGATATTAAAATGGATTCAAATACTCAGGATGTTACACACTATAGAATCATACCAATTTTTTAGATAGAAATTAAAAATATTATTCTTAAACATTTGGTCCTTATCACAAGACCCTAAACAAAATAAAACAATGGTTTTATCACCATGATATAAAACTATAAAAACATTTTGAATGATTTTTCTACAGAGATAGGACCACACACATTAATTTCATCTCTTCTTTCCGTACATATTAGACCCAATGATTCAAAATTTAACATTTTATCAATGTTCTCATCATTAGTTATCAAAAAACATGGTTTTAGCATCAAACAAAAAACACAATCTACCTGGCCATGATGTTGTCTATGCTTGGTGGTTATTCACATCAGGTTTTATCTCTTCCATTCTATTAGATGAACTTCCTCAACTTTTGGTCAAAGATATATTCCATCAAACTTCATCCCTCATGGTTTTAAAGTCGCACCATCAAAATATTAATGGGAAGATTCATTTTACTCCATGATATAATATCCCATTGAGGGAAACCTTAAAAAAATCTCATTCTCAAGTTTTTAGACCTGAAAATTTTATCTCTTAGGAAAAATATGAATTTTTTTAAAAATCAAAATTTAAAAAATAGTTAGCTTAATGAAATGAAAAGGGTGGATACTGAAAAATTTAACATCATGAATGTTTTCTTTCTCATTCAATTCTTAGGAAAATTTTATGTCTATAACAAAAAATACATAGTTATTGTGGGATCAACAGTATGAACCAAAAAAGTCAATCCATTGTTTACCATATTTCCAAAATCATTATATGTTTTTATTAATATGATAATACAATTTATTACTTTTGGGGTAATACTAGACAGTCCATAGACCCATAGGCACTAATCCTTAATACATGGCCATTTCAGACCTAAGGACTAAATGCCCATCAATAATCCCAACCCCATCTGATGCTAAATATTTTTTTAAACATAATAATTGACCTGGAAAGATTCTCATCTAGAAATACCAATGAATTACAACATGGGCCAAGTATAGATGTAAAAACCATACCCTCTCACTATCCCAAATGTGAGAGCCTTGATAGTGATTACTTCTGACTTTGCACTCATATTTGATTTCACCTATGAATAGATCTAATTTTTTTCCTGATGTTCGTTCACTCACCATCCCACTTCAATACCATGATTCCTACCACTTATTGTGGCCAAAAATTACCTGACCACTATCCTCCATGTCAAATCCCACTACACTACCGTGAATCCCGCCACCCATCTAGAAAAACTAACCATGTTGTTGCCTTTTCTCCTCATCGTCTCCAGACAAGAACATCATCTTCCTCCCCCATAGACGAGGATACCCCACCCTCTTGTCACGTAGCCACTAAATGATCCCTCTCTCCCTAATTCCTTCAGAACCCCCTAGCCGTGCCTAACCGCCTCCACCCATTCCCCAACATGATTCCTTCATGGACACCACATCATATACCCACAATCCCCATCATGTCCCAATAATTCCCCAAATATGGTTTATCTAGGTATTGAACTGAGGTTTGATGTAGGCTTGTAGGGTATCCTTTACCACTACGCTATGACCCCACCTGCAAATCAATCCATTTTGGATAATTTCCTATATCATGGAATAATGTAGGGAATATTAATATTCCTCCTATACAATAATTTATATGGCTAATATGAAATAATTGAAGATGTTATATTAGGAAACGTGATCTATTTTGATCATCAGAGTACCCATTCCAATCCCCTTCTATGTGATATTCATTATGACAAGTCAACTATATTCCATATTTGAATAAGAAATCTACTGTATAGTGATTCTATAGATATTCCACAATATCTGATCTGCCTATACCCATTCATGATTACACATCAAAGAGGAAACCATATCTATATCTAAATGAATCAACAAATTGTTATTGTGATGATACCCATGTCACTATGTGAATCCGTCACATACTCGTTAGGATGCACACTTCCTAGATGGACCATATTCTGGATTAGAGTGACTTAACCATGGCTCATAGTGAGGGAATATATTCCCGTATATCAAGCATCTCTATATCCATCTATGTGCAGATTCACAAGGGGAAACCATATCCCAAAATCCATAATCTCATGAACATACACCAACTCACAGTTATGGTGTATATACCACAATATTCTCCCCAACTATGTTAATATTATGGTAAACATTTAGAAAATATGAAATCTCATCATATTTTATTCTCGAATCAAGTATTTACGAATCATTATTGACAAAATATATACCCATTCAATTTTCATGTAGATTTAATTATCATAATATTACTTGTCATGAGACAATAAAAAATGGTTTATTATAATGAGACTGAAATTTAACCAAAATATGAGGTAAAATAATTCATTTGATTTATATTATATTGTTATGAAAATACACATTTTGTAGTCTCTATCCCAAAATATTATAGGAAAAATGAATTATAATACAAATAAAATGGATGTTTGATTGACTCATGAAGTTCAATTAGTATGTTCTATGATACATTGACATCTTAACATAGCTTATATTGAAATGTGATTTATGACTTTGTATATATCCAAAACATATCTTCCCTCAAAGTGGGATTGAATGACACCATTTTAAATTTCTTAACTAGTCCCTACAACTCTTTAAATTAATTCTCACCAGTAGCCAACCCTAGACATGGTCGGTCTAACTAAAGGCATAGTATATCCACTAATTGTCACTATTTCAGAGCTCAAAATTTTCATTTATATAATTTTCTAATATGTTTGGAGTATTAAATAAGTATTTAATTTATAATATTGAAGAGCTAGGACTTGTATTGTACAACTATAAGCTTCAAATTGAGTAAAATGTTCACTTATGAGTAGCAATCACATGTTTCACTTTCATAATGAATATGAGAAAATCATATCTATTGGAAAATAGAGTCATAAATTTTTAGAGGTGATTTGGATATACATTTATATTTCTAATAGGTGTCTCACAAACTTGTTTCTTATCCTACTCTATACCATTATTACATCCACCATTAGCGTGAGGTTTAATCTTGGTTGAAATTATAGATGATGACCGAGACTGAGGTATACTCTGGGAGAATCCCACTAAATGAGGGTCTAATTTTGACATGTCCATATTGAATTCAACCAAACTAGTTAATTCACATATAGTTTCTATCAATTGGGATTTTGGTGAAATGAAAAATTAGATATTTTTGGATTATAATACCGATATTGAAGTAGACACTAAGAATATGTCATCAGATTAGTATAATGGGAAAGAAAATTTCTAATAGGTGTAGAAAATAACCTTCATTCACTATAATGTTATCATACTTAGTCATTTTCACTCTATAATAATGTAAAAAGGTGATTTTTATATTATAAAATATTTTATAGGTGTTTGGGAAGCTTTCTCTGCCTTTGGAGGCATTTCGTCCTCCGGTGGATCTATAGGCTCAGATAAAACTGCTAGTCTAGATAGGTTTTAAACATCATCATGCCGGGCTACATATGAATACTATAAATTTTTAGGATAAGATATAAATGGATGGGAATTGAATGTGAGGATGGAATTCCTTACTCTAGTGAAGCGCTGAAAATGGTGACTTCTTATGTGGAATGGTTGAATTGGCTACTGATATCCATGAGGTCATACACCCCCAAGTATGTAGGGATAATGGTTTCAAAATTCAAATTATGGTTTGGATTGAGCCACTATTAGACATTTATTATTACCAATACTATGTATTTCCAATTAGGATGTGTAGAAGCTACATGATCCTATGTAGACAATATACCTCGTGTAGTAAATATCATACCGTTATCTGAAAAGGTCAATGGATCAATTTTTAGTTCTAGAATCATCTTAAAAGATGAATATGTGAATAAGGGATTTATTTACCAGTGAATTTTAAAGCTCTATTTTATTTGATCATACTAATTATCAGCTACCATTTTATTTGGATAATAAATTTATATGAATAATTATAGATGGATTCACTAAGAATGCTTCTGGAGGATTTAAGATCATTACCTGTATATTCTCTTACATGTTTGGATAACCTTCCACAATTTCTCTAGAATACATGTGAACAAAAGAGGTAATAAAAATATCTTCATAAGTATGCATCAGTGATACTATAGGTGATTAATCCCATTTAAAACATTATAATGGTAAAGGGAGAATTTTTTTATAACATTAATGGAATAATGACAAGTACAAATTGGAATGTGTTTTAACTTTTCCAAGGAAGGAATTTCACCATCAACATTGCCTCTCCTACATGAACTATTACCCATTATATTATTAAATATAATTCATTGAATGTTTATGGATTTAAATAAATGGATCCCAAATTCGATTTATCTTATATAACCATCAACTTCCAAATGATGATCACTATAGGAGATGATGGACTGTATCATTACATAACCAACCCATTAGTTCAATCTCTATGATTCCGAGTGAATTTAAAATCTCAATAGGGGATCATGTATCCCCCCCTGATTTTCACTATTTCTAGGCTTCTATATACCACACATCAACATTCACATAATGAAGGGATTTTTCACCGCTCAATAAATAAGGAATAACTAAATGTTTCACCCATTTCTATGGAAATTGAGGTAACAAAATATTTCTTAGAGAAACAACTTTTCCGGGTTATATTACCTATGTGGGATACTGAAACTCCCCTTTTACTTTTGGAATAATTTGATCAGTTATCTTGGGGACCCATTCATCCTATTTAACATTTGGATATATGAAAATCTTGGAATCAATATATTTTTTTCATGACCCAAATAGTGGCGTTTGATGATAAGAGATTGAATTAGATAGTTGAATCATACCATGTTAACAGCATCATGAACTAGCAAAAATCTTGAGGATGTCACTCTAATTACATGCACTAAGGAGGTCCACAAAAGTTCTTCTAGATGGGTTTGAACTATCACACAAATATGCAAGTCATGTATCCCTCACATATTACATCTTTATCAAAAATGGATGTCATTATTCCATCTCCTTGAAAAATTAGCAATATATATTCTCTGAGAATTCATGTTTTATATCAAATGTTGGTTCTAGTTTGGGTTTTTATATACTGAAAAGAATGACTACTTATATAGATTTTCCATGTTTCTCCTTCCCCGTTCACTCAATGAGAATTCCCTAAATTTGAAGTTGATTTATAGGTAGGTTATGAATCTAGAATCATGGATTAAATTGTCTTTGATGAATTAATATCCCTCTATTTGGGACATGGCTAACCCACATGTAACTTGTAAAAAACTAATAATCTTTATCAAGGCCTTCCCTTTATAGATATGGCTATGCTTCTTGTATAACATTTACAATACTAGCCCCAATAAGTTAATTCACATGTCATTGTCATGTTGTGATGTGATAATGAATGTCCATATCATCACTCTAGTACATGATTCATGAATTTAGAGGAGGTAACCACTAATTTACATCACTGGTGAGGAATATAAGTGGGATAATTGGTCGATATTTGGGGTGAAATTTCAACCAATGTCATTGTAGTGACCCATCTCTGTTGTAATTATACAATCATTAGGATTCCCATGGGTCTTATGAGTTGAATAGGTTCTAGAACTTCTTTTTGTAGCTCCCCCTCTTTGAAAATGTTGTAAATATGGGCTAATGTTCTAATGGTTACATTGATATAGGGAATAATATCTTCTCCCCTGACAATACATTCTAGAAGAAATTATATACATTATGATAAGGGGAGTCCGATATATATTTTACCATGTTGGGTTTTGGGAGATAAAAAATTATACATGTCCCTTAAAAATGGAAATCCTTTAATAATATGCACATCCTAGAAAATTACTTTGACATTTTTATACATAATATATAATGTATTTGTTTCTAGGATCCATATATTGATAAATTTTTGAATGAATCCAACTATATGATTGTAGAATGTTTATGAGACCCTAACAACCTGAAATATTCCAACAACATTGGGTTCCTGTTTAAACAATGAGATACAATGTTAAAACCATAAGGCTCAGGAACATTCATGTAAAATCTGTCCCCTTATAATTGGCTTGAGAGGGTAGTGAGACATTATAAGGTCTTATGCAATATCTCCAAGAAGCCATACGCTATAAATAAATGTTAAAGGGGTTCAATTCATGTTTGGGGTGATTCTCCCTTTAAGAATAAACAGCGAACCAAAAAATTCAAAACCATGAAATCCACTCTATGATTCATGATATTAATTAAATAAAACTGAACATTTAATTTATCCAAATTATAAAAAATTCATGTTCCATAGTGAAAGACTACGATATGAAAGTAAAAAATGGAAGATAAATGATTAAAACTCAAAGAAAACCACAAAACTCCAAAGCTCTCAAATATCCATTCTCTAACATGACCAGGAAACCTAAGTATTACATGGTAGTGCTAAATATGTGTGATACTTTACCTTTTCACATACCTAATAGATGAAATATGTCAAATCAACAAAGTTCCACAGTAATGGTGAGTACTAAAAATCAGTATGTTTCCCCCAATGACTTCCCTACTCATGAAACTAGGATAGAACATATAAGCCATTTATATAAAAAAGTTTATATAAAAAAAATTCTAAAAATTATTATATCAAAATATAAACTAGTGCCCACGTAAAAAAAATTTCTCAAACAACATCAATTTCTAAGGGAAGCATCCAAACAATACTTTAAACAATTTCACAAGTTCCATTTTCACATAACCATTATATCACACATATCCACACATCCTACTGTGCATGATTCATTTTGACAGTTCTATACTTAAGATCAATTTATCGTCAACCCAACATGTCATCGCAATGTAATTAAATCCCATGTGATATTACTCCTTTGGCACCAAGAAAAATTTAAGATTTCATCCATGACTTAGAAATTCTATATAAACACACCCAAACACACACCAAGAATGCCCAAAATCCATGCCAATAAAAACATGCTAAAAACCATTCAATAATTTTTTGTTATTAAAAACCATTTTCCAACAAGTAATTTTAAAAATCTAGAAAAGCCATATTTTAAAATAAACAATTTAAAATAATGAAAAAATAATAATTCTCCCAACAAATTACCACAATTCCATAATTTCACAAAAAAATTGTAAATCATATCTAAAGAAGATTTATCTCATTCATTTAAAAAAATTAGAAATCAATTTGAATAAATTAAAAAAAATTGAAAGTATGAAAACCATTTCTAGAAAGAGGAGTTGAGAGTGAAGCTACCTACCACGAGTTTTTTGGGGAAAACGATAAACAACATGAAAAACGTCACAAAACTAGGGCAAAACTCCATGAAACCACCTTATATATCATTCCCTACCATCAGAAAAGACAAATATAAACACATTTGAAATCCAAAACCTTAAGTATACCAAAAATTGGGGTAGATCTATGAAACCAAGAGAGATGGAGAACTATATCTATGAAAAACACCAATAATGACCAAGAATGGTCAATTTCTGCGAGGAATCAGCTTCTAATCACTAAGGTAAGCATTCATATCGACTTAGGATCATTAGGAGATCCTTACATGAACATTGAGAGATAAAATTAATGAGTAATTGATGTTCTAGGGGAAATACAGGAAAATCGTGCACTAACCATGATCCATCGACTGCCTTATGTGTGAAACTCACATAGTTGCCTCACACAGTCTCTAAATAATGATCTAACCATGATGAACCCATTTCCTCAAATGAATAATTCCACATTTTAAATTCATGACTACTATTAGAAAATTCATAGTTTTTAAGAACCATGCCCCACCTGTGCGCCATCTCCTTTTACAATGTCTTACTATCTACAAGTTCTTATAGGTGTTTCATGGTTTTCCCAAACCATTCACTAACTATGAACCAATATAAAAACCCCAAAAACACTCAAATATTTTTACAAACTCTCTCATACGTTAGTTATATGATTTTTCTACATAAAATTGTAAATAGAGGGTTACATACAAGAAACCAGGGGTTCTATATTATCACCACCATTAGACTTTCCGTCCCTGAAAAGTATAAAACCATCAATATTGTTAAATATTTTTGTTCACTTATATTTAATTTCTTATCACCTTTCCAATTATCTTATTGAACTTGACCATGTTTCTACAAAACCCTCTTATGGTTGATGGTTTATCCACGAAAACATTTCTCTTTCCGATCCAAAATCTTCACTCGGATATGTACAAATGAAGAATACAGATCTAGGATAATGTGATTCTATCTGATCACAAGGTCAGGGTCAGTATGATACCTTTTCAACTGTGATACATGGAACACATTATTCACCACATTTAACTATGGTGGTAATTCCAACTAATATGTCACCTCACCAACATATTATAGTATATAAAAATAACATATTTTTCAACAAAAAACATTCCCAATTTCCAAAAATGATTATGTCCAAGTGTTGTAGATAAATTCAAGAACACATGATCACTCCCAACGAACAACAACAATAGTCGACGATGTTACACATATAATTTTTGAGGGATTTTTTTTCATTTCCATTTGTTTCCTAATAAACTAAATATTTTTTATTCTTTTTTGGAAAAGGGTCATCCCAACCAGTAAAGTATCACCAATTTATACCAAAAAAAGTAGAGAATGACAAGGAAACACATACAATGATTTTGAAGGATTCATTTTTATCTAGTCCTAATAGTTGTTGTTCTATAATAATTCCATTAAGGGTATGTGTTCCCACCATGAGCCACCAAGATCAATTACACAAGCCCGCAACATGACTTACAATGTTTGTATCATATTTTCTAATTTTTTCATACATCTGCGAATGATACTCTCTACTCATAGTGAACGGATTCCATTGGTATTTTTGTATGTATTTCAAAAATCAGGATGTGAACTTCAGATCTATGTCTGATATGATTGAGTCTAGTATTTCATTCCTCATTACCACTTACCAAATATAGATTTTTTAAAATTCCCCCCATCGGATTATTTTAATGAATAAGAATGAAATGAGATGTCTTAATGATCAGATCTACTATCACCCATATGGATTCTTTTTTCCAAACCATTCTTGGAAGGCCTTTTACAAAATCCATAGTTATCAGCTCCTATTTCCAAATAGAGATAGGTAATTACAACAACATATCTACAGGTCCCCAATGCTCTTCCTTAACGAGAAGACAAGATAAGCTTATTGACACAAAATCATCCACCTTCCATTTAATAATGACCCACAAAAACTGTGATTTCAATACCTTATACATTTTCAATATTTTCAAATGAATATTACATCTTTAATGGTGATAATCATGAAGAATTTGTTCTCGACACGCCATAGGTACAACAATCATATTTTTGAACCATAACACTGAACTCTAATCCAAATTATTTCCTCAATGGTATCCCCACTATTGAGTTTTGAACTCATTATAATAGATTTTGAATTGTATGTTTGTGCCTCTTTAACCATATTCACCATATCGGGAATCAATGAAACAAGAATTATAATCACCTCATTCTCCACATTCGAAACTCATGTTGTCTATGATGGACATCAACTACCACTCCTCTAAAGCATCTGTTTCCAACTAAACATATTACTTACTACTTAATGTATCTTCCACTGTATTTCATTTCATTAGTGCGTATATCAAGTCAAAGTAAAACATTTGGATTTACAACATCTATCTTCCTTTCCTTAGATTCAAAACCCTTTGTGATAAAATAATATTCAAGCTCTTTTTATTTGTGAACACAACAATTTTCTCAAAAAATTGGTACTAAATCAATGTCTTTAAATCATGGATGACTACAGATAACTTAAAATCTTGTGTTGGGTAGTTATTCTCATTCTCTCACAACTTACATGAACCATAAACAAACAAAGTTGTCTCCTTGTAGGATAACCCACACCAACCCTAATATCATATCATCACAAAACATCACACACTCTTATCCTTATTCTAGAAAAACCAAGATTAGTTTGGATATAAGGAAATCCATTATCTACTGAGTGAATATTTTCATTCCTCACTCTATTTGATTGGAATGATCTTATTTTTGAATGTTTTCATAAGAGAATCTAGTCATGTTAAATCATGAAAACAATTGTTGGTAAAAACCTTCCAGAACCAGAAAACTCTGTATCTCAATGAAATTATTTAGTGGTTGCCAAGCGATTATGGCCAATATCTTCTTCAGATCAAAATAATCATCACTTTTATAAATTATGTGTCCATGTATATGTAACTTTTGAATCCAAAAATCCTACTTTGATAGTTTTTCATACATGTGATAATACCTCTAGATTCCCAACACTGTTTCTAAGTGTTCCTCATGATCATCCCTTTTCCTTGAATAAAAAAATATTTCATCAAAAAACACCACCAAAAAATTATCTAGATATCTATGAAATATAATATTCATCAATTCTATGAATACCACCGGTTCATTTTTAAGACTGAAAGTCCTTCCCACATATTCATAAGGACCATATTATCTTACAAAATCTAAATTTGAAATATTCTCCTTCCAAACTCATAATTGGATATATCTTGATCTCAATTAAATCACATAGAACCACTGATCTCATCTCAATTGATCGAACAGATCATCAATTCGTGGATTTGGATACCTGTTCATTATCATAACATGGTTAATCTTATAATAATTTACAAAAAATAATAGAGTTCCATTATCCTACTTGAAACACAAGACTTGTGCTCCCCACAACGATGTTCTAGGACAAAATAAATATTTGATTTATAGCCCTTAAAACTAAACTTTTAAATCCAATAATTATGTTGGTGTAATCCTATAAGATGGACGGGAAATAGAACTATTTCCCATGAGGAGATCAATCAAAAAGTCTACTTACCTTACCTGTGGTATCCTAGAGAATTTTCTAGGAATCACATCTAGAATAGGTCCAAAACTACTATAAAAAGTAAATTCTCAATCTATTTTATTGATTCCAAGTTTAGAACCACCAACTCATAAGATATAATTACAACTTCTAGTGAAAACAAGACTATTTTTGCTATACTCAAATTTCATTCTGCTTTAAATATATTCTTGATGCCATTCTCAGTCTTGAAACTAATAGTTCTACTATCACAGTTGATTCCAGGCTTGAAAATTTTCACACAATACATACCATGGATTACATCAGATACATTCACATCAATCATAGTGAAATACTATTTAATTCGGCTCTATCAAATATTTTAGAACATGCTATAAAGAGAAATGATCTATATTCTCTTTGACCAAGAATACTTGAATGTTATATCATAACATTAATCGTATAAAATTTTAAACTTATAAAATAATTATCATGAGAAGAATGAAATTAATATGATGCACTGGTATCAAACAACACTTACAGATGAGTAAAATTCCAAAGAATCGTATATCTCACCATTGATGGTCCATCATGATGATCCAAATCAACTTCTCAGCTCCTTATATTTTCTTCTCTAATACAGATTTCTCCCAGTTCCATTTCTGATATTTCCCTTGCCGATGAGTCATGGTATTTATAGAATCATCATGTGTAGCTATGTTCGACTACAGAGATTGATTCCGCTACCCTCTCTCTATCAAAGCATTCAAAACCTGCGATACATGAGAAGTTTCTTGAGAACATAACAATATGGAACTTAATAATTATCACTAAATATGTCCAATATTAATAAAATTATGGCATGATTTTGGTGGTACTATACACTCTCACTTCTTGTGGTCGAAGGAACCACATTGGAAACATATTGTTTTTTCCTAGGTCTCATAGGAAGATTCACCGATCCAACCATCTGATTCTGATTTATGCTCCCACCTTGGAAGTAGGTGTCCCTCTTCATCTTTTTTCCAGAATTAAAATTCCCCCTAGTTCCCATGCGTATCAACATACTTCCTCCTCCCATTGCTCCCAATATTTCACGGTCATCCACTATTTCTCGATTGACCATCTTTATATAGTTCTTAATATAGAGCACACAAATCTCTATGTGAATATCCTGTTTTATCCCCTATTCAAAAATACACACCTTCATGGATGCAGTAATTGAATCCATGGGTGAAAAATGAACTAAATGCACGAATTTATCCTCATACTCTCAGATAGAAATATTTTACAACTTCATGATGAAGAATTGCATTATTTATCCTTGGATATAGCCACTTTCTATGCCACTTCTTCCGTTTGGTTTCTACTGTGCCTACCAGGTACCATTTTGTAAACAAAAAACAAAACCATAAGTATCACTCTTTACCAATTGAAGTCTAAGCACTTCAAATTCCATCACATCAACTATCACACATATTCTTCCCAAAATCAACATTCAATATTCAACTATTTTTGAAAAATTCACATTTGGTTTTAGAAATCATACCATCTTAAAACAACCATAATCATCCCCTTTTCAAAGTATTCAATTTAAAAAAATCAATACTTTTCTAAAATTAAATTACATTTCATCGAATTGAATATCATTACTAAAAATAAAATATGAAATCCTAGTGGTAATTCATTCCTCTGATGCATGTCATGATAATCTCATTAGCTAAACCCCTGCCAATGAGACTCTAATACCATTATGTGTCTCTAAAAAACTTATGTAATCAACTACCTGGCGTATTGATGTTTAGTATACTAAGGTTTGCATCATCTTTTTTATGATCTAAATTTCATGTCCTGATAATCATACTCATTTATATGATCCCAACTCAAAGAATATATATGAATGAATTCAAATACAAAATTTAAAACCAATACCATGTGAAAAACCATCCAGGACATAGACAACTTGTTCCACAAACAAAGGACCCAAAAGACACAACTTGTCTAAAATATACTTTTGGAATGAACAAAACTGATACAATTTTTAACAACCAAACCACTATCGTTGTCTTGAAAGGGTAGTGAGATTTTATAAGGCCTTAAGTGAAATCCCCAAGACTCCAATGCTAGCAATAAATTCCTAGGCGATTCAATACATGTGGGGGATGATTTTCCATTTGAGAATAAATAAATAAAAAACAATACATAACCAACCAATCCACTATATGATGCATGATAACAATGAAACAAAACTCAATATTTCATTTATCAAAATCATACTAAATTCATGTACCACAATAGAAGATTATGATATTTATGTTTACAATACAATACAAATGATTAAAACTCTAAGACAACCACAAGACTCTAGAGCTTCACAATATCCATCCTCCAACTTCACAAAAATCCCAAGTATCCCTAGGTAGTTTAAAAGATGTGTGGTACATTTCCCTTCCCCATGTACTTGTAGATGACATCTGAAAAATCATCAAAGTGCCAAAGAATGGATGGGTATTAAAACCCTGTAATTTTTCAATGATGACTTCCCTACTCACACCACCAGGATAGAACAAGTTAACTATTAATATAAAATAGTTAATATAAAACAATTTATTAAATAGTTTATTTAAAAATATAAAGAATATCTAATGTAGAATATTTTTCTAAAACAAAAAAAATTCAATGAAATAATCCAAGAAATACATTAAACCATTTAAGAAGTTTTATTTTTGTATATCCATTTCATCCCACATATCCAAACACCCAACCATGCAAGCTTCATTATGAGAGTTACATAATCATGAATTGTTTCTTTTCGATCTACCATTTCTTGATATGGTAATTAAATCCCATGTTCCATTACTCGTTTACAAAAGAGAAAATTTTTATACTTCAACCAAGCCTTGTAAATGTAATATGAAAACACAAACCATGTATGCCCAAAACTAATAATAATATAAACAAGAAAACCCATTTTTATAAAGAAAATTATTGAAATTTTTTTTCAAAAAAAACGAATTTCAAAAATACATCAATTCCATATTTTAAAATCGAATTTTAAAATCATTAAATCAATAAACTTTTCACAAAAAATTGCCACAATTCGAAAATTTCACTAGAAACCATAATTTTTCACTAAAGAGGATTTATATCATTCTTTTAAAAAAATGACATTCAAATTTAGAAACATAAATCAATTTGAAACTAATCTAATTAGTTAAACCAATATGATTGAAGAGTGAATCTTCTTACCTTACGTGTTTTTGAAAAACGATAAACAATCAGAAATACATCACAAAACCAGGGTTAAAAACTAATAACCCACCTTATATATCATCCACTATCATAAAAAATGAAATATTTAATAATATATTTTATCTAAAACCATATATCCTCCCACAACATGCATAGATATTAGAAAATGAGATAGAGGGTGAAGTAGATTTAAGATAAACACCATAAACAACCATAAATGATAACTTACGATGGGGAATCAGATTCTAATCACCAAAGAAGGCCTTCAGATAACCTCTTAGATCAATGGGAGAAACTTATTTGACATTTGAGAGAGAAAAATGGGATTTTAAGGCCATTTTGAAGAAAAAGAAGGAATTAAAATATAAGGCCATCCTAGATGCACTTTTTAGGGTCTAGCTTAATTTCTTCACACAGTTTAGTCACATGGTTAGGAAAACCATGCACTAATTTTGTTCCAGACACTACCTTAATGTGGAACCATTAAGGATTTCCTTTCATGTCCTCCAAACCATGTGGCAATAGTATCGAAGCCACTACCTCAAAAAGAAGAAATGCACATTTCAAGAAACGTAGTTTCAACTAAGAAGCCTCATGGTTTCAATAAACTCTGCACCATCTATTCAGCTTCTCTTCCTTATATATCTCATTGGGCGTGGATTCCAGTAGGTGTTTTACAGTTTCCCAAACTTTTCACTAACTGTAAACCAGTATAAAATCTACAAAAAAACTCCAAAATTTTTCCAAACTCTCCCAAACATTACCTATATTATTTATATACATAAAAATTATAAATAAAATGGTTAATTAGAAAATCAATGGGACCTACAATTCATAAAAGAAGATTATTATAGATAATGGATCCCACTTTGGACATCGTACCCAATTTTAATTTCCTAGTGAGATGGTGGAGGTGGATGTATTGTTTTAGGAAATATTTTGTTTTTTTTGATCATGATCATATCCAATCAATAGAGCTCTATTCAATTTCTAATCACTACCGTGATATGAATCTAGAATAAATTGGTCTCAAAATGAAATTTTAATATTAATAATATACAAGGAAGAAAAAAATTATTCCAATGGTATATTATGATTATGAATAATAATTTAGATTATATCTTTAATATTTAAGCTATGTATGGGATGCTTGTCAGACAAAGGGTAGTACAAGTGATCCAATATTAAAAGAAATATGAGAGAATAGTTTTTAAATCTAATTCAATACTAGTGATTCAATTTCATTATTAAAAGTAAACATGGACCTCCTTTTAGTTGTGTAAAAAAACTAATATGAACATTAACTCCTAATTTATATCAAATTTAGAATTTCTAAATATTATAAATGAACAAAAAGAGAAAATGATCAAACAAATGTAGTAGTTATACATACTTAATAGAAGCTACATGAGTATAAGATGTTCTCATTGGGTGGATTCCACATACTTTGTTTGTGGTGTCCATAAAATAATTTATAAGATGACAATGATGAAGTTTTTTATTCAAAAATAATTTATTTATAAATGATGGGTATGATAAAGAGTGATCATACAAAAGTATATTTTCAAAATACATTGTTCTCAATAAGTCATCCATGAGTATTGAGATATGAACAACTATTTATTAGAAACACATTTCATTGAAGATCACTCATTAAGTAGGTCAATTCATTGGGAAATATTTTTTTGATGAGACAAGTTTTCTGGTGAATTTTTATCACTAGGTAATTAAGTGGAAAATTATAAAAAAGTATATAATGAGGGAACCATAACTAGTTTATAGATTTTATTATAGTCTTTAATTGACCAGGAACCTCATATGTGCTCCATGACACAACAATTCATGATGTTTTACATCTTTTAAATTATATCCTCTTCTGGTCTACTAGACCAATTATGATGGGGGAATATTTTTTTCAGGAGAAGTATTGATAATCAAGTTAGAAAAATAGAAATCTGAACCTAGAATCAAACTTGTATATAGAGATTTACCGTGAAAAAAATATGTTTGATTGTATTAAAATTCCATGACCACCATGAAAAAAATAATTCTTGATCATAAAGAACTCCTATTTATAGATTTCATTTTATATTGGATGATGGGGCTATCTCACACTCATGGGGTCCCATCGTAGCCACATAGTTCCTTCCCATTCAAGTGTCTCCATTACATTCATGGGGCTTCTTTACTCAATGACGTCCATTTGATTTCAAGAGATGGTGTCACCTCATATAAATGTACTCCTCAGTGGCCACCTGATTCCTAGGTGACTAAATATTTTTTGTAGGTTATTATTGATGGTTTCCTATAAAGACACAAAACATCTATATTTCAAAATGAGATAATATATAGGATTTTCCACATTAATAAAGTGTTTATTTCTACATTATGAACCCATTGTTTGTTAATAGTTTGTTTGCTTGATCATACAATGACATTACATATGTAATTTATGAGTAAAATCTCATAATGAAATAATGAAAAGTACTATGAAGTCGTTTCATGAATCCCATAGTGTGGTGTAATGACTTCATGGGTCCCTCATTAACCCTTTTACAAAGAAAACCCATGAATATCTTGAGTGTAGGGAAGCTCATGGGTCATCTGTGTTATGGAAATATGTAAACATAGTGAACAAAATGTATCATTATAGGATTATTTTCAGATCAAACCCATGAAAATTGTTCAGGAATGGAAGTTCATGGGGATCCAACATAAATCTACCCCATGAACATAACTCACAATGGGTAGTTTTATATGTACCATGTTTTTTTAGTATCCTTTAATGTAATTAAATGATCATCTTTATAGTAAACCAACTACAATATGAGCACGAGGCTTCTCAAAGTATATTTTGGTATCTTATCAACAGTACAAGGGCATGAATCATTAGACCTGATGATGGACACTTCAGGATGTAACAAAATTATTGGTAAGAGGACCTATCCTTTGTCGTTTTCTTTTCTCTAATGACCCATATGGTATGAATTAATTTGAATGGAAGTATTTTATTATTCTAACTATGGTCAAACCCCAAAAAATTCAAATACCAAAAGGCATCCTCCATATAATACTAAAATCAATGATTGATTTCTGCGCATCAGTGTATTTACCATTGAACATGTATTACCATGTTAAAAAGAATATCCAAGGTTTTCCTCACCAACAGATATGGCTATTAAACTAGAAATGTTGATTTACTCTCTTGATTATGAGGGTTCTTATCATGGTGATACTTGGGAGACTTACCCTGGATCATGCTTCCCATATTGGACAACAACTATCAAGTTGGCCACACATTTGTTTCTCTCCGAGTGACATAGGTATAGAATGTGAATCCTACTAGGTGTAAGTCTCTAAACCCCACCTTCAACGAAACCAATTACAATGTAGGGAACCTTTGGAAAACAACCATTTATGTTTATTTCTAGAACAGGCTGATAAAAACTGCATATGCCCTAACTTATTCTACATGGGGTTGTATCCATCATTAGTGCATCAATAATTTCTTATCCAATAATAAATTGGTGTTAAATATACACAAGTATGTTCATTATGTTAGTTAGATTCCCTAATCATTTCCCCATCACGGATCCCATATATGTGAACCATTAATATGGTACAAAAATATGAGCATCCAATGTGTAATATACAACCAATACCAACATGATAATGAAATCAGGGACACTATTTTCGGCCTTAACCCTGATAGTGCCCCTTGATAATGAAATCAGGGACACTCTTTTCGTCCTTAACCCTAATAGTGCCCATGGTCCTGATGAGATCAATAGAAGTTTTCTTCAAAAACACTAGTATTTCATTCATAATGATGTCTACTTTATGGTTAGAAAATTATTTGACAAAGGAATTATTTTTCAGGGCTTAAACTCTCAATTTTCCTTCTTATTCCCAAAGTAGAAAATGCTGATGAAATCCATCTCTTCAGACCCAATTTCCTTTTCAACTCACTATTTAAAATTATTACCAAGATCATTACTAACAAAATATCTTCCATTAGTAATAGAATTATTTCCTTGAATCAATTTGGATTCATCAAAGGTAGATCTATAGTATACTGTATATGTCTCGCCTCCAAATCCACAAATCCTTTAAAAAAACTCCAGAGGTGATAATTCTTCCATTAAATTATATATCACTGAAGATTTTGATACTATTGATTGGAGATTTATATTTAAAGTGTTATCTAATTTTTGTTTCAAGGACATTTTTATCAATAGAATCACAAATATTTTCAACTCAGCCCATATCTTGATCCATGTCAACGGCTATCCTAGAGGGTACTTTAAATGTTCTAAGTGGGTCATACAAGGTGATCCTCTCTCTACCATTTTTTTCTCCATTGTGAAAGATTACCTGAGTAGATTAATCACTAAAGATGTTGATTAAGGCAAGATCAAACCGATTCTTTCCTCTGGAAACCTAAACGCCCCATACCATCTTCTCTATACTAATGATATCATTTTATTCCTCCAAGGTGACAAAAGAAATATTAATAACCTCAAAACCTCCATTTTGAAGCATGAGGAAGTGTTTGGAGAATGTTTCAACTAGCACAAATATTTCATCTACTTTGGTAAAAGATTCCCCCCAATAGAAAAGGTCATATTATTGATGCTCTAGGGGTCCAAAGGTTTCCCTCCCTTTCACCTATCTTGGTTTCCCCCTTTTCTAGGGCCAACCCAAATCCATCTATTTCCATCACACTGTTGATCACATTCATCAAAAACTTTTCTCTTGGAAGGGTAAAACCCTTTCAATGGCGGGAAGAGTTTACCTGTTCAAATAAACCATAGTCTCTAAATTGGTTTACTCCATGATGGTCTATAAATGGACATGGGGTATTTTAAAATGTCTTAATATTGCTATAAAAACATTATTTTTAGTGGAAGTACTCTCGAGAGAAAACTGGTATCGATCCCCGGTACTACCAGTTGTAAACACATAGAGAAAGGAGGCAATTGTATAAAAAAATCTTAAAACATTCAATGATCCTCTCCATGAAAGACTCACGTGGTATCATATTAATAAAAAATATCACTCCACAATTTTTCTTAGGTAATGATTCCTTGATAAGCTTAAGATAGGTAATCTTTATTATATAACTTCTTCGATTTTTTCCTCTATCAGAAAAGATTTTTCCTCTATAATGGAAAATTCCAGATGGATTGTTAGAAAGGACTGTACTCTTAATTTTTGGTTTAACAACTGGAATCCCTCCCCCTTATCCCTAAGGTGCCTAATTATTTTCCCTTATCTCCTCTAACAGCACCATTAGGGATGTGCTTAATTCTCAAAGTATAAATTTACCTGATAATGTTAAAGAGATTGTCAATAACTATGATTTCACAACTGATGATGATCTTTTGATTTGAGAGCCTGCTCAAAATGGAATGCTTGACTCAAAAAAAACTTTTATAACCACTGCTTTTCCATCTCTTACAAAAATCTAATCTAGGTTAAAAACATCAGCAAAGTATGGTTAAAACCATCCCTTCTTAGTCTTATTTGGCGGATTGGGCACCAAAATGTTCCTACTGATATATGTTTTCAATCTTATGGTATTAATATTTGTTCTAAATGTAGAATGTGAAATCAAAATCATGAGGGAATTAATCATCTTATCTTATCTCATGAAACTTATTCTACTCTTTGGCGTTACATTTTTTATCTTTCTAAGTGTAGATGGATTTTGTATAACTTTATTTTCTCTCTGCTTAAAAGGATGGTTGACTTTCTGGGGTCTCAGAAAATAAGAAACCTCTTTCTCACAGCTGTTGCAGAGCTCCTTCATGTCTTATGGTATAGTATAAATGATTTTATCTTTAACAAAAAGTCATTCAGATTAAATTCTAGTAAAATGAGGATTTTTATTGCTATTATAGAGGCTTCCTTAATTCAATAGGACCACTGCGACAACTCTATTAAGGATATTTATATCTTTCACTGGATCAGAGTTTGTGGAAACTACTTGAATCCCAAATATAGTATTGATGTTTTCTGGAAAGCTCCTCCCACTGGCTGGATCATAGTCAATGTGGATGTAGATTCAAAGGGAAATAAAGGAAACTCGGGATGTGGTGGAATCTTTCAAGACCATCTTGATCAGATCCTCTGATGTTTCAATAGAAGCTGCAGAATCTCTTCTTCTTTGGAGGTGAAATGATGGGTGTTTTTCATGCCATTTCCTTTTCTAAAATGCACACCTGGAACAACATTTCGATTGAGAGTGACTGTACTACCATAGTGAAATCCATTTGGAATAGAATTTCTCATCTTGATTGGACTCTCACCTCGCGATGGATTTACTGTCTTAACTCACTCAATAATCTCAATTTCATTGTCACTCACACCTACTGTGAATAAAAATTGATCTTTGATGGTCTTGCTAAAATGGGATTTCATCATGAAGTCATTTGGAGGAATGACCTTCCTTTAGATTTGCTTCCTTACTGTATTAGAGACACTAGAAAAATACCTACTTATTATCTCATGAAATTTCCCCTTGTTCTCCATTCTTTTTTGAATAAAATTTAGTGTTCTAGACTTTGTCCAGAATAAAACCATCCTTAAAAAAATATCTCCTATCAAACCCATTCTCAATAATCAATTTTCATAGTGGTCCATAATATCTTCAAAGGGCCATTTTTTCCATGATCCATCATATCTTCAATGGGTTATATTCACTATGATCAAGGCATATCAAAGGTTTACATTCCTTGTGACTGTTCAAGTAACACCTTCAGTTTTTAAAATTATTTTATTTTAATTAAATGAAATTTCTTATTTGGATTGTGTTACATGAAAATATAAGTAAAAATATAATTATATTCAACCTTGTATCATATTTCAATACACAAAACACTCATTTATCTTGTTTTACACATGACTCAATGTCTTAAAAAAACCACAATATATTATTAATATCATTTAAAAAATTCCATTATTAATTAGCCATTAAACATAGTAGAATGAATATTACAAGGTAATTTTTCATTATATGGTATATTTTTTATATATTTAAATCATTGTGGTAATAAAATATAAAATTTTCATTGATGTATTTAAATGGTTCCAAAATACAATTCACTAATGAAATAATTATGACTTTTTTTTAATAATAATAAAATAAATTTTAGATACTTTTTGAAAATTTATTTTATATAAGTCAACTAATTTTTTGTTTCATAATGTCCTAATTATCTTTGGTTGAAATTTTAGGATTTTTCTAAAAAAATTAAAATTTTGATGATTAGTGGAAAATAAAATATTTTAATTTAAATATATATTTTCTATTCATTAATTTATTATTTTAAATTATATTTTGAAATGGTTGAAAAGAAAAATTAGTTAAAATTTATATCATCTAATTTAAATTAGTTCATTTTAATCAACCTAATATTGATTTTTTTATATAAAAACATTTTGAATCTTTTGAAAAGTTTTTCGATAAAAACTCACACTCTCATCATGTCTATTTGAATAATATTAAATTAATTTTTTCCAAATCTTTTAATTCATTTTGGAAAAAAATTTCTTTATTTAGAATCCATATAATTTATAATTTCTCCTTGGGAAAACATTATTTTGAAAAATATTAATAGAAAATGCATTAAAAATTAATTCCCTCAATTAATTTAAAAATTGGTTTATCAGATGGTTAGAAAAAAAAATAAGGGAAAAAACCACATATAAAATTGTTTAGAAACTATTAGCTAGAAATAAATTTACAATTACACCTCTATGTCTATAGAATGTAAAAATTTCGATATAAAAACCCATGATTTTTGTTTATGGATATTAAAACTTTTTAGATGAATATTCATTACATTAAACAATCACATGCCTGTGAAGTATAATTGGTTAGTTCCTCTAGAAATATGAAACAAAAATATAAATTATGGTTAATTAACATAAATATTCCCCAAAAACATACTCCACTTTAGTTCACCAACATAAAACATTTTTTATAACTTATTTAAAGGAAATATAAAAAAGGTTGAGCATAAATGATTAGTAAGGGTAAACATGGAAGATATCAATTTATTATCTTATGAAAGCATATGATAAAAATATGGGTATATGGTAATGAGAATAAAATTAAAATTTCATACCCAACCCATCATGGATCATAAAAACAATTTTTGGCATTAATTTTTGTAGTTTCAAGACATGAATAATAAGAGAGTGAAAAATAAAAACCAAGAATGCATAACATATAAATAAGACATAAAACTGTGTAAGACACATAAACATGTAATATCATTCCCTTTATTTCAAGTGTAATTTATGAAATATATCAGGGCACTTCATGGGGACTACACCTTCTAGTCATCACACACCACCATCCCCAGTCACATTCATTTTCTTTTAACGGATCGATTTTACCCATTTTCAAATAGTGGATTAGGTTTCCCCATACCGCCATAGGGGATCAAACCTATCAGCATGATTAAAATCATTATATCATGAAAAATAAATATTTACCAAATTAATTAGAGGTAGATATGTGTCCCACCCATCACATAATATAAACCATAAATGTGTGTTCCATAATAACATAAACCATTCATTACATTAGAACCCAATGCATGAAATGGGTTTCATACACATCATCCAATCTTTACATAACCCCTAGAAAAGAAATAGGTTTCTTAATAATCATTCAATAATAAACATAAATTGTTTTACAACTAATAATAAAGGCATCATTTGGTCTATCCCTTATAAAAAATAAGTAAAAAAATAATTTCATCTTTGAGGGATTTTTTTAATGTTCATGTCAGATCATTTCTTGAGGAAGACATCCTTTCCTATTTCAAAAAATGAATTTTAATAATTAAACATTTATAAAATATTTTTCATTGAAAATAAAATTAAAATTTTATAATGTAATCATTGAAACCGTTTTAAACATCATTGGGACCTATTTTCGTAAAAATTATTAAAATATCATTTAAACCACTTTTAAACATTTTTAGAAAAAATTGTTATGAAAGAACACAGATTTCAAACGTAAGGGGGAATAAAATTATATGAAACATAAAATTTCATTAAAAAATTTATATTCATGAATAAAAATGTATAGGGGTTTTTTTAGACCAATTAAATGAATATAGGTTCATAAAAATATTTTCCTTGAAGAAGGAAATTTGAGACAAATCTTTTTTGTCGATTTGGTGACTTTGGAACTATAAAACCTATGGAAAAGACATAACAAAAAATATTTTTAAATACCCATAATTTTAGGGATAAGGATCATAAAATAAATTATTTGGAAGTATTTTTACCACCCAAAATAAATAAGTTGTGAATATGGAATAAGTCTCATAGAAATAAAATTGAGACTAGAAATCCCCGAACCAAAAGTCTTAACAGTCATCATAAATTTTAAAACCTACTCTGTAATAAATAAAAGTTATTATAAATATAAAAAATAACCATATTAATTTATATAATACCATATATTATTTACTTATGGTTTTATATAACTCTCTTTTAAACAATTTCAAATTAAAGTTATGTTTCTGGTACTAACCGCTTTGTTTCCTGTACATGTTTTGACTTGTTATTTATGGTCCTCATACAGAGATCACAATTTAATCATCATCAGAAATATAAAAAATATATTAATATAATATATATTTATTAAATATTTATTTATGGTTATTAATAAAAGTTATAGGTAGAAAATAAAATCCAGCATTCATGGAGATGGTAGACCATACGTACACCTGAATGAAGTTTTCATTTTATTTTAAGATTAAAAGAAACAAAATTATATGATATATATTATCAATGAGTAATACTTTTTATGTTTTAAATATAATATATAGTCATAAAATGAATATTTATTATATCCAATGTGAAATATATATGAAAAATGAATCATATCGCATCATGGAAATGGTAAGCCATACGTACACATGAGGGATGATTTGATTTCCAAAAATATTAGGTTTTAGAATTTTATTTATGATATTATCATTTAATAAGTATAGTTATGTCACAAATATCATATATAATTATTAAACCCATCATAATCTTCATTCATAAATTTTTTTAATGAAAAATAAATTATATCCCCGCGTGGAGACAATAAGGCGTACATATGTATGAGCGATACAAGAACTTCAAGTTCGATGGGAATGGGGATTTATAAAGGTGAATTAATAATCATTATAAAATTTCATAATATGTAGGATTATGAATTTATTATCTTATCTTATATATAATATATTTATAAAATTTATAGAACAATCGAAAAGAGAGTGATCTATTAAATAAATTACATCTTATTCGAAACGACTCATTTAGATATCCCCTAAAAGACTCTAGAGTTGGTCATTTGGGAATACAAATACCTATATAATTTGTACATGGAAGCAGAGAAGATATTTTATCATAGTTTTGTCGAGATATATTACTCAATTAGATGAAATGAGATTAGAGATGAGGTGTCCTTTTATAATGAATGTTAAAGGAATTTTTGAAATTTCTAAAAAGATTAATTTATAATAAATCATAACTCAATATAAATACATCCAATAGGTCATTGATTAGAGTATAAGAGAATATTGTGTTGTAAAATAATCACATAATTTTTTTTAGAAATGTTTTGGGGTTACCTTAATCCATATCATATTGACCAACCGCTGGTTAACCTATTTTATTTTTAACTACATTAACAAACAATTTAACATTAAAAGGAGTCATTTTAACATATATAGAGTAAATTGAACCATAAATGGACAAATTATGATATTTTCGAACATATATTGTACCATTTTTTCTTATTTTTTATTTGTAATATTTTTATATAATTGGATAAATTTTTATTTTTATAAAATACCATTGTGTCAATTTTGACACTATTCATTACATTGACTTTAAGAAAATCAATCTGACATGATAACATAGAAAAAGTTCATTTAATATACCCCTAACATTTCATATGAACCTATAATAATCCTAAATCAGATTATTTAATTCATATTATATTTATTTTAATATTTATAATTTCATTTAGTAGATTATTTCACTAATTGAATAATTATTGTATCACATTTCTGTAATTAATAATGTTTATTTTTTTCTAAAAAAATTAATAATAAATTTTCATGATGCAGATGAGGCTTTTATATTTCATAATAATAAATATAGTGAATAAAATCTTATATTTATCCCCATATTAAAAGTATTATACTTACTTAACATTAGAGTGTGACATTTTTTCACTCTCTTTGATTATAATAATATCTAAGTCATTCTCATATATAAGTGACCATTAAATACATTAATTACAAAAATTAAGTGTTAATGGTCGAATTATATACACCCAATAATATTTGGGAAAGTACTATGGTACTTTTATAAAATTTATAATATTATTTTAATCTTTAATTGGCAGATATACCCTTAACCTTTGCATTAAAAATAAATAATGTTACTATTCATAGTTCCCAAAAATGGAAGTGCCCTATTTAATTAATATGAAAATTATATTTCCAAATATTTAATCCATTATTCAAAATTCAAAAATCATAACTCTTTAAAATTAGTTTTAAATTAATCAATTTTACAGAACGTGAAATCAAGTTTTTATTGTGAAAATGTTCAAAATATCTACTTGTTTTTATGTAATAGTTCAATGTAAAATGGATTCTAATGACCTAAATTGGATTAAATTATAAAAAAATATATTTTAATTATACTTTAAAACCAATTCCAAAAAAAATCTAATATAAATTAGTTATAATAAAAAATCATTGAATTAAAATTCATTATTTATCACTATTCATCAAAACTTGAAACTAATTAGAAAAATACCCCAAATTAATTCAATGTAATTTTTTATGTCACAATTTCCAAGAAGTTTATTGTTTCATATAATATTAATTTTTTTTAATTTTTTTTTAAAATTGGGTCATCATTAAATACAGTGAAATTACCCATTTCCAAAAATAAATCATTTTATTTATAAAAATGGACTTATTTTTTTCTTGTGTCAATAAATCTATTGGAATAGTGTGTAAAAACCATAATATTTATGTGAAATTTTGGAATTTTTTTAGGTAATAATTTTTTGGTTTTGAGTAGTTTTCATTTAGTTTTTACCTTGGTGAGAGTTTGGATGAAAATTGGGAATTTTGGAAGGAAGAAATGGGCATAGTAAGCACACAATTTTCCAAAATCATGCGCATTAGCCTAGAAAACCATTAAAACCAAGGTTGAGATTTTTTTCATGGATGGGGAATGGTTTTTTAACTATTCACCCTATGAAATAAATCATGAGCTCCCATGGGAGAGGCACACAAATAAGGTGTATGGTTTGGAAAACCGTGCACCTTTTCCCGTCAAAATACGCCAAAGATTCAAGTTAATCCAAAAATTAATTTTTAAATATGAAAAAACCCCATTTTAACCTAATATTAACCCCCACTTGGTCCAAATCATTTGTCTCTTTATTAGAGGTTATTTAACGCATTCAAAGCCACTCGACCTATATTCTTTGCAATTCAAAGTACCAATCTACGATATGCACCCTCCCTGGTAGGTGAATCTCAACTCGATTGGTTTATTGTCTCTTTACCAATCTTCTCCCATCGTTGAAAGTATAATTATTTTATATTTATTCATGATCTAGATCTAGGTTTGTTAGATCTTGATTCTTTTGATCATGGATGTAGGTATCATATCTAGATCGTTTTCTTCATCCAGTTCTCAATTAACCTGATTGAAATTACGGATTACTCATTTAGATAACCTTTATCAAAAAAATGGACATAAGTGGTCTATTATTAAAATAAAATATTCATAATTCCAACTAAATGTATGAAATTTTGAAACCAAAACTTTTTTATGAATATAATTTCTTAATTGATTGGGTAGGTTTTTTAATTATGTGATAATGGAATTAGGGATAATTAATTGTTGAACTAATTGTGGAATGAAGAGATTGTGAAGTTGAATAATTAATTTTTGAATTAAATATGGGGTATTGAGATTTTGAATTTGAATAATTATTATGTTAATTAATTATAGGATATTGAGATTTTGATTACGAATAAATAATTGGCGAATTAATTATGCGATATTGAGATTTTGAATTATAATAATTAATTGTTGAATTAATTATCTTATTCAGAGATTATGAATATGAAAAATTAATTGTTGGATAAATTATTGGATATTGATATTATGAATTAGAATAATTAATTGTTGAATTAATTATTGGATGTTGATATTTTTAATTGATTAATTAATTGTCAAATAAAAAAATGGAATTGATGATATTATTTAATTGTTGTGTTAAAAAATGAAATGATGGTATCTGAAATTGTATAATTTGATTAGTAAATTGGAAAATTAATTAATTTTACTATCATGTATGGGATGTGGTCTGATGTATCAAAATCCCATACTGTGATAATAAATGATGAATGGTAATAATTGAATGAAAATGTGATAATTCTGTGTTGTACATGGTCTGCATCATCAAAAGCCCACATAGTGATAAGAAATTATGAATGGTCACAATGGAATTCACATGTGATAGTTGTGTGAAGGATATGATTTTCTACATCAAATGACTAGAGGGTTATAAAAAATGATGAACGGTAAAAATTAAAATTACATGTGATAATTGTGTGTGGGACATGGTCTGACGCATCGAGTGTTATATAGTTAAATAAAGAGTAATTGAATAAGTGCAAACTATTTAGTTTATTTCTTTGATTATTATTTATATAAACACACACACTATTTTACTAGATATTGATTTAGGCATCGTTGGTGGTGTCCAACTGAGTTGTACTCACACCCTACTCAGGCTTCCTGATCAGTACCCAAAGAGACTTCAAGTTTGTAGGATAAGATAATGGAAAATGCCATGTGTTATTTGGATGATTTGGGATGGATCATTGATGCGGGATCCATACGTGGTTCAGGACCCCCTGTGGAGTTTTCAATTTCTTTACTTGTGGGTTTCCATTTTGGCAGATGAAATATATTGTCCTAGAATATATAATATTCAGTTTTGATATTTTATTCCATGTTTTGGTGATCTTGTGATACTGCTATCTTCTTGGTTATGGATATATGTCATTTGGTTATTTATTTTTTATTTCCACTATGTTATTACTATAATGAATAGGGTATAGTCTCCCAATTATTGATATTAGACCCTCACCTATAGTCGAAAACCACTATCATATTGAGAGATTCACCTGAGGACATGTGGCTAATTATTTTGGAATACCAGCATGTGGCACCTGATAATGGCCATCACAAAGTTATATAAGAGTCCAATTTTTTTGTTTTATTTTGTATTATTGTTCTTGAATGTTCAAAAGAAGGCTATAAGTATTTGATCCATGGAAATAAAATCATTCATGGTAGTTTCAAACCCATGTACATGGGATAACCCAAGTAACAAAGGTGGGATTTCTGTTGTTGATGTGTATTGTTATCATTGGATATCATTTCTCCATTAGTGATACCCTTGTTTTGTGATGTGATAATTTTTGTCGATATTTTTTGATATCTAACATGTGGACCACTATGGAATTTTATTTGAGTATTCATGCATCATTTTAGGAACATGGGATTATTTTGTGATAAGAATAATTTTAGGAATATATGGGAATACTGGTTTTCCGTAAGTTGTTTAACATGAACCATTTTTCATTTCCATAGTAATTGAATTGAAAATGTAGAAAAATATGAAATTGAAATTGGTAATATTATGCATGAAAATAACATATGGATTTGTAATGATAAACATGAATATGAGAACAATTTTACCCTTTATTAACCATGAACTAGGTGTAATATGGTTAAGGGCTATTATAGTGCCTCAGTTTTGACCATGTGGTGGGGTTAGAGGAAAAGGATTAGGTTACCATGTTGTGATTTCCTCTTATATAAATTTGATAGAGTGATGTAATGTGTCCTATGAAATGTGTATATATTTTTATTGATATTCTTACAATGCGACTCTTATTGATGATATGACATGAGGTTATTGCTGGAGAGGCTCCTATATTAGTGGAACTTGAGGAAGTGGTAGTGACGGGTGAGGAATTTGGGGAAATGTTCCAATAGAACTTTCCTCACATCATGAAATTTAAGGAAAGACACCTAGAGTGGTTTGTGAAGCACAGTTCTAACATAAAATGGGTGTTTCAGTCAAAGAACACTCCAACTTTTTTTAGAGAGGACGAGACTAAAGGATATGATCTATAGATTGATCACATCCAGACTATTCATGACCATTTGGAGACTCCTTCTAAATTTGGGTCTAGATGGTGGTTTTAAAGATATGAGGATCAAGGAAGCAATGGTGGGATGTTCTGAATTGGGATGGACATGATGTTGGTATGTTATGGAATGAATTATTGAAGAAGTTCCTAGAACACTTATATACAATTATACTAAGGAATGAGAGAGATATTTGGTTCATGCAGTTGAATCCGGAATGGCTTTCTATATATACTATGCTTGTCACTATACATATTTTCTATGCTTCTCTCTACCATTGGTAGGAGCTGATACATCTATAACAAGGTATTTATAGGATAGATGTAAATGTTAGATTACGTACCATGGAAAATATTTTGTTTAAAGAAGTTTTATGAGGTGGGGAATTAAGCTCTCACATCTTAGGGGGACATGAGGAAAGATTCCATTATAGTACATGTGGTTCCAGCTATATATTTAGGACATAAATATTCCAATATTAGGTAGCATCGCTTATATAATGTTAGTTAGGTAAGTGGTCAGATAAGTACCCAAACAGATAGAAAAATTCCTCAAGGTCTTACTTGAGTGATCTATACCGAGTGTGGTAGGTCAGAAAATTTTTAGAGACAACGATGCCAACCACCAGTAGAGTGCCAATCTTGTGGAAATATAGGGTATTTGTATAGGTTTGTAGGAACCCACGAAAAATAGGTAGAGATAGTGGAGTTTGATAAAACCATGTTTTTGGGAGTGGATATTCTACACCGTATCAGGATGACATCTAGAGTTCTATAGGTCGTAGTGGTAGAGTCATTTAATGAGGTGATTCTTGGAAAGATTGATCATACCAGTAGAATGTTGCTACTATGTAGTTCATAATACATCATACGAATGTGTGGTATGGAAATTTCATTCAATTCACATACTCTTTTGGATAGCAAAGCTTGACCATCGATAGTGAGAGGTATAATTCTTATTGCTTCTACACTAGATAGTTCTTTATTTTATACTGGTTCCTCCCATTCCATTATTTCTACAGAAATTGTAAATGGTTTGGGCATGGAAGTTGAATTCATAAGATGTGTGTTCATGAGAGACACACCTATGGGACTATGATATAAATACATCTTCTTGATCAAGGAGTGTTCTCTAGAGGTTGGAGAATATCAATTTATATGGTATATTTATATCATTGACTTGTTAGGATTCGATATTTTTTTATAGAATATATAGTAACATACTGACCCCACATAGATTTTTACCACATGATAATGACGTTTACATCTCCTAAGGGTGAAAAGTATATTCATCATGGAGTGTGGGATATCTAGGTGATATGAGCAGACCAGCGTAACTGTAACTAAGGGAGATTACCACCCAATTTTCTTGTTTTTTGTAGGATGAAAGAGGTGTAAAAAAGTATATTGTTTGACTTGTAGTGGATTAGTTTCTATATTTTTTTCCTGATGACTTATGAGGTATACTACCTCATAGAGATGGAGAATTTAGAATTGAACCCATGCCAGGGGCTGATCTCACTTCTATTCCACTGTACAGAATGGTACCAACAGAGGGCGTCAAGATTTAAAGACATATGTGGAGGCCTTAAAAGATAGAGGGTCTATCCAACTAATTATGTCCCCATGGGGTTCTGTATATTTAATTTCTAATAAGGCTAATAAGACTCTATGCTTTTATTTTAATTACATGAAGTTAATCTAGATAAAAATGACAAAACAATATACTCTTCTACGTATCGATGATATATATGACATGTTGAGAGTGGAGTGTCTTTTCCCCAAGGTAGAATTAAGATATGGGTATTATTATTTTAGAGTTTATCATTATTATATACTGTGGAAAAAATTATAAGTAGGTATGACCTATATGAGTTCATAATAATTCCATTTGGGATGAGGAATGCACCCGTTGTGTTTATGGACTTGGTGAAAAAGAATATTCCTGTCATACCAAGATCAGACTATGGTGGTTTTTTTGAAATACATCTTAGTGTAATCCAAGACTCATGATGATGATTCCCATCATCTTGAAATAAATATGAGTACACTGTGAGAGAATCGACTATATGCCAAGCTATCAATGTGAAAATTTTGGATTGATCAGGTACCCCAATTGGGTCATATTATCTTAGTGGAAGGTGTCTCAGTGAACTTAGAGAAGCTTCATGCAGCTATTTCTTTGGTGCATCGCAAAATTTTTTTCTATATCCCTAGGTTAATAGGGTATTATGGATATTATAAGAGCTTCATTCAAAAATTTTACCATTTGGAAGCTCAACTTCATGTCTTGGAAAAGTAGGCAGTAAAGTTTGTATGGTTGGAAACATGCATTAATTTCATCTAGGAGTTGGATAAGTAGCTGAAATAGGTACAAATGTTTATCCTACCCATGCCAATGGATGAGTATATAGTTCTTTTAACACCTATGGGATTATACATAGTGTTATGTTATTATAGGGACATTTCTTTTATGGTATATGGGTCTCAATAGTTGAGGGAACATGAACAAAACTACCCTATGCATGACATCAGGTAAGATATAGTGGTTTATGATGTAAATTATTGGTAGTAATATTTATTTGGAGAAATATTTATTTTGTATATGGATCAAAATAGCATAAGTTATACCCTTTTGCAGTGAGATATTAATCTTTGAAAGTGGAGGGGGTTCGACTATATGGATTAATTTTGTTTTGAGTAAGAATATACATATAGGAAGGGAAATGGTGTGACTGCCAATTTTAGAAGGGAATCATAGTTTTGGGTAGTTAAAGAGTCTTATGTTGAGTGGAATATGATGACTCTACTAGCTGATATGAATTTCATCATTCAAAATCTCAAAGATCATATGACACTGGTATCAGTTTTAGAGGATTATACACTTTTTTGTTTGGATCAATGATAAACAATATGAGGATCGAGAGTATTTGGACTTCAAAGAAATCAATGAGGGTGGGGTGCCACCTTATGATTATATAATTGGTTAGGTTGAGTTCATCTATGTTAGTAATTGGGTTGTTTTTCCTAGAAGTATGTGGAATAGTTGATTTGTAAGTTTTATATCTCGAAGTGGGCGATACATCCAGGTGTGACAAAAATGTACCATGCATTAAGATGAATGTTTTGGTGGGAGAAAATTAAAAATAAAATAGATGGGTTCCTTATCCAATGCTACACCTATCAATATGTGAAGTACAAGCATCAATGATCTATTAGTTTTCAATATCCATTTCCCATTTTGAAATGGAAGAAGAATGACATTACCGTGGACATTGTGGTGGTTCTTCCAAGGATGATTTGGAAGAATAATAATATCTGAGTGATTGTGGACCATTTAAAGAATATAGATCATTTTATACTAGTGAGGGTTATATTATAGGTGATATATATGGGTGAACATTATAGTAAAAAGATAGTAAATTTTCACAGGGTTCCATAGACTATTATTTCAGAACAGAATTAATATTTTACTTATTGATTCTAGAAGGGATTTGAAAAGGTGATGGGTATAATGGTCTTACTGAGTATTAATTTTCACCCATAAATAAATGGGAAGGTGGCCCATACTATACTAGTTAATTAGGATATGTTTCGATCATGTGTTTTAGAATTTTTTGGGTCTTGGGAGAAGCACCTGGATCTAGTGGTCTTTTCCTATGACAAAATTTATCTACAAACTATTCATTAGGAACCATACAACACAAATTACGGTAGGCCACCTAGATCAAATCTATATATTATTATGGAAAGCGAGTTAGAGTTATTGGGAACATGTCTCACAAAGGAGGGTTCAGAGCTGGTATAACTGATTCCAAAGCATATGGATATGGCTCAAAGTATTGAGAAGTCTTATGTTGATATATGTCAATGACCCCTAGAGTTTACAGAGGTTGATCATGTATCCATTTGGGTATCTCATAGGTTGGAAAACCACATGATATAGATATAGGGAAAGCTAACACCCATGTTTGTTAGACCATTTAAGGTTATAAAGAGAATTAGGTTGGTGACATACAGATGGGATCTTTCATAGAGATACAATTCTATGAATAATTTTTTCCTTCTGTCAAAACTGTGTTGGTATCATCTCGAACCTTCTCATGTGATCAATGTGGTTGAAGTTGAGATTAAGGATGATTCGTACTTTGAGGGGCATCCAATATGATTGCTGGATTATAGGGAGAATGTGTTGTTGGGAAATACCATACATATAGTCCATATATTATTGATAGATGCATGTTTTTTAGAGAAAACATGTGGTAGAGAAGAGAAAATATGGGCTCTACGTCCCATTCATTTTGATTCAGAATCATAGAGATTCTTGAACGTACTATTCAAGGATGATAATTTATATGTTAGAGATATTATAAAATCCCGACATTTTTTAAAGACATTACAGAATATTTTATAGGTAGTATTCTTTCTTTATGTAAAGTACTTGTCATTTGGGTTTTACACGGGGGTTCATTTTGGTGAAAATGGATAATTTTGGAAGGAGGATGGCCTATACACAGTTGGTGCACATTTATACCAAGATATGAACCCTAAATAGAGAAAAATTTTACCCCAAATATGAGGGTCATAGTTTAGAAAACTGTGCATCTCTTCCCTGAAAACCATTCATGTGATTTATGTCAATCCAAAACATTGTTTTAAAAATAATTGAATCCCCATTTTAACCCACAATTGACCCTAAAAAGGACAACACATGTTCTCTTGTTTTAAGAGATTCCCCAATGAATTTCATGACCTCTTGACCTCCATTATTAGCGATTAAATGTCTGGATTGAAGATATATACCTTCCCCACTTAGTGAATCTCATCTCGATTGGTTTACTCTCTCTTTCCCATTTTATCACTTATATAAATGGATGTTTATATCCTATTGATTCCTGATCAAGATTGATATTTATAGGATTTTGATTTGTTTCACCATGGTTCTAGGTTTTGTATCTAGATCATGTTCTTCATCACGTTATTGATTAATATGCTTGAAAATGGGGATTACTCCATTCGTGACTGTTCAATGTCAATCTTAAGGTTGGTAATATATTATTAAAATATCATTTTTATAATTTCAATAATGTGTTTGAAATTTAAGAATATATAAGGTTTGTTTAGATATTTAATTTCTTAATTGTATTATTTAATTGGGTAAATTAATTAATTATTGGATTGTAGAATTGGTGATAATTAAATGTTGACTTATGTATAAAAATATGAGATTGTGTATTTGAATAATTAATTTCTATATTAATTATGGGTTTTGATATTTTCAATTTGAATAATTTATTTTTAAATTAATTATAGGATATTGAGAATGTAATTATGAATAATTAATTTTTTAATTAATTATGGGATATTGAGATTGTGAATTAGATCAATAAATTTTTCACATAATTATTTGATGTTGAGATTTGAAATATGAATAATTAATAATTAAATTAATTATGGGATATTGAGATTATGAATTAGAATAATTATCTATTGAATTAATTATTGTTGTCTTAGTGTTTGAATTGATTAATTATTTGTTGAATTAATTTATGTAATTAATACAATTATTTAATTTTTGAATTAATTAATGAAATTATGGGTATGTGTAGTTTTTTTAATTTGATTAATTAATTAGAGAATTAAATAATGTGATAATGATGGGTGGGATATGGTCTGTTGTATCAAAAGACCATTGTGTGATAAGAAATGATAAATGGTAACAATGGTATTCACATTTGATAATTGTGAATGGAACATGGACTACTACATCAATATCCAATAATGTGACAAGAAATGATGAATGGTAAAAATGGAATCCACGTGTTATAATCAACTATGGGATATGGTATACTGGATCAAAATCCCATAGAATGTTAAGAAATGATGAATGGAAAAAATTACAGTCACATGTGATAATTGTGTGTGGGACACGACCTTCTCCATTAAAAGCCCGTAATATAGACTGAAATGATGAATTGTAACAACAGAATTCACATGTGATTAAGACAATGAATGGTAACAATGATATTCATATGTGAATTGTGATAATGAATTGTAACAATGTAATCCAAATATATGATATTCCTTGGGAATGAATCATACTCAAGCATGGGTGGCAGTAGGTATTGAGAGTTAGGGAGCCCTTGGGAACCCGAGGGTGATGTGTTTAAATAAATAGTAATTGTATACGTTTGAATTTATTACTTTATTTATTTTTTATTCATTATCAAAATTCATACACTATTTGATTGGATATTTATTTAGATACCATTGGTTGTGGTATACTGATCTGTACTCACACCATACATGGGCTGGCAAATCGATTCCTAAATAGAAATATATATTTTTGGATTGGAAAAGGGCAGAGGTCCCATGCTAGATAGAAGATTTGGGATGGATCATGGAATATGGAACAAGAAATTATTTAGGAATTTATGGGGAGTTTTTGGCCTGTTTACTTTTAGGTTTTTATTTTTTCACTTCACACATATTTGAATGGCATATATACTATTTATTTTTTTATATTGTATTTCTAGTTTTTATCATGTTGTCATACTACTATATTCGAAGTAATTTTTATATTTCATTTTCTTATTTCTTGTTTATTTCTTTTTTTATAAGACCTTAAAAAAGATTTTATATTCTTCCATTGATTGATATTCGACCCACACAGTTATTTAGTATCCTTTAGCGTACAGGGAGGCCACATGAGGTTATGTAGCCAATCGGCTCAGGGAACCGGTTGGTGGCACCTGGGTCGGGACATCATAGAGTGTAAAAAAAATTATTGATCATGTAATATATGTATTTTATTAAAAAAAATCATTAATATTGGTTTTTATAAAATTGAGATAAAATGGTCTTTATACATCGAAAAATAGTTTTCTTAGAAATTTTTTTTTCATTTCCAAATAGTTCTTATTTTCATTTTTATCAAATTAATGTCCATTGTATTTATTTTATATACATGTTTAGAAATTAGTATCATAATTTAGAAAATATATTGTATAATTTTCATTTGAATAGCTCAGTGGTGACAATAATAATATTTTATTTACAATAATATAGTACATTGTAGTTTTTTAAAACTCTATCTTCTGTGTACCACATGCTAATCTAAGTATTTCATGTTGGACAAGAATAATATGGTTGTGCATATAAAACATGAAAAAGTTAGTAATTTCATATAATAAAAGCTACATTCAGTGTTGTGTGTAATGAAAAATATTGAAATGATTAAATTAATTAATAAAATTTCATAGAATCTATGGTTACCACATTCTACCCCCCTTAAAATCAATTTCACCCTCAAAATTCATTTGGGATATCAACGGTTTAATAATTAAAATTTCCTTTCATATAAATCCAAATCATAAAAATGAATACTAAAAATTAATTTTTAATGGGAATGTTGAATAAAAAATAGTTAACTAGAGAAAATCAACATTGTGTTTCCACATAAGGGAAAACAGGTGGCTAGTGAAAACATTTATATGGAAGAAAAATATAACTATCATGTTCTGATCGAGAGTAACAGAGAATATGGCTATGATATAGTTAATTATCTCAAATATATAACCCAAAGAGGATTAAAAAAGGTCACTAATATCATCAAAAATAATTATAATGGGATAATATTTTATTTAAAGGCCATTTTTATGATTTTGAAGATTTTTTTGAGAAGATATACAGACTTTATTTTAACACAATCTCACTCATTATTGTGCCTTGATTTTTTTCCATTTCATGTCTTATTCCAATAAATAATGGTGATTCTTTCAATATTAATTTATTAGTTGATCAATAGATCTATAAATAGAATTATAAGTTATTTCATATATCTTTACCCAAAAAATGGTTAGCACAAGTTATCCCATATGCATAAATCCTCAAATGGAAATATAATACTTTAGTCTCTAAAAGCTCATTTGAATTTTATCATGAACCATTTCATAAATGGTTAAACTTATAACCCTTATGAAAGATAAAATTACATAATTTTATAATTAAAGTCTCCAAATTTCTCATAATCAACTAAACATTGATCCCCATATATCATAAATTATCTCTTGGTTGTCACATTCCAAACATGTGGATACCATTATCAAATATTCTGTTAAAACATGTTAATAACCTCAATTACTATCAAATCATGGGGAAAACATGAATTCTTCCAAAAATTAAATCTTTAATCATTCCATACAACAAAATATTCTATAAACTCAATCCATGGTATCATATACAATCTTGTCAACTTATTTTTTCCAAGGTCATCAATAGTATCACATATATTTTATCACAATGAAACATATCTATATTTCATTATCCCATAAGCTTTTAAAAATTATGGGTTTTCCCTCCCTTAATCATGTGTTTTACACATAAGTTATCTTACCATCTGAATAAATTTTCATAGTCCTTAGTACCATTCAATATATGATTTTCAATACTAAAAAAACTAAAGTAGACTGATAATTAGAAGTTTCATAATTCCATAATACCATAAAATTACGTTTTCACCATTATTATTGAATCAAAATAAATAAATAATTCAATTCATCACCTTCAATAATATTCATGAAATAGGTCTTTCTTTTGTTATATGTTAATTTTCTATTCATGGATTAAGTTGGATAATTCCCATGTTCCCCAAACATAAGACATTTAACCACATTACAAATTTTCACTTTATGAAAATATTTTCCCTAAAGAGAACACATTATCCTCTATATAATATATTCATCTGGGTTATTTTTCACACCATCTTGACACATAAGAAGTCGAATCTTATATCTTATATGTTCAAAACAATAAGAAATTTCATGAAAATCAATATTCCACATATTCAATTTTTTAGTTACCTCGCCGAAGTTGATATTTTTCAATCATAATATTATATTTATGTTTATGAATAATCATAAAATACTTCACCTCTGTCATTAATCTATTTTATTTCTTATCATAAATGTTTCAATCACATTAATAATTATGCCAATTTATTCTAGTTCCCGTAATTGAATAAAAATAGAATGAATAAAATAAGTAACTTATCATGGAAGAAAAACACATAACTACAAAAAATCACTTATATGATTTCTAAATTATGGTAAAATATTTAATCTATGACACATTAGGAATATACTCAGAGATATCCCTAGGCATATCCTTGGAAATACCCTTTGAAATCTCACTGATTTTTTCTCATCAATTTTTCCATTGTTGGACTAATGTTTTTCTCTAATACCAACTATATCTACCTAGGTTTTTTGTACATAGATATTACATATTTTTAGATGAATGTTCATTAAATTTAAGAAACAATTGTTCGAGTAATGTAATAGTTCAATGCCTTTGGAACCATAGAAAACAAACATATAGTCATGGGAAATATCTTCAATATTTTTGGAAAGGATCTTTCCCTTTAGTACCTCTACTTAAAACCATTCATCATAACCTATGAAAATGAAACATTAGATAAGGATGTGTTCAGATTAACACTAAGGGTAAATGTTGAATATATCAAATTATTATCTTATGAAAGCATACAATAAGAATTATGGTTTGTGATAATGAGAATAACATACAAAGATCACAACCAACCATTCATGGATCATAAACACGAGTTATGGTGTAATGTTTTGAATTTCATAAGACATGAATCATAAAAGAGTCAAAAGCATCAACAATGAAAAAATACCATAGAAATAAGAATTAGAATTTCGATAGTATCATAAACCTATAATAACATTCCCTATATGTTAAGAGAAATTTCCAAATGTTATTAGGACACTTCACGGGGACTAAAACTACTGGGTATGAAACACCACCATCCCCAGTTGCAGTATTTTCATTGTAAGGGGTTGGTTTTACCCATCTTCCCATGGTGGATCTAGTTTCCCCATCATCCTATAATTAATCAAGACTATCAAATTTTTTCCAAAAATTATATCATGAGATATAAATCTTTAACCTTTGAACTATAGGGAGATATAGGTCCCACCCATCAAAGAATGAAAACCATAGATATGTGTTCCATAAGAAAATAAATCATTCATCATATTAGAATCCATGGAAAGTAATGAGTTTCATAAACACCATTAAATCGTAACATAACCCTAGGAAAATAAATGGGTTTTCGAAATATCATTATATCATATTTATAAATCGTTCATACTAACATTAAGAAAAGTATCCTTGGGTCATATCCATAGTAAATAATAATTGAAAACAAATAATTTCATCATAGATGGAAATTTTTTTGAAATATCATGTGAGAACAATTATTTAGGAAAATTTCATTTTTTACATAAAAAAATAATTCTTAAATAATAATAATTTTTGAAAAATTTATTCATTTCAAATAACCCTGAATAAATTATAAAGGATTATTTCAAAAAAAATTAACATATTTTAAATCCACTACCTTTAAAAAGAATAAAATATCTTTTAAAACACTTTTAAAACATTTTTAAAATACACAGATGTTAAGGAACCTAGATTTACAACCGAAGGGTTGAAAAGAATAAAAGAAACATATAATATCAGGAAAATAAGTATATTAATTATAAAAAATTTCATAGGGAAGTATATACACATCATAATATAATATAGTTGTATATGATAATATGTGTCTCAAAGAAGGAAAAATGAGAGAAAAAATCCCATATTGATCATGAAGCCTTTGAAACGTAACACTCATGAAGGAGAGATCATAAAATGGATATGTAAATACCCATAAATTTCAGGATAAGTATCATAGAATAAATTCATGGGAATAATATACACTATAAAAAATAAATGAGTGGTGAATATGAAATATTTCTTGTAGAAATTAAAGTGGGACTATAGATCTCCTTACCTTAAGTATTGACGTCTTTCACATACATCTGAACCTCATATATTGTAAATATAGGTTTATTATACAAATAAAACAAAACAATATTAATATATATAATACCATATATGATTTACATATTATTTTATATTAATATCTTATTGAAAATTCCAAATTTAAGTTATGTTTTGGGTAATAATTGTTTGGTTTCTCATACTTGTTTTGAAATATTGTTATTGTTCCTCATTATTAGATCATAATTTCGTAATATTATGAATTATAAACATGATATAAATTTCATAAATGTTAATTATGTATTTAATTATGGTTTTCCATTTAATCTAGAGGAAGAAAATAAAATACATCGTTCATGGAGGTGGTAAGATACACATACACATAAACAATGTTTTAATTTTTTTTGTCGGATTAAAGGACAGAAAATTATAAGATATATTGTCATTAGTGAATAATTATTTTATTATATATATATATCATATATATTCATAATATTAATCCTTATTACAACCCATGTGATATATATATGAAAAATTAGTCACATCGCACCGTGGAGATGGTAAGCCATACAGACACACGCACGACATTTTCATTTCACAAAAATTATTTTTTAAAAAGATATATATGATATTATAATTATAGAATTAAAATTACATCAGAAATATAATATATAAAAATAAAGGCATCATAATATATGTTCATAAAATATGAAAATGGAAAATGAATTGTATCGTTATGTAGAGATGGTAACCCGTACGTATGGAAGAGTGATACTTTCACTTATTTTTCAATAGGAAAGGGGATGTATAATGGCATGTTAATTATTATAATAAAATTGAAGAATATTTATCATTATTAATTTATAATTTTATTATATATATATAATATTTATTGGAGGTATTGAAATGTATGAAATGAGTGTTATTGATTAGAGTGATTACATATTTTTCGAAACGACTCATTTAAATCTCCTTTAAAGGACTCTAGATTTAGTCATGTGGGAAGAAAAACACCTATTGAATGTTTCTAGTGAATTTGAGATGATAATTTATTTGATTATATTGTAGAAAAAGTAATAAAATAAGTCAAATGAGATGATGGATGTGGTGTCCTTTTATTATAATGGTTAGTGGTATTTTTGAAACTTTACAAAATATTAATTTGTAATAAATTAATTATAAATCCAAATACCTCCAAATGATCATTGAATAGAAGATATTATAATATGAGGTTTTAATATAATAAAAAAATAAATTTTAAACTAGTCGTTTTTTTATTTCAAAACTTATCAGTTTGATTAACCAATGGTTATCCTATTATAATTTCGACAATGTATATAATTTTTTAATATTGAAATGATATATTTTTTACATATATTGTGTAAATTTAACTATAAATGAACAATTTATGATATTCGGGACCATATATCTCACCTTATGTTCTTATTTAGTATTTTTAATATTTTCAACTAATTTAATAAAATATTAATTTCATAAAATATCATTAGTGTCAATTTTGAAAATATTCAATAAATTCAATTTATTAAAATCAATCCAATAAGGAAAATTTTAAAATATATATTTAATAGAACCTAGACATGTAATATTCTCCTATAAAATTTATGGATAACATTATCTAATTCAAATTATATTTGTTTGAAAATTTCTATTATCATTTTTTTGATTGTTTCCTTAGTTGAATAATTACCACATCATCATTTTGTAATTATTTATAATAATTATTTATTTATAAAAAATTAAAAATAAATTTCCCTAAATTAAATATAATTATTATATTTAATAATAATATATATATTATTATATATTTTATTTTAACCAATATTAAAATATTACACTTATTAAAAGTATGAGCATGGAATTTGGTCTCTCTCTTTGATATTAATAATATCAAAGTAATTTTAAAGGAAAAGTGTCAATGAAATTATTAAATTTAGATATTTTTTGTGAAAATGATTGAATTTAATTAATCCAATAATAAATGGGCTTGTTTTAGGGTAGTTTTATAATATTTTTAATATTATTTTCCCCATAAATTCCTGATTTACCAATAACCAGTGCATTAAAAATTAATTAATTTACTGTTCATATTGTCCACAAATACAAAGCAAACTGTTACTAAATTTGTAATTTTTTTTCTAAATATATAATCCATTTTTCATAAATAAAAAAAATATTTTTTGGAAATCAATTTAAAAATAATCACGTTGAAGGAACAAGAAAACTACATTTTGAAAGTGAAAACATTAAAAACATTAAAATAATTTTATATCCAAATTCAGTGTGAAATTTATTCAAATAATATAAAATGGTTTAAATAATAGAATAATTAATCATATTTTACTTTAAAACTAATTTAAAACATAATTTATATACATAAATATGTTAGATGAAAAAGCAGTTTACTATTAAATTTCATTATTTTTTATTATTCATCAAAACCTGAAACTTATCAAAAAAACACCAAAAATTCACACCAAGGGATTTTTGATAACCCTATTACAATGTAAAATTTTATTTTTTTATATATAAATTATAAATATGTCAAAAATAATATTTAAAATGGGTTTTCCATAAAATGAAAATAAAATTAACCTTTAGAAAAAATACAACTTTGTATTTGTTAAAGTGGATTTGTTCTTATCACATGATGATCAAATTTATTAGATGAGGGTCAATTTTTTTTATTGAATATGTAATATTTAAATTTTATTAAAACAACTCATTAATAGTGATTTTGTAATTTATTGAGATAAAATGGTGTTTTCACATATAAAATAATTTTCTTGTAAAAAAAATTCATTATTTTTAAATAGTTAATAATTTAATTTCTAGATAATTTAAAATAAAAGGATTATTTAAAATATAGTTTTTAATAAAATATTTTCATAATTTTGTTAATATTTTGGGTTATTTACATTCAAATAGAAAGGTTGTAACTATAATAGTATTTTAATTAAAATATTAATATTATATTTCTTTTTTGTAAAACTCTATCTTGCATGTACTGCAAGATAATCTTAGTATTGAATGTTACATAAGGTTAACTTGGTAGTGCATATAAATCAAGACAAAGATATTTATTTCGAATAATAAAATATATTTTTAGTATTCTGTAAAATGATAATTATAAAAAATATTTAATAAATTAGAGAAAATACAATCTACCAAATCTTTAAGTGTTACATTTGACCCCTGTGGAATATGAAAAACAAGGGATTACTTATTTAATTCCAAAAATACCATGTATATTCTCTCCCTTACTTACAAAAGGCTTACCACTCTCTCAACCGCTTGACACCTTCAAACCTCTTTGATTTGCCCAATACATACCCAAAACACTTCCCAAATTCCATATCATTATTTTGGAAGTCTTATTATAGAATTACTGTCGTCATAGTAAGGATTTATTGAAAACCTAAAGAGGATACCTGGAGAAAAGGTAACATTAATCAACAATTTTTTTTACTTTATCTATTTTAAAAAACACTTTATTATATTTATATCATTGTTATACAATAAAAAAATTACATTCCACATACTTATTTTTTTTATGATAAGTTAAGGACCAGAAATCATCTCCACTTCTATCAAACATGTTATCAAATCTTCGTTCATGTGTATGGAAAACTACCACCTTGAGAACCGAAGTCATTCAGTTTTATATTACCACCTATACAAGATGGTCATAATAATGGATTTATATTTTATATATGATATATACTGTTTTGATGAAGTTTTTATGATTATGTAATTTTTATATCACACATACCTTTATTCTTTTCATTTTGTGGGAATACGTTAAAATTGTTCATGTCTATGGAGTACCACCAACTCATAGATCAATGTGAGTCATTAATTCCTTACATTTAATTCATTAAAAATGGATTTAAAAAAATATTAAATATATAAGAAATAGAAACTATTCTATAATTATATTATGTCATATAATTTTCTTCTGTTCAATCAGAGAATAAAATGGAAACAACGCCCTTGTGAACTGACGACCGGCTATCTCCATTAACAGTGTATTTAATTTACTGTTTATATCTTTTATAGACTATTATAAATACATATATTATGAATATATATGATATTTATTCCATTGATATAATTATATACATGGTTAAATCATTATTAATGTAATATAACCAAAAATAAAACAAATCAAATCATTTTTGAAAAACAAAGCTGTAATTACCTAAAATGTAACATTAACATGGATTCATTAAGAAAGGGGTTATAAAAGGACCTAAAAAGTTAATATATGGTATGATATATATTAATATATATTTTTAATATATTTATGATATTCTTATATTTATTATACAAGATTTTTGATCAAGTATAATAGTATTGATGACTTAAGGTGAATGATTATTTTCTCAATTTTCCTTCTTTGAAATGTATGTTATGTTATGCAATTATATTCCTTCACAATGTTTATACATATCCCCTTTGACATTTAATTTCATGAATTTATTTATCTTCCTAATACTGTATGTTCTCTTTTATGTTACTCATTTATGGTTCTTATGATTCAATGTTACCAAAAAGGTAATGATTTTATGTCACAATCTCATCATTTGTTGGGATTGTTTATGATTTTATACTGCATGTTAAAATACCATGATATAAATCTCAATAAATATATTGAATTTTATTCTCCTCTATTTATTCATGATACTTTGAAGAAAAATTACCATATTTTCACTCATCACTACTAAAAATTATTATAAAATTGTTCATTAGAAAACTAGTATTATTTCTTTCTTCAGTCAAATATATTTTTTCTTCTAAGTCCATGTTTTCCAAAAATGTTTTCCAAAAATGTATTAATAACCTCTAATTATATTTATAAGACTATTTGACCCATGTTTTTCTTTTATCAATTTTTTTAGATAATCCTTGATGTTATTTTTTAACTAATTTCAATTCTTATTATTTCAAAAATGTAAAGGGAGTATTCATTTTAGTGTTTACAATATAAAAATAATATTCTAAAATTACCAACACTGATGGATTTGAAAATTCCATTATATATTTCCAAATTTTATAAATAATTTATTTTTAAAAAAATTACATTTTAAAAATAATTTCTCATAAAAGAAAACATATATTTTCAAAAGAAATGTTTTAAATGCTCTACCACCATTAATATCCTACTAAGATGACATCAATTGTTGTAACCTAAGTCATACTAATGATACAATCCAACGATAAAATTAATATTCTGTCCCTAAATGGTTTATATTGTGGAATTTTGTTTATGATACCCGTTTCTCTTCAATAGGTTATACTATGATAAAATGTCTATAAAACATTTTTTCACAGATTATTATATGATGAAATGATTATAAAAACTATATCATTTCACTATATTATGACATGATTAAATGTTTATGATTCCCATTTCATTTCATAAGTTATGTTATGATGACTTTATATGATATTGTGAAACATATATGTATAATTTAAATATTTTATTGATGTGTAATTATTTATATCTTAGATGATAGATAGAATTGGAATAAAGAGTTAAATATGGTCTATAAAAAAGGAAGAAATGAGAAGAGAACATAGTTCATTAATATAGGACTAGAACATGATGATAACCCGATTCGGTAATACAGGGTTAGAATGGGGAGTAAATCTATTTCAGTAGATTTATTTTTCTAACAAGATAGTATTTTTAGTGATCCTTGAATAATATGGAGATGATCTTCTATATCGATGTGTATACAAAAAATTTCATATCTTATGCTCTCATGGGCCATATTCATTGATTCCATTATGAATCAGCTGTTATAAAATGACAATCATTATGAAAAGACTCATCATTATTAAAATTTTTATGCATGGTATGGTTTTCAAATATTATTCTAATGCTCTGATACACATATATTCATTTTTTTCTTTTTCATCTCTATTTGTTACCCTTACTAAGTATTTTTTGTCACCCTTCATTTTTTTCAATCCACTAGTTTTGAATATACGAATTATGTATGATATGTATCGTAATGGTATAAATAACACATTTGTATATGTCATTTCTCACTTATAGAAAAATGATCAGTAGCACTAAAAAGATATTTTCTTTTATTTAGTTCTCCAAACATGAAAAAGTAATATTAGTTCCCTACCATTTTGATGGTGAATAAGATCAATGGTGGAATCTTATCTAGAATATGAGGCAAAAAGATGAAAATTCCTCCATGTATTTAGATGACTTCCTCAACTTATTTTTCACTAATTACATTCCTCACATTCCTCATATGAATATATAGAAGGAGTTCTTTGAGTTAACTAAAAATTATGTTGAATTATTTGGTAACTATAATAAAAAATTTATATCACTTGAGAGGTACACTTCTAATATTATCATCCATCCAAAAAAGTAAAGTTGGTTGAATCTTTAGTGGATTATAATTAAGTCTTCGAAGGGTGTTATTCATAATAAAATTTAATATCTATAAAGATATTTTACGATATTCTATCAAACAGTAAATAAATATGAGAGTTATATGTATATATAATATATTTGATAAGAAATATTTAGATTAAGTTCAATAGAAATTATAAAAACAATAAATATAACAAAATGTACATTCCTTTATACAAAATGTGTGATAAAAAGGATAGAGTAGATTTTCTTAAGGGGATTTGTAAATGGGTTATGTTCATAAGGTAGGGTCATCATGAAATTGTTTTCTAGAGTTATGGGAGGAAGTTATCCAATGATGTGAATAGAGAAAAATATGAAACAAATTCCCCTACCACACATTATTTCTTCAACTTTAAGGAGACTTGTAATTATGGTAACTAGCTCTAAAACCCTTGGTTTAATTATGAGGATAGACATCAACAATCTCTCAATCCAATAGACAAATGGAAATATAATGGGATAACTATTTTTTCAGTGAGTTAAATAACAAAGTGGTGAAAGTTATACTTACTATCCACTGTAAAACTGATAACGTCTTATTTAACTATATATCTACCCATTCTTTCTTGTCTAATGAATATTATAAGGGTATTGCGATATAACCCAAATGATTAATGTTGAATGATCCGTGAATCCCCAAAATTCTATGATGATTCCATCTCATGTCTATGATTCTTGTCCTATTGATGTTGGTGATAATCTGCTTCCTTCCAATGTGTTTAATTTATATATAGTTGAATTTGATTTCATCTTAATCATATATTTATATTCTCTAAAAAAACCCACATTATTTGTAAATGAAGATAAGTAATGTTTCATATTATAAACCTAAGTTATGATTTTCTATCAATGCGATGATAAGTATGAATTTTCATTGTTTCTCATATCCATTAAATAGGTTGTGATTCCCATTTCAAAGTGGTGTTTATCTAAGATGGTTGGGGAGAAATATTACATCGATGATATGCTTATTTTTTTAGAATTTTTTGATTTATTTCTGTAATAATTTTATAGCCATTCCCCAAAATGAGATGTTGAGTTTTCAAAATATCTCATACCTAGTGCCACAGTAATTTCAAAGACCACCTAAAATGATCCCAATTGAGTTTCATCAATTTAATAAGATACTCTTTGAAAACCTATATAAGGGATTCATTCAGCCAAGTGTTTCACTTTGGGGAGCTCCTGATATTTCCATAAAAAAGAAATATGGTTCAATTTTAACATTCATTGATTATCAAGAGATAAAAAATATATCATTTAAGAACATTTATGCTCTTCCAGATATTGATGAATTTTTGAATTAATTATGGGGGGATAAACAATTTTCGGAGATTGGCCTTCATTAAAAATATCACAAATTGCGGGTCAAGAAGGATGATATAACTAAGACTCATTCTAAACATGATATTGAAACTATGAGTATATATTAATTCTAGTCATTATTAATAATGACCATTCTATCTTCATGGATTTAATTAGTAGAATATGTAGATATAAGCTTGACCTTTTTTTGCTTTATTTTTAGAAGAAATTATTATATAATTGAGGTGAAATTAAGAGAATGATGACCACTTGATAAATATATTAAAACCCTATGGAATGAGAAAATCTATGAATTTTTTTGAAGTGTTCATTTTAATGAAAAATACATAATTCTTGGGTCATATAATATCAAGGGATGGTATATTAGTAGATCCATAAAAGAAGAAGGCTAAGGAATATTGGACCAGACTAAATATAGTGACTAAGATCCCTAGTTTTATTAGGTCAGCCGGATATGAAAAATGATTTTTTGATAATTTATCTGAACTATCTAATCCCAGAATCATGTTAACTAAGAATGGAGACAAGTTCCTCAAGAGAGATGAATGTAAGGAATATATCAAGGAACTAAAGATAATATTAGTCAAGCCACATGTTCTATCATTACTCAATAGTGGAAATGGTTTTGATAGTATATAATTATATAAAAAATATGTACGGGGATGCGTTGTTATGTAGAATTTAATTTTTATATATTATGCCTCTTGATAATTGATTATAGATGGTAAAAATTACTCAACTCATGATTTGGAGTTAGTTGTGGTAAATGTTTCATTAAATATATACATGAATTATATCTATGAAAAATTGTAATATATATACCAATTATAAAAGTATAATCTATATATTCACATAGAAGGGTTTGAACATGCACTAAAGAATATGGATAGCATTGTTTACGGATTATGACTAGTCAATAAATTACTACCTTGGGAATGTGAACAAGGTGGCCGATGCTTTGATTTGAAATGATCGTGCTAGATAATCCATGATGAAGATTACAAAAGAACCAAAATTTTTCTATTTATGAAGAATGGAGATGGTAATCCTAATGGAAGTTTAAAAATATTATCTTTCCCAATTGAATGATCAAGCATATACCTATCTGATAATTAAAGAGGCATAGAAGGAAGATGTAACGATTCAAAAGAAGGTAAGAAATATTCATGAATTTAGTATTGATCTTGACGGAAAGATGAGCCTCAGTAATCATCTATGTGTTTAACCCATACCATATATAAAGGAATTATTAGAGAATTATCATGGTTTATTTTACAATATTCATTGAGGATGTTCATTTATGAATTGGTATTTGAATGAATACTTTTGGGGGGAGGGAATGAAGGGAGACAATAGATGTTTTTTATCCCAATGTTTGGAATTTAAATAATTTAATGATAAAATAGAAACGTTAAGGGTATGTTAAATCCATTTCCCATACAAAAATGGAAATTGAAAACATTATCATGGATTTTGTCATTAAACTCACCGAAACATCTAAAGGGAAAAAATATTTATGTGTTTAATTCGATTTCCATAATAATTTAAAAAACATCATATCTATTAGATATGACTTATATATGGGTAAAATTCCTAGGATATACATTAATAAAGGGTAAAGGTTTGTTAGAGTACTAATTTCCATCATAATTAATTGGTAGACATGGTTTACCAAAAATTTCAGGAAAATTATTCAACAAGATATTAATACATAGCTGAGCTTGAGCACCATGTAGCATCTCAAATAGGAGGTCAGACTAGAAGAAAAATTAATGACCTAATGTATATCCTGAGATATTGTTATTTAGATTTCATGGGTGGTTGGGATCAACACCTTCTCCCCATTGAGTTTTTTGTAAAATAGTTATCACTCTAGAATTTAGATGGCTCCATTTGATTTCCTCTATGGAAGGAAATGTATTTATCTAAATTATTAGAATAAAGTTGGGGAAATAAATCTATTGGTAATTTATATAGTTGAATAAATGAAATAAAATTTTAAATCCATCCTACAACACATCAAGTTAACTCATAGTCGACATAAAATTTGTGATGGTAATCAATAGCATGATCAAAAATTCAAAGTTGGAGCTAAGTATTTTTCAAATAATTTCACCATAGAAGATGGTTTTAGGATCCTGGATGAAAGTTAAAATAACCTAAAGGTAAATTGGACCCCTTGAAATACATTATCTTATCAAGATGGTATATTATCATTTGGAGATATGACAAAACATATCTGAAGACCATGATGTGTTCCAGGTATATCTCCTAAATAAGTATACAACTTACCCGTCACATGTGTTGAAGTCATAGGTTATATAATTGTGTAATTATATTTTTATAAGGAATTACTATTGGAGTTTTTGGATCATACCGAGAATTTCCTATGAAACAAGACCATTCATTTGGTCAATTTTCTTTAGTGGATCCACAAGTTCATTGAAGATGTTTTGGAGGTTGAGTATATAATGAGGGGTATGTATAATAATTTTTTGTAAAAAAAAGATGAACTTCATCGAAAAAAAATCATTTTAAGTTGGTGGAATGTAACACCCTAATTTTTTTTAAGTTACTTTTTCTGATGAAATTGAATTTAATTTTTAGATTACATTACATATAACAAAAAGTAAATATTGAATTACATGAAACCCTGGATTATATTTCACAACACATGACACTCGATTATCTTACATGACACACAACACTAATTTTTAACAAAACCCTAATATACTATTAATATTATTTAAAAGAAAGAATTATAAAATATTCTTTAAACATTGATTTATAAATAGAAATAAATTATTTTTTAAATATCATGTATAATGTGCTAATTTAATTAAAATATATTGATAATAAAATATTTAATTTTCAGTAAATTCTTTATATGTTTCAATATATAATTTTCTAAAAAAATATTTTTAAGTTTTTTTAAAGAATAATAAATTATATATCTAGTTCTTTTAGAATTTTAATTAGATAAAATATGCATAATTTTTTAATTAATATTTTCATAATTTTATTTAAGTTAAATTTTTGGTTTCTTGAAAAGATTCATTTTTTGATAAATATCAAAAACACTGAGTTTTGATTGAAAATTACTATTTCACTGAATTAATTTATATTTTTAAATTATTTTTAATGGTTTTAATTTAAAATTATTTCTATTTTAAATCAAATAATCAAATTTAGGACATTATAATGAATTTAATATTGAATTTACATATAAAAACATTTCAAACTATTGATCATTTTCTTTATAAAGACCCTCATTCTTGACACATTTACTGGATTAATTTTAATTTAATTATTTGAACTTATGTGAATTAAATTTATATGAATAAATTACATATTTGGATTAATAATAATTTATAATATATATTAATTTTAAAATATTTTTTCTACCAAAGTGAATGTAGAATGCAATAAAAATTAATGATCAGGGTTAATGTAGAAAATGGGTTTATAAGGGGTTAAAATAAAGTATAAGGCTAAACACAACCCATACTATTTCCTAAAAACTATTATAAAATCATATATAGACCATAAAAACTATATGGATCAATAATTGACTAATCCAGACCATTGTAACATATTAAAAATAATGGATCACTTATTTATTTTCAAAAATACATAGTATGTCCTCTTCCCCACTTATAAAATTCCACACCCTCTCTATTTTTCACACATTAAAACATCATTTTTCAGCCAATACCTACACAAATCACTTCCCAACATCCTAATATCATCATATAAGCCTTATTTTGTGAATAAATCTATCTTATTTAAGCTTTAGTGAAAACCTTAGGAGGATACTCGTAGAAGATGTAACATTCATCAAAAAATGTTTTTGTTTTATTTCATACTCATACCAATTTAATTATTTTTATATATTGATCATATAATAACCTTAGTATCATAAAAATAATGATTATTTTATGATAATTTTTTCAAAATCAGTCCACTGCACTTCTAGTAAATAGTTTATGAAATCACAATTCATGTGTACGGTATATTACAACCACGTAATAAAATGGCATTTTCAATTACCTCCCACAAAGTTCGGTAATAATGATGGATTTATTATTTATATATTTTATATGTTTTTTATTATTATTTTATTATTCTTGAAATTTTATATCTCACAAACCTTCATTATTTCCATTTTGTTGGAATATGATAACACTGTTCCTATGTACGACGAATTACCACCTCACTAATCGATGTGATTCTTTCACGGTTTACATGGAATGTATTAAGGATTAGTTTAATAAAAATATGTCATATTTTTGGAATAAAATTTATACCATAATTATTACATATCATATATGATTATTTTTTTAAATCCAACAGGAAAATGCAAAAATGTTTATGTGTATGTACAACCAATAATCTCCACAAACAGTGTATTTCATTTCCTATTTCAATATTTTATAGATTATTATAAATACATATACACTGAATATATATTATATTTATAAAATTTTTGTTATTTTGGATATTATAAAACCATGATTTCTCTAAGGAATCTAAATATAAAAAAAAATCAAAACATTTATGAAAAATAAAGGTGTTACTACCTGAAACATAACCTTTACATAGAATCATTAATAAACATGTAATCACTAATTAGTAGATCATATATGGTATTATATATGGGAATATGATTCATAAAAAAATCTATAATAAACTAATATTTAATATACCATAGGTATGAATTAACACAACAGTAGTCAAAACTTATGGTAAGTGATTTTTGTCTTAATTTTCATTCTTTGAAAGATTCTTTATGTTATTCATCTATATTATTTAAAGAAGTGTATATATAGACCATTTGAAATATAATTTCATGAATTTATTTATCCTCCAGATATTTTATGATACATTTTATTTTATACCTTCATGATGATCAGGATTCAATGTTTCCGAAGTTGTAAAGATTTCATGTTATAATATCATTATTTATCGGGATTGTTTAGGATTATGTTTACAATGTCCAAATATCATGATTCAACTCTCAATAATTATAATAAATTTTATTTTTATATATATATTTAAAATATTTTTAATTAGATTTAAAAAATTTATACTCTTTGCTAATAAAATTTTTAAGAATTGTTTTATGAAAACAAGACTTTATATATATCTTTAGTAAAAAATCTATTTTCACCCAAAACCATGTTACCTAATAAGTTGTTGAATTTTTTTATTAATCTCTTATTATTTATAAAAGAAAATTTTACCCATGTTTTACTTTTTAAGATTTTTTTTGAATTTAATCTTAATGTCATTTTTCCAAACAATGTCTATTTGGATTTTACAATAAATGTAAAAGGAGGCTTCAATATAATTTTCATGGGAAACAATAAATCTAACATCATTATCAATCAATAAATTGAAGCATCATTTATAAATTTTCATCTTTTTTCTAAAATAATAATGATTTCCATATTTTTAAAATCTTTAAAATGTTTTTCAAATAGAAAAATATATTTTCCATAATAAATGTTTTTAATTGCCTTTCATATTGTTTTCCATCTTAGATGACATCTATTCTTGTAAAAAATTCCTTAAAGGGGATATTATAGAAGGTTTAACTTAATATTTTTTCTATAAATGGTTTATCTTATGATTTCATGGTTTTTATGAAACCCATTTATATTCAATGGATTATACCATGATAAAATACCTATGAAACCTGCTTTTATTCACAGATTATGCTATGATAAAGTGATTATAAAATGTATATTTTCCCATCATTTTGAAATTGTAAAATTTCTATATTACCAATTTAATTTGATAGGTTATGATGTGATAAATGTTTATATTTATATGGGACACATATATATGATTTCATTATTTGATGGGTGGGACTTATATCTCCCTCCAATACATTGAGTAATGATTTGTTTCTTAAGAGATATATATGATTAGGATGGACAATGAACGTGGATAAGTATTACATGGATGGAATAAGATGTGAATTGGGTTCACTAACACTTGGATGGAGGAGAAAGTGAACATGGTTTCTTAATACATGAATGGGAAGGGAAGTTAACCCGATTCAGTAAAGTATATTGTTTACAATGAATGTATTGGAAGTGATCCTTGAAAATTATGGAAATGATTTTTTTTCTTATGTGTATGCAAATAATTCCATGTATTATGATCTGATGGCTCATGTTATATATTTATATTATGACTCTTGTCTTATGATCTACCAATCTTTATTACATGAATCATTATTATGATCATTGTTATGCCTGTTATGGTTTTTAAATTTTGGTCTCAAGATCTCATACCCTTATGTTCATGATATTCTTATATATAACCCTAATTTACCCAGACTAAGCATTTGAAAACACCATAAATTATGTTTCTTTTTTCATAGGTAATGAAAATATGTGTTATGTATGTCATTTATATAAATATTTATAGTAATGAAAAATGTATTAATATATTATTTTTCTCACTTATGGACTAATGTTTTTGTTTCCATGTTTCCAAAGGAATAAAAATCATACGTCTATCAAGGGTGAATTTTGTAATGAAATAAATATACATAATAAATGATTTAATATCTATTTATGAAAATCCTAGGTCTCTATTTTTCATAACCTCTTCAATTTATTACTAAAAAGTAAAAGGGATAAGAAAGCTATAGTCATAATTGATTCCCACACTGCCCATTTATAGGAACATTTTCCTTACTATTCTTCATTATATGACATTAAAATACATAGAAAAATTATATTCTAAATGATGTTGCAATGTTTGAGATTTTCTTGTCACATGACCTTAAACACATTCACTCAATATAGGATATATTTTATTCATATAAACTAGGATAGGTAGGAAACCACTTTAAGGAACAATCTTAACACTCTATATGTGTTGCATGTGCAAACTTAAAATAAACATCTCTCAGTCATGGATGTATGACCTTAAAAGGAATAATGTTAGTCCTTATTTCATAATAATAGAAGGTATGATGAGTCCTATTAATCATAACCCAACAACATCATTTGAATATACTAAAATCTTATATCATGGGCTTAGTCTCAAAAACATTACCCAAAATTACATACTCAATGATGGTAAACTCTAAACCACCAAAAGACAGGTCTTTATACAAACATATAATCACTAGGTAATGGAATTATGGAGAACCTATGATATATACAGAAGATCCAACTGAAGGAGAAACATTGAGGTATATAGATTTTCTAATCGATGGGGAACCTCAGATATATATATATATATATATATATATATATATATTCATCGATTCATGTTAATGATCAATCACTATTAGGGTTGTAAATACTTCCTCACTAGGATTTGGTAAGAATTCAAGATCATTTCTGAAATTTTTATTATAGCACTATAATAGAAAATAATCCCTCTGAGGTTGATATGAGTTTGACCTACCATACTAGAAACCACTCTGGAACCAATGCATCACTAGAAAAGTTACAGTCACTACCAACCTTTGGAATGCAGGTTTGTATCTACTCAAATTGAAATCGGTGAGAACAAGAGTGTGAGAAGACATAATGATCAATGTAATACTTAAAACTGATGGATAATGTGGAGCACCCATGCCCATGTCATTGGGGGATTTACAACTCTATAAACATATTTAAAACCCATGTACCATGGATGAATAATTGAAATGGGGGTACCTAACCCCAAGTACTCTACTCTCATTGACTCATAGTAACCAAATTCTATAAATTGGTGAAAGGATGATACTATAAATACTCCAAGGTAGAGATTCAATATTTTATTTTTTAAAATTTCCATAATAATTAAATATTGGGAAAATTGTAAGCAATATTTTACATTCCAATCTACCCTATAAACTAGATCATACATGTAATAAATGATTCATCACCCATATTACTTCTTACTTAAACACACATACTATAATCCTAATGGTTTTATAAGGATAAAAAAATACATATAACCTTTATGTTAATTTACAAGTGACATCTAATATCCTAACCCTATAATAACACCTTTAAAATCATACCCATAAGCTTTCTTGTCCATGTCTATTTTATTTATAACCATAGAATCTAAATATTTTAATAACCCTTTAGAATATTTTCTCAATAATATTATAAAAAAAATGTATAATAATAATTTGGTGATTCTAATGTCATCTTGGAAAATCCAATGACTTTTCTATTTGAAAAGAATATAATATTTTAAAAAATACTCATTAATGATTCCAAAGAGCAACATGGACCTTATCATTGTGATTTATATATAACAAAAATAAAATGGAATATCTATTTTACAAATTCAGATATTGTGATTAAAAAGAAAAAACACCCAAAACTAGCTACTTTAGGTAATGTGACATTCCTAGGGGTGCATCACATGTCACTATATTTATCAGTTTTTTAGTGGATAAAACATATAAACACAATAGAAAACATAAATAAAACCGGTAAGATAACATGATATTCTATTTTTGATTGACTAAATAAAATAACAAACAACATTTTAAATTTTATCTCTTTATTTGGATTGTTCAATATCTATAATACGTTTTTGATTTCGATAACTAATAATCAACCAATGGGATCATTATATATATGTTATCTTTGGGTTGAATTAATATCCCATTTCTTTTGAAAGATAATTAATTACAAATGATTCTCTAAAATATTTTATAGTTTAAAGGTAAAGAGAGAGAGATATCATGGTCTTTAGCCTAAGTAGTTTGTTATAAATAAGATACATTCCCAACAAAAACTATGAGAGAAATTATATAACCATCAAGGTGATTATTAAAAATTAAAATATTTAGGCATTTTGAATGATTTTTTTAATAAAAGAATCATTAGTTATAATAGTTTCTACTCCCAGATTATCATCTATAAATATATATTTAATCATTAATAATAGTTTTAAGATCAAACTTATATTTATTTTAATCTCATAATAATAAACCATTTATGATATTTTGATGTAGATTATGATATAAAGACCATGAAATATTTGATATTCTATGTAATTTCATATAAAAATTATGAAAAAGTGATGCTCACAACATATTTTTTTTATACCAATGTAGATGATTTTTCGGTCTAAAGAACTAAATTATTATGCAATCTGTAGTAGAGATTTTAGACAATATGTAAATTACACTATCTAAATAGACTTAGAATATATTCACTATATGTTCCATAGTATGTAAAAACATTTAAAATCATATTAAAATATCATTTTGGATACCATAAAAAAATATGTTTTTCGAAATATATCATTCATTTTCACCAGTGTTACATCATATGTTTCTATTTTTTAAAATACTCCCACAAAATTATTTGGATTTGATTTAATGAAATTTTGAGTGATCATATAAACATTTTATTAATAATTTATAAACAAACAAAAGCTTAATTAATTAAACCAAAACTTGTGAACCAATTTTAATTTGTAGCACTCTGAATAATTATAAATAATTTAATTCTTAATTATAATCTATGAGTGGAATCTAGCTAAGAGTGAATATTACTCATGTATAAATGGATATAACATGAGTGTTATCAACCAATTATATCTCAAAAAATGTTACCACTAGTTATATCATATAAGTATGGATAATCATATTATCTACTTGTATAAGACATTGGGTGATTAAGGGAGATAGAGTATATTAATACCATATTGAGTTATCATACTTTCTCAAATGTATATTCATATATTGAAAATATGGATGCAAACACGTCATGTTCTTCACCCAATAGGATGAAAACATCACAAGCTGATTATCTAAATCGATAAGAACATCACATATATGATATTTAGGAATATTTATATATTTCCTCATTCTCTCTCAATATTTAGCGTTGATGTTTTAATCGTCATATTAAAGAAAACATGCTATCTTGGTTAAGCCAAAAAAGATTAATTGGTCAATAATATACCCATCCACCACATATTCACTCAGTCCCATGAGCATAATAAGAAAGTTATACAAGATTGAATGTTCTCATGTTTGGTATTTTCTAACCTCATTAAGGAGGATTTAATATGAAACTTGGTCCCTTGGTATTCCAAATACATAGTGTATGAAACTCCTTGTGGTATACATAGTGAGTCAACTATCACAAAAAAAACAATTTTGTGTATTCTGAGTATATTTTATATCTATATATGAAATATTCTTTATGCCAACCTTGATATCTCAATATAAAATAGACAAATCGATGATGAATATAAGTTAGGGATATATCAAGGCGTACTTTGAGTGGATAATTAAAAATTTAAATTAGAAAAATATATGTATATAAATGTGATGGAATGATTAATAGTGAAAATGTTTTATCCAATTAGATAAATTTTATATTTTTAAACTCCATTAATAATACAAATAACATAAATTATAATATTTCAAAATTTATCCCATACGATAGATCACCGTATATGAATTATGTTTTCTATAATTTTAGTGTTTCATTAAACTTGTTACATATTTATATAATTCCAACTATATCTTTATGTGAAAATTTGAAAAAACATCCAACTAATAATGTTTAGTTTTTAAAGCAATAAAATAATTGTTGCAAAAATAACGAGACGTTGGGATTATATTCACAATGTTTAACTCTTTAAAAATAGAATCTAATATTATTTACTTAACGATATCTAATGTTATATTGTTAGTGTTTTTTTTGTTTAAATATAAAAATTTATTAGTTCATCATCTTCTTCATTGAACATTTCTCTCAATTTTTTTCTTTAAAATCAATTTCATTAAAAATATGACTTTTTACATTCTGTTATTTCTTTATCAATAAATCATATAAGAGCAAGTGATAGTCCCTTTGGATTGAAAATGTATAATAATTTATTTTCGTAATTTTGAACATATTAATGTCCAAACATACTCCCACTAAAAACTTAGAAACAAGGTTCTCTTAAGAACATAATTGTAAGATACACAAACCCATTATTGTTATGAAATAAAACATATATCCTGTAGTTGTAATATTATTAAATCAATAATTATCATAAATATATTATATGGATTTCTTTTTTTGATATATTATTTATAATTTTTTTAATCATTAAATTATGAAACTTTTTGGGGGTGGACACTCATTCGATTATATTTTCACAAATATAAAGGATTATTTATTTTATCTTGTTAAAATAATTTTATCATTAGTTTTTTATCCTTTTTAGAACTAAATCAGTCATAACTATTTATATCAAAACCATCATTACATTTGTTAATGATAATCATTGTTTACAATATCTTTTCTTATCAAATATGTCAAGGAAAAAAATTATTATCCTAGAGATAGTGTATACATTATTACATTGAAATAAGATAAATGGGATCAAATCCATTGGAACGATCAGTTTTTAGTCTTGAAGAATCAGATAAAAACATGATTCCCAAATTCAATTGTTTAAATAAAATAAGTATCATAATTAAAAATCAGTCACCCTTTATATTATTCACAATTCCTTTCTTAATATCCTAGAGAAAGGAAAATAAATAAAGTGTGAGTTTAGATTCCTATTATGGGTTATGCAAATTGATAGCTATGATATGTAAATAAGTCAGAATCATTATGGAATGGTTAATAAGTAAAAGTCCATTTAATTTAAACAATAAAATTTAAAAAAAATGAATCCATGGATAATATCAATAAATTAATATTAAAGATAATAATAACTAAATTCTCAAATAAAAAAATTGTTAATACATGACATAATGATGTCATACATCATGATATCTTTACATTAAAAGAACTGAGACATGATAGTGTAATCAATGGGTGGTTATACACTAAATACCTATTCAATTTTTCCAACTAAATTTTTTATTGAGATATTTATGTGAATTAGGGGCTACATAATTATGGGCCCCACCCATCACTACATGTCCAGTGAATTTCATATAAAATGGATGATCAATTTAACTTTTAAACAACATGAATTATAAAAAAAATTGAACTGAGTTAATGATATGAAACATAAATATTTCCCCATACGGAAAAATAATGATCAAAGTAAAACATAATTAGAATAAATGGTATACAATTTATGAAATAAGAATTTCCATTAAAAAACAAAATAGATATATTAGAAAAATTTAAAGTACAATAAAAATGATCACAAGGAATTGATTGTTTCATGAGAATCTTAATGACGGTAAAATTTATAAAGAGAAGAGATATGACCACCAATTCATCATAAAATTGGAACTCATATAATTTTTTTTCTTTTAATGAATATAAAAAATAGATGATAAAAATTTAAAATATGTTTTTATAAAGAGTTTTTTGTAAAATCATTACATACTTCTGAATAACCTAAGTTGTGTAAAACGTTTATGGTTGCTGGAAAATCTATCAACACCGTATATGCTGAATAGAAACATTCCATTAAACTTTTTGTAATGAAATTCAAAAATTAACCTTTATAAAATTATTATAAATATTCATTTAGACCATTTAAAAAGAAATGGATAACTTAAAATATCCATGAAAAAAAATTTGAGTATATAAATATATTTTTTATAAAAATTAATTTGAAAACATATGGATTTGGAATAATATACAAATGATCAAAATAGATTTAATATCAACTTTTATATTAAACATCACTTTACATGATTCAGGTTACAAAGTGAGAATCATGTGTAATAAAATGTGTAATATCCTTAAATATTCAGTTAATCGGAAAACTTAATGTGTTTATGAATGATAGATTATAAGTTCCCTTCAATGAAAATAAGTCCAATCCCAAAAAATGAGATTATAAAATAAATTATTACATATTTGGTAAACATTGAAATTGTATCCCCCTGAAAGAAAAAAATTTAGTTTAAACATTAATATTCTTGAATAAATATATATATTTATGCTACCTAAATCAAAGGGTAGTATATAAACAACAACAAAATTAGTTGGTTTATAATATCAAATATGTCTCAATGTAGTGGAAATGGAGACGAAATCCATTACATCAATTCCTAATTATCTCATAAAGGATTTTAAACTATTTTATATTAAAATTATTTATACTATAATTAAATAAAATAACCATATACATATCTATAATATCGAATATAATTCAAATTTAAATTTTTATCATCGATCTGTTAATAATTATTTGTTATTATCATTATTTTGGGTATTAAATACACTTATCATGAATATTTTAATTATATTTTTTTATCCTTTCATATTTATCATGATATAAATATCATATTTTTTAAGTATATTAATATTTATTCTTATATATAAAATATTGAGATAGAAAAATGAAGTACACTTCTAATGAAGATTGTAGGCTATACGTACTCAAGAACATTCTTTTCACTTTTTGAAATATGGAATTAAAGAGAATAAAATACAAATTAACCATTATAAGATCCATATTTTATCATATAAAACATATATAATCATTAAATATATCTTTATTTCCATTTATGTAAATCATAAATGAAAAAAAGATTACGTTGCTTCGTGGAGTATGTAGTTCACATGTTTTCACAAGTGATGATAGCATTTTTGAACATATAGGTAGTTAAGAAGGTAAATACAATTTCATAATTTCAGAAAAATAATTTTTTTATAAATGTCATAAAATTTTAATATTCCCATATTTATATCCATGCAATATAAATTGTGATAAAATCGAATTACACCGCTATGTGGAGATGTTAAGTCGAACATATCCGCGGGCATTGTTTTTTATTTATATAGGACATAAAAGAGATGGAATATGGTTTTAAAATAATTAATAGAAATATTAGTATATTTATTTTTCTTTATTTATAATATTAACATGGTTAAGATATATTTATAAGAATTATAAAAAAAATAATCTTAAAATATTCGGTAATTTTTTTTACCAATTATCTTGTAAACTGTTTTTATATATCCTCTTATGAGATTAATGGTTGGTCTTCTATGAATAAAAGAACATTTATAAGATATATAATTATAATTATAATAGAAATGAAATATATTTGGGTAATAAAGTATGGTCAATTTTATGTGAATAAAATATAGAAGGGGTGTCCTTTTTTAGGAATGTGGAGGGTCATTCTTGAAATTTATTACTGTATTAATTTATTTTAATTTTTTTTTCATGTAAAAATTAAATAAAATTGAAGTAAATAAAATATAATTTTAGTATGATTCTAAAAAATATCTTGTAAAATTTTTTTTATAATTTATAGTTAGTTTTCCTCCCTTATATTTGAGTTTTAATACCTCATAAACTCTTTCGAAAATTACTAGAATATCAATGTTTTCTACTCTTTAATGGTTAAGAATATTATTATAAAAAATGAACCATAAAAGGAAAATGGTTGATTTTTTCTATAAGGCATCCCATTCACATAGATGAATATAGTATTTTTGTGATTTTAAAATAATTTAATAAAATTTAACTTTTTATAAAATGTCAATAATGTTATTTTTGGAACTATACATTGAATACAACATTGAAAAAACTTGAGAGGAAATATATTCAAATATAAAATTTAATAATACACCTAATTAGTTATCTATATCTATAAAATTATTTGCGTTAGAAAAATTACTCAAAATTGTTAATTTACTGGTTTTTAAAATCATTTAATTGAGGTTTATACTGCTTTAACAAAAACATTATTGGTGTTGTATAAGAATTTAAGGTAATTATTTCATTAGTAAAAATTAAAAAAATCACTTGATAAAATTAATTAATTAATATATTTAATAACCATTTACAACTAACTATATTTTGTTTGTATCCCTCTAAAAAAATTATAGATATTAAAATCAAGGGACTGATGGCATTGGATTTATCTTTTAATTATATATTATAAAGGTCAGAATCAAATAAAAACAAAAAAAGTTCGTACTTTCTTATTTTTTTATTATTATCGACAAAATATACTCATAAAATAAAATTAATGAATGTTTTTTATATATTTTTATGCCGCATCATATTATTTTTAAATATAATTACATGATTTACCCTTTACCGGGGTGATAATTTTACAACAATTACAATTTATTATGCCTGAAAATAAAAGAATCACTTTTACCAAATTTGAGTAGCCTAATTTAAAAAATGGAATATATTATATCAAATTTAGTCTATATAAGTGGCATAAATTTATTTTTTAATAATCTCACAATGTGTGATTAAAAACATTTTTCTGATGAATTCTCTTCTAAGTGTAAAAGTATTGTTTACCATGATCAACAATAATTTCGATCCAAAAAGAAAAATATATACTATTTTTAAGAATAATAATAATTTTCAACTTTTAAAATGATAGAAATAAAAATAAATCTATAAAAATTCATGAAAATAAAATACATTATTATTTAAAAATAGGTATTTTCACTATTAATTGAAAAATTATATTTTTCAGAAAATATCTAAAAATAAAACTCAATACAATATTGTTTTTATGATTGAAAAAAATGATATAATTTTAAAAAAATTACAATTCAATATCTTTAAATCATTCATTTTAATGTGTTTTTTCATTTAAATCAAGCTATCAATGAAATTATATTTAAAGAGAAATACATTATAAAATATTGGGTAACAAAAATTAAAGAGATAAAAATATAAAAATGCAATTTTTAAATTCTAATAAAATATATATTTAATGTGATTGAATATATATAACTACTATATTTATAATACCATTAGTTCATCAGTTTAATTCATACTTTGGGCTATAATTATTAATCGTTAATTATTTTTGAACTCTCATACATATTTATAACATTTTTATATTGTACATTTTTAACCATATACCATTAAAAATAAAACAATTTATTTATATGACCTAAATATCAGATAAATAATCCTCATAATATTTCCATAACCATTTTTTAATTCTATTTAATTTCTCCTCTAATATTCATTTTCCCCATAATAAATCCATTACCCATCCCTATAAGAATCTTTATTTGGATTATAAGTTGTTGTTAGATCTTCATGATGTAATGTCCATACATTAATTAAATTAAGGACCATTTAAATTTTTAGTACAAATACTAAAAGTGACTTGTGGCACATGTTTTCTATCTTGTTGTGGGTACTAGGAATTCATAAAAATTATTTAACTATTTTCATGGGTTTTATATAAAATTTTACATTGCACCTATCTCAGTGTTCATTTTTAAAAATAAAATAAAATAAAAATGGAGTAAAAAAAATTAATGGATATTAAAAGAATGTAAAAATAGAGAAAAATAAATATTAAAATAAAATACCAAGGGTGTTACAAGAAAATAAAAGATAATTAAAATGGGAAAACCATTTTTATTATTTTTATTTCTTTTATTTCCCACCCCGTTAATTTTATTAATTTTTGTAATTATTTTTTATTTTTTTCCATATTTTATTATTTTTAATTTTTATTTATTTTTATATATTTATCCATTATTTCTAATTATTTTTATATATTTCCTCTCCCCTCTCCTTTGGTGTGTCACTTGTATAGCCCCCCTCCCCTAAGGTATGCCTCCTCCTCCTCATATCCTCCTTCGAAGGCCCACTACAACTCTATTTTTGAACTATTTTATTTTCCATTATGTGAATAATAAATCTCTCAGTAATGATAATATTACGCAACATGAATCATATGATCTCATCTACTATCTATCAATTAATCTTCCACAGATGGTTTTTACCAAAATTTTGGGTTTTTCTAAAATCATATATTTTATTCTATTTTAGTTCAAATTAAAGAACGATGTAGAGAGTGGGATACTTTATAGTTACAAAGTATGGTGTCTACTATCTTTCCCATCAATTCATTTATTCTTTTAAATCAAACCTTGTGGCACATTTCAGTGCATACTAGTGATGTTTAATTTTACCTATTCTAGTTTAATTAAATTTATTGGCTTGTATATTTCACCCTTGATTGAGATAAACTATACTGTTTAAATTGTTTTGACATCGTTGGATTCCCATTTGGGTGTGCCAATAAATATGGTATATTTTCTATTATCCATTTTATTAATTGAATGTGTTGTGTGACACTATCTTTTTATGTTTTAAAGTAATAAAACATTATGGATAGTTACAAACCATGAATCTGTTTTCTTAATATTTGTTGAAATTATAAATGAATTCATTGTGGAACTTTTATCCTAGAAATATAATTAAATTTATGGACGAAATACAGCATGGGTTCTATATTAAGGACCACACATGGACTCTCTATTCTTTATTGGTTACACATTACACTAGGGAGGCAATGTATTAGGTTTTTCATGATGAGGTTTTCTGTAGGTTTCTATATACTCATGACTGATATCAATTCCCAAAGGGACAATCGAGGGTAGACCCATTGGAAATGTAGATATGTCAGGGCTCATGTGATACTCTACCCCATATATGTGATACCTGGACAAACTCATGATAAAAACCATGCCTCATGTGACACTTGGTCTTTCATATTATTTCCTTTGATGGGCACAATGGTATTTGATAAATTGAAGGATGTACCATGATGATATATTTGGGACGATCTTAGGCTCCAACTCTCAAATTGAACATAATAATAATGATAATTCTTGGAAGGGTACATTGATGGTTCTTTGATTTTACCTTGGAATTGTGATATATTTTTATGCCTTGTAGCACACTTTTTTGACACATAAATTAGACTCGCAAATATTAAATAATCTCAAGTGTTTGTTCTTTTTTATTTGAACTCTATTTTCTAGCCTTAATATATACACACACATCCTACATTATACATGTACCTTATTTAGATTTCCAAATTCGGACAAAGATGGTGGTATGGGACAAGTTCCATCGAGAACCCGGAGCAAGGTATACTTACCTTATTTTTTTTATATAATTTCTCACTTTTATCATATATTATAACACTACTTTTTTTACAAAACGAAATTGAAGGGTCTAAACACTATGGTTATCGACCTACTAGGAGTTTTTCTCACTCAGTTCTTAGGCATTGTTTTGTACCCGAGTAGATTCTATGCTCACAAGGTTGGATAAAGGGAAGCATGATGCTTCCAATTATTGAGTGTTGTATTTTTACTTTTTATGTAGATTGTGGCATAGTACCTTTCCTTTTATCGATATATTGTTGTATCACTTTTTGTTATTTTTATTTTAGTTTGACAATATTCTTGTATTCTTACTTTTCGTACATTTATTTTGGTACAAACATCATAACATGACATCATTGTGTAGCTAGTTTGATTTATTAGCTTCTATAATTATGATTCATTCAGTTGGGATTATTCATTTTCTTCTTCTACAGTTTGATTATTTATATGCTTCAGCTACTTGTTATAAATTGTTTTTCTTTCGATATATATTACCTAATATATAAGAGGGAATAATATCCCCCAAATATATGTTAAAAAGGCCCTCACTTCTAGTCAAAAACCTCTTGAATTCAGGGATATTCATTTGAGGTTATGTGGCAAACCCAGCTCGGAGCACCATTCTAGTGGCTCCATTGATGGGGATGCTACACATGAACTATCTTATTCTTATTATAGAAATACCTTTTACCCTTTCATTTATGTACCATAATCATAGACTTGAATAATGTATCTCCCTTGTGTAACTCATAAATCCTCAACATATTAAGCAGATCATGTAAAATTTGAGTTTACTCATCCATTTTGTAATTCAAAATAATCCATAAGTACGTTCTCGATAGTGATTTTAGAATGATTTTAATGGCCAAATAAATTTTGAGTGTCATAAATCATTATATATCATTAAAAACCCAATAATAATGATCACTTGATTAGACATAGAATTACCTTTAACCATCTTACCCCAAAATGGAATTTTTGAAATTTAATGTCACATAAAACTAGGGTTTCCAGGATAAATCTCTTTTTCAGTTGTATTTCATCCAAAAGAATCTATATTATCATGCTTATTTTAATGTTTGGATTCCTATAAATAGGAATAAATATAAATACATCCACAAAACTTTTATTATACTTACTATAATAATCTTTCTCTTATTGAATATCTTTATCAGTGGGAGGTTTCTTAGGATTTTTTTCCTTAACACATTGAACATTCCATTTTATTCAGGAAAAAATATCTAAATTATATACAAATATAAAACGTTTATTCTATTAAATTTCTTCCCCAGTACTAATCTCTCTATCATGTTTTATGATAATTATGAAATTTTTTCAACAAAAATACATTTAATCATATGAGTATCATGTTTTAGTTCTTTTAGAAATTGATTTTATTAAATTTTTTCCAACTGAAATGAAAACCTTTTTTTAATTCATTATATTAATTAATGGAAAAATACCCATACTACACTATGTAATAATTTTTTATAAGTATTTTATCATCATTTATCTATTTATCTCGTATATAATTCCAATCATATCTTATTTTATTATTGGATATATGAGGGGATAAATCCTTTTCCAATTCATCATATGAATAAACTCCAATCTTTACATCAAATACACTAACCAATAGAATTTCCTAGATAAATTTAAATAATTTCATATTCCAAATATATTAACCTAATCCTAATTGGTTCACCATAACATTCTTACCATACATATGATAATCCCTGGGAACCCATATTTAGAAAGAGTTACTATGATAGATGATAAAGGAAATAAAAAGTGTTTCTTTAGAAGAAATATCACTTTTTTGAATTTATAGGGGGAATATACATCCCACCATTTAATCTCACATATTCCCTTTAAATATTTTATTCTTTTAGTTATTTAGTTTTTGAGTCCATATTCCTTCCACCAAATCAATTTGTTCAAACCATTTTGAGGTATAACTTTATAGTAAACTGATATCTTGTGTTATTAACCCAAATTAAATGCCAACATAATTTTACATATTTAAATTCAATATATTATAAATATACACAAGAAACATTCATGTAAATTTTTGTAATAATATGAAATAAAAGAATCAACAAAAGAGTAATAATGGAGTGAAAGGTATCTAACCCACAATTTTTTTAGTAGAGCCAAAGCTCCCAAGATAGTGATTTTTCTAAATCAAAGTACCTTTAATTATGGTTATTTAATCAAGAGATAATTTAATTCTATTAAAATTACCATAGATAATGTTTCTTAACTATATTTAATATTTTAGTTGAAGCTCATCAACAAAAATACAAAAATTCTGTATAATAAAACTAAATTTACTATCATAAAAAGTATTAAAATTCTGTAGTTCATGTACGATAACTTCATAGATATGTTTAAACAAATTTAAACTATATCAAAGACTTGTTAATAACATAAAAAATTATATCTATTAATAAAAAATAATTGTACTAAATCAATGAAAAATTATTAAAATTTTTATGAGGAAATCATTTATTATCAATTCTGAAATATGGAAATTATAAACATTTTATAATATAGTAATTATTTTATAGAAATTTCATAACAGAAATAAATATGAAAATTTAATATTTATTTTATTATAACATATTTCGTATTATTAATTTTTATGGAATTTAATATGGCCACCTTTATATTCCAGATTATGAAATACATTTTGAATTTTTTTAAAATATGAATATATCATATATTATGTATAAATTTTCACATAATTTAATTATCTCATGTTTATTTTATTTAACAATTTGTTCATGTCAATAAAAAAACATTTTAATATTGTTTAAATATTTTTCATAATAAGGCCTTTCAATTTAAACATTTTATATTACAATTCACGATCTATTCATAAATAAATGTAAACACGTTAATATTTTACCTTATTTTATAATTTATAAAAATAATTATGCTTTTTAATCTTTTAAATCTTATTTAAATTTGGATCAAATTTACAAATAAAATCTGGTACAGTTTTAATCCACCGTGAATTTAGTTTAGGAACTTTATACCAACATCGATGATGGGTTTTTGGAATCTTAACAAAAAAATAATTTCATCAAAATTCCCCACAAAAACCTTATTCTGGATATTGACAATGATATGGGGGTTCCTCAATAAACTCTACTATCTATAGCAATACCACGATCATTTTTCCATCAACTAAGAGATTTTGGATTAATTTTTATACCATAAACTATGTTTATTCTGGAATGTATTTTATATATACTATAAAATGGCGACATCATCTATTTTAAGGTAGTCGTTTGGAATCATATTACATAAAAAACATTATTTTTACACCAAATCCATGACATTATGGTCAATGGATTTTCAATATCAACCACATTGGGTTTTGTTTCTAGGTCGATGATTACTATGATATAGTGATATATTTACCAAATTCTATTGACATCAAAAAATAAAATAATTTTTCATAAATAGGGTGTCCTGACAATTTATGTATGAGATGGCTTCAACCCGAGGGTTAGGACGCTATGTTATGACATGAATTATGGATTTTTGGGTTGGTGACCATGTACTGAAGTTATCTGGAAATAATTTCTCCTTCATTGACTTTTATCTTCTTCATTGATGAAAAGAATTTGAAATTATAATTTCATGATTAATTTTTAAATAATTGAATTATAAAATAGAAAATTCTGAAATATAAGGATATGACTTCAAACATTAATGTAAATTAGATTTAAAATTCTTGTATCAAAATCCAACCTCAAGGTTAGATAGGATCACTAACTAATCTATTATATTTACTCTTAATTCATATAGTTTCCCTCTTTATATAAATTTTCACAACCCAGATCACTTCATTGGGGAGAATTTACATTTTATTTAAGGAGTAAAAATGGGTCAGGAATCTGGTCTTGAATTATGACACCCGAAGTTAAAACCCCCCATTTCATGAAATAACATAGCGATTGATTTTACATCCAATTATTTGATCAATAGTTATCAAAATTGTTCTTATGTTTCAAAGTGTCAGATAAAACTAATTAAATAAATATATACTAAATTAATCCTTAAAATTTTGTTTCCTTGTGACTATTCCAAACATCTATCCATGGGTAATAAAAATGATCCATGATTATAGAAACCCAAATAATTTTTTTGATCTTATTTACTGGGTTAAAATTTCCACCTTACACTCTATGAGATTGAGACTCTAAAACATAGATATTTCGTTGAAAAATATCTTTAATATCAACCAAACCAAAATAATGACCAATATATAAAAATAATACTCTAATGGTTTAAAAAAAGTGAAAGGATTATCTAAAAACAAGGGAAAGAGAAGTTAGTATTTGAATATATACACAAGTCACTATAATGTGAGTGGGAGACAATAAATTGAATGGTTCATTTGAGTATAGGTGGGAATAGAATGAATAAAACCTTATATTGGAATAAATATTTACCTTCAAATGTGGAATTTATATAACTGTTTTTCATGGAATTCTAATAATTTTACCATTTTAATTCAATGGAGGAGCTATTTCTATTGGAGGAATAATGAAGGATTCCATAAATATTCTTTGATATTAATATAGTTTATTGTATAAAAATGGGTACCCGATTATAAACTATATTTAAATTTTACTAATAACTACCAATGTAATTTTTTATTAATATCCATTTGATGAATGTTTGATAATGATCATTGGATGTGTTTTCATAGTTATATAGGTTATTATATTATACAATATTATATGAAAATAAATATTTGGTCAATGTTTTATATGATACAATTGAGAAGATGAGGTTTTAAAAAAGCATAAAATTAAAATTTAATTATCGTGTTCTATATAAATATTCTGGATTCATATTTTCTTAAAGGATTTATTCGATGGTTCCTTGTCAAACTTCGATACAATCTCTAAAATTATTAAATAAGTAGTTCAGTTTATTTATTTATTTAATTTTCTTTATCAATGTGCGAGAATAAGGTCCAAAATGGTAAGATATTAAATATTATCTATCCTGATGGATTTTATTAGGGGTTGATATAACATATATTTTTATAACCTGTTATTTTAATTGAGTTAATTAGTGATTTTATAATGTTTTACCCATTAACTTTGACAAGTGAAGTATATGTTTCAGTTATAAGTCGATAGTTCTTGGGATGGTATTTCATGGGCGATATAGTCACATGGATTAGCTTAAAATATTTATTTATAAGTTTCATGCATGAATTTAGAACTATATTTCTTTATGATAACTATTGAGTTATAATCTTATGGAGTTTTTTTAAAAGGAAATAGCAGATACATGGAGTGATTGTTGATAAATTTAAAAGCATGTAGTGATTTAGATAGTGTGATTAAGAGAAATAATATATTGGTTACATGATATTAGATTGGATCCCATTGATTATATGACGTTAATGAATTCACTAAATACGTTTTATTAAGATTTGATACAGAAGAATATATGAGGAAAAATGTAAATTTCAATATTTTGTGTCGGAAAACATGAAATAAAAATGAGTAGAATTAGAGTACCATTTGGTTGAAGAGATCAAGTGGATATATAAGAAACCTGTTATTAGGAAGTTTAATTACTAATAAAAATTTAATATGGGTACATTTTCAAATTTATTATGTGCACATAGGTGAAACAATATGCAGATTAATTTTGAGCTAGTGAAAAATGATGTATAATAAATTTTATGACTCATGCTTACCTTGATAATTATTAATGTAGATTTAGAGTGTAATATACACTTCACAAAGATTATATCATTTATTTATTCCATTTATATATTTATGTAAAACCATTTTTGGTGACCGTATGAATGAATATTTTTGAATCAACTATTGAGAGTGCCTCATTCGTTTTACTAAGCATGGATTTGAAATAGATAGGGGATGAACCTAGTGGTAGAAATAACATATTTTGTAGATTTAGTGTGACATTTATTACATGATGAAACATATATTTCTTATGAAAAATCTAACAAATGGATATATCATATAAAAAAATATAAACAGAATATAACACACAATTATAGAAAAAATTTATTTTGGACTTGTTTTATTGTATAATGTGTATTATAATTATAAAATTTTAAAATATTGATTATGATATTTTTTTTAATGTTTGGTGAATGAATGTGAAAATCACACCTAGTTAAGTATGCTAGAATTTTCAATGTTGAAATTATAATATCACATATAATGGGTCTATAAAAACAATCGCATGAGTAAATCATGAGTCGTTTTAAAATATTATGGAGGTTATAGAAAATATACTATTGTAATTTTATATAAAATAATAAGGAATCCCATGTTATGATATATCCATGGAAAAAACTATGTTTAGAGTTTTATATAAATTTATAGGCTTTATGGGTGGAAAATTTCACCTCCATATTTAACCCTCCTAAGGATTTAGTCAGTTTAGCACAATAAATGGATTAATATAGGGGAGGGTTGTTCAATAAATATGTTCCTAACTCTATTATTCATTCTACCAAAAAATATAATTCTATCTAGATAGGTTTATTATAAATTTATTCCCAAATTACTAATAAATAATTTTTATGTTTGAGGAGACAACACTACTCCATCTCCTTTAGAGCTTGAAATGGATGCATTAATGAATATTGATAAAATGTATTGCGGACTTGAGTATCTACGTTAAATTTTTATTACAATTGTAGTCACTTCATTTTGATGTCTCTAGGTAGATATATGCTTCAATTACTGATGTGGTGTCTATTTTGTAAGACAAAAAACTTCATCTAGAAGATTGATTTTTTGCATGCCATTGTGTGTCTAATTAGACCCATGTTCAGAGGTAAAAGTTGAATCTCATAGGAAACGAAAATGTAAAAAAGGAATCAATTAATTGAGATAAAAATTGAAATAGTTATACCCAAATAATATAATCTCTAAAAAACTAAACATTTTCCAAAATGAAGCAATTTCCACAATTAAGCACAAAATTCACCAAAAATATTAAAATAATAGAAATAATCTCAAATTTATTAACAAGAAATTAGTAAATCAATGAAATGAAAATGATAAATAATGAAATTATTTTCCCTATCAATTCTCCCTAACATATCAGTTGGACTCCAAGACAAGTAGAAATAAAATAAATTATAATTTAAAACACATGATCATTAGATCAACCAATTTAACACCAAGAAACAAAAGATATCATTCTTTAGAAAAAACCATTATTCTATCTTCTTAATTTATATTTCCAATATTTTTCCTCTTTATTTATTCTCCCGAAAATGCATGAAAACTCCATCACATGGAATTTATATCATATCACTAATGTTAATTTTTGATATGGTTTTCTCATCTAAACTCATGAAAGGGTCACAATAGTATTGATAATTTCCGACATCTACCCCCAATGTGAGTCTAGGACATGTGTTTCCCATGAGGTCTTTATATGAGTTTTCTATGGATTCTGGTAAATAGGATTTATATGTCACAAATATTTGACACCGAATGTGGTTTGATTGGCTATTTTTGATGAAAAATTACATTATTCTAATTTTCACTCATGTACGGTCTACTACTCACTCTCCTGAGAAGAAAATGATCCCAATCATCATGAACTATCAAGGAAATTTCACAACATTCATAAGTTCATTAGAAAAATTTTAACCTTCTCAAACATAATTTTTATTGAATTATTTAGATAATAACAACATTATTTCTCCATTGTAGACACTTGAAAGTCACAATATCCATTGTAAATAAATCTCTAGAAAAAAAATATTACAACTGAATGATTTTTTTAGCAAGAAAAAAACCAATATTCAATAATTAATTTTATACCCAATGTTTCACCAAATGAGGTAGTACATCAAAATACTACTTCCCTTATACTTAATTTCATCGGGATCATGTAGCTTCACTTCAATATTAGGTTTATAGGGAATTTTTTCTTATAATGTGGGTAACCTAAAAGGTATTTCATGGGTTAAAATATATGCATGGATTAATTGTACAAGTAAGTGTAGAATGAAATAAATTTTTTTTGAAAAGGGTTTTTAAAACCCATGAAATAGATCAATCATTTAAAACAAAAGTATCGCAAACCCCAAATCATTGATAATAAGAAATAAATATCTGGATAAAGAAACAATGTTTTTGTTCTATCATGGAGTGAGGTGAATGAAAATAATATGAACAAATGGTGCAGAATCATCATGGGAATTCTATTTTAAAGATAAAAATACTGAAATGATGCATGAGAATAAAATTCTTGAGTATTGTTTAGGAAATTCATGAAGATTTGAACTTTAAATGAAGTCATTCTCATTATTCAATAATGCCAAATTTCATGGAATAAATGATTGTCCACTCAATTAAATGGTTTTATAATATTGAGATGATAATCATTTATCTTAAATGAATGAAAACCCCAAAAAAATTAAAAAAATAAACACACAAATATTTGAAAAACATTCCTTTTTTTAAAACAAACAACAAATGAAAATCCTAAAATAAAACATTTCCCACCCCCCACACTTAAATGATGAAGTATACTTAGTTGATTCAAAATAATTTATATGTAAGAGGAATTGAAAATAAATCACAATAATAGAGAATATTTAAAGGGGATTTATAACCTAATGGATTTTAATGATAAATAGTTTATTGGGGTGTGATATCCTCTACAAGATCTTATGGAATGCTCCCATGGGATTTATTTAGCTCGTATCCATTAATAGTGATTAGCTTAATCTTTCCATATTTCATAATCTATAGAACATTGAAAGGATATACATGTGTTACTGTAAATGGAACATCCCATCGGAAATTATGTATACCTAGAATCACCTTTAGTCTTGAGTTGAATAACAATACTATTACTACAGGATAAAAGTCATTCAATTTAACTTTTGTTATCTCTTTTTAAATCCAATAATTTTCAAAAGTATCCCTTATAATTTCTTCCAGTTCATCCAACTAAAATATTCTATCTTTCCCAGTGCTTTCAAGATCCAAATTCATCTTCCTCACTACCCTTTACGCCTTATGCTCCAATTCCACAGGTATATGATATATTTTTCTATAAATAATCATATATATAGTCATTAAAATAAGAGGTTTTTAAGATGTCCTATAATCCCATATTTCATCTTCAAACCATTGAATATAATCATTCCTATTATGTTTAACCATCTTTTCAAAAATTTATTAGATTTTCCTATTAGGCATTTCATCTTGACCATTTATATATGATTGATATAGGGTTGATGTTTTATGATGCACCCCTTTATTCTTCAACAAATACTCTATTATTATATTGTAAAAGTGAGTCCCATGATCACTAATAATGTCTCTAGGAACTCCAAACCAACAAAATATATTATCCATGAAAAAATCATAAACAACATTATCATCTCTAGTTAATGTGGATTTTTCTTCCACCCATTTGGAAATATAATCAACTATAATTAATAAATAATAATTTCCTAATTAAAATGGGAATTTTCCCATAAAAAAATCCCCATGAATGAAAAATATCAAAAACAATTTGTGGATTTCGTGGAATTTATTATCTCTTGGAAAACTTCTAGAGAAATGAAATATTTAATACCTTTCAAAAAATTAATGAGCATATTTAAAAATGTTTGGAAAAAATGTCAACATTCTAAATCATCCATACTAACCTATGAGGCTCAATTTAACCTCCACAATATAATTTGTGACAAAAATAAAATTTTGATCCAATTTCACTCTATGTAACCTCTCCTAATCAATTGGACATCAGAAATCTTCCATAGAAATAGACCATCTGATACGTAATATCTAGATCCATCTTTCGGTTGGTGATTTTTGTGACAATAGAAATGATAATGGACCTGATATTTTACCAGATAAATGATTATTTCATCATAACAAGAAAATTATCCTCAATCCAAGTACAATTTCTCTCATAGAAGGTAATAATTAAATGGATCTTTTTTGGAATTTCATCTTCAATAGTGTTGGGAAGTCTTCTTACATGATCAACCACGTCTTTCTCAGTTCACTTATTTTCCTTGATTTATATGTTTTACACTTAAAACAGTAACATACATCTCAATGGCCTTAGTTTACCATCAACCAACTTCATCAAGTACCTATGAGATGAATGATTATCAAACCTAGTGACATTAGTTTTTAGACGATATGATCTAAATTATTCTAAATAAAAAATAAATCATAAAAAATACTTTTCTATGGTTTTGTAATAAAATTTAGCTTTATATAAGGATATTGAGGAATAAGAAATTACTTGTGAAATTCCCCCAACTCAATAAAAATAGACGGCCCCGACTTCTTGGTTGGATGAATCACAAATTTTCTCAAATAGTGCATCCCAATTTAGGGGCTACATCCCATGTGGTGTAACAAATCTCATACACAGATCATTAATGTATTCCTTACATTCACAATTCAAATAAAAATAAAATTCATTAAAATAAAATATAGACAAATGGAGGGTAGTTTTGCCAAAATATTTGATAAGCCTCATGTAGAACCCAACATGTCCAAAAATGATCTGAGATTCTTTAAACAAGTTGGGTAATGAAAATATTTTGTCACATCATTTTTTCTATTTATCAATATAAATTCCCTTTTTGGAATTGATATGACCAATTTAAATCATTAATCAACCATGAAATTCCATGTTCCAAAATATAAACCATGATTGTTTTCAATGCAAGTTTTCAAAAAAAATTGAAGATTTGTCAAAAAATAGTCAGAAGCCTTTCAAAACACTATGAAATAATTCATGAAAACCTCCAATAAATCATAAATGTGATCTGAAAAAAATAATTTTGAGCCACCTATTCAATGTACCCAGTGGATTACATAGTCTAGATGGAATTCTTTTATATTAAAAGGTATTAAATGGTAAATTAAAGCTGGTCTTATCTTTATCCTAGAGAAGAATGGGTCCCTGAAAATAATGGGAAAATCCAACAAAAAATAAATAATGACTTCTCCCTCCAAATATATCTAACATCTATTCAATAAAATGGATACGGTAAATGATCTTTCTATGTGACTTGATTCAACTTTCTAAAATAAATACACAATCTCCAGCTATTATAAATTATTATACGAGATTAATTCATTCAATTAATTCCTCACAATGGTTAGGCCAATTTTTTTGAGAACTGCATTAGTTGGCTTAACCCCTTGAGAATATGATATCGGATAAATTATCTGAGAATCCTAGGTATTCTCGATATCCTTCTTCACAACCTCCCATATGGTGGTATTTAAGCTTCATTAGAGATTCCAAAGAGGGTTGGAGTATCCCTCAAGATGAATTCTATGTGAGAATATTTTGGGGTTCATTCCTAGGATGTAACATAAAATCTACCCTATTCATTATTAATTATCTCTGAAAGGATAAATCAAATATTTATCTTTGGTTTTAGATATTTTTTTTTGAAATTATCACTATTAAATTTTCTCCCTTACTAAGGTATTCATATGTCAAATATGTGGGGAGTGGTTTTAATTCCTGATCAGGGGGCTTTATAAGGTATGAGATTAATCCAACATTCCACATATTCAATGTTTGGACCTCTTACATGTAATAAACAATATCATGGTACTCATTATCTAAAAATTCATCAATAAGATCAGATTTTACCTCTTTTCCCCACATGAAATTAGAATCTCAAATGTTTTTGGAATCCACTTGTTCTTTGATATTTAAAATGGATAAATTCCCTCCCAAGGGTAATAATTCATGGAACATAACTGATTCATCAATATTATTAATAAAAATGTCTTGGGAGAGTCCAATGAGTGTGTGATCATTTGATGGGTGCCTCATGGATTCAGAAAAAATTAAAGTTGGTAGAGCTATCTCTAAACTCCATGGTGAGTGTCCCTTCATGAACATTGATGATACTTTTTTCCATCTTCCAGAATGGTTTCACAAAAATGATGTGTAAGGGTGATGGGATCTTATCTTTATTTATATTAACCACATATAATTCAGTTGGGAATAAAAAATCTTTGACTTTTACTAGGAAATCATCCAGAACACATGCAGGGAAAACTGTGGACCTATTTGCAAGTTGGACCACCACTCTCGTGGGCTTCAATTATCCCATATACAAATATGTGTTTATTGAGTGAGTAAATACAATAATTGAATAACCTAGATAACAAAAATAATTTGGGAAATGTAAATATCCTATGGTTTAGGGGTTGGAAAACCTCCCTAGATTGTGAAAGTTGGTTAGAAACTATAATGTGATAAGGGATGAGACACTTATTCCCTAGTTGATCCTCTAATTCCATTAAATTCTTTTCTTCTTTGTGGAAATATAGTTTAAAAAATTATCATACATTGAAAAAAAAAATGAGTGATTCAAGATGGGGGTTACTGATTTCTACTCTCTGGATGGTGCCCTTAATTTATTTTTGATGTTCTTCTTCCTATAATATATTTGATTCAATAATACTTGGTTGAAATTGTGGGGTTATGTATTTTTATGCATTTTATCCATTATAATCGTTATTATGGAATATTTATCCTTATCCAATCCTTATTATCCTTATATTTATTCTCCTCTTCATGGTGTATTTTTAGTGAATTTTTAGAATTTATAACATTATTCTCCCTCGAATCAGGTGATATTTTTTCAGGTAATGGGATCTTATCATTGAGGTTTTTTTCACATATTGTTTCCATCATGATAAAATTCAATTTTGATTTTGGGTTTGTTTGGTAATATATATCCATGATTTTTGGTTAGGAAGTGCACGAGAGTTTTGAACTTCCTAGAAAAATATTTTACAGTGTATTTTGGCTCCATAATCTCAGATATATACTGCTGGTTTGTAATTTTTGGTTTTAAATTGGTGGATGGATACTCACTGGGTTTTGAAATGTGGATGGTTGTTCGGTAAGAAGTATGATAATAAGATTTATTGTTTTGAAATAGTGGTGGGTTTTGGAATTGGTTTTGGTATGGGGTCCAGCTTGATTTTTATAATTTATAAAACCATATATAACATGGTTATGCCCACTCAATTATTGATTTTTTTGAACTACCTTATCTTAAATATTATGAAACAAGTTTCCAATACCTATATTTAAACCCATTGGTTAGTGAAATGATCATGTGATGAGCATAAACTGCATACCATAGTCAGTTCTTATTTGTTACCCAATTATTTCAAGGACATCTATCTCCCCAAACTCGTTAGATTATCAATTTTATTTTCACATAAAAGTTATGTATAAGAATTTATGCCCTTATTAATTACTCTTTTACTAGTTCCCATTGTAACAAATTGTTGCTAGTTTAAGGAAATTTTCCCAATCAAGCTCGTGGATTATTTTAGTGACATGTAAATAAATGATCCTCTAGATGATACAACCAAATGGTTTCCTTAATGTTCTCTTAATTCAATTATAAAGAAGAGGAGAAAGTGATAATCCCCTATTTCTTGATATAGTCAGCTGATATAAAGCATTTTAAATCATTCCCAGAACTCTTAAAGGGATTCACGAAATGACTATCTGATGGCACAAATTTTCTTTTCTGATGGATGTTCTTCTGGAGGTGGGGAATCATCTTTTCATAAATCACCTCACCAAGTCTTTCCTATCATCTAATTCTCCTTGTTTCATACCATAGAAACATTCTTTTGAATCTATTTTTAATGAAAATTGGAACTCCTACTTTATCTGATCTTATTTTACACCATGGGGTCCGAATGTAGTGCAGACATATGTGAACTCTTTAATATTTTGTTTGGGTCTTCCCCTACCAATTCATGAATCTTTTGATGCAATGGGTTCATTTTAGGTTTCATCTCAAAAGTATTTTGTAACTCTTGCTATACATATTTATTTTTTTGATTATAGAATTATGGTTCACATCATTCTCTAAGGGTTCGATTCTTGTTTTCGACTATTATGAAAGGCTTGGAGTTAAAACTTTAAGTTTCACTTGAGTCAACAAAGGGAAATTTCCTCAAATTTAGATTGAAAATTATAATTTCCATGCCTAATCAACATGGTTCTCTGAATTTTAGGATCTTGGGGGAATGGTTCAGTGTTTGAGGTACTGGTCATGAAACTTTTAAGATAAAAAAAGAAAAGAAGGAGAAAGAAGAAAAGAAGAAATAAAATATTTATGGCACCACCTCCATGGAAACAGTGACACATTTTGAAACATTACTATTGTGGGGTGTGAAAAAAACATTTCTTAAGTTAAAATTCTTTATAGTTCTCAACCTAGGTTGTCTCTATAGAGTTGTAACATCCCAAGTAAGTAATGAATAATAGATATTTTTAACTATGTCTATTTATGAATTAGATAGTGTTTTAGAGGCTTAAAATGAAAATAAATCCATTCTTAAGCATGGAATACACTAATATTTTTAAAAGATTATTTTACTACCTTTTGATGGAAAATCATTTTTAAATCAAACTTTTGACAATTTTATAAGCTATATTTGTCAAAATAAACATATTATTTATGATTGGGACATTGAAATTTTCCTTGGGATAATTTTTGGTATTTTTCAAACAATGTTCATTTTTAATGAATAGTGAAAATACTGCATTTTACATCAAAATTGATTTTTCATCTAATATAATTATATGGTTATATTATCTCTTCAATTGGTAAGTGTAATTAGAATATTTTTTCCCATTTAATCCAATGGTGGTCATTAGAATTAATTTCACATTGGAATTTGGCATAAACAAGTGACAAACTTTTCATAGATATTGTTTCTAAAAAAACCACTAATTGTATTGACAATGGGAATTATTTTTAAATTAATTATTGCAATTTATGTGATTGGAATTTGGTAAAATGGATTACATATTTATAATTATATGGTCCAAATTATGTAATCAATACTCTTTGGTTTTTGGACATTGTAAGAACCCGGTTCTTAGTTTTGAGGTACGGGCGACTTCTTTTTCTTTTTCCTTAAGTGATTTTGAAAAAATATGGAAAATGGGGAAAAACCTAAATTTTGGAACTACATGCCGTGTACTTTTTCCACATGTCGTGTACTACTGGCCCTGTGGGGATGAGTACACGGGGCATGTAGCCTTGTCGGTGACGAGGGGTGTAGGAACCGACTACACGCCGTGTAGTGGTACTTACACACCGTGTAGTCAGTCGATAGGGCAAAGCATTAAGGTGGTGGAGTAGCCGCTAGCTAGGCGGCAGTACAAGTCATGTACTTGGGAGTACATGTCGTGTACTCATGTCTACATATGAACAGTGTGGCGGTGCCGCCAAATGAACAGTTAAATGAAAGGATTACACCCCGTGTACTCAAGAGTACATGTCGTGTACTTTGTTTTTTCAGCTTAAAACAGGCAGTAGCCTCCTCATTTGGCAGAGGAGACACTTCAGCCAATTTGGAGCCAAGGGAGGAGGCCGGACCTTTGAAGATCAACCAGGTGTTCGTCTGGAAAAGGTTTCTGCCTCGGACGATCCGGTTCGAACTGCACAGGTAAGGGCTTCCACCTCCTTGGATGGTTCTTACCAATTCTTCTCCTAACAGGAGTTATTTACATTTGAATGGGTTTTTTTTCTTCGTCATATCTACGCTGTTCTTGGGCATTTCTGGAGTCGGCGTTCGGGTATAACGTTCATTGGTGTATAAGGTAGGTGGCTTTGTGTTAATTTTTCCAACTATCGTGCATTTTATGCATTTTCGTGCCACGAACCCATGTTGGGGTGTTGTGTGGCTGAGGTTGTTCCTATATTTAATGCCTAGAATTGCATAGGTGATTAAATTTTGATAAAAATGCTGGATGGGATCATTCCATGGATCCAGAACCACCCCGGGGGTGTGTTTCTCTGATTAGCCGTTTGGACAGGATACCCGAGGGTATGCCTTTAATGTAGTAGTTGTATAATTTCCTTGAGAGGAATTGCTTGTTTACTACATTTTGACATGTTGGGCACGGACCGGTTACCTATTTAGCCTGAGGGAGTTGTTGTGATTAGCTTGTGGGGATTGAACTATTTAGCCTGTAAGAGTAGTTATTTCAGCCTGAGGGAAACTTCTTCCATGCGTGTGGGCATCTAACTCTGTGCCTGTGGGCGACACTACCTACACCTGGGGGAAGACTCTATTATTCCTGATTGAAGATTCTTGTGTTGGATACTCATTACCCGAGGGTAGGAGTTTACGTGTCTGAGGACACTAGTTGTTTACTTAGAAATTCACTGTGGTGATTTCTTATATAAAATGGATTAAATGAATAATTAAATGGAAATTTAACTGTTATGTTAGTTACTTTGTAGTATTGCTTACCTTATTTAATTCTACCACTGCACACTATTGTTGCATGTTAGCACGCAGTTGGGCACGGGCCTTCGTGGGTGCTTACTGAGATATATTTCTCACACCCTGTTTGGGTCACGCTTTTCGGCCCAAACAGATTATGTTTCTGCAGGTACTTGACTGTTGCTGTGGAGTAGGAGGGCATGGGACCGAGCCTAGGCTCACGATGCCGCTGCCAGTTGTTTTTATTTATTTTGTTTTACACTGCTCTTTGTTGTACTATATTGATGTATAACATGTTTTGGCTGTTTTCTTAGAACTTGAGACATGTAGCATCATTATTTATATATTGTTGGTTATATCCACTATTGTTTTTTGTTTTAGTTGTGTAGGTTTACTGCTTCCACTTTTTGTTGAATGTTTTATTTTGTATTCCTCTACGCTACACTTTGACAAATGAGGGCATAGTTTCCCCACTCTCAGACCTGGGCCCTCGCTGCTAGTTGGAAGCCTCTGGCGGTTGGGGAAATGTTCTTGAGGTCACGTGGCGAACCGAGTTTGGGGTACCCATTGCGTGGCACCCGGATCCGAGACATTACAAAGTGGTATCAGAGGGATTCATTTCTTTGACTTACTATTTGGAGCCGTAGTGAAGGATAAGATGGAACGGTAGTTGGTAATAAGCTGTGCCCGGGCGTAGCTAACCCGTGTACAGGGAAAAGCCAGTCTACCTCATATTTTTGCAATTATTTCGGTTTGACAAATTTTACAGTTGATATGTTTTCACCATTGGGTGACAAACTTGAGATTGTGATGTTATAATTTATCTATGGGTTCTCTTTAGTTTCAACTCGATGAGATGAGGGTATGACGTCTCATGTATCATATAGGCACATGCTAGATATCACATGCCACACATAGTTTCCATGCCATGTAGGTTTATTAGAATTTTCATGTTGTTGTGATAATTGTTGTGCTACTAAAGCATGCTGTTGTGATAGCTGCTTGATACATACCTGCTCTGTGATAGGGTACTCTTTGTATGAGATTTTTTATAGAATGGACGCCAAACTTTTGTTTTTGGGGAGTATGGGCCCCCATTGACCGTAATTTGGTGGATCATTGACTGTTAATTGGTTATAACACATATGAGATGTCAAGCATTGATTTGTGGGGAGTATGGGCCCCCATGGGTCGGAATTTGACACATAGGTTTTGTTTTTCGGTATTTTATGGGTTCCAGGAAAGTTTCTGAGGAATACTATTTGGAAACCCAGTATACACGCCGTGTAGTATTTTTATACACGCCGTGTATGTTCTTCTATTCGGGAAGAAAGAAAAAAATGAACTTTTTAAGTACACACCGTGTAGTCTCTTCCCATGTCATAAACTGTGTGGGCAGTGACACGAGGTAGGGAAAGGCTTTGGTAAAACACGTCGTGTAGTGTGACCCAGAGTTCGGCCATGTAACTAACAACACGGGTCGGGGAACTCCTGTACAGAACACGTCGTGTCAATGATGAACATGCCGTGTATTGTGACCTAGGGACTCGGCCAATTAACTAACAAACATGGGTTGGTGTCACCTCTCCTTGAACATGCCATGTACCTATGGGACATGCCGTGTGGTCTTGTACGATGACAGACCTTGTGGTTTTAGCCATGTGGTTGGAAAAAGGGGTGTTGTACACACCGTGTATGGCTGTAACACGCCGTGTAGTTGTAAGTCGAGTATTCGGCCGTGTAATAGATGACACAGGAAGTTGGAAAATAACATCGTACATAACGTGTAGATATTATACATGCCGTGTAGTTTTTGTTCAGCGGACGTCGTGTGGCTTAGCCGTGTGTCAGGACCCAGGCAGGGGAAGGAAAGTCAAGTACACATCGTGTAGTCAGTGTACACGCCGTGTAGTCTTGCTTTGCCAATTTTTTCATGCCTTCTTCCTCTTGTTTCCATTATGGTTCCTTTGCTTTTCAATCTTAATAATATTGAATCTGAGGCGTGTTTTTGACCATGTAGTGTCATGCCACCTAGACGACTGCAAGTTATTGGCTAAGGGAGCGGTGATGATTATACTCTAGAAATGGTGGGTCATGGGATACTAGTTGATCCTCTAGAAGGGAAAAATGTGGCACCAGCTACTATACCGGACATAGGCACGGAGGCGCAGTTCCGTGAAGGCTTATTGAGATTCATGCAGACCTTTCAGGGAGCACCGAAGGATGCCACATTTATGGCCGAGCTGACACGTATCTTCCAGCAGCAGCATCCGCCTACGTTTTCAGAGGATGGTGGACTACAGGCTGTGGAGTCTTGGATGGGGTCGATGCAGACTATTTTCGAGCATCTAGATATGCCTCTAGGGTGGAGGGTCAAGATCGCGACTTACATGCTACATGATTCGGCCAAGAGGTGGTGGGATGTTACCACCCAGACAAAGCATCATAGGGACATGGTGTGGGAAGATTTTCAGGCAGTCTTCTATGAATTCTTCTTTCCCGAGATGCTGAGGGAAGATAGAGCTCAAGAGTTCATGAATCTGCAGTAGGGTGCTATGTCGGTGATGGACTATTCTGCTCGTTTTACAGAGCTTCAGTGTTTTGCACCCGTGCTGGTGGGTGATGAGATGTTGAGAGCCAGACGTTTTGAGGATGGTCTTCGGTATGACATCCAAGCGTTGGTGAATGTTTTTAGGTTGCCTAAATTACACGTGATTTTGAACCAGACGTTGATTACAGAGAGGATCCTGTGGGAATCGAGCGGTGTGGGCCAGGGAAGTTCAGCACCGGTTACTGATACTATTTCTGTTGGCAAGAGGAATAGACAGATGGACTTCTCTCAGGGTGGCAGTAAAAGTCATAAGAATGCTTTAGGTGGCCAGGTTATGTGCTATCAGTGTGGTAGAGAGGGGCACAAGAGGCCGCAGTGTCCACGAGACCCAGTGGAGTTCTGAGCTTGTGGCAAGATGGGTCATCTGTAGCGCTTTTGTAGGGCGTTTCCACCAGTGTCTAGTGAGAGGGGTTATGTGCAGACTCTGTGTGCGGGAGAAGGACTAGTTGCTTCTTAACAGTCAGAGAACTGGAACATGTTAGGGCGTGCAGGCAGAGATGGTGGTCGTGGCCATGGTAGCCAGATCCCAGGATCTCAGAGGCAGCAGGGCGGGAGAGCTCAGTGAAGCTAGGCTATGTCGTAGGGCCGCAACACTGGGCATGCATATTATGTGCAAAAGACCTAGCAGGAGCAGGATCTCATACCTTCTACAGTCATAGGTACTATTCTAATAGCTTCTGTCTTGTCTTCAGTACTTTTTGATATGGGTGCTATGCATAGTTTCATATCTGTGACCATTGTGGAGAGCATTGGTCTTTGTGTTTCTACTTCTTCGGATATCATGACGCTAGACGTCGTTGGGGACTTGGACGGTAGGTGTGCTTCAGTGTAAGGAGTTCCCCCTTGAGGTTGGTGGGTGTCACTTCCTTTGGGTCCTCTATGTCTTAGAGATGAAGAGATATGACATCATTCTCGAGATGGAATGGTTGGTTCCCTTTCGATCCATTGTAGACTGATATCGTCACAGGGTGTGTTTCACATCACCGGAGGGTGGAGAGTTTCTATACAATGTCGAATGGGATGTTCAGGCGAGTCGAGCTGGACAAGAGCGTCGTGGGTGAGGTGGAGTCACAGCCCAGATTGAGAGCTTATATCTAGATGACCAGGGGACTTGTCAGATGGATTTACCTCCTGTTGTTGATCGTTTCAGGGATGTCTTCCCAGACGACTTTTCGGGTCTACCTCCGGAGAGGGAGGTGGATTTATCCATTGAGCTTATGCCAGGAGCAGCACCAGTGTCCATTCCTCCTTATAGGATGGCTACACTTGAGCTTCAGGAGCTCAAGAGACAGTTAGAGGAGTTACAGGCAAAGGACTTTATCTGACCCAGTACTTCTCCGTGGGGATCACCGGTCCTTTTTGCGGAAAAGGAAGATGGTACCCTTAGACTTTGCATGGATTATCAGAAGCTAAACCAGTTGATGGTTAAGAACCGATATCCTCTAACGAGGATTTATGATCTTTTTGATTAACTTCGAGGAGAACGAGTGTTCTCGAAGATTGAATTGAGATCAGGATAGCATCAGCTGCATGTGAGACCATCTGATATTCCTCTCACAGCTTTCAGGAGTAGGTACGGTCTATATGAGAATATGGTTATGTTGTTCGGACTCACAAACGTGCCAGCAGTTTTCATGGCTCTGATGAATCTTGTGTTCCATCCGTATCTTGATTGTTTTGTGGTAGTATTCGTGGACGACATCTTGGTGTACTCTCGCACTCGACATGACCATGCCACCCATCTTGATATCGTACTGATTACACTGAGAGAGCATCAGTTATATTCTTATCTCTCAAAGTGCCACTTTTGGATGGAACAGATTCACTTCCTGGGTCATATCATCTCAGAGGCAGGAGTTTCCATAGACCCAGAGAAGGTGAGAGAAGTAGTTTCCTGGGAGCATCCTAAGAACGTGTTTGAGATACTGAGTTTCTTAGGGCTAGCTGGTTACTACAGGCATTTTATACAGGACTTCTGTCGCTTGGCAGCGCCGTTGACGAGCTTGACTAAGAAGGGTGTGAAGTTCGTTTGGTCGGAAGTTTGTGAGGCAGCATTTCAGGACCACAAATGAAGGTTGACATCAACACTGATCCGGATACTCCCAGAGCAAGGGGAGAGCTATATAGTTTACTGTGATGCATCAGGTATTGGGCTAGGAGCAGTGTTGATGTAGGGAAATCGAGTTGTTGCGTACGGGTCTCGGCAGTTGAGGCCGCATGAGAGGAATTACCCGACGTATGATCTCGAGTTGGCAGTAGTTGTTCATGCATTGCGCTGTTGGAGACATTATCTTTTGGGGGATAATTCTATGGTTTTCACCGACCAAAAAAGCCTCAAGTATATCTTTACCCAGCGTGACTTGAATCTGAGGTAGCGAAGGTGGGTTGAATACCTTCAGTCCTTCGATTTTGAGCTTGCCTATACACCAGGTAAAGGTAATGCAGTAGCTAATGCACTGAGCATGAAGATTCAGATACATGCAGTGCATGAGGCCAGTGGTGAATGGGAGCTTATGGCTTTGTTCTCTGAGATGCATCTAGAGGTGCATGATAGCCAGGGGTAGACTTATCTTTCTTCTTTAGCTGTGACTTCTACCCTCCTGGATAATGTGAGGATGAGGAATCTAATTGATTCAGAAGGCCTAGTTCAACGGGAGTCGGTGGAAAGTGAGGACCCTCCTCCTAGTTGGACGATAGGCGATGGGGAAGTTTTGCGTTTCAATGGACGGGTATGGGTTCCAGGGGATATACGCGAAGAGATGATGCGGGACTTTCATGCTTCAGCTTGGGCAGTTCATCCCAGGGTTACCAAGATGTACCGTGACTTGAGACATTAATACTGGTGGCCGGGTATGAAGAGAGATGTAGCCAGTTTTGTTATGAGGTGTTCCACCTGTCAGGAGGTGAAGGAGGGGCATCAGAGACCAGCTGGGTTGTTACAGCAGTCACCCATTCCGGAGTAGAAATGGGAAGATTTCGCGATGGATTTCGTGACTGGGTTGCCGAGGTCAACTCGTGGCAATGATGTTGTGTGGGTTGTTGTGGACAGACTCACAAAGGTAGCTCACCTATTTCCAATAAAGGATACCTTTGGCGTGGACAAGCTCAGACGACTGTATATCCGAGAGATCGTACATCTGCATGGGGTTCCTCATTCTATCGTTTCTGATAGGGACGCCCACTTTATGTCTCGTTTTTGGCAGAGTTTTCAGAGGGCGCTGGGTACATAGGTGCTTCTGAGCACAACATACCACCCTCAGACAGATGGCCAGTCATAGCGTATGATACAAGTGCAAGAGGTCATGTTGAGTGCATGTGTCCTAGACATTGGGGGCTCTTGGGAGAAGCATACACCCTTAGTCATGTTTTCCTATAACAATAGCTTTTAGGCGACTATTGATATGGCACCATATGAGTAATTATATGGTAGGCCGTGCCGATCACATTTGTGCTAGTTAGAGGCAGGTGAGGCAGCTTTGCTGGGACCACGTCTCATGCAGGAGACGTCTGAGCAGGTCCAGTTGATTCAGAAGCGGATGGCTACTGCGCAGTCTCGTCAGAAGTCTTATGATGATCATCGCAGACGACCTTTGGAGTTCGTGGTCGGGGATCAGGTTTTCTTGCATGTTTCAATGAGGCTGGGACACAAGCGGATCAGAAGATAGGGTACACATTCACCACGGTATGTGGGACCATTTGACATTCTTGAGAGAGTCGGGTTGGTTGCTTATCGGTTGCGTTTACCGCAGCGGTACCAAGACATGCACGGCATCTTCCTCGTATCTCAGTTGTGTCGCTATCATTCAGACTCGTCTCACGTTTTTCAGCCCGAGGATGTTGAGCTGGAGACAAATGCGTCCTTTGAAGATAATCCAATTAGTATCGCTGACAGAAGCATGAAGGTTCTCTACGGCCGGTCATTTACTCTCGTACAGGTGCTATGGAAACATGGACGAGTGCAGGACGAGACCTGGGAGTGGGAGGCTGACGTACGTGCCCAGTGGCCAGAGCTGTTCTGAGCTTTATCTTCGCCACCCTTGGAAGGGAAATTCGGGGACGAATTTCTATTAGGGGGGAATTTTGTAAGAACCCGGTTCTTAGTTTTGAGATACTGGATTCTTCTTTTTCCTTTTCCTTAAGTGTTTTTGATAAAATATGGAAAATGGGGGAATAACCTAAATTTTGGAACTACGCACCGTGTACTTTTTTCACACGCAGTGTACTTCTGGTCGTGTGGGGATGAAGGGTGTAGGAACCGACTACACGCCATGTAGTGGTACTTACACGCCGTGTAGTCAGTCGGTAGGGCAATGCAGTAAGGTAGTGGAGTAGACGCCAGTTGGGCGGCAGTACACGCTGTGTACTTGGGAGTACATGTCGTGTACTCATGTCGACGGATGAACAGTGTGGCGGTGCTGCCAAATGAACATTTAAACAAAATAAGTACACGCCGTGTACTCAAAAGTACACGTCGTGTACTTTGTTTCTTCGGCTTAAAGTAAGCAGTAGTCTCCTCATTTGGTAGAGGAGACACTTGAGCCTATTTGGAGCCAAGGGAGGAGGCCGGACCTTTGAAGATCCACAGGGTGTTCTTCTGGAATCAGTTTCGGCCTCGGACGATCCCATTAGAACCACACGGGTAAGGGCTTCTATATCCTTGGCTGGTTCTTACCAATTCTTCTCCTAACCGGAGTTATTTACGTTTGAATAGGTTTTGTTCTTCTTCAGATCTACGCCGTTCTTAGGTGTTTCTGGATTCGGCGTTCGGGTATAACGTTCTTTGGTGTATATGGTAGGTGGCGTTTTGTTAATATTTCCAGCCGTCGTGCGTTTTGTGTGTTTTCGTGCCACGAACCCATGTTGAGGTGTCGTGTGGCTAAGGTCGTTGCTATATTTAATGCCTAGAATTGAATAAGTGATTAAATTGTGATAAAAAAAATGCTGGTTGGGATCGTTGCTTGGATCTAGAACCACCCTGGGGGTGTGTTTCTCAGGTTAGCCGTTTGGCCAGGATACCTGACGGTATGCATTTAATGTAGTAGTTGTAGAATTTCCTTGAATGTAATTTCTTGTTTACTGTATGTTGACATGTTGGGCATGGCCCGGTTACCTGTTTAGCCTGAGGGCATTTTTGTGATTATCCTGTGGGCAGTGCACTATTTAGCCTATGGCAGTAGTTATTTCAGCCTGAGGGAAACTTCTTCCATGCCTGTGGGCAGCTGACGATGTGCCTGTGGGTGAGACTAACTACGCTTGAGGGAAAACTCTGTTATTCCTGAGGGAAGATTATTGTGTTGGATACTTGTTACCCGAGGGTAGGAGTTTACATGTCTGAGGACACTACTTGTTTACTTAGTAATGCACTATGGTGATTTCTTATATAAAATGGATTAAATTAATAATTAAATGGCAATTTAACTGTTAAGTTAGTTACTTTGTAGTACTTCTTACTTTATTTCATTTTACCACTGCACACTATTGTAGCATGTTAGCACGCAGTTGGGCACGGGCCTTTGGTGGGTGCCTACTGAGATATATTTCTCACAACCTGTTTGGGTCATGCTTTTCGGCCCAAACAGATTACGTTTCTGCAGGTGTAGATGGGGACAAGAGTCTATATACAGGTACTTTACTGCTGCTATGGAGTAGGAGGGCATGGGACCGAGCCTAGGCTCGCAATGCCTCTGCCAGTTTTTTTCTTTGTTTTGCTGTACTATGCTCTTTGTTGTACTGTATTGATGTATAACATGTTTTGGCTATTTTCTTAGAACATGAGACATGTAGCATAATTATTTATATATTTTTAATTATATCCACTGCTATTTTTTGTTTTTGTTGTGTATGGTTTACCGCTTCCTCTGTTTGTTGTATGTTTTTATTTGTATTCTATTGCGCTACACTTTGACAAATGAGGGCATAGTTTCCCCACTATCAGACCTGGGCCCTCGCTGCTAGTCGGAAGCCTCTAGATTTTGGGGAAATTCACTTGAGGTCACGGGACAAACCGGGTTTGGGGCACCCGTTGCGTGGCACCCGGATCTAGGACTTTACAAACATTATGAATAGTAACTATGGTAATTATCTTTAATTATCTTGATTAATTAGTAATCGGGTAGTTAAGGATAATAAAATAATATCATAATAATAACAAATGATCCAAAAATGTGACCTAATGATACTAGTTGTGTCATGGCCGACCATGGTATTCCTTGTACCAAACTTGGGGACCCCATGGAATCACTTTTGTGTGATAATGACTTTTTATCTTTTTAATTTTAAAGAAAGTTAAATATAACAAAGAATATATCACCTGAGTAAAACATTTTTAATTTTCTCTCCATAAATGATCTATTGGACTATAAAAAATAATTGGAAATAAAAAAATATTTCCTACATCATAGTATTTTTTTATAATTTTCAGACATTAAATAAATTAAATTATTTATGACATCATGATGGTGTAGCGATTACCTAATTAATGAACGATTTAAATAAAATGAAAAGATAATGTAAATTCTAAGACATACACTTGTAAAATACCTATTGGATGAGTATATTTCAAACCCTTATCACCTTATCCTTGAAATACCTCAATGTGGGACCTTTTAAATCTGAAACACATTTCAATATAAAGTAACATTTTGTAACATTCCAAGAGTTCCCTCCTCTCCTCTTATAAAAGTCCCCCACCTCTACCTCCTTACCCACACTTCTCAAGCATTTGCCTCGTCCAATATCTGCTCAATTTATCTCTCCACATCCCACTCTTCATCTTAGAAGCCTTACCTTAGTCAAAAAGCTCTTCATGAAACCATTTTGGTTCAAACTATGAAGAGTTACCCGATTTAATGGTAATGTCTTCACTTGTGTTCTTTTGTTTTATTTTTCTTCTCCAACCCCCTAAAATATCTTTATTCATTTATTTTGTAACAACACCAGTATCTTCAATATACTAGGATGTTGTTATAAGAAATAATCGTGCTACACTTACACACACCTTCATCTAATGGTTATAGAGCATATGGTTTCCGTGGATGGTGAATTTCTGCCTCACAAAACGATGATTGTTCAATATTCTTCTAACACCTTAAAATGTGGCCATTAAGAAGAAAATATATTTATATATGATAGATAATATGTTTATGCTTTTTTATTTAGATTCTGTATTTGTCATTTTTGGCATACCTTGTTGGTTTCCATTATGGGTAAACGCGATATCTTCATTTTTGGAAGTGCGGACTACCGCCCCCTCAAAGTGATTTGATTCGTTAATGCCATATGTGGGACGTATAAAGGATGGAGTTAATGATGTTATATATGATATTATAATTAAATTATAATATACCTTTATATCATTATGATTCCATTCCATAAAATATGAAATAGAAATGAAAGTAGCGTTCTTGCGTACATACGACTTACCGTCTCCATGAATGGTGCATTTCATTTCTTACCTCTAAATGTTATATAATATTATAAATGCATGTATATACTGGATATATATGATATATATGATATCTACATCATCAATATAACTCTATATATAATGGATACATGAACAACTTGTAATTATAAAGAGTTTATTTTTGACTCAAGTACCAATAATCCTTAAAATGACCGTTATTAACTTAAATAATTACATAGTGTTCGTGACATGGTAATAAGTGATATAAAAGTAATAATGAACATGAAAAATGTTCTTAATAAAGTATAAATTAACTCAAGTTTATTATTCAGGAGAATAAAGAATGATCGAGTCAAGTCGGATACGAGGTAAGGGACTTCGTCTCAATCTCCATTCATTGAGGCATATTTTGTTTTATACACAACATTATTTTATATGGTGTATAAGACACTTTGACTTTTAAATTATTCAAAAGGAATATTTTTATTTGAATCATTTACTAAATGAAAAATGGAATGTTTTTTTTGTCATACGTATGTGGAGACAATGACTTCTCCGCCGCCGTGACCATTATTTGAGTTCCAGCTTCCTCTAAAAGCCATAACTTTTTTTAATGAAAAATAAATACCATGTTTTACTTTTCCATTATTTTGTTATTGAAAATGGTTTTGATAATGATTTTATTATATCAATGTGTTATTTATATCTTTTTATTGACATGTGGAAATTTTATGTTTCCTTTATGCATGTTTTATAAGATACGATTATGTTATAGTTCTTGGGAATTGTTTATGAAGACTGGTTTTTTCATGATAAACTAAGGGTGGGTGAGCCCGATATAGCTCTCCAATGCATTGGGTAACACAAAGGGGTTAAACGTTAAGGTTTCTCCGAAGAGATTTAGGTAATATACTGTGATGGGTATTCCAAATGTAACCATGAGGGTTACTCCCTACGTAAGAATGTTATGAATGCCTCAAGTTACCTTTATGAATTATGATTTCTATGATTTATTCATGATTTGATGAGGTATGTTAAAATTCTTATGTTTTATGAGTTATGTATGATTTCATACATGGAATAATGTTTTCATTTCGCTCTTTTATATCTCTTTCTGAGCTTTTTATGCTCATCCCATGTTTTTGAAATGTTTTTCACAAGACAAGGGAAAGGTACATGTTGTGATGATAGTGTCAGGTAAGTGTCAAGAATGAATCTATGTTTTATTTTAAATATGTTTCTGATGATGGAAAAAATGAGTACTATCTTTTATGTAACCACTTTTCTTAAATGTGGAGTGTAACACATGATTTATGATCTAATTATATAAAACTCTAAACCTAAAATGATCTTCAATGTGTATTCTTAAAATAACTCAAGATTAAGTAATGTTTAAGACTGGGGCCTTATAGTTGGTATCAGAGGGAGGTTTAGATAAATTTAGGAGTTAGAATTCTATTAAATGATTATCCAAAAATATGTTTTTATGGTCAAATTGGAATGATATATCATTTGAAGTTTACCATGTTGCTTCATCTAAGACATGTTTGTTCAGAATGGTTTTTTGTAGAGGAAAAAGGGAAGCAGTGATAAGAAGGCATACATAAGGAAATAACCTTCCTAATCATCATCCTAAGATGGTCGGAATTATAACTGAACAGTTTGTTGCAGTAATGGCACAGTTTACTCAAGCGATAAATGGTGGTGGTATCCATGCATGAGATCAGCCAGATCAACCGCAGAGGAACATGTCAGTGGTGGAACATTTCATGAGGCAACATCCCCCATCATTCAGAGGATAATCTGACCCTATGCTAGCTGAGGGGTAGATTAAAGCACTGGAGAATATTTTTTATGTCATTTGGTGTTCAGACAATCAAAAGGTTAGTTTTTCTATTTATTTTTTGGAGGGTGAAGAAGATCAGAGGTGGTCGATGGTTAAAAATATCAGGGATGCTGATGAGATTGATGCTCTCGACTGGGATGAATTCAAAGGTATGTTTCTTCAAAAGTATTTTCCTAAGGCTGTTCGACTTAGGATGGAAAAAAAATTCTTGGAATTGAGGCAAGAGGACGACTCAGTGGCTACTTATGAAGAGTGGTTCACTCGATTGGCAAGGTATGCTCCAAATTTTATCCAAGACCTTGATAGTAAAATCAATCATTTTTACTCATGATTAAATCCAAAATATCAAAGGGCATTGGCTTCTCGTGAGTTCAAAAGTTGTGGAAATCTTGTTCGATGTGTTGAGAAGGTGGAAATAGAGTTTGCCGATGATCAAGTGTTCTATAACAACCAACATAATAAGAGACTGAGGTGGTATGAGAAAGGGAATAATTCTTCAAAAAGGTATGATGGTAAGAAAACTATGTTTCCAGTTTGTGATAAATGTGGTAAAAGGCATGCTGGGGAATGTATTCTAAATTATGGAAAGTGCTACCAATGTGGTAAGATGGGACATAAGGCTCGTGGTTGCACTGAAAAAGATTGTGGTGAGGGTAAGAAAAAAATTTATTTACAGTTACTGAAATGTTTCAAGTGCAATGAGATGGGTCACTATGCAAACAAGTGTCCGAAAAAGAGCTCGAGTGATGGGAATAAATTAGACTACACGCAGAAAGGGGTGGTGAAATCCATTGCAACTACTTCAGAAGATTCTGGTCCATCAAATGAAGTGGTATCAGATACTTTGATTGTTTTTTAAGATTATACCAGTGTGTTGTTTGATTCGGGGTCTACACATTCTTTCATCTCTGAAAACTTTTCTAGTAAAATGGGAATATCATCTCAAGAAATGACTCCTGAACTTGTGGTAAAAACACCTGGGGGAAATTTTGAGGAAAGAAGTATTTAAAATAATCTTCTTATCCTTATCCGTGGAATGAACCTACTTGAAAACCTTATTGTTTTACCTATAGTAGAGTTTGAGGATATCCTGGGTATGGATTGGCTCTCTATTTACCATGCTAAGATTGACTGTAGAGCTAAAGAAGTTTCTTTTCAGAAAGTCTTTTAGTTTGTGTGCAAGAATGAACCCTTACTGTTTATAACTTATCAAGAGGCTGAGAAACTTGTAAAAGATGGAAATGAATGTTACCTTGCACATATTGTTGAAAATAAGGGAACTGTTCAGATTAATGATGTGCCAGTGGTAAATGAGTATCCTGATGTTTTTCCTGATGAGTTTCCTGGAATAATACCAGAACGGGAAGTATAATTTACTGTTGACTTAGTTCCTAATGCTAATCCAATTTCAAAACCCCCTTATCAAATGGCTCAAATTGAACTTTTAGAGTTGAATGATCAATTGCAAGATTTATTAGAGAAAGGTTTCATTCGACCTATCACATTACCATGGGGTGATCATGTTTTATTTTTTATAAATAAAGATAGTTATTTGAGACTTTGCATTGATTATAGAGCCCTGAATAACATCAATGTTAAGAAAAAATATCTTTTGCCTCATATCGATGATTTGTTTGATCATTTCCATGGAGATTAGTATTTTTCAATGATTGACCTGAGATCGGGGTACCATCAGTTGAAGGTAAAGGAAGCAGATATTCCAAAGACCACGTTTCGTACAAGATATGGCCATTATGAATTTTTTGTTACGCCTTTTGGGCTAACCAATGCACCTGCGTTATTCATGGACCATATGAATATAATTTTCCATGAGTTCTTGGATAAGTTTGTGGTTGTTTTCATTGATGATATTTTGGTGTTTTATAAAAGTAAAGAGGAGCATGAAAGTCATTTAAGGGATATTTTTCAAACCTTAAAACAAAAGAAATTGTATGGGAAATTCAGCAAGTGTGAGTTTTGGTTGCAACAAATTTCTTTCCTTGGTCACATTGTTTCTAAAGATGGGATAACTGTTGATCCTGACAAAACAAAGGTTGTTGAAGAATGGACATGACCCACAAATGTAACTGAGATTCGTAGCTTCCTTGGTTTGGCAGGCTATTACCGAAGGTTTGTTAGAATTTTTTCATGGTTATCTAGTCCAATGACTAAGCTAACTCGGAAGGGTGTTAAGTTTATCTGGACAAAATAATGTGATGATTGTTTTCAGGAACTGAAAAAAAGATTGGAGAATGCTCAAGTTTTGGCACTACCATCCAGGAATGGGGAGTTTGTTATCTATAGTGAAGCTTCATTGAAAGGACATGGTTGCGTCCTAATGCAGAATGATCAGGTAATTTCTTATGTTTCACGTCAGTTGAAAAAACATGAGGTAAATTACCCTACACATGATTTAGAATTAGCTGCTATTGTTTTCGCTTTAAAAATTTGGAGGCATCATTTGTATGGAGAAAAGTGTGAAATATATACCGATCACAAAAGTTTAAAGTATATATTCACTGAGAAATAACTGAACATGAGAAAGAGGAGATGGATGGAATTAATCAAGGATTATGATTGTACAATTCATTACCATCCGGGAAAATCAAATAAAGTGGCTGATGATTTGAGTAGAAAAAGTAATTCTTCATTAACAATATTGTGTTTGGAACGTGATCCTTTGGTTAAGGATATGATGAACTTTGGCATAGAAGTTGTTGGTGCAGGATGTTCTTCTGTTTTATTTCAGGTATCACTGAAATCTTCTCTATCAGATACAATTAAGCAAGCATAGAAGCAAGACAACGAGTTGCAGAAAATGGTAGAGCTGGTTCAGAAGGGTAAGTTACTTGAATTCAACACTGATAATGATTGTGTTTAGATATTTGGGAAGAGATTGTGTGTGTCGTGTGATTCACAGTTGAAGAGAGGGTTGTTATGTGAAGCTCATAGTTCTCCGTTTTCAGTTCATCCAGGCAATACTAAGATATATAGAGATCTTCGGTAGTATTACTGGTGGGATGGAATGAAAAGAGACATTACTGATTTTACTGTGAAGTGTTTGACTTGTCAACAAGTTAATGTAGAGTGGCAGTTACCGAAATGGATGATTCAGCCTTTACCAGTGCCAGAGTTGAAATGGGAGAATATATCCATAGACTTCGTTGTGGGATTGCCAAAGACATCTCGAGGTAATAATGCAATCTGGGATATTTTTGATCGCTTGACTAAATCTGCTCACTTCCTTTCTATACAAGAATCCTTTTCCCCAGATCAGCTTTCCCGTTTGTATCTTAAATAGATAGTTAGGTTACATGGATTTCCTCTCTCCATTGTATCTGACCGTGATCCCAGGTTTACTTCTAACTTTTGGAAAGGCCTTCCGAAGTCATTGGGTATTGAATTAAATTTTAGTATGTATTTTCATCCTCAATCAGATGGGCAGTCAGAACGAACAATTCAGACTGTGGAGGATATGATACGTGCTTGTTTGGTGGATTATTAGGGAATTTGGGACCAACATCTTTCTTTGGTTGAGTTTTCTTATAATAAAAGTTTTCATTCCAGTATACAGATGGCACCATTTGAGGCATTATATGGGAAGCAGTGTCGAAATCTAGCTTTCTGGGATGAAGTGGGTTAAAGGAAGTTGATGGGACCAGAATTGGTAGATGATTTGGCAGAAAAAGATCAGCTGATACAGAGACACATGAAAACATCTCAGAGCATGCAGAAGAGTTATGCAGACAACATGAGGAAAGATCTCTCTTTTGAGGTAGGTGATCATGTCTTCCTCAAAGTCTCACCATGGAAAAGTGAGATGCAATTTGGTAAGAAAGGAAATTTGTTCCAAGGTTCAATGGACCATATGAAATTTTTGAAAGAGTTTGATCAGTTGCATACTGAGTGGCTTTACCTCCGAGTTTATCTTAGGTACACAATGTTTCTCATGTTTCAATGTTAAGGAAGTACTTGCCAGATCCATATCATGTTTTGAGTCCAAAGGTAGTTGAGTTGGAAGGGAACCTATCTTACGAGGAACAACCTATCCAGATTCTTGACCACAAGGATCAAGTGTTGCGAAATAAGTTGATTCATCAAGTAAATGTTTTTTGGAAAAACCACATGATTGAAGAGGCAACATGGAAATCTAAAAATGCAATGAGGGACAAATACCCCCACTTATTCGTTAAGTAAATAAATTGCGGGGATGCAATTTTCTAAAGGGGGGAAGTATGTAACATACCAAGTAAGTAATGAATAATAGATATTTTTATCTATGTCTATTTATGAATTAGATAGTGTTTTAGAGGCTTAAAATGAGAATAAATCCAATCTTAAGCATGGAATACACTAATATTTTTAAAATATTGTATTACAACCTTTTGATGGAAAACCATTTTTAAATCAAACTTTTGACAATTTTATAAGCTCTATTTTTCAAAATAAAAATATTCTTTATGATTGGGACATTGAAATTTACCTTGGGTTAAGTTTTGGTATTTTTCTGACAATGTTCATTTTTTAATGAATATTGAAAAATACTACATTTTACATCAAAATTGCTTTTTCATCTAATATAATTATATGGTTAGATTATATTTGTAATTGGTCTTAAAGTGTAATTAGAATATTGTTTTACCATTTAATCCAATGGTGGTCATTATAATTAATTTCACTTTGTAATTGGGCATAAACAAGTGCCAAACTTTTCATAGATATTGTTTCTAAAAACCCCGCTATTTGTTTTGACAACGGGAATTATTTTTAAATTAATTATTGAAATTTATGTGTTTGGAATTTGATGAAATGTATTACATATTTGGAATCAGAAGGTCCAAATTATATAATTAATACACTTTTGTTTTTGGACATTATGAATAGTAATGACGGTAATTATCTTTAATTATCATGATTAATTAGTAATAGGGTAGTTAAGGATAATAAAATTATATCATAATAATAACAAATGACAGAAAAATGTGTCCTAAATCTACTGTTTGTGTCTTGGACGACCATGTTATGCCTTGTGCCAAACTTGGGGACCCTATTGAATCACTTTTGTGTGATAATGACTTTTTAACTTTTTATTTTTAAAAAAGTTAAATATAAAAAAGAATGTATCACCTGAGTAAAACATTTTTAATTTTCTCTACATAAATAATCTATTGGAATATAAATATTAATTGGAAATATAAAAATATTTCCTACATCATAGTATTTGTTTTATAATTTTTAGACTTTAAATAAATTAAATTATTTATGACATCATGATGATACAGCAATTATCTCATTAATGAACGATTTAAATAAAATGAAAAGATAATGTAAAATATAAGACTTAAACTTGTCAATGACCTATTGGATGAGTATATTTCGAACCCTTATCACCTTATCCTCGAAATACCTCAACGTGGGACCTTTTAAATCCGAAACACATTTCAATATAAAGTAACATTTTGTAACATTCCAAGAGTTCCCTCCTCTCCTCTTTTAAAAGGACCCCGACTCTACCTCCTTACCCACACTTATCAAGGATTTGGATCGGACAATCTCTTCTCATTTTATCTCTCCACATCCCTCTATTCATCCAAGAAGCCTTAACATAGGCAGAATTCTCTTCAAAAACCATTTTGGTTCAAACCAAGATGAGTTACCCGATTTAAAGGTAATGTCTTCACTTGTGTTCTTTTGTTTTATTTTGCTTCTCCAACCCACTAAACTCTTTTTATTATTTTATTTTGTAACAAAAAAATTATCCTAAATTTACTAGGATGTTTTTATAATAAGGATTGTTGCTACAATTACCCACACCTTCATCTAATGGTTAAAGAGCATATTGTTTCCGTGGATGCCGAATTTCTGCCTCACAAAATGATGATTGTTCAATATTCTTATAACACCTTCAAAAGAGGCCATTAATATGACACTATATTTATATATGATATATAATATGTTTATGTTTTCCTTAAGCTTCTGTAGTTTTCATTTTTTCATACCTTTTTGGTTTCCATTATGGGTAAACGTGATATCTTCATTTTAGGATGTGCAGACTACCGCCCCCTCAAAGTGATTTGATTCGTTAATGCCATATGTGGAAGTATAAAGGATGGAGTTAATGATATTATATATGATATTATACGGGAATTATAATATACATTTATATCACTATGATTCCATTCCATAAAATATGAAATAGAAATCAAAGTAGCGTTCATGCGTACGTACAGCTTACCGTCTCCATGAACGGTGCATTTCATTTCTTACCTCTAAATGTTATGTAGTATTATAAATGCATGTATATACTGGATACATATGATATATATGATATCTAAATCATGAATATAACTCTGGATATAATGGATACATGAACAACTTGTAATTATAAGGAGTTTAATTTTGGCTCAAGTACCAATGATCGTTAAAACGACCGTTATTAACTTAAATAATTACATAGTGTTAATGACATGGTAATAAGTGATATTAAAGGAATAATGAACTTGAAAGAGGTTCTTAAGCAAGTAGAAATTAACTCAAGTTTATTATTCAGGAGATTAAAGAACGATCGAGTCATGTTCGATACGAGGTAAGGGACTTCGTCTCAATCTCCTTTCATTGAGGCATATTTTGTTTTATACACAACTTTCTTTTATATGGTGTATAAAACCCTTTGAATTTTACGTTATTAAAAATGAATTTTTTTATATGAATCATTTACTAAATGACAAAAGGGAATTTTTTTTCGTACGTATGCGGTGACAATGACTTCTCTGCCGCCGTGACCATTATTTGAGTTTCAGATTCCTATACAAGCCATTACATTTTTTAATGAAAAATAAATACCATGTTATACTTTTCTTTTATTTTGGTATTGAAAATAGTTTTGATAATGTTTTTATTATATAAATGTGTTATCGATATCTTGTGATTGAAATGTGGAAATTTTATGTTTCTTTTATGCATGTTTTATGTGATACGATTATGTTATGGTTCTTGGGCACTGTTTATGAAGATGGGTGGTTCCGTGATAAACTAAGGGTGGGTGAGACCAATATAGCTCTCCAATGCATTGGGTAACGCGAAGGGGTTAAACTTTAAGGTTTCTCCAAAGAGATTTAGGGAATATACTGTGATGGGTATTCCGAATGTTACCATGAGGGTTAATCCCTACATAAGAATGTTATGAATGCCTCAAGTTACCATTATGTATTATGATTTCTATGATTTATTCATGATTTGATGAGGTATGTTAAAATGTTTATGTTTTATGAGTAAAGTGTGATTTCATACATGGACTAATGTTTTCTTTTCACACTTTTATATCCCTTGCTGAGCTTTTTATGCTCATCCCATGTTTTTGAAATGTTTTTTACAGGTCAAGGGAAAGGTACATGATGTGATGATAGTGTCAAGGAAGTGTCAAGAAAGAATATATGTTATATTTTAAATATGTTTCCGATGGTGGAAAAAATGAGTACTATATTTTATGTAACCATTTTGTTTAAATGTGGAGTGTAATGCATGATTTATGGTATAATTATCTAAAACTCTAAACTTGAAAAGATCCTCAACATGTATTCTTGAAATAACTCAAGATTAAGTAATGTTTAAGGCTGGGGCCTTATAAGAGTATCAGTAAAAAATATTTTTTTCACTAGGAATTAAAGAATGAAGTTGATGTTTTTGATTATAAAAATAAAAAATGAAATTTGAAATAAATATTAAACACAATTTGAGGAAAAGTGTGATGGGGTTAGTGTAGGATCACCTTTTTCAATTTCATCATGGTATTGAAAATCACCCCCTCTATTTTTATTAAATGATAAATTAATGACTCCTTGATAGAGTTTTCAATCACTATTGGATGAAGAGAGCAATGAAAAATAATCTTATATGCATGAATGTTCATGAACCATTCCCAACAAACTAAGGAAAGTACAAATCTATAATTTCTGGTCCTTAGAAATATAGAAAAAATTCACTTACTTCACACATGTGCCAACGATGACTAGGCACTCACCACCAATAACAATTTTATCAATCGATACAAACTACAATAGGAAAATTGAGTTCAAATATCTTTATACAAATATATTTATAATTAATACACCAAAAACCAAAACATGGGAAAATTAATAGAATTGGCAACCATAGAAAATAGAAATCATTTAATAGAAAAAGAGAATTCAAGATTCAGTGAAAGAATCTAAAATTAAAAAAAGTGAAACTCCCCCTTCCCTGATCACTAAATGGTTTTACATCTTTATGTTAAAGGTAAGAGAGTTTAATGGGAAAAAGTGAAAATTGTAAAATTAATAAAAGAGAAAATGTAAAATAAAAAGTACATAAAGAATCCAATACTCCAGTACATACCCTCATTCATGTTTTACAACAATACCCTTGAATCAATGTGGATAGACATATAAATAGTCTTGATGGGTGGGAAACATTCTATCTTGATTCAACCCTATAAATGTTTTAGTCAATTTCTCCTAATAAATGGATGAATTTCGGGAATGTTTCTTCATAACATTTGTTTATATATCTATTATTCATTATCCCAAAACATGATAGTGTAGATGGAAAGGTTTTTAAAATGTTATACTTGAATTACTGATGAAGATGTTTTCTGGCCCAGGAGACTGATCAAATCCCTCAAATTTGGACCATGCAATAGATGCATTAATTATAGAAAATGTATACGAAAGTTATTTTCTACATGTGGATAGAAGTTATATTTATAATCCAGATATAATTAATTCATTTTGATATATCTTGATAGATATATTATTCAATTATGGATTAGGGGACTATTCTATTAGCTAGAAAACATTTTACACTTGAAATATTTTTTGGGTCATTGCATGTCGAATTTAGCCTAGGTCATGAAGACAAATTTGAAGCCTCGAAAAAGAATTGAAAAAAAGGGAATAAAATAAATTTGATCAAAATTTTAATAATATTAAAAGAAAAAAATATTCTTTAAAAATAGATAATTTTCCAGAATTAATCAATTTCCACAATAAATCCTAAAATTCACCAAAAATATAAAAATAAAGGAAATCAGATCAAATTGATTAATTGGAAGGTATTAAAACATTGAAAAACTCATGATAAATAAGGAAAATATTATTTATATTAGGTTAATCTTTATACAATCCTAGTTTTTTTTCAAAAGGATATATGGAAATTTATTAAGATAAAGGAATACACATAGGATAATATAAATGTAATGTAACATGATCTGTTAAATGATTTTATTGAAGTATTTTTTGTTGTAAGAGGAATGTTTGTGTGGATATTATCATTTTTGATGTTTTATGTCCCAAAGGCCTTTGAGTTTTTATTTTGTAGATAATTCTATTTTTTACTAGATTAAGAAGGAACCCTTACTTGGTATGCAGGCCTAAAATATGGGACATCATGTCATAGAATCCCAAATTCCATAATATTTTATAGATGACCCAAATTTGTAGTGGATGATTGGATATAATAAATTAAACCTGATTGGTTAAAATTATTATAATTTTGTTTATCTGCCACTGATGTTTCATCCTAGACTTGTAATTCCCTACATAGTGTTGTGGATGATATTTTTGGAAATAGAATTTTTGTTATGCTCCCCACAGTCGAAATACCATTAGAAACATATGTGACAACCTATTTTTCATCATGGTACATCTTTATTATTTTTCTCAAAATTGTAAAGCATTACTCCCACATGGTGAACTAGATGTTTGGCGGCCCGTTGGCCCAGATGGACCGAAATACTAATTCCACAAAGGCCCAAATACATGGCCTAAATTCTGAAATTGAGTGAATAATAAAATTTTAATAGTACCCCAATTTCAATACATACTCATGTTTAGTGATATAATATGACTACACTACCAGGAAAATTCCATCCCTCTCAAATTTTAAAAATATTTCCTTGTAAGATTATAAAGATTCATTACCAAATAATTATGATTTCTAGAAGGTTTCATCACACATGGAAGATATAAAAGGTTAATGAATAAGTACTATAACATTATATTTTTTCCAACACTAAAAAAGGTGTTTCAATGATGTTTTAAATTTTTTTGTTATCCAAATCTATTATATATATGGTTATTTATCAATACTTATGAACACTATTGAAAACCACCTTTCAAAAACAATTTCTATCACTAAGAAAGTATCCTCCATTATATAATGAATAAACATTCGTATTGTAACCTCCCTCACTTGGATATCCTACACAAATCCCAACCTACATTAGTTATGATCTAGCATAACCGTTCCCATCAACGCCAATTTTTTCATGGATTACGATTCAAACCCCCCCTCCCCCATGCCTTATGGTGATGTTCCCAAACCACTTTTATGGGTTCCTAATCTCATTTTATTATCTATATCTCTCAAACACATATATAATTTAATTTTTATTCAGGTTTTTACTTTTATTTTATATTTGTTTACATATTTTTATCTAAATAAACTGAAATAAATAGGTATATATATAGATATATTTATAAAATATATTTTAAATGTATTTAAATATTTAGACAATCAAATAAATTCACAGAAACACACAGATAATTATATAATTTATTTATAATGAACATGTAATATCTTTATATAATGTATTTATAAGTATGAATACTATATTTAAAATATATATTTTCTTATATATATCTACTCATATATACACACACACACATATATATATTATATATGTATATTTATATGTTTTAATCCTTTTTAGTATATTGTATTAATCTAATATATTTCAATACATCATAAAATATAATTGTTAATATATATCAAATAATAATATGTCCATGTATGAATTATTGAAATTATTTGAATTTTATATGAGTGGTATACCTCTTTCTTCACTTCATCAAATGAAGGAGTTTGATTCCCCACTTTACCAAAAGTGTGTGTGGTTCTCTTTGCATCATCTTTTGTGTGCGAGCCCCATCTATATGGGGCTGGGATATCGTAATTAGTGATAATGGGGAACTAGTTGTGGAGTTAAATAGCTTAGGGAGCTGGTGAGAACATTATAAGGCATGATTGATTCTATTACCGGGCCGAGTGGCAATGTCATGGCCCTGGTGGCGGATGAAGACGATTGATATGTATAAGATCTCTTTGTATACATATATAAAAAAATTATTTTTATTCTTATATACATATGTAAGTATAGTTATATATGTGTGTGAATGTCTATATTTATATAATTATAAAAAAAGTAATAAATAAATAAATTTTAAATAAATAAATTATCTATAAATATATATTTATTATAACATAAAATATATTTAATAATATATCAATACCATATATTTGAATAATTATAAATATATGTATATATTATAAATGGAAAATAAATTTAATAATATTTATCTAATTTCTCACTATTTTTTATAAATTTTATGAAACATCACAACCCAGTTTTCATTTAGTTTTGGTATTAAATCCATATAAAAGTATACTATAGTAATGATGGTTTAAGATTAATTATATAGATCAAGGTCTTTTTATATAAGAGACAAGATGAATGAAAATGTAATGAGAGATATATTTCATATATGTGACACTATTGAGATTCATGTGATTTATATTTTTACATCCATATTCCATTGTGAAGGGGATAAATTTAAGATTTCATGTATATCAAGATTTCCTAACACAATGAGTTAGTAGAGGAATTCAATGTGCTGTTTTAAAAATACATATACCAACATGGTGGTGGATAAAGAAGATAGATCTGAGGTAATAAGGGAATATTTTTTGTGATACCTTGTATATTATGATGATTACTGTTGGGTTTTAGTGTGGAAAATATTTATATAAATGTTTTGGAAACAAAACACCAAAGTACATTTTCAATAATATACAACCATTCATTTTAACCAAACGTATATAAAAGACTAGAATACCCAGTATATAAATACATTGTGTTCCCTCTTCACTGTGGTGATAAAGATATCTATGAATAAGTCAAAGGGATCCTTTCTCGCAGGTGATCTAATGGTTTTTATGTATCTCCCAACTTATAGAAAGGATTCTTTATTCCTTAAATTTTACTAGAGAATTAGATTGTGATACAGAGATAATGATTCATTTGGATTGGAAAAAATTCTATAGAAATAATGATGTGCACCATCTCATGATATGAAACTCAATATTTATGATTTAGTAATGATCTTTCATGTTCTATATCATTGATTATTTCAAAAAAATAATTTTATTTCATTATAAATGTTTGAAAAATGTTATAACTATGAAATACATTACACATAATTTACATCATTTAGATATCGATGATTTAATGTATAACTACACAATTGTTTTATATAATATCATAATACTCCTTAAATTATCTTTACATGATGATCGAAATTATACATGATCTCTTAGATGGAAGAAGGAAGTTGAGTTATGTGTGATCATATAATACATGCACAACCATGCACAAAACCACAATGTGGAAACCTTAATTATAATGTGGTCACTCTAACAAATACCATGATGTGTTAATACAAACACAGCATGGTATATTATTTGTGAAAAATTTCTACTATGTTTTTCTGAGCTACACATTGTAAGTTGGAGTTCCCCACTGTCGAATCGATCTATTTACACATTAGAAAATGTTCACTATGAGGAATCAAAATACACTATATAGTATAATGGGACAATATATTTCATTGAGATTCGAGTGAAACTGTGTGAGTAATGGTGATATTACTCACACCTTAGATATAACCAACACTGGGTAAATCATGTAAATTTGAATTGCCTATATAATTCTCATTTTATGGATTTTGAAAAAGGGGCCCACTTTTTGTGTTAAAATGGGAACCCATATAAACTGTCAGAAAACTACAATGAAACAACACCACAAAGGAAATCACAAAATGATCAGAAATTCATTAATTTTTTTAATAAAGATCCCATTTAACAGTAAAATCATATTGGAAGTTAACATAATATTCCTCAGTATGAATGAGATCCTCAATTATAGAATCTATATTATACAATGTCTTAAGATACACATCTATATCAATATTCTATACATTAAATCCTTTTATTAAAATATAATATTGGTAGTAAACCTAATATGTATATTATTATTTATGTTTACTTGGATTATTCTCTAAAAAATATATTAAAGTATTCTTACATGATATAATTTTAAAGTTACTTTTCCACCATATAATTAAAATGTATAATAAAATAGATTTAGGGGTCTTGATCAATCCTATATTAAGTCTTCCTTCATACCCTAACTTCAGTTTCTTTGGGAACATGATCTTCTATGTTCTCACCCACTTTCATTGAGACATCATTAAAATTTTTGTATCCCAAGTTAACCACATGCTTTGGTTCATTGAATTTGTGATCAGTATCCTAGGATAAAATTAATTTCAATACTAATGTATTTTTAATTAGTATTCATTATAATGTAATAATCACGGTGGTGTCTTATTTTATTCCCTAAATTGAAAAAAAATCCCTAATAAAAATTATATTCCTTTCATCACTCCAAATAAAACCTGCCCTTCCTCAATATTGATTATCATATTTATATGGAACTCGAGATGAAGTGTTAAATATGATTCTTTGTTCAATTGAGGTGTCATTTTCCACTTCATTGTACGATAATCCTAATTTGAATATCAATGTTCACAGGGGGTGTACTAAATTCCTTTTTAACAATAGGGGTTGAACTAAGGTCCTAAAATATCCCATAAGAATTATATTGGATATCTTTGTCATCCCTTTTGTCTATAACAACTATAATGGAATATGTACCAACCTTAAAAGTTGAAACTAAAACATCCTTCCGCATTGGATTTCAAAGTATACTCAAGAAAATAATTTTATTAGTATTCACTTATACAATATAATCCTATTTAATTACATAACGAGAGTGTTCATCCCTCTCATTATCTCCAGGACTGATAGGTGCTTCAACTATTTAGCCATTAATATTAACAATTTACATTTGATATCAATTTGTGGTCAAATGAGGCATTACCTTCTAAGAATATTTCATCATATTATCTGAAGAATCTATAAAAAATCTTGGGTGGTTAATAATTTATATATTATCATGCCAACCCACTAGCACGACAGAGAACAATGACTCCATTTCCCTCTAAGATAACGCACCATCGCCAATTTGGGAACTCTATCTTAGAAATTGATTTGAATATAAAAAAATTAGAGAAATACGTAAACAGTCCATGTTTTCATCATTAATATTATTGTTACACCACAATTTTTCATGTAATATTTTCCTTTAGATAATTTTATTTTTTCGATATCTTTCATTTTTTGGAAAAACATGTTTTGATGAACCACATAATTTTCTAAAAATATTATGTATATGTTATCATGTTGGAATTCAATTAAGGGGTACAGATAGTTATAAATAAATTATGAAAAAATTATTTTATAAAAAATTATTATATAAATGCATTATATTTAAAATGATTCAAAAAAAAATATTTGTAAATAAATGTGCTATTTTTTTCTAAAAAATGTTTTTATGAATGAAATGTATATTTATGTTAGTTAATTAAACTAGTACCTATTTTTGGATTAATTTAATAAAAAATATATTTTTTATGTGATAAAATGTTTTAAATTTTCAAAAAAACCTAGGAAGTTACAGGAATAACTCCAGTTTTATAATTAAAAAAGTGTTTTCTCTAAAAATCATTTTTGTCACATTTTTCACAATTACATTAAAAATTATTTATACCATTTATTGTTTTTTAATTATATAAAATTAAATATATATTTACAATTAAGAGGTTCATGTTTGGTAGATAATAATGTTTTATTATTGATAAGTATGAATAGTAACTGTGGAAAAATTCATCTTGTCAATAATGTTTATGTTGGGTTAATCTTGGTTACAAATATGGGATAAGGTCATAATTGAGCATCCTAATTCTCATTAGATAATTATTATATGACCATAATTATCTTAATCTATAATTTGACATCTTTAATAGAATATTTTTAATGAATATTACCAATGTATTATTTAAATCAAAGAAGGTAACAAAATATCCCCCTCTAAGTTTTAAATATATTTTAGGTGATCACATAGGGAAAACTAGTTATGTATGAATATTAATAGTAATTATGTATATAATGAATTTAATTTATTTTTTATAATTTATTTCAAACTACTATTTAACATATAATTACATTAATTGATTACATAATGCAGAAACAATATCTATTCAAATAATAAAAAAAATAAAATAAATTATTTGGATAATTGAAAAAGTATTATAATTTGAGTAATTTAAATTTTTACAAAAACTATATATCAATATATAAAATATTAGTGTCATGTTAAAATATTATATATGAATTAAAACATTTTTTGTGTCTTTAAGTAAAATTAAATGAAAAGTGTCCAAATTGACAATAATTACATTTTATCACATTAATATATTAATAAATAATTTAAAACTAATTAAAATCATAAAACAATATAAGGTAGATATTATATATTATATAATGTCATATATTTTCCAATTATATCCAACATTTTGATATAATAGTAGAAATTATGATCTTTAATATTGGTAAAGTTGTTATAGTGGTTAAAATTAAAATTGGTCAAATCTGTGTTAATCTAAATGATAAGGTTTTAAATTACACAAAAACATGCCTAAATTATATTTTATTATGGGATTAAAACTATATCCAACCATATATTAAAATAACTATCCATTTGGAATAAATATTATTGATAATGAATACAATATGTTGTTTTCTTTTGAGAAATTTTGAATGTTCCCCTCACCTCAATTAAAAAATTTAACATGCTCCCTCGCTTATTTATTCCACCTTGAGCCTTATATAATGACCATAACAGTCAAAATTCACTTATAAATAACTATAAAAACATTATTTAGGTTTTTTTCTGGAATATGAACCCTAGTTCCCATTAAAGGATATCTAATGGAATCATTTCAAAGGAGAGGTAATATCTTTAACCAGTCACTTTCTTTTGATACACTTATTCAGCTCTTATAAATATATTTTATTTATCATAATATAAAATATTCAGTATAATAAAAGTTTTTTAATTTTATTACGTTTATTTAAACTTCATTATAAACCTTATATTTCCATTATTCAAGAAGTGAAAGTGTTTCTCTTGCGTATGTATGACTTACCATCTCGACGCATCAATACAATTTATTTTTCATCCCTATGTTTTATGGATGGGTATTATTACATTTTTAATGTTTATATATGATATTGTTTATGTAATTATACTTCTATAATGATAATATCACATACAACGTCCTAGGATACAATCCTTTGGGATGTGGTAACGTCGCACATGCATACTTGTGGACTACCACTTTCACGAAGTGATGTGATTTGTTTTTCAGTTTTATTTTTCATAGATGGTAACAATGTTAGATTAGTTATGTTTATAGAAAATATTTTATTTGATAATTAGTTATTAAGTATTAATTAATATTTACATTTCTTTCATTCCATCCATTGAAAAATTAATACAGTGTAAATGTGTACGTACGACCTACCATCTCCATAAAAGGTGTAATTTATTTGTCTATCATTAACTATTATGGATGATTATAAAAATGAATAAAAGGAATATATATTATATTTATATCATTATTAAAATTATATAGGTGTTGGTACCACTATTAAAATATATTTACTTGAACTTATGAGTTGAGTTACACAAGATAAATGAAACTGTAAACACCCAAAAATGATAATTTTAATAAAACATTATTGATAAAAATGGAGGTTGAAATGTTATAAAGGGTTAGTATAAGATACTATATTTATTAAAATGAATATTTTATATAATTATAATAAATTTTAACTTATTATGTAGGAGGCTAGAGTAATTTCGAATGGAGTTGCACTCGAGCTAAGGTGTTTGGTTTACAGTTTCATTATTTATTGTGATTGTATATGAATAATTTATTATGATTAAATATTATTATCCAACTATAATTAAACACATGAAATTTTTTATATTCTATATATTTCATTGAAATAAATGTTTCATTCCATTTTCAACTATATAAGTACTCAACATACAAGAAATTCTTTTTTTTGAAAAATTGACTTTATTTCTCTCTGCAATCGATTTTTTATTTTAATCCATGTTATATAAAAATATTTTGAAAATGTTTTTAATATTGCTCTATGATTTTTATATAAAATTTCACCCATTTTTTATGTGTTAACATGTATTTTGAAAATAATCATCTAGTCATTTTCTATACAAGGCAATTTTAATGTTTTTTCCAACTCCATGAAAGAAATTTTTTAAACATATTTTCTATAAACATATTTTACCACCATTATGTAGAATACATTATTTTATGATTATATAAAATTTATAATGTTTTATTTTCAAATAAAACCTTTTCTTCCATGGTTTTCAATTTTATAATAATTGTGTTAATATAATTGAAATTTTTTTTATCTGAAATATTTTAATGATATTTTTATGGTATTTTAATTAATGATGGAAAAACACCATGATTTAATTATTAATTTAAGGGTATATAGTTAAAGTAAACAAAACTTATTATTTATTTGAATGTTTTATAAATATTATGACCCCCGGTTTATGAAACTTGTTTATTTTCCTAGGGTTATGTTGTTATGAAATACTTATAAAGTGCATTTATTTTTGATGGGTTATAATATGATGAAATTATTATTATTACCCTTTCCATTCATGGTTTATGATATGAAAATTCATTATGTTCTTGTGGAATAAATATTTATAATTTTAATTATGTGAAATGTGGGACCTATATCTCCCTATAAGGCATTGGGTAAAGATAAATATCATATGAGATAAAAAGTAATTGAAGGGGTATTTAACCTAGTTCTGTAGGGTAATTTTTTTGATTATGATATTCTTTTGAGAGATCCTTGACTACTACGGTTTTCTAGGGAGTGAATAAATTCCACTATAACATCCTTGGACTTGAACCTTTACTACCACTGAAGATAATTTTCATTTATTATGTGTATGATACAAATAAATCTCTTATATATATATGTTAAGATTTCATGGTTCATGTTATTTGATTCCATTATGATTCATGTTTTAAAAACTATCTTCATTTATTCTATGGATCAATATTATGATCAATTATATGAATGATATGGTTCTAAAATATTATTATCATGTTATCACACCTTTTTTCTCTTATTATTCTTATATGATCATTAACATATACCTCATTTACTATAACAGATGATCTAAGGTCACACTTTTCTAATGTTTTCTTTCTCATGGTTATGAGGAATTGTTTTATGTATGATATGTTTAAAAAAGTGATATTTATGATTATCTTAGTGGGAGATGTGGAAAAACTATTATGAGCCAGTTTATTATCTTATCCAATTTCCCAATATACTAGAAAAAAATGATTCTTTCATCGTTCAAAATGTAATTAAATTAATATTCATCAATTAAAATGTAATATCTAGTATTAGTATTGTGGGTCAATAGAGTTGGTATCAAAATATTTTTTATGAATCCTTGGGAAATTTGAATGATAAAACTTTAGTAAGAAACCTAGGGATAATTCTAACAATATGAAAATTCATAAATTATTATTATTGATCATGAATTAAATTGTTTAAATATATGTTTTAATAAAAAATGGTATAAAGATTTATACATATTATAAATTATTTATAATGATTATGTGGTTTCCCCCAATGATTATTGATGGTAATAATATGAAATTTGGTTTTAGTAAATGGATTTAACTAGAAGGAATCATGTTAATGTAGAATTAAATAGACTATAAAATTTTTATATTCTTAATAAACTGGATGTTATGGGAGTTAAAAAAAATACTCGTTCAATTCTCATAAAAAGTTCGCAATATATGAATCATGAAAATATTCCAAACAGAAAATGTAGGGAAAAAATTCTGTTTTTTTTTTCATGGGGACAGATCGACATTATTTTAGTGTCCCTATAGATCAATTTGCTACGAAGAAATGGATATGTTCCTTTGAATAGTTATTTTATATTCTTTAGTTTTCAGAACGTGAAAAAGATATTCTAGATGTGTATAATATGGAAGGTGAAATAGATTAGTAGTGGACTCTTATTAGAAACATGAGAGAACAAGAAGAAACAGAATCTATAGATCTAGAAGAATCTAAATGATTATTTTTTTATAAAAAATTTTCTCATATTCTTCTAAAAAACTAGAGAAGCAGTTAATTGAGTTAAAGTAGAAGGATGATAAATATAAAAATACTTATGAGGAAAATTTTACATGACTTGTGAGGTATTCTTCTGGTATTATCATCCAATATAAATGTATGGTTAACTGATTCTTAAGTGTCTTAAAACCAACTATTCGAATATAATTATCCCTAAGGAAAATTAGTTTAAATGAATAAATAATTTCATGTTATATAAATGTGAAGATAGATATTGTAATTTTCTATCAGTCTCATAGATTTTCTTAGAAAAAATTAATATAATTCAAGTGAAATTATAAAATTAATGGTGGGAATAGGATAAGATTTCATTTATGCTCATAATGGGTAAGAAAACAATGAGTAAATTCTAAAAAGGGAACTTTTAAAATATTCATGTGTGGAGAAGATGGAAATCATGTAATTAAATGACAACATGATAGGAAAAAGTTATATAATGATGAAAATAAATAGAAAACAATATATAATGTGCCACCCACACACTAGTGTTTAAAATGAATGGAGTGTGAGATTTATACTAACCAGTGACCAAATCTGATGGTTAATAATTATGATCAACATCGAAAACTCTTTTATCCAGGGGATAAAGGTATATCTTATGCGATCACTATTTATTATGGTGAGTATGAAAAGCATTTGGTGAAAGGTACATTTACAATCCACTATAGAACTGCTAATATATTATTTTATTTTGAATCTATCCATTGTTTTATATCAAAAATCTTTTTTAATGGTGTCATTTTTCCTAAAAAAAAATTAAATTTTGACGTAGAAGTAGAAACCCTAATTCAATGATGATCACATCCCAAATCTATGATTATTATCCAGTTGAATATTATAGGAATGTATTTTATAAAAATCAAATAATTATCCTTCTATTTTAATTACATGATATTATGGGCATGAAATTTATTTATTTTCATATATTCGACATTATTTTCCATTAAGATGAAGTTACATTTTATATACTGAACAAATCATTGTCCACATAATATGTTTGATGAGAAACTGAACATAAAAAATAAACCTATTTTGGGGGATTTTATTGATGTATTTCCAAAATATTTTTTTTAATAGAATCATTATTTTTATTTTTCAATAGAACTAATACACAGTGCTAAACTAATTTCCAATACTCCTCATAGAATAAACCTGACTGTGTTTCAAGAATTGAATAATAAACAAAAGGATAATATTAAAAAGGGATTAATTTAGATATTTGAATTTCCTTTGGGTGCACATCTTCTATTTGTTAAGAAGAATGATGGATCAATGAAACTATGCATATATTATTTAGAATTTAACAAGATCATTATTATGAAAAAGTATCCTCTTCCTCTGAGCGATGACTTGTTTTATCAAATGTGTGTAGATCAATACATTTGTGGACTGATCTTCAACATTGATATCATCGATTAATGATGAAGAATGATGATATAACATAGAAATCATTTCATACAAGTTGTAGACACAATGAATTTATAGTGATACCATTTGTTCTTACTAATTATCCCTCTATCTTCATGGATTTAATAAATATATCGTTTTTTGATTTACAAGGCTAGTTCATGGTAGACATTGTAGATGATATTATTATTTGTTAAATTTTCAAGGAAGAGGATGAAGATCACTTGAATATTTTGATGAAGTCTCCATGGTAAGAGAATATTTTTAAAAAATTTACCAAGTGTGAAATTTGAATTCATAAAGAGTGGGTCACATAATCTCATGTGAATGTATATTAATTTAATGATCAAAGACAAAAGTTATTGAGCAATGGCCTAGATCAACCATTATGACTAAGATCTGTAGTTTTCTGGGTTTGGATGGATATTATGGGCATTTTTTGGAGAATGTTTCTCGACCATCAAATACACTAAACATGTTAACTAGAAATGGGATCCATGATCCATTGGACGGATGAACGTAAGTAATGTTTCAGGGAAATAAAGTGATGAATAATGAACACACCGGGGATTAAACTACCCTAAAGTTGATAAAAGATTAAAATCTATAATGATTCATTATAGAAGGGATTGGGATGTGACCTCAATAAAAATGGTATTGTAAAATCTTATACCTCGTGAAAATTGAAGTTCCCTGAGAAATATTACCCCACTCATGATTTAGAGTTAACAATGGTAATTTTCTCATTTTATATATGGTGTAATTATCTCTATAGGGAGATGTGTGACATATATACAGTTCACAATGTTTTCAATTATATTTCACTCAAAAATAACTGAAAATATTCCAATGAAGATGGTTTTATTTGAATAAAGAATATTACTACTCAATGCATTACCACCCTGGGAACGAAATCTAGGTAAAAGATTCTCTAAGTTGAAAGGATTATTCTAGATTGTGTATGATTTGGATCATAAAAGATATGGAATTTATGGAATTTCAAAGCTTAGATCATGAAATTTTGAATAATGGGGAGAAATTATATCCTTATGAAATGTGTGTTCAACCATCTATCCAATTAATGATTAATGAGGTGTAAAAGGAACATATAGCACTAAAAAATAGGATATGAGATGTTCTTGATTTAATCCTTGATTATTGTGGAATAATAATGTCAAATAACTCTAAATGTGTCCCTTCATTACTAGATTTTCAAAAGGATCTAATGGATAAATCTCATATCTCTTCGTTATCTATTAATTCTATATATATTAATATTTATAGAGATTTGAACGTGTATTTCACGTGGGATAGAAAAATAGATATATTGAATAGTTTATTTTCTAGTGCTTTGAAAATAAATTTTTTAATGTTTGGGGATATAATTCTATGGGAATGATAATAGAATTATATTTACCTAAATAAAAATGGAAAAAAATCACCTAATATTTTTTCATTAGACTTCCCAAAGCATCTAAAGTGAATAAATCTATTTGGTTTTTAGTTGATCACCTTATGTATTCAATAGACGTAAGTTTGGATTTGAGGATATTTTTCTCCTATTATACTTACTAATTTATATATTAAGGATTTTGTAATATATCACAATGTACCACTATCAATTCTATATTATCTGGATATGAGGTTTACAATTTGGTTTTATAGAATTATACACCAGGAATTGAATAAAAAGTCATTTTTAGTACTTTTTATTAGACTCAAATAGATGGCTTGTCTCAGAGGTCCATTAAAACTACAAAAAAACATGTTGAGTTTTTTCTCTATGGATTTCAGATTTAGTTGGGATCAATACATTCCTTTTCTAGAATTTTATTACAAAAATACCTTTTACTCCTTCATTTAGATGTATTCTTATAAATACCTATTGGGTATGATGTGAATAACTCAATAATGATGGAATAAAAATGGAGAAATAAATCTACTGGGACATGATCTATCTAAAAAAATGGAGAATAAGGTTAGTACAATTCAACCACACATAAGAGAAACATAGAGTTCAAAATAATTCATAATGATAATCATAAAAAAGATATAGCTTTTGAAGTTGGTGATAAGGTATTTCTATAAATATCTCATTTGAATAGTGTAATGGGATTTAAAAATAATTTTAAGATAATACCAAGGTGTGCTAGTATTTTTTAATTTATTGATTATATCAGGATGAAATATTATCAATTGGTGCTTCCACTAAATCAATCACAACTTTATGATGTTTCCATTTATCTTCCCATAGGAATTACATACATGATCCTTCACATGTAGGGAACTCAGAGGTCATAAAAGTAGATAAAGACATTTCATAAGAAGAAAACCATTAGATTTTCTAAATCATAGAGAGAAATTTCTATAAAAAAATACGACACACCTTGATGATGTTTTGAGGTGAAACCACAAATTTGTGGAAGTTATATTTGAACTAGAGAATTTGATGAGGTCAAATTCTCCCCATCTATTTGTGTTAAATTGTAGAATATTTATGGAAAAATTTATTTTTAAGGGAATTATAATGTAACACTAAATATGTTTATAGAATATTTATTTTTTAATACATTTATTTATTCAATAAATTGATTTAGACACAATAGAAATTTTAGGAAAACCATGTAAAAATATTAAAATATTATTTGTCTATTAACTTCTAGCCATTGGAATAATGATTATGAATAATAATAACTAAATTATAAAAAATATATGATCCAAAACGTTATAAAATTAATTCATTATTTTTCAAATTATTTGAATTAAAATGAAAAAAATTGAAAATAAAAATTATGTATTTTTGAAAAATTATTTTTATGCATAAAATTTATTAGTATATTAATAAATTAAATTTATCCCTATTATTTAAATATTCTAATGAAATTTATATATTATTTAATTGATTTGAGTTTTTAAAAATACAAAAATATTTTACTACTAATATGATAAGAATAAATCTAGTTTATGATAAAAAATATAATTTTTTTCTAAAAAAACGTTTTGGTTGCATTTTACTCACTTAATTTAAAATTAATTTATATAATTTATATTTATTGAATTAGATGATATGAATAAAATATTTATAATCCTGAAGTTCATCTTTGGTAAATAATTCCCTTTTATTTTTAGACAATAGAAACAGAATCGGTAGAAAAATGTATCACCTCAATAAAGGGTTAATCAGGCTAATATTGGTTAAAATTAAGTGATAATGATATACTTTATCATCTAATTTCATAATTTATGATTTTAACTATACATTTTTCATCTTATTCCTTAATTTTATACATTTAATAGATAGTTTTTTATGAAAATGACTTATATATTATTTAAATCACCTAAAATTACAATATTCCACCCTCCTTGTTTTAAATAAACATCATGTGTTCCTATAGGGATGAAAAAATATATAAATGAATATTAATAATAATTTTATACTTAATAAAATGATAATCATGTTATTAATTTATTTATTATTTTTAAGTATTATATTATTATCTTAAATGCTTACACAGGACCAAAACAATATTCATTCAATTAAGGAATAAACTAAATATATAATATTGTGAATATTAAAAGTGATAATATTTGATTATTTTTTAGTGTTATATTAATTTTATATGAGGATATGAAATATGATTTTTATATTAATATATTTTATTCTAATTAAAGCATTATATTTATGTTTTTTAAGTTAAATTAATCGAATCATTTCAAAATTTATAATAATGATATTTTATAAAAATAATATTTATTATTTTATTTAAAAATAATAAAAATGAACTAATTAATGTAAGGTGGTTATGATATCCCTTAAAATTTCATAAAATGTTCATTTACTGTCCAATTTTTTCCTTCTATGTAAAAATTACATCATTTTATATTGAAATAGATTTTACTGTAGTTGCAATTAAAAAAATTAACTAAGGGTTAATCAAAATGATATGGTTCAAAATGAAACAAATAACTATAAAAATTATATAGTAAGAAGGTATTAAAATTCTATCCAGATCCATATTTAACTCCTAATATATATGGTGGAAATTTATTCCATAAAGATTGCATTATAATTTAATATTTTGAGATTTTCATGAAGTTCCCCTCATCTATGTTATAAAGTAAAATGTCATCCCTCACATATTTACACCACAATGATCCTTAAAACTAAAAAAAATTAAATTCACTTCTATACACTCATACACAAATTATATAGTTTCTTGTCCACCCAAAATTCCAAACATGGAATGATTTATAGAATTTTCAAAAAATCATTTAAAATGAAGATGTAATCACCTTAACTGGTCACTTTCATTTCAGTCCTATATACCTCATCTAAATAGAATGTATTTATCATAAAATAATAAAATTAGTATGTTAAATATGTTTAAATGTTATTTTTATTATTAAAATATAATTATAAAAACTCCTTCATATCAAACAAGAAGTGAATGTATCATTCATGTGTACATACAACTTACCATCTCCATGTAGTAATAAATTCTTTTTTCATCACCATATTTTAAGAATGTGTATTGTTATGAATTTAATGATTATATATTATTTTTATGAAATAATTATTAGTGTATAATTATAATATCTTATAGAAATTATTACCAACAAATCCTTTGGGAAATTATAACGTCACTCCTATGTATATGTGGATTTCCACCTCAAAGAAGCGAAGTGATTGATTTTTCATTTATATTTTACATGGATGGAATTGAGAATAAATATTAGGAATAAATATTAGATATATGATATAATAATTATATTTTAATGTTTAATTATTACTGAACATTAATTTTTTCCATCCGATCAAAAATGTAAACATTCATACGTACGTACGACCTACTGTATCCTTGAACAAGGTAATTCATTTTTATGTATCTATCTTTCTTTATTATTATAAAAATTTATATAATGAATAAATATCACATTTATATAATTAATTATAGTTTTTATTTCATTAAACCAAGATAAATGGAAAATTACTAGAACTACAAGGTTGAAATAGTCATGATAAATGAAACTATTGACACATAGAAATTGAGAATTTAATAACAAATAATTTGTAAAAAGGGAAGTTGAAATTTAATAATGGATCATATATGATATTATAACTATTAAAAATACTTTGGTAATGATTTATAATAAATTTAAATTTAATATATAGATGGGTACATTGATTATGAAGTGAGGAAAACTCAAGGTAAGGGTTTTATGTTAAAATATCATTGTTTTCCGGTAATGATTATGATTATGTTTTGGTGACGACGCACTATTATCAAAATATAATTATATTAATAATTTTTATTATTAATTATTTATTTATTTTAAATAAAAATTTCCCTTCAATTTAGTCACTTTATAAACTCAATAGACTGAAAATATGTGTTTAAGAAAAATCAACTTCTTTTCCCTCTTGAGTCAAAAAACCATTTTTCTCCCATATGCATGTGTTTTTAAAGATGTTTTAATTAATGTTTTTGATGTTATACCATTATTATTTAAAGATTTTTTTATTCTTTTTTTAATTTTTATAAAATTGTTTGAAATGAATCATCTTTTCATTTTCTGAATGTGGTACTTTTTTATTTTTTCCCAATAGTGTGAATTTTATATTTTTTAACTTATAAGACATGAAATAATTTTTCCACAATAATGAATTGTCTTTTATTTTAATATTAATTTATATGTATACTGGCTCTATTCAAATAAAAGAATTCAAATTTATTTTTGCATTTTTTTAGATGGGTGATTAAAAGAAATGAGAGGTTAATTTTTTCAAGAATATTTTAGTTATATTTTAATGGTATTTCTATTCATACAAAAATTAACAAAGTATTTAACTTATTATTTACTAGGTATATGATCCAATGATACCAAAATTATTATTTATTAGTATTTTTAATTAATAATATGACATAATTATTTTGAGATACATTTATTTTCCATGCGTTTTGATGTGATGAAATGATGAAATGTTTATAAAATCCACTTATTTTCCATGGGGTACGCTGTGATGAAATTTTATTAAAACCATTTTTTTCATGGATTCTAATGTGATTAATTATTTAAGATATTGTGGAACACATATGTATAATTTTATTATTAGATGGGTGAAACCATTATCTCACTCCAATGCATTATGTAAAGATTTATATATCATGAGAGAAATAAGACTAGAAAGGGGACTGAAATAAGTGCAGTAAGGGACTTTGTCCATTATGATATTTTTTGGGAGTGAATAATGAATATTTTGATGATTTGGGGAGTAAACCTATTCCACTATGATAGATTTTTCAATGATCATTGACTACAAAGTAAATTATTCTTTATGCTTGTGGGTATGCAAGAAATCAATGCATTAAGCCAATATTATGATTTTAATTTTCATGTTATCTGATTAATATATGATTAATGCTTTCTAAACAACTATTATTTATGAAATTAATAATGATTATGATTTATGATATGCATGGTACAGTTAAAAAATGTGTATTCTCATGATCTTATACATATTTTCTCATGTTATGTTTATATGATCATTGATATCTCTGATGTTAACCCTTACTGAGAATTTAAGCTTACCCTTTTCTTTTCTTTTTTACATTACCTGTTTTATTAAGAATGGTTTTATGTATGACATGAAGGATAATAGTTATGAAGAAATAAGTGGGAGATTAAATAGAAATATTATGATCTAGTTTTTTGAGTTACCATTTTTTCAAATATATGAGACCTAAATGATTCTGGAATGGATCAACATATTGTGAAATGAATATTTATATCTTAAGATATAATATCAAAATATAAAATTGGTGGGATTCTATAAGTATCACTATATCCGAGTTTCTATAATTGGATGATCCTAAAATATTGATCTTTTGTGGTGAATTAGCAAATTTCAGTAAGATTGGTATTCAGACCAAGTCTAGTAGTACAACTTATTGTAACCATAGTTATCCTCTTAAATATGAATCAATAATAAATATAGAGGGGACATAAAAATATACAGTTTCATGAAAATTCATAGAGCTATAGGGAGAATGAGGGATTGGGTCATACTTTATAATCACAAAAAACACCCAAATAGATTATCGATTGTCTTTTGAATTAATGGATTTAGGAAAGGAAGGACCTGATCAGATAATATTATTCAAATTGCACTTATCAGGGGGGTCTTGATTAATGAAAAAATTATGGTCCTTCCCAAATCGAGTAAATTGGATGGTGATGATGTTATGCAAAGTATTTGATCATAAGAAGTCTCAGCCGTATTCTTCCACGAAATAGACCAAAATGATTAAGGAATCTAATAAATTTACAATAAATTGCTCCTCAAATCATTAGTATCCATTAAAAAGTTTGTATAAAGTTTCCACCAATGGTCAACACAAACCTAATTTATCCACTAGAGAGATATGAATTGTGGTAGAATATTATATGAACTCCAAAGATGATAAAAATATATTTGTAAATCAATTTTAAAGTGATGGTATCTTAGTGCCTTATGAAATGTTTGGAGATGTTAGTAAAGAAGTAAAATTAGTGAAGGGGTGAACACCCTAGGGAGTTAATGTGTTTAAAATTTTCCCCTATTATGGAGTATCTCAATTCCTTTATGAAATTATAAAATACTTAGTTGCAACACCAATTAAATATGTCCATCTCACTTATTATCAATTTTATTTCCATTTCCATATAAAAAATTCAGAGCAAAAAAATTAATTTTAAAATTGATAACCCAAATTCCAAATTTTAAAAAAATCCAATTAATTTTAATATAACATCAAAAAACCAAATCTATATGAATATAATTAAATGAATAAAATTAATATAATTTATTTACAAATTTCACCCAAAGAGGTAAAAATATAATTTTACAAAGTAAACAACGTGCAATATTTAGATGTTTATATTGATCTCAGATTGTGGTTATTTTATTGGGCATGAATTTTTGTAATTCCTCGACCCCAGTTACCCAAACTCGGTGCATTATTATATTAAATTGGCTTGATCACAAAAGATCTAGTATTGAAGGACTGATTAGTTTAGTAGCCTTGGAATCACTAGATACATTCATAAAGTTTACATTATATCATAAAATTAAAACCACAAAAACACAGTCTCTATAGTTCACACTCATATCCCCTCAGACTATCCCTATAAGTCAGTCAGAAAATACTTATTCACATCCTGGTAAAAAAACATAGAAAGGGGTGAGCTCAGATTCCCATTAAGGATAAAAATATAGCAGAAACATTCATAAATAAGCATAAACATTTATGGAAGTGTATAACTAAAACAAAAGCTTTTTAAACATGAACTCTAGTATAATATGGAAGAAATAAAATGAAATAATTTCATTTACTTATTCACATGGATATTCTAGTAATGGAATAATCACATTCGATAACAATAACCACTTTCATAATGATGGAATGCATAATGCCAGACTATCAAAACCACATAGTCAAGGCCTTGTGCAAAAAATAAAAATACGATTCTGTAAATGCCATGTGCCAAGACACTAGTTTATCTCATGAGACCTACCGATACATCGAGGATATATAGCGGGCTCCACTCTTCACTTATTAAGTATAATGCATTCCTCGTATGAATATGTTTAAACATAACATAAACATTTGTATTTAAACTAGAATATGAAATGTCAATATGTTATCTATAAACCACGAATGGTATAAAAATAACACATCCATAGTCAATCATGTCACAAAACATTCAATAATATATGAATGTTTTGTATCATAATAAATCAACTTGGAATAAGCTTGAAATCCATCAAAGGATATTGACATAGATGAAATCAAAAATATTTGGGAGAAATATCTATTTTTTTAAATCATTTAATAGTCACATAATTGTAAAATAAATCATTTACTTTGAAAATATACTTATAATATTTTAATTGAAGCTTTGAGGATTTTAAAATGGTGGAAAATTTCTGAAAATTTCTGCACCCAATGTATAAGTTAAGAAACACATTCTTACCTAAAATTTTTCGAAAAGGTAAAAAAGGACCTTGTTTGGAAAACGATAGAATGATTCCTTTATAAAAATATTATAAAAATTCAAACAAGGGTATAAATTATTTTAACCCATAGTTTTTAAAATAATAAAAATTATTTGAAATTCATTTTTAAGAAACATGGATGTGGATGATAAAGAGGTCCTAGTAGATAATTACATATAAACAACCTCGGATAATGAAGAGATTGTGAAATAAACCCTTACCTTGTACTTTTCCTTCGTTGAGGGTAGTTTAACCTCATGTATAATGGTGAGATAATTGTTATTAAATTATACAAGAATCATATACATTAATATGATATCATATATGATCTTTTAACATTGCTTTGTTAATAATATCTTAGTATTATCGTCGTTTCAGGTGTCAACTTACTCATTTTCTTTATATGTTTTGTTACATAAGCCGTTTTTGTTATGGATAGGTTGTATCTTATTTATATCCAGAATGATATCAAGCACTTAAACATTATTTTTAATCATAAAATGAGAATTATACTTGAATGGATACGATGGGGAATGAATCTCATCGCGTTCGTGGAGACGGTAGTCCGTACGTACGCACGAGCGACAATATCATTCTTTTGTTATTAAAATAACATATAATTGTATGTTATATCATATATATAGAATCATTATCATGTTATATTTATTATTTACATCAATTACACATCATTATAATACCCATCCAAATAATAATGTTTTGAATAATAATTACACATCATGCCGTGGTTTTCCCTTTTCCCACCCCCGTATTTATATTGACTGCTTCATACCAAAATGACATGTGTGGTATTAGATTGAAGAAGCTAACATAGATATGGTGTTTAGATGAGGTATGGAATGGGAGTGGTCAACCATAGTTGTTATGCCTTGAGTTTTGGCCCGTTTCCACCCTTTAACCTTAATGAGATGTCTTGAAAGGAATTTGGCATGTTAGGAAAATGAGATGGATTGGTTAGAGATTGGCTAGGATGAGATATCCTAAACCCATTTTATTATTTTAAAATAATTTTTTCTTGAAATGTGGTCATGTGATATGGTGACATGGAAATGCAATTTTTTATTGATAAGAATGTTATAAGAAGTGTATTCCTTATAACCAATGATAATAAAATGATTAAGCTTTGGGCTAAGGGTAGACTGTCAGAGCTCCCTCGAATAATTATTATGCCTTCGGGCCAAGGATATACCGTGAGGGCTTCCCCAAGGTTGGGCCAGGTGTAGGATCGAGAGCGCTACCCATGGGTTAAGGATGTCCGTGTGTTCCGTCCTGGTCCTAGCCAATGTATTATATATATATATATATATATATATATATATATATATATATATATTACAGCTTCGATCTAGGGGTAGACTGTGAGAGCTCCCCTATGTTACGGCTTCGGGATATGTTACGGCTTCGGGCTAAGGGTAGACTGTGAGAGCTCCCTTGAATAATTATTAAGCCTTCGGGCTGGGGATAGACCGTGAGAGCTTCCCCAAGGTTGGGCCAGGGGTAGGATCGAGAGCGCTGCCCTTGGGTAAAGGATGTCTGTGAGTTCCGTCCCGGTCCAACCCAATGTATTTTATATATATATATATATCTAAATAAGCATGTGACTCATTCAGACTACCAGCCATGAGCTGAGGCAGGTAGACCCGCAGGTGTCCTTCTAGAACCTGAGTCGGAGGGTTGTTTATTGCTTGCTTTACTTACTTGCACTCTATTTCTCACTATTACTGCGAACACCTATTTGGATTATACGTAGACATCGTTGGTGGTGGCCTACTGATACTTTTCTCACACCCTACTCGGGTGCCTCTTGGGTACCCGTGTAGAATTTACTACTACAGGTACTAGTAGGGGCAAAGACCCAGCTTCAGGTTGTTGATACATGTATGTTCTAGGTGGAGTTCCAGAGCAGAGGACCAAGCTTGGCTAGGGATGCTCATGGACTACTTTTGTTCTCTATTTTTATTAATGCATATATTGCTTGTCTTTTATTTCCATTGTATCAGCATGCCATGCATCCATTTTGTATCAGACACTACTTATGAGGATTTTTTATATTTATCAAGGTTTCCTTAATTCTGTTGTTTGGTTTGTATGTTTCCCCTTTTCTCCTGTTTATCAATTGGTTGTGCTTCCGCTATTTTGTTCATTTGCTAGTATACCGCTGCGTACTCTGACATGGGGGTTGCGCCTCCCCACTGACTTACCATTACACCCTCGCTGCTAGTCGGCAGACCCTGGCCTATAGGGAGACGATCTAGGGGTCATGTGGCCAACTGGGCTCGGGGCTTGGGTTGAGGGGCAGCCGGGTCCGAGACGTCACAAAGTATACTTAAAACTCTTATGATATGTATATATCTCACATTTTTTACCATAGAGATAATTTCTCCATATCTTCAAATAAAATATTACAGAAGCTAACTCAAGATCATGAGTAGGATAGTTTTGCTCTTGAATTTTCAGCTTTTGTGATGCAAAGGCAATAACCCTATTATTCTGCCTAAGGACCCAACAAAGTCCTTTCATTGAAGAATTACAATAAATAACAAACCCATCATTCCCCGATGGTAGAGTCAATATAGGAGCATTGAATAATCTTCTCTTCAGTTAATGAAAACATTCTTCACACTCTTTTGTCCAAATAAATTTAACCCATTTACATGTGAGCTTTATTAATGGGTTAGCTAATCAGGCAAAGTACTGGACAAAATTCTGACAATAACCTGCAAAACCAATAAAACTACAAACCCAGGTTATACTCATTGGTGCTATACATTCATGGATTTCTCTGGTCTTAGAAGGATCAACGAATATTCTATCCTTAGAGACAATACAGCCAAGAAAATAAATCTCCTGAATCCAGAATTCACACTTGCTAAACTTCCAATATAATTCATGTCTTTTAAGAGTCTTCAGAATTATGCGCAAGTGATTTTCATGATCTTAGTAGATTTTGGAGTATACCAAGATATCATCAATAAATACCACCACAAAATCATTGATATATTCTTTGAAAACTCTATTCATTATATCCATGAATACAAAGGGTGTATTAGTCAGCCCAAAAGGCATTACTGTAAACTCGTAATGCCCGTACATGGTTTGAAATGTTGTCTTTGGAATGTCTTCCTTCTTCACACACAACTAATGGTATCCAAATCGAAGTTCAAACTTTTAAAAGTATTAATCTCCATGTGGTTGGTCAAATAAATCATCAATGCATGGTAGGGGATAGTTGTTCTTTATTTTTATAACATTGATTTCCCTGTAGTTGATACAAAAACTCATAGATCCATCATTATTCTTAACAAAAAGGACAGGGTCTCCCCATAGAGAATCACTAGGGATAATAAATCCATTATTACTCAATTCCTCTAGTTGTTTCTGTAGTTCAACTAATTCCATTGTGGCCATTCTATAAGGGGTATTCGATATAATCCTTGAACCATGAATTAAATTAATGGAAAACTCAATTTCTCGTTCTGGAGGATGTCCAGGTAAATCTTCTATAAACACATCTACATATTCTTTCACAATAGGTACATCTTTTATTTGAACGTTCCTTTATCCACCCATAGTTATTTTATTCTCTTCTGCCCAAATAATTAAATTTAGTTGAGCTACTGGGGGTGGATCTAGATAAGAATTAGGCAGTGATGATTCAGCTCTAAAGATAAGGTGTTCTTAATCGTCATCATCAAAAATCATAACCTCCTTCTTCTTACAATAAATCATCCCATCATGGTTTGAATGCCAATCCATACCGAGGATTATATCAAATTCAATCATGGGCATGATGATGAGATCAGCAGATAAAGAACAATTATGTGATCTAATGGGGACTGATTCACAAAACTTTGTTGCAATGATACTTCCCTTATGAGTTTTAACTGACAACTACCTTGTCAAATCAAATTGGAAATATCTAATTTTCTTTTCAAACTGGGAAGATATGACACAATGTGATGATCCAGAATCAAATAAATCATTGGCTAAACTTGAGGAAACCATTAAATTACCTTCCATCACGTCTTTCAGAGCTTCTACCTCAGTAGTAGTGATAGGATAATCTTGGCCTTGATCCCTTGGCCTTTTATGAGGTAAGTTACCCTAACGCTTAGGATATTCATTTTCATAATGTCCCGTCTCCCTGCAATTTTAGCATTGAACATCGGTTGTCACGACCCGTCCCAGTGGGGCCCGATCCACAACTCCAAATCCCGCCTCTAATAGGCCAGGGTCTGGTGACTAGCACTGAGTAGGCATGTCACTAACATGGGAGGCATTGCCTATAAACCTGTACACATGCACACACATCTCCAAATCCACAAAGATGAAAAGTAAAAACTATTAAAAAATGCAAATGCATGCATATACTAAAATCCCATTTAACAGAGTACGAAAGGAAAGTAATGTACAGTATGTGTGAAAACATGGGCCAAAAGTACAAGCCCACCAAAAGAAAGTCTGTAAAAAATCCAACCTGCAAGGAAAGGTACTGGGACTACAATCTGTAGCCGTAGGAACACACCTCGTCCCACCTGATCTCACTGAGCACCGTCCGGTCTTGGTCGACCTTGAATCCTGTCAAAGGATCGCATGTCTACACAAGACACGACATGTGGTGGAAAAGCCCGCGCATGGGTGAGTATAACAATACCCAATAAGACACCTCGAAACCGAAAAAAGGGAATTCAACAAGGGAAATACCACAAAATAAAGATACAGTCAGCTCCACATAGTATATGTCTATAGAAAATATAACAAGAATATCCAGATATACTCATACATGATCGACTATCATGAAACCACCACTAAGATCTAGCTCGAAGATTCCACTAAGAACGTAACAAGGAGATCACACTCTTAGGTCTGAAGATGAGACACGAAGTACTCATTACGGGAGAACACACTACAAAATTACTTGAGAACATGATGCTCAGATGAGGATCACAACCAATAGCCATGGGGTGATTCCAACAACTCAGTCTGAACTAATCCCCTAATCAGAGGATCGGTACCCGGGTAAAGTTGGTCACGTCGACACCAGGAAATATACCTATTGTACCATTAATTAATAGAGGATCCGACTCCAAGTCTCACAGAGGGGATTCCAAAAACACTATTCAAGATGTCCCGTTGAAGGGATCATACTCTGGTATGTAGGAAATGATACTGGAAACCTTTATGAGAAAGACCAAGGGGATGAACCCTAAGGAAAATAGTCCAAGTCACAGAAGGAAACTGGCTCATGCCATGTAAAATAGGTCACACAACATGTAGTATGGTTACATGTCGTGTTCCTTGACCTCGGGTATTGCTCGTTTAATGGACCATGTCATCTGTCCAAGTTGTGTAATACTAAAATACATGATAGGTACAAGGATCACATGTCGTGTTCCTTGACTCCGAGTACTGCCCGTGTAAACGGCCCGTGTCTGGAATTGAAGTCGTGTAGGAAAGCATATACAAGGAATGTAAGTCGAAGCATAGGTTGTGTCCTGTCAACTGGGTAACACCCATGTACCCTGGCTGTATGCCCGTACATGGTGTCTGTCCGTGTCGCCTGCTCGTAAACCAGTACATGGGGTGTCCAGCGTATCTGGCCATGTCTGGATGGGGAAGGGTATACACGTCGTGTCCATGGCCATGTACCCAACCCATTTTCGTGTACTCCCGAAGTACACGCCAGGTGGAATGCCAATGAACACACGCTTTGTATCCCATACTAGACGTCATGTAGTCGAGATTTTTCTTGAAACACCGTCTTCCTCCTTGTACTTCGGCCGATCTTCTGGATCTCGATTCTCTCGTCTGTTTGCTGTGAAACTCAAGGCGCTGGTTTGTTTTATCATCCTAACAGTGAATCTGGGTGTTTTGGACCTTCAATCGGCTCGTCGAACAACCAATGATCTTCCGATGAAAAACGCCCAATAGTTCATATCCCTTGATCCACTCCAAATCGTCTACCGAAGTCGTCATCGCAGCTCCAGACCATCCTCCTGAGGTTGGATCTACAATCTCGGATCATTGTGCCTTCAAACAAATGTGCAACGATCGATTCCCTCCAAGAACATGTAGAAAACACATGAAGAATGCGTAGAAACCGTGGGAGAAATGAACAATAATTGGGATGGATGAACCTTGATCGATGTTCGTGTCGATCTTGGTTCATCAGCATTAGAAGGTTGAACGAAACCAAACTACTCCAAGAATCAGATCCCCAGAATCCCCATAAAGGCCCATCCCGCAAATACGATTGATCCGCGGGCTAATATATTTGTGGATTATTAGGCGTTTATCGTAGGAATCAAGAATGAGAAAGAAATCACAAAGAGATCAAACTCCCTACCTGGATTCACGACCTTCGTTGGCGAAGATCCGGTCGCCGCATCGTCGTCGCCAGAGAAGCTCATCAAGAACATCGTTACCACGTTGGGTGGTTTTCTCTAGATCTTTCCAGAGCTTCTAGGGAAATTTAGGGTTATAGGAATTTTAACCCTGATCCCCTGCAAAATATCTATTTAAATGTTAAAAGATTTTTCTACAACAAGGATTTAATAAAAAAATTAGTAAATATTTTATTATAGTTACGTCCAAAAACTAGATTTCACCACCGATCTACGCAGGACGATGTTAGGCCTCGCTTAAGGTAAAATCGATGTTCGGAACGCAACAGTGCCCTCTGATTTCCGATCCCAACACCCGTTCATGAGTTATTCCACTTTTTTAGGAAAACCCCACACTCACGTAAATTAAATTATTTTATATAATTCAAACATTTGTTTCGGGCTTACCAAGCCTCATAACTACATGTCGTCTTGAAGATTGGTCTCGAAATAAATTCCCACATAATATTAAAATAACACATGGAGAAATCTGAGAAATTACATCACACCCACCTTAGAGATTTTACGTCCCCAAAAATCTAAAACAAAGGCTACTCAAAAAGATGTGCGTACTGCTCACGAATCTGAGCCTCCCGCTCCCACGTGCTCTCTTAGAGATTCCAGTGCTTCCACCAGACACACACCAATGGAATAATTCACTGATGAATGATCTTCTGCTACCGATCCTTGATCTCCATTGGTTACTCTGCAAAGGTCGCTCCATCATCGATGTCCAGATCTCCCCAGTCGATAAAGTGTGATGGATCATTCATGCACCTCCGCAACTGCGACAAATGGAAGACGTTGTGTACCCGGTCTATATGAGGAGGTAGATCCAAGCGGTACACCACCTCACCAACTCTATTGAGAATTTGAATAGGGCTGATGAACCTCGGAGATAGCTTGCCGCCTCATCCAAATCTCCACAATCCTCGTTAAGGCGAGACTCGAAGGAACACATGGTCTCCCTCCTCGAACTCCAAGGGCATTCGTCTCCTATCAGAAAAAGACTTCTGCCGACTCTGCGTAGTCTTCATCCGCTCCTGGATGAACTGCACCTTCTCTGTACTAGCTTGAACCATCTCTGGGCCCATGAGTGCTGACTATCCTGGGTTAGTCTAGAAAAGTGTTGAAATGCATGGTCACCCGTACAAAGCCTCAAATGGTTCCATACCAATAGTGGTGTGATAACTGTTGTTATAAGAAAATACCACTAGTGTTAGGTGATCCTCCCAGCTATGACCAAAGTCAAGTATGAATGCTCGTAGCATATCCTCCAGAACCTGGATGGTCCGCTCCATCTGACCATCAGTTTGAGGATGAAACATTGTGCTCAAGAATAACTGAGTCCCAAAAGCTTCCAGTAATCCCTTCCATAACCGGAATTTGAAATGACCATCATGATTTGAGATGATCATGGATGGAAATCCATGAAGTCGAAATATCTCCTGCATGTAGAGGTGTCCCAAGCTCTCTACCGAACTCTACTCCCATATGGCTTGGAAGTGGGCCGACTTGGTGAGTCGATCAACGATCACCCAGATGGCACCATGTCCCCTGGATGTATGTGGTAAACCCGTCACAAATTACATGGATATCCCATCACACTTCTACTCAGGCACCTCAAGGGGCTGAGTCAATCCTACTGGGACCTGGTGCTTAGCATTTACTTGCTGAAAACTAAGGGAACGAGAAACAAACTATGCCACACGCTTCTTCATTCCTGGCCACCAGAACTGACATCGGAGGTCCTGGTACATCTTTTCCATGCCTGTATGCACCGCCAAATGAGATGTATGGAACTCCCTCAGAACCTCCTCCTTCAAAGTCACTGCTACTACTGTGCTCCCTCTAAAAAGAACAATGTGCTCCCCACCTTTTGAATATCCATCGGCAGCATCACCTGCGGATATCTGAGCACGTAGAGTCTCACAGCTAGCATCATCGTGATATTCTTTCCTGACTTACTTTAAGAGTAGAGGGGTAACAACCATATAACGAAGATAGGATCCCTTATCTCTATCCACAAAGGATAACGGTAAAGAGGCCAACTATCTCGTCTCCTCATCTAGCAATAGCAAATTGGATTTCCTACTGAGATCATCTGCAACAACGTTCCCCTTCCCAGGAGTATCAACGATCTCAAAGCTGCACTTCTGTAGAAACTCAAGCCATCGCCTCTATCACAAATTTAGATCCTTCTATGAAAAGATATATCTGAGACTCTTCTAATCAGAGTAGACTATAAACCACTCGCCCATCATGTAGTGTCGTCACATCTTTTATGAGAAGACTACCGCTGCCAACTCAAGATCATGGGTCATGTAGTTCTGCTCGTGTGGTCCTAACTATCATGAGAGATAGGAAATCACCGCTTCCCTATACATTAGGACATAACCAATCACGGTTCCTGATGCGTCCCAGAACCCCATGTACTCGAAACCCTCCTCCAGTAATCTCAAGATTAGGGCGCTCGTCAATCTCTATCTCATCTGATGAAAAGCCTGCTGGTATCTCTCGGTCCACATGAAAGGATGCCCCTTTCAAGTCAAAGCAGTCATGGGTGCTGAAATCTTGGAGAAATGAAGAATGAATATCCTATAGTAGCTTGCGAACCCAACTAAACTCCGCACCTCCGTCATTCTATGGGGTGGATCCCATGCTAATACTGCCTCTACCTTGGCTGGGTCCACGACTACACCATCTTCTGATATAATGTGTCCCAGAAAGAGGACCTCTTGTATCCAGAACTGACACTTCGATAGTTTACTGTACAACTAGTGCTCTGAAAGTGTGTCCAGAACCATCCTTAGGTGCCTCACATGCTCCCCCTCAGACGCAGAGTACACAAGGATATCGTTGATGAAGACCACTATGAACCGATCAAGATACGGCTGAAAGATCCGGTTAATTAGTCCCATAAACACTGCTAGGTCGTTCTTCACCCCAAAGGGAATCACCAAGTACTCATAGTGACCATAGCGACATCTGAAATCCGTCTTTGGTATATCCTCGTCCCATAATCGCAACTGGTGATAGCCTGATCGTAGATCAACCATCAAGAACCATCATTCCCTTCTTAACTGGTCGAAGAGGTCATCAATTCTCGGTAGTGGATACTGGTTCTTCACGGTCACCTGATTAAAGTGCTGGTAATCCACACAGAACCTCAAGCTCCCGTCTACCTTTTTGGAAAACAACACTAGGGCCGCGCAGGGTGAAACACTGGGTCTCAAAAATACTTTCCTCTCCAAGTCTTCCAACTACACTTTCATCTCATGAAGCTCTGTAGGAGCCATATGATATGCTGATGCTGATATCGGTGTCGTCCCGGGTTGCAACTCAATGTAGAAATATATCTCTCGACGAGGATGTAGTCTGGGGACATCCTCTGGAAAGATGTCCTTGTACTCGACCACTACTATTGGAAACTAGAAACTTGTAACATCTGCTGCACCAAGGGCTAGGGTAGCCAACTGATATGAAATCGACTGTACCTTCCTATGCATGAGTCCATCCTGCACTGCCTAGGTCTCCTTTTCACCGATGAAGGAGAACCTCGTTCCATCACTGCGGACACACTGCACCCTTCGCCTAAAATAGTCAATATAGGCATGAACTGTGGATAGCCAATCCATACCAGGAATGACATCGTAACGCTGTGACGCTACCAAAAAGAGGTTCCAACCAAAACTATCACCTCCTCGGGTTAGGTCACACTGTCTGCAAAGGTGTGTGATCTCTAAATCTTCTCCAGTCGGTGTTTCTAAGCGTAAGGGTCGAGTCAATGCCTCAACAGGAATCTCAGGGTCTCGAAAAAGATAAGAAGCTAGAAAATAATGACTAGAACCTGTGTCTATTAGTACGGAAACCAAAGTATAAAAGACACAGATTGTACCTCTAATTATTCCGGTAGTACCTGGGTCATAAGACTCTACTGCCTATAGATATCCCTGCCTCTTCCAACCAGCTCCCTGAGCCTGGGGTGGACCTGTTGGGGGTGGTGGTGGCAAAAGGTCAAAACTCCGACCACCTCCAGCTGCTCTCCCAGCTCCTCTACCACATCTGCCACCACGCGGATCTATCTTCTCCACAGGTTGCCTCTACCTTGGTGGTCCATCCACTGTTCTCGTGTCAATAGTCCGGAGGGTCAGACAATCTCGAGAGAGACGTCCCCTTCCATCACATGAGTAGCATCGCCTCTCTCGAGGATGGCTAGATGCACCCTGTGAACCCGGCATGGAAGATCCCCTGTCCTGGGACATCCTCTGAAAAAGTCTCCCACCCCTGGTCCCTGATGTCGGCTCCCTGCTGCCGAGGTCTCCGCTTCAGCTCGCTCACTGCTGACAACTGCCAGTTTTCTCTCTGCAACCAAGAAGCTCTCGACCACTAAAGCCCACTCGAGCACCCCAACATAAGTTGAAATTATCATAGGAATGATGCTAGCTCAAATTTCTTTGCGCAAGCCCCACTAAAATGTCCGAGCTCTGAAGTACTGATCCCTGACCATATCCATCGAGTACCGTGAATGATCGGTAAACCTCGATGAATACTCATCCACCGTCATGGTTCCCTTCTGGAGCTGAAGAAGCTCCTATATACATACTACTCTTAGGGTAATAGGTGAAAACTCCTCCCTAAAGAGATGCTCAAACTCCGACCATGAAAGAGTCGCCTCGTCGTGGGTCTGGATAACCAAACTCCACCATCACCCTACCGAGCCCCACAAAAGGCTCACTACCAGGATCACCATCTAGTCTGCTGGTGTCCTGACCAAACAGAAGACTCTGGACACTTCCTCAAGCCAATCCTCTCCTGCCTGAGGGTCAGGCTCGCCAAAAAACCTAAGGGGTCTCTGTCTCTGAAACTCGTGGAGTGCGCCCAGCCTGTGCTCCTCCTCTACTAGTATAGCAGGCACTAAAAACTGCTCCACAGGTTGTCGAATAACTAGAAAACCACATGAAGGTAAAACTGGGGGATCTGGTCCTTTTATCGATGCTTCTTCACTGAGGGTGTCATCCTTATGATCGAGCTGCTGGATCCTAGCGGGTGCGCATCGCAGAGGCATCCTGTAAAGAAACAAGATGTGTCTCAGTCAGTGAGTATATTTGTAGAGCTAACTCAATAAGGACATGAAAACCACAACCTATTCTTATATGATGCATGTACCAGTATTTTCCCCTAGAACTAGTGTTCTCATGTTCCGAGTCTAATAGCAAGTTATCAGAGTCCTGGTGTATGGATATGTCGACCACCCGCAGTAACACTGGGGTCCCTGGCCTGAAAACCGAACTCGAAACACTTAACACTGTTCCCCCAAACCATCTCACAGACTCTCATTCCTAAGGTAGAAACAACCACCTCATATACCACTATGTCATGACCCGTCCCAATGGGGCCTGAGACGCAACTCCCCAAACCCGCCTCCAACAGGCCAGGGGCTGTTGACTAGCTCCAAGTAGGCATATCGCTAACATGGGAGTAATTGCCTATAAACATGTACACACACACACACACATCTCTAATCCCACAAAGCTGAAAAGTAAAAACTACTAAAAAATGGAAATGCATGCATATACTAAAATCCCAACCAACAGAGTATGATAGGAAAGTAAAGTACAATAAATGTAAAACCATGGGCCAAAAGTACAAGCCCACCAAAAGAAAGTATGTAACAAAGTCCAACCTGTAAGGAATGGTACTGGGACTGAAATATGTAGTCGTAGGAACGCGCCTCGGCCCGCCTGATCTCACTGAGCACCATCCGGTCCTGGTCCACCTAGAATCCTATCAAAGGCTCACTCGTCTACACAAGACATGACACGTGTGGGCAAAGCCCGTGCAAGGGTGAGTATAACAATATCCAGTAGGACACCCCAAAACTACAAAGGAAATACAACAAGGGAAATACCACAAAGGAATGATACAATCTCCTTCACACAGTATATGTTTACAGAAAATTTAACAAGAATATCAAGATATACTCATACACGATCTACTATCACGAAACCACCACTAAGATCCAGCTCGAAGATTCCACAAAGCACGTAACAAGGAGAACACACTCCTAGGTCTGAAGAGAGGGACACGAAGTACTCGTTCCAGGAGAAAAAACTCCACAAGAACATGAGAACATGATGCTAAGATGAGGATCACAACAAATATCCATGGGGTGATTCCAACAACTCAGTCTGAACTAATCCGCTAAGCAGAGGATCAGCGCCCCGGTAAAGCTAGTCACGTCGATACCAAGAACTCTACAGAGGGTACCAAGAATGAATAGAGGATACAGCTCCAAGTCTCTTAGTGGGAATTCCAATAATTCTATTCAAAAATTCCTACTGAAGGGATCATACTCCTGTATATAAGAAATGATACTGTAAACCTTCAAGAGAAAGACCAAGGGGACAAACCCTAAGGAAATTATTTCAAGTCACAGAAGGCAACTCGATCAAGCCATGTAAAACAGGTTACACTGTGTGTAGTATGTTTACACGTCGTGTTCCTTGACCCCGGGTACTTCCCATGTAACGGTCCATGTCATCCACCCATGTTGTGTAAAACTCAACTACACGGCATGTAAAAGGATCACACGCCGTGTTCCTTGACTCCGGGAACTGCCCGTGTAAATGGCTCGTGTCTGGAATCGAAGTCGTGTATGAAAGCATATACAAGGCGTGTAATTCGAATCACATGTTGTGTCCTTGAAACTGGGAAACACCCATGTACCCTAGCCATATGCCCGTACACAGTGTCCGTCTGTGTCGCCTGCCCATGTACCAGTACATGGGGTGTCCCGTGTATCTGGTCCTGTCTTTCTGGGGAAGGGTATACATGTCGTGTCATTGGGTGTGTACCCAAACCATGTTCTTGTACTATCGGAGTACCTGAAAAGTGGTCCACCGATGAACACACGCTGTGTATCCCATACAACATGCCGTGTAGTCGGGATTTTTCCAGAAACGCCGTCTTCCTCCTCGCGCTTCGGCTGATCTTCTGGATCTTGATTCTGTTGTCCGTTTGCCGTGAAACTCAAGGCGCTGGTTCGTTTCATTATCCTAACACCAAATCCAGGTGGTCCAGACCTTCAATTGGCTCAATGAACAAAATATGATCTTCCGACGAAAAACTCCCCAAAATTCATATCTCTCAATCCGCTCCGAATCGTTTGCCAAAATTGTCATCGCAGCTCCGGACCATCCTCCCGAGGTTGGATCTACAATCTCAGATCATTGCGCCATCAAACGAGTGTGCAACGATCAATTCCCTCCAAGAACACGTACAAAACACACAGAGAATGCATAGAAACCATGGCAGAAAAGCACAAAAATTGAGAGGGACGAACCCCGATCAATGTTCGTGTCGATCATGGTTCGTCACCGTTAAAAGGTTGAACGAAACCAAACAACTCCAAGAATCAAATCCCCAAAATCCCCGTAAAGGCCCGTCCCAAAAATATGATCGATATGTAGTCTAATATGTTCATGGATTAGTCCACGTTCGTCACAAGAATAAATAAAGTGAATGAAATCACAAAGAGATCAAATGCCCTACCTAGATTCGTGGCGTTCGTTGGGAATGATCTGGTCGCCGCGTCGTCGTCACCGGTGAAGCTCGTCATGAAATTCGTCGCCTCATTGGGAGGTTTTCTCTATATCTATCCAGAGCCTCCAGGTAAATTCAGGGCTATATAAATTTTAACCCTGATCCCCTGCGAAATCTCTTTTTAAAAGTTAAAATATTTCCCTACTGTAAGGATTTAATAAAATATTTTTATTAAATATTATTTTACAGTTATGTCCAAAAACCGGATTTCACCACTGACATGTTCCAGCAGATGTTAGGACTTTCCTAGGGTAAATTCTTTGTTATGAAAACAACGGTACCCTCAGATTTCCGATCCAAGCACCCGTTCATGAGTTATTCCACTTTTTCAGTAAAACCCCACGCGGGTGTAAATTAAATTATTTAATTTAATTAAAAAATTTGTTTCAGGCTCACCGGGCCTTTGAACTGCATGTTGTCTTGACGACTGGTCTTGAAATACATTCCCACATCATATTAAAGTAACACATGGAGAAATACGAGACATTAAATTGGTAGATTCATTCTCCCCTTGCAATCACAAGCTTGGTGGCCTTTTTCACCACACTAGTAACAGACTCTCATTCCCTTCAAAAAAGTACAGGGTGTTTCTTCTGACATTTACTAGAGGATGGATATTCACCTTTTCCCTTCTTCACCTTATTTCCATTTCCAGAGTGATCAGAATATCTATTCTTCTCTTGCTTTCCTTTAAAGTCATAAGACTTAGAGAATTCATTTTCTGTCTTGATATCACATGAGACATAATCTTCGTACGAAGAGAAGGATTGTGAGACTAATTCTCAATGGAGAAATGGTTTTAACCCATAAAATAAATGATCAATCTTAATCCTTGTTTTACGTATATAATCTTCTGCATGCCTCGCTAACCTTGTAAAGTTAGCCCATACTTTGCGACATTGTAATCCTCATTTTGTCAGAGACTCAGAAATTGCCTTTCCATATCAACTCGATGGTCACGAGGAAAGTATTTTTCTATGAAATTCTCTTTGAACTCCCTCCATTCTATATTTGATACTTCATCATTCTCCTTTGTGTTTTGAATAAATGACCACCATTGGTCAACATCTCCAGTGAGGTGGTAAACTGCCATGATAACTTTTACCCTTTCACTAATCCCCAAGGCATGGAATATTTTCTCTAATGAATTTTTCCATTGCTCAGTTATTAATGGATTTTTACTCCCATTTAATGTTGGTGGTTTTTGCATCATGAAGAGATCTAACATTGATCCTCCGGGCTATGGATCTGGGTTCTCCATACGCATAATGTTATTATTCATAACCTGAATGAGTTGTCCCAGTACGGTGATAAGCTGATCAGCACCAGTTGTATCCCGAGCTCCACTATAAAAATCTTGAGCAGGAGGGAAATTACTACATGGAGTGCATTAATTTATATGGTTTACATTTCTCCCACTAGGAGCTATTTCTAAACAATGGAATACATTAGATTAGTTTATAAATCACAATATATAAATCCAAACTTGTAAAACACTTAACATAAATTGAACAGTTTATGGATATAATCCATAATCATAAAAAAAAATTCTTTAAGGAAGTATATACTCATAAACACTTAATAATGGTTTTTAAAGAAAATTAGAATTATCCTAAGCATATCCCCTGGGAGTGTCGTAACCAAGAGTGCAGCAGGGCCTGTTGTCATGCACCAGTTTTCATTCGAGTCTAACACAAAGCAGTGTTTTTGGGTTTTATCCCTTGGTACATCTATGTAAGATCGGCATCTACTTGCTTGTATACAGATAGGGATATATTGCTCTGAAAACTCACAAAATCTCTACAATACCAAAATTCTAGGATTTTCTTCTATACTTACCCTCAAAGTCCATCTTATGTCTATGTGCAATAATCAGAGTTTATCTAAATCTAGCTTCTAAGGTTTGTACTAAACATCCTCTGATACCAACTATAACGCCCCGACCCCAGTTACCCAGAGACAATGCATTATTACATAACATTGTAATGATCAAAAAAGATCAATTCTCGAAAGACCGATTCGTTTAGTAGCCTTGGAATCACTAAATATATTCAAAAAGATTACATTACATCATAAAATGAATACTACAACAACATAGTCTCCATAGTCCACAATCATATCCCCTCATAATATCCCTGTAGGTCAGTCATAAAATAAATCTTCACATCCTGGGGAAAATAAAACATAAAAAGTGGTGAGCTCAGATGCCCAGTAAGGATACCAATGTAGCAGACACTTTCATAAATATGCACAAACATTTAAGGCAATGTATAACTAAAACAAAAGCCTTTTAAACTTTAACTTCAACATAATATGGAAGAAATAAAATGAAATAATATCATTTACTTATTCACATGGATATTCTACTAATCAAATAATCACATTCAATAACAATAACCACTTTCATAATGATGGAGTGCATAATGCCAGACTATCATAACCACATAGTCAAGTCCTTGTGCCAAGACTACAAATAAGATTTCGTCAAAGACTTGTTCCTAGACACTAATTTGTCTCATGAGACCAACCGATACATCTAGGAGCGATATCGGGCTCCACCCATCACTTATTATGTCTGATTCATTCCTCATATGAATAGGTTTAAACATAACATAAACATTCGTTTTAAAACTAGCATATGAAATGTCAATACTTTATCCATAAACCATGAATGGTATAAAAATAACACATCCACAGTCAACCACATCACAGAACCTTCAATATAATATGGAAGTTTTGTATCATAATAAATCAACTTCAAATAAGCTTAAAATCCATCAAAGGATGTTGACATAGATGAAATCAAAACTATTTGAGAGAAGTATATATTTTTTGAAATCAATTAAAAGTCCCATATGTAAAAAATAAAACATTTAATTTGAAAATATTCTTATAATATTTTAAGGGAAGCTTCGACGATTTTATAATGGAAGAAAATAGCCACATCGCCGTATAAGTAAAAAAAGACATTCTTACCTTAATTTTGTGGAAAAGGATAAAAAGGACCTTGTTTGGAAAATGATAACAATATTCCTTTATAAATGTATTATAAAAAGTCAAAAAAGTGTATAAATGACTTTAAACCATAGTCTATAAAATAGTAAGAATGATTTGAAATACATTTTTAAGAAACATGGATTTGGATGATAAAGAGGTCCCATTAGATAATTACACATAAACAACTTCATATAATGAAGAGATTGTGAAATAAACCATTACCTTGTACTTATCCTTGGTTGAGGGTCATTTAACCTCCTATATAATGGTGAAATAACTATTATCAAATTATAAAAGAATCATATAAATTAATATGATATCATATATGATCTTTTAACCATGCTTTGATAATAATATATTAGTATTATCGTCGTTTCAGGTGTTAACTTATTTGTTTTATTTTATATATTTTGTTACATAAGCCATGTTTTTTATGTATAGGTTGTATATTATTCATATCCAAAATGATATCAAGTCCTTAAAAATTATTTTTAATCATAAAATGTTAATTAGACTTGAATGGATACGATGGGGATTGAATCACATTGCATTCGTGGAGATGGTAGTCCGTATGTACGCACGAATGACAAAAACATTCTTTTGATATTAAAATAATATATAATTGGTTGTTATATCATATATAAAAAATAATTATCATGTTATATTTATTATTTACATCAATTACAGATCATTATAACACCCATCCAAACAATAATGTTTTGAATAACTATTACACCACGACGTGGAGACGGTATGCCTACGTACACGCGTATGGTGACATGTCATTAAAAGGATGGATAGAATACAGAGTATGGTTCTACCATATTTATAATAACATAAAAGTATATAGAATAAACTGGATTTATTATTTTAGAATTCATATAACAATGAATGAAGAAGTGGAAGAAGAAAGGAACTTGAAACAGGGTGGTGAAATTATTACCTCTTCTTCGGGTTCTTCATTTTGATTTGATCAAAAGGGCTTCTTAGTTTGGCTTTCTGATCAAACTAAGGCCTATAAGATGAATTTAGGGAATTTTAGAGGATATTTGGGAAGGTTTTTTCTGAACCAAAAGGCTTTGAAGGTATGAAGTTGAGAGAAGGGGGAGTTCCCTTTTATAAGAGGGGTGAGGGGCACCTTAGGAAAAACTAAAAATATTATTTTATAATAAATTCATATTTGGTTTATAATGGCTCCAAAGTAACTTATTTATAATATAAGGGGGGTATGGGTAGAAATAATTTCATACAATATATTTTAGACAGGTTTGGGTGACTATATTAACCCTATCATTTATATTTAACTCTTAGTTAAATAGTTTTACATTTACCATGTCTCTTTGTATTTTTATATTATATGGTTAATAAACATACAATTACAGACCAAGAGAACCCCAAGTAGTTCATTATTAATATATATAACCTTATCTAAGTCATTTGGCAGAAAATTAGATTTTTAGAAATAAAATAATAATTAATAATATAATATTTGATTTAAAAACTCTTTTATATCAATTTTGGCACTATTTGGTATTTTGTTTTTTCTAAATTCATAACAACATTATTACTTCGAAAAAAATTCATATAACCAACAATTATATTCTATATTAACCTAAAAATTAGTTGAATTCATATAAAATATCCAATTACATTTATTTGGATATTTATAATATCGATTATTTTAATATTTCTTTAATTAGGTAATTACTGCATCCCCATTGTGTCATATATAAATTAAATTATTTAATGTCTAAAAATTATAAATAAAATATAATTAGTTTGGAAATTGTTTTATATTTCTAATAAATATTTATAATAGAATTTATCCTATTTATAACCATATATTAAAAATGTTTTAGTTATTTAACTTTGATTTTATCTCTTTTAACTCTTCTTTGAATTAAATAATAATAAATTTCATAATCTAATCCAAGTGGACCAAAGAGGTTCATATTTTATTACTAAGGTATTTTTGGTCGAATAATAATTATCCAATAGAATTAGGACAAGTGTTAGGGTAATAATAATATCATTTTTACCCTTAATTACCCTATTTACTTTTAACTGTGGCAAATAAACTTAAAAAGTTACTATTCACCAAAAATTATTTTTATCTTATTGAACCACATTTTACTACTTGATATTAACCACCTCTCTAGGATTTTTGAAATTACACTTACAAAAGTAGTAAAATTAGGTTTTATGTGAACTTGGAAATTCTCCTAGGAGATGGGTAAAAGACGGTGAAAGTTCAATAAAATTTTTATATATCTAAATTTATTATAAACTGACTGCAATGAATTACATTGAACTTATATAGGTATTATGTATCTATTTTTACCTAAAATAAATTTAAATAAAATATATAATTATTTAAATAAATATTCAGTTTTAAAGTATAACTCAGTGTTTTTCACTATTCATAAAAAATTGAATGTTTTCATGAAAATAACAAAAATTCACCCTAAGATAATTTAGATATTCCGAATCCAAAAATGAAGTCCATTTTGAAAGATAAAATTAATAAAATTTCAATAAGCGAGTATTACTATTCATAACGGCCCGTTTGATTGGTTGTGGTGTGTGTTAAAACTCGAAGTTGCGTACAACACTTGCTACTGTATTATTCAAAGAGAAGTGTACCGTGGATGCTTGGGGTGTTAAAATTTTTGTTCAATAAAATTAGTTTTAAATGAGAAGCATTTAATATTTAATAAACTAATCCTTTGAATGGTAAAACATGTCATTTTTATAATCTTAACTATATAAATATGTTACATTAAAATAATATTTTATAAACTTTCATGGCGACACCATTGATCCAGAAACATGCAGTTTACTATAGAATATATGTTCAGTTTAATTTTAGGGGGCTTCAATCTCTATAAATATCAAAATTTTATAAATGAATTAATTTCCTCTAAACTAATTTATATTATTTTACCCAAAACCATAGCTTGTATTGAGATTCTATTAGTTTATTATTTATAATGTTTTGGTTTTACATCCACCACTATAATTGGTACATTTTGGGTTTTGGACCAAGGATACATCATTAACAACCATTAAATATTAATTTATTCCCTAGAATTTTCTATTTGTTAAAGGGATCTAGAAGTTGAGGAATAAATTCTCTCTTGAATACTAGAGACATAATGTACACCATCCAATTTGTGTTATGTGGATCTCTTCATCAATTATGATTTCATGTCTTTAATTTTTTACATATAAATTATTTGTGAAAAAATTATTTATTACTTCAAAGAGAGAAAATTAAACAATAAACTAAAAGTGAGTAGAATTTTAAATCAAGAAAATTTTATGGAAAATTATATTTATTAAAATAAGTGAAATCTAATTAGAGTTAACAGAAAACTAAAATTAAAATAGAGAAATCATTATGTGTTTTGTTGATTGAAAAAATTTAGATAGGGTTTTAAATTTCCTAATTAATAGGTGTAGATTTTTCAAGGGAACATAGATTCAAGAGAACTAAATGATTTGTTGTTCTAGACACCTCTGAAATAACACAATATAATTTTGTCAACTTCCCCAGTTTAATTTTTTTTTATTTTTTGTAAAATTGGCAAAGACTGATATTGACACACACACACACTATTTAAAATATAGTTTTTAATTTTTTTTGTTTTAATATATATATATATAACAAAATTTTAAACAAAATTTAAAATACATCTTATTTATTAAAAATTATTATAAATTAATTAAATCCAAAATATAACAACAAACATAACCCCTAAATCCGTTTTATAAATGTTGGGAACCTCACATCTGTTATTGATTTTCTATGTGATATTTGGATTCATCTTTTCTATATGACAATAATAATATATTAATATATATAATACATAAATAATAAAAAATATTGAAAAAAATAATTAAAATAAAATATTATTAATATAAATAACAAAAAGTGATCAAAAATTAGATTCATTAACAATTAAAAAAACAAATAATTATAAAAATAATTATTTACAAATAATACACATTATAGTTTTTTATATATATTGTTACTAATTAATAACATATTAGCTATTAATTTTTAATAAATATTTAAAATAAATATATTATTAATAGTTAATAATAAGTTCAATAATTAATTATAAGTTGGAATATAATATTTATTTATTTATTTCATAATAATTAATATATTACTAAAAATTAAACATTAGTAAAATAAATAATTCCAACTAATTTGACATTTAGTTTTTTATTATAAATTTAATATTAAGAACTCTAAATTAATAAAATATATACTAAATGTTAATAATTTAATTTATTAATAATATGATAGTTTGTTAATATTTTTTTGTATAAATATATAAAGAAATAATAAATAATAATAAATAATTTAATTAATGTCTAATAGTGATTAATTCATAATCTACATAACAGTAAGTAATAATGTAATAAATAATAAATAATTAATACATTATTAATAATTAATGGAATAAACAGTAAAAAGTAAAAATATAATTATATATTAATTAATTTGTTTATAATAGCTAATAATTAGTATATCAATAACAATTAATAAATAATAATTTGTATAATAATTAATAATATATATAATAATATATTAATTAATAATATATTAACAACTAATAATATATTAATTATTTTATACTAATCATTATTATTATTTGAGTAATTAAAATTATTAATATATAAATAAATATATATGATATTGTGGGTATACTTATAGGGTAACACACACACCCACACCACACCCATAGGGTTAGAAGGAGAGGCCCTAACTTCCCAAGGGATAAATCATTCATCTCACACTTTATTAATACATATTATATTACACAGAAACATAAATCACATTATATAGGGTGGCCCTAAGGCCCCAAATATATGGATAGTAGGACCATGGGGAAATCTGCCGAAGGTCCCACCCTGGGCAAGATATTTTCCCAACACAACACACATTCCATCGAGGGTCACTATCAACTACTATAGAACCTTGATCCTGCACTCATATAACCCATTGTTTTTTTCTTCCGAAACTTCATCAACCAATGATGATAGCTTTTCAACCCATCGCATGCCCACTCAACACCAGAGACCACCACATACAATGCATCTTCATTGCGTCGAACCCCCTTCAACATTGTTCTTAGAAGATCCAATTGATAGTATCTAAAACCAAAAAACCAATGATCCCAATTAATTTTTTTAAAAAAACACACCCGCATAAAATATTAGGAGTTCCAGGATATTTTTCATGAAAAAAGAACCACTAAAAATAGATATAGACACAAAAGAAACAAATTTATATCCACAAAAAGTCAACAATAACTAGATTTCTCAACATAACAGTCACCATTTTTTTATCAATTTAGCATTCACTGAGATCCACTAAGATTTTTTTAGGTCTACATCACCTATATGTTAGAGGATAAAATGAGGTATTTTGGTCATCCAATGGATTATACATTTCTTGATCCACATTAGTATTCTCAAGCGGAGTAGTAGACAATCCCACACAATCATAAAGGTTCACTTCTTTATGGACATCACCATACGAGTTCTGGTTTTTTATATATTCATCAAGTGATGTCTACATCCTAGGGAGATACTACATTGGAGAAAAACCATCTATGAGAGGCATGACACTCAGTAAATGTTTATAGTATTTGAATAGATCCATGTTCACATTGTTTAATGAGTGAAGCTCATTGTTCGGAGTCTTGAACCACTTATTTTTCACACCATATATTCCCATTCTCCAGAGAAGAAGTCTATAAAGCAATGAGTTATTAATGGATTCAATCATGAGATGAAATTAGGGATTCTACCTTTTAGTATTTGTAAGTTCATACAAAAATAAAGTGATTTATCAGAATTTTTAGGCTATGTTAATGGAAACATGTGTTCTTGGCAAGGAATTTTTTCATTTGAACTATTGGTGTTCAAACAAAGCATGCTATTGTTAGAAATTAGTTTCCCAGCAACAAAAACATTATAATTGGGATGCTTAATAGAGGAATAATTCATGAAGACTTCCGCATTCCTTGGAATAATAGGTTTATTAGTTACTGAATCGTTAGGTTGTATATTTTATTCCAAATTTTTCATGAAACCATCCTATGTAGTCATCTAAATAGTAATGTGGCGTTCATGTTCACCAACATACCAAGTAGCAAGAACCGAAGAAGCATCCAACACCATTGAAGTAGAAGTTTCATCATACTTTCAAGTTTCTAGTGTAATATTTCTAGCTATATTGGAAGGTTTAATACTAATTTTATGAGTAATATGATCATTGAACACTACATACTTAGTATATGATTGTTTGTAATTTCATCCTTCTATTTGAATGGTGATGGGTCTTTTCATGAGCCTTATGGCTAGATAAATTTATTCGAGAATGAGTAAATGAAGGAAATTTTGAGATGCTCTAGGTGGAATATTGTTTTGGTATTCCAATTTTTAATGTTGAGTCTTACCCTTAGAATTTTTCAGGAATTATATAAATTTTACTATCCAAATCAACTAAATTAAGGGCATCATCCTCATCAGGTGACCCGTCATACTCATGACACTACACATGTAGGGCCTATAAGACAATTCATGAATATTTACTGATCTCTGTAGCATCCTGATTATAGCACACTGATGCTTTATATTATATTTATCTTAGGTATTTTTATTTCTTATCTTGATTATCACCAAACAATGATCTTAAATGAACTGCTATATACTTTTAAAATATTATTATGTGACAGTTATCTCCTTCCATTTAGTTTGGAAGGTATGGATATGAATAAAAATTTATAAAAATGATATAGGTATATATATATAGAATGAATTCATCAGTTATGAATTATTTATAATTAAAAATAAAAATCATTTTAAAACAGAAATTTTATTTTTTTCATAAAATCTATTTCTATGCGCACACCGAATTTTAATATTAATAAATTTAATTAATATTTATCAGTGAATAGTTATAATTGCATGTATATATTATATGTTAAATAAAATTTTTTAACATTCATTTAATATATTTTTTACATATGGGATAAGAAAATACCACATTTTATTCTTAAATATATATATTTTATAAAAAGTGGGGTTCATCATGTTTTCTTGTATTATTCTTAAAAATTATTATCGAAAAATATATAAATAGAATATTTTAAAATGGATTAAATATTTTTAATTATGATTTAAAAATTTAGTAAATAGGCCCCTTTTATTTTTGGTCAATATGAATAGTAACTATAGTGAAATTTATCACCTCAATAAAGGGTAAATCAAAGTAATTTAGGTTGAAACTAAGTGATAATTCTATAAATTTTTATCATATTTTATATTTTATGAACACAATTCAACTAGTATCACCTTAGAATCAAAATTTAATTGTTCAAGGGACACTTGTCCATAAAAATAACCTATATAATTTTTAAAGCCTAGAAAAATACAAAATGTCCCTTTCTTACATTTAAATATATTTTTTGTGTCCATATATGCACAAAATAAAGTTATAAATGAATATAAATAAATATTTTGTGTCAAATGAAATTATTTTCATGAGTAAACTTTATTACTATTTTAAATTAATTAGATAATTATCATATATTGTTATGAAATGAAAACATAATATTTTTTCAATTAATAGAAAAATAAAATAAATAATTTTAAAATTTTTAGAAGTAATATTCTTTGAGTGAATTATAGTGTTCCATTTTTTTATATAAATATAACATATTTGTTTATAATATAAATAAATTTTAGTTTTATCTTTTTCTTTAGGTTTTTTTGTCAAATAATTGGAATAGTGTCAAAGCTGACATTGATGATTATTTATCAAAATAATATTTTATTAAATCATTTAAGATTCGTAAATTTTTTTAAATACAATAATTTAGATAATAAATAGTCTAAAATGTAATCCCATGTAAATTTATGAACCAATTTTAACATTATATGTGAAGTTATAACTGTTTTTTGATTAAAAAATATGTTACCACGGTTAAGGTTAAAATTGACTAAACAAGTGGTTAATATAAAAGATATGGTTGGAAACACAATTAATACTATAAAAAAATTTATTTATCTATGGTATTTAGACCAAATACTATATTATATTAAAAACCAAGAATTGTGGAGACATTTGGACTAGATAATGAATTTATTATATTTTAATCTTTTAAGAAATCCCTTGAGTGCCCATCCCCTTAATAATTAAATGGAATGAACCCTTTATCTTATTCACACAACTTTTTTCATTCTGTATCAAGAATAACCAAAAAATCACTTACCAACTTCCTTATCTACATCATAGTGGTTTCAGACTTCCCAAAAGACAAAACCTAGGATACTAAATTGATTTTCTAAGGGAGTTGTTTCATAGAAAATGTAATCTCCTAAACTTATCACATTATTTAAAATTATTATTTTACCACACCTAGATATATCATATTCTTCATAAAATAATAAATTAATAATGATAAATATAATTAAATGTTATTGTGATATGAAACAACCAATATTCACTATATTTCCAACAAATGTGAAGTGAAGGTATCTCTCTTGCATATTTATGGCTTACCATCTCCATACCGTGTTATTATTCATTTCACATCACCAAATTCCATTGAGGTTTACTATAATGGTATAATTTTTTATGGTATTAATAACATAAATATTCTAATGTAATTATAATATCATATCTAACTTCTTACCTTCCAATCCACTGTAAATCTATAACATCCCACATGCATACGTGTGGATCACCACCTCTATTAAGTGATGTGATCTGTTTTTCATTTTATATATGGATAAATTTCAGGATAAATTTAATGAACATATATTTTATATATTATTTAATAATATTTCTATAATTTGTTATTATTTTTCACCACTATTTTTTTAATCAGTTAAACAATTAACACAGCGTTCATGAGTATGTATGGCATACCATCTTAATGAATGATGTAAGTCATTTTTCATTCTATTTATTTAATGAATTATTATAAATACATATATAATATAAATATAATATAATTATATGCTAATAAATATTCTATAAGTGATTTAATAATGATTAATGTATAAGGACCAAACATATCAAACCAAAAAATGGAAGATGTAGTAGAAGTGACCCGAAATAATTATTTTAATGAATAATTTTTAATAAAATGGTGATAAATGGTTAAAAGTAAATAATATATGTTATGATATATATTTTATATTTAATAAATTTATAATAAATGTAAATTTAATATATAGGTTTCTTGAACACATATGATGGAAATTAGACCAGTGGTAATGGTTTTTATATCACTTTTACTTCAGGGAGACATGTGCCATATTCAATAATGGTTTCTTTTATGAGGTGTGAATACTACCCCTAAATTTAATTTAAGATGTTTCATATTGAAATTATTGGTTTTTACATATTCATATATTATTATTTGTTTTATGGGACTTAAATTTTAAACGTTACCAATGTGGTGTGAGTATTAAGTCATAATATTATAGATCATTATGATTATTTATGATTATGTTTCTAATAAAATAATGATGATATAAATTCCAAGAAACTAATTAATTTTATTATCCTATAGTTATATATTTATAATAAATGTTTTAATTTAATTTTCATCAATTTACGTACTTAATTGATAGACATAACATTTTAAATGAAAACTGAATTTATTTATTTCTTCAGTCAAAAATAGTTTTCATTTTATATCAATGTTTTTTAAAGATTCATTAAAGATTATTTTTAATATTTTATTATTATTTTTTAGATAAATTTTTACCCATGATATAATTTTCAAATAAATTATTAAAAATATTTTTGTTATTGTTTTCCCAGTGATGTTTTTTTACTTGTTTTACAAAATCCTAGAAGGAATGATTTAACATAACTTGTACAGCATGAAAATAATTTTCCACCATCATAAAAACTCAATTATTTTAATAATACATTAAATTTTTATGGATTATTTCAATGGAAATTATTTCATTTCATATTAAGGGATTTTTTTAGATTTTTGGGAAATGATTTCCATGTGAAAATAGTATTTTACTAATTAAATATTAAATGTGATATTTTAAAAGAATTTACACATATAACAACATAGTATGATGTTAATTATGTTACAATGTGGATATTATAAAATTATACCATTGATATTATTTCACTAGATTCTTTATAATTATGATGACATTATTTTTATGAAACCATTATATTTTTTGTTTCCTATGAAATGATGAAATTGATGAAATGCATATTAATCTCCTTTTTTACATAGGTAAGGCTATGATGAAATATTTTAATTTTTTTATTTATTTTTTAGGGATTATTATGTGATGAAGGATTTAAGATATTTCTGAACACATTAGTTTGATTTTCAACTTTTGATGGGTGGGAACGAAATTATATAACCCTTAAATGAATTCAGTTATAATTAATATATCATGAGATAAAAAGAATTATAATAGGGAGTAAACCCATTTCAGTAATGGAATCGGTTTAATTTGACAGTATTGGGAGAGAAACATGACTATTTCGATGGTTTTGGGAGTGAAACCATTCCACTGTAATAGTTTTTGGAGTTATACTGTACATAATCAATAGTTTATAGAGTCAACCCATTCTACCTTGATAGCATTAGTTTTGAGCCCTGACTAATAAGGAAATGATTTTATATAGTTTTTTGTTTTCAATAATGACATGTAATATTCTAATTTTATTCTCTCATTTATTATATTATTTTAATTATTTAATATTTATTCCCTTTGACGTAAAAATATTTTTTCCATGTCTACATATTAAGATCAATGATATGTAGGGTATGTTATTTCATATTTAATGACGATGTTATCATACTATTATGCTTAAGTTAATTAATATCTACCTTTTTAACTTTACTAAGAATATTATCACACACATTTTTATTTTTTCTATTCCCTAGGTTATAATGAAATGAATATAAAATGATAATCTTTTTAAGGGTTGTAGTTTTGATGATTTTAGTGGGAGATGGTTTAATAAACATTGGAACAAGTAGTTTATGTTTTTCGGTTTTAAAAGATACTAGAACAATATAATTATAGAGTGGATCATTTTTTTATGTAATTAATATTTATCTAATAACATATAACACCTATGTATGGAGTGTATGGGTCATTATAGTTGGTATCAGAGAAAGTTTTAGTTATCCTTTGGTATCTAGGATGTGAAAAATCTTATGATAACCCTAGAGAAAAGTTTATATACAAGATACATCATAATGTTTCAGTAATGATCATGGATGGCCAAGGATAAAACTATGCTGTACGTTTTTATAAGAAGAGTACTTTTTTTAGAAATCCTATAAAATATCTTTTTCATGATTATGTATTTTTCTAATATGATTGTTGTTCCACGAACTATCAAATTTAGTGTCTATCATTGTATAGAATGAATATAAACCACACTAATAATAAATGAGATATATCAATGAAACTATGGCTTGATTTTCAAGAACATAACATGATCACAAAAAAGAAAATGTAACATTTCCCTTGTATTGATGATGTAAAGCTCAATACTTTTAAATGGTTGTACTTCATTATATATATCTTCAATTGTGGGTAAATAATGAGGATAACTCAAATAATAAATTCAATAAAATTTATAGACATTTTTAATATAAGGTAATCCATTTGGTCTTTCTAATTCCCCCAAAATATTAATGGATTTAATGAATTGAGTTTTTAAAGAGTGCCTTATTCACATTGTGGTAGTTTTTACAAATGCTATTCTTATATATTTTAAGAACATGGAAGAGCCTAAATATTTTTTAATTAATGTATTAAAAACCCTAATAAATGATAATGCGAATGAAAAATTTACCATGATTGAATTTTAGTAATAAATTGTTTCATTTTTAGGTCATATAATATTAATATAGGGTACATTGGTGGATCCATCCATTTTATAAGTCATTAAACATTTCCAAAACTAAAAAATATGACTAAGATTCATATATTCTTTGGGTTTTTGGTTTTATCATCTATTTTCGGAATTTGTATCATGATTTTTTAATCAAATCAGAAAGTTAACTCAAAAGGGAGTTGAGATCATTTATATCGATGAATGTGAAGAAAATTTCAAGTAACATAAGAGAAGGTTAGTTAATGAACTTATGAATACATTACTATTCAATGGATAAGGGTTTTTAATATATATTAATGCATAAAAAAAGGTAATAAGTTGAATTTTAATGCATAATTATATTTTTATAGCTTATTTCTCATACGAGTAGAATATTTATGAGAAATATCACCCAACTAATGGTTTAGAGTTAGCTGTGGCAATTTTAAAATTAAATATTTATAGGAATAATATTTATAGAGAAAGTTTGGATATATATATATAAATATATTTATTTATCATATAAATTTAGTGTATATTTTCATTCAATTTTTTTTAAATATATGCTAGATAACATAGCATGATCAGATTAACGATTTCTTCTTCTCAATACATTACCACCATATGAAAATGAATATGGTGGTAAATAATCTAAGGAAAAAGGATCATTCGAGTTATCTATGATGAGTATAAAAAAAGATAAAATATTTCTTGATTTACAGAAGTTTTATCTTGAAATATTAATGAAAGGGGTGGAATATTATTTTTCTCATTTGAGTGGTCAACCATATATCAAGATGAAGATTAAAATATGAAGAAGAAGATATGGAGAAAAATAAGTAGGTGAGAAATGATACTGAATTTTACCTTTATTTTAACGGAATGATATAGTTCAGGAACTTTACATGTATTATTTCAATACTATATTTGATGGAACCATCAAATGACGCTGATAGTTTATCATTATCTATTAATCATGGAAGTATGAAGACATAGAAAAATATGAAGGAGTAATTTTATTGTGATTTTATGAAGTGATATATTTAAGTGATTGAATATTAGTTCTTGGTATTCCAAAAAGTCAAGGGTATGAGACAAAAGTATAAGGAGATGTTATAACCATTACCCATACCAATACAGAAAAGAGAAAATATCACCATGGAATTTGTCATTGGACTTCCTAAAACATTTAATTTTCATAATTCCATTTAGGTTGTATTCGACAACCTTAATTTGATAACAGAAGTCACCTAGATTAGAGAATATTTTTCCTTATATCATATTTCAAGAATATACATTGAAGAATTGGAATGGTTTCTTAGTGTACCACATTTTGATGTATCTAATTGGAGAATAAGTGTAGGAATATAATGTGATGGGATAAATTTGGGTAAATATGGATATTGGGATTTACGCTAGATAAGAGATTGGTAGAGTGAGTCTGATCCATTCAAAGAAACATAATGGAATCTTAGGGCCAGCAAAAAAGTTATGCTGGTAATCATCGTTGAGATTTGGAGTTTGTAGATGGTGAGTAAATGTTTCTAAGAATTTTTATTTTGAAGAAGGTAATTAGATTCTGGAAGATGGAATGCTAATCCCTAGGAAATTTTTTCCCATTTAGAATATTCATCGAGTTGGTATGGTATCTTATTTCTAGACACTTTCACTGAACCTCTCTCATGTTCTTGATGTGTTTGATGTATATCTCCCAGAAAGTGAATACCTAATTCCTCACATGTACTAAACTCATAAGCTATACCATTTTATCATGATCATTCCTATGAGGAATTTCTATAATAAATCCCAAATCATAGAGATAATGTTCTAATAAACAAGGTTACACAACTAGTTAATGTACCTAGGAGGAATAAGAAATTTGAAGAAGTTACATGAGAATATGAGGATGAAATGAAACATAGATATCCCAATTTATTTTTATCAAGGTGAATAATTTCATGGGAAAAATTAATTTTAAGTGGGGTTATAATATAAAACCTTTAAATCTTATAATATATTTATATTTAAATAATTTGACCTCCTCAATAGCTTGCATAATGCTCAACATCAATTTAAAGAAACCGTGACATACATTTAAAATATTATTATGTGACAATTATCTCCTTTCTATTTGATTAGTGGGTATGAATAGGAATATCTCAATTATGAAAAAAAATCATGGTTAAATATGTATAAAATGAATTTTTCAGATAACAATAAAATATGAATAAAAATAAAAATCAATAGAAAATAAATAATATATTTTTTTGAAAAGATGTGATTATGTGTTTAATGTATTTTTATGTTTATAAATTAAATTAATAATTATTAGTGAATTATTTTAATTCAATTTAAATATTATAAATTAAAAAATGAATTGAAATTCATAGAATATTATTCTAATCATGGGATAATAATGAACTGGTTTTAATTATATATATATATATGTTTTTTTCTAAAAAGTTTTTTCATCACATATTTCATGTTTATTTTTAAAATGAATCTCTAGAACTTATAATAATAAAAATTTGATAAATATCTTCAATATTTGGAAATTGGATGTCCAAATTTAGTAAATAATCCCCTTTTAGTATATTTCTATATGAATAATATAGACAGTGAAATTTAACAGCTTGATAAATGGTAGATGAGGTTAATGTAGTTTATGAATAAGTGATAAGGTCATGATTTTTCATTACATTTATTATTTTATTAACTTAAATTTACCCTTATAATATTTGGAATCAAATTTAATTTATTAAGATACAAATTTCCTTAAAAATGACCTATATAATATTTATAGGACATAAAAATATAAAATGTCCCTCTTACTATTAAATATCTATTATTTGTCAACATAAGGAAAATAGAATGTTATGAATGAATCTAAATTTCTATATTGGGATTAATGATATAATTATTTTAATGTAAATTTATTATAACATTTTCTAATTATATAGTTACAGTAAATAGTAATGCTATAACAACACAATATTTATTCAATCAGTATAAAAACAACATAAATGATTTTAAAAATATAAAAATTAATATAATTTGAGTTTTAATTGTATTCCATGAATTGTTTCCAAAAAATATTATATATTAGTTTTGTATAAGAGGATGATAATGGAATTATAAAATTTAATTTATGTATTTTCAGTTAAATTAAATGAATATTTTCAAAATTAACATTAATGATATTTTATCAAAACCATTTTTAGAGAATTTAAAAACAAAATAATACATTAAAATATGAAAAGCTGGATAATATATTGTAGAAAATTCTATATATTAGAAATTTATGAACAAATGTTGAACTTATATATAAAATTATAATCCTTAAGGAGTAAAAAAGATATTACCCCAGTAAAGGTTGTCATTGGTTAATCAAGTAGTTAATTAAAATGATATTTTTATAAAACCACATAAATCTATCTAATTTTTATAGTTTTTTTATATTTAAACCCCATAATATCTTATATTTTTATACCTGTCCTTTTGGAGGACTGTTTTAGAATAACATTATTCTATTTTTATATTTTCTAAAATCCCAAGAGTGGCCCTCCACACTGTTATAAAGGGGAACCCATCATTCATCTTCTTCACACCCACATGATCATTCTAGAATAAACATAACATAATAAGATATTCTCTTAAATTCCATATTCACATTTTATAATATATTTTATTTACAAAACAACAAACCTATGATCCATAAAAGAACATCAAAATGTTTTTTTTCAAGGAAGAGTAAATAACCAAAACTTGACACTCTTTCTGAATTCTTCTTTTAACTACAAAATATATGTTATATTATTCATAAAATAAAAAATTGAGTATCATAAATATAATTAAAAGTTATCATTATTTTTAATCAACATTAATTCATCCTCTTTACATCAAATGGGAAGTGATTATATTTCTCATTCATAAGTATGGCTTACCGTTTCCACATAGTGATATAATTAGTTTTCCATAACCATTATTCATGGATGATTATTATGATGGTCATAAATATTCTATATGATATTTATAAAATAGTTATTATTATAGGATATTAATTCCATATCTACCTTAATACCTTCCAATCAATTGGAAAATAATAACAATGCTCGTGTGTTCGTGTGGATTACCACCAATATGAATCGATGCGATTTTTTCAATTTTTGTTTCACTAAGATGTTAATAAAGATGTATTTTATGAATTTAAATGATATATATAAGATAATAAGGATATTTTGAATTTGTATTGTTATCTTCTTTTCTTTGTTTCTATCCCTCAAAAAATGAATACAACGTTCATGCATACGAACAACTTACCATCACTATAAATGATGTAATTCATTTTATATCAATTTATTTTATTAATATTAATAAATATGAATTTAATGAATTTTTATGATATTTATATCTTGATTTAAGTTATACACATTATTTAACCAAGATTAATTTACATGTAAGAAAATTATCATACCATAAAATACATGAAAAAAATTTAAATATCACAAAGAGTAGTGATTTTAATAAATAATTATAAATAAAATGGTTATAAATGGTCACAAGTATATAATATAAAGAATGATATATACATTTAGGTTAATAGAATATATTTATAATCAAAATATATTTTTGATACAAGTGGTTTGAAAATGTACAATGGAAGTCAGACCAGAGGTTAGGGATTTTCATCTCACTTTTATTTATATGAGACACATGCCATATTAATATTTTATTTATTTTATGTGGTGTATATAATTCCACATAACATATTTTAGGATTCATATTATAATAAGTTTTTGGATTTACTAATCTATACATGGTTATTTATTTCATGGGCCTTAGTATTCAAAAGTTACCAAAGCATCAAGGGTTTTATGTAACAATCTCATAATTCATTAGGCTTGTTTATAATTAAGTTTGTGATAACGAAATATTATTATATACATCTTAAAAAGCGCATGAATTTTTTTACCCTATCTTTATCTCATGATAATAAATTATTTCCTTTTTTTCTACTCAATTTAGTTACCCAAGATACTGAAATATCAATTTTAAAGAAAATTTACTTTATTTCCCTTATTGGGTGAAAGCATTTTTTTCTTACATATCCATGTTTACTAATTTTTTAACGAATATTTTTAATACTTTAATATGTTTTTGAAATTTATTTATAACCATTATTGATCATTAATATAAAAATTAAAAAGAATATTCCTTTCATTTTCGGAGTGAGTTAATTTTTTAATTTTTAACAAAATTATGAAATGAATGTTTATTTTAACTTATATAACCTGAACAGAACATCCCAATGTTATATCCACCAAATTATTTTATGATCCATTTACAAGCCTCTGTCGTTTTTTTATTAAAAAGTTTTTCTTTAATATTTGGGATGGAATTTTTTTAATGAAGTGATTTCAAAAAAAGGGTATTTTACAAAATAATAGATTTTTTTGATTCCATAATTTGATTTTCAAGGTTCATAGGATTCACTTCAGTGAAATATAAGGATCCATTATATGTGATATTTTTACTAGTAATTACAATTTCAATTTGGGGATTCGAGAAAAACCTTTTTATTGGTGCATTCACCGCACCAAATACCTGATTCAAGCCCTAATTTACATCCCTAAAGACACAATGATTCAAAACACCCTACTCCATAGGCACAAAATTAACGCTTGAAACTATCATATCCTTTAGGTTCCTTATGTAGTGTAACACCCCGAGATTTTATGAAAAATATTATTTTTAATTTCATTAATGGCTTTTGTTGTACGCTACACCAAAAGGAGCTTTCACAACACGCATCCCAGACTTGGCTTGCATTACAAGCAATCACGACCTTCCATGATAGTGTGTGTTGTACGCAATACCAAGTTTCGCTAAACAATGATATGTTATATAAACTAGCCGTTATGAATAGTAATACCCAATTTTTAAAATTTTATAAATTTTATCTTTTAAAATGGTCTTCATTTTTGGATTTAGAATATCGAAATTATCCTAGGGTAAATTTTTGGTATTTTTCTGAAAACTTTCAATTTTTTGATGAATAGTGAAAACACTAGGATACTATTCAAAAACCGACATTTTTTTTAAATAATTATTTATTTTATGTAAATTTATTTTAGGTAAAAATTGATACATAATACCTATATAAGTTCAATTTATGTCATTGGAGTCATTTTATAATAATTTTAGATATATAAAATTTTATTGAACTTTTCATCGTCTTTTACCCACCTCCTAGGAGAATTTGCAAATTTACATAAAACTTAATTTTACCACTTTTGTGAGTGGAATTTCGAAAATCTGAGAGACACGATTAATATCAAGGACTAAAATGTGGTTCAATGAGATGAAAATAATTTTTGGTGAATAGTAACATTTTACATTTTTTTACCAGAGTTAAAAGTAAATAGGGTAATTAAGGGTAAAAATGATATTATTATTACCCTATAAAATGTCCTAATTCTATTGGATAAGTGTAATTCAACAAAAAAACAACCTTAGGAATAAACTATGACCATTTAGGCCCACTTGGATTAGATTAGGACATTTATTAATAATTTATTTAAAGAAGGGTTAAAATAGTTAAAATCAAAGTTTAATAACTAAATAACTTTTAATATTGGGTAATACATAATATAAATACGAATATAAAAATTCATTATAAATATAAAAATATTTCCTACATAATGGTATTTTATTTATAATTTTTAGACATTAAATAATTTAATTTATTTATGACACAATGATGATGCAGTAATTATCTTATAAATGAAATATTGACATAATTGATGTTATAAATACCCAAAAAATGTAATTTGAGACATTTTATGAATTCCACTAATTTTTTAGGATAATATGATATGTTAGTATTGATTTAGTTAGCTTTTTTCGAACTAATCATTCTGGTATGATTTTCACAAAAATCAATTACCAAATAGTGTCAAAATTGACATAAAATAGTTTTTAAAACAAATATTATATTATTAATTTTTATTTTATACCTAAAAATCTAATGTTCGGTCAAATGACTTAGATAAGGTTATATATATTAATAATAAACACCTTGGGGTTCGTTTGGCTTGTTATAGTATGTTTATTAACCTTATAGTGTAAGAAAACAAGAAGACACAGAAAAAGAAAATTTATTTAACTTAATGTTAAATCTAAATGATAAGGTTAAAATAGAAACCTAAACTTGTCTAAATTCTATTGGATGAGATGATTTCGAATCATACCCACCTTATCTTCAAAATAACTCAATTTGGAGCTATTAAAAACTGAATATGACTATATAATAAAATAATATTTTTAGTTATTCCAAAGGTGCCCCTCTCCTCCCTTATAAAAGGGCACCTCTTCCCTATCTTCCTCACACCACATTGAGCCTTAAAGCTCCGCCAAACCCTACCAATTTCTCTTCTCCACTTCCCTAGAAAAATTCTAGAGGTTATGGTTTTCTTCAAAGACCAATCTTAGTGCCCTAAGAGGAGGTTTCAAAAAGGCGTGTCGAAAGAAGAGGTAATATCTGTTACCGATTATTTCAACTTTATTTCTTCTTCTACTTCTTCTTATTTGGTTGTTTCATTATGAAGTAACAAAATCAGTATCACTCATATACTGATATGTTATTATAAGTATGAAACAACCCTATTTGACCATCTATCCATCCTACAGAAAACGAAATCACCGCGCGTGCGTACGTACAGAATACCGTCTCCACACCGTGGTGTAATCTGTTTTCGACCACCACCTTACTTGGATGGGTATAATGGTGTAAATAAATAACTATATATGATTATTGAAAAGTGATATTGATTCTTAAATATTATACATACACTTCAATGCAATTCCACGATCATGGGAATGATATCATCGCTCGTGCGTACGTACAGACTACCGTCTCCACGACGCGATGAGATTCATTCTCCATGTTAACCAATCATGAATGATATATAATAATTAATCATGAAATATATGAAATAATAATGATACTGGATTTATTTGTATATATATGTATGTCATTTACCTAATTTTATTAAATTCAATAAGGAAACGAAAACAGCGTTCATGCGTACATACGACCTACCGTCTCCATGAACGATGTATTTCATTCCATTTAATCGATCTATCATATATATATATGTATATAATGAGTATATATAATTTATAAATCTTGTTTTACATTTTTTACTTAAGTAAATCAGGATATAAGTAATAATATCAAAAACAATAAGTCCAAACACGTACGATAAATAAAACGATTTAACCCAAAACACTGCTTTAACATGGAACTTAGAAAAGAACGGGTAATATAAAGTCATAAGTGAACCATATATGATATCAAACCAATGAATATTATTATATAATACGTCAATTACATTATTTAAATCATTATACATGAGGTTCAAAAACGTACAACGCATATCAGACCTAAGGTAAGTGATAATTTTGAAATCTCATCCTTATCCGAGATTGCTTATTCGTAAGTATTTACTGGGGTTATAATTATCATCCATGTCCAAGTTTTATAAAATAGTTTTATTGTATTTTTAAATTCCTTTTTACCCATTTTTGACTTTTACTACATGGTATGTAAGGAATATTTGTTTTGTTTACCATACGATGTACTTTTTGACTTTTCCGACAAAAGTACGAGAAGAATGTTATTTTTAACTTATACGGAGTGAACGGATTTTTATGGTTTCATAACACCTCATTTTCATGATGCTTACTCTAGAATATTTTATGACTATTTTCTACAAAATACTTTTATTTTAAAAGTGCATGGAATTTTGTGAAGATAAAATGATTTTTAAGAACAAAGGATATTTTCCTCAAGAATTCATTTCAAATGTTTTATCAAAACCATTTTCCATCTAAGATGAAATTATTTCGTATGTGTATGTTTCAAGTTTAATGTCTCCATGATTTACATGGTTCCACTTTTCTTATGATGAAATGTTCATTTGTTTCATATGGATTATGAGATGATGGGATGATGTTCATGAAACCCATTTTATTCTTTGGGTTATGATGAATGTTTTACGTTTATTTTGTGGCACATGTAAGAATGATTTCATTATGAGATGGGTGGGACCTATATCTCCCTCCAATTCATTGGGTAAAGATTTATATCTCATGAGATAGACATTTCTAGAATGGTAAGTTAATCCAGTTCAGTGTTACAGGACTGGAACGAGGATTGAACTCGATTCAGAAAGAGACTTTGTCCCCTAAGATGGTCTTGGAATCAATGCCTTGGCTACTATGGAAATAATAACATGTGCTTAATGGTTGCCACAATTACATGTATTATTCCCATTCTATTTTATCATGATTGATGTTCCCTTATGATGTATTCCTTAAGTACATCCAAGATTCATGTCCTTCCTCATGATTTTGATGTTTAGATTTTACGTTCATGTTTTTGCATTCAAATGCTTATGGATTGTTTTATGTTCTCTATGTTTACACTTACTGGGCATTTGAGCTCACCCCTTTTATGTTTTCTTTTCCCCAGGATATAAAGAAAGGTTTTAGGTAAGAAAAAAATGGGAAGATCTTTATGGGAGATGTTGAAGATCTTTCACCACGATTAGAAGATTATATTGCGAGTTTCCAAAGACACTAAACTATTGCGGTCCTTCTGTGTCTGTTTTTGTTATGTACTAAGTATTCTGCAAAAGTATTTTAATGTCCATGTACGTTATGCTTTGGGTCTCTACAGTTGGTATCAGAGGGAGGTTTAGTCAACCTTTGGAAACTAGGATGCAAGAACATTAGGGAGATCCCTAGATATATTTCTAATGTATGTCTAGGGATGTCCCTAAGGATAAGTATAAGTATAGGTTATAGTCCTAGAATTATGGTAACGATCATAGAATGAAAACTAAGATGTTATATATTGAAGGTACTCCCACTTTATTATGTTGTTTTCCCTAGCATGATTTTTTCCTCTCACACTATTCTTTTTGGGTTTTAGATGATATATGGAACACGAAGGAACCGTGTTGATCAATGTAATGGACAATGCAATGTTTTTCCTCCTGAACAAACAAATGTTATGGGAGATGGAGTGCAAAATCTTATTTTATACTAACACAAGCTATGAATCATTCTGGACATCCAAATGAGCAGATATGGGAACAATATTCTATTAAGTCCTTCATGAGGCAATGTCCACCTTCTTTCAGTTGGTCTTCTAATCCACTTATTGCTGAACAATGGATCAGTACCACTGAAATGTTATTTTCAGTTCTTCAATGTTCTGAACATGATAAAGTCATCTTAGCAGTATATCATTTGGAAGTTGAAACTGATCAATGGTGGAATCTTATCAAGAATATGAGTCCAAGAGATGAAATTGAGTCCATACAATGGGACGAGTTCAAGAACATATTTTTTAATAAGTACTTCCCTCATCTTCTTCGAACAAAGATGGAGAAGGAGTTTCTTGAACTAAATAAAAAGGATGATTAACTTGTTGGTATATATGAAGCGAATTTTACAAGGCTTGCAAGTTATGCATAGGGCTTTATCATCCAACCTTAAAGTAAAGTCGATCGATTCTTCAGTGTCTTAAAACCAAATATTTGAAGGGCATTACCTATAAGAGACTTCAGTAGCTATAAAGAAATTCTGCGTTGTGCTATCAAGGTAGATATGGAAATTGGTGTTACTTATCCATCTAATGGTTTTGACATGAAATGAAAGATGGAGTTCAAGGAGAAATCTCAGAATAATGGTGAAAAGAATATTAATGTTTCCTTATGCTCAAAGTGTTGAAAGAAGCATGGTGGAGATTGTCTTAAAGGGACTAGAAAATGTTTTAAGTGTGGAAATGAAGGTCATTGAGTAGCTTAGTGTCTAAGTAATGGAAAAAGGGTTTCTAATGATGTGAATAAAGAAAATACTATAGAGAACGCACCACCAACACTTCAATGCTTCAAGTGAAAGGAAATGGGGAATTATGCTAATAAATGCCCTAATCCAAGGGTTAGTGATGATCGACATGAGAAACCACTTAAGGAAAAAGAAAAAGGGAATTCACATGCGATCACCATTGGCAATGATGAATATGACAACGATGTGGTGGAATGATTAAGTTTTTATGTAATGGGATTCCAAAATAATGTTGAATATAGTATCATGGAATATTTGAATATTTATGTATTGGTCTATTGTAGTTTTCAATAATGTTATGGTACCGGTAACCATGGAAAGTCATTTAGGTATTTTTGGAAAGAAGATGATATGCGCATACTGAAGGGATAAAGAGAAAATGAAATGTTTGATAGTATTCATGAGCTCATGACTGATATAAGGAAATAGTTATATCATGGTTTGAGTATATAGAATTTTGGGGTTTTGGTATGTGGAAAGAGTTAAATTTTGACTGCACTCATGTTTTCACTAAGATTAAATGGGTATTCATTTTTTAAGAGAATACATGATTAAGGCCATCGAATTTTTGGAATGTGACCAACAAGACATATCTTATGATATATAGGGATCAACGATGGTATTAAAATGCTTGTTATATGAAGTCTCTGGTAATCGTTTTCAATATAATATGAGAATGGACTGCAATATTATGGATAATCCTAAATACTGGAATGGATTATGTTGGACATATGTTAGTATTGTATTTTTAGAAAAAAAAGGACAACCTGCAGAATGAGTGACAACCCGTCACGTCAAACAAAGCTGTGGGAATCGAACCCACAACTGAAGTGCGACATGCCTTTATTTCCTACCACTGGCCTACAGGAAGTCCCTGGTCTGTAGAAACTAGTTTTATTTTATTATACATGATTATATATGAGGTATAAGTCCATTTTGGAACCATATATGATTAATCTCACCATATATGGAATTATGTATATAACTTTTGCTAACTTATGTTTGAGACAGATGGAATGACCTATCATTGTATCACATGATCAGCTAAAACTTCGCGAAAGACAAATTCAACTTTATTTCTTAAAGAGATGAAGTGGAAATTGTTCAAGACATGAACAACGGTGAGATTATACCAAAATAAAGTAAGTATTTATTCTAATTCAAATTCTTCAACTTTAGGGAAATGATCTTGAAAACAAAAAATGTTTTCCTAGTACCCTTATATCCGATGAATCAGATGTTACCCTAGATTATCACAAATATATGGCATTGTGATTATTGGATTTTTCATAGCCATGTTCTCTACCAATCTCCACCAGAACATGACGGTTAGATTTCACTTCCATATCCATATTTTCACCTATGTTCTCCTATGTGGAAACCCAGTGATTAATTAATTTGGGTAACCGTTACGTTTCATACTTTAGTTTTTAAAGCCAAGTTTTGGTATTCCTTTTTACGATGTGGGTTTCTATTAAAGAAACTTTCGAGTAGTAAACCATTTATAACCCCAACGAATTTCGAGGGAGAAATTTATATTAAGGGGGGTAGAATGTAACACCCTTAGATTTTATGAAAAATATTTTTTTTAATTTCATTAATGTCTTGTTTTTTACTCTACAACAAAAGGAGCTTGCACAACACGCATCCCTAACTTGTCTTTCATTACATGCAATCGCGACCTTCCACGATAGCGTGTGTTGTACGCAATACCGAGTTTCACTAAACAACGATATGGTATATAAACCAGCCGTTATGAATAGTAATACCCATTTTTTGAAATTTTATAAATTTTATCTTTCAAAATGGACTTCATTTTTGGATTCAGAATATCGAAATTATCCTAGGGTGAATTTTTGGTATTTTTCTAAAAAATTTCAGTTTTTGATGAATAGTGAAAACACTGGGTTACTATTCAAAAGCTGACTTTTTATTTAAATAATTATTTATTTTATTTAAATTTATTTTTGGTAAAAATTGATACATAATACCTATATAAGTTCAATTTAAATCATTGGAGTCATTTTATAATAATTATAGATATATAAAAATTTTATTGAACTTTTCACCGTCTTTTACCCACCTCCTAGGAGAATTTGCAAATTTACATAAAACATAATTTTAACGCTTCTGTGAGTGGAATTTAGAAAATATGAGACACACAATTAATATCAAGGACTAAAATGTGGTTCAATGAGATGAAAATAATTTGTGGTGAATAGTAACGTTTTACTTTTTTTTACCACGGTTAAAAGTAAATAGGGTAATTGAGGGTAAAAATGATATTATTATTACCCTAACACATGTCCTAATTCTATTGGATAAGTGTAATTCGACCAAAAACAACCTTAGGAATAAAATATGACCATTTAGGCCCACTTGGATTAAATTAAAACATTTATTATCAATTTATTTATTGAAGGGTTAAAATTGATAAAATCAATGTTTAATAAATAAATAATTTTTAATATAGGGTTATACATAAGATAAATTTGACTATAAATATTCATTAAAAAGATAAAACTATTTCTTACATAATTTTATTTTATTTATAATTTTTATACATTAAATAATTTAATTTATTTATGATACAATGATGGTGGAGTAATTATCTTATTAATAAAATATTGACATAATTGATGTTACAAACACCCAAAAAAATTTAATTTGAGACTTTTTATGAATTAAACAAATTTTATAGGTTAATATGACATGTTATTATTGATTTAGTAAAAAAAATTCGAACTAATAATTCTGTTATGATTTTCAAAAAAATCAATTACCAAATAGTGTCAAAATTGACATAAAATAGTTATTAAAAAAATATTATATTATTAATTGTTATATTATTCTTAAAAATCTATGGTTCGGCAAAATGACTTAGATAAGTTTATATATATTAATAATAAACAACATGGGGTTCGTTTTTCTTGTTATAGTAAGTTTATTAACCTTATAGTGTATGAAAACAAGAAGACACGGTAAAAGAAAAATTATTTAACTTAAAGTTAAATCTAAATGATAAGGTTAAAATAGAAACCTAAACTTGTCTAAATTCTATTGGATTAGAGTATTTAGACCCATTTACACCTTAGCTTCTAAATAACTCAATTTGGAGCTATTAAAAACTGAATATGACATTATAATAAAATAATATTTATATTTATTCCGAAGGTGCCCCTCTCCTCCCTTATAAAAGGGCACCTCCTCCCTCTCTTCCTCACACCACTTTGAGCCTTCATGATCCTCCAAACCCTACCAATTTCTCTTTTAAAATTCCCTAGAAACATCCTAGAGGTTCTTGTCTTCTTAAAAGACCAATATTAGTGCCCTAAGAGGAGGTTTTAAAAAGGCGTGTCGAAAGAAGAGGTAATATCCATTACCGATTCTTTCAACTTTATTTCTTATTCTACTTCTTCTTATTTAGTTGTTTCATTATGAAGTAATAACATCAGTAACAATCATATACTGAAATTTTATTATAAGTATGAAACAACCCTATTTCACCATCTATTCATCCTACGGAATATGAAATCACCGCGCATGCATACGTACGGAATACCGTCTCCACGTCGTGGTGTAATCTGTTTTCGACCACCACCTTACTTGGATGGGTATAATGGTGTAAAAAAATATCTATATATGATTATTGCTAAGTGATATTGATTATAAAATATTATACATACACTTCAATGCAATTCCAAGATCACAGGAATGATATCATCACTCGTGCGTACGTACGGACTACCGTCTCCACGACACGATGAGATTCATTCTCCATGTTAACCATTCATGAATGATATATAATAAGTAATCATGAAATATATGACATAATAATGATACTGGATTTATGTTTATATATATGTATTTCATTTAATTAATTTCATTCAATTCCAGAAGGAAACGAAAACAGCGTTCATGCGTACGTACGGCCTACCGTCTCCATGAACGGTTTATTTCATTCCTTTTAATCGATCTATCATATATATTTGTATATACTGAATATATATTATATATAAATAATGTTTTACATCCTGGAATTAAGTAAATAAGGATATAAGTAATAATATCATGAACAATAAGTCCAAACACGTACGATAAATAAAACGATTTAACCCAAAACGCTGCTTTAACATTGAACTTACAAAAGAACGGGTAATATAATGTCATAAGTGAACCATATATGATACCATAACAATGAATATTATTGTGTAATACTTCAATGACATTATTTAAATCATTATACAAGAGTTTCAGAAATGTACAAAGCATATCGGACCTAAGGCAAGGGATAATTTTGCAATCTCATTCTTATCCGAGATTGCTTATTTGTAAGTATTTACTGGGGTTATATTTATCATCCATGTCCAAGTTTTATAAAAATGTTTTCATGTATGTTTAAAGTCCTTTTTACCCATTTTTGAATTTTTCTACATGGTATTTAAGGAATATTTTTTTTTGTTTACCATACGAGGTACTTTTTGAATTTTCCGACAAAAGTACGTGAAGAATGTTATTTTTAACTTATACGGCGTGAACGGATTTTTACGGTTTCATAACGCCTCATTTTCATGATGCTTACTCTACCATATTTTATAACTATTTTCAACAAAATAATTTTATTTTAAAAGTGCATGGAATTTTGTGAAAAGAAAATGATTTTGATGAAGAAAGGATATTTTCCTCAAGAATTCATTTCAAATGTTTTATGAAGACCATTTTCCATCTAATATGACATTATTTCATAAGTGTATGTTTCAAGTTTAATGTCTATATGATATTCATGGTTTCACTTTTCTTATGATGAAATGTTCATTTTATTATATAGATTATGAGATGATGGGATGATGTTTATGAAACCCATTTTATTCATTGGGTTATGATGAATGTTTTAAGATTATTTTGTGGCACAAGTAAGAATGATTTCATTATGAGATGGGTGGGACCTATATCGCCCTCCAATGAATTGGGTAACGATTTATATCTCATGAGATAGACATGGATGGAACGGTAAGTTAATCCGGTTCAGTGTTACAGGACTGAAACGAGGAGTGAAATCGATTCAGAAAGGGACTTTGTCCACTAAGATGGTCTTGGCAGCAATTTCTTGGCTACTATGGAAATCATAACATGTGCTTAATGGTTTCCATAATTACATGTTTTATTCCCATGCTATTTTATCATGATTGATGTTCCCTTATGATATATGCCTTATGTACTTACATGATTCATGTGTTTGCTCAAGATTTTGATGTTTAGATTTTATGTTCAAGTTTTTGCATTCAAATGTTTATGGATTGTTTTATGTTCTCTATGTTTACCCTTACTGGGAATTTGAGGTCACCCCTTTTATGCTTTCTTTTCCCTAGGATATAAAGAAAGGTTTTAGTTAAGAAAATAAAGGGGAAGATATTTATGGGAGATGTTGAAGATCTTTCACCATGATTAGAAGATTATATTCCGAGTTTCCAAAGACACTAAACTATTACGGTCCTTGTGTGTCTGTTTTTGTTATGTACTAAGTATTCCGCAAAAGTAATGTAATGTCCATGTACGTCATGATTTGGGTCTCTACATGTAGTCTCAATACACCTTCAAACGCCCCATCCCATGCCCGAATATCATGATTTTTCCTCGAATTAGCATCAAAGAGGTATTTCAAACCAAAGAAGCAATCCAAATCAGGTGGCATGAGATCAAAACCAAAGACCTTATCATGATCTCAAATTATTAACTTTTAATTATTAGAATTATATTAACTACAAATTTCTATTTGCATTATTGTTTATTATTATTTATATTATTAATTATAAATTATATATATAAACTATTAATAATTTTGACCTATTATTATTCATAATATTAATAGTTAACTACTAATAATATATTAATTAATAACTATTAATTATGTTATTAAATATTGTATTACTAAATATTAATATAATACAATAAATATATTTTTAATTATTAATTGTTATTTATTAAATATATATTAGTTATAAAGTAAATTAATTTTATTATTAATTTTTATTATGTTTATGAATTATATTATAATCTAAATAATTTTATTTTTAATAATATTATACTATTTATATATAATTATAATTAACATCATATTATTTTAATGCTAGAAAAATAAAACTGAATGCCGCCTAGAAAATCCATAAAAAAATCAAGGTCTCTATTTCTATTAAAGAAAATCATGATTTGTGTTTTATTTATATTTTGGAATTACTTAAATTAAATAATTGTCAGTAATTCTGAATAAATACAAATTATTTTAAAATATGTTTAATATTTTGTTATATATATATCATAAAAAACAAAAACATAAATAAAAATAATCTTTTTAATAAAATGTAAAACCCATTTGATTTGGAATTCTCACACAAAATGGGCAAGTTAAAAATGGTATAGCATTCTTCTATCACATTTTCCTAAAAAAACAAACACCAATGTTTTTTTAAATTAAAATATCACACTTTTAAAAAAAATCTCTTGATTACCAAGGGCATCTTCATAGTTGTAAACTTTCATTTTTCTGGTTTTTTTCAATGTTTTCAAAAAAACCAACAATGTATTGTAGAAATATATATTAGTAGTTTAGCATGATAGTTGTGAAGCCATGTCAGGTGGAATTAATTGTGCGACATGTGGTGAGGTAATGCAATCTGGGGGAGTCTTTTCTATAGTAGGAGGTTGTGGTGTAGTTTTCTAGAGGTTGAGGGATATTATAGGGGGTTTAAAATTAGGGTTTGACATTGAGGATTTTTTTTGATTAACTGATGATTAGATTAAAAATAGAATATACAGATGCAAATGAGAATTCCCTTTAAATAATATCACTGTAAAAATATGTTCACATTGGAATGTTTTTTTATTATTAGCGGCTGTTTAAACAACCGCTAACTGCCATGTATTTCAGGGATGACATTCACTTAGTATAGATTTATATATATGTCTTTTGGGTTATTTAGTGGTGTTTCATCATTATTTTGGTGGTGGGTTTTCTTTTTTTTTTTGATAAAAACCAATATAAAATGCTAGGAATAAATATTACTCATGATAAATTATTTTGTATAATTTTACTTATTTAGAGGTTTTAAATAATTAAAACTACCAGAACTGATGATAAAATAGTTAGTTGCGGAAATTTGAAACTACATATAAACATATTAAATAAAATATATTAATAAAAAAGCACATTTTGTTAGAAAATAATTTTCATGAAATCACAACATAAAAATAATAAACTCAAACATAATTTCACAAGAAACCGATTTATACATCCCCGATCATACAATCCCAATCACCATTCAACCTATAGACTCAGTAATCACATATACACAAAAAATACCAATCATCCATAATAAACCCATATAAAATAGTCTGATCGGACCTCCTCTAATGTATCCAAACACCTCCATAGATAAATTCATCAAACTAAAAACCAAAAAAATCATACCCTAAATTTAAAAAAAGAAGATAGAAACTAGAAATAAAAAATTAAATTAGAATTATAATAGAATCATTGATAATATTTTATGATATAGACAAAACTTTTAGACTTAATGACTACCTTTGAATAGTTTTAGGGATTAGAATGGGCCACCTCTCACCTACTTCTAAAATCTATTTCTTAAAAAACAATCAGAAACATTTTAGAAAATAAATAACAATTAAAATGTGCACAAAATATATTGGAATCTTTTCTTATAAATGTTTTTATATTTTCACTCAAACTGGGGGAATTTTATCATAAATTAAGTAATATATCATGAATAACACTTTGAAAACATAAACATGCCAATTTATGATATGATTAAACACTTGGAACTCAAACGGGTTAAGTATATTATAAATTAATAGTTATTTAAAACGGTGTACTATATTCTTTAATTTACTAAATAGAAATTTTTCAAAGTTTTTTACATAGACTCATTTCCTGTAATAAAATAAATTAAATGGTGTTTTTTCCTTGATTTTACATCAATATGTGCTCATTCACTATCATTTTTATTGATTCATGCATGTTTTAGTGTTTTAAGACCCTAAAATCAAATTTATGGGAATCCCAAGAAAATCACAACATTGATTGTGACGACGCAAGCCCCTCAATTTTAAAAGTAAATATAAAGTCATTTTCCAATGATTTATAAACATTCTAACATGTTTTGTTTTGTCTTTGGACCCTTAAATAATTTATTAATTACTTTTATATCTTTTAAAATTTTAAATTGGTCCATTTTAAGAATACATAATGTTGAATGGATGTTTTATATATATAATAAAATAGCCTTAAAGAACACATAATCTTATGTTTAAGTCAATAATTTTACATTATATCATATTGAGTATCATTTTATGTTTCGAGTATTAGATAATTAACCATTGAATCATATATAAAAAATTCATAAAATAATAACTAGACACATCTAATTGGTATCCATTTTTATATAACATAATTCCTTCTAAGTAAAGAATGAATTATTTTCATGGTAAATCTATAATACTTTAAAATTTAGATTTTTCTTTTCCCATAACCATCTTTAAACACATTTAATTTTTTTTTAAAACATTGGATGATAAAAAAATATCAGTAATGGATATAAAAATAAAGGAAACAATTAGTTTAGTAAAAACATGAAAACTCATATAACATTTACCTTGATCTTCAAATAAAATAATATCATATGAATCACAATCACATAATGAAAACAACTAAAACCCAAAGAAATAAATGAGTACTTCTTTACGAGACTCATATGACTATATAAATATGACCCTTCTATTGGAAGAACCATATTTACAACTTACAAAATTATCATTACCCAGTTAATTGGAGATATATATTGGGGGTCACCCTCCGTATAAGCAATATTGGGCAGGTTGATGAGCTATAATGTAGATCAAACCTTCCTATAATATATATTAGGATCACCCATTTCTCATGAGCAATAATAGGGTTCAACCATTTATATAATCCTTTTTCAGGATCAAACGTGAGCTATAATGGGGATTAACCCTTTTTATAATCTATATCTAGCTCACCGGTGTCATATAATTCATAATTAACATTTCATGAATAAACATATTTCACCATAAAACAAATATAAACTACAATTATTCATTTATAACCAGATAAATTGACACAAAATAAATGTATATAATGTTAATATATTTGTAAATGATTTATCCATCGAAATGAAATGCATTCCTTAATAATATCTTTGAAATATGGTTAACCCGTGGAAACGGAACAGGTTCCCTAACAATATCATTGAAAACATATTAATCAATACCGAGAAAGAATGAGGATAGTATAAATAAAAATTATCCTCAATGAAGGATAAGTAACAATAAGCATTGTTGATGTTGATGAAAGGAAACACCATTAATAGATCATTAATAACATTTTGGAGGAATATTTTCTTTAAACATTTCAATGTGTCCCATAAAATATTGAATCATTTAAATCAAAAGAAATATGGAGGAATAATATTTAACAAAAAATTAAATAACATGAGAAAAAATAAATTCATGGTATGATATTTTAAATGGTTTTTATATACTCCTCATAAATTTAGGAGGGTGAATAACATAAAAAACCTCAATGAAGAAGATTGAGATGAAGTCCCTTACCTTAAGTCTCATTCAACGTTCATGTTATTTATCTTCCAAAATAATAAACATATATTAATTATTTAATTTCATAGGAAACTTATCATATGTTTTTATTAATTTAATTTGATTTATATACATGTTATATACAAATATATAATCATTTAATTTTAACTAAGGTGTTTTTACCATATTCGGTTTATGTGTAAAAATAACTTTCTTGGGTCAATTACGATCGATGAGTTAGTTAATAAAACGTCTAAAGAATAATACTCATGAAATTATTATCATATATAAAAAAAATTAAATCCATTAATTAAATATGGTTATTAAAAGTGAAACAACGTTACAATCATATAGATGATAGGTCGTATGTAGGCATTCGTAATGTTCCCATTTTTCAATGGTCATTATGGGAATTAGGTATGTAAGAATAATACATAAATAAATATAAATATATGAAAAATACCCTATTATTTAATAATATAAACTTATATATATATATATATAATTATTATGATTTAAATGAAGTCACATCGTTTTGAGGAGGTTGTAGTTCACATATCCGTGAATGATGTTATGACTTTTTTAGTGTGTGAAAAGGCAATAAAGAAAATGATTGTTTTTTAATGAAAGATAATTATTTCATGGATATCACATATATGATATATCCTTAAAATATTTTAATTAAAATTATATTTTACTCATTTTATTTAATGTTTGAACATATCACGTCACTTTTATGGGGTAGTAGTCCACACTACCACAAATGATGTTATCATATTCCCAAAAATAGAATTATGAAGGTTGTGCTATATAAATTTTCCAAAATTATTATTAAATCATAAAAATAATTCATATCAAGTGGGGATATTGTTATCATCATAATTACCATCCTTTATAAGGGGTAAAAGAATAAAATAATATCATCGTTTAGCAAGACGGTATTACAACGTACCCAAGAACAATGATTTTTTAGCCCATTTGATGGAAGAGTGTGTATGTGTAGGTTGAAATATTTTGATAAATAAATATATTTATATTTAGGATAATTATATTATTATATAATAATTTAATAATTATTATTTTAAGAGTTGGAGAAATAAATAAAATAAAAGTGTTTGTTGAAAAATGTTACCTCTTCTTTGGGGAACACTTTTAGGTTTTCATCAAAAAACTTACTTTGTTTGATTTCAACCCAATGTGAGGCCTCTAGGATGATAGGAGGTATTTTAAGAGATTATTTGGGCATGGTATGGATGAGTAAAAATTCTTCACAGTTGTGAATATTGAGATATAGTGAATTCCCTTTTATTGGGGAGGAGGAGTGATATACAATTAAATAAAAAGGTAAACATTGTGAAGAAGTCAACCACACATCATGTGCTTAAAAATTATAACTAATGTAGTTTAGGGGATTTATATTCAATAAATAATCATAACACATAAAATAAATTCATTTTTTAATCATTTTATTCCTTCAATCAAATGTTTCTTTATTTCTTTTTTGTTTGGGTTTATTTATTATGTTTACAAATTTTCTAACTTATTTAATTCAACCATTATGTATAAATTCAAGTGAAATTTTTTATAAAATTTATATATATTAATTTTATTTCTAAGATAAAATTCATAAAACAAAAATCCCATTTTATTTGGAAATTAAATGTAATAGAAGTTAATGTAACCCGTAAAAATACCACTTTAACCCTGACATTGCCAAAAATGTTTTTTTATTTAGTGGTAAATATTTTCATTATACCAAAAAATTTGTTTCATAAATAGACTATATTTTATTTATTATAATTTAAAAATCACTTTACATAAGATATTATTTTATATAATTTTTATTCGTTTCACAAAATATAACTTATTTCAAAATTAAAATAAGTTCAATTTTGATATTATATATTTAATAAAATATATTTAATTATCAACAAAACCGGAATTAAAGTATATTAATTTCAGTAATTTTATCATATTATATTTATATATAAAATTTTGTAACTAAAATACTATTTCTATTTTCATTAGTTTTATTATTTTTAGAATCATATATTGTATTTAATTATTAGCTAAATAATTCATGTGTTGGTGTTTCTTAAACATTTAATGTGGTTATATCATATCTAGAAATTAGATAAAAAATAATAGGATAAATAATTAATTTATAATTAAAAATAATGTTATAACCAAACGTTTTATTATTTTTCCCTATCCCCAAATCATTAAAGAAAATGTAAGGGAAAAAGTGCATTTTTTTTCTTTTTCATTTCATAACTAATTATATGGGTCACTGTTATTGAATTTTAGTATCACTAACTAGTATAAATAGATAATAAGGTCATATGTTTCTATATATTTCCATAAAATAGAATTTTAACAAGTTTTTTGGTCATATGTTCCTTTAAAATTAATGTTTAACCACAAATTAAACTCTTTTTTACTTTAATCACTATAATTAATTTGAATTATTGTAACTAATATTTATATTCAAAACACGGTTTAAAAAATATAAATTATAAATTATACATATTCATATCATGGAATCAAAATTTCCATATTACAGTCGTAGATGTGGCATAATTTAATTTAAAATTGATACCGTAGATGAGACAAAACCACAAGTTTTTAAAGTAAAAAATTTCAAATGGATGAAATTATTTTACAGAAATTTTCATTGTGAAATTGATTACAATGGCCTAAATATAATTTAATTGTGTAAAATTTATCAAATTATACCTTAAAATAAATTTAATTTATAATATAACTACATAAATGAAGAAAGAAAAAATGTTGTTTTCATTCAAAATATTGGGTAATTCACTATTCATTCGACTTTGAAAGTTTTCATAGAAAAACCAAAAAATCACCCAAAGTAAATTTTTATATACTTATTTCCTAAATTTCGATTATTTTTTAAAACTGAATTTATAAATGTTTAAAAAAAATTAGAACATGTGGTCCATTAAATGGTGGTAAAACTTATTTTAAAAAATATACAACTTTTATGATTAAATTTGGATTTATTCTTTTTATAATTCCATAAGAATATTATATGAACATCAAAATACTATATTAAATATATAACTTATAAAAATCATTAATATATTTCTCTAATATTAGTTAATTTATTTTATTAAAACAAAATTCCAGTGAATTCATAAAAATATGGTTTCATAAAAACACATCATTTTTTCAATTGGTCATTATTTTTGTCTTTAATTAATTGGTAACTAATGATTTAATTTCTTAAAAAAATTTAAACTATTTATTTATAATTTCGTTATTTCAATTCATTATCTTCATTCTAACTACTTGGTGATTACTTTCATTTTAAATAATAATATTGATAGAATATATTTTTCTTCTAAGACTCAAGATTGTGTGTAACACATGTCATTAAAGAAACTCAATGTTTCATGCCACACTAGATAAACATGGTGTTCTGTATAATGTAATATAAAGTGTGAATTAAGTGTAACACAAGATATTAGATAATTTCATTTCATTTTAGAAAATATATTCCATTAAATAACAGGATGTTACATCTTACCACATTAAAATGAATATATCCCCCAAAATTCATCTAGGGTATCAATGGATTAAAATTTTTATAATTACTTTATTAAAACCCATTCCATATAAAAGGTTAATAAAAATACTCTTAAAAATTTAAATTGGGAAAAAAATAAGGGTCACCATAATTTACACATAACCAAGATTCCATAGAGTGAGAACATAGGTGGGAATAGAGTAAAATCATAATTAATTATTGTGAGTGACTTGGTTCATTGATTAGAAACATGTGAATGATGAAGGGAATGAAAAGGGCCTAAAAACATAAATATATTTTGATCTAAAAGACCATATATTCATTATGATTGATGGTAATAGGATAATAATTTTATTTCAAGATCCTTTTCATAGAGTAAAATAATTCACTTAAAATCTTGATCAATAAAAAAGAAAATGTACTTAATGAGTAAAATATCATCATTTAAATAATTTCATGAAAAATATCATTTTTTTACTTTAAAGAATGGGCATTCGAGATTAATTTTTAATTCATTAAGAACTAAAATAATACATTTATAGAGCTCATAACTAGAAAAAAGGGACAATAAATATATTGCACCTATATTTGGACACTTATAAAAACAAAAATGGTTAACACATGGTTAGATAATTTCCAAAATGAGAAAACAGTCATATGATAAATTAATATTCAAATATAATAAACAAATTTTAAACTAAATTATTCTAAAAATAACTATATTTAAAATTCATAAAAAATTTCATAACTACATTTGAAACACAATGTTTAGAACGATTTGATCATATATTATTCCCATATAAATTAACAATTATTCCCCAAATAAAAGCCCATATAGTTATAAAATAATATAAATCATTACCTGAAAAAATTCATACTAACTAGGACATCATTTAGTATAATGGTATGTGTGAAGCGCTTATCATCCATGGTTTAGGTGTTCAAGCCCCACCATCTAGAAATATGTGAGAGGTTGTGACTGAGCAGTTGGGTTGTCACCATTTTCCTATTTAATTCAGAAAAATATTCACCCCCAAAACAATTTATTTTTATACTAGGGGTTACTAATTTCTCCTTAAAAAATTCATCTAAATGAATGTCAATAATTACTTTGAGATTACATCACTTAAAACCTCAATAGGGTGTCTAATAATTTTAACTTATTATCATCATTAATCTAATAAACCTATGATAGTATCATTAATTCTTAATATAACCTATTTGGAAAACATCATAATCTCCACAGTTATCTAAACTGACTTTTGATACCAGCTATTAGGAACCAACCTTAAAAATTACGTAATATTGATTCTATGTCAAGAATATTTTTTTCTTATATTTAGGATCATTTCAGGTTTAGAGTTTTAGATAATTAGACTATAAATCAAACATAAATAAACCACAAAATATAAAGTGGGTACTTCTGAATAGTATATATTTTTTCATAATATAATTATTTTCAAATAAACCATATATTATTTTAATTGATAACCTCCCCGACCATCAACTTGACTTCTTCCTTTTCATTACCCATCATTAAACCATATGAAAACTTTTTAAAAACAAGGGAAGAAAATAAATTCATAGTAAGAGATATAAAAATTAATTAAACCATTTATTCAATAATAACATGAAAAATCATATAATTATTAACTTTATCTTCAAATAATGCATCATCACATTATTAGAAAATATGAAAAAAAGATAATAAAAAATATTGAATGTAATGAAAGCGACATTAGGTGACATACAGAATAATATAAATAAAACCCCTTAAAACCCTCTATTAATTTGATCAATCATACAACCAAATTCCAAAAATATCATTACCCAATTCCTTGGATATCTATAGTGGGTATCACCCTTCATGTAATCTATATCGGTCTCATCCATGAGATATAATGGGGATCAACCCTTTATATAAGATATAGAGTCTCACATATTTTTTATGATATATAACATGATCAAACCTTTATATATGATACATTGGGATGACCTGTGATCTTTAATGGGGATCAACCCTTCACACGAGCTATATTTGGCTCACGAGTTTCCTAAATTTATCATGCACCATTTCATGAGTAAAAAATTTTCATCTTAAAACACATTAAAAGAAAAATTATTTATTTATAAATAGATATAACCATGTAAAGGAAATAGGTTTAATGAAAATTTCAGTAAAACATGATTAACTAGAGGAAAATAAATTATCTCGTTAATAATCTCATCGAAACCTGGTTATCCCATGGAAAAGAAACAGGTTCCAGAATAATATATTTGAAACGACATTAATCTATCCGGAAAAAGAATGAGAATGGTATATATATGAAATATACCATGTGGTGGATAATTAAAAACAATTTTTTTTGATGTTGATAAATGGAAATACCATTACAATATCCTTATGAACATTCTTGTGGAAGATAATCTATAAACATTCCAAATTGACCAATATAATGTTGAAAAATTTTAATCATAAGACTCTTGAAATAATAAAATTTTAAATAACATTAAATAACATGAGGATAAATAATTTCATTATATTATATGAGAATATATTTTTATATACACCTCATAAAATAAGGTGATTTTATAATATAACAATGATACCTAAATGAAAGATGAGTGTGACAAAGTCCTTTACCTTGAGCCTAATTCATTATTATTTTTCTTTATCTTCATGAATAAAAAAATTTGTTTATTATTAAAATTGAAGGGAAAATTTTCCTATATTATTATTAATTTTATTTCACTTATAAACTATTTATATGCAATTACCTAACAAATTAATTTAATATTGGATGTTTTGAACTTATTATTTTCATATGTCAAAACCTAATTTGGTAGGTCAAATCAGGTCAATACACTCACAATTTAAACGTATATAAAAAAATAATCATTACATTCTTCTTATATTTATACATAAATTTTAATTTCAAAGATAATAATGATTGTTGGTTATGAACGATGAAGTAATGTTACAATCAAGGAGATGGTAGGTCGTATGTACAAATATGTAATTTTACCATTTTTTAATGATAATTATGGAAATACAGTAAGTAATATATATCTTTATAGAATTTTAATTATATCATATATAACATATTATATAATCATATATTATTATATATATAATTATTGTGATGTAAAATGAATCACATTACTTTGAATAGGCAATATATCAAATATCCACAAATGACGTTATCACATTCTTAGTGTGTGGAAAGGTAATAAATAAAATGTTATATTTAATTTTGATAAAGGTAATTATATCATTAATATCAAAAAAAATCATTTATAACACGTATTTTTGTTAAACCCATCCTTAATACGCTCTATATAATGTGTGAATATATCACATTACATTGAGGAGGCAGTAGTCTAAATGTCCATAAATTATGTTATTATATTCCAAAAAATGTAAAGAATGAAGGTTTGTGTTATATAGAAATTATATAAGTATAAAGGAATCATAAATATATTATATATCATATAATAATAGTATTTACATCATAATTCCAGACCATAAGAGGATGTAAAGGAAAATTAAAAGACATAGTTTCGCGAGGCAGTAGTCCACATATAAATGAACAATGATTTCATTACCCATTTGATTAAATTTTGTGTAGGTGTAGGTATAAACCATAACATAAAATAATAATATTATGTTGATGATACAAGGCTTATTATAGAATTTTTTAAAATGAATTAATTTTATTTTTGGTTATAGATATAATATAAATGTACTAGTTGTTGAATGCTACTTATTCTTCTAGTAAATTCTATTGGTTTTCACCAAAAGACCTTCTTGGATTGAATAATACACAAAGTGAGGATGCTATGGTGAGAGAATGGGTTTTGGAAGCTTATTTGGATGGATTTTTTATGGGACATAAGTCATTATAGTTGTAAAGAACATGAGAGAGTGAATTCCCTTTTATAGTGGATGAGGAGTGACATTCTTGTAAATACAAAAAGGTAAATGCTATTGGGAGGTCACCATTACCTCATGCTCATCTAAAATAAAAAATAATGGCGTGTATGGTAATTATTGTTGATAAACAATGTAATGTCTTAGTTTCGAAAGCCACCCAGAGGCACCCCATACTTGGTTGGTAACATGGCCTCGAGCACATTTCCCCGAATGCTAGAGGCTGCCGACTAGTAGTGAGGGCCTTGGGTATTATTGTGGGGAAACAATGCCCTCATTGGCAGAGTAACACAATAGAAGTAAACAAATGAAAAAAAAGCAGTAATAATCCATACAAAAGTAAACAGCAGAAGACTGGAAATAATAAACTGAATCACACACATGTATATATATATATGAATGAAGCATGATACATATGTCTAGAAAAAAATACAAAGACCTCCCAATGCTAGAATATAGTACTATACCAAAGTAAAAAAAAAACAAGTAAAATCCTCTACATCGCAAGCCTCATCTTGGTCACATGCTCTCCAACTCCTCACCAATCATGTAATAGAAGTAGAAGGACACTTTCTCTTATCTATACCTACAACAATATAATCAGTTTGGGCCCAAAAATATGGCCCAAACTGGGTGTGATAATAAATCCCAGTAGGAAACCATCACGGGGACTGTTCCTAACTGTCAGTAAATATATGGCAGAAAATAAACAAGTAAATGAAATAAACAAAGAAGTACCCTAGGTAAAAAATTCACAGTTTTAATGCATTCAGTATCATATATCAAGCAATGGATAAAAATCTAGTTAAACAAAAACAGGTAACCCTCTGAGATGTACTCACAGCCTATCCCCTCTGGTCCTACCTAAAAACAAAAGCAATCCCTCTAGGTATCACACTCAGTCTAACCCCTCTATTTCAGCTTAAGAATAGTCTTTCCGAGGAAGCACTCATAGTCAATTCATCATATAGTCTCGTATCGGTATTTAAAGGTGCTCTGGGGAAGCACTCATCATCTATTCCCCCTATGTCCCGCGTCGACGAACTACAGACACTCTGAGGAAGCACTCAACGTCAATTCCCCATGTGGTCTCGAATTGTAAGTTATAAAGACACTCTAGAGAATCCCTTGCATCTATTATCCCTAAGGTCTATACGCCATGTCCTCATGGCCTTGTGTAAGTCAATTAAGTATAGTAGCACATATCAATCAATGTAAACCTAAATAAATACTTGGCTATAAGTCTAAAACATATCCACATATTAGAACAATCACACCATCCTACAACTAGGCATGGGAAAGGAAACAACATCCTAACAGGAAAGCTAGACCCTATGGTCAAAACATGCAATCATCTATGGGAAAAACTTCCAAATCATAGAAAATAATCCTATTCACATTCAATTATCATCAAATCTATCGTACAAGAATAGCAGGAAATTAATAGGGCTAAAACAGTAAACATACAATACCTCGTTCATGGTTATTTTTTATTTTTGAACATATAAATCAAAGAAATTTTATGGAAAGGCACAAACCACCCACCTCGGCATTGGGAGATCGACATACATGGGTCTCAGGGCTTGAATTACCTTTGAACACCGAATATCTATAAAAACGTAGAAAACGTTCAAGAGAGGTTTACTTGAGAAAGAGGAATAATTGGGAAACAAAGATCAAGAAGAGGATAGAGCATACTGAGTCGACCCCAACGCAATTGACAGCAGTCAAATCGGAGTTCAGATGCTCGGTCATGGTCTGAGAGGAAGATCATGAACATACGGGAGTTCGCAGCCGAATGATTCCAAGAAGAAGATCGTTATGGTGATTGGGTTTGACCCCGATATGTTTAATGAAAAAGACACACATCGTGTAATGTTGATGTACACGGCGTGTACTTGTGTTTTCCATACTACTCTTTAGGAAGCCTCTAAGTCACCCACACATGCTCGTGTGCATGGCCACTACACGACTATCACACGACTACCTACGTTAACTGAGCACATGACGTGTACTCAGAATGTACACGACATGTACTTTGAAATTATTCAAAAAATCCTCTTCTTATAAATAATGGTGAGAAAAGGAAAACATACATGAAAAGAAGACCCTGGTTCTTAAAAACATCCCCCCTTAAAGAAATTTTTCCCCGAATTTCCATATCAATGCGGTGTAGAATAAGAAACCCCAAATAGCTCCAGCCACTATGATCGTACGTCTGCCTCCATTTTCCAAGTCTCATCCTGTACTCGCTCATGCTTCCATAAAACTCGTACTAGATGAACACATCATCCATAATGAACCTTTGGACTTCGATCTAAAATCTAGTTAGGATGCTCTTTAAAAGATGCATGTACTTCCAACTCGGCCTCCTAGGGTTGGAAGACATGACATGAGTCTAAGAAGTAACGTCGAAGCTGTGAAACGTGGAAGACGTCGTGCATAACCCAGTACCTCTGAGGTTACTACAATCGATAGGAAACCTTCCGAACTCTCTCCAACACCTCAAACGGCCCGACGTACCTTGGTGAAAACTTACCCTGTATCCTAAAACTTCTGTGTCCCAACCTCAGTGTAACATGTTGGAAAACCTGATCTCTGACCTTGAAATCTAGAGGTCGTCTCTACTGATTAGCATAAGACTTCGGTAGGGACTGTACAGTAGCCATCCTCTTCCGAATCAACTCTATTTTCTCAGTGGTCTCTTGGAAAAGATGCGGTTCCAGCATAGCTGCCTCTCCTGCCTCCAGCCAACATAAGGTTGATTGGCATAGCCTACCATACAAATCCACATAAGGTTCCATATGAATAGTTACAAGAAAACTATTGTTGTAGGAAAACTCCACAATAGGTATATGCTTCTCCCAAGAACATCCAAAATCTAGGATGCATGCACGAAGCAGTTCCTCAAGAACCTAAATCATACACTCGGTATGGCCATCTATCTGGGGGTGGTATGCTGTACTCAGAAATACCTGTGTACCCATGGCCTTCTACAATCCCTGTTAGATCTGAGATGTAAAACATGCATCTCTATCTGAAACAGTAGAGTGTGGAACTCCATGTAACTGCACAATCTCACAGATGTACAACCATCCTATCTCATCAACATTAAAGATCTCCTTGATTAGTAAAAAGTGAGCAACCTTCATGATTCTATCAATGAAAACCCAAACTGCATCATTCCCTCGAGGCGACCTCATTAAATTTGTCACAAAATCCATCACAACATCATTCTAATTCTACTTGGGAATGGGTAACTACTACATATGCCCAACTGGTCACGGATGCTCTGCCTTCACCTACACACAGGTGGAACACTTCATGACAAAACCAAAACATCTCTCTTAATACCTGGCCACCAATACTGACAATGTAGATCACGATACATCTTGGTGACACCAGGATGAATTGAACAAACTGCGGAATGAAAGTCCTGCATCAGCTACTTGCGTTTGTTTGCTAGCACCGATACGCGCCCCTAGAAATGAATGATCTAATCCTCACCTGTGGTCCATCCTAAAATAGGGTCCTCTCATGGCACACTCTCCCGTAGAACTAGGCCTTCTAAAACTGATAGCAACTTCATTCTCACTCAATCATGAAGATTAGAGGTAACAGCTACAGAAGAAGGAAACATCTACCCTTGCCTGTCATGCACCTCGAAATGCATCTTAGAAATCAGATCCATAAACTGCCACTCACTGATTGCCTCCTGAATATCAAGTATATATGTCCTCCTACTCAACGCATCATCCACTACGTTTCCTTTCCCAGATGTTTAGGCATTCTCAATGTCAAAATACTGAAGGTACTCAACCACCTTCGATGTCTCAAATTCAGATCATGCAGAGTGAAGATATACTTGAGACACATATGGTCGGTGAAAACCACATAATTCTCTCCCAGAAGATAATGACTCCAACAGCATAAGGCATGAATAACTGCCTCCAACTCGAGATCCTGCATCGGGTATTTCCTCTCATTTGATCTCAACTGCCGAGACCCGTACCCAATGACTCATTCTCCCTGCATAGGCACATATCCCAGCCCAATACATGAAACATCACAGTACATTGTATTTCTCTTTCCTATCTCTATAAAGACTAGTATCAGTGCTGAAGTCAACCTACCATTCATCTTCTAAAAGGCTCACTCAAAAGAATCTGACCATAAGAAATTATCACTCTTCTTAGTCAGACCCCTCAGTGGTGCTGCTAAGCATGAAATGTCCTGAATGAAACGTATGTAGTATCCAGCCATCTCTAGAAAACGACTTACCTCAAAGACGTTTTTCGGCTACTCCCAGGAAACTACTACTCTCACTTTCTCTGGGTCTACAGATACTCTTATCTCTGATATTACATGACCCAAGAAGTGAATTTGATTCATCTAAAAGTGGCATTTTGAGAGCATATCATATAACTGATGCTCTTTCAGTGTACTCAAAACGATCTCAAGATTTGTGGCATGGTCGTGTAGAGTGTAATATTACCCTAACATATCATCCACGGAAACCAAAATGATGAAATCCAGGTATGGATAGAACACTCGGTACATAATTTCCATGAAAACTACAGGCACGTTCGTGAGACTGAATGACATAACCACATATTCGTATAGACGATACCTACTCAGGAAGGCTATGAGAGGTTTATCTCATGGACTAACATGCAACTGATGGTAACCGGACCTCAAGTCGATCTTTGAGAACACCGAGGCTCCTTTTATATAATCAAAGCGATCATTAATCCTCGTTAATGGATATCAGTTCTTGACCATAAACTAGTTGAACTTCCGATAATACAAACAAAGACTGAGGGTACCGTCTGCCTTATTCAAAAAATGGATAGGCGAACCCCAAGGAGAAGTGCTGGGTCTTATGAAACCCTTTTCTTACAACTCCTCCAACTTCTTATTGAGCTCCTATAACTCTGGTGTAGCCATCCTATAAGGAGGGATGGACACCGGTGATACCCCTGGAACAAGATCAATAGAAAATTATACCTCACACCCTAGAGGCAAACCTAAAAAGTATTCTAGAAAGACATCTCTAGAACAATCCACCACTGGAGGAAAGTACATCTATGAAATCCCATAGTCATCCAGATATAGACTAGCAATCTGGGCTGTAACTCCTCCTGACCCATGATTCTCGGGTCTCACTCTACTTTCCTAGACATCCCACTCACCCTTATGGAGAAAATATCTTCCCACTAGTGATGTGAAACTCACCCTAAAATGATAGAAATCAACGATTTCCTGGAAGGGAACTAGCCAGTCCATTATGAGAATGAAATCATAGCCTATCATATCTAAGACATAGATCTCCCATAAAATGTGACACCTACCAACCTCTAGAGGGAACTCCTTGAACTGACATACACTTGTTGTTCTAGTCCCCAAATAAGTGTCTAATGTCAAGATGTTTGTAGAAAAAAAGGTGTAGAGACCATGCCTCTCCAAAACCGCAACAGATATAAAGCTATAAGAATCCCCTGTATAGAATAGTGAAGAATCTAAAACTGAGGAAAATAATATCGTAACTTGAACTGTAGAATGTTTGGAATCCAACTCCTACTCAGTCAGCTCCACTACAAATTTCTGGCCTACACCGCAGACCTATGACCCTACCTAACCACTCTAAGCTGATCTGTCCAGATGTCACTGAAAACCTGGTGACTGGCTACTATGGATACGACCACCACCTCAGCCTAAAAGGATAGAATAACACCAACTCCCAGACTGGTGGTGCTTCTCCTGAAAGAGGACTCATAGAAAAACCCATACCACCAGGTTCTAGTGAGAAGATCTAACAGAAGCACTAAAGGTGACCCATATTATCGCAAAATCGGCACTCCACTAGGTCTCTCGGGAAATGTGTCATTGTATGCTGACTCTTTCTACACAGGTATCACACCACCTGACTACCAGAATAAGTGTCTTGCCTCCTTGGATCACCGGGAAAAGGCTCTTGGTGATGCTTCCTACTGTCAGTAGGAGGGATACTAACTCTAGATGTCAATCTTCCATGTCTCACAACTCCAGAATCCTTTAGATTTTTCTCATTGATAACTTCCTGGTTGACGATAGAAGTGATAGAGGTCAACTAGAAGATGTTCACCTGTGATCAAATGTCATGCCTCAGACCATCCTTGAACTTCCTTTCTATGAATAACTCATCACCTTTTGAAATAGGCATGAAATGATGTACCTTGGTAAAATGAGAGGAATACTCCATAACGGAAAGAGTACCCTACTATAAACTCATAAACTCTTGAGCTCCATCGGCCTTCAAGGTCTGTGGATAGAAGTAGTCATAGAAGATTTGATTGAACTCTATCCAAGCCATAAACTACTGAAGTCTCGTCTATGAGAACAAATCCCACCACCTCTTGGTAAAATCCTGAAGCATATATATATAAATATCGACCCGCCTCTTTGGAGGCATCTCTAGATGCTCACAGATCATCAGCATGGCTTCTAGCCATGAATCTGCAGCCCGGTGTCCTCCATCCACTGAGAAAGTGGGAGGATGCTACTACTAAACGACACGTGTCAATTCTTCCATCGACGGGGCACGAGGCGGTGCTCCTTGAATGGTCAGCATCATCCTCATAAATTAATCCATAAACTATGAATCAGAACCTGTGTCAGGTATAATGGCTCGTACAAGGACTTACACAATGGGAGGATCTGCAGGTAGTCCCAAATCATCCAAATCCGGTGTCTGATCATCACCTTGAAACTGGCGTACAACCAGAGGACGTCTCAGTGGCATGACACAACAAGTTCAAGATCACACCTTAGATTATGTTCATCACGGACTAAAACCTAAAAACCTACGAAGGGAACAGAAGAAGGAAGGCATTCATGTTTTTCAAAACATGACTACACAGCCTGTATAACACCTACAAAACGTGTTACCTTCATCCACTCAAATTGGCATGTACTCCTGCCAGAGTTGTTTATGTAACACCCCAAACGCACGGTGTGTTGTCCTTACAAAAGACATGTACTTGAATTTTCTACCCCTCCCTGAGTCCATCTACATGGCTAAGCAATGTGGTTCTCCTTATAACAAGACTACATGACATGTTAGTTCCAGACATTGTGTGTTCTAGACGAGCTTCACCGACCCATGTTGTTTGTGACACGGTTGGATACTCAACTGAAACTACAAGGCGTGTTTCGTACAGACACGCCATGTACTAGGAAAGATAACACTAACCCGTGTTGTTAGTTACACAGAAAGATTCCCAGATTACACTACACAGTGTGCTTAGAACTTACACTGTCACGACCCGTCCTTGGGGCCCGTGCCGTGACTACCCCAAGCCCGCCTTCCAAAGGCAAGGGGCTGGTGACTAGTACCAAGGCGTAAATCCCAACAAAAAGGGAAGGCATTTGCATTTGAAAAGTAAACAAGCACCACAGAGTAAGCAAGCGGATAAGTATACACTAAGTGAAAACGGTACAAGCTGTGCTGAAAGTAAAAGGGGCCGGAAATACAAGCCCAACTGTAAAGTACAAGAAGAAGACAAAACGGTAGGAAGGTGTCAAGCAGCTCCTGGACCATCCTCTGGAGTCCCTACCTGAAGGGTAGGTACAGATGGGCACCTCAGCTCCGGGTACCGTCTCGTCGTAACGTCCACCTCTGGGTACCGTCTCGTCGTCACGTCCACCTCCGGGTATCATCTCGTCGTGAGGTCCACCTCCGGTTACCGTCTCGCTCAGCAAGCCTCAGCCTCGACCAGCGCTGTCCGTCGTCTACAACCAACACAACGAAGTGCAGGCATAGCCCGTGCAGGGGTGAGTATAAGCTACTCAGTAGGGACCCCGAGACCCCCAAGGGTCTCCCGAAATCCACAATGGATAATCCAAAAAGGAAAGATACAATCACGAAGTAACATCTGACACGGCATAGGTATATGCCCATACATATACCTAAGTCGTCAATTCCCGTTCGACTCCAACGTCTGAGCCCAAGCACAACCCAGTCCACACAGGAAAGAAAAACGTATACCCACACAGGATAGCTCAACACAATCCACAAAGGAGAGTAAACAGTAAATCCACACAGGATAGATCAACACAATCCACAAAGGAGAGTAAATAGTAAATCCACACAGGATAGTTCAACACAATCCACAAAGGAGAGTAAACAGTAAATCCACACAGGATAGTTCAACACCATCTACAAAGGAAGGAAATGTAATCCACACAGGGAAACTCAACAGAATCCACAAAGGATAGAAACACGTAATCCACACAGGAAAACTCAACAGAATCCACAAAGGATAGCAAAACGTAATCCACACAGGAAAACTCAACAGATAATTCTCACAGGTATATGCCCATACATATACCGAAATTATCAGGCAACCCATCTCAATCAAGAGGACACACAAGGATCAATGACTCAGATCAAACCAGGATTTTTATTATCGAAATCGTAACTGCTGAAGAGCTCCGTCTCTGGAGTGTACAGTGGTCCTGTCACAACTCCGAGGTACTGCCCACTCAGTTAAGACTGCTGTAGTACTCCACCTATCGAGTATTGCGGGCCAACCGCTACCACCAAGCGCTCCCATGTGCCGCTACAACCAAGCGCACCACTGCCGTGGGTCTGCCGCTACAACCAAGCGCTCCCCTGTGCCGCTACAACCAAGCGCACCTCTGTCGTGGGTCTGCCGCTACAACCAAGTGCTCCCCTGTAACGCACCGGGTCGTCAGATAAGCAGTCGTCGGGACTCAGTCAGTTACACGGTCTCTGTACTCTGCACGCTCGTCTCTGGGAGGGTCCGCTCCACGAGCAACTGGTGGATACTCCAAGTATCACAAATTCCCGAAAGGAAGTATCACAAAGGACCGCCTCGTCATAGGGGTCTTAACGCAACAGACGGCGCGTCAGTCGGACGCCTGGTTTGTGAGTTATTAGCCTTTTCGTCCCGGGGGCCCGGTTGGTTTTGTGTGCGAACCAATCCGGCCGTAACTCAACTATACCCCGAACACTCATAGGGTATACTCATAGGGACCGTTTCTCAACGTGATCACCAACGCCACTGACGGTTCGTCAAACGGACGTCTGGTCTGAAAGATATCAGCTTTTCCGTTCCAGGGGCCCGGTTGGATTTCAGTGCGATCCAACCCGGCCACTATCCATCTGCATCCAAAACTCGGGCGGAGGATGCCAAAAGTTCCGTCTCATCAAGAGGAACTCAACGCAACAGACGGCGCGTCAATCGGACGCCCGGTCTGAGAGTTATTGGCTTTTTCGTCCCAGGGGCCCGGTTGGTTTTTAAGGCAAAATCAACCCGACCGTACTCCACTTGCGTACAATCCTCGGACGGAGTGAGCCAAAAGATCTGTCTCACTAAGAGGAAACTAACAAAGCTGACAGCACGTCAATCGGACGTCCGTAGCTCAAGATATGAGCGTTTCCGCTCCGAGGGCCTGGTTGGTTTCGTGTACGAACCAACCCGGCCGAACCCAAAGTATTCCGAAACTTTGAGTGCGATAAACCGAAACGACCGACTCGCTCCAAGGATTGCGTTGCCGCTGACGGCAAGTCGTTTGGAGGCTCGTAACTCAAGTTACGGGCGTTTGAACGAAAGTCGTCCGAAGACGGGGGGTCCGGGCCCGGGCCGACCCGGCCCGACCCACCCTGGTTGGCCCGAACCGTGTCGGGTCCGACCCGGTTGGCCCGGCCCGGCCCGGCCAGGGCCGGTACAGCTCGGCTCGGCCGAGCGGCCGAGCGGTCGACGCGGGGGAAAGCCGCCGCCCCGCGTGACACCCCCGCGGCACCCGCGGGGTGCCGCATGACAACCCCGCGGCACCTGCGTGGTGTCGCGCTGGACACCCGCGGCACCCGCGGGGTGTCGCGCTGGACACCCGCGGGGTGCCGCCGCCTCCGGCCGCCGGCGCCGCCGGAGTCGCTCCGGTGGCCCGTTTTCCTTCCTGTCTGCACCGTTGTTCCTCCCGGGTTTTGTTCTTTACTGTGGGATCATCAAACATCCGTTGCGGCACATTCCGTCGTCGCCCGCTAAATCCGCACAAAAGGAAGAACGGTGGAGGGTCGTCGGGCCGTGTTCGTTTGGCCCGCACCCTCCGCATTAGAGATAATCAACGGGAGAAAAATAAAATGTTCAACACATGAACCAACAATTTTAACAAAATAAAATTGTTTCTTTGATTCTGGTTCTTTAATATTTAAAAAATGGTCACGGTAATATAAGGAGGGGTATTTCCCAAATATAAAATCCCTACCTCGTTGGTCGTCGCGCGTGAGCATTCTTCGCGGAATTTCCTCGTCGCGGAAGGTGGAGATCGTCGCGTCGTCGCGGAAGGGCGTCGCGTTGTCGCGGAACACGGTGTTGAGTCGGCGAACTCAACGCACCATGAAACAGCAGATTTTATTTAATTAATTAAATCCGTGTTTTGGTAAAGAACCACGAAGGAGATAAAAAGGGAGGTCCGAGACTCTTACCTCAAGCAGTCGATCGAAGATCCATCATGGAGGAAGAGATGTCGCATAAGAACGTTGTCGGCGTCGCGGATCACGGCGTCGCGTCGTCGATTTTCGGGTTCGGCATTCTTCGTGTTTTTTTCGCGTTCTTCGCATTCTTCTCGTTCTTCGCGTTCTTCGCATTCTTCGCGTTCTTCGCGTTCTTCGCGTTCTTCGCGTTCTTCGCGTTCTTCGCGTTCTTCGCGTTCTTCGCGTTTTTCGCGTTCTTCGCGAAGGAGGATGAAGGTTCAAGGATCCTCTCTCAACGAGTAATCCTCCAAAAGAAATGAGAGGTTGGTCTTATTTTATTATTATGCCAACAAACAAAAACGGGTAAGAAACGACCCATTAATTCGTTGAATTAATTAAACGAAAGAAACAGCTCATTTAATTTATGAAATAAACCGCCCAATTAAATGGTCTGTTAAGAATTTAGAAAACGCGTCAGTTGACTTTCATAATGACGGGTTTTCGCGGGTGCGTTCCTTAGCGGAAAGAAACGGCGGGGCTCGTGCGGGCCCCACCTCACAAATATCCTACCGAGGGGGTAGGATATTTTCTGGATAGCATCCTATCCGGATCAACTCAGTTTAAGCCGCTTTTAAGTGGCTTCAAGTGGCTTCCAAGTGGCTTAAGTGAAATAAAATAAAGTTGTCGAAAAATTATTTTATTTCTTAACTTTAAGCCCGAAAATTAAAAACCACACCCGAGCAAACGTAACTTCGGAAGAGGCATTTCTAAGCGAATACCGGCACTGCGATTTCATCGGTGCCCTCAAAATTCGATTCCGGGCACCGGTTCAAAAGTTAGAAAAACCCGCTCGTCCGTTCACTGAACGTACCCAAGCCAAACTTCGGAAAATGATTCCGGGCACACCGGGACTCAGAATCAGGTGCCGTCAGAAACTGCGTTCTTATAAAATTCCAAAGAAAATTAAGAAAAAAAAAATTCCTTGAATTTTACAGGTCTTTACATTACTTCCACAACAGGGCTTTACGTCCCCGTAAAGCTTCACCACAAACTAGGGATACAAAGGCGGTACTGAGCACGCATCTGAGCCTCCCACTCCAAAGTGCTCTCTTGGAGGTTCTCGTGCTACTATCTGAAGCGCACTAGAGGAATCGATCATCCACGTAGGACCTACTCCTGTCGATCCTCAATCTCCACTGGGACCTCCGAAAATGTCACCCCATCATCGAAGACCAGCTCCCCATGGTCAAAGATTTGTGTCGGGTCGTGCACGTATCTTCTCAGCTGAGATACGTGGAAGACGTCGTGCACCCGGTGCAACTGAGGTGGCAGAGCCAGACGATAAGACACCTCTCCAATCCTACTGAGGACCTAGAAAGTCCCGATGAAGCATGGAGAAAACTTGCCGCCCCGGCCAAATCTCCGTAAACCACGTCGAGGTGATACCTGAAAGAAGACATGGTCGCCATCCTCGAACTCTAGTGGCCTCTGCCTCCTGTCAGCATATGACTTATGCCGGCTCAGAGCTGTACTCATCCGCCCCTGGATGACCTGGACCATCTCAGGTCCCACAAGAGCTGCAAGATTTCTTCTTTGTCGATAAGATAAATCTGGTCCCATCCCCTGGATGAACCACATTCTTTTTCCTAATACAGTCAATCCCAACATGGATGGTACTAATCCATACCAAGGATGACGTCGTAAGGCCTTGACGCTACTACCAAGAGATCCAACCGTTACTCTTTCCTCAAGGGTTGAGTCACACTGTCGGCATTAGTGTGTGGTAACTGGGTCTCCTCCAGTAGATGTCCCACAAGTGAGGGTCAATTCAACAGTCTAAACCGGAACCTCATAGTACCAACGCAAAAGAGGATAGGAAGGAAACATCACAAAGGTAAGCGTCTTTTATTATTGCAGCTCATATTACAAGGACGCTACACAACAACAACAAGGAACTAGAAGTACAAAAGACGTATCCACTAGTTCCACTCCAGTCCAACTGCTCCCAGAGATACACAATCGAAGGCCTCAGCTGCCTGAAGATGAGCTCTCCCATGTCCACCAACTTCGTGCGGTCGGGGTGGACCTCCTGGTGGTGGTGGTGGCAACTCCCTAAAGCGTCGTCCACCTCCAGCTACATGGCCAGCTCCTCTGCCATGGCCGCCTGCTCCTTGCCGTCCGTCCTGATCGAACCTCTGCCTCTGCCTGGGAGGTTCTTCACTTAACTGCTGATCATCAGCATGGCGGGTCGGACAGTCACGAGCCATGTGACCAATCCCACCACATGAGTAACACTTCCCACTCTCGGCACGCCTGGCTCTGACTCCACCCCGGCTCCCCCCACACAACTGGGCCTGAGTCGTGGAGTCGGCCATCAGTAGGTCTGGCCCTCTTAGACCTCTGCATCATCTATCTACTGCCTGCTGCAGAAGACTCTGCCGCATGCTGGCTAGTAGTGGGTCATGCTGCTAGAGACTTCTCAGCAAGGAAACTCTCCACTAAGAGGGCTCGCTCCATCACCCCTATTTGCGTCGGAATGCTGAGTGGAACTACAGAAGCTCTAATCTCTCTCCTGAGTCCCTGCTCGAAGGTTCGGGCCCTGAAGAATGGGTCCCGTACCATATCTGTAGAGTAGCGCGAGAGGTCCGTAAATCTCGCCGAGTACTGGGCCACTGTCATGCAGCCCTGCCGCAGCTGGAGTAGCTCCTGTATACGCACCGCTCGAAGGGTGGCTGGTACAAACTCTACCCGGAACAGGCTCTCGAAGTCTATCCATAGAAGTGATGCCTCATTGTGCACCTGGAACATCAAGCTCCACCATCGGCCTACTGCTGTGTACAGTAGGCTCGCTGCGAGGATTACCATAAGGTCTGCTGGTATCCTCCCTAGCCTGAAAACTCCCACCATAGCCTCCAGCCAATCCACAGCTGCCTGTGGGTCTGTCTCTCCCCGGAACCTGGGTGACCTCGGGCGCTGGAACTCGTGCAGTGCGCTCAAACGACGTGCATCGTCAGTGGCTGGAAGCATCGGTGGATCGGTGGGTAGAGGTACTGTCGGTGCCTCAGCTGTCAAGGGGCCCTCACTGAGGCCTCGTCGCTGGGCGGGCTGTCGCCACGCTCAACCCTCAGAACCCTAGCTGGTCGTCCGTGGGGAGGCATCCTGAAAGAAAAAACGTGATACGGTCAAACAATAAGAACCTGGTGAGCTGACCTGGTTTGAGCTGACTTTTATAAATTGCTGGAAACACACACGCAATCAGTGTCTTCATGCATTAAGTCGGAAATCGGAAGTCAGGGTCCGGGTGTACGGATACGTCAGCCGCCGCACCAACACTGGACTCCCTGGACCGATAACCACACTCAATACGCTAAACACTATTGCTTCACATAGAAGAAAGATCAGAGTCTGCGGTAGAACCGACCACCTCTGATACCAATCTGTCACGACCCGTCATTGGGGCCCGTGTCGTGACTACCCCAAGCCCGCCTTCCAAAGGCCAGGGGCTGGAGACTAGCACCAAGGCGTAAATCCCAACAAAAAGGGAAGGCATTGCCTTTGAAAATAAACAAGCACCACAAAGTAAGCAAGCGGAAAAGTATACACTAAGTGAAAACGGTACAAGCTATGCTGAAAGTAAAAGGGGCAGGAAATACAAGCCCAACTGTAAAGTACAAGAAGAAGACAAAATGGCAGGAAGGTGTCAAGCAGCTCCGGGATCATCCTCTGGAGTCCCTACCTGAAGGGTAGGTACAGATGGGCACCTCAGCTCCGGGTACCGTCTCGTCGTAACGTCCACCTCCGGGTACCGTCTCGTCGTCACGTCCACCTCCGGGTATCATCACGTCGTGAGGTCCACCTCCGGTTACCGTCTCGCTCAGCAAGCCTCAGCCTCGACCAGCGCTGTCCATCGTCTGCAACCAACACAACGAAGTGCGGGCATAGCCCGTGAAGGGGTGAGTATAAGCTACTCAGCAGGGAACCCGAGACCCCCAAGGGTCTCCCGAAATCCACAAAGGATAATCCAAAAAGGAAAGATACAATCACGAAGTAACATCTGACACAGCTTAGGTATATGCCCATACATATACCTAAGTCGTCAATTCCCGTTCGACTCCAACGTCTGAGCCCAAGCATAACCCAGTCCACATAGGAAAGCAAAACGTATACCCACACAGGATAGCTCAACACAATCCACAAAGGAGAGTAAACAGTAAATCCACACAGGATAGATCAACACAATCCACAAAGGAGAGTAAAAAGTAAATCCACACTGGATAGTTCAACACAATCCACAAAGGAGAGTAAACAGTAAATCCACACAGGATAGTTCAACACCATCCACAAAGGAAGGAAATGTAATCCACACAGGGAAACTCAACAGAATCCAAAAAGGATAGAAAAACGTAATCCACACAGGAAAACACAACAGAATCCACAAAGGATAGAAAAACGTAATCCACACAGGAAAACTCAACAGATAATTCTCACAGGTATATGCCCATACATATACCGAAATTACCAGGCAACCCATCTCAATCAAGAGGAAACACAAGGATCAATGACTCAGATCAAACCAGGATTTTTATTATCTAAACCGTAACTTCTGAAGAGCTCTGTCTCTGGAGTGTACAGTGGTCCTGTCATAACTCCAAGGTACTGTCCACTATGTTAAGACTGCTGTAGTACTCCACCTATCGAGTATTGCGGGCCAGCCGCTACCACCAAGCGCTCCCATGTGCCGCTACAACCAAGCGCACCACTGTCGTGGGTCTGCCGCTACAACCAAGCACTCCACTATGCCGCTACAACCAAGCGCACCTCAGTCGTGGGTCTGCCGCTACAACCAAGCGCTCCCCTGTAACGCACCGGGTCGTCTGATCCGCAGTCGTCGGGACTCAGTCAGTTACACGGTCTCCGTACTCTGCACGCTCGTCTCCGGGAGGGTCCACTCCACGAGCTACTGGTGGATACTCCAAGTATCACAAAGTCCCGCAAGGAAGTATCACCAAGGACCGCCTCATCATAGGGGTCTCAACGCAACAGACGGCGCGTCAATCGGACGCCCGGTTTGTGAGTTATTAGCCTTTTCGTCCCGGGGGCCCGGTTGGTTTTGTGTGCGAACCAATCCGGCCGTAACTCAACTATACCCCGAACACTCATAGGGTATACTCATAGGGACCGTTTCTCAATGTGATCACCAACGCCGCTGACAGATCGTCAAACGGACGTCTGGTCTGAATGATATCAGCTTTTCCGTTCCAGGGGCCCGGTTGGATTTCAGTGTGATACAACCTGGCCACTATCCATCTGCATCCAAAACTTGGGCGGAGGATGCCAAAAGTTCCGTCTCATCAAGAGGAACTCAACGCAACCGATGGCGCGTCAATCGGACGCCCGATCTGAGAGTTATTGGCTTTTTCTTCCCAGGGGCCCGCGTGGTTTTTAAGGCAAAAACAACCCGACCGTACTCCACTTGCGTCCAAACCTCGGGAGGAGTGAGCCAAAAGATCCGTCTCACTAAGATGAAACTAACAAAGCTGACGGCACGTCAATCGGACGTCCGTAGCTCAAGATATGAGCGTTTCCGTTCCGAGGGCCCGGTTGGTTTCGTGTACGAACCAACCCGGCCGAACCCAAAGTATTCCGAAACTTTGAGTGCGATCAACCGAAACGACCGACTCGCTCCAAGGATTGCGTTGCCGCTGACAGCGAGTCGTTTGGAGGCCCGTAGCTCATGTTACGGGCGTTTGAACGAAAGTCGTCCGAAGACGGGGGGGGGGGGGGGGGGGGGTCCGGGCCCGGGCCGACCTGGCCCGACCCCCCCTGGTTGGCCCGAACCGGGTCGGGTCCGACTCGGTTGGCCCGGCCCGGCCCGTCCCGGCCAGGGCCGGTCCGGCACTGCTCGGCCGAGCGGTCGACGCGGGGGAAAGCCGCCACCCCGCGTGACACCCCCGCGGCACCCGCGGGGTGTCGGCCAGAAACCCGCGGCACCCGCGGGGTGCCGCGCTGGACACCCGCGGGGTGCCGCGTGCCAACCCCGCGGCACCCGCGGGGTGTCGCGCTGGACACCCGCGGGGTGCCGCCGCCTCCGGCCGCCGGCGCCGCCGCGCCGGCGACCCGCGCCGTCTCCAGCTTCCGCGGGCCGCCGTAGTCGCTCTGGTGACCCGTTTTCCTTCCCGTCTGCGCCGTTGTTCCTCCCGGGTTCCGTTCTTTACTTCGGGATCATCAAACATCCGTTGTGGCACGTTCCGTCGTCGCCCGCCAAATCCGCACAAGACGAAGAACGGCGGAGGGTCGTCACCGTGTTCGTTTGGCCCGCACCCTCCGCGTTAGAGATAATCAACGGGAGAAAAATAAAATGTTCAACACATGAACCAACAATTTTAACAAAATAAAATTGTTTCTTTGATTCCGGTTCTTTAATTTTTAAAGAATGTTCACGGGAATATAAGGAGGGGTATTTCCAAAATATAAAATCCCTACCTCGTTGGTCGTCGCGCGTGAGCATTCTTCGCGGAATTTGCTCGTCGCGGAAGGTGGAGATCGTCGCGTCGTCGCGGAAGGGCGTCGCGTTGTCGCGGAACACGGTGTTGAGTCGGCGAACTCAACGCACCATGAAACAATAGATTTTATTTAATTAATTAAATCCATGTTTTGGTAAAGAACCACGAAGGAGATAAAAAGGGAGGTCTGAGACTCTTACCTCAAGCAGCCGATCGAAGATCCGTCGTGGAGGAAGAGATGTCGCAGAAGAACGTTGTCAGCGTCGCGGATCACGGCGTCGCGTCGTCGATTTCCAGGTTCGGTGTTCTTCACGTTCTTCGTGTTCTTCGCGTTCTTCGTGTTCTTCGCGTTCTTCGCGTTCTTCGCGTTCTTCGCGAAGGAGGATGAAGGTTCAAGGATCCTCTCTCATCGAGTAATCCTCCAAAAGAAATGAGAGGTTGGTCTTATTTTATTATTATGCCAACACATGAAAACGGGTAAGAAACGACCAATTAATTCATTGAATTAATTCAACGAAAGAAACAGCTCATTTAATTTATGAAATAAACCGCCCAATTAAATGGTCTGTTAAGAATTTAGAAAACGCGTCAGTTGACTTTCATAATGACGGGTTTTTGCGGGTGCGTTTTTTAGCGGAAAGAAATGGCGGGGCTCGTGCGGGCCCCATCTCACAAATATCCTACCGAGGGGGTAGGATATTTTCTGGATAGCATCCTATCCGGATCAACTCAGTTTAAGCCACTTTTATGTGGCTTCAAATGGCTTCCAAGTGGCTTAAGTGAAATAAAATAAATTTGTCGAAAAATTATTTTATTTCTTAACTTTAAGCCCGAAAATTAAAAACCACACCCGAGCAAACACAACTCCGGAAGAGGCTTTTCTAAGAGAATATCGGCGCTGCGATTTCATCGGTGCCCTCAGAATTCGATTCCGGGCACCGGTTCAAAAGTTAGAAAAACCCGCTCGTCCGTTCACTGAACGTACCCAAGCCAAACTTCGGAAAATGATTCCGGGCACACCGGGACTCGGAATCAGGCGCCGTCAGAAACTGCTTTCTTATAAAATTCCAAAGAAAATTAAGAAAAAAAAAATTTCCTTGAATTTTACAGGTCTTTACAGACACGGTGTGTATACCCTATGATTTATCCTTCTGGTTGTTAGTCACATGGGCAGACACAGGGTCAACATGACACGGTGCGTAAAACTGGTACACGACGTGCACAACTAGGACACGACGTTTCCCCACAAGAGATTCTCTATCCCGTGTCTCTACCCACATAGCCAATGACGTGGTTAGAGACTACACAATGTGTACATAAGGTATATGGCGTGTACTGATGAAAAATTGTTTCTTCCTGAACAAAAGAACACATGGTGTGTAGTCAAAACTACACATCATTTATTCTGGGTTTTTCCAGATAGTAATCCCCCAAAACTACTCCAGACCCCATAAAAACACTGAAACGAACACCAAAGTTCTAAATTCTGATCTGTGAGGGCCCATACTCTCCACAAATCAAATCATGGCATCTTATACATGTTATAACATGGTAAACAAGCCAATGATCCACCAAATTCCGGTCAATGAGAGCCCATAACACCTCAAGAACAAAATTTTGGCATTCATTCAAACAAAACCTTACACAAACAATACCCTCTCAAACAACATGTATTTTTATCAAGGCATCTATCACAACAACATGCATATATTGAACAACACTGGTCACAACAACATGCAATCGTTAATGCACCCTATATGGCTTGGCAATAATGCATGACATGTGAACCCTAGAAAGTTCCTATATGATGTAGGAGATTGTATACCCTCATATCATCGGGTTGAAATAGAAATAGAACCTCAATGACATCAAAAATAATAGCACAATACATGTGAGTCACTAAATGGTGAAAATCAGATCAACCATAAACTTTCAAAACCCAAAAAATTGAAACAAATGAGGTAAATTGGTGTTTCCCTATACACGGGTTAGCTACTCCCCGGCACAACATATTAACATGTACCTATTCCATCATATCCCCAACTATAGACTCCAAAAAGCACGTCAAGAAGAAAAGTAAATCATCTGATAACACTTTGTAACATCCTGGTTCCGAAAGCCACCCAGAGGTGCCCCATACCCGGTTGGTCTCAAGGCCTCATGTGCATTTCCCTTAACTCTAGAGACTGAGAACAAGCAGTGAGGGCCTTGGGTGTGATAGTGGGGAAACTATTCTCTCATTATTAGAGTAACACAATGGAAGTAAACAAACTACAAAAACAGAAGCAATAATAATCCATATATAAGTAAACAACGGAAGACTGGAAATAATAAACCCGAGCACACACACACACACACATATATATATATATATATATGAATGAAGCTTGATATATATATCTATGAATAAATCCAAACACATCACAATGATGGAATACATTACTAAACCAAAGTAGAAAAAAATAAGTGAACTCCTCAGTATCACAAGCCTTGTCTTGGTCCTATGCTCCCCAGCTCCTTAGCAACCAAGTTCCTGAAGTAGAAGGGCGCTTGCCCTTATCAATACCTACAAAAATATAATATATTTGATTCCAAAGACATGGTGCAAACAGGGTGTGAGACTAAATCACCGTAGGCAACCACCACGAGATATGTGCCTAACAGTTAGTGAATATATGGTAGGCAGTAATCAAGTAAATGCAATAAACTAAGATGTACCCAAGGTAACATTTCATATTTTCAATGCATTCAGTATCATATATCAAGAAAAAGATGACAAATAAGGTAACAAAAATAGGTAACTATCTGGGAAGTACTCCCAGCCTATCCCCTCTAGTCTTACCTAGCAATACAAGTATGTAACACAACAGGTAACCCTATAGGAAGTACTCATAGCCTATCCCATGTGGCCCAACCTAGGAACACAAGAAATCCCTCTGGGCATCACACTCAGTATAACCACTCTGGTTCTGCTCAAGCATAGACTTTCTGACGAATCACTCAACATCAATTCCTAAAATAGTCTCGTATCAGTAACTAAAGGCTCTTTGGGGAAGCACTCAACGCCTATTCTCCATGTGGCCCACATCGAGGAACTACATACAAATTGAGGAAGCAATCAATGTCAATTCCCTCTATGGTCTCACATCGTAAGTTATGAAGACACTGAAGAGAATCCCTTACATCCATTCTCTCTATGGTCTATACACTAGGTTCTCAAGTCCCTGTGTAAGTCAATTATGTATAGTAGCACATATCAGCCAAATTAAACCTCAAGAACTTCTTAGATATAATTATACAACATATCAGCATATCAGAATAATCAAACCATCCTACAACTAGGCATGGGAAAGAAAACAGCAGCCTAACAGGAAAACTAGACCCTACAGTCAAAATAGTCAATCATTAATGGGAAAAAAAGTCCCAATAATAGAATATAACCCTATTCACATTCAATTATAATCAAATCTAGAATGCAAGCATATCAAGAAAACAATAGGGCTAAAATGGTAAACACACAATTCCCCGCTAATTTTATTAGAGATTTTTGAACATATAATTCAAATAATTTTTACGGAAAGGAACAAACCACCTACCTAGGCATTGGGAGATCGATATAGTTGAGTCTTAGGGCTTCAATCACCTTATGAAGCCGAAGATCTATAAAAAATGTCTATAACGTTCAGTAGAAGATAACTTTAGAAAGAAGAAGAATTGGGAAACAAAGCTCAAGCAGAAGAGAGAGCTTACCAAGGAAATCCCAACGAAATCGACGACGGTTGAATCAGAGTTTGAATGCTCGTTTGGGAGATCAGAGGAAGATCACAGCCCTATGAGAGCTCTCAGCTAAACGAAACCTAGATGAAGATCGTTCTGGTGATTAGACGCGACCCCAGTACGTTTCATAAAAAAAAAATACATGGCATGTAGTTTTAAAGTACATGGTGTGTACTGTCCTTTTCCGCACTCTACTTTAGGTGGCCTCCAAGTCACCCCCACATAGTCATGTGAATGGCTGCTACGCGGCCAGCACATAGCTTCATGTAGTAACAGAGTACACGGTGTGTACTCAGAAAGTACAGGGAGTGTACTTTGAAAATTTCAAAAAACCCTATTTTTCTCAAAAAACGACCAGAAAAGTAAAACATACCTGAAAAGAAAATCCTGGTTCTTAAAAAAAATAACAAAAAAAATTTATTTTTTAAACATTTTATTCCTTAACTCCAAAGTTTTTTTTCCCATTTTGGGGTTTTCAATAAGTTAACTAGATTTCTAATCAGTTTAATTCATCCAATAAGATTAAATTATAGTGACAAGTATTATAAAATTTAGAACCAATTAATTTTAAATATTAAATAGAATGTTTTAAAAAAAATCCTTGTGTGTTGGAAATTAAATTTAATAGAAGTACGTGTAACACAAAAAAATAATGCCTTTTCTATGACAATTCCAACACTGTCTTAACTATTTAGGGGTTAATATGTTCATTAAAATACAAATTTTGGTCTATAAAAAACATTATTTTATATTTATTAACATTTTAAAGTAACTTTTTAGAATAAAATATTTTTAATTAATTTTAAATAATTTATTAAATAATCATTTATCATAAAATAACATTAATGTAAATTTTAAAATTATATATTTAATTTTAATTTAAATAATATGAATAGAATATTGTATTTAAAATATATTAAGTTCACATATTTTTATCATGATACATTCATCTGAAAAAATAAAGGAAGAAAACTATTCATTCAATTTACATTACATTAAAAAATTTAGCACCATTTAGTTTATTTAACAATAAACTACATGATCCATGCATTGGATTTTCAAAATAATTTAATGTAGTTATTGAATCTATAAAAAATAGATATCAATTATTATGGGAAAAAATCCATTTACCATTAAAAACAATATTTATTAAAAATCTTTATATTGTTTTCTATATCCCCAATGCTATATAGAAAATAAGGGGAAAAAGGTATATTTTATGGTATTTTGTGTTTTATTAACATATTTTATGTGTCAGTTTCACTGAATATTATTCTTAATAAAAAATATAAATAAAGAATAATCTCATAGGAGTAGATATATTTCAAGAAAAGGGGTATTATCCACGTTTATTGTTCATTTGGCCCTTTAATATTAAAGTTTAACAAATATGTTTACTCAGTTTTACATTAATCACTATAATTAATTTTAATTAATTTCACTAAAAATTTTATTTAAAAATTAAGTTTTACATAATATAAATTATAAATTATTTTGAATTAAAATATGAAATCTAGTTTTCAAAATTCCAATCAAATAATTGGCAGAATTAAATATAAAATTGATTCCATAGACGGGGCAAACAATATGGTTTTAAAGTCAAAATGTCCAAAATACTAAGATGTTTTTATAATCATTTTTATGTAAAATATATTCCAATGACCTAAATTGTATTGTTTGATGTATAATTTAACTATTTATATCTTAAAATAATTCAAAAATGTAATTTATCTATTTGAATATATAATTTAAAAATAGAGTTTTAAATTAAAATTTGATGTCATTGATTTTTCATAAAAATATTAATGTTATTCGAAAAATAATAGAAATTCATACCAATTAAATTTTGATAGTAATGTTTCAAAAGTGTTTTTTATTTTCATAAATATAATTTATAAAATTTTCAATGTCTAGTTTTATGGATTGTGCTTCATTAAAAGGTATAAAAACTTCCTTTTAACAATTTACAACTTTTATGCTTAAAATTAGATTTATTCTTATTTTAATCATATCAAACATTATGGATTAATTTAGAAAAAAATATTAAATATATAACATGTAAATTTTATTAATATCATTCACTAATATTTATTAATTTACTTTATTCAGCTAAAATTCCATTCTGGTCATAAGAATAGTTTTTTTATTATAGAAAAAACCTTTTTATTCAATTATTCTTAATTTTCCCTTTTAATTAATTTTTCTGCAATGAAATCATTTCTTAGACATGTGTAAAATCTATTCTTACAATTTATTTAATCTAATTAATTCTTTCTATTCGAATAGATTCATGATAAATATCACGTTATATAATAATATATATTTTATATCATTTTTCTATGAGACTTGGGAATATGTGTAACACATGTCATAAAAAACACTGTGTTTCATGAAGAAAATATAAATTGGTGTTATTTATTACACAATATATAATGTTAATTTCTTGTAACAAAAGATATGAAAAAATTTAAAATAATATGAGATAATATATTTCATAAAATATCAGGATGTAGTTTTCTACCAGTACACATTATAATCAATTCAATGACATTTTTACCATAATATCCTATCAATAAAATGTCGCTTTCTTTGGTATTACCATTACATGAATGTTTTTCTATTTTAATAAACTAAAAACAATTTTATAATCATTGTGGAAAAATCTTGACAGGGATTGATGAGGCGCTAGTTCCAAAACATCAAAAATAAATCAATAGTCGATTTCCTAGTATTTCGGGGCCCTCTACCACTATTTTGACAGTTCAAACCCAATGGTACATGTTTTTAAAGACTTTGATATTTTTCAAAAATAATAAATAGGGAATTACAGACACACCACCCATTAAATGGATGTTTTTTTCTACTCATTCATATAAAAAATAGTTCATCCATAACTATACCATGATTTAATGTTAATCTGAGGTTGTGTTCTATGGTTTTGACCATTACATGAATGTTTTCGTTTTTTAAAACATTAAAAAATAATCAATGGTCATCCTGAGAAGAACATAATATGGATTGAAATTTATTCAGTTTATATATTTAAAATTTAATCTATTTTCATTGGCCTATGAATTCATAGCAATATGATGCCATTTATTCAATTTCATACCCTTGATGCAAGTTTTTAAAGACTTTGACATCTTTCCAAATGGATTATTAGATCATTCAAAGGATAACTCACTAAAAATGGATGTATTATTTACTTGTACAAGTTATAAAGAATTAATCCATAGTATTCCAATGATTTAACATCAGTCCATGTTCATTTCATATGGGTTTTATCATTACACACATGTTTTAGGGTTTTAAATTAATAAAAATTTATTTATAGGCATACCTAGAAAATTATAGCTCCGATTGGAATGGATCAGGTTTAGAAATTTCAAAAACATCAGTCTACATTTATTTTACAATGATTTAACAACCATATGTGTAGAGGTCCAAATCTTGATGTACATGGACATTTCATTACTTTTTTGGAATACTTAATACATAACAAAAACAGACATGCATGGACCGTAATAGTTTAGTGTCATTGGAAACTCGGAACAAAATCTTCTAATCGTTGTGAAAGATCTTCAACATCTCCCAGAAAGATCTTCCCATTTTGTATTCTTACCTAAAACCATTCATTATATCCTAGGGAAAATAAAACATATAAACGGTGAGCTCAAATTCTCAGTAAGGTTAATCACGGAGAAAATAAAAAAAACCATATACATTTGAACATAAAAACATGAACATAATGTTTAAACATAAAAATATTCAGCATTGAAATCAAACATGGTAGTACATAAGGCATAGATAATAAAGGAACATAAATCATGATAAAATATCATGGGAATAAAACATTTAATTGGAGAAAACCATTAATCACATGATATGATTTCCATAGTAGCCAATGCATTACTGCCAAGACCATCTTAGTGGACAAAGTGCCTTTCTGAATCGAGTTCACTCCTCGTTTCAGTCATGTAACACTGAACCAGATTATCTTACCATTCCAGCCATGTCTATCTCAAGAGATATAAATCTTTACCCAGTGCATTGGAGGGATATATAGGTCTCAGCCATCTCATAATGAAATCATTCTAACTTGTCCCACAACATGAACATAAATCATTCATCATTACCCAAAGTATAAAATGGGTTTCAGAAACATCATCCCATCATAAAATAATCCATAAAAAATGGATATCATTTCATCATAAGAAAAGTGAACCCATGTAAATCATAGAGAAATTATGCTTGAAACGTACACATATGAAATAACTCCATCTTATATGGAAAATAGTTTTGATAAAACACATGAAATGAATTTTTGAGGAAAATATCCTTTCTTCTTCAAAATCATTTTCTTTTCACAAAATGTCGTGCAATTTTAAAGGAAAATGATTTTTTTGAAAATAGTCATGAAATCTTGTAGAGTAATATTCCTGAAAATAAGGCCTTATACTACCTTAAAAATCCGTTAATTCCATATAAGTTAAAATAACATTTTCCTCGTACTTTTGTCGGAAAAGTCAAAAAGTACCTCTAATGGTAAACAAAAGAAAGATTCCATCCATATAATGTGATAAAAGTAAAAAAGGGTAAAAATGTCTTTGAACATTCAGGGAAGAAAAGTAAACATTTTATGAAAACATTCTGAGAACATATGGACCTGGATAACAATCATAACCCCAGTAAATACTTACGAATAAACAATATCAGATAAGAATGAGAATGGAATAATTATCCCTTACCTGATGTCAAATTTCTTCCATATATGTCCAAGACTCTTGTATAGTAGGTTTAAACATATTACTAACTTGTAACATAACCATAATAATATTTATTATATCATATATTATTCACTTACGACTTTAAATTATCCGTTAATTTGTCAATTCCATGTTAAAGCAGCGTTTTCGGTAAAATCGTTTCATTTATCGTCTGTGTTTTGGCTTGTAATTATTAATATGATTACTTAGATCATGATTACTTAATTACAGGATATAAAACATGATTTATATATAATATATATTTAGAATAAACATATATATAATAGATTGATAGATGGAAGTAAATACATCGTTCATGGAGACTGTAGGCCGTACGTACGTATGAACATTGTTTTTCGTTTCCTTATTGAATTGAATGGAATTAAGTAGATAACCTACATATAGATATAGAAAAATCTAGTAGCATTATTATGTCATATATTTCATGATTACATATTATATATACTTTATAATCATTCTTGAATTGTTAACATGGAAAATGAATCTCATCGCGTTGTGGAGACTGTAATCCGTACGCTCGCACGAGTGATGATATCGTTCCCACATTTATTGAATGGTATTGGAGTGGATGATATAATATCATAGAATCAGTATGATGTTATAATAATTATATATAGTTATTCTTTACACCATTATACCCATCCATGTACGGTGGTGGTGGAAAAACAGATTACACCACGGCGTGGAGACGGTATTCTGTACGTACACATGTGCGGTGATTTTATTTTCCGTAGGATGGATAGAAGGTGAAATGGGGTTGTTTCATATTTACAATAACATATCAGTATATAATTTATAATGATGTTATTAATTTATAATGAAACAACTAAATAAGAAGAATTTGAAGAAGAAATAAAATTTGAAGGAATCGGTAGAAGAGATTACCTCTTCCTCGACACACCTCCTTTAAAATTCTTATTAGGGCACTAGAGTTTGTCTTTTGAGAAGAAAAAAACATATATGATATAACTATAGAAGTTGGGAAGATTAATTTCCAGGGTTTTTATGAGATTCAAGGCTCAAAAGGGTGTGAATAGAAGAGGGAATGGGTGCCCTTTTTATAAGGGAGGAGAGGGACACCTTTGGAAACAATTAAAATATTATTTTATAATAAAGTCATATTCGGATTATAATAGCTCCAAATTGATTTATTTAGAAGCTAAAGTGGAGATGGGTCGAAATTATCTTAGAAAATAGGTTTTAGACAAGTTTAGGTTACTATTTTAACCTTATCATTTAGATTTAACTCTAAGTTAAATAATTTAAATTTTACCATGTATTTTTGTTTTCTTACACTATATGGTTAATAAAAATAGTATAACAAGACAAACGAACCCCAAGTTGTTAATAATTAATATATATAACATTATCTTAGTCATTTGGCTGAACCTCAGATTTTTAAGAATATAATAAAAATTTATAATATAATATTTGTTTTAAAAACTATTTTATGTTAATTTTGACACTATTTGGTAATTGATTTTTTTTGAAAATATTAACAACATTAATATTTCGAAAAAAGTAAATTTAATCAATACTAACATGTCATAGTAACCTATAAAATTAGTGTAATTCATAAAAAGTCTCAAATTACACTTATTTGGGTATTTATAATATCAATTATTTTAATATTTCATTATTTAGGTAATTACTTCATCACTATTGTGTCATAAATAAATTAAATTATTTAAAGTATAAATTTTTTAAATAAAATACCATTAGGTAGGAAATATTTTTATATTTCTAATGAATATTTATAGTCTAATTTATCTTATGTATAACCCTATATTAAAAAATATTTAGTTATTAAACATTGAATTTAACCATTTTAACTCTTCTTTAAATAAAATAATAATAAATGTTTTAATCTAATACAAGTGGACCTAAATGATAATATTTTATTTCTAAGGTTGTTTTTGGTTGAATTACACCTATACAATAGAATTAGGAAATGTGTTACGATATTAATAATATCATTTTTACACTTAATTACCCTATTTAATTTTAACCGTGGTAAATAAAAGAAAAAGTTACTATTCACCAAAAATTATTTTTAGCTTATTGAACCTTATTTTACTCCTTGATATTAATCATGTCTCTCGAATTTTCCAAATTCCACTCACAGAAGCGGTAAAATTATGTTTCAGGTAAATTTTCAAATTCTCCTAAGAGGTGGGTAAAAGACGGTGAAAAGTTCAATAAAATTTTTATATATCTAAAATTATTATAAAATGATTCAAATCAATTACATTGAATTTATATAGGTATTATGTATCAATTTTGACCTAAAATAAATTTAAATAAAATAAATAATTATTTAAATAAAAAGTCGGTTTTTAAATAGTAACCTAGTGTTTTCACTATTCATCAAAAATTGAATGTTTTAAAAAAAATACCAAAAATTCAACCTAGGCTAATTTTTATATTCCAAATCCAAAAATGAATTCCAATTTTAAAGATAAAATTTATAAAATTTCAAAAAGTTGGTATTACTATTCATAATGGCCAGATCATAATAATATTTGAATAATATCTTGTTTAGTGAAACTCAATATTGCGTACTACACACGCTATAAAAGATGGTCTTGATTGTGTGTAATGAAATCCAAGTCAGGGTTGCGTGTAGTGAAAGCTCTGTTTAGTGTTTAATATAACATAATCAAAGTATATTTCATTTATACATTAAACAAAATCTATACTTAATGTTGTGTAAAATAATTTCCACAAAACGAACTTGAAATTGCATGTAACAATAGCCAAAAATAGCGTTGCATATACTGCAAGCTAATATGGTGTTATGTATAGTGCAAGCTAATTTATGTGTAGCGTACAACACAAGACATCAGTGAAATTAAAATTAATAATTCTCATAAAATATTGGGATGTTACAATATGGATCTATTTTTTTATCTATGTGGAACTTTTTTAAGGAATTTGATATCTTTTAAAACTTCTTATTTAGTCATTCAGAGCACATCCTACATCAGATGGATGTATTTTCTACATGTACACATAAAAAATTATTCAAACTTATTTTCTTTAGGATTTAAAATCAATATGAGGTAAATTATTATGGTTTTGACTATTAAACACATGTTTTAGTGTTTTGAATAACTAAAAATCTGTTTACAGGAATCCAGAAAAAGTAGTTACTTGGATTTATGTGAAATTAGTTCCTACATTTCAAAAAAATAAAAATATGATAATATTATTACGATTTCACATCCGTTAATATTCTTTTTTTGGGTGTTTAACCATGTATGAAATTTTAAATACTTTGATATCTATTTTAACTTTTTATTGGTTCATTTTGAGCACACGCAAATTCAGATGAACTTTGTGTCTACTAATACCCATAAAAAATAATTCAGCAACAATTTTCCCAATGCTTCATATCAATATGTGGACCTTTATTATGGTTTTAATCATTACATTCACATTTTATTATTTTCAAACTCTATAATCGTAATTATGGGCATCCCATGAAAACCAGAACACCAATTGATGTTGATTTGGTTCTTGAATTTCAAAAATAAATATTTGGTCAATTTATTATGATTGAATGGACCTCTAATACCATTTTTTAATTTTTTTCCACATTGGAATTCATAATGGATGTGTTGTCTTCACATAAACATAATAAATTTCTCAAATATAATTTTTTAGGATTTCATGTCATCCCTAGGTCAGTTCCCATAGGTTTTACCATCAAACACTTGTTTTAGTATATTTAAAAACTAAAAATATATTTATGGGTATTGCGGGATAACTGTTAGTTATATTTTTGTTCCGTTAGTTAATATTTTTCAAAAATCATTCTATGGTATTTTTATAATGATTCATAATCCCATATATCTTTTTGGTTTCTTTTTTACTCCCTAAAAACCTTTTTATAGATTTTGATATCTTCTATAAATTCTTATTGGTTCATTCTAAGAAAATAAAATATTGGATGCATATAATTTTAAATTATACACATAAAAAATAATGCAAACATAATTTCCATGTGATTTTACATCAATTTGGGGTCATTCCATATGGTTTTTACCATTACACAAACTTTTTAGTATTTTAAAGCACTTAAAACATGTTTTTGAGAATCCCAGTAAAATTGTTGCTCAAATTTTACTGGAGATAGTTCTTACAGTTCAAAAATACATCCATAGTCATTTTAAAATAATATCATAACCCTTATATATCATTTTATTGGTTTTCAACCAATGATTATTGTTTTTAAAAACATAGATTGCTTTTAAAAAAGCTTATTGTTTATTTATAAGAATAGTGCATGTTGGATGTGCATGATTTCTATCCATACAAATAAAAAATAATCCAAATATATTTTTTATAGGATATCATGTCAATTTAATGTCATTTCTTATTTTTTTGACCGTTACAATCATGTTTTTGGGTTTTAAAATACTAAAGATAATTTTTTGGAGCATCCCAACATAACCCTAACTCATATTTACAAGAATTATAATATTATAATTCAAAAACAAATCTATAATAGTTTTAATATTATTTAAAATAACTCTAATATAATTTATTTTTTTCAAAATAAAAGCGATGTTTATAAAGAGTTCGTAATCATTTAAAACTACATATTGGTTCATTTTGATGGAACTATGCATGAAATGGATGTTTTTTCTACCCATAGGTGTTATAAATCATTATAACATGGTTGTATCTATATTTTTCAACAATTTTAGGTCATATCCTAATATTTATACTATTACACAGAGGTTTTAGTGTTTAAAAACAGTAAACAAATTTTTACATGCATACTTTGAAAACCATAACTTAGATTGACGTGAATTCCATTCCTACTTTTCAAAAACCAATATTTTCTATTTTTATTATATTTTAAAGGCCTTATTATGTCTTTTTTTTCATTGACCTCTGATAGATTTCATTAAATACTTTGATATCCTTTAGAACTTTTTATAGGGTAATTATGAGAGAACCACCTGTTAAATGAATGTTTTTCAACACAATCATGTCACAAATAATTCAAAATATATTTTCCCTTGATTTTGCATCAGTCCGAAAGATTTAAAGTGGTTAAAATGTTCCATGATGGAAAATAATAACCATAAAATATTTTTTATTCGATATATAATTCATAAAAAGTAAATATCTGAAACACAATGGAGAACAGAAATTTTCCACCAAATATTGACTTTGTGAAATCCAAAAACAACGAGAAATTTTTTTAAAGTTAAATTTAAAAGTACATTATTTAGATCATATAATGGGAATAACTTATCTTAGGATCTTTATTTTATCTATTTTTTGATCTCACAAAAAACACTTTTTCAAATTAGATTCGTTATATAGGAAGATTAAAGTATAGAATCTCTCTTTCATCAATCCACATAAGATCATATTGTTTTCTGAACAACCAGTGATGTAAAATTGGGTTCTTGGTTGACGGATCAATTTTATTGGGTTGTTCATCTTCATTGCGCATGGTTATTTGATATTGAAGGATTCTCTATAGATTTTCACATTATTTAGATGAGGTTAGAGGGAGGAATTTGAGAGAGACGTTTGATGTGTACAATGATTCTCAATTATTATTTAATCTAAAAAATACACATAACCATCTAATTATAAATCAAAGTTTTAAATTATAATATTATTTAATATTGTACTGGACAGAAAATAAAATATTTATTATTAATTAACCCCGTGACATATATTATTATTATTATTATTATTATTATTATTAATTTTTGACATGGTCTAACTTGAAAAATGATCAATATTATTCTTTCAGATAGAAATATAGTATTTATTATTTGACATAATTTTGGAAAGCTTATGCTTTTATAAATTTTTTGAATAAAAACTTTATCCACAAACCAGTGAATTAATATTTATTAAATAGTCCATAAATAAAATAAATATAGTTTACTCATAATATGGAAAACATATATTTATTTACATTAAACTATCAATAAAAACCAAATAAAACTATTCATCGGTAATGAGAATAACATTTATTCCATTAATTAATATAAAATAAATTTTAATAAATATCAACAAAAAGACATAGTGTCTGTCCCTCTAGGATTATTTCTTGTTAGAATTTAGATGACTTTTCTAATTTCCAATGTTACTCTCTATAAATTATTCAAGAAAACTATGAGAAATAACTTGATGAAATAACAACAACAACCACATATGAAAAATCACTATTTAATATAATCTTTTTTTCAAAATATCTCATCAAGCTGGTTTCACATCTATATAATCAACATATATTCTTTACACATCTTTTATTATCTATAAAAATAAACAAATTTTCCCACCATGACCATGGAATTTGATGATATGGTTATTTTACAATCAATGGGTTTAATAATTAAGTTCAATATTGTTAGAAAGGAAAAAACCATTTTTGATGTATCCATTAATAATATGTTATTCATTACACACACACAAAATCGTAGTTCCAGAGAATATATGGCATCGCAGTTTTTTGTTAGTAAATCTATGTTATCATGTCATGAAATCATTAGTGATAATATTAAAATATAAGGACCATTACTCATTCTTAAATATAGGAATATCCTTTGAAACTAAAACACATTGAATTCTTAATAGTGGGAATGTTTTCATAATATCCCAACATAGAGATTACTAAGTACGAACTTCATTAGATGAATCATCATCACCTTAAGAGTACTCACAGTTGATAATATGTATAATGTGTTCAATATCCTAGTAAAATATAAAATTATAAAACTATATTTATGAATATCATCATATCACTTCAAGGAATTCATCATTGTAGGGAATTAATACGACCTTCTGAATGTGAAAAATACCAGATGACATTATTACATCATAGTCATTAAAAAAATAAAATTATATAATGATATTTTTTATTGGTATTTAAATATTTGAATATAAATGTATTAAATGTATAAATATTTTGTTCTATACCACACACTATAAAAAACTTCAACATTAACTAGATCCAACTACCTACGAATTATTATCCACTAGACCTGGAATGATGATCTCGTTTCTACTGATTCATGGATTTTGTTAAGGGGTCAAACATGTTTCCTTCTATATATATTATACTCTCTTCAACTTCACCAATGTATGAATAAATTCATCAAGATATGATACTTATTATGATTGTGCATCATCTACTGATTTGACCTTGGCTTCTTTTCGATAGTCACTACTACAATATTATCCAAATAGAGAGTGACATGATCTTCACTTGTGGGTACAGCATCAGGCTCTTGGAAGAATTTTATTATCCAAAATTATTCTCTTATATAAATTAAAATACAAAATATAATCATGATATAATGTATGATATGTGAAAAAAACATTATTTGAGCTCTTATTGATCACAACACCTCCATTCAAAATAAAGATGTACCCCATTTGCGATTTCAGAACATCCTAATCTGTTTAGAAAATAAAATCTTCTTATCCTATAATGTAAAGATACTCAAATATCCCATAGAACAAGGAATTATCATTAATATGAACCAAATAATGAAGGATTATCTTAGATTCCATCAGTGAGGGTTACTTGTGTCATCTTGATAACATCCTATGAAACTCAGGGCATAGGAGATATATTTCCTATCACAAAGAATAACATATATGATATACCCATTCAAAAATGTGTTTCTAATAATTCCCATTATTTTTCATTTTTCAAGTGTTTGAGGACCCATTTTCCTAGAAATAATAATTCCATTGGAAATTATTAACAATACCTTATTGGATTATCCAATATTGAATATCTTGTTAATGTTTGTACATTTAAATAGGCCTAGTTACCTCTTGGATTTATCATGATGGATCTGGATCCATAGAAAATATTCTGGCTCACAAAAGTCCATCATAGAATGTAATTTTTCAAAGGGTATTTAATATTCTATAATATTGGTATTTAATTTATAATACTTAATATGTAATTAAAAAATACTATAAGAAAAATTACCACACTCCCAATAAAACTCTTATAGATACAAGGCACACATTCATTCTTCATGAAACCAAATTCTATTATTTCTTCATAAAACAAAATGTTCCATAAACATGATTCATTTTTCAATACACAAATTTGATTTTTATTTATTCATATTTTTTGGAATCACTTTGAGTTAACAAACACTTAGAGTTTTGTAAAATAAACATGTTTCTAATGGTTCCCATTGAGGAAGGGTATTTTGATATGAAATTTAAAAAACTCATAGTCACCTATGGACCTAATTTCAAATACAATTATGATTTATTTTCACATTATAATTGGTGAAAATGTTTAATTTTAATATATTTCTTGATTCTATTTGAATAGTTTTATCAACCCTTATTTCTTTATTTTTTCTAAATTATACATCCATATCCAATTCCATAAATATTACCCATTTAAAAATATGATTTACATCCACTGAAGTATCTTCCAAAATCTAGAAATGGTTTTGATACATGGAATCTATTTCATAATTCATTGATTCATTCCATTTGGGAATATCTGTTCCACCTAATACCTCCTTTTTGGTTATAGGATCATTATTATAAACTAAAAAATAGTCACCAACCTCAATTATTATATAAACATGTCATTCTAGTTCTTTAAGATCAATTATTCTCTAACATAGTATTTGTGCCTCTGGAACATTTTCTTCCACGGGACATTGTGGAATTTGTTTTGATATAAACTCTTATATACATTGATACATTCCATCTTATGAGTCTACCTTACTCCCACTTTGTTTGGATATGTTCTCCCTCTCAATTAATATGACATTTCTTTCCACTATTACCTTTTTCTACGATGGTAACTATAGGTGATATCCATTTGTTTCATTGTGAAATCACATATCGGGGCACATTGTGCCTCAATGTTTATGTTTGTTTCCAAAAGAGGATATAATTAATATTTTGAACCCCACAAATATAATTAATAAACCCTGAGTTTCTTTCCATCTCACATTCGATATTGTATACCATTTTCCACTTTACAGGGAATTTGGTTTATTACTATTTCGACAGTCTATAATGTGTGCCCCCCAAAGGATAATGGAATAATTGTTGAATAATCATTTATCTAAACATATCCAATAGAGTGATTTTATTCATTTCACTTAAATTGTTCCACATATTTTAATAAGGTGGTGTATATTGAGATAGATTCCCAAACTACCATAAATAATCAATGATGTCTTGATTTATATATTTTTCGCAACAACCTAAGTGTATTTTCATAATTTTATTATTATGATGGATCCCAAAATCATTATTTAATTCCCTAAGACAGTCAAGAGAATATAATTTATACGACATCAAGTAGACATATTCGTATATAGAAAAATCATTAGTAAAAGTTATGAAATATGAGCACCCAACCCTTAATTCATCCATAAATAGTCTACACACATCGGTTAGAACTAATTCAAGAATCTCCTTGGCCCTTTAACCATTTCCACTAAATATAGATTTTTCCAATTTTACTTATAATCATTTGTGACCTATACCAAGTGTTTTTATTTTAATTGGGATCTAAATATCCATATTTTTGTAGGTTAGTTTAATGCATTTTATTTATATGAACAACATGGTGACGAAATAGTTTGGTGTGGTATAATTCATGTGAATTAGTTTCATTATTAATTTCAATTACATAGTTAATGTTATTTAACACATAATTACCATTATCTAATGGGTCTTAGCATAACATATGCTATATTTATATAGGAAGAAAACTTTACTCCTGAACATGAAAATAAATCCATCAGTGTCAAATTTAGATACATAAATAATGTCATTTGTAATATATAGAATTTAATAAAAATATTTCAAAACCCAATATAATTTTATATTGTAATGTATGGTGCTAGTCAACAATAGTAACCATAGTATGGTTGGTATCTTGGTATTATCATAGATCCACCTTCCCACCTTCCCTCATTCAATATTTTTAGATATTCTTGGTTCTAGTATTTTAATATATATATATATATATATCATGACCACAATCTATATCTAATACTGAATTTTTAGAAAAATATAAATTTATCTTAATAAAAAATGATACTGAATCATCTACACGATTCATTGGTGGGGTGTACTTCTCATCCAATTTCCATTCCTAGCCATTCAAAACAGAGAGTATCATGCTCCCATGGATTCCCACTGAACATTCAATTTTTTAAGGTTACTTTATAGAAGTTATAGACCTAAGTATATTATCTTATCCATTATATTTTTTCTACATAACAAAGGAAGTATTTTCATGATTTATATCCTTATCAATATAGGAAAGAGCGGTGATGGGATTTGGGCGATACTAATCGATGTTGTTAATGATTTAATTTAAAACAAAGTAGAGAATCTATGAGGGTGTGATGAAAGAATGAGGTTAGTGTACAACTATTTAAAGATTTTAAACCTTAAAAAATATAATATATTAATGTATTCAATGATTTTTACTACGTTAGGCCTTGTTAGTGAAAACTATATATTATTACTTGAAAAGAGTTCCTTGGAGATATCAAACACTTTATATGTTGATCTCTCCTGGTGAAAACCCTGGAGATTCTGATGCATTATATAATAATATATGTCTTTATGGTACATTATAAGTTCACTAGATATAAAAAATTAATTAGCAATTGAATTTCTATAGCTTCATTCATGTTCATTTAAAAGACACCAAACTCTATATCAATATCCTCTATAGTATGCAGATTTGTGAGTGAGGATTCTACCACATAATATTTCCATTCATGTTCTACACATCCCAAAATAATTTTTATCATTCAAAGAAGTTAATTACTATGATGAGATTTCCTTTCATTGATATTGATTTTAGAGATAAAGTGGATGATGTAATTTCCATTTTTCAATAACTTTAAACTATATATAATTAGCACATTTCTTCATTATAATTTATGTGAGGCATAATGATTTTAATTTTATCAAATTTACCACTATTTTTTCATGTCCAAATATCCCTCACCATTGAAATAATAATGTATAGTTACATTGACATTCTAGTGGAAAGGATCCATATTTTACTTAATATTAATTCAACGAGGGTTGATCAGGATACTTAATGGTATTTTGGTAGGTTGGTCTTTTCCAACTATGGGCTGGCAGCTACTTGATCTGTTGAGTAGACCCCCAATCCTAAATCCGTACTTGGATTTCCCTAACACTTTTATGTAAGTTAAATCAAATCTAGTGAGGCATACATCTCTTTTAATAATATTTTTACTTCAAACAATATCCTTCCAAATAACTACATAGTAAAATTAATTATTCAAAATAGGGTCGACCAAATAATTAGTTCTTTGGATTCCTATCCTAATCATGTAATGGATGGAAAAATCTGACATAATATTTTATTAAGTGATATTTTCATCATACATAAATTATCTTGTTTATTATTTTTTTTTCTTGTTAATCTAAATTGTATTTTACTCAAGTGATTAAATATAATTTATATATAACATATATGCATAATCCATTTATATATATTCCATATTTTCACATTAGTTCATATATTTATATGATGATTTCTGTGCATTTAAAAAAATAAACAATGTAGAATACATAAAATCATTAATAAATAAATAACATAACAATGTTCTTATCCAAGGGTTTATTTATTGAGATGACAATAATTGAACCTAAAACCTATGAAAAAAAACCTTTTTCCAGTTTTATAAAGAGTTTCAACATTATAACTGTCGACCTATACATCCTGGATGGTATCATCTTGAATCTGTCTTCAACATCCTCCACACACCTGGGGAGGATATATTTAATATATGTTTTTTAACTCACACATATCTGAGGGTAACCAATGGATTGGTTAAATATATTTTTAAAAATCATCTTAGACATGTAGGTCCTATAAAATAATAGTGGGAGAGTTAACTCATAGAAGATCAATTTTATTTCAATAATATATTATTGAAAAAAACTAATAAACTAAATTATATAATTCCATCACATATATAGGTCATGTTCATGATCAAGATTAGTCATACACAGGAAATAGGTACAAAAATTTATACTCGATAACATTCATTTCTACTCATTATTTACCATTAAAAAAATTCTTTCATTAATTAATTAATTCCATTTTATCTTAATAACCATCCAAATTTTCATAGATATATCCATCATATATGAATTTATAGAAAATAAATAGGAAAACCAATAATTATAAATAATTACAATAAATTAATTAGGCTTTAATTAATTACATAAAACCCTTATTATATTTTCAAACACATCCACTAAAAATAAATATAATAAAGAATTAATTATACTATTAGTAATTCAATATAATTTATTTCTTCTTATTATTGGAATACTAGATGGAATATATTTATGAGAAACATGCACTCTCTGTCGACTAATGTGTACCCAGAATAAACACATGGAGTTTCGTCAAATTCATTAACTTAACTACATAATAAAAACAAGCCAGCTACATTACATATATACTAATTATTGTGTGTCTATAAAACTAATGGAATTAATCAATGTGTTCTTTATACACTGGACCCCATGATGTGTACTCTATTTACACATCATGCGTTCTTATTTTGTGTATCTTATTGACTCACCAAATGGAATGGTGTTTTCTTTGGACATGGTAAATAATTAAATTGATGATGTGTACACTATCTACACATTAGGTATGTCATTATTTTACCATCCTATAAATCTCACAAAGTTTAGGCATTATACTTGGCTATATGGTAACTGTAAATTTCATCAGTAAACCACATAGTCTACACAATGTGTACTACATATACACATCATGTAATATGATAATCCATGTGATTGGTTTTCCTAGTATATAAATGGTGTCCAATAAATGAACCACATTTAATTACTACTTGGTGTTCCGTGTCTCCTAAAACATGGAAAGCTGTAGTGCACTTGTGTACATGAAGTGTGATCCTGATGGATTCCATGTAATCTCATGCTATAAATCCATAATACTTTACATGTAATAAAGTAATATTAATTTGTTCTTCATTTATTCTATGTTCTGTAAGAAAATAGAAATATTAATGATAATAATTAAAATGTCAAGATAATGTTAAATAAAATCATATCAATGAAGGAATAAATATTGAAATAGAAATATATCCTCTATTGTGAATATAGACCAATGATAAAATAAATTATTATAAATTTAAAATGTGACCACTATGATAACACATCAAGTTTACAGGTTTAGAGGAAGAACCTCATTTGGTGATAATAACCCTACAGGTTTTGTTGATTTTATTGATATTTTAAAAAAGGTATACTGCATTAATGCCATGGCCAAATTTTTATTTTCACTGAATATTGAAATAGTGAAGAAATATTACCCATAGAGTATCCTTTCTCATTTAATTTACAATTAATTATAAATATTTAATTTTATAAATAAATTGTCTTAGGATCTTTCATTCATGATGGACTTGATCCTCCTAAAACCATTTTATGGATTACCTTTGCTGATTAGTGAGAATCAAAGTGCAGAATCTCTCTAGTTATGATCTATACATTCTCCTTTTGATATCTAAATAATAACCTATGGAACACTGGGTGCTAGATAAGAAGATAAATCATATTTTTTTGTTTATCTCGATCATAAAAGATCCTTAGAGATTGAACTATTATCTCAAAATATTCACATTCTTGATATGAGGTGAGAAGAAGGAATTCAGGAGAGAAGCCTATTATGTGTAATGATTCTCAATTCTCAATTAACCCAAAAAATAGAAGTAACCATCTATTTATAGATCTAGGGATAAAATTCTAAAGTTATTTATTTCCATTCTATCTCATAAAAAATATATTAATTATTTACAGACCCCAATCCAAAAAATGAAAATGAAAATAATATTTTATTTTTTGTTCTAACTAACACAATGATAAATATTATTTTATTGTCCTAAAAATTTATATATATTATCAGATACAATATTGTTCTGTTCAAACCCGTCCACATTTAGTGAATAAATAATTTATCCAAAAACCAGTGAATACATATTTAATAAATAATCAATAAATATAATAAATAATTTTTATTCACAATCTGGTGAATAAATATTTATTTATTTTTTGTGCTCAATGAAACATGAATAAAATTATTCTTTGGTATTGAGAATAATATTCATTCAATTAAATAAATTCAAATATAATTTTATCAAGTATAATGAAAACATTTTTCATTTGACCCTCTATAATTATTTCTCATTGGCATCAGGCAGGATTTCCTAAAGTCTATGATTATAGTTACATAACAGATCAAGGCACCCAAGATAAATAAATTAATTTTGCAATGTTCAAAACCACATAAAAATGAAAACTATGTTATATGTTCCATTTTTAATAATATATCATCAATAAGGTTTCATATCTTTTCCATCAACGTATATTCTTGATACATCATTCATTGACTAACATAAATAAACATGTCGGGGCACTATGGATAAGAAATTTAATGATATGGTTAACATCCAATCAAATGGATGAGGCATTATATTCCATAAATTTGGATGGTTGAAATACTTTATTGACTTATCTTGTAACACCCCAAGATTTCATAGTGTGTTATTTTTTTTAAATAATTCAATAACTTGCACTACACGATACACCGAGTTCAAGCGCACCATGACTTACCAAACAAGCCGTTCAAAAGAGGTTATGAATAGTATTAACTAAATTTTAAACTTTATATAATCCTTATAATTTTAGAATCCATATTATGAGTTTCTTAGACATAATGTAAGAACAAATTAATTTTCGTTATTGCACTTTTACCAACTTTTAATGGTGAACCCTTTTTAAATCCAATATTTTAAACGTTTATTTGACTAAATAAATTTACCTTTTAGAATGGGAACATAAAAAAAATGTACAATGAAACATCCCAAGCTTCCACAGTACGCTTTCCTTTCAATAATGCAATAGCGTGTGTTGTACGCAACATCGACTTCTAACACAAACCACAACCGATCAAACTAGCCATTATGAATAGTAATACCTACTTTTTAAAATTTTAGAGATTTTATCTCTCAAAATGGACTTCATTTTTGGATTCGGAGTATCAAATTTATCCTTAGGTGAAATTTTGGTACTTTTCAGATAACATTAATATTTTGATAAATAGTGAAAATTACTAAATTTTAATTAAAAACAACTTTTTTATTCAAAATAATTAATAGTGATAAATTACGAATTTGAGTGATTTTAAAGTATATTTAGAATATATTTTTACCATTTAATACAATGTCGGTTATTGGACATAATTTCACAATTAAACCGAACATAAACAAGTATCAATATTTTGATAGTTATTATATCGTAAAAACATGCTTTTTGTTTTGACAACGGGAATTAATTTTAAATTAATTTCTGCCACTTCTGTGTTTTGAATTTGAAAAAATAGTTTCCATATTTGTAATCTGGATGTTCAAATTGTGTAAATAGGTAACTTTTATTTTTAGGCATTTTGAATAATTATTTCAGTAAATATTTTATTTACCATGGTTAAAGGGTAAATCCAGTAAATAAGGGTTAAAATAATAATATTATAATAATATCAATTTACCCTAATACGTGTCATAACCATATTGGTTGATACATTTCCTTCCATGGGCATCTTTGAGTCGATTTTGGGACCCCATGGTGCCACTTGTAAGTGATAGGGACACTTTATTTTAATTAAGTTAAAATGAATACAAAAATGACACAAGCATATATCTTTTAGAAAAACAATTTTTACATAGGGTTATATGTGTTGGATTTTTAAATATAAATATTAATTATAAGGTTAAAAATATTTACTACATAATGGTATTTTATTTATTATTTTTAGAAATTAAATATTCTAATTTATTTGTGACACAATGGTGATGCAGTAATTACCATAATAGTGAAAAATTTAAATGATTGATATTGTAGATACATAAATAAATATAATTTGAGACTTTTTATGAATTACACTAATTTTCTAGGTTAATATGAAATGTTAGGAATTATTTAATTATCTTTTTTTGAAGTAATCATTCTGTTATGATTTTTACAAAAATCAATTATTAAGTAGTGTCAAAATTGACATAAAAGCGTTTTTAACACAAATATTATATTATTAAATGATATTAAATTCGTAAAAATCTAAGGTTCGGCCACGAGACTTATATCATGATATGTGTATCATTAATGGACCACTTGGGGGTCTCTTGGATGTATATAGTAAGTTTATCAAAAATATAATATAAAAATACGAAGAGACATTGTAAAAGTGAAACTAATTAAATAAGAGTTAATAGTTAATGATAAGGTTAATATAGTAACCCAAACCTGTCTAAATTCTACTGGTTGAGTGGTTTTTGACCCATACCCACTTTAAAATTTAAATAATCCACTATGGAGCCATTAGAAACAGAATATGAATTTATTATAAAATAATATTTCTAGCTTTTCCAAAGGTGCCCCTCTCCCCTCTTATAAAAGGGCACTCCCGCTTCTCATTAATTCACACCTTCAAAGCCTTTTGTTGTAGAGACCCAAAGCTTAACGTACATGGACATTACATTACTTTTGCGGAATACTTAGTACATAACAAAAACACACACACACGGATCATAATAGTTTAGTGTCTTTGGAAACTCGGAATATAATCTTTTAATTGTGGTGAAAGATCTTCAACATCTCTCAAAAAGATCGTCTTTTTTTATCTAAAACCTTTCTTTATATCCTGGGGAAAAGAAAACATAAAAGGGTGAGCTCAAATTCTCAGTAAGGGTAAACAATGGAAATATCAATCACATCATATTCATAAGAACATAATATTTTGGAAATCTTAACCTGTAAAAAAGATCATAATATCATAACATGGGATAAATCATAGTAGTGAAATGTAATCCCAATAATCATAACTTAAAACATTAAACTTTGTTTAATACACACATAATCATAGAGAATTATATCTTATTAGTCAAGACTCATTTCAAAGACTATCTTAGTGGACAAAGTCCATTTCTGAACCGAGTCACCCTCGTTTCAGTCCTGTTTCACTGAACCGGTATAACCTACCGTTCCAGCCATGTCTATCTCATGAGATATAAAATCTTTACCCAATGCATTGGAGGGATATATAGGTCCCACCCATCTCATAATGATACCATTCTTATGTGTGCCACAAAATCATAAATCATACATCATTGCATAACCCATGTAATAAAAATGGGAATCTTAAACATCGTGACATCATCAAAAAATTCATATAAGATAAAGGAATTGATAAAAATAATTCCATCAAAAAATAATCAAATAAATGTAATAATAAGGATAAAAACAGAACCCTTTATTATCTTAGATGGAAAATAATTTTGATAAAACACTTGAACTCCATTCTTGAAGAAACTATCCTTTCAAATTCGAAAACATTTTCCTTTTTTAACATGTCATACACTTTTAAAATAAAAGAAGTTGATTAAAAATAATCTATAAAACTTGTAAAGGAATATTCTTGTAAATAATGATTTAAAAATCCATTCATTCTGTATAAGTTAAAAAAAAATCTTCGTACTTTTGTCGGAAAAGTCAAAAAGTACCTCGTATGAAAAACGACAAAAGATTCCTTTCATATATTTTACTAAAACTCACCGAAGGGTAAAATTGGATTTAAACAATAGTAGGTGGATGGAAACAATATTAAATATTGAGGAAACATGGATTTGGATGGTAAAATACACCCCAGTAAATTCCAAAGTATAAACAATCTCGGATAAAAATGAGATTGTGATATTTCCCTTACCTTAGGTCTGATTTGCTTCGTAAGTGTCCGAACCTCCAGTATAATGATTTAAATAATTTCATTGACTTATTAAAGAATCATATTCATTGTTATGATATCATATATGGTTCACTTATGACTTTATATTACCCGTTATTTTGTAAATTCCATGTTAAAGAGTGTTTTGGGTAAAATCGTTTCATTTGTCATCTGTGTTTTGACTTGTAATTATTCATATGATTACTTAGATCAGGATTAAATGATTTCAGAATATAAAAAATGATTATTATATAATATATATTCATAATATACATATATATAATAAATCAGTAAATGGAAAGAAATACACTGTTCATGGAGACGGTAGGCCGTACGTACGCATGAACGCTGTTTTTGTTTCCTTATTGAGTTGAATGGAATTAAGTAGATGACATACATATATATACACATAATTCCAGTTTCATTATTATGTCACATATTTCATGATTACTTATTATATATTCTTTATAAGAATTCATGAATGGTTAATCATTGAGAATGAATCTCATCGCGTCGTGGAGACGGTATTCCGTACGTACGCACGAGCGATGATATTGTTCCCATGATCGTGGAATTTTATTGGAGAGTATGTATACTATTACAGAATCAATATCAATTTAAAATAATAATATATAGTTATTATTTACACCATTATACCCATCCAAGTAAGGTGGTGGTGGAAAATAGATTACACCACGACGTGGAGGCGGTATTCCGTACGTACGAACGCGCGGTGATTTCTTTTTCCGTAGGATGGATTGATGGTGAAATAGGGTTGTTTCATACTTATAATAACATATCAGTATATTAGTGATACTGATGTTATTACTTCATAATTAAACAACCTTAGAAGAAGAAGTGGAAGAATAAATAAAGGTGAAAGAATCAGTAACAGAAATTACCTCTTCTTTGAAGCGCCTCTTTGAGACCTCCTCTTAGGGCACTAAAATTGGTCTTTTAGGAAGACCAGAACCTCTAGGATGTTTCTAGGGAAGTGGAGAAGAGAATTTGGCAGAGTTTGGCCGATCTTTAAGGCTCAAAGTTGTGTGAGGAAGAGAGGGAGGGGGTGCCCTTTTATAAGGGAGGAGAGGGGTACCTTTGGAATAACTAAAAATATTATTTTATTATAAAGTCAAATTCGGTTTTTAATAGCTCAAAATTGATATATTTCGAAGATAAGGTGGGTAGGGGTATAAATCCTCTCATCCAATAGAATTTAGACAAGTTTAGGTATCAAATTTAACCTTATCATTTAGATTTAACTTTAAGTTAGTTAATTTAACTTTTACCGTGTCTTCTTGTTTTCTTACACTATAAGGTTAATAAACTTTATATATCAAGACAAAAGAACCCCAATATGTTTATTATTAAAATATATAACCTTATCTAAGTCATTTTGCCGATCAGTAGATTTTTTGGAATAAAATAACAATTAATAATATAATATTTGTTTTACAAACTATTTTATGTAAATTTTGACACTATTTAGTAATTGATTTTTGTGAAAATCATAACAGAATGATAAGTTCTAACCAAGTTACTTAAATCAATAATAACATGTCATATTAACCTATAAAATTAGTGTAATTCTTAAAAAGTCTCAAATTACATTTATTTGGGTATTTATAACATCAATTATGTCAATATTTTATTAATAAGTTAATTACTGCATCATCGTTGTATCATAAATAAATTAAATTTTTTAATGTCTAAAAATTATAAATAAAATACCATTATGTTTTAAATATTCTTAGCTTTCTAATGAATATTTATAGTCGAGTTTATCTTTTGTATAAACCCATATTAGAAATGATTTACTTATTAAACATTGATTTTAACTATTTTAACCCTTCTTTAAAAAAATTAATAATAAATGTCCTAATCTAATCCAAGTGGGCCTAAATGTCCATATTTTATTCTTAAGGTTGTTTTTGGTCGAATTACCGTTATCAAATAGAATTAGGACATGTGTTAGGGTAATAAATATAACAATTTTACCCTTAATTACCCTATTTACTTTTAACCGTGGTAAAAAAAAGTAAAAAGTTACTATTCACCAAAAATTATTTTCATCTCATTGAACCAAATTTTAGTCCTTGATATTAACCGTGTCTCTCGGATTTTCGAAATTCCACTCACAGAAGCGGTAAAATTATGTTTTATGAAAAATTCAGTTTTTTTTAACTACCACTTAGTGGTTTCACTATTCATCAAAAATTGAAAGTTTTCAGAAAAATACTAAAAATTAGGCCTAAGCTATATTTTATATTATGAACTCAAAAATGATGTCTATTTTACCAAATTAAAACCATATCAGTGACATTAACTAATTTAAAAACTAATTCTCGTCGTCAAAACAAATGGCGTGTTTTTAAGAGACAATAACTATCAAAAGAATGACACTTGTTTATAACTAGTTTAAATGTGAAATTACATCCAATGACCAAAATTGTATTAAATTGTAAAAATATATTCTAAATATACATTAAAACCACTCAAATTAATAATTTATCACTATTAATTATTTCGATTTAAAAAGTTTTTTTTAATTAAAATTTAGTAATTTTCACTATTCATCAGAATATGAAAGTTATCCGAAAAGTACCAAAATTTCACCTTAGGCTAAATTTGATACTCCAAATCCAAAAATGAAGTCCATTTTGAGAGATAAAATTTCTAAAATTTTAAAAGGTGGTTATTACTATTCATAACGACTAGTTTTAATAATATTTTAATATCATATCGTTGTTTAGTGAAACTCGGTATTGCGTACTGCACATGCTATTGAGGAAGGTCGTGATTGCGTGTAATGCAACAAAAGTCAAGGATATGTGTTGAGCAAGCTCCTTTTTGTGTAGCATACAACACAAGACATTAATGAAATTAAAAAGAATATTTTTCATAAAATCTCGGGGTGTTACATTCTACCCCCCTTAAAATGAATTTCTCCCTCGAAATTCGTCGAGGTTATAAATGGTTTACTACTCAAAAGTTTCTTTAATAGAAACCCACATCGTAAAAAGGAATACCAAAACCAATATTTAAAAACAAAAGTATGAAACGTAATGGTTACCCAAATAAACTAATCACTGGGTTTCCACATAGGTGAAAATATGGATATGGAAGAGAAATATAACCATCATGTTTTGATGGAGAGTGGTAGAGAAAATGGCTATGGAAAATCCAGCAATCACAAAGCCATAAATTTGTGACGATCTAAGGTACCATCTGATTCATCAGATATAAGAGCACTAGGATAACATTTTTGGTTTTCATGATCGTTTCCTTAAAGATGATGAAATTGAAATTAGAAGAAATACTTTTGTGATTTTGGTATAGTCTCACCGTTGGACAATTTCCACTTCATGTCTTAAAGAAATGAAGTTGAATTTTTCATTCTTGATGTGTTAGCAGATCATGTGATAGAATGATGGGTCATTCCCTCTGTCTCAAACAAAAGGTTAAAAATGTTATCAAAAAATACATAAGTCCATCTATAGTGAGATTAATGATATATGGTTCATAAAATGGAATTATAATTCATATATCATACTGCTTAATATAATAAAACTAATATCTACTAAACAGGGACTTCCTGTAGGCCAGTGGTAGGCGATAAAGGCCAGTCACACTTCGGTTGTGGGTTTGATTCCCACAGCCTTGTCCGACGCGATGGGTTGTCGCCCGTCCTGCAGGTTGTCCTTTTTCTAAATCTATATTACTATAACATCCCATCAAAAATATCGAAAAAAGTTCTATCCTTAAACAATACTAACTTATGTCCAACATAATCCATTCTAATCTTTAGGATTATCTAAAATACTTCGGTCCAAGCCCATAGTATAAAGAAAATGATTACTTGATATATCGTTAACCAAGCATGTGAATACCATCATTTATCCCCCATATATCTTGTTGGTCACATTCCAATCATGTGAATACATTAATCATGTATTCTCTTGAAAAATGAATACCCATTAAACCTTAGTGAAAACATGAATGATGTCAAAAGTTAACTCTTTCCACATACCAAAATCCAAAAATTCTATATACTCAATCCATTACATAACCTTCTCCTTATATCAGTCATGAGCTCATGAATACTATCAAACATTTAATTTTCTCCTTATCCCTTCATTGTGCGCATATCATCTATATTCCAAAAATATCTGAATATCCTTTAATGGATACTGGTACCATTAATCATACACTTTCAAAACTCAAGGAAAGACAGCAGTGTAACAATCCTTAGATGTCTCTTTATTCCATAGTACCATGAGATTACTTATACAACATTACACTTGATAAACATGTAATCATTCCACTACCTTCTTAAACCATTGACCGAGCTTCAACAATTCTTTCAACTCACATATCATTTGTAGTCTCTTCATCATCATCAACATAAATACTACTCATACGGCCGTACTGATTCTCTTCATGAGACTTTCCCTTAGGGCATTTGTTTGCATAACGCTCGTACATTCCACATTTAACCATTGTTGATGTCGTAGCAATACCATTATCCTCATCCATGGTGTTAATTGAACCTTTTCCTTTGCACTTACTAGCTTTGTGTCCTTCTTTTCCACACCCAAAGCATCTTCCAGTTCCCTTGAAACAATCTCCTCGATGCCTCTTCCCACATGATTTACAAAGGGGAAATTGAAATTTCTTTCCTCTATGATCGTCATGAAACTCCATCTTTCTCTTATTAGCCAAGTCAGGAAACTTACCAAATTTGAGTTTATTGATCATATTACGAGATTGTTGATTCGGCATAATAATGATGGTTAGAATTCCAAATCCCATTTCATTTGGTTTATCATGAATAATATCATTCCATTGTCCATAATATCCTCCATTATCATGAATCATCTTGTTTCCAGCCATTTTCTAAAACACAAAAAGAATAGTGTTAGAGGAAAAAATCATAATAAAGGGGGAGTAACTCCAATATCTAACATCTTAGGTTAAATTCTAAGATCGTTACCATAGTTCTAAGACTATATCCTATATGTATACTTATCCTTAGGGACATCCCTAGACATACCTTAGAAATATCTCTAGAGATCTCACTAACGTTTTCACATCCTAGTTTCCAAAGGTTGACTAAACCTTTCCTCTGATACCAACTGTAGAGACCCGAAGCTTAACGTACATGTACATTACATTACTTTTGCGGAGTACTTAGTACATAACAAAAACACACACACAAGGATCGTAATAGTTTAGTGTCTTTGGAAACTCTGAATATAATCTTCTAATAGTGGTGAAAGATCTTCAACATCTCTCATAAAGATCTTATTCTTTTTTACCTAAAACCATTCTTTATATCCTGGGGAAAAGAAAACATAAAAGGGTGAGCTCAAATGCTCAGTAAGGGTAAACAAAAAAAATATCAATCACATCATATTCATAAGAACATAACATTTTGGAAATCTTAACCTGCAAAAGAGATCATAATATCATAACATGGGATAAATCATAGCAGTGAAAGGTAATCCCAATAATCATAACTTAAAACATGAAACTTTGTGGAATACACACATAATCATAGAGAATCATATCTTATTAGTCAAGACTCATTCCCAAGACAATCTTAGTGGACAAAGTCCATTTCTGAACTGAGTCACCCTCATTTTAGTCCTGTTTCACTGAACCGATATAACCTACCGTTCCAGCCATGTCTATCTCATGAGATATAAAATCATTACCCAATGCATTGGAGGGAGATATAGGTCCCACCCATCTCATAATGATACCATTCTTATGTGTGCCACAAAATCTAAAATCATACCTCATTGCATAACCCATGTAATAAAACTGGGAATCTTAAACATCTAGACATCATCAAACAATTAATATAAGATAAAGGAATTAATAAAAATAATTCCATCACAAAATAATCAAATCAATGTAATAATAGGGATAAAAACAGAACCCTTTATTATCATAGATGGAAAATAATTTTTATAAAATACTTGAACTCCATTCTTGAGGAAAATATCCTTTCAAATTCAAAAACATTTTTCTTTCATAACATGTCATACAATTTTAAACTAAAAGAAGTTGATTAAAAATAAACTTGAAAACTTGTAAAGGAAGTTTCTTGGAAATAATGTTTTAAAAATCCATTCATGCCGTATAAGTTAAAAAAAATTCTTCGTACTTTTGTCGGAAAAGTCAAAAAGTACCTCGTATGAAAAACGACAAAAGATTCCTTTCATATCTTTTACTAAAAAATCACCGAAGGGTAAAATTGGATTTAAACAATAGTAGGTGGATGGAAACAATATTAAATATTTAGGAAACATGGATGTGGATGATAAAATACACCCCAGTAAATTCCAAAGTATAAACAATCTCGGATAAAAATGAGATTGTGATATTTCCCTTACCTTATGTACGATTTGCTTCGTAAGTGTCCGAACCTACTGTATAATGATTTAAATAATGTCATTGACTTATTACAGAATCATATTCATTGTTATGATATCATATATGGTTCACTTATGACTTTATATTGCCTGTTCTTTTGTAAATTCAATGTTAAAGAGTGTTTTGGGTAAAATTGTTTCATTTGTCGTCCGTGTTTTGACTTGTAATTATTCATATGATTACTTAGATCATGATTAATTAATTTCAGAATATAAAACATGATTTATATATAATATATATTCATAATATATATATATATATATGATAAATCAGTAAATGGAAAGAAATACACCGTTCATGGAGACGGTAGGTCGTAAGTACGCATGAACGCTGTTTTCGTTTCCTTATTGAGTTGAATGGAATTAAGTAGATGACATAAATATATATACACATATATCCAGTATCATTATTATTTCATATATTTCATGATTACTTATTATATATACTTTATAATCATTCATTAATGGTTAATCATTGAGAATGAATCTCATCGCGTTGTGGAGACGGTATTCCGTACTTACGCATGAGCGATGATATCGTTCCCATGATCGTGGAATTTTATTGGAGTGTATGTATACTATTACAGAATAAATATCACTTTAAAATAATCATATATAGTTATTATTTACACCATTATACCCATCCAAGTAAGGTGGTGGTGGAAAATAGATTACACCACGGCATGGAGACGGTATTCCATACGTACACACGCGCGGTGATTTCATTTTCCGTAGGATGGATAGATGGTGACATAGGGTTGTTTCATACTTATAATAACATATCAGTATATGAGTGATACTTATGTTATTACTTCATAATGAAACAACCTTAGAAGAAGAAGTGGAAGAAGAAATAAAGGTGAAAGAATCGGTAACGGAAATTATCTCTTCTTTGAAGCGCCTCTTTGAGAACTCCAATTAGGGCACTAAAATTGGTCTTTGAGGAAGACCAGAACCTCTAGGATGTTTATAGGGAAGTGGAGAAGAGAATATGGCAGAGTTTGGCCGAGCATGAAGGCTCAAAGTGGTGTGAGGAAGAGAGGGAGGGGGTGCCCTTTTATAAGGGAGGAGAGGGCCACCTTTGGAATAACAAAAAATATTATTTTATTATAAATTCAAATTCGGTTTTTAATAGCTCCAAATTTATATATTTAGAATATAATGTGGGTAGGGGTAAAAATCCTCTAATCCAATATAATTTAGACAAGTTTAGGTATCAATTTTAACCATATCATTTAGATTTAACTTTAAGTTAGATAATTTATCTTTTACCGTGTCTTCTTGTTTTCTTACACTATAATTTTAATAAACATACTATATCAAGACAAACAAACCCCAAGTTGTTTATTATTAAAATATATAACATTATATAAGTCATTTTGCTGATCCTTAGATTTTTAGGAATAAAATAACAATTAATAATATAATATTTGTTTTAAAAACTATTTTATGTCAATTTTGACGCTATTTAGTAATTGATTTTTGTGAAAATCATAACAGAATGATTAGTTCGAAAAAAGTTACTTAAATCAATACTAACATGTCATATTAACCTATAAAATTAGTCTAATTCATAAAAAGTCTCAAATTACATTTATTTGGGTATTTATAACATCAATTATGTCAATATTTTACTAAGAAGATAAATACTGCATCATCATTGTGTCATAAATAAATTAAATTATTTAATGTCTAAAAATTAAAAATAAAATACCATTATGTTGGAAAATTTTTTATATTTCTAATGAATATTTATAGTCGAGTTTATCTTATGTATAACCCCATATTAGAAATTATTTACTTATTAAACGTGGATTTTAACTATTTTAACCCTTCTTTAAAAAAATTAATAATAAATGTCCTAATCTAATCCAAGTGGTCCTAAATGGTCATATTTTATTCCTAAGGTTGTTTTTGGTCGAATTACACTTATCCACTAGAATTAGTACATGTGTTAGGGTAATAATAATAACACTTTTAACCTTAATTACCCTATATACATTTAACCGTGGTAAAAAAAAGTATAAAGTTACTATTCACCAAAAATTATTTTCATCTCATTGAACCACATTTTAGTCCTTGATATTAACCGTGTCTCTCAGATTTTCGAAATTCCACTCCGAGAAGTGGTAAAATTAAGTTTTATGAAAAATTCAGTTTTTTTAACTACCACTTAGTGGTTTCACTATTCATCCAAAATTGAAAGTTTTCAGAAAAATACCAAAAATTAGGCCTAATCTATATTTGATATTATGAACTCAAAAATGATGTCTATTTTACCAAATTCAAAACATATCAGTTACATTATCAAATTAAAAAATTAATTCTCGTCGTCAAAACAAATGGCGTGTTTTTAAGAGACAATAACTATCAAAAGATTGACACTTGATTATAACTGGTTTAAATGTAAAATTACATCCAATGACCAAAATTGTATTAAATTGTAAAAATATAATCTAAATATACTTTAAAACCACTCAAATTAATAATTTATCACTATTAATTATTTCGATTAAAAGAGTTGTTTTTAATTAAAATTTAGTAATTTTCACTCTTCATCAGAATATGAAAGTTATCTGAAAAGTACCAAAATTGTACCTTAGGCTAAATTCGATACTCCGAATCCAAAAATGAAATCCATTTTGAGAGATAAAATTTCTAAAATTTTAAAAGGTGGTTATTACAATTCATAACGGCTAGTTTTAATAATATTTTAATAGCATATCGTTGTTTAGTGAAACTCAGTATTGCGTACTACAGACGCTATCGAAGAAGGTCGTGATTGCGTGTAATGCAAGGCAAGTCAAGGATGTGTGTTGATCAAGCTCCTTTTGGTGTAGCGTACAACAAAAGAAATTAATGAAATTAAAAAGAATATTTTTCATAAAATCTCGGGGTGTTACATTTGTCTCAGCCAAATACTGCCCAAATACTCTCTAAACTTCCCTCACTTCATCATAGAGGCCTTCCTTTAGTCAGAAAGCCAACCTAAGATCCCTTTTGATCAAATCAAAAGGAAGAACCCGAAGAATAGGTAATGATTTCACCACCCTTTTCCAAGTTCCTTTCTTCTTCCACTTCTTCCTTCTTTGTTATTAACATTCTAAAATAATAACTACAGTATCTTATATATACTATGATGTTATTATAAATATTGTACAACCATATTCAGTATTCTATCCATACTTTGAATAACATGTCACCATACGAGCGTGCGTACAACTTACCGTCTCCACATCGTGGTGTAATTGTTATTCAATAAATGATTATTTGGATGGGTATAATAATGATGTGTAAATCATGTAAATAATAAATATAACATGATAATGATTCTTTATATATGATATACCATCCAATTATATATTATTTTAATATCAGAAGAATGATATTGTTGTTCGTGCATACGTACGGACTACCGTCTCCACAAACGCGATAAGATTCATTCTCCATCGTATACATTCAAGTATAATTCTCATTTAATGATTAATAATAGTATCTAAGGGATTGATATCATTCTGGATATGATTAAGATACATCCTACCCATGAAAAACACAGCTTACGTAACAAAATATAAAAAAAGAGTAAGTTAACACTCGAAACAACGATAATACTAAGATATTATTAACAAATCAATGTTAAAAGATCATATATGATATCATATTATTGTATATGATTCTTGTATAATTTAATAACAATTATTTCACCATTATACAGGAGTTTAACCTACCCCAACCAAGGAAAAGCACAAGGTAAGGGTTATTTCACAATCTCTTCATTATCTGAGGTTGTTTATACGTAATAATCTACTGGGATCTTCTTTATCATCCACATCCATGTTTCTTAAAAATGTATTTCAAAACATTTTTACTATTTACAAGAATATGGGTTAAATTCCTTTATACCCTTGTCTGACTTTTTATAAGTGTTTTATAAAGTAATCTTTCCGTCGTTTTCCAGACAAGGTTCTTTTTAACCTTTTCGACAGAATTAAGGTAAGAGTGTTTTTTTAACTTATATGGCGGGTGCGGCTATTTTCCTCCATTATAAAATTTTCAAAGCTTCCCTTACAAGATTATAAGGATATTTTCAAAGTAAATGTTTTATTTTATAATTATGTGACTTTTAAATGATTTCAAAATGAATATTTTAAGAATTTCTGAAAGGTACTCTTATTCAAAATCAATATATTAAATGTTTTAAAGATATATCTTTCTAAATATTTTTAATTAATGTCCATGTTTTCAAAATGTTTTTAAGGATTTATTTATATGGACATGAATGTTTTTAAATGATATTTCTTTTCAAAAGTTTCAAAGTGTTATGAGACACTTTGATTCAAAAATCTCTTTTAAATTACTTCCTTAATAAATGTGTGACTTTTAAATGATTTCAAAAAAAGAGATATTTCTCTCAAATAGTTTTCATTTCATCTATGTCAACATCTGTTGATGGATTTTAAGTTTATTTGGAGTTGATTTATTATAATACAAAACATCCATATTGTTTTGAAGTTTTTGTGATGTGTTTGACTATGGATGTGTTATTCTTATACCATTCGTGGTTTAAGGATGAAGTATTTAAATTTTGTATGATATTTTTAATACGAATATTTATGTTATGTTTGATCCTTTTTATATGGGAATGAATTGGACTTAAAATCTGATGGGTGGAGCCCTCTATAGATCCTCAATGCATTGGTAGGTCTCATGAGACAAACTAGTGTCTTGGCACAAGGCCTTGGAAAAATCTTATTTGTAGTCTTGGCATGAGGCCTTGGCAATGTGGTTATGATAGTCTGGAATTATGCATTACATCATTATGAAAGTGGTTATTGATATTTCATGTGATTATTAGATTACAATATTATCCATGTGAATAAGTAAATTACATTATTTCATTTTTTCCATACTATGTTAAAGTTCAAGTTTAAAAGGCTTTTGTTTTAGTTATACATTGCCTTAAAGGTTTATTCTTATTTATGAAAGTTTCCTCTATATTGTTATCCTTACTGAGGATTTGAGCTCACCCCTTTCAAAGTTTTATTTTTCCCAGGATGTGAAGAAGTAATTTATGAATGACCTGTAGGGATAGTATGTGGGGATATGAGTGTGGACTATGAATAAAAGATGTTGTTGTAGTTTTCATTTTTATGATGTAATGTAAGTCTTATGAATATATCTAGTGTTTACAAGGATACTAAAGCAATCGGTTTTTCGAGATTTGATCTTTCTAGTGATCAAGCCAATGTTATGTAATAATGCACCGACTCTAGGTTACTGGGGTCGAGGCGTTGCAGTTGGTATCAGAGGAAGTTTAGTACAAACCTTGGAAGCTAGATTTAGATAAACTCTGATTAGAGCACATTGAAGTAAGATGAACTTTGAGGATTAGTATAGAAGAAATTCCTAGAATTTTGGTATTGTAGAGATTTTGTGAGTTTTCTGAGCAATACATCCCTGTTTGGATACGAGCAGGTAGAGGCGACTCTGGCACAGATGTACCAAGGGGTAAAACCCGAAAACACCGCTTTGAGCTAGACTCGAACGGGAACTGGTGAAAGACAACGGGCTTTGCTGCACTCTTGGTTATGACACTCCCGGGGGATATGCTTAGGATAATTCTCATTTTCTTTATAAACCATTATGAAGGGTTTATGAGTATATACTTCCTCAAAGGAGACATTTTTATGATTATGGATTATATCTATAAACTATTTAATTTATGTTATGTGTTTTACAAGTTTGGGATTAGGTATTGTTATTCATAAACTAATATAGTGTATGCCATTGATTAGAAATTGCACCCAGTAGAAGGAATGAGAACTCCAGCAATGCAAATGATCCAAAATGAAAGAAGGATCATGTCTTTCATGGTCTTAAGCCAGAATTTATAAGATAAATAGTCTCCCGTGTATTATCATAAAATGATGAAATAATATCATGTGTCGATAAGATAAGTAAATATTTTACTGAGTCCTATGGCTTTGATGGGAAGCAAGAGAAAAAAAGGATGTAAGAGAGAAAGATGGATAAAGGGAAGAGGGAAAAGAAGAATTTTCCTATATGTGATAACTGTGGGAAGAAACACCCTGGAACTTGCCTGAAAGGAATGGGAGTTTTTTATAAGTGTCGAGGAAAAGGACACAAAGTACGTGACTGCAAGGGTAAGAAAATGGTTTCAAATGTACAATGCTTAATTTTCAAGTAGTTTGGACACTACGCGAACCTATGTCCTAGTCATCAGACTATGCCGCAAATGATGCTATTGGATAATAATCAAGTTATGATACTACCAAAGATGAAGAGGAATGATTAGAGTTCTTATGTTGATTATTTCATTTGAGTGTTGTATCAACAATGTAATTGTTATAATAATTATGGAGTATATAAGGATTGTACTATAGTACTATTTCATTAAGGACTTGAGATTGTGTGGAACAAAGAAATATGACTCAATAGAAAGTTAAATTTTTGGAAAATATATGGTTGAGAGAAAGATAAACCATAATATGTTTCTGATACCGAGGTAGTGATTTTAGGATAATACATGATTTATTTGGATAAATTATACTGGATATTCTTGACTACCATGCAACTGATTAATGATTTGTATATTCCATCATTGTTGGGGTTTACAACATTTTTGGATTGAAGGAGTATATCTATTATTCTTTAAGGAATAAGGGATCATGAATGTAATCAATATGGTTTTATGGTAATTCAAGATGTTACAGTGTTTTAAAATAATACATGATGAAGGTGATCACATGTTATTACGTGGAAAAAAGGATCATCATTGTGTTTACCTTCCTTATAAATTTTGGACTGAAGTATTTTGGATAGTTCTAGTTTGGATTATTTTGGATTTCCATAAAAGGACAACCCGGAGGTTGGGCGACAACCCGTCGCATCCGGAAAGGCCGCGAGACTTGAACCCACAACCGAAGGGAGACAAGGGTGTATCACCTACCACTGATCCACGTGATGTCCTAGATTGAATAATGTCATTTTTTTGGTTCTTCTAGATGAATTATAAATTAAATTTTTTAACCCTATATAAATAGGATAAATAGAATATTATTTTTAAGTTGTATTATATTTTAGAGTGAAAGATGAGTTTGTGGTAGAACTTAGTTAAAGGATGAGTATCTACCTGTCAAGTATATAATTTTCTTTTTCTCTTATTCAATGATGAAATTAATTCTTATACTTTAGTGAAGGGATCTTAAAAAAAATGTGTTATCCTAATACCATATGTTTTGTTGAACCGATGGTATTTTAAATCATCATAGATTGATGAATTTAAGGCCCTCAATTTTACACTTGTTTGTTATTGATGACCTCAATCACTACCTATAAATATTTATGTTTTTCCTCCAATTATATGTTTCTAATTTCCACCAATGTTCTCCGAATAGAGATCATAATTTGGTGGTGACCATTTTATTTCTCTTTTCCTCTTATTAAGACTAAATTTTATCAACCCAATTTCCGATGTCGGTTTTCCCACAAAGATATTTTCTATATTAAACCTTTTATTTTAGAAGAACAATTTCAAATTTCAAGGATGGAATTTATTGAAGGAGGGGAGAATGTAACACCCCAATATTTCATAGAGTGTTATTTCTTTAAAATAATTCAATAACATGCACTACACGCAACACCGAGTTCAAGCGCACCATGACTTACCAAACAAGCCGTTGAAAAGAGGTTATGAATAGTAGTAACTAAATTTTAAACATTATATAATCCTTATAATTTTAGAATCCATTTTATGAGTTTCTTAGACATAATGTAAGAACAAATTCATTTTCGGTATTGCACTTTTACCAACTTTTAATAGTGAACCCTTTTTAAATCCAATATTTTAATCTTTTATTTGATTAAATAAATTTACTTTTTAGAATGTGGACATAAAAAATTTTACAATGAAACATCCCAAGCTTCCACAATACGTTTTCCTTTAAATAATGGAATAGCGTGTGTTGTACACAACATCGAGTTCTAACACACACCACAACCGATCAAACTAGCCGTTATGAATAGTAATACCAACTTTTTAAAAATTTAGAGATTTTAACTCTCAAAATGGACTTCATTTTTGGATTCGGAGTATCAAATTTAGCCTGAGGTGAAATTTAGGTACTTTTCGGATAACTTTAATATTTTGATGAATGGTGAAAATTACTAAATTTTAATTAAAAACTACTTTTTTAATCATATTAATTAATATTGATAAATTATGAATATGAGTGGTTTTAAAGTATATTTATAATATATTTTTACCATTTAATACAATTTTGGTCATTGGACATAATTTCACAATTAAACCGAACATAAACAAGTATCAATCTTTTGATAGTTATTATATTTTAAAAACACTTGTTTTGTTTTGATAGCGGGAATTAATTTTAAATTAATTTCTGCCACTTCTGTGTTTTGAATTTGGAAAAATGGATTCCATATTTGGAATCAGGATGTTCAAATTATGTAAATAGGTTAATTTTATTTTTAGACATTTTGAATAATTATTTCGGCAAATATTTTATTTACCATGGTTAAAGGGTAAATCCGGTAAATAAGGGTAAAAAAAATAATATTATAATAATAAAAAATAACCCTAAAACGTGTCCTAACCTTATTGGTTGATACATGTCCGACCATGTGCATCATTCTATTGATTTTGGTACCCCATGGTGCCACTTGAAAGTGATAGGGACACTTTATTTTAATCAAGTTAAAATGAATACAAAAATGACACAATCATATATCTTTTAGAAAAACAATTTTTACATAGGTTTATTAATGTTGGATATTCGACTATAAATATTAATTAGAAAGATAAAACGATTTCCTACATAATGGTATTTTATTTATAATATTTAGACATTAAATAATTTAATTTATTTATGAGACAATGGTGATGTAGTAATTACCATAATAGTTAAAAATTAAAATGATTGATATTGTTGATACCCAAATAAATATATTTTGAAACTTTTTATGACTAAAACTAATTTTATATGTTAATATGGCATGTTAGGAATGAGTTAATTAACCTTTTTCGAAGTAATAATTGTGTTATGATTTTTAAAAAAATCAATTATTGAATAGTGTCAAAATTGACATAAAAGCATTTTTAAAACAAATATTTTATTATTAATTGATATTAAATTCGTAAAAATATAAGGTTCGGCCAATAGACTTATATAATGATATTTGTATCATTAATGGACCACTTGGTGGTCTCTTGGTAGTATATAGTAAGTTTATTAACCATATAATATAAAAATATAAAGAGACATTGTAAAAGTGAAACTAATTAACTAAGAGTTAATACTTAATGATAAGGTTAATATAGTAACCCAAACCTGTCTAAATTCTATTGGTTGAGTGGTTTTAAACCCATACCCACCATAAAAGTTAAATAATTCACTATAGAGCCATTAGAAAAAAAATATGAATTTATTATAAAATAATATTTCTAGCTTTTCCAAAGGTGGCCCTCACCCCTATTATAAAAGGGCACTCCCCCTTCTCATTAATTCACACCTTCCCAGCCTTTTGGATCAGACAAAATATACCCAAATACTCTCTCAACTTCCCTCACTTCATCTTAGAGGCATTGTTTTAGTCCGAAAGCCATCCTAAGAGCCCTTTTGATAAAATCAAAAGGAAGAACCCGAAGAAGAGGTAATGATTTCAGCACCCTTTTCCAAGTTCCTTTCTTCTTCCACTTCTTCCTTCTTTGTTATTACCATTATAAAATAATATCTACAGTATCTTATATATAATGTGATGTTATTATAAATATGGTAGAACCATATTCAGTATTCTATCCATCCTTTGAATAACATGTCATCATACGTGCGTACGTACGGCTTATCGTCTCCATGTCGCGGTGTAATTGTTATTCACTAAATTATTATTTGGATGGGTATAATAATGATGTGTAACTCATGTAAATAACAAATATAACATGATAATGATTCTTTATATATGATATACCATCCAATTATATATTATTTTAATATCAAAACAATGATATTGTCGCTCGTGCGTACGTACGGACTACCGTCTCCACGAACGCGATAAGATTCATTCTCCATCGTATCAATTCAAGTATAATTCTAATTTGATGATTAATAATAGTATATAAGGACTTGATATCATTCTGTATATGATTAAGATACATCCTATCCATGACAACCACATCTTACATAACAAAACATATAAAATAAAATGAGTAAGTTAACACCCGAAACAACGATAATACTAAGATATTATTAACAAATCAATGTTAAAAGATCATATATGATATCATATAAATGTATATGATTATTGTATAATTTAATAACAATTATTTCATCATTATACAGGAGGTTAACCTACCCCAACCAAGGAAAAGTACAAGGTAAGGGTAATTTCACAATCTCTTCATTATCCGAGGTTGTTTATGCGTAATAATCTATTATGATCTTCTTTATCATCCACATCCATGTTTCCTAAAAATGTATTTCAAAAAATTTTTACTATTTACAAGAATATTGGTTAAAGTCATTTATCCCCTTGTTTGAATTTTTATTAGAGTTTTATAAAGGAATCTTTCTGTCATTTTGCAAAGAATGTGCTTTTTAACCTTTTCGACAGAATTAAGGTAAGAATGTTTTTTTAACTTATACGGCGGGTGCGACTATTTTCCGCTGTTATAAAATTTTCAAAGCTTACCTTAAAAGCTTATAAGGATATTTTTCAAAGTAAATATTTTATTTTATAATTATGTGACTTTTAAATTATTTCAAAATGAATATTTTATGAATTTATGAAAGGTACTCTTTATCAAAATCATAATTTTAAATGATTTAAGGATTTATCTTTTTAAATATTTTTAATTAATGTCCATGTTTTCAAAATTATTTTAAGGATTTATTTACATATAGATTTATGTTTTGAAATGATATTTCTCTTAAAAAGTTTTGATTTGGTATGGGACACTTTGATTCAAAAATCAATTTTAAATTACTTCCTTAATAAATGTGTGACTTTCAAATGATTTTGAAAAAAGAGATATTTCTATCCATTAGTATTGATTTCATCTATGTCAACATACTTTGATGTATTTTAAGATTATTTGAAGTTGATTTATTATGATACAAAACTTCCATATTGTTTTGAAGTTTTTGTGATGTGTTTGACTGTGGATGTGTTATTCTTATACCATTCGTGGTTTATAGATGAAGTATTTACATTTCATATGCTAGTTTTAATACGAATGTTTATTTTAGGTTTGAACCTTTTCCTATAGGAATGCATTGGACTTAATATGTGACGGGTGGAGCCCGCTATAGCTCCTCGATGCATCGGTATGTCTAATGAGACAAACTAGTGTCTTGGCACAAGGCCTTGGAAACATCTTATTTGTAGTCTTGGCACGAGGCCTTGGCTATGTGGTTATGATAGTCTGGCATTATGCATTCTATCATTATGAAAGTGGTTATTGATATTTCATGTGATTATTCGATTAGTAGATTATCCATGTGAATAAGTAAATGGAATTATTTAATTTTTTCCATACTATGTTGAAGTTCAAGTTTAAAAGGCTTTTGTTTTAGTTATACATTGCCTTAAATGTCTATTCTTATTTATGAAAGTTTCCCCTATATTGTTATCCTTACTGGGAATTTGAGCTCACCCCTTTCAATGTTTTAATTTTCCCAAGATGTGAAGAAATAATTTATGAATGACCTTCAGGGATAGTATGTGGGGATATGAGGGCGGACTATGAAAAAAAGGTGTTTTTGTAGTTTTCATTTTTATTATGTAATGTAAGACTTATGAATATATATAGTGTTTCCAAGGCTACTAAACTAACCGGTCTTTCGAGATTTGATCTTTCTTTTGATCATGCCAATGTTATGTAATAATGCCCCGACTCTAGGTAACTGGGGTCAGGGCGTTACATATCTATTAACAAAATTTCACTCGTGACACATCCAACGTGTACTACTTCCAGTGAACATATCTTGTTATAATTTTTAATTAGTAAATAAAAGTGTGTGTGTTATGAAATGAATTAAATAGAATATTAATGTATATATATAATAAAAAATTCTCATAGATAATAATATCAAATGTAACCAAAACTTGAGTAATTAATACTCGGGGGTTTATTGTCATATTCTTCCTTATTATAGATTACCCAATGCGAACTTCCTGAGAAAAAGAATCATTAGATTATGAGTAATATAATCTAACAATCTATATGACATGTTTGCTATGAAATAATGTTACATTACAATATAACTATATTTAATAATATCATCACAACACTTTATGTTTATCATCATTGCAGGGATCCTTTAAAACCATATTAGGTGACTGATTCCTTAAGACATTATTACATCAAATTCCTATAGAATAATGAAACAAGATATTATATGATTTTTTATTAATATCTAAATATTTGAATATAAATAAAATAATAGTTTAAAAATTTTTCTCTAGAAAAACTAATAAAAAAATATGATTTCTTTTATTCTTAATTTCTCTATTATATACATGTCTTAGTTTTATAAAACACTAAAAAACACATATATAGGAAACTTGGGAAAACTGAAATGATGATTAACATGGAATAAATTTATACAATTCAAAAATAAATCAAAAATCATTTTCATAATATTTCATGACACTTATATATCATTTTCTTATTTTTAAACTGTTTATGAATGTTTTTGAAAACATTTCTATTTTTAAAAATGGCTCATTGAGTGATGGATCGACTTTAGATTTACATTAACAAGATGATCTATAAGAATTTAAATTTCCTCTAGTATTTTCCTGCTATCCAATTAAATATAATAAATGAACAATAAGTTACTGACCGCTCCTCATATTATTTTTTCCTTCATGTTTTATTATTTTATTGAATATTTTCATTCATCCTTGATGTTCATTTATATACATCGTAGTCAAAAAAACTACTCTAACTCCCCTGGGTGTATCAATAAATGATGATTATATACTAATAATGAATGATAATGGAGTAGACCCAAAAACAATCTCACATACATGTATGAGATTCTACTCACCAAAAAACCTGACTATATTATTCTGTGAAATGGATGATGATTGTGATGGTCTCACAACCCAGGCTTCTTGTGTTTTAACTTATTAATAAAATAATATTAGAAATGTTTTTTAAATTATATAAACTACATAATATTATATATTTAATAAAGTTTATATCACTAGTTAATATTATTTCATTATTATAAAATAATAATAATGAATAATATATTATAATAACAATCAATCCTTAAACCCAATTAATAGGGGTCGAATACTAGGATCTGACGGTGTCAATGAACCTAATTTTTATTGATTGATATATATAGGTGACCCCATTTAATTGGGTTTAATGGTAATCTATATTTGTAGCATATTTTTAATTATTATTTTTATATTAACTCAATAAAATTAATTAGTAAGGTAAAATTACATACTCAAACATCTTTGATAGGTTCAGTCACAAAATAGTAGTGAGGGTTTTGAGTAACTTTAAGCCACTTCCCAATCCGACCAACCAGGTGACCTAATTCATGATCTATTATAAAATATATATATATAAATTTTAGAAGAAAAAAATAGTTGCAATAACATATCTTAAATAATAATGGAAAAAATAAGAAAATATTGTTCTTTCTCTAGAAAAATTCCATGACCCATTGATTTGAGAAATGAATTGTTTTTCATGATTCATTATTTTTTTAATAAAAATACAACAATAAAAAGAAAAATTATTTGAAAATATAATTTTGTTGTGTTTATGTAATTAATATATAGTAAAATATGCAATTACCTGATGAGATAAATATTGGGTAATTTTGACAATCATCTTTAATTGAACATGAGACGTGCTTTCATGCACATTTTTATACATCTATCACGATCTTAGAGATGTGTTCTTAAACATCTTCCATTATATCAATTTATATTCTATAAATTTCATGCCCAAATTTTCTATTTTAATGGGAGTTAATGATATTAAAGACATTTAAATGGAAAAAATATAGAACTCAAGAATATGAAACATTATAAGCATATTAATTAATTTAATCATTAATTTTAAATTAGTTATGAATTTAATTTATTATAAAATATATAAAATTTTCAGTAATTGGAATATGCCTCCATTATTTATAACTAATGAGAAATCTCACCAACAGAGAAGCAATTTTCCCAAGAATTTTTCCATAGATTCTGGTAGCATCCCTATTATACACCCATAACTAATCAAATGGAATGATAATACGAGATGCATTTCAGACCCCATATATATATTGTGTTTATATTTATATCAATTATGTTATTATCTTTTTTTGTTTGATAGAATCATAAAAAAATAAAATAAATATTTCTTTTTCTATATAATGTCATACAACCAGTAATAGTAACTCCCCAATATAACCTTGATGATTGGGTGCACAACAATTATGTATCTATATGTTTATCGAATGGTAGGCTACAAACAACATATGGGGAAGAAGGTGGTTCACTATAATTCTCTGTTATAGACGAATCACTTGGATCAATTAATGTCAATGGTAGTGATTGTGTGCACCGATATGTTGATAGACCAGGATATCAATTATTTTTCTCAGTATTCCTCCAATTAAAATGTTTTAGAATATATTAAATGTATAGAATATAGAAATAATAATTCTTTTTATTAAAGGAGAAAAAAACAGTGTAAATATTTAAGAAACACTTGAAAATGATAAAGTGTTAAACAATTTCATTTCAAGTTTATAAATTTTATTATATTTATCATGGCAGTTTTTACTATTATAATCCACCATTATGGAGAGTACATCATTTTCACCCTCTCTTGTAATTTCAATTATTAGAATATTTTCAAAAAAAATATTTACTATTTTTTTGGCTGATGTGGTTCACTATCATAGAGCACCAATTTGACATCATTTCCCATATCATAAAACTCTATCTTCATTAAGTGTAAAAAAGTATTTATTCATAAAGTACTTCATCATAAACATAATAAATATTATTTACTTGTGATGCCATGATAAATGGATCCTGCTCTATACACTCACCAGTATGAATCAAGCTAGAAAATTTGATAGAACTAAAATGTAACAAATAATACATTATACTCCTATAAATATTTCCCCACTTTTATTAGAATATGATGAATGAAAATTTATCATAACAATTCAACTCAATTTTATAAATAATCTATCTATAATTAAACCTTCATTAATGTTTAAATACAATGTTATTTTCAGTTTTAAGGCCTTATTCATGGAAAATTATATGAAACATGAATCCATTAATATTATAGGAATTAAATCTTTTATCCTTCCCCACTGGATCATAAGAAACAAAAAAAGAACTATTTAAAATTTCAGCATGATTCAAATCATTCATTATCTAGAATATAAGATATTTGGTGTTACTATTAATATAGTATAATTAACTAAATTCTAAAAATATAAATATTATTATATACTCACATGATATAAAACCCATTTGACAATATTATTTTTATTAAATTTTGTTAGTTTCAGCTCATTCCATGATCCACAACGTAGTTATATAATTTTTTGAAAGTAAGATTTTCAAATGAATGTCTAAAAAATTGGAAAAAAAATCGATCAAATATCTATGCACTTGAAAGAAGTCCAATTCATCTTGCATCAAATTTAATCCCATCTCCAATAGTTCATCCAGTATTTCAAAATATCAATGAGTATTTTTCTAACAGAGAATTATTGGAGATGTCATAAACATATCCAACATTATTTATTATAGTCTCAACCCCATCAAAATACCTAAATTATATAGTCATGTATGCTTTATCACTGTAACCTACATCAATAGAGCCATCTGGTTGAACATTATTCCGTATACATTATTTGAAATGATATAAGTTTCAGATGAAAAAATAAGCATATTAAAAAATCTTCCACAATTATTTTAAAAAATAGAATTAATAAATTAAAATATTAAGAAGTTTTAAAAAAACACTCAACTCTATATATCCATCGAAAATTTAAAAGTCCATAATGTTTAGTATCTTGAACCAAAATATAAGAACAATGGATTTTCAATCCATGAAACATTTTTTGTTTTAAGTCAATGCCCCATGAAATGATAATATCCATTTTGAAGAATTATATTTTTTAAGGAATGAATGAATATATCTTTACTATGGATTTTAGTTGTATAAATAGATGAAGAACACTTTTCATTCACATTTTCCTACAAACCAGACTTTATATTCATTAATTCTATATCCTTTCCTGCATTACATTAATCCGAAGATTTACCCAACTCATTATGCAATGTAAAAATTATTTTTTTGTAGATATTATTCTCAATATTCATTACGTCAGGATTATGACATATTAAATTAAATTTAAAATTATAATTCTTGAAAAATATTCTTACCTCATTACACTGTTTTTTCCCATTTATTTTGATATTTTACAACATACACTTCCAACCAAATTTATATTGTTTAAATTTTGTAAATACTATATTTCCATTCATTAATTATCCCAATATTTCTAATCTAGATAAAATATTCAATGAATTTTCAGTTAAATATATCCATTGAATTTTATCCTGTTAAATATGTATTTAATAGAAGCATGATGAAATCAACAATGACATATAAAACACCAATTTCTTCTACGAGGTAACTGTTGAGGCTCAAAATCAAAATTACAGTCCAAACATGACAAAATGGTTGGAGTGTACCATCCAGATAAGTTTTTATGTCCAAAAAGTCTGTAATATTTTAAAATATTGAAACAAGCATTTTTAATATTTACCTTAATGAAGAATCATATATTTCAACACCATCGTTTGATAATTATCGTAATTATTTTATTGGAGGTCATTTTTATACATCAATTTCATTTATAATATTTTAATTTCTATGAGTAATCATCCAAAAATGAAAGAATTATTCCTCATAATCATATATTAATGTAAATTATAGGGGATCCGACCAACTAAAAATAGGAAAAAAATTAGGGCTTAAAGTAACAAAAGTTTTACTACCACCAGATGACACTACCAAACAAGAATTACATGGTTTTGAATAAAAATGTGGATATAAAATCAAAATCCATCGATAATGTTGAATCTTCAAATGTATTATCATTCCATCATTTTTTCTATTTTGATCATTCCACTTCATGTTGTATGTATTCCTAGATGACATGAATAATCATTATAAGTGTGGTTTGAGAGGAAAGTAACATAGTACCATTGCAGTGGTTTTATTCTTCTACTTTTTCCTGGTGTTTCATTAATATTCACCCACATTTTTACCAGTTAATTCCATCGAGTTATATTTAATCTTTTTCATTATTATATTTATAACTCTTCTACCTATTAATGAATACAATAATTGGGGAATGTATGTATTATTGTATAATTAATTCCATGTTTTTATGACTTTGTTCACCTCATAGAATTATGAAGTGATATTAACTTTAAAAAATGGATCATGAATAAATTATAAAATCTTGGACACTAGTTTATCAAAAATTACAAGGAGACACTTGATATGATACATCCTAATTTGAAAAGAAAACTCAAAAATCCGGGTACACCTTTTATACAAATCTTATTATTCATCTTTTACTAATTCATAAGACACGTTCTTTGGCAACCGAAGCTCTTGGAAATATTGACACTCTCAGGATCAAATAAAGGATCTGTTGATATATTATGTTCTTGGCCATTAAATTCCATAAAGAAAAATGAATCAATTATTATATCGTCTTTTTTTTGGACCATTTGTATTTCCCATGACTGTTTGAGAATTTATTTTAGTGGATAGTTTGAATAATAAACTAAGAATTGGAACGGGAATTTGAGTGCTAGAACACATAAATGTGTTGTCTTTAGATGGATTTTAATACCTGAGAGGTGATGCAGAAGTTTCATTGAGTATTGGGAGAATTAGGCTTCAAAATAATGGTTTTTCGAAAGATAAATTTTGGGAAATTGTTAGCATAAGGGGTTTACTAACCATGCACATCAACCATATAAGGCATGAATGGTGTCACATGGTTTTTCAAACCATGAATTTGATTCTACATTATTTGGAATGGTATCTATAGAAAATTGCATATCTAAACTACATTTATTGTATATTATTAGATAAACTATCTGTCTAGAAAACATGATTAATTTATCTTAGGTAGTGGGTGTTCATGATTGGAGAAGGGATTTTCCAAACTGTTCAAACCTGAAAAATTAGAAAAGTGTTTATTTTTCCCTATATCCTTAAAAGGGTTTTACCCCCTTTCCTTCCCCATTCTCCTAAGAATCCACCCAAATGCACACCCTTCATCCTACACTATCCTTAGTGAGATCACACTCATTTATTATTAGAATCATATGTTGTTTATCATGTTTGTTCAACCACAGTATCTCTAATGATCTTCTTGCTTATTATATTTTTTATCTCTTTCTTAATAATATTCTAAACCCCCACAATCTAGTTTTACTTATTTTTGGGCTTTATTTTGATTCAATTATTTGTTTTATTCATAATCTAACCAAAGGCTAATAATGGATGGGTAAGGCATATTTGGTTAAATTTAGGTGGTCAATATGATTTAACCTCAATGATTAATTGTTTATGAAATGAAAAATAGTACCTCATTCTAGTATTAATGTGAGTCTCCATTAATTTATAAAATTCATTAAATTAATTCCTTAGAGAAAAACCCTTACGTTCTTGAGACCACATCTATATGGTTGGAGGAGAATAACCTAAACCCAAAACCAAACATAAAGTGATTTTTATTTAATGATTTTTACCCTCATTGGATATAGATTTAACCATCCATTGAGAATGTTCTCAAAATTATATGGAACATTTTTTAATTCTTTAACAAATTAGATGAAAAAATAGTTTATTAATATCTTGATTTATAATTTATGTTTGGGAGATGGTCCATCTTATTAAATAAACCAAATTATAATCTTTTTAATCAAATGTGTTTGATGAATTGAATTATGGAATGAGTGTTCCTCATGGCCTTGATCTTACATATAAATGGAATATATAATTTCATGGCTCAACTAAAAATTATATGAATTTTAATAATTTCCATGATTTATATAATGGAATGGATAAACGCAAGGTAGTTGTTATAATATTAAATGAAATATATCAATGAAGGTTTATTTGTCCTTGAGCAATGTTGGGTTCATCTTTATAGAATTATTAGGAGAAGTGATTATAGGGAAAGTGTGATTACTTTATATTGGATTATTATGGAGGGATCTTGGTTTGGGTTGTGGAAATGGAATTCCAAACAACATTTGATAAGGAAGTTATACACAGTGATTCATTTCACTTTGGCTTCTGGACATGATGTTCTATTCCCCCTTGAATAAGATGTTGGGTGTGACCCTTCTTTTTATTATGCATGATACATGGGCATGAATCTCCTTATAATTTATAATACCAAGGAAAGAAATCTCTTATTATTTATGGAACTCTAGAAGGGAATCGCTCAACACTCATAAAACACTGGCATGGAATTTCTCATTATTCTATGAGACAACTTAGCATAGAGACCCTTAATTAAAAAATTATACTCTTATTATTTTTCATGGATACCTGAGTTGTGCCTCATTTTCTTGGTAAGAACTATAAAGTTATGTATATGACTATATATTTTATTATGTATATAGTGAATATATATAATATATATATACATGGTGGTATGTGTTCTAAGATATTCCCTCTTAGGTTGAACCAAGTATGGTTAGTCCTATTACTTTGGGAAGACTAAGATGACTTGGTTACATTTATTTATTTCAATACACATACCTCATTATTATAACTTCAAATTAATCTATTTTATACTCATGGAATGGATTCCATTAGACACCATTGTTGGTATCATATTGTGATTATCTCAAATTCTTTTTGAGCCACCATTTGGTAACTATACAGACATTATGGTTGTAGGGATTTGATCAAGGACCATGCTATATGATATTTTCATTTTTGATTTTGGACAGACTCAAGAGCTTGGGAGTAGTGGCTGATAATGCACTCAGGATGCCTTCTAGAGAAGCAGTATTTATTTATTTATTTTCCTTTATCTATCTATCCATATTTATTATATCACCTATTTTTTGTATAAAACATGTTCATTTTAGCATGTTCATTCATATTTCTTATTTAATTGATTTTTTATTTATTATTAGTCCTTAAATCCGCCAATACATGTTGATTGTTCACCCCACTATATTTATTACTAATTCAGAGAGTATAGTTCCCTTACTATACCACCTTCAGACCCTCGATGATAGTTGGAATCTTATAGAATACGGGGAGGCACACTTGAGTCCCTATAGCCAATTGACTCGGGGTATCATTTTAGTGGATCCTAGGTCAAGACTATAAATGTGGTATTAGGTCATTATTTGTTTTCATTTATGTTTGTGATGGTAGAAAGGATACTAGTTTTGTGTCAAAAATTGGTAAATTTATTTTTAAAGGGCCAAACCCACCCATGCCCATGGGGAAGTTCCAGATTTGAGGGATGAAATTAATGTTCATGTTGGTACTATTATAGTTAAATATTAATTCACCTTGGATGAATGTTTTACTTTTGATGGTTATTGATTTTTAGATTTATAATATTTACATCTTGTCCCAATGTGTAAAGATATATTGTGTGATCATGCATCCATATTGGAATATAAATATTTACATTCCATACATATTCCTTTCCATGCAGGTTTCATTTATTGAATGCTTGATACTTGATAGATGTTCCTTATCAGATTTATTTGCTTGATGAACTGTATAATCTGTTTTTGTGGGATCTAGTTTATGTTCCTATATTTTTAGTGAATAGGATAACAAAACATATTATAGTTATGATATATAATTGGTTATAAAAGTGTTTTCATCAAAATAAATGGAGTTTTTCCATATAGATTTATGGTTTCACCTTATCTAAAAAATCATGAAATATTTGATGCAAGAACCCTTGGTTTTATGGGTAGAATCAAAAATTGTTAAAATTTAATGGGGGAAAAATAAAAATTATCAGGAGATTGGGGATTTATTAATTGGGAAGGGTGATCCATATAATCAAACAATATTTAATATATTTTTTATAGTCTAGAATCAAAGGTAAAAACCTAATTGTAGATTTATGAATTCCAATTATAACATATATAGGAATGTACCATTTTAATTTGGGAATATTAATTCATTTAATAAAATAATGATATATACATAATGGGGAAATATAAATTACTATTATAAATGGGTGTTAAAATGAAGGTGTATTTTTTAAATTTATAATGTCCACTACCTCTATAATTTGTCCATGATAACCCATATGATTAAATAACTAAATGAACAAATGGACCCACTTATGACTATTGGGACAAGATTCTTATAAGAAGGATCCAAAAATACACTAATAGACACATGTTGGTCTTTTGGGGAATGTTTCTTATGAGATAAGACCATTAAGGGTCTTTTAAATTTTAATAAACAAACTTTTATGGGTTACACTCAACAGAACACATATTCTATTAACGATACCCTAGTAGGTAACCATAATCATTCGTTCATTAGTTCTTAAACCCATGTGGGTATATTCATGTTATGTGGGGTTTTTATTTAATGTGTCAATATCCAATTATTGGATAAAGATTTATTGTCTTCTTTTGAGCTATACTGATATGATGTATTATATTATTAAATTACAATTATATCATAATAAGAATTTTACTTTATAGAATTAAATTTATAATTTCTTCAACTAATCCTATTTAAATATTTTTATAGGTTAAATAAATAGTTATTAAATGACAATAATAAAATGATAAAATAGATTATGCCACACTAAAATAGCTATGATATGAGATTTTTACTTTTATTTTACCTGTACTTGATGCCCATTATATTTGAGATTGTTTAATTTTTTTTAATATGTTAGAATTATTTAAATGACATTAAATGAAAAATTCAAAATCTATTTTATCTTGAAATGTTGTATAAGTGTAAGATTTAGCTTTCCTCGAGAGATTAATTGAGTGATAGTGTCATAATTGACCATAGATCTTAGTTGGATTCTTTCAATTATTAATTGAATATAAAGGATATGAGTTAGAGATTATTGATATTTTAAGTGTGACCTTAGTATTATAGTCTATTAATTATGATATATAGAATAATTATTCATTGTGTTATCACCCTAATAGATAGTAAACTAGTAGACTTTCGAACTGAGTTTCTTTCTATGTAATGTTCTTCTTTTTTATCATTTGAGAAATGTAGGAGTCTTTGTTGATGAAACAACACCCCTAAGTAGATGAGTTATTTTTTGATGTGTTAAAAAATGAGTGATCATTACAGTTTTCTGGTTATTAGTGGATGTTAGATCCATTAAATTTTATATTGAAATTGTAAACATTGTAGGTTGATGAACTTATTTTCTATCTTGGTGAATCTCTTCAGAGGTACTTTATAGAAAAATTAGTTATTGTGAAATAGATTTTATAATATGGGTTATGGTTATCTTGTGAGAAACATTATGGCTCTGTGTATGGACAAGGTGGACATATTTTGGGCTTTATTGATAGTGAAAGGTAGGATACTTAGAAGCCCTTAGTTTTGAATTTGTCTCATGTGTGTCAGCTTATTTTCATTTGATTGAGGGAAGATGTTGAAAAATGATAACAGAATTTTTTTTCTCATAATGGAAATTTGCATATTTTTACACTTTTATCATAAAAAATTAATGATGGTACTTAGGATTTAGGATTTATACACGGTGATGCATTTTTTCTATGAATCGTATGATAAACACTTTTATCATAACTAGCATTAATGAGAATAGCTGTTTGGGTTCAAGGCCCAGTGAACCCATTTTTTAGTATAGATTCTTTAGTTTTTGAATACAATTCATAGAGGTGAGATTTCATTTTAAAAATCATGACATGGATAGGTGCCAAATATTAAAGAGGATTTCCAAGGGAGCTTCATCCATGTTATAAACTAACACATCATATATCATATTCAGCTTGACCATTTTGATGGATGAATATTCGGAGCATGAGTTGGGTCTTGAACCATGTGGTATGAGATGGTAAAACCACATATAATGATGAATAATTTAGTATTAATAGCCATTGTAACTAATTGAAATATGTAACACTATTGAATGGATTTGTGTAATCCAAGGATCCATGGTTTCAAAGAAGTGATGATTTTGGGCATGACGACTTAGATAATTGGGGAAAATTGAATTAAGTGTCCCTTAAGAAGTGATATATTGAAATGTATTTGGTGACATGAGATGATTGACCCATGGTTGTACCATGACCCACATCATCATGAGATAGGTTTCCAGGTGTTGGTAAATGAAAATACAGCCCTAGTATATGATAAAGAGGTATAGAGGGAGATATACATGCCATTCGATAAAATATTATTGTACTCCTATTTAAAGGTGATCTTGGAAAATATATTTACATTATCCTAAGTAGACTGGAAGATAATCAAAATATATCAATCTATCTCACCAAATAGATTTTCTAGGTTGATGGAAGAACTACTCAGGAGTTTCACTCCAGTAGTTTAATATAATACTTAAGGTGAATAATAGACCAATGAACATTTAAGGGTGGCGACTCTCATTTTTTTTTGAATTCCAACCAAATCCTTCAGAACCATTCCTATGAATTAGTAACAAGTGATGGATAATTTTTACATTGGTTATCAAGAATGAGAAGGTTCATATCCATGTATTTCAGAAGTCTAGGACACAGTAATAGGTTTTTATTTTTGTATGTGTGACTATATGGATACTTCTAATATGGGGAGTGGGATGTCAGTCGTTGGAGAGTGACCTTCATTTGAGAAGGGTCATTGAATCTTGATAATAGTATGGGGATTATTTTTTTGGAACTCGTATTCCTTTTGATAAATGGAATTATAAAATTCTTTAATTATTATTAAATTACATGTCCACAATCAAGTATGTTTTTGGTGATGTTTGTGTGAAGGAATTAAGATCAAAATAACTTTTGGTGATCTGTGAATACATGATTTGAACTTTTTTGATGCTTATGTTATAGTATCATGATGATTCTTTTTGGAAGTTGGCTTGAAAATGATATGACACCATAATTCAGGTGTAGGATTCAAGGATAATTCTCGAAACACTATAATTATTCATTGAGTTAAGGCTCAAGAATCAAGTTCTAGTCATTCATCATTTGTAGGAGATGAACTATTATAAAATAAATTAGTAGAAATATATTAAATTGAGTCTTCTAAAATATATTTGTGTGGTAAGTGAGGAATTACATCAGGATCACCATCAGGATGAGATGAATGTAGTTTAATGTGATGTACATGGATTTTCAAGTAAAAGATGAAGTAACCTTACTATGTTGGTACTTCTATGATTCGACCAATATGTTTATTTGATTAATGTTATTGTAGTGTCAATATAACACTATGGACACTGTTCAATTTAAAAATATGATGGTAGAAGTAGTTTGACTCGAAATTGGGCCTTAAAAGTTATAATGTTTAGTGGGAAGCATTTTAGGATGGATTTTGAAAGAGGGGATGAGGTGATGATGTATTTGGTTATGAAGGATCGTGTAGAGACTGTCTAAGTGTTTCGATTGTGGTTTTGAGTGTTGGATCATGTTTTAGAATAGTGGTTGTACTATTAGAGTGACAAATAGTGGTTAATTGGGTTTTTAGAAATGAAATTATTCTATTTGAACAGAACACCACAACCCGAATAGGTCAGGTGATGTTTTCATTATCCATAAAGGATTCTAATGGAACGGGAGATCTATGCTTATGATATTATAATTCTAGTGTTTTGGAATAGTTTGATTTTAAATTAATGATTAAGCTTTACATTTACTGGATATTACAAAATCTAAATTACTCAGCAGATTAAAAAATGAAAATTTGAATAACTAAATATGTTTTAAGATATATTTTAAATCCCAAGAGGTGTAGTTGGTGTTTTTTGAATCTCAAGAGATTGTAAACTTGAAATCCTATTATTTTAGAAATCCAATTTGAGTCACACTGTTAGCACATGTTTAGTAACAATTGTACCCCTCAACTATACATTTTCTAGAGGGTGTCACATAGTCTATTAAATAGTGTACAAGATGTCGATGGTCAATCCATGGTATCTATATAAAATTACAAAGCCAAACCTAATGGGGTGAATATGTTTAGACACATTTTTCACTAAACCTATAGGGTATTTTCCCCATTTTTAGTGGGAATGCATGGTCGACACATGGTTTTAAAAAATAGCATGAACAAATCCTTGTTCTATTTAAAATGGAAAAAATCATTATTTTATCCAACTTATATTTGGTTGTTTTACCTCTACTTTCATTCCACATTCACTTATGATTCCTCCTACACACACAACCTGCCTCCCCCTCTTCCCATGCTGGTTATCCCTCATTATAAAACAAAATATAATTTTATTTATCATGTTGGTTCACCCTCAGTAATTATAGTGACCCCATTTATTCTTATATCATTTTCTATTGACATATCTGATTCTAAATCAATGATATATCTTCTTCAATATTTTCATGGAATTTATATTTTTCCTTAGTGTCTTTAGTTTTTTCTAAAACTAAACCCTAATAATGGATAAGTGATTAATCCTTTTTATAAGGTAGGTGATCTATATTATTTTCCATAGAAATAGTATCATTTATAAAATGTTTCATAGTGTAACATACTGACCTTACAACACTTATCCCCTGAAAGGAAAAAGTACATCAATTAACTTCTTATAGAACAACATTAATGTTTTTTATACCCCATTTATAAGATTTTTTTGATGAAATAAGCCCGATAAACATATTTAGTTGAGTTTGAGGACATGATTTTTATCATCCTTTGATAGTTATTAAGCCAACCTTTGTTCATGTGATTAAAATATTTTGGTATATTTATAAATGGCATAAAAATTAAAATGGTTTTGATGAAATCTTGGTCCCTAAAAACATTCATTATGATTGAGGTCTATGAAATTGTGAATCTTATTAATTGAATGGAATTGGAATCTATTTAATGAAATGTGTTTGATTAATTCAATTACTAAATGAGTGTTCATCATAAATTTCATGTTTCTAACAAATATAATGGATTATTATATGATTTAATTGACAATGATGTCAATTGTATAACTTATACCTATTTTATATTGTAGAATAGATGATATAATGACCATTGTTATAATATAAAGTTTAATATATTAATGATGTTCCACTACACCTTGGGAGATGTTGGTTTCTTATTTACTGAATGCCTAGGATAAGGGCTCATAGGGAAAGTGGGATTAACATATAAAATATTAATAAAAAGGGGACATGTTTAAGGTTTTGGACATGGATTTTCAATCATATTTGGTGAATGAAATTGGACATGGCAACTCACATGATGTGGGTTGCTAGATATGATATTCTTTTCCCCATCCATTATGTTGTTGTGCACAACCCATAACCTTATTATTCAAAACAATTGTTCATGGAATCCCATATGATTTATTATTCATAGGTGTAGTGTACTTTATGATATAAATACTTGGGAATGACATACCTTATTATTTATGACACTCAGTAATGTTCTACCTTTTTATTCTAGGAGAAAATAGGAATGATGATTCATAATTAAAATATTATACTCTTATTATTATAAATTGATTTAAAAGTTATATCTTGTGTCCTAGATAGTAATACCCAAACACATATATGTATATATATGTGTGTATTTTTATATATAAAAATATATATGTTATTATGTATATAGTGAATATATATAGACACACACACGGTGGAACGTGTCCTGTAAAATTTCAACAAAGGATGAAGTTGGTATGGTCAGTGAAATCTCTTTGAGGATCCTAATCCAACTTGATTACATTTATTTATTTCATTATAATACCATTATTATTATACATACACAATTATTAATTTTATACTATGAGATTAGATTTAATTATACCCCATTAGTGATGGCCTATTGAGTTTATCTCTCACCTGGTTTGGGCTATAATTTTGTACCCAGATAGACCTCATGGTTACATGATTGGACTACAGATCGTGTTTCTTTTTTTTATTTCATTTTGGATAATGAATGGACATGAGATCTTGGGATTAGAGACTAAGAATGTAATTATGATTCCTTCTAGAGATGGAGAACACACACACACAGAGATATATTTCAATATATTAATTTTTTAGTCTTTCCTTACTTATTGTATCTCCTACTATATGTCTACTTCATGTATATTGTATCTTGTACAGTAATTTTTCATATTTATTTAATATTTATTTCTTTTCATTTATTAACTTCTGATAATCTTTGTTGATTGTTTCTTCTATTGTATTTATTTCTAGTTTTTATAGTATAGTGTAGCCACTATAGAACCAACAGATCCTCTGTACGGGTTAGCATCCTATGGCGTATAAGTAGGTGCACTTGAGTCCTATTAGGTGACCATCTTGGGGAACCATTTTAGTGTTTCTTGGGTTGAGTATAGAAATTTACCATGTTTTGGGATGAATTCTCCTCTTGCAGGTCATTTTGTAATTCATTGATTGGATAGTAATTATTTTGATTTTATATAACATTTAATTTTCCATGGAAAAACTATCAAACATATTGAGTAGAAAATCATTTAAAATATCAAGACCTCATATAATTAATTTCTATTCAACCATCTCTTTATATTAAAATTAGTACTTGAAAATTTAATTCTACCCACCAGTGATTGGTATCCAGTTGCATAATCTAAAAACTATTCTGCTCCCTTTTCATATCAAGGTGTTTTTTGAGGTAAATTAATCTACATATTTTCCATGCTTTTTAGATATACACACTTATTCATATAAATTCAAATATGGATATGTTAATATTTAATCAAACATGTACTATCTATTTTTAACACAAACCAACATTTTCATTGACCAAGGAAAGGCCTTGATTAAAAAAAACAAAAATTCAACATTAAATGACACAATGCAACATTAAAAACTTAAATTAATTAAATGAATAAATATCACCCCTCAAAATAACAATTTTGGATGTCATAATGTGAGGAGTGGGAAAAATCCAGTGTGGATATCAATGATATGTTTCCAATAATTCCTCGCTCATGCATGAGAAGGAGTAGTTGAAATTGGGTTGAGATTGGGAGGAGGACATGATTATTAGTAATGGGATAGGTATATTTGATTTTTTGTGGTGGTGGTCACTAGAAAATAGGGATGTTGATATGACATCGCCAAGAGAATATCCATCGGGGGAAACACTACAGTATGTGTTTGGCATCAAGGGAGGGGGTTCAGTGGGGTGGTGGGCTTATGCTTGTGGGGGTCAACATGGGGTGTAATTACATGATTTTTCAATATATTTAGATTTATTTTTCAAAAAACCCAGTATAAGTGAAATATTATTTCAATAATACAAGTTATTTTACAAATCAACCACTATATTTTTAAAAATAATCCAAAAATTTAAAATTGTTGTTATTATTAAAAATTTAGTTAATAAACCACAAATAAGAAAATAGTTTTATAGTGTATTAAAATAAATATGTTTAGAAAATAAATATATATTGTGTTATATTATAAATATTAATTTGAGTATAATCTATTTATAAATGATATAAATAAACATATTATTTTTATTATTATTGTACTATTATATAGATATTTATGTCGGTATATGTGTGTGTATTAATGTTAAAAAATACATATTTCTAGGTTCACATATGATTTTTCAAAAGTTTTAAATAATTAAATCATTTTTACATGTAAATTAAAATAGTAATAATTTATAAGGTTTTCAAGTTCAATTAATGGGTTTTGGAAATTTAAATATTTCTTGTTTAGGGAACGATGATGACATGACTTGGAAAAATTTTGTGGGTTCACCCAAAAACAAAATTCATGGATAGAACAAGATTGAATCCTATATTTTTCTATATTAAGATCCAATGTTGATGAAAATGTGAAATTATTTATATGCTAATAACCATGTGTAATATCTGTTAATGGTTCTAATGAATGTGGCACATGAGTAGCATCAATTGGGATCCAATGGTGAGGAAATCATAGTGAGGATTACATGTAATTGGAGTTTATGATATGAAATGAGGATTTATGTTGTTTTATAGTATTAAAACTATGACGCATATTTACTTAATTTTATGAAAGATGTTGTGAATACATTGATATTTAATAATGAGTATTGTTTTTTTCCTATAGCTTTGAAAGATTATTTCGATGGAATGTATGAAAAGAGGATGAAATAATCAATGTGTTACCGACCAGGGGATAATCCTATGGGAACAAAAAGACATGGTTGAAAATATGAGGCAGACAACTCTATAATGATGATAAATATTATGAATTGTTGATGATTATGGTGATTATTACTCAATAAAAATTATATAAATAACATGATGATTAATGTGACCATGAATAAATGAGAATTAAAATGAAAATTATGATGATGAGGATGATTACATATATAGTAATGATCATGTGAATGATTCATTGAAATAATTATTACAATGGTTGTTAATATGTTTCAATCACTTCTATGACATGTGGTTCATTTTTAGACGATATTTTTAATAGAGGTGGTCAGAAAATATTGAATAGATGTAGTATCCCTAGAGGGTTTTTGTAAGAGAAGGGTCATGATACCGCATGAAATATTTGATATCTTGATTTATGAATGTGTTATCATACACAAAATCCACAATGTTAGGCGTACGTTTTCATTTCATGATATGGGAGTACCGTGCACTATTTAAGTAGTTAACCACCATGGTTTTGACTAAACCATGGAACTATTATCCTTCCTCAACTCCATGACATGGAAGTACTATATATAATGTTTGTGGAAATAAAACAAAAAATTTACCCAAAAGATAGTCATAATACATCTCTAAATTATTTCATGTTAGTGAACCCCACAAAATTCAAATGGGAATTTAAATTATGTGTAATAGTTGTCATTATTTTTAATAAGTGAGTGGCCTCTTTAATTTATTTATTATTTGATGGGACCAAAGTGTCGATCACTACACAAACTAACACATGAAGATATTTTTCTAAATTACCCCCAACATTTATATTTAGGAGAAACAGGAGTAGATGGATTAATTATTATTTCCATTCTCAGGACACAATGTGTTATAAATTAGGTATATTATGGTTTGGATCAATAAAGGATGTAGATTTTGTGGGATTATGGAAGTGGATGGGTGATTAGATTTTAGTCCTTTAAAATTTTTATACTAACTAGATAGAGTGTATTTCATAGGCCTTTAATATTAAATACAATGAGTATAATATCCAAATATATGTATAAGTCACATATTTCTAGAGAGTGTGATTAAAGGTGATATTTGATTGGTTTTATAAGTGAAATATATATAGGGTTATGCATAAAAATATAAGATGACTTAATTGACCCATTTTTTGAGAATATTGTGATGTTAGATCAAAAAAGGATTTATTATTTTCAATAATTAATTATTATTCTTGTATGATGATTCTTGAGTTTTTCCAAAATATGGTACTAACCTATTGAGTATGTTGATATACATACTTTTACATTGATTTACATGTGTTCTGGATTGGTTGATGGAGTGTATGGGTTGATTTGGATTGATTATAGGTGTTAAAAGTAGGAGTATGTTTTTGGACAATATTTTATACAAAAAAATAGGTTTATTGATTTTTTGGGTTTTATTTTCATGAAAAGTTCTAGTAGTTGGTTTACTATAGTTATAAGTGTATAAAATTTTTTATGTTGTTAAATATTAAAGAAAATTATATTTTTTAGGATATTATTTTATCATATATTCCATTATCTATGGTTTTATGGTTTGAATTTATATTATAGTACTCAATTGTTTATTTAAAATAGTGGGCCCTTAAATTTTGCGAGATATATAACACCTATTGTAGTAAACAATTTATGGTTTATCTGAAGTTTAATACATTTCCCAAACATGGTTTCATTGATAAACCTTGTGGTGGTTTAGTTGAATTGAATCATTAAAGAGTGTTAGAATATATTTTGTATGAATAATTATGAGAAGTGAAGAGTTCTTGTTAGTTGTAAGTACATCTAAACTTATAATAGTCATTGAGGAAGTGAAGATTTATGTGGATGTGATGTGATGACTTATTCCATTGTATAAACCTTGATTATTAACTAACTATTCATAAAATAATATCATTCTTTATGAATGGTAATTATAACAATAGGACTGAATAATATATGTCTTAAAAACCTTTTACATGTGACAAAATTGGCCCAATAATATTTTATGATTCAAATATTTTGTAAGAAATAGAAAGGGATTTCATTATAGTTCCATAATATATAGGATTTTATTATTTAGGTATATCATATATCCTAAAATTATATTTCATTCCACTTCCATGTATTATGGTATTATATCATTGAGTGACATCATATGGGATTTTTTTGAGTTTAACCATTAGGTATGATAAAATACAACATCCTATGAAAGAATATGATGGAAAATTTAGTGTTATCATTTAAGTGAATCATTACCATGTTGTATACCATTAATATATACTTCATAATAGTGAAACTTATGGGTTTGGATTCATTCATGAATGTGTTTCATGAACAAGTCCAGCAATTTACTCATGCGTTGTAATTCATGAATAAATGAATTTTCACCCAAGGATAAAACTTGATCACTTTAAAAGGATCCCACTTTTATGTGAGGAATATGTGATTACTCTTTTATTTTGAGTAGAAAATCCCCTATCCTAAATCTATCATCTTTTTCAACCATTTATATATTGAGTCACTAACACACCATTTTGAGAAGAAGGGTACCACTCATTTGTTGAGTGATTCAACCTAGATCATGGATAAGTGATGGATAGGGTTGTCCATTGGATACCCTTTCATGATATTCATCGATCCCATATGATGATGGATAAATATTAATGTTGATGATAAAAATTATGGAAGGTACACTTATTTAATAACATCTCATTTACATTAACAATTCCTTCTATATTTTGGAAGAGTTATATGTTAACTTGGGTTTATATATTTCTTCTACAAGTTTAACCATTGTTGTTAGATCCCATAGAAAATATTGGTATTATATGCTACCATGAATTTAAATTAATTAAATCATTCAATCAAATAAAAATTTCTATATCATATAGATTCTCATATTAGTCATTGCATAATTATTCCAATATATCATATCTTATTATAGAAGTTCAATGTGTACTTCACAAAAATAGTATCAAATCGACTTAGTGATAAAGATTCATATCATTAAATATGATAAGGAAATAATAACATGTGATATGGATATTACTTGAAAAGTACATATGATGTTTTTTGACTATTTATGCACTTTCAAACTGTCATTCAAAGCCTACAACTCATTTTGAATCATAATATATAATTCAATAAATTTTTTTAAAAAATAAAATTAGGTATTTATTTATATTATTTTTAATAAATATATAAAACATTTTTGAGATATTTATTAATTGGTAAGGTTTTTATAAATTAATAGATTATAAGTCATTTAAAATTAATTTTTTTTTTGAAAAATATAGTAATCAATATTGTAAAATATGAAATAATTTTTACCGAACTACATGACAAAACATATGACTTAGAAATAATTTTTTTATAAATAATAATGGTATTATATAATGTGTTTATTAATATTAAAATGAGGTCAGAAAATAGATTTTCTAAATTTTATGACTAGGAATTTTTTATAATACTTATTTTTAATCATTCAAATTAAGGGCCTCATTTGAGACATTTTTAGACCACATGAGAAGTGTTTGAATATGTGATTTGATCAAGATAAAAATAATTTTATGTATTTTATATTTAGATTGTGTAAAATATTTACATTAATGGAATTATATTATAAAAGAGTTATAATTCATAATAAATCATATATTAAATGGAAATTTAATATAATTAATAATTTGATATTTTTCATACATCAAAATGAACATGAAGTATTTATATTAAAAAAATGAATTTTCAAAATGTATAGTTTAAATTATATTGTTCTTATAACATAATTTGTTTTGACTTATTCATAAATGTTTATCTCATGATTAAATATATTAATTTTTTATGTAATTAAATGTTATTGCCTTTTTCTTTATTCATAAATGTAAATTTTATATATTATGAATTTTTTCATGCTTTAGTTTAAATTGTTAAAGTGCATCTATAAATTATCATACATCAATCTAAATATTTATATGATGTATATGATATTATATTTAGTTTTCCATCTACCTAGACTTTATTTTGTAATTAAATTTTCTTTTTTCTTTTTTGATTAAATATTGTTTATATATATTATGTATTAAATTTATGATGAATTGGTATATAACTTGAGTAAAGTATTCCAACATAGAGGAACTTTGATTCAGGGTTATAACAATATTAGGAGATGTTTCATTATTTAATAATGGTGTGTGTTGGCTATCTATGGATCTAAAAAAAATCATGTGGGGATTTCAAATCTCATATAATTCTAAACCACTAAATTATACTTTGTGTATTTTATGTATGATATGTGTTTGGATATTTGTAAATATATATGGGTATCTTCGATGTGTAATAGTGATAGTATGTTTTATAAAGAGTTAAAAATCAATATGATTTGACTATATTTAATTTTTGGATTGAATATGAATTCAAAACTAAAAAATTACAAGTATGAATACATCTAAAGGGTCTAACATGATCTATAATATTGAAATTGAAACTAAATATAAATTATATGTGTTATATTCCGTTTCAAATGAATATTTTCATGAAATAAATCACCCAACTGGGTATATTTTCTCCAAATAAGGGTTCCATTCATATTCTTGTGTATGTTAACCCAGTAATAGGTAAATTTATTGAAACATGGGGTGGTCATTCTTGGAATTTTATTGGGGTTACACTTACGTAATAAATCCTAAGGGTTAGGATTCTAATGGAATATGGTTGGGTTTATACATTTGATGTATTGGAAAATATTTCATTATATCAAATAACCAATATAAAAATATTATATTATTGGGATAATTCCTAACATAAATATCCATGCGGAAGGGGGAATGCCAAAAGGATATCTTTTTAGAGAAATGTGGATCTCTTACCTGTAATGGATATGATGAATTTAAAATAGAACTATATTTTCATGGTGATCATATTATAAAATTTATTATAAAATGGAAATAATACAAGATAATAATATAATAAAATAATCTAATGTGGATAAATAGAATCATAATAATATAACATAGCATTGAGATCAATAATTGATAATGAAATGAAAATTTATGAAACTCTAAAGACTAGAAACTTAATAAAATTTCTTATGTTCAAATTTTATCTCATAGGGAAACCTCTGATTGAGTAACCAAGTTTGTTTTGTTATATAACATGTGAATATATATTCTGGATAGAATAATATATGTATACACTAAGTTTTTCAAATTCATTACATGAAAAATTGCCTAAGGAATTTTAGCCTCATATACTCAATATGATTTTATATGTCAATGATAATCAATATGATTGAATATGATAATAAATTTGAGAGACTGTACATTTCCAAAAAGGATTTTTCTAGTTAATGAATCCATTCTATTGTCATTGATGTATTTTTCTATCAATATTAATTAGTTCAATTAGAATTAACCTAACATTGTCATGTGTTTGGACTAAATGAACTTGGAATGTCATGTCAAATTTCTAGGGTTATATTAATTGTTCATGTGGGTAAATGTTAAAACCTGAAGCTAAAATGTATGATAGTGAGTCAAAAAATGTTTCTTAAAGTAGTCTATTATGGTCATTCAAAAATTAAGGTGTTATAATGAAGCCGTAATGATTCAATATAATTTGGTTGTTTGAGACTCTAAAAGTTGTTTATGAAACTCAATAAAATGTCTCTATCAGTGTGATAAAAATTATTATTTTTCTAAAGTTTATATGATACCAACTATATTTTTACCGGAATTGTAAAAATACATGGGTTTAAATAATGTGAATAATGGATATAAATTTTAGTTTACATTAAAATGATAATAAAAAGTGTTGTTACATCAAAGATTTAAATGGAAAATAACATAACAAGATCATATTTTTCTAAAAAAATCTGTAAATTATTTTCAATTATATCATATAATAAGAGAAGTTTTTGTCAATAAATAGTTTTTTTAAAAATTTGAGATAATTATTTAAATACTAAAGGGTTATGATTCATTTTTTTCTATAAAAAATTTAAAAAAAAAGGTGATGATACTAAATATGTTTCTCATATAATGTGTTTGTTATGATGTTTCTTAAAAATCAGGAATGGTTTTCCCATCACCATTCAATGGTATATTTTAAATATAAATAATAATCATTTTATTGGAAAATTAAACAAACACTTATAATAACATATATTATATGGAATAAATAATTTATTTTTTAAATATTACTTTTCAAAATACATGAGTGTTATTTATTAACACAAAGGTGTTTGTGTTTCTTTTTAAGATGATCTAAGAGAATATAGCATCTAATTGGCATGTGGGAGTATGTTTGAACTTATAGATGTTTATTGTATTAAAATATAGTATTATACTATTCTAAATTAGAGTTTATTTCAATTAAATATCCAATAGAGTTTATGATATGTGATGGTAAATATAAATTCAATGATTTCCATTAAATTATTATGAGATATTTACCATCATTATTTCTAAAAGGATTATCTAATTATATTAAAATGTAAATTACACTTAATTTTGTAAAATTATTTTGGGGAATGGATGATGAGTGGTATGTAAAGATATAAATTTAGTTACCATAATAAATATAACTTCTCATTATCCAAAAAGATTTTATGATTTGATATAAATTAATAATGTAAATAAATACACTAATTACCATAACATGTCAAGGGAAAAGATAGAGGTAAAGGGTTTCAAGGATATTGATTTTAATCATAGAAAATAAAAAGTATATAATAAATGTTATTAACATAGGAAAATTTGATATTATGAAGTTAATGAGTTTTAATATGATTAACGGGTATAAATTTAGATTATTATTTATATATATCAAAATTATTCACACATTATTTCAACATAACACTATGTCTATAAAGAGTTTATTTGGTGGATTATATCTGATGGTAACATAGAGAGGAGTAAGGAATTATATATAGATATATTGTGTTAAAAAACTACGTAAAGTGTAGAAAAAAAATGGTTGATCTAGTGGTATATCATATATTATAAGATAGATATGTTTTTAGGTGGGATTTTGTAAAAAAATTATCAAAGTATTTTAATAATATGAAATGTATTATATAAAAATAAATATCTAATTTTCATTATTTCAAATAAAAAAATAAATTTATATGTGTATATACATTTTTCAAAGTGTAATTATAATCACGCTATAAAATTACTCAATTGAGTTATCCCTAATTGATGTTCATCATGGATTATTATTTCTTATGATGAAATATTGTGGTTCATGTGAGTATTATTCTTACATAAGGATATTGAATACGATCATGAGGTAGAAAAAATGTTTCAATGCACTGAATGGCCTACTAATTATACCACAAGGACTTCCGCACACTATGTCATTAGTAAAATATGGGTTCTTGGATCATATTCGGAGAGGCCACTACATATGTTAGGAAGGATAGTTAGCATGAAAATAATTATTGTTTGATAACTTCCTTAAGAAAGTATTGAGTTAGATCTAAATAGAGGCTGGTTTAGAATGTCATTGACCATGTCATCAGTAGAAGCCCTGCCAAGATGGTATTTTTCACATATTATGATGGGTATCACATATGTCCTATTGAATTTGACTGAATGATGAGTGTGTGATAACACCTAAATATTACATTTTTAGTGAAAATCAATTCAAGGGAGGGGTATCTGATTTGAACATCCATAAAGGTGAATGATATGTGTTGTATTCATTTACTTATTCAGTCTATACAAGATGATTTCATACTATTTGAGTTGGCTATAAAGTAATTTCATTGTCTAATTACCATGGTAACATAATGTGATATAAAAATTGATAATATTATAATGAATTATATTATGTGTTGATACTACTAGACATAGAAATATGGAAATATGTGTTTGATGGATAACATAGTATATCCTTTTGTAGCTGGAGTAGAATTAGTGCTTTTATAAGTCCACTCTTTATGTACATTTAAGGATCTAGATAATAATATTTTTTCATTTCTATAACTTCCCATAGAGTCATAAATAATATTAATAATCATCGTTTGAGTTTGGTAGAGAAATAATATTTTACATTTTTTAGTGTTACTAAAAAATAGTTTTATATGAGTATTCACAAAATACTTCATATGGTGTGACACATGGTAAATTTTGTGACAAATTAAAAAATTACATTAGATGATATCCATAAATATTTTTTGATATAGTTTTATTTTTTATTATATATAATAAAATATTTAGTGAAAGACCCCAATGTCATTACAATTTATTTCAAGTAGGATATTAAATGATATATGAACAATAAAATTTTTTCATGTGATGAAATTAACTCAATAATAATTTATGATTCAAATATGTCTTATACTAAACGTCCATTTCTTATCATCTTTTATGATTAAGTTATATCATTTTTTGACAAATGAAATTTTTTCCACTTAAAAATTCTATTATATAATTTGATTGTTTGATATAATGTGGGTGATTATTAGTTTAATTAAAAGGTATACTAAAATTATAAAAAATGGTAGAATTAGTGTATGATCATTAATTTTTTTTAATTAATTTAACTCATTCCCACATATGATATAATTAGTATGTATTTTATTAGATTAAAGGAGATGTGATAAGTAACATTCATAAAAGTGTTACATAATCATACTAAGGAATTTACTCTTCCATTATAATGAATTAGTAATTAAATGATCACCCAAGTAGATTCCATAAGGAATTAATAAGGAACACACTACCATTTGATGGTGTGGTTTTTTCTCATTCATTATTTTTGGAAGATCCCTCATCTTGGACATCTCATCTTCCCACACCTTTAAATATCTTGGAGCTTGAACATTATGGTGAGAATAAGGATCCCATATGTTTGAAGATTGATTTAACCAACCTCACAGATAAGTCATGGTTAGGGGATTTCCTTCGATACCCTTTGGTGATAATAATTAAACCCATACAATATTTTATATAGATCAATGCTTCTATGAAAAATGGTGAAAGGTTTAATGGTTTCTTAATTTCTCATTTATAGCATGTATTGTTTTAGTATTCAATATTGGATTGATTATAAATTAGGTTCTTATATTGGTTAAACTATTTTAACACATTTTTTTACATCCATTAAAAATACAAAAAAGATCATCAATTATATAGTTTCAACTTGGACATTCTGATTACCCATATTGTGTAAGAAATTTCAGTTCACGAGGAGTTGGCTGAGTTAATATTTGATGTGCATCTCCAAATATCTATATATTTTACAGCTATTATGGAGGATATTAACACAATAATTTTATAATACAATTTTATTAATAGGTATATGATTATGATTGGAAATCTTCTTTATGAATTTACATATTGACATTCACTATGACTGCACAAATCAATGTACCAACCATTGTTAATCATGTGGATGCAAATCACTTTTTGCAAAGGCAAGAGGTTTTTTTTGTATTATTATGATTTCACATCCAAAATTGATAATGAAATTTAGGATATTATAGAGGATTTTATTTATCATGATTATTTTTGGATAATTCATGATTTATTTCTTGATGATTCCCTCATGGTATAATATTGATACCAAGAGAGAAAACCTCTTCTAGAAGTGATTTAGATGTAATTGATCTTTTTGAAACATCCTCATCCATGATATTTTTCTTCCTAATAATCATGATTCATGGTTAGAAAACATATGGTGGATGAAAATCATTTTAGATTAATAGGTGTGTAACTATCAATAGATTGTGTATCATATCTTATGAAGTTTTATTTCATGGATACAAATATGGATAAATATTATAGGATTTGTAAATTGTTAAATTTATCTTAATGGGTATTTATCATACACACTGATATTTAGATTCATAGTTTACTTTAGGTATTGAGTCATGATCTTCTAAATACACTTCATTATAGGTGATGGTTATAGAATAAAGTCAAATGTAAATATCACTTATTGATTGAGTTAAAGAACTTATGAGAGATTATATTAATTGAATATATTTTAATCGAAGTGGTTGAAAATTTTCATTCAAAATGTATGAAAATTATGATAATTAATTTCATAGTGATTATGATTAAAGTTACTCTACGAATCAAATGTATTATTTCATTAATTTTGCGAATAATAACATACCTATGGGATAATTATGTTAAAAATTAAATATTATTATTGAAATCGGTTTTTTCAAATGACATGTAGATGTTATTGCTTGAAACCATGTCAATTTCAACAAGAGTTACATAAATAAATAAAAAAATCAAACTTATAACCATTTTTTCACATTCACCGATAATTTTATTATTGAAAAAATTTATATTATTCTATTGCGAGGAATATTTATCTCAATGAATTTTTCTGGTCTTAGGAATATTCTCATGCATTATTGATTTTTTATTAGGATATGAATTAAATGATTTTAGGTAAATGGGGTGACAATGGAGATATTTTATTTCTATTAATGTTGTATGGGTCTTTAGTATATTTTATTCTTAATGATATTGGGTGTTTGAGTGTGGTACAGTTGTAAAAACAATTCCTTAGTGGTCTAAAATTCCTTTTAAATAGCTTCTTCTATGGGTGAAATGATGATGATGTGACAATGATTATTTTCATAATAATGAAAAATGAATATATTATTAATTTTTTTGGTCATATATTTTGTGTCTCTAAATATTTCATGGTAGGTACTGATAGAAATAGTGGTGATGATGTTCTAGGGATATGATAATTATGGGTGTTAGAATTTATTGTGAATTTATGAGGCCTATATGGTGTGTTTCAAATTTCATTGACTCTAAATGAATTCTCATCTATATGTAGCTTGTGTGTTGACCCAAAGTATAGATATATCAATATTATATGATGTACACTATTAATGATGTGTCTTTATAGTACATGTGATGGGTGGATGATTTATTTAATTTTAGTGTAATAAATAAATAATGTTATAGAAGTGAGAATCTAAGGGATTAAATTTCATGTGTTGTCTCAATAACTTTATGTGTAAGATTTTTATTTTTATCCTCATAAGAGTAATGGTTGAGTTTTGATTAATTGATAAATTTAATTAATTATAAATTTGGTAATGTATATGGAATTTGAGTCTGACCCTATTGAGTTTTGGAATTGGATTTTTTGAAGGTATATCTTAAATAGTAGATCATGTTATGAAATTTGTGAGAATTCATGCATTCGGATTTTGTATATTTAAAGGGTGATTGTTCATTTTTCAATGAAGAATTTTTTTCAGAAATGTATCTGTTATAAAGGCCTTCGACATTAGTTTAGGAGATTTTGAATTTTCATCGTAATATTGGTAATATAACCCATGTGGTGTAAAACAGAAATATAAAATATTTGACAAACACAAAAATAATTTAATGGTTTCCTTGATCTCAAAATTCGTTTTTTACATTGATGTTTATGTTTTAAGAAAATTGAATGTTTTTTTTAATTTTGTGCCTATTTTAATTAGTGTATAAATTATTCAAAAGGTCACAAATGAAATTAATATAAATTTAAATAATATATGCTTTTACTATGAAATATGATTTTATAAGAAAAATTCACCACACCATCGATCGTCAAATATGGTGTTTAAAACATTGTTAATGGTTGGTATGATTTTGACTGTGTTGAATATATGTTCATTTTTAAATTTAACTGTTCACATAATAACAAGGTGGAAAATTTATTTAATTTACACTCAAACCATAGATAAAATATTTATTTCATTAATATAGTATTTTAAAAACCGTGGTTATATATCCAATACTGAAATTAGTTTTCATGGGTAACATTCTAGGTACATCCTATTTAAAACATTTAAATATAGATTTTTTATATCCTTTTCCCCATTTTAATCATATATTGAAAATAAAAGGTACAAAATTTTCTAAAAAATTAATGTAACAGTGATTATATTAAGAGGAGATTCCTTTCATCAAACAATTCCGAGTTAGGGAGAATATTTGTATCATCACATCTTTGAGAGCTCTATGTGTGATATATAAAGAGAGAAATAAGAGCGATTGATTCTTATATTCCATTTTCTAAATGAAATAAAATTTCAATATTTTTCATTTACCTTATTAATGATTAGTGAATCACTATATGTGGTAGCAGATATGGTTTTCTAATGAAACTATGATAAGAATATGAGAAGATGAAACAATTCCAATGGAATCAACCTTTCTGGGAGGTTCTCCTTAATTCCACATAATCACTATATCATCAGTCAATTTCAACCATGGATAACATTAATAATCGTATCTTGGTCAATAATATTCTGATTTAGATGATCTAGGAGTTGATTCCACATTTTTGGAAAATTCTATATATAGAGGTACACTCTATGTTTATAAATTATGTTCTAATTTCAATATAATTATAAATTAATAGAGGAACTATCCTGGAGTGGGATATTCATTTTTAATTCCATAAAATATTTCATTTGGATGACCTATATGGAAGATCTTATTAATTACAAGAATCACTTTGACCCCATTTAGAATAAGGGATTCACCATTATTACAACCAAGGAAGACCTAGTAGAATAATCTTAACATGTATAAGATTATCCAAATCTACATGTAGATAGATCAGAAATTGTACAATAGTATTTCATGAGATACATGTACGTTCAAATTAAGGATGAAATTGGATAATATATACCAGTCAAATTACACTCAAAAATTCATTATGTGGTTAAATTAGTTTATGAATATTAAATCACAAATCGAGATATATATAGTCTCACAAACTGGGGTGTTATAGCTCCTATTTAATCAATTAGTTGATAAAGGTTATAATATATTTGGTGAAGATCTAGGGAACAACATACTTTACACACTTCCGGATTACTAGGTTACACTATTTATCTCCCATAAGATCTCCATACATGGGAGATTTATGACCATGATAATGGAAAATGATGTATTATTCAATGAAAATTCTTGAATGAATTCCAAGAGTTATAGACAGATGTATTAAATCATGATAAAGAATTAAGGAATATAAAAAAGTGTTGGTTGAGGGTAAAGGGGAAGAAATCAAATAAAGAAGAGAGAATGTTCCAATTATAGAAGTAGAAAAATCTAATAATTCTACAATTTTGGTATGGTTTGACAAAAGATGAAGTGCTAACAAATTTCACTATAAAATAAGGTCTATTGTAGTAACCATTGTATAAAAGTGACAAAATTGTTGTTACTATCAGAGGAGATGTTTTTTTCTTTAAAAATGTAGAAGATATTTTCTTTCAAATATCATTACAAGAAAAAATGGTTTTAAGATTCAGAATCACCATTCCAAATCACTCCACATCATTATCATATCTTAACATATCATTCAGATGACTTCAAAGAAGTATAAATGGGTAATACTTGTTCAAAATAGATCATTGGAATTGGTTACATCTATGAAAATATGAAAATTTAATATAAATTAACCCAAAAATAGGGTTGTCATATTTCAAGCCATCATATCAAGTTGCAATCACGGATATACTATTTTATATATGACTATGAAAATATACTTGTTAATGAAGTGTGGAAGATTATTAAAGGATCTATCTTCATTGTTCATTTGACACATATATGGTACAACGTATAAAACTCATGTGAAGATATGTAAAGATAGCCTCAATTCAGTGGAAAGATATGTGTATTGATATTTATAGAATATGATAGTATACTATATTAATGAAATACTGTTATCACCCTTATTGAAGAACAATTAGAAATATGTTTAATAAAGGTGAATCACTATATCCTTGAAACCACTTTTGGAAACTTGAATAGAGTTTAATTCAATATGGATTTATTAAGGAGATTAGAGTTTAATGATCTAATGAACATTGATATATTTACTCCTATGGTGGTGAAATTATTTGGAGTTTTGTAATGTTTATACCCATTATTAAATTTGAATAAAAAATAGTGTTGGTATTTTTCTTATGATCGTAAGACCAAGTGTTGGACTACTTCATTATGTTCCATGCCATAGTGGAGCTTAAAAAAAGGATATTAAAATTTATTCATTAAAGAAACATAGGAGAGTAAATATCTATGAAGTCTGTTACCTATTATAAGAGTTATGTAATATTGAATAATAGGATAGTACTACACACCCCACCGGAAAACATAGTTATAGAAATAATGAATAGAACCATCATATAGAAGGTCAGGAGCATGCTAATTTTTGGCTAAGTTTCCTATTCCATTCGATGGTGAAGATATTCAATTTTTATGCTACCTCATCAATATACCAATTTCATTTAACCTATGTTCCAAGATTACATTGAATAAAGGTTCTGGTAAATTTACACATTACTCTAGTTTATGAGAATTTTAATGTTTGGAATTGTAAAATGTAACCACGTATCTCAGAAATAAGCTATATGATAGATCTAATCCCAAAATTTTCATTGGATATAGAGAAAAGAGTTGTAAATATAATATTTGTGTCCTAAAAGAGGAGACGGTAATCTTATAAAGACATGGGGTTTTAAATGAGAACAAGATGATGAAATACAATCTGTATCCTAGAATGTATCAAAGAGAAAATGTTGAAGAATCAATAATTTGTCCAATTAGTGTACCAAAACTACCTACCACTTTATATGAAGAGTTACAAGAGTGAAATAATTATCATCCATATAAATCTTTATTTTTAGTGTAATGTTTAATATTTTTTTAGTTGAGAGGATAAATACTGAATTGGGGTTGACAATAGAATTTTGAGAGTTTAAACACCTAAAAATGGTGTTTTTAGATGCATAATAAGTTTTGGGTGGTTCATTAGAGTAGTGGGAGATCATAGGAAGAAATAAAAGTGGCTATGATTTTGGCCATGTTTTCCACTAGGATCCAATGGCTAGCTGATGTCCACATACTGGCTAGTTGATATCATTAAATGGTTGTTAGGAACATTTTCTAGTCCGATCGGATAGCTAGTTGGGGACCATTTGAATTTTTTAATAGGGTAATGATTTACTTTTTTGGATGAACCTTCCTACATTAGAGGGGTTTACACATGCTAAAGAGGCCTCATTTTACTAGTTTCTAACATTTTTCTCTCATTTACCCCCTCATCGATCTGATGTGTCTTTAGTGGATTTTCTAAAGCAGATTGAGGTATATTCCAAAAACCGTATTCCATCATTGGACTCCCTATCAAAAACCTCTATTTTTAGGGTATTTATAATGTCATTCTAGATGATTCTACTAGAGCATGGTTAAATATTCCTAAAACGAAGTTGATTCCAATCTACCTATGTCGAGGTCTTCTCAAATTGGAATATTCCTACTAATATTTATTGATTCAAGAAGGTATGTAATGACATGGATTTTTTCAGGTATTTTAATGAAATTATGTGAATTTAGCGATTTAAATTTAACCATGTCTTGGTTACCTTGTTCATAGTAGGTTTGAAAGTGTGACACGTGTGGTTAGCAGTGCATTTCCAAAAGAAAAAATAATCATTGAGTGGTCGGTGAGTAATTAGAAATTTGACAATAATGTTAAATTAAATGGTTAATTAGTATTATGTTTTCAAATAACTTATTACCAGATTATAATTAATTAAATTGTGGTTTGAATGTGATTAGGGGTCAAAGGTGACTAGATGAATACTAGTTGGGATTGAATGAGTCTTTACTAGGTGTTGAGAGTACACACTTTTGTGGGATATGTCTTGAAATTTATTCATGTTTTCTTGTCTATTAATTTGTGGATTTATACATCGATTATGGGGCATGTGGATATTTTTAATTCCACTATGGGTTATAATTACTTCTTCAATAATGCAATTATTATACATAAATTAAATGATTTAATTTGTATGTCAATTTATAAAAATATAATAATCACCTAGGATTGAGTAAAGTTACATGGTACATGAAATACCCATGAGAACTAGCTTTCTTACATCATCCAACAAATAGTTGAGATCATGACTATTTTTATGACTTACCTTGACATTTAAACCCCTTTATCTGTATGTCCTGAGTGACTGTCACTAAGGGGTACTCATATATGAGACCCTAGAGACCTTTTTGTAGAGGTGCTTCTACATAGAGTGTTTGAACACATATTCCATAACACAAACCTGGTTATATATTTGGTCCATTGGATCTTGGAGTTAAACCTGGGGAAGGTATTCTTTCCCCTTGATGTGTGACAATCGTAATGGGAAGGTCTTGTGTAGTTTATTGAAATTATGGGTTGCTGGGCCCACCAGAAATGGACTTGAATAGAGGGTGGGCCATGATCCATCTCTCTAGACCATATAATATGTGGTTTATCTGCAATAGAAAAATATTTTTATACTTAATTCTTTTTTAATAAACATGATTTATCAATAGCATTCCTTAAACGGAACATCGAGTCTAGATAAACTGTAATAATCTAATGTTTTATAAAAAACCATCAAATTGGTAGTTATTAATAATAATTACAAAATTATTAAAAACATATGTATAAATGTTTTAAATAATGAAAATTTACTTATATTTTCATAATAAATAAATAATTTATTATTAGTATAGTCATTTTATGCTTCAAATATATGTATTTTTCAAAATTTGAGTTTCAATGAATTTTGGAAACCAATATATTATAATTAAAAAAATAAAATATTTATAAGATTAATTTTATTAAAATTATATAAATTTTAAAAACATCATTTAAATATTCTATTATGGTGAATTTTTTGAATTTTTCTAACAATATACTTTTTTTGTGAATTGACAAAATACAACTTCTCTTGAAAACATTCACAACTATTCTGATGTAGAATTATCATTATGTTTTGAATTTGATTCTAATTTAACAAAATTTTCATTTAATTTTAAATAAATTATCTTATTACAAATTAATCATCATTATAATTTATTTTGGTATAAGTTTTTTTGGTATAAAAACACATTATTTTTAAAAACTAATCATAAACTCATATTTTTATCATATTAATAAATTAAATTAATAACTAATTATATTTTTTAAAATAAATTGTTGTATTATATATTATATATTATATTTTAAATTAATATCATGTTTTTGAAGTGAATTAATTGATGTAATATTATTTTTATGCATAAAAATGCATTTGTCAAGAACCGATTTTCATTACGGTTTTAGCACTTATTTAAATTTAAATACAACAAATTATAAGATTAAATATTTGTAAAATGAAATAAATATTTTTAATCATAATAATAATTATAATTTAATAAAGGTAATTTAATTTTTTGTCATAGTGAATTGTAAAACCAGTAAACTTTTTTAATCATGGTTATTTTTATAACATGTTAACCATGGTTGTTAAAACAAGATATAAGGGTGGTATATCAACCCCCAAATTTATAAATTTATTTTTTAATGATATTGAAACCTAATATTTTTTAAAATTGAATAGATTTCCTTTAGTATGCACATTCCCAAGAATTTAACCTTATATCGTTGAAATTTATTAGGAAATTCCATGTTCGTCCCTCCCCCAATTATAAAAGGGAACATCTTATTCTACAATATTCACACCAATTTGAGCTAGTTAGATCATGTAATACCTAAAAAATAATATTTATATATTAATTTACAGTATAAAGAAAAACGTTTCTTATCCTAATACCAATCCTTCAGGGTTTATGGTTAATCCAAAGTTGGCCTGTCTAACAAGTGGTATGAATCTTAACCAAGGCCTTTCAATTTTATTTTTTCATTTAAATCATCTATGATAGTTGTATTCATAAAAAAATTACCATGTAAAAATAAATAAAATTATACTTTATGATTTTGACCTAACAACATTTAACCACCACTTCTTAATCAAATGAGAGATAAAATCATCTCTCATACGTACGCAAGGACAACAGTCCCCATGTATTTATTTTACTCATTTTCCTTCCCCGTATTTAATTATTATTATTTATTATATATTTAATGTATTTCTATGATATTTATGAAATCATAATTTTTTTATTAAGATTCATTAATATTTACATTTCTTTCTTCTCATCGTTTATAAAATGGAATCATCACTCATGCGTACGTACATACTACCATCTCCACGTTGTGATATAATTATATTTTCATTATTGCTGTATATGAAATGTTAAAAACTATTATATAAGTAATATATATCATATATATCATAATTAAAATTTTATATATGATGGAATTATGTACAATGTTCACAGAATAAAACTACTAAACCAAATCATACATGAAAAACAATACAGTTAACACTCGAAATGATGATGATAATGAATGGTTTCATAATGAATAGTTGAAAAGTGGTTATAAATAAACCATGTATGGTGTTTTAGGTTTTATTATTGTTTTTATAAATTATTAAATATATTTAAATGTTTTAAAATCCAGGTTATACCACTTATGAATCTAGATAGACTTAAGGTATGGTGTTTCTATTAAAATTTCATTTTTAGTAGGTATGTTTATGCTTAAATTTATTATAAATAAATTAGGTGATATATCTCTATAAATTATTATATATTTTATTATTTTGTGTTAATTTATACATATTACATGTCTTAATTTCTTTTTTATTTCATTAATTATCCAAGATACTCAATTTTAGTTAAAGAGAATTGACTTTGTTTTTTTACTTTTGTCTGGAATATTTTCATACATTTATATATATTATTTAAAATGATTTCAAGAGTATTGTTAAAAGTATAAAAATATTATTTAAAGTACTTTTAAACTATGTTTAACTTTATTTACCTTGTTTTAAAATTAATCTTCTTATCATTTTCCAAACAAGTTACTTTTGGTATTTATAGAAAAAAATTAAACTAATTTTGGTTTTCACATAAACCACATGGATGGATTACCCAAAAATTAAGAATATAAATTTATTTAAAATGTAATTTATAATTGTAATTAGTTATTTTAAAATAAAATATTTTCCTTATTATATTACTGTTTTTTTATTTTTAATAAGTAATTTTAAAATGGAAGTGTATTTTCATCCAAAAATGTTTTAATGATCTATAAAATTTGTTTTCATTTACAAAAACATCCTTTGATGGTTATTATAATTTAATGAGGATATGATCCAATGATTCTGTATGAATTATTTCTCTAGATAGTTTATTATTATGATAATGAAATACTTGTCAAACTCATTTTCATTCAATGGGTTTTGATATATTGATATGATGAAGGTTTTATGATCTTATAGAACATATATCTATTGTTTTAAATATATGATGATAAAAATCAAGATTATATAGATATTAAATTCATTGGGTAAATATGTATTTATTATTATTTAATAAGCACTAGATTGGGGAGTGAACCTAGTCCAGTAAGTCACTTTTTCTAGTATTTTATACTTGGGGATAAATATGATTTGATAAATGATTGAATATGGAGTAATCAAAATCAACTATGATAGTCATAGTAGTGATAATTGGATAAAGAAAAGATTTAATAAACGTATTTATATATGAAAAACATATGTTTTTTTCGTATGTTCTTTTCTCATAGATTATGTTTAATTATTGATGATTCCTCAATCTTATGTCTAATATTTTTTTTAAAACATAATCAATGTTTCATGAATAATTATATTTGACATATTGAGTATGATTATTATAATTCATAATCATGTTACCATACCCTTATTACTATATTATTCTCATTCATGAGTATTGAATAATATAGCTTACCCTTTCCCGTAATGAGCATTTGATCAAACCCTTTCTTATTTTTCACTTTCATATATAACAAAAAATAGTTTTATATATGATATATCTACGAGGGGAGAAGTTTTTGATGGAATAAATGGTAATGGATGTAGATGTTTTATCCACTAGTTTTTATATATCCATGTTTCTAAAGAATATAATATTTGATGTTATATCATGGTTCACATTGTTACATAATGAATATTTATCTAATATGATGATGTATTTATTTATAAAAATTATGGTTCATTACAATTTGAATCTAAGAGGGGATTTTTTATTTTAAGAAACTAGTTTAGGGAAAAATTAGTGACATCCCATAGTAAAATATAGATTATTGGATAACATCTTAATTTTTTTGGAAAGGTAGAGATTTCATGGTTTTCCTATCATTGCTTCCCAGTTAGGATATGTAACACCCCAAGCTTCCTGGGTATGTATCCTTTCTAATAATGCAATGGCGTGCATTGTACGCAACTTCGAGATTTTAACACACCATAACCAATCAAACTAGCCGTTATGAATAGTAATACCTACTTTTTGAAATTTTATAAATTCTATATCTCAAAATGGACTTCAGTTTTGGATTCAGAATATCGAAATTATCCTAGGGTGAAATTTTGGTACTTTTCGGATAACTTTCATATTTTGATGACTAGTAAAAATTACTAAATTTTAATTAAAAACAACTTTTTTAATAAAAATAATTAATAGTGATAAATTATGAATTTGAGTGGTTTTAAAGTATATTTAGAATATATTTTTACCATATAATACAATGTGGGTCATTGAACAAAATTTCACATTTAAACCAGACATAAACAAGTGACAATCTTTTGATAGTTATTATCTCTAAAAAACACGCTTTTTGTTTTAACAATGGGAATTAATTTTAAATTAATTTCTGCCACTTCTGTGTTTTGAATTTGGAAAAATGGATTCCATATTTGGAATCAGGATGTTCAAATTGTGTAAATAGGTAACTTTTATTTTTAAACATTTTGGATAATTACTCCGGTAAATATTTTATTTACCATGGTTAAAGGGTAAATCCGGTAAACAAGGGTTAACAAATAATATTATAATAATAATAAATTACCCTAAAACGTGTCTTAACACTATTGGTTGATACATGGTCGACCATGGGAATCTTTGGGTCGATTTTGGGACCCCATGGATCCACTTGTAAGTGATAATGACACTTTATTTTAATTAAGTTAAAATAAATACAAAAATGACATAAGCATATATCTTTTATCAAAACAATTGTTACAGAGGTTTATATATGTTGTATTTTAGATTATAAATATTCATTAGAAAGATAAAAAGATGTCCTACATATTTATATTTTATTTATAATTTTTAGACATTAAATAATTTAATTTATTTATGACACAATGATGATGAATTAATTACTTTAATAGTGAAAAATTACAATAATTGATATTATAAATACCCAAATAAATATAATATGAAACTTTTAAGGAATTAAAATAATTTTTTAGGATAATATGATATATTATTATTTATGTAATTGACGTTTTTTTAAGTAATCAATCTGTTATGAGTTTCACAAAAATCAACTATTGAATAGTGTCAAAATTGACATAAAAGAGTTATTAAAACAAATATTATATTATTAATTGATATTAAATTCCTAAAAATCTAATGTTCAGCAAAGAGACTTATATCATGATATTTTCATCATTAATTGACAACTTGGGGGTCTCTTGGATGTATATAGTAAGTTTATTAACCATATAATATAAAAATACAAAGAGACATTGTAAAAGTGAAACTAATTAACTAAGAGTTAATACTTAAAGATAAGGTTAATATAATGACCCAAACCGGTCTAAATTATATTGGTTGAGTTGTTTTCGACCCATAACCACCTTAACATTTAAATAATAAACTTTGGATCCATTATAAACCGAATATGAATTTATTATAAATTAATATTTCTAGCTTTTCCAAAGGTGCCCCTCACCCCTCTTAAAAAAGGGCACTCCTACTTCTCATTTCTTCACACCTTCAAAGCCCTTTGGTTCGGCCAAACCCTGCCCAAATACTCTCTAAACTTCCCTCACTACATCCTAAAGGCCTTAGTTTGATCATAAAGCCAACCTATGGATCCCTTTTGATCAAATCAAAAGGAAGAACCCGAAGAAGAGGTAATGTCTTCACCACCCCTTTTCAAGTTCCTTTCTTCTTCCACTTCCTCTTTCTTTGTGATTACCATTATAAAATAATAAATCCAGTATAATATATATACTGTGATGTTATTATAAATATGGTACAACCATATTCAGTATTCTATCTGTCCTTTGAATAACATGTCACCATACGTGCGTAGATACGGCTTACCGTCTCCACGTCGTTGTGTAATTGTTATTCAATATATTATTATTTTGATGGATAAAATAATGATATGTAACTCATGTAAATAATAAATATAACATGATAATGATTCTTTATATATGATATAACATCCAATTATATATTATTTTAATATTAGAAGAATGATATTGTCGCTCGTGCGTTTGTACGGACTACCGTCTCCACGAACGCGATGAGATTCATTCTCCATCATATCCATTCAAGTATAATTATAATTTTATGATTTAAAAATAGTATCTAAGGACTTTATATCATTCTGGATATTAATAATATACATCTCATTAATAAATATGGCTCACATAACAAAGAATATAAAGTAAAATGAACCCATTAACACCCAAAATGACGATAATTCTAAGATATTATTAACAAATCAATGGTAAAAGATCATATATGATATCATATTAAAGTAAATGATTCTTGTATAATTCAATAACAATTATTTCACCATTATACATGAGGTAAACCTACCGTCGACCAAGGAAAAAGTACAAAGTTAGGGATTTTATTATCTCACTTTCAATTCCGTGAGATTTCCATTGTTCGCCACTAAATTATTGAAAGTGGGGTATTGTGTACTTCCATTTGATATATATATTATCATGATTCTATTTATATTAATGTTATTCTGTAAATCATTTGGTGGTTATTAACTTTTGGCCATACGACTCAGTTGATTAACGTGGTAAGGGGTTTCTTATCTCACATTTAATTTCGTGAGATTTCCATTGACCACCACTTAATTATTGCATGTGGTGTATGTGTACTGCCCATGATTGTATTCATTGTGTAATATACTTTAATTTATGGGTATTTACATCATCATGGTATGATACTTCTTTCATGGGTGTATGTTTCATATGTTACCTAATCGGTAAGGGAATTTGAGATTTCTATTCCCACTCATTTGGCTTTACGCATATTTCATTGATTATATTACTCCATGATTATGTGTGGAATCACTATTCATTTGATTATGTCATAATTTCAACTCCCCTTCCTGTGGATATAAGTTTGATACACATAATCACTCATTGGTAATTCTCAAGTCATTGATATGAATTTGATAAGAGTAATTTTAACTCATTCATCATTTGTTGAGTTAAACATCCAATTCGTTGGTGTTGTTTTTACAAGAATATGTGTGAATATACTTTGATTGTTTTACACTGAATATCCAATCATATTTAGTGTGTTTATATTTGTCACACATAATTATGTCTTTGATTTATCCTTAACCTAAGGATACGGCCTTTATGAGATATTTCATCTCAATTTACATTCCATTGAGACTTCTTTGTTGATATACACCAAATCACTTTTATGTGGTGTATATAATGTACTTTGACATAGTATATCATGAATCCCTTTATTCTCATGATATTAAGAAGTTTTGATTACCTCAATTATTTGTATTCAGGTGTCTCTTTTGGTTATAATCTCTAACTAAAATACCATTTTTAAATGTTTTAAAGACTTATTCATCTAAATCTTTCTCATTAATGTCCATGTTTTAAAAATGGTTTTAAGGATTTATTTATATGGACATTAAAGTTTAGAAATTAAAACTCCTCTTAAAAAGTTTCAAAGTGGTATGGGACACTTTGATTCAAAAATCAATTTTTAAATGGCTTCTTGACAAATATTGTGACTTTTAAATGTTTTCAAGAAAAGGGGGATATTTCTCTCAAATAGTTTTGATGATTATTTTCATCTATATCATCATCATTCATTATTCTTGATTGAGGTTAATGTGATACAATAAAATCTTCCATATTGTATCGAATGAGTTATGTTTGACTGTGTATGTGCTATTTTTATACCATTCTTGGTTTGTGGTAGAAGTATTGACATTTCGTATGCTAGTTTTAATACGAATGTTTATGTTATGTTTAAACCTGTTCATATGAGGAATGCATTGGACATAATAAGTGACGGGTGGAGCCCGCTATAGCTCCTCGATGCAACGGTAGGTCTCATGATACAAATTAGTGTCTTGGCACAAGGCCTTGGAAAAATCTTATTTGTAGTCTTGGCACGAGGCCTTGGCTATGTGGTTATGATAGTCTGGCATTATGGATTCCATCATTATGAAAATGGTTATTGATAATGTATGGGATTGTTCGACTAGTAGAATATCCATGTGAGTAAGTAAATGCCATTATTTTATTTTATCTTTTCCATTTTATGCTGAAGTTCAAGTTTAAAAGGCTTTTGTTTTAGTTATAAACTGCCTTAAGTGTGTATGCTTATTTATGAAAGCTTCTGCTATAATGTTATCCTTACTGAGCATCTGAGCTCACCCCTTTCAATGTTTTATTTTTCCCAGGATTATGAAGAAGTAATTTATGAATGACTTGCAGGGATAGTATGAGGGGATATGAAGACAAGATGTTTTTTTTATGATGTAATATAAAAATTTATGGATGTATCTAGTTATTCCAAGGCTACTAAACTAATCGGCCTTTCGAGACTTGATCTTTCTCATGATCATGCCAATGTTATGTAATAATGCACTGACTCTAGGTAACTAGGGTCGGGGTGTCACAGTTGGTATCAGAGGAAGTTTAGTACAAACCTTGGAAGCTAGATTTAGATAAACTCTGATTAGAGCATGTAGACCTAAGATGAACTTTGAGGATTAGTATAAAAGAACTTCCTAAAATTTTGGTATTGTAGGGATTTTGTGAGTTTTCCGAGCAATACATCCATGTCTGGATACGAGCAGGTAGAGGCGGCTCTGGCACAGATGTACCTAGGGGTAAAACCCGAAAACACCGCTTTGAGCTAGACTCGAACGGGAACTGGTGCACGACAATGGGCCTTGCTGCACTCTTGGTTACGACACTCCCGGGGGATATGCTTAGGATAATTTACATTTTCTTTACAAACCGATTTAAGTAATATATATATAAGATGAGAGTAAATGACCTTGGTTAATCCTAATATGTTTCAAATTGAGAATATGGTGACATTTTAATCTCTAAATTATTTTACGACTACTGTTACTCACACAATGCTTTCTAGTTTTAGTCAATGGCTGGATTCCAAGGAAGTCATAGTGACTTTGAGAATGATGTACAAGGTGGGAACGATGGTGGCAATGAGCAAAAAAATGGAATGTTGATAGGTGTAAAAGATATCGTCTTTATGCCAAATCAGTTTTCCAAAAATATGATCAACAACATATATATTTACCAAATCACAGACTCAGCAAGGAAGATAAAGGTGATAAATGATAAGAACTCCAGCAATGGAGACCATGGAGAAGAGAACCCTCAATTTTCATCATGCAGGAAATGTGGAAAGAGACACCCAGGAAAGTGTCTCAATGGGACAACGAAATGTTTTACGTCCGGGAAGGAAGGACATAAAGTGAAGAATTTCCGAATAAAAATGAAGAGTACTATGGAAGAAGATAAAAATGGTCCCAAGAGTCCATTTACAGTCATTTGCCGTAAATGTAGGGGACCTGGCCATTACCCGAGTGAATGTCCTATTCTATAGGACATTTTCTTGGTCAAAGAAGAAGATATGTGGAAATAAATGGTTGGAGAAAAATTTAAAAAGTATTAGTACTCCTTGTTGATGGGTTTACATTGGAATAATTTTCTCTTGTATTTGTAACCCCGCAGTTTTCCATGTGAGAATGATATTTGAGGAAGAATTGTCTCTTCTCTTGTGGATATAGGTATAAATAACCATTTGGTTTTATATGATCATTGGAGTTTGAGATAATTATAAGTTATTATAATTTGGGATGAAAATGTAAGGTATGATATAACATTTCTGGTTAAATTTTGTTATTTTGTGGAATTTATCTCATTTTGGTAATATTATAAAATATAGTTTTTGAAAAAGGACAACACGTAGACCGTGTGACAACCCGTCGCGTTGGACAAAGCTGTGGGAATCGAACCCACAACCAAAGTGCGATTGGGATTTATCAACTACCACTGGACTACGTGAAGTCCCTGGTTAGTGTGACTATTTTTTTGTTAAATGATTTTATTGATCAATAATAAGATGATTTGAGTTTTTATGTCTTATCAAATGAATACCCTTGGTATAGGAAAATGATTTGGTGATTAAGTGATAAATGTTATTTTGGAAGATGTTCGCTTTGTTGGGAACACTATATGCCCAAGGAAAAATAGAATACAATGGGGTTTCATTTGTAGAGTAATGGTGAATTTTTATCTAAGTTTTTATTGTGGATTTATAGTGATTTGGGTTATTTATGGAAATGATTAACCTATAACAGAGAATATGTGATGATGTTAATTACTTTTAAGTATGTGACTTTAAGAGTATTTGATGTCATTTGGAGATAAAATTTAACATGGGAGACTACATAATCAAATTATTCTATGTTTTGGGTTCCAATATTAGTTTGGATTATATTGAAGGACTTTAAGGAAAATTGATTATTGAATGGTATTTATTTTACTTTGGGGTATTGTTGGTTCAAATTTAGAAATTAAGATTAGTGCATATTTATCTCAAGGAATATCCTTTTGGGGGATCATTAGATCATTCTCTAACCATTTTGGTTTTGATTAATCTTCAAAGACAATGTACATATATAGTTTATCCTGCATGGATCATGTGATTCTATAGAAGTTTATTCTAGCTCTTCCAGTGTGACCAAGTCTTCTTGAATACTCATTGTTTAAAAAAAATTGAGTTAGTGGTGGAAATTTATTAAAGAATGAAACTCTACTTAAAATGTAATTATATCTCATAATTTTCTTAGTCAATATCATAAATTAATTCCTCGTCCTTATGTAATGTAACTTAAAAAAATGTTGTCTGTTTACTTTCCTACTAGGAGACTAATGGTCGTTTGTCCCAACACAAGTTTGTGGTTTTCTTATTGTTAACTTTCTGCTGATCATGATTTCTATCCCTCTCCATCAGAACATGACACTTAGTTTATCATACATATCCATGTTTTCCTACATGGAATCCTAGTATGGGTTATCTTGGATGACCCTTATACATCTCTTTCTTTCTTTTAAAGTGATAGTTTTATTGACTCTTTTTCCGATGTGGGACTTTCCATTATATTCCCAAGAAAAATTTTAAAAAATTGCGAGGACGCAATTTATTGAAGGAGGGGAGAATGTAACACCCCAAACATCCTTGGTATGTATCCTTTCTAATAATGCAATGGCGTGCATTGTACGCAACTTCGAGATTTTAACACACCATAACCAATCAAACTAGGCGTTATGAATAGTAATACCTACTTTTTAAAATTTTATAAATTCTATCTCTCAAAATGGACTTCATTTTTGGATTCGGAATATCGAAATTATCCTAGGGTGAAATTTTGGTACTTTTCGGATAACTTTCATATTTTGATGAATAGTGAAAATTACTAAATTTTAATTAAAAACAACTTTTTTTAATAAAAATAATTAATAGTGATAAATTATGAATTTGAGCGGTTTTAAAGTATATTTAGAATATATTTTTACCATATAATACAATGTGGTTCATTGAACAAAATTTCACATTTAAACCAGACATAAACAAGTGACAATCTTTTGATAGTTATTATCTCTAAAAAACACGCTTTTTGTTTTAACAACGGGAATTAATTTTATATTAATTTCTGCCACTTCTCTGTTTTGAATTTGGAAAAATGGATTCCATATTTGGAATCAGGATTTTCAAATTGTGTAAATAGTTAACTTTTAATTTTAAACATTTGGGATAATTACTCCGGTAAATATTTTATTTACCATGGTTAAAGGGTAAATCCGGTAAACAAGGGTTACAAAATAATATTATAATAATACTAAATTACCCTAAAACGTGTATTAACACTATTGGTTGATACATGGTCGACCATGGGCATCTTTGGGTCTATTTTGGGACCCCATGGATCCACTTGTAAGTGATAATGACACTTTATTTTAATTAAGTTAAAATAAATACAAAAATGACACAAGCATATATCTTTTATCAAAACAATTGTTACAGAGGGTTATATATGTTGTATTTTAGATTATAAATATTCATTAGAAAGATAAAAAGATTTCCTACATATTGATATTTTATTTATAATTTTTAGACATTAAATAATATAATTTATTTATGACACAATGATGATGAATTAATTACTTTAATAGTGAAAAATTACAATAATTGATATTATAAATACCCAAATAAATATAATATGAAACTTTTAAGGAATTAAAATAATTTTATAGGACAATATGATATATTAGTATTTATTTAATTGACTTTTTTTGAAATAATCAATCTGTTATGGGTTTCACAAAAATCAACTATTGAATAGTGTCAAAATTGACATAAAAGAGTTATTAAAACAAATATTATATTATTAATTGATATTAAATTCCTAAAAATCTAAGGTTCGGCCAAGAGACTTATATCATGATATTTTCATCATCAATGGACCACTTGGGGGTCTCTTGGTTGTATATAGTAAGTTTATTAACCATATAATATAAAAATACAAAGAGACATTGTAAAAGTGAAACTAATTAACTAAGAGTTAATACTTAAAGATAAGGTTAATATAATGACCCAAACCTATCTAAATTCTATTGGTTGAGTTGTTTTCGACCCATACCCACCTTAATATTTAAATAATAAACTTTAGATCCATTATAAACCGAATATGAATTTATTATAAATTAATATTTCTCGCTTTTCAAAAGGTGCCCCTCACCCCTCTTATAAAAGGGCACTCCTCCTTCTCATTTCTTTACACCTTCAAAGCTCTTTGGTTCGGCCAAACCCTGCCCAAATACTCTCTCAACTTCCATCAATACATCCTAAAGGACTTAGTTTGATCAGAAAGCCAACCTATGGAGCCCTTTTGATCAAATCAAAAGGAAGAACCCGAAGAAGAGGTAATGTCTTCACCACCCCTTTTCAAGTTCCTTTCTTCTTCCACTTCCTCTTTCTTTGTGATTACCATCATAAAATAATAACTCCAGTAGAATATATATACTGTGATGTTATTATAAATATGGTACAACCATATTCAGTATTCTATCCATCCTTTGAATAACATGTCACCATACGTGCGTACATACGGCTTACCGTCTCCACGTCGTGGTGTAATTGTTATTCAATATATTATTATTTTGATGGGTAAAATAATGATATGTAACTCATGTAAATAATAAATATAACATGATAATGATTCTGTATATATGATATAACATCCAATTATATATTATTTTAATATCAAAAGAATGATATTGTCGCTCGTGCGTATGTACGGACTACCGTCTCCACGAACGCGATGAGATTCATTCTCCATCATATCCATTCAAGTATAATTATAATTTTATGATTTAAAAATAGTATCTAAGGACTTTATATAATTCTGGATATTAATAATATACATCTCATTAATAAATATGGCTCACATAACAAAGAATATAAAGTAAAATGAACCCGTTAACACCCGAAATGACGATAATTCTAAGATATTATTAACAAATCAATGTTAAAAGATCATATATGATATCATATTAAAGTAAATGATTCTTGTATAATTCAATAACAATTATTTCACCATTATACAGGAGGTAAACCTACCGTCGACCAAGGAAAAAGTACAAAGTAAGGGATTTTCTTATCTCACATTCAATTCCGTGAGATTTCCATTGTTCGCCACTAAATTATTGAAAGTGGGGTATTGTGTACTGCCATTTGATATATATATTTTCATGATTCTATTTATATTCATGTTATTCTGTAAATCATTTGGTGGTTATTAACTTTTTGCCATACGACTCAGTTGATTAACGTGGTAAGGGGTTTCTTATCTCACTTTTAATTTCATGAGATTTCCATTGATCACCACTTAATTATTGCATGTGGTGTATGTGTACTACCCATGATTTTATTCATTGTGTAATATACTTTAATTTATGGGTATTTACATCATCATGTTATGATACTTCTTTCATGGTTTTATGTTTCATATGTTACCTAATCGGTAAGGGAATTTGAGATTTCTATTTCCACTCATTTGGCTTTACGCATATTTCCTTGATTATATTACTCCATGATTATGTGTGGAATCACTATTCATTTGATTATGTCATAATTTCCACTCCCCTTCCTGTGGATATAAGTTTGATACACATAATCACTCATTGGTAATTCTCATGTCATTGATATGAATTTGATAAGAGTAATTTTAACTCATTCACCATTTGTTGAGTTAAACATCCAATTCGTTGGTGTTGTTTTTACAAGAATATGTGTGAATATACTTTGATTGTTTTACACTGAATATCCAATCATATTTAGTGTGTTTATATTTGTCACACATAATTATGTCGTTGATTTATCCTTAACCTAAGGATACGGCCTTTATGAGAGATTTCATCTCAATTTACATTCCATTGAGACTTCTTTGTTGATATACACCAAATCACTTTTATGTGGTGTATATAATGTACTTTGACATAGTATATAATGAATCCCTTTATTCTCATTATATTAAGAAGTTTTGATTACCTCAATTATTTGTATTCAGGTGTCTCTTTTGGTTATAATCTCTAACTAAAATACCATTTTTAAATGTTTTAAAGACTTATTCATCTAAATCTTTCTCATTAATGTCCATGTTTTAAAAATGGTTTTTAGGATTTATTTATATGGACATTAAACTTTAGAAATTAAAACTCCTCTTAAAAAGTTTCAAAGTGGTATGGGACACTTTGATTCAAAAATCAATTTTTAAATGGCTTCTTGACAAATATTGTGACTTTTAAATGTTTTCAAGAAAAGGGGGATATTTCTCTCAAATAGTTCTGATGATTATTTTCATCTATGTCAACATCATTCATTATTCTTGATTGAGGTTAATGTGATACAATACAATCTTCCATATTTTATCGAATGAGTTATGTTTGACTGTGGATGTGCTATTTTTATACCATTCATGGTTTGTGGTAGAAGTATTGACATTTTGTATGCTAGTTTTAATACGAATGTTTATGTTATGTTTAAACCTGTTCATATGAGGAATGCATTGGACTTAATAAGTGACGGGTGGAGCCCGCTATAGCTCCTCGATGCATCGGTAGGTCTCATGAGACAAATTAGTGTCTTGGCACAAGGCCTTGGCAAAATCTTATTTGTAGTCTTGGCACGAGGCCTTGGCTATGTGGTTATGATAGTCTGGCCTTATGCATTCCATCATTATGAAAGTGGTTATTGATAATGCATGGGATTGTTCGACTAGTAGAATATCCATGTGATTAAGTAAATGGCATTATTTTATTTTATCTTTTCCATTTTATGCTGAAGTTCAAGTTTAAAAGGCTTTTGTTTTAGTTATAAACTGCCTTAAGTGTGTATGCTTATTTATGAAAGCTTCTGCTATAATGTTATCCTTACTGAGCATCTGATCTCACCCCTTTCAATGTTTTATTTTTCCCAGGATTATGAAGAAGTAAATTATGAATGACCTGCAGGGATAGTATGAGGGGATATGAAGACAAGATGTTTTTTTATGATGTAATATAAAAATTTATGGATGTATCTAGTTATTCCAAGGCTACTAAACTAATCGGTATTTCGAGACTTGATCTTTCTCGTGATCATGCCAATGTTATGTAATAATGCACCGACTCTAGGTAACTAGGGTCAGGGCATTACAGTTGGTATCAGAAGAAGTTTAGTACAAACCTTGGAAGTTAGATTTAGATAAACTCTGATTAGAGCACGTAGACCTAAGATGAACTTTGAGGATTAGTATAAAAGAACTTCCTAGAATTTTGGTATTGTAGAGATTTTGTGAGTTTTCCGAGCAATACATCCCTGTCTGGATACGAGTAGGTAGAGGCGGCTCTGGCACAGATGTACCTAGGGGTAAAACACGAAAACACCGCTTTGAGCTAGACTCGAACAGGAACTGGTGCACGACAACGGGCCTTGCTGCACTCTTGGTTACGACACTCCCGGGGGATATGCTTAGGATAATTTACATTTTATTTACAAACCGATTTAAGTAATATATATATAAGATGAGAGTAAATGACCTTGGTTAATCCTAATATGTTTCAAATTGAGAATATGGTGACATTTTAATCTCTAAATGATTTTACGACTATTGTTACTCACACAATGCTTTCTGGTTTTAGTCAATGGCCGGATTCCAAGGAAGTCATAGTAACTTTGAGAATGATGTACAAGGTGGGAACGATGGTGGCAATGAGCAACAAAATGGAATGTTGATAGGTGTAAAAGATATCGTCTTTATGCCAAATCAGTTTTCCAAAAATATGATCAACAACATATATATTAACCATATCCCAGACTCAGCAAGGAAGAGAAAGTTGATAAATGATAAGAACTCCAGCAATGGAGACCATGGAGAAGAGAACCCTCAATTTTCATCATGCAGGAAATGTGGAAAGAGACACCCAGGAAAGTATCTCAATGGGACAACGAAATGTTTTACATCCGGGAAGGAAGGACATAAAGTAAAGAATTGCCGAAGAAAAATGAAGAGTACTATGGAAGAAGATAAAAATGGTCCCAAGAGTCCATTTACAGTCATTTTCCGTAAATGTAGGGGACCTGTCCATTACCCGAGTGAATGTCCTATTCTATAGGACATTTTCTTGGTCAAAGAAGAAGCTATGTGGAAATAAATGGTTGAAGAAAAATTTAAAAAGTATTATCACTCCTTGTTGATGGGTTTACTTTGGAATAATTTTCTCTTGTATTTGTAACCTCGCAGTTTTCCATGTGAGAATGATATTTGAGGAAGAATTGTCTCTTCTCTTGTGGATATAGGTATAAATAACCATTTGGTTTTATATGATCATTGGAGTTTGAGAAAATTATAAGTTATTATAATTTGGGATGAAAATGCAAGGTAAGATATAACATTTGTGGTTAAATTATGTTATTTTGAGGAATTTATCTCATTTTGGTAATATTATAAAATATAGTTTTTGAAAAAGGACAACACGTAGACCGTGTGACAACCCGTCGCGTCGGACAAAGCTGTGGGAATCGAACCCACAACCAAAGTGTGATTGGGATTTATCACCTACCACTGGACTACGTGAAGTCCCTGGTTAGTGTGACTATTTTTTTGTTAAATGATTTTATTGATCAATAATAAGATGATTTGAGTTTTTATGTCTTATCAAATGAATACCCTTGGTATAGGAAAATGATTTGGTGATTAAGTGATAAATGTTATTTTGGAAGATGTTCGCTTTGTTGGGAACACTATATGCCCAAGGAAAATAGAATACAATGGGGTTTCATTTGTAGAGTAATGGTGGATTTTTATCTACGTTTTTATTGTGGATTTATAGTGATTTGGGTTATTTATGGAAATGATTAACCTATAACAGAGAATATGTGATGATGTTAATTACTTTTAAGTATGTGACTTTAAGAGTATTTGATGTCATTTGGAGATACAATTTAACATGGGAGACTACATAATCAAATTATTCTATGTTTTGGGTTCCAATATTAGTTTGGATTATATTGAAGGATTTTAAGGAAAATTTATTATTGAATGGTATTTATTTTACTTTGGGGTATTGTTGGTTCAAATTTAGAAATTAAGATTAGTGCATATTTATCTCAAGGAATATCCTTTTGGGGGATCATTAGATAATTCCCTAACCATTTTGGTTTTGATTAATCTTCAAAGACGATGTAAATATATAGTTTATCCTGCATGGATCATGTGATTCTATAGAAGTTTATTCTAGCTCTTCCAGTGTGACCAAGTCTTCTTGAATACTCATTGTTTAAAAAAAATTGAGTTAGTAGTGGAAATTTATTAAAGAATGAAACTCTACTTAAAATGTAAGTATATCTCATAATGTTCTTAGTCAATATCATAAATTAATTCCTTGTCCTTATGTAATGTAACTTAAAAAAATGTTGTCTGTTTACTTTCCTACTAGGAGACTAATGGTCGTTTGTCCCAACACAAGTTTGTGGTTTTCTTATTGTTAACTTTCTCCTGATCATGATTTATATCCCTCTCCATCAGAACTTGACACTTAGTTTATCATCCATATCCATGCTTTCCTACATGGAATCCTAGTATGGGTTATCTTGGATGACCCTTATACATCTCTTTCTTTCTTTTAAAGTGATAGTTTTATTGACTCTTTTTCCGATGTGGTACTTTCCATTATATTCCCAAGAAAAATTTTAAAAAATTGCGAGGACGCAATTTATTGAAGTAGGGGAGAATGTAACACCCCAAGCTTGCTTGGTATGTATCCTATCTAATAATGCAATGGCGTGCATTGTACGCAACTTCGAGATTTTAACACACCATAACCAATCAAACTAGCCGTTATGAATAGTAATACCTACTTTTTGAAATTTTATAAATTATATCTCTCAAAATGGACTTCATTTTTGGATTCGGAATATCGAAATTATCCTAGGGGGAAATTTTGGTACTTTTCGAATAACTTTCATATTTTGATGAATAGTGAAAATTACTAAATTTTAATTAAAAACAGCTTTTTTAAAGAAAAATAATTAATAGTGATAAATTATGAATTTGAGTGGTTTTAAAGTATATTTAGAATATATTTTTACCATATAATACAATGTGGGTCATTGAACAAAATTTCACATTTAAACCAGACATAAACAAGTGACAATCTTTTGATAGTTATTATCTCTAAAAAACACGCTTTTTGTTTTAACAACGGGAATTAATTTTAAATTAATTTCTGCCACTTCTGTGTTTTGAATTTGGAAAAATGGATTCCATATTTGGAATCAGGATGTTCAAATTGTGTAAATAGGTAACTTTTATTTTTAAACATTTTGGATAATTACTCCGGTAAATATTTTATTTACCAGGGTTAAAGGGTAAATCCGGTAAACAAGGGTTAAAAAAGAATATTATAATAATACTAAATTACCCTAAAACGTGTCTTAACACTATTGTTTGATACATGGTCGACCATGGGCATCTTTGGGTCGATTTTGGGACCCCATGGATCCACTTGTAAGTGATAATGACACTTTATTTTAATTAAGTTAAAATAAATACAAAAATGACACAAGCATATATCTTTTATCAAAAAAATTGTTACAGAGGGTTATATATGTTGTATTTTAGATTATAAATATTCATTAGAAAGATAAAAAGATTTCCTACATATTAATATTTTATTTATAATTTTTAGACATTAAATAATTTAATTTATTTATGACACAATGATGATGAATTAATTACTTTAATAGTGAACAATTACAATAATTGATATTATAAATACCCAAATAAATATAATATGAAACTTTTAAGGAATTAAAATAATTTTATAGGATAATATAATATATTATTATTGATTTAATGGACTTTTTTCGAAGTAATCAATCTGTTATGAGTTTCACAAAAATCAACTATTGAATAGTGTCAAAATTGACATAAAAGAGTTATTTAAACTAATATTATATTATTAATTGATATTAAATTCCTAAAAATCTAAGGTTCGTCCAAGAGACTTATATCATGATAGGTTCATCATTAATGGACCACTTGGGGGTCACTTGGATGTATATAGTATGTTTATTAACCATATAATATAAAAATACAAAGAGACATTGTAAAAGTGAAACTAATTAACTAAGAGTTAATACTTAAAGATAAGGTTAATATAATGACCCAAAACTGTCTAAATTCTATTGGTTGAGTTGTTTTCGACCCATACCCACCTTAAAATTTAAATAATAATCTTTTGATCCATTATAAACCGAATATGAATTTATTATAAATTAATATTTCTAGCTTTTCCAAAGGTGCCCCTCACCCCTCTTATAAAAGGGCACTCCTCCTTCTCATTTCTTCACACCTTCAAATCCCTTTGGTTCAGCCAACCCCTGCCCATATACTCTCTCAACTTCCCTCACTACATCCTAAAGGCCTTTGTTTGATCAGAAAGCCAACCTATGGAGCCCTTTTGATCAAATCAAAAGGAAGAACCCGAAGAAGAGGTAATGTCTTCACCACCCCTTTTCAAGTTCCTTTCTTCTTCCACTTCCTCTTTCTTTGTGATTACCATTATAAAATAATAACTCCATTAGCATATATATATTGTGATGTTATTATAAATATGGTACAACCATATTCAGTATTATATCCATCCTTTGAATAACATGTCACCATACGTGCGTACATACGGCTTACCGTCTCCACGTCGTGGTGTAATTGTTATTCAATATATTATTATTTTGATGGGTAAAATAATGATATGTAACTCATGTAAATAATAAATATAACATGATAATGATTCTGTATATATGATATAACATCCAATTATATATTATTTTAATATCAAAAGAATGATATTGTCGCTCGTGCGTATGTACGGACTACCGTCTCCACGAACGCGATGAGATTCATTCTCCATCATTTCCATTCAAGTATAATTATAATTTGACGATTTAAAAATAGTATCTAAGGACTTTATATCATTCTGGATATTAATAATATACATCTCATTAATAAATATGGCTCACATAACAAAGAATATAAAGTAAAATGAACCCGTTAACACCCGAAATGACGATAATTCTAATATATTATTAACAAATCAATGTTAAAAGATCATATATGATATCATATTAAAGTAAATGATTATTTTATAATTCAATAAAAATTATTTCACCATTATATAGGAGGTAAACCTACCGTCGACCAAGTAAAAAGTACAAAGTAAGGGATTTTCTTATCTCACATTCAATTCCGTGAGATTTCCATTGTTCACCACTAAATTATTGAAAGTGGGGTATTGTGTACTGCCATTTGATATATATATTATCGTGATTATATTTATATTCATGTTATTCTGTAAATCATTTGGTGGTTATTAACTTTTGGTCATACGACTCAGTTGATTAACGTGGTAAGGGGTTTCTTATCTCACTTTTATTTTCGTGAGATTTCCATTGATCACCACTTAATTATTGCATGTGGTGTATGTGTACTGCCCATGATTGTATTCATTGTGTAATATAATTTAATTTATGGGTATTTACATCATCATGGTATGATACTTCTTTCATGGGTGTATTTTTCATATGTTACCTAATCGGTAATGGAATTTGAGATTTCTATTCCCACTCATTTGGCTTTACGCATATTTCATTGATTATATTACTCCATGATTATGTGTGGAATCACTATTCATTTGATTATGTCATAATTTCCACTCCCCTTCCTGTGGATATAAGTTTGATACACATAATCACTCATTGGTAATTCTCAAGTCATTGATATGAATTTGATAAGAGTAATTTTAACTCATTCACCATTTGTTGAGTTAAACATCCAATTCGTTGGTGTTGTTTTTACAAGAATATGTGTGAATATACTTTGATTGTTTTACACTGAATATCCAATCATATTTAGTGTGTTTATATTTTTCACACATAATTATATCGTTGATTTATCCTTAATCTAAGGATACAACCTTTATGAGAGATTTCATCTCAATTTACATTCCATTGAGACTTCTTTGTTGATATACACCAAATCACTTATATGTGGTGTATATAATGTACTTTGACATAGTATATCATGAATCCCTTTATTCTCATGATATTAAAAAGTTTTGTTTACCTCAATTATTTTTATTCAGGTGTCTCTTTTGGTTATAATCTCTAACTAAAATACCATTTTTAAATGTTTTAAAGACTTATTCATCTAAATCTTTCTCATTAATGTCCATGTTTTAAAAAATGGTTGTAAGGATTTATTTATATGGACATTAAAGTCTAGAAATTAAAACTCCTCTTAAAAAGTTTCAAAGTTCTATGGGACACTTTGATTCAAAAATCAATTTTTAAATGGCTTCTTGACAAATATTGTGACTTTTAAATGTTTTCAAGAAAATGGGGATATTTCTCTCAAATAGTTTTGATGATTATTTTCATCTATGTCAACATCATTCGTTATTCTTGATTGAGGTTAATGTGATACAATAAAATCTTCCATATTGTATCAAATGAGTTATGTTTGACTGTGGATGTGCTATTTTTATACCATTCATGGTTTGTGGTAGAAGTATTGACATTTCGTATTCTAGTTTTAATACGAATGTTTATGTTATGTTTAAACCTGTTCATATGAGGAATGCATTGGACTTAATAAGTGACTGGTGGAGCCCGCTATAACACCTCGATGCATCGGTAGGTCTCATGAGACAAATTAGTGTCTTGGCACAAGGCCTTGGCAAAATCTTATTTGTAGTCTTGGCACGAGGCCTTGGCTATGTGGTTATGATAGTCTGGAATTATGCATTCCATCATTATGAAAGTGGTTATTGATAATGCATGGGATTGTTAGACTAGTAGAATATCCATGTGAGTAAGTAAATGGCATTATTTTATTTTATCTTTGCCATTTTATGCTGAAGTTCAAGTTTAAAAGGCTTTTGTTTTAGTTATAAACTGCCTTAAGTGTGTATGCTTATTTATGAAAGCTTCTACTATAATGTTATCCTTTCTGAGCATCTGAGCTCACCCCTTTCAATGTTTTATTTTTCCTAGGATTATGAAGAAGTAATTTATGAATGACCTGTAGGGATAGTATGAGGGGATATGAAGACAAGATGTTTTTTATGATGTAATGTAAAAATTTATGGATGTATGTAGTTATTCCAAGGCTACTAAACTAATCGGTCTTTCGAGACTTGATCTTTCTCGTGATCATGCCAATGGTATGTAATAATGCACCGACTCTAGGTAACTAGGGTCAGGGCGTTACAGGATACTACAAGTGGATGTCGTTTTTCCAAAAATTCATTTAGGGTTAATAACCTTAAAGGGTTTATTGAGTATATTAAATCATCATTAGGTTGCATTGTGAATAGACCCCAACTACAGAATTGGATTGAACCTCCCAACAGACAATCTTGGTTTAATACACATTTACTTTATAAAACATTACAAAGGATTTGAATGGATTATTACCAAGAATAATATAGGTTACAACTATGGTGTCCTAGGTTGAAAATAATGTTCCATGATGTATAAATATTTTCATTATTTTCATTATTGTGTGATTTACCCTGATGAATATTATTTCTTATACTATTATTTTTGGTTCCTTTCAATGGCTAGAACAAGAAAAAAACTACATTAATCCTTATTGTGATAGACTATTCAGTGATTTCTTTACTAATAAGCCTAATAAAATGGCACATGGAATGAAAAATATTACATCCATGATTAAGAAAATTTGACAATTCATGAATATTACTAAGCTTAAAATTATGAAAAGTACGAAAACTGTAATTTTGATTCCTTTATGAGTCCACATTCATTTTCTTTTAGTGGGTGTACTGATCCACTAAATTTTGAGAAGTGGATTAGTATCCTTAAAAAGATATTGTCATTTTTACAATCCATAGAACATGAAAAATAATCTTATATGTTTATCATATGACTGACTGAGAAGATTGATGGTGGATGGTTTTCAATAATATCAAGTAATAGGATTAAATTGACTCAATGTGGTGGGATGAGTTTATGAACTTATTTTTTAAAAAGTACAATACCCATATACTTTAAATTTTGATGTTGATAGAATTAATTTATAGAATGGGAAATAATGGTGAATCTGTGAGTTTCTAGAAATAAAATTTTACAATATTTTTGAGGTATTATTATGCTATTATCATTAAATAGTAAAAGAAGACTGATTAATTTTTTAGTAGCATAAAACCATGTCTTTTAATGGAATTATTTGTCAGATGATTTTTTAGCTTTGATTAAATCATTCAATGTTATATCATCATGGAAATGGAGAATGAAGTCACCTATGAATTAAAATTTTTTGTAAGAAAATAAATATTGAATTCAAATGAAATTATAATAATAGAAACTATGGAGGGAAGAATATGAGTATTCTTTTATTCAAAATGTGTTGAATTAAGCATGAAGGAAATTCTCAGTAGGGGGATAGTAATTTTTTTAGGTGTTTTAAAAAATTCTATCTTAAAATTGAATTCCAAAGTGATGATCATATTTTACCAAATAATGAAAATGGATAGAAATATCCACAGAGTTCACCACATAGACATCAATGTTTCAAATTCACATAACATGGGAATTATGTTAACAAGTTCTCAAATATGACGGTTAATGGTTATAAATGAGGTATGTACCCTCTTAATCCTATTAAAAAAGTGTAATATATTTTGATAACTATTTTGGAGGTGGGGTAAAATAATAATTTGGTCAAAAGTACAATTATTTTCTGTTATAGAACTGCTAATATATTATTTCATTGTAATTATACAATCTTTTTATATCTAATCAATTTTATTATGGTATAACTTTTTGAAAACAATTATTATATATTTAAATAGATATAAAAAATATTAGTGGTATGATGGTATAATATAATGTATATGATTATTCTCTAACTAATATTTATAGGAATGTGGCCCCTATAAATCATGTTATTCCCCCTCAAGTTGAATATTATGTGATTTTGGGCTTGTATTATCATTCGTTATGTGGATATATTTTCAATTTTTGATGAATGAAAGTAAAATTGTATATTATTAACCAATATATGATTGTATATCTATGTATGGATAAATATTTATATCAAATTAAAATTAAATTTGTTTCATGAATCATGATTCCTATTTAAAGTAGTTATTTGTCTTATATGTATGGGGAGAAACTCACCCTCAATGATTTGTGGTCTGTATGGTAGTTTCATGATATTATTAAAAAATATTTTCTAGAATTCATACAAATATTTACGTTGACTTTTCTATAGAACTCATAACTAGTGTAATACCAATTTTAAAGACTTTATATATAATTGACCATATTGAGTTGTAATAATTAAAGAAGATACTCGAGGAGAATTTTAATGGGGGATTCATTTGTCATAGTGTATCTCCTTGTTGAGAATATATTTATTTTTTTAATAATAAATATTAATTAATGTTACTCTGCATTAATTATTGTGAACATTAAATATTCATGGTCATGAATAAGTATCCCCTTCCTTGCACTGATGATTTTATTGATCAATTATAAAGAGATCAATATATTTAGAAAATTGATCATCAGTCTGGATTCTATCAGTTAAGGATCAAGAGTGATGATATACAAATGATAGCCTTCCATTTGAGGTACATTCACAATGAAATTGTTGTGATTCTATTTTCTCTTAATAACTCCCCCATTATCTTCATAAATTTAATTAATAGTTTCATTATAGATTACCCTGATCAGTTTTTTGAAGTATTTATAAATTATATTATTATATATTCCAAGCATATGGAAGATCATAAAGATAACCTATGTATTATAGTGGAGACCAAAGAGAATTATAATTTTTTCATAAAATTTACAAATTTATTAATTTATTCTATAGAATAATTCACTTTTGGTTCACATAGTCTCATGCAAGGGTATGTCAGGAATCCATAAAAATTTAATTTATTGAACATTTGATTAACACAACCATTATGAATAAAATCCATAGGTTTATTAAATTTATTGTATATTTTTGGAACTTGTTGAGGTATTTTTCTAGGATATATAATCCACTTACAATATTATCTTAAAATGGAGTTATGTACATTTGGAATGATCAATGTGAAAAAAAATCAATGAATTGAGCTGAAGGTTAGCCATTACCCAATTATCACACTTCCATGCAGTGAAAAAGGGTTTTTTATTTATAGGAAAGTATCAAAGATATGGCTTAGATATATTATTATGTTGAACTATAATGTAATATACTATGCCTAATGTAAATTCATGGTTTATGAGAGAAATTATCTAACTCGTGATTTAGAGTTATCATCATTAATGCTTTCATTAATGATCTAGAGGTAATATCAATACATTTAAATGTGTGACATATATATTAATAATAATTGGTTAAAGTATGTATTTATGAATAAATATTTCTATATGAATAATTGGATATTGTTATATTTTATTAACGATTATTAATTCTCAATAAATTTCCTCCCTGGGAAAAAGAACAGGGTGAATTTTTCTTTAGTCAAAAGAATAACAATAGTTTATCTATGAAGTGGATAAAAAATGACACAATATATATATTTACAATGTATTTATCTTAAATACTTTATGTAAGGGGATAAATATTATCTTTCTCAAATGGGTTTTCAACCACCTATACATGTGATTATTAAAGAGGCACAAATGTAGGATTTATAGCTATAAAAGAAGGTGATAAATGATCATAAGATAAAAAATTGACTATGAGATAATGATGAGGATAAAAATGAATTCTGTGTCTCATAAATACCGTAATTGATGAATGAACTAATTTTAATAGATAAAATCTCTACATTCCCTATTAATTTCAAAAGATTTAAGATGCATATATTTGATAAAAAGTATTTTTTACCGGACAATATAAAGAGAGGCATTAAAAAATACTGTAGCATAGTTCGTCATGTGTTTTAAATATAATGTCGAGTGATTGAATTTCAAGGTAATTTTATAACCATTTCCCATAATATAATAGAAATGGGAAAAAATCCCCAGATATTTTATCATGAGAGTCTATAAAATGTCTATAGGCTATAATGCTATTTGGGTTGTTGTGAATATCCGTATATAGAGAAACAAATTCAGTGTTATCACAATATATTTATATACTAAATTGATTTCTAGGGTATATATTAATGAAGTGAAATTTTTTCTAGATTACCATTTCTATTATTTCTAATTGAGATATGAGGTTTACTCATTGTTTTGGAGATGTCGCCAATAAGCTAAAAATATTGAGTTGTGTTTCAACACTAGTTATCATGATCAAATATATTGTTAGTATTTGAGTTACATTAATACTATGATATATATTATGATTATATATTCTATTTATTTTAATGGGTGTTTGGATCCACACCTTCTTCTAGTCAAATTCTCTTATAATAATAGCTTTTACTCATGAATTCAGATGGATCATTATGATACCCCCTTTGTAAAGAAGTACAAAACTCATACATGAAGTTATGTAAGAATCTGCATCTTCTTTTTAAGTATGAGACCATTTTTTGATGTTTTTCATGGTTTTAAGGTTAACGGTGATGAAAGGGAGAGTCGGGAGAACATTGAGTGATGTTTTGAGGAAAAGGGAGGATTCGCACGGGCGATGCACAGTTTGTATAACTGTGCGGCCAAACCGTGCGTAGTAAATGTTTAAGGTAGTAGCTCCCACACAGTTGATGCACGGTTAGGAGAAACTATGCAATGAGTCTGTGCGAGAGGGGTGGCCGAGGTAGTGGCTACCAAACGGTTAGCCCATGGTTTGTCTTACAGTGCGAGCAAACCGTGCGGGCACTTAAGTGAGATCCTAAAAAAGTTGATCTCACCCGATTTAGCTTCTAAGTGGCTTGTTTTTTCTTATAGGCAGCCAAAACTCGGTATTTTTCTCCTCCTAAGGTCCAAGAAGGTTTTACCATCATTCCGGAGGTGACATGAAGGCTTCTCTAGGTGAATCGAAGTCGGTTTCATAAGGCATGTGATTATTCTCTTTCATTCTTTCTCGGTTTCTTAGATCTACATAGATCTGCTTCTCCTCTTCTCTTGGTTTCATATATCTACTCCAGTTATGGGTAGATCAATGTGTGTGGATGAAAAATTTGATGAGTTTTTGTCTTGTTCTTGTTAGGAGAATAGATCTAAGGCGGGTTCTTGGAGAATCAAAATGAGTTTCTTGTGCGTTCTTCGTTTGTTGGGGGTTTTCCTCAAAACCTTTGAGGTAGGTGGTTTGTACCTTTCGATAGAAAGTATTTGATTATTATGTGCCATTGTACCCAATACCCTTGAATGGGGTATTGTGTATTTTTATTATTTTTACCCCTATTTCTTTGCCTTCTTTACTTGTATGCTTTATTAGAGGATATTTGTATTTGATTAGGGTTAAGTTGCTATGGTTCAGATGTCTTTCCCATTATGTCTGTTTTTGAATGTTTGGTCTAGAATTGGCTATTAGGCTATAACCAGTTTTCCCATGACTAGTGTTATTTGGTGGTGTGTTGTGATCTTATGACTTGGTGAGATACTGTAGACTACTATCCAAGTTGTTCATGAGGTTTACATTGGCTGATGCGTGTTTCCATAGTTGTTTGACGTACATAGGGCCGCGAGAACCTGTTGTAGTAGACCATAGGGAGAATAGACATAAGAGATTCTCCAAAGTGTCTTTATAATACAATGCGAGACCACATAGGGAATTGACATTGAGTGCTTCCCCAGAGTGTCTGTAGTTCCTCGACGCGGGACACAATGGGAATGAGACATTGAGTGCTTCCCCAGAGAACCTTTAGTACGATACAAGACTATAGGGGGAATTAACGGTGAGTGCTTCCCCAGAGAGTCTACTCTTTAGCTGAACCCAAGGGGTGAGACTATGTGTTCCTCCCATAGGGATACTAGTACTCATTGGTTGAACCAGAGGGGTTAGGCCATGAGGACTACCCAGAGGGGTACCTATTTGTTCTTATTGATTGTGTAGATGATTACCTTTTGTGGTTTAGATGCTTGAAACTGTGGATTTTTTACTATTTAGTACCTTCCTGTTTACTACTTCTGTACTTTTACCTTCCATATATTCACTGACTATTAGGCATTGATCTTTGGGTGGTTGCCTACTAGGAATTTTTATCACACCCTGTATAGGTCATGCTTTTGGGCCCAAACTGATTATATTGTTACAGGTATAGATCAGGGAAATCACCCTTCTACTTCAGGTTCTTCATATCACCTGCGCGGGAGAGCATGGGACCGAGCTGAGGCTTGCGATGCGGAGGAGTTTCTCATCTGTTTTTATTTTGTACATTGTTTTAGTACTGTTTTTAGCATTGTGACTTGTTTGGCTACTTTCCTAGACATATATTTATCATGCATAATTTCTATATATATTTTCACCTGCTGTTTATCATATTTAGTCTCTCGATTTTTACTTGTGTAGGGATTTTTTAGTGCTCCCGTTATTTTCTATTATTTCTCTTTTCTGCTATGTACTCTACCAATGAGGGTATAGTTTCCCCACGATCACACCCAAGGCCCTCGTTCCTAGTCGGTAGCCTCTGGCATTTGGAGAGATGTGCATGAGGCCATGTGACCAACTGGGTACGGGGCGCCTCTAGTTGGCTTCTGGAACCGGGGCATTAAAAAGTGGTATGATAGATATTATTTTCTCTTTTATTACTATTTGGAGCCTATTGTCACGGATATGACAGAATAGGTACATGGTAATTAGCTCTGTCTAGGAGTAGCTAACCCGTGTATAGGGGAAATCCATACTACCTAGTTTATTTCAATTTTACTGGTTTTCAATTTTACAATTGATTTGATTTCACTGTTGGGTGATTCACATGCCTTGTGTTGTTACCGTTGTTGTTATTGTGATTCTATTTTTGTCACATCCTGATGAGATGAGGGTATTACATCTCATGCATCATATAGGTACTTGTTAGAAATCACCTGCCATGCATTCTTGCCATGCCATGTAGGATTCATTAGCGATTGCTAGTTGTCATGATAGGCGTTTTGCAGATTATGCCTGCTATTATGATAGATGCTTTGATTGAACCCATGCAATTTGATAGGGAATTTGTTTGTATAGTGCTTTGCCTAAATGGATGCCAATATTTGGTTATTGAGGTGTTATGGGCCCTCATGGACTGAAATTTGGTGGATCATTGGCTTGTTTACTTTGTTTTTACCTTGTATAAGATGCCAAGCATTGATTCGCGGGAAGTATGAGCCCTCACAGATTAGAATTTGGAAGTTTATTGCTGGTTTCCAGTGTTTTCTGTGCTCCGGGGCAGTTTTTGAGGCTATTGTCCGGAAAACCCCAGATTACACGGCGTGTACTTTATGAATACACGTCGTATAGTCTATAGCCGTGTCGCTGACTGTGTGAGCAGGGACACAAGGTGGTGAAAAATCATGTTGGAACAGGCTGTGTACTAGTTTAGCACACCGTGTAGTGTAAAATAGGTACCTCAGATGTGTCACGAACAACACGGGTCATGTCATCTTTTCAAATACATGTCGTGTCTGAATCTTACATGCCGTGTAGTATGACCTAGGTACCCGACTATGTCACGGACAACATGGGTCGGTGTTACCATTTATCGTACACTTCGTGTCCGACTGGAATACACCGTGTAGTGTCGGCCATGTGTCGGGCCATGTCGGTAACAACATGGTCTAGGTAGGGCATATTTAATACATGTTGTGTCTACCTTGAGCACACCATGTAGTTTTATCATATAGGAGCCATCTGGATTAACCATGTAGAAGGACTCGGGCATGGAAGAGGATTTAGGTACACACCATGTGTTAGGACAACACGCCGTGTATTTGGGGTGTCACATGACTAGTTAAATAGAAGTACATTCCCATGTGAATGACCTAAGGGAATATGCCATTTAGGGAATGAACATGTCGTGTAGTCATGTTTTTCATAACATGGATTCCTTTTTTTCGTGTTCCTTCTTGTGACTTCAGTTTCTCAGTCGTTGTTAATCCTGAATCTAAGGAGTTCCCTCTAGAGGTGGCTGGGTATCACTTCATATGGGACCTCTATGTCCTAGAGATGATAGGCTATGATGACATTCTTGGAATGGATTGGCTTGTTCCCTTTTGGGCAATCGTCGACTGTTATCACCGCAGGGTGAGTTTCCTATCACCGTAGGGTGAATCGTTTCTTCATAAGGCCGAATGGGATTGCCAGGTGAGTTGAGAGGGACTAGAGAATCATGTTCTAGGTGGAGTTACAACATAGATTTCACGTCTGTATCTATATGACCGAGGGACTTCATAGTTAGACTTTCATCCAATGGTGGATCGTTTCAGGGATGTCTTTCCAGAGGAATTTTCTGGTTTTCCTCTGGAGTGTGAGGTAGACTTTTCTATTGGGCCTATGCCAGGAGTAGAACCAGTCTCCATTTCTTCTTATAGGATGGCTACAACGGAGTTGTAGGAGCTCAATAAGTAGTTAGAGGAGTTGCAGGAAAAGGGTTTAATCTGAACCAGTACTTCTCCATGGGGATCACCTGTCATGTTTTCGAAGAAGGCAACCGACACCCTTAGGTGTTTTGTATATTATCGGAAGCTAAACTATCTGACTGTCATGAACCGATATCCCTTTCCTAGGATTGATGACCTCTTTAATCAGCTTCGAGGAGCCCGGGTGTTCTCGAAGATTCATTTGAGGTCCGGTTATCATCAGTTGCGTGTTAGACCATCCGATATAATTCTTACAACATTCCGGTTTAGGTATGGTCTATACAAGCATATGGTTATGCCATTCTGTATCACGAATGCGCTTGAAGTATTCATGGCACTGAGTAACCAAGTGTTCCATCCAAAGTTATACTCTTTTGTGGTGGTCTTCGTGGATGATATCTTGGTGTACTCTCACACTCGACACGACCATGATACACATCTTGAGATCGTTTTGAGTACACTAAGAGAGCATCTGTTATATGAAAAGCTCTCAATGTGCCACTTTTGGATGGACCATAATAACTTCTTGGTATATGTTATCTTAGAGACAGGAGTATCAGTATACCCAGAGAAAGTGAGAGTAGTAGTTTCTTGGGAGTAGCTGAAGAATGTCTTTGAGGTGCGGAGTTTTCTAGGGCTGGCTGGATACTACAAATGCTTCATATAGTACTTTTCATGCTTAGAAGCACCGCTGTCAGGTATGATCAAGAAGTGTGTGAAGTTATTATGGTCAGGTTTTTGTGTGTGAGCCTTTCAAGAGATGAAAAGGAAGTAGACTTAAGCACAAATACCAATATTTCCAGTACCGGGAAAGGGCTATACTGTTTATTGTGATGCTTCAGGTATCGGGCTAGGAGTTGTGCTTATGCAGGGAGATGGAGTCTTCGCGTACAGGTCTCAACAGTTGAGGCCACATGAGAGGAAATACCCTACGCACAATCTCAAGCTGGTAGTAGTTGTTCATGCCTTATGCTGTTGGAGACATTATCTTCTGGGAGAGCACTTTGTGGTTTTCACCAACCACAAGAGTCTCAAGAACATCATCACCCATCGAGATCTGAATCTGAGACAGCGTAGGTTGGTTGAGTATCTTCAGTACTTTGACATTAATCTTTCCTATACATCAGGAAAGGGGAACACAGTGGCTGATGCGTTGAGCAGGAGGACTCAGATATATGCAGTTTTAGAGGCCAGTAGTGAGTGAAGATTATGGATCTATTCTCCGAGATGCATTTGTCGATGCACGATAGACAGGGGAAGAATTTCCTATCTTTTGTAGCTGTTACCTCTACACTTCTTGAATGGGTACAGATAAGGTAGCTATCAGACTCAGAAGGCCTAGTCCTGCAGGAGAGTGTGTCAGGAGAGGACACTCTTCCTGGATGGACAATAGGAATGGATGAGATCTTGCATTTCCAGGGATGCGTATGGGTGCCAACAGACATATGCGAGGAGTTGATATGGAACTTTCATTCATCGGTTTGGGAAGTTCATCCTGGCATCACCAAGATGTATCGTGATGTACACCATCATTATTGGTGGCCAAGTATGAAGAGGGATGTTTCTAATTTTTTCATGAGGTGTTCCACTTGTCTGCCGGTGAAAGTGGAGCATCAGCAACCGGCATGTCTTTTACAGTAGTTACCCATTATTGAGTGAAAGTGGAATGAAATAACGATTGATTTCATGACAGGGTTTCCACGGTCTCCGCGAGGTAATGATGTTTTTTGAGTTGTCAATGACATGCTTACAATGGTTTCCCATTTCTTGACGATCAAGTAGACCATCAGTGTTGACGAGCTGGGACGGTTGTACATTTGAGAGATTATAAGACTACATGGATTTCCACACTCCATTGTTTCAGACAGGGATTCTCGTTTTACTTCTCAGGTCTAGTAGGGGCTTCAGACAGCTTTGGGTATATAGGTACTTTTGAGTACAACTTACCATCCCCAGACAGATGGCATGTCCGAGTGTACGATCCAGGTGATTTAGGACATGCTCAAAGCATGCATCTTGGATTTTGGAGTTTTTTGGGAAAACACATAACTCTTATAGAGTCTTCCTATAATAATAGTTTTCAAGAAACTATTCAGATGGAACCTTATGAGGCTTTGTATGGTAGGTCGTGCCGATCACCCTTATGTTGGATGGAGGCAGGAAGGGCAGCTTTGCTGGGACATCATCTTGTTCCGGATACCACATAACAAATAGAGTTGATTCAGAAGAAGATGACTACTAAAAAGTCTCTTCAAAAGTCTTTTGCTGATCAGTAGAGATGAACTCTGGAGTTCGAGGTTGGGGATCAGGTTTTACTACGTGTCACACCGAGGTTGGGACACAAGAGGATTAGGAAGCAGGGTAAGCTTTCACCGAGGTACGTCGGGCCGTTTGAGGTGTTGGAGAGAGTTGGGCCGATTTCCTATCGGCTACAGTTACATCAGAGGTACCAGTATATGCAAAATGTCTTCCACGTTTCTCAGCTTCGACGTTACTTTTTAGACCCATCTTATGCTTTCCAACCCAAGGAAGTCGAGTTAGAGGTGGACACATCTTTCGAGGAGCATCCTATCCGTATTTTCGATCATAGTAAGAAGGTTCTCTGTGGCCAGCCTGTTCCTCTAGTATAGGTGCTATGGCCGTATGGGCGAGTGCAGTATGAGACTTGTGAGAGGGAGGCCAATATATGATCCCACTGGCCAGAGTGGTTTGGGGTTTCTTCATATGCGCCATTCTAGGGAAATTCTGGGAAGAATTTTTTTAAGGGGGGGAAGTTTGTAAGAACCCGGATCTTCTTTTTATGTGTGATACCCTCGATTGATTTTTTTTCTCAGTTTTAAGGTTAGGGTGATGAAAGGGAGAGTTGGGAGATCATTGAGTGATGTTTTGAGGCAAAAGGTGGAGTCGCACAGGCGGTGCACAGTTTGTATCACCATGCGGCCAAACCGTGCATAGTAAATGTTTAAGGCAGTAGCTCCCGCACACTTCATGCATGGTTAGGAGAAACTGTGCGATGAGGCTATGCGAGAGGGGTGGCTGAGGAAGTGGCTACCGCAAGGTTAGTGCACGGTTTGTCTAACCGTGTGAGAAAACCATGTGGGCACTTATGTGAGATCCTAAAAAAGTGGATCTCACCCGTTTTAGCTTCTAAGTGGCTCATTTTTTCTCCTATGCGGCTATAACTCGAGATTATTCTCCTCCTAAGGTCAAATATGGTTTTCCCATCATTCCAGAGGCGATATGAAGGCTTCTCTTGGCGAATCGAAGACGGTTTCTTATGTTATGAGATCATTCTGCTTCGTTCTTACTCGGTTTCTTAGATTTACTTAGATCTACTTCTCCACTTCTCTCGGTTTATTATGTCTACACCCGTTATGGGTAGATCTAAGTGTGTGGATAACTAATTTGATGAGTTTTGGTCTGGGTCTTGTTAGGAGATGAGATCTAAGGCAGGTTCTTGGAGAATCAAACATGGTTTCTTTTATGTTCATTGTTTGATGGAGGGTTTTCATCAAACCATTGAGGTTGGTGGTTTGTGCCTTTCAATAGAAAGTTTTGGAATATTATGTGTCATTGTACCCAATACCCTTGAATGAGGTATTGCATATTTTTATCATTTTTACCCCTATTTATTTGCCTGCTTTGCTTGTATTCTTGAGTAGAGGATATTTGAATGTGATTAGGGTTCAACTGTTATGCTTCAGATGTCGTGCCCATGCATGTCTATTTATGAACGTTTGGTCTGGCCTTGCCTATTTGGATATAGCCAGTTGTCCAATGCCTAGTGTTATAGGGTGGTGTGTTGTGATCTTCTGACTTTCTGAGATACTATAGACTGTTATCCAACTAGTTCTTGAGGTTTGCTTCAGCCGATGCGCGTTGCCATACTTGTTTGACTTACACAAGGCCACAAAAACCTGTTATAGTAGACCATAGGGAGAATGGACGTAAGGGATTTTCCATAGTGTATTTATAATATCATGCGACACCACAGGGGTAATTGACATTGACTTCTTCCCCAAAGTTTCTATTGTTCCTCGACAACGGCCAAAGGGGGAATGAGATGTTGAGTGCTTCCCCAGAGCGCCTTTAGTACGATATGAGACTACATGGGGAATTGACGGCGAGTGATTCCCCAGAGAGTATATTCTTTAGTTGAACTAGAGGGGTTAGACTATTTGTGCATTCCATAGGGTCACTAGTACTCGTTGGTTGAACAAGAGGTGTTAAGCCGTGAGGACTACCCAGAGGGTTACCTGTTTGTTCTGATTGATTGTGTAGAATATTACATGTTGTTGTTTATATGCTTTAAACTGTGGATTGTTTACTATTTAGTACTTTCCTGTTTACTACTTCTGTACTTTTACCTTCCATATATTCACTAATTGTTAGGAACAGATCTTTGGGTGGTTTCCTACTGGGACTTTGTCTCTTACCCTGTTTGGGTCATGCTTTTGGTCCAAAACAGATTATATTGTTGCAGGTATAGATAAGGGAAAGCGCCCTTCTACTTCAGGTTCTTGATTGCACAAGAGCGAGAGAGAAAGGGACCAAGTTGAGGCTTGCGATGATGAGTATTTGCTCATTTATTTTTCTTTTTTACTTTGTTTTAGTATTGTTTTCAGCATTGTGACTAGTTTTCCTACTTTCCTAAACATATATGTATCACGTATCATTTCTATATATATGTGCTCCTGCAGTTTATCATATTTATTATTCTGATGTTCAGTTGTGTATGGATTGTTTACTACTCCCATTATTGTTTATTATTTCTTTTTTCCATTTTGTACTCCGCCAATGAGGGTATAGTTTCCCCATTGTCACACCCAAGGCCCTCACTGCTAGTTGGTAGCCTCTGGAATTTGGGGAAATGCGCTTGAGGCCATGTGACCAACCGGGTATGGGGCGCCTCTGGGTGGGTTTCGGAACAGGGGCATTACAAGTGATGTATTTGGAGAATGGAATATATCATGAAATTATCTAGATAATGAAATGTAATAAAGGGTCAGATCAAATTGTAACCACATAAATGATGATTAAAGAATAATGATGAGTTATGCAGAAAATCAGTGGCGAATTCTAGAATTTAATGTTGGTGGGAATATATTCTTACAAATTTGTCTATTGAAGAAGGTTATGTGATTAAGAAATATGGGAAAGATACTAAATATGTATAATTTTTCATTTTATATTCTTTATTTAGTAATTACTATAGCGTATCCCTTGGTACTCCCATAAAACCCCCATTATGTTCATAATGTGTTTTATGCATCTCACCAAATAAAGTACACACCAGATCCATGAAATGTACTGAACTAAGAGTTTGTACCATTATCACATAATATTTTATTCGAATTGAAACTATTATTAATATTATAATATAGAAATAAGGTTCTACAAATAAATTCTTCTCATATCGTTAGCATTCATTTGTGGAATCGAAAATTTCACTAAGATACATGGAAACTTGTGGATATTATAAATCATATATATCACCATTTTTTTTATATTGATTGTATTAATATTTTAAAATTATTTAAGTGGTTATTAATTTAATATCCCTAGATTTTATATGCATATACCTCGAAGTAAGATTGATGTATTTAAAATATTTCTTAACACTAAATCCAATTTCAAAATGAAGAGTAATAAAGAAATCCATAAAAATAATGACATAAAATTGGTAGGTATTTATATTAGAAACCACATTATGAAAAATAAACATGAATAAAGGGTTTATTATTGAAAATTTATTTATTAACGGATAATAAATAAATACTATATTTTTAGTAATGAAATTTTATATATTAAAAAAAATATTAAAAAATGGTTTTTTACATTTTTTATTTAATAAAATAATAATAATTTTTACATTTTTTATATATGTTTTTAATAAAATTAATTTTATTTTTAAAAATAGTATTTGAATTATATATTGGGTTTAATTTTTAAATTTTATCATAAAAGATTTATATTTCTGTAAAATGTAAAAATACCATTTTTAGTTGAAACAGTCAATTCCTTTCAAGTATGTTTTCCAGTATGTTCTGAGTTTTAACCATAATTCATATAAGTGTCTTTAAATTATGAATAATACAATTAATTATATATTAATAATCATTATTATTCAATTTTTATACAAACATTTTATGACATAACACACATTTTTTCTAAATACAACTCTTAAGTGTGCGATGTGTTTTAAGATTAACAAATTAAATTAATATAAAAGTAATTAATTAATATAATGAAAATTAAAAAGTTTACATTATTCAATATATATTATCAATAATTTTATTTTTTTATAATTCACTATGTGGAAGTAATATTACTTTTATGCTTATAAAATCATTTTTCTAAAATGATCATTCATTGTTATTTGTAAACATATTTAAAATTCAAAATTTCCATATATAAAAAATTAATATAGTTATTGGATTAAAAATTTTGAATAAATATTACTAATATATTTTATGATTATCTACACAGTCTTTATCACTAATTAATTGTTATAACCTTAAAATAAAGTTACAACAAATAAGTATAAAATGAGTTTACCTTGGAGGGATAAATAAAGAGTTAAGGGAATTATTTCCAATTAAACATATATTATTTTTATTTTTATGGTATTTAAACCTTTTCTTTTTATACTATATTAAAATTTTTCCATTATGGTTCACTTTCCAATGAAATATTTCCTGTATCATAGGAAACTTTTTAAAAATTCAACGTGTGTCCTTCCACTAACTTATAAAAGGGAACATTTTATCCTCACTTATTCAAACCATTATAGACTTTTATATCTTCCAAAACATAGTAGAAAACCTTATATATTTCTTCCCTTCATCCTTTGTTTTTTTCATGTCCCAAGACCAATCTTCCGAGGATTAAGATGTGATCCAGATGAGGTTTCTCAATGAAGACATATAAATATTAACCAAGAACAACCAATTTTATTTATTCTTATACTTAATATAAAATTGTCATATACATTAAAATTATTAATCCCATATTATCAATATACAGAGATGATATTATGAAGATGACACAACCATTTTCCTCCTATCATAAATCAAATGGGATATGTAAGTATCCCTCATGCGTATGTGTGAACAACTACCTCCACATATAGATATGTTTCATTTTCCACCCCCATATTCAATGGGTGGTGAGTATGATAGATTATATATATGTGATAAGTATGATATTATAATTTTTTTGTAATAGTGAATTATTATATGATTTGGACCCTTTTGTGAGATAAGTTTTTGTTTTATATTTTATTGAACTCCTTTAAAAATGGTTAATGGAATGCCTCTTGATAGTAATGATGGTCTCAAAAGTTTCTTCTATGTTGGGAACATTAAAAATAATGAAACATTTCTATATATTTTCTGGTTAATGGTTATTACTGACATTAGACCATGATCATGTAACATGGAAAAGGGTGGTGGGAACGATTTGTAAACTGTGTAAGGGATAGCTTTGAAACAAGTTCAGGTTAGAAAAATCCATTAACATGGATTCCACATAGTTTTTTAAACCATGTTTATGTCCTAGAAAACTATGTGACTCGGTTACTTTATGGATAATGTTGGCCACATAGTAGGTACACAATTTGTAAAATGGTGTGAAAAAATGTTTTGCCTCATTTATAGTTAATCCCACCCAATATTATACCCAATTTTCATGATATTCACCCTATTTTATATTCCATCACCCTAGGATGAAAAAATAATTCTCCCAACCCTTATATGGAAGATTCTTCTTTTAATATATGATATTTTATGTGTCTTTTATTATTATTAAAATCCCAAGGTATGTCTTTAACTTGTTTTATTTCTATTTTCTTAAACATTCACCCCATGGTCAATTATCTTATTTTCAAGATCATGAGACCTAATTACTACAATATATTCACCATTATGTTTTCATCGATTTTATCTTGAATCATGGGTTGAGGATTAATTAGTTTTTTTAAATAATCATAAAGAATGCAGTTTGAAAGATTTTATCATATATTCTTGATGTTGTTCTATTATACGTGGTTATACCTTGTCACTATCATGGTTTTATTTTGTAACAATTACTAAGGAACCTAATTTTTGGATTAAATAGTTTTTTGATACGCTTACCCAACCTTTTTCGGCCTACAAATGATTTTTTTATTTGTCCTATAACTAGTAATGGGGTATTACAATACATTAAAAATGGTGAAATGATTTGTTAAATGATATTTTCTTGGGTTTTCGAGATTATAACATTTGAACCTTAGTTTCATATGTTATCATAATATAAGTTCATATATTATTCAATATAGAGAAGCTAAATATAATGATATGATTATATGTAGAAGTGGTAATTGGTTAAAGGGGAATGTTCATGTGGTTAAATGATTTGAAAGAATGAAAAATGGTTGTGGTTATGAATAAAGGGTAAAATGCAGTAGTCAAGGAATTATGTTAATGTGGTTGAATGTAATGAATTAGGGAGATATTGAAAAATAAAATGTTCCACCCTTTTGATTAATATATTAAATAGGTAGTGTGTAATAAATCATGATATTTTTGATAATGGAATGGTTTAAGGCATTAGGAATGACATTCTATATCAGTCATTAGGATGGTTGGAAATGGTTCTAGTGATCCTAGTTTTATTATGTTGGTCATGGAGTTCAACATTATTGAATAGTATTGTCATAAATTACATTATATACCCACAATTGGATGTTTGGAATGATGAACTGTAACTGAAATATTTAAACTATTTGTAATATTGTTCAGATGGTGAGCATTGGTCGAATAAGGTTTGATCAGCTTGGGTGGAAATTGGAACCCGGGGAAAAAGTTTGTTAAATATCAACATATTACATTTAAACAACATTTATATTTATTTCCTTGTAATTATGCATTTTTTGACACATACACTATTTTTTATTAAACTAGATATATTTTTAGACACCAAGGGTTGTGACAAACTAAATTTTACTAACACCTTTATCGGGCCGATGCAGGTACTGGAGTAGATTTCATGGTCATTGCTCAAGATATTGAAAAATTAACTAATATAAAGTGATGAGTGAATATTTGGGACGAATATTGGATAAGGGTATTGGAATTGATGTCAGGGCCCAACATGGTGATTTTTTGTGTGTATTTATTTTCGGTTGTCATTAATATATGACAATACTATGGAATGACATGTTTTTGGTATTGATTTTTGAACAATTATCCGAATTTAGAATATTTTTATGAGATGAATGGTTATTTTTTTTTATTGATTATTTTTAACATGGTTATTATTAATTTTTATTTATTCTATTCATTATCTAGTAAAGAAGGTATAGTCTCCTTAAAAACCAAATTATAGCCTCAGTACTTGTGAAAAACACTAGCATACGGAGAGGCATTACTGAGGTAACATTATAAACCAAAGAAAGTATCCATTTTAGTAGAACCAATGCCATAACGTTACAATGATTAATCATATGAGTTTCTTTTCCATTTATTTACTTGTTAGAAAAGATAATAAGGTGACTAGGATGTGTTGGTCCTTGTTAATGAGTTCATATAGGGGAATAGCTAACCCATATTCGAAGGTAAAACCACGTTCCTAGGATGGGATTATTATTATTATTAATGTTCACTTATTTCAGTTTTATGATATTTATCCTTGGGTAAATGACTTTCTATTTTATGTTATATATTTATAAGTTCTTACCCATGGACCAATATGGAAATAGGTTTTTGTATGTGTGCATCACGTTAGGAATTCAAGGAGTTATGTCGCACACATCATGTAAATAACCAAAATAATAGGTTGTATGGTTTGGTTTTGAGACATGAAATGATTTTATATATTATGTGTTATTATAGAAATATTTCCTAATAATGATGGTTACATTTTAGTAGGAATTGTTAAATTATAAATGAAATGGTTATAATGGTTTCAAACCAAAATCATATAAGATTGAAATTTTCTTTATCTAGAATTTTCTATGGCTTCAGATAGGGATGGTTTATGGTAGTGAAAATTATTTACATATGACCATAAAAATATTGTATATATAGTATCTTTATATGGAGAGTTATTACAAATTTCTTTTTAATTATTTAATTTAAAATTATGTTCTTTAGAACATGCATTTGGAATTATAGAAGGATGCCTCAATAATGATCCTTATAATTAAGGAGATTGGATGGAATTTATAACAATATGTATATGATAATGGAATATGATATTTCATTTTTTCTAGGTAAAATGGTGGAAGATAGGTTCTGTGAGCATTTTTCTCAATTTTTACATTTTACGGAAGGAGAACCAATGAAGGATACATGACGTTTGTTTGACTGGACTAGCGATTTGCAGTTTTAGTGTCATATGATGTTCATTAAAGAAGGATGATTTGAGGTAGAAGAGTTCTATATGGAATATATCCAAAAAAAATGGATCAACTTGATAGTAATCAGGAGAAAATTTTAATTTTCTAAACATATATTTTATGATGTACGACAAATAACCGGTTAGATATTTAGGCTCTAGATTAGTAGTTGGAGGGAATTTTATGGAATGAATTTTAAGAGATGTTCTTGGAACACTTTTACCTTGAGAACCTAAGGTGAGAGTGATATTTAGAGATTATGTGATTGACCTATGGGACTATGTTAGTGATTAATTATGTAGCTATGTCACCAAATTAGAATTATTTTATTGACGGTTACCAGAGATGATTCAACTTTGGAAAAAAAATTCGATATGGGATTAAGTGTGTGATCAAGTCCCAAGTGAATATATTTCATTCAATAAATTTTGATGAGGGAGTGAATCTGTATCTCATATATATATGGAACATAAATGAGACCTCCATTTGGATATATATGGTTTCATTTGGGAAATATGTTCATAGATATATCAACGATGGGTTTGTTTTCATGAGAACATTCACCATAAAAGTGGTAGATAGAGTGTCTATTGGGGAGGATTATCCACATAAGGTAATGATTAAGTTTTTTTCTATTAGTGTGGAAAGCCTAATCACATGTGTGGTAAGTATATTTTACATATAGTGGAGTATGGTACTTGTGGTGGGATGAGACATGTAAATAGTTTCTGATAGGAAAAATTGAAGATGTGTATTAATGGGGGTCTAGGATAAAAATATCACTATGAGGGAATTTTTTACCCCATTTCATTCTAGTAGTTGGAGTTCAACTGACCATGCTGGTCAGAGTTGGACATGATATTTCTTGGTGAAAGAATATATATCAGTAGGGCAGTGTAAAACTTGTGACATGGAAAAGATATTGGGGTATATAAATAGGTTTACATAATTTAGTTCATCATTCTATGGATGGTAGAGATACTGCAAAATAAATAGTCTATATTATAATTCTTGTAGCTTCTATAATTTCTTGTGATTTATTTGATAGAAGAGATTCATATTCATTTTTAAATTCTTATATTTTTATGGTTTGATTTCATGGTGGAATTCGTAGGTAGAGTTATGTAGAACAACACATTTATTGGGGTATGATTGGAGGGTGTCCATTGTTTCAAAGATATTCCCTCAAATTGGTGGGTACTATCTACTTTGGGACTTGTTTATGCTTGAGATGTTCATTTATGACATGATATTTGGAATGGGATTGTTAATTTTTGGTCAACATCGCATTTATTTTTATGTATAATTTTTTCCTTCACATTCTATAAGGGTGAAATTTATATTAATCTAACATTGTAGGATATCCAAAAATGTGTTATAGGGATAGTATGTCTATTATTCGGTTAGCTCTTTACCTAGGTTCCAATAAATTTACATGATGATGGAGTGGATCCTGATGTCTTCCTTTCTATAGTGGATTAATTTCATTTTTTCTTATTTAGTTTTCATGGATTCCACCCAAGAGATTGTTTGACATTATGGTTGATTTAAGGATACAATTTTATCTAGTCTCAATTCTACCTCTTACAATAGAACCAACATAACCTTAGGATCTTAAAGCTCAATTGGATGAGTTATATGATAAAGTGTTTATCTTTATGATAACATCGCCATAGATATCACCAGTATTATTTTCCAAGAATGTTGATGGAAAATTACATTTGGGTGTCTATTAACAATAGTTTAACCAATTTACAATTAAGATCTAGTATCCCTTTCTATATATTTATTTTATTTTTGACTAGTAATGGGAAGCCTTTTTATTTTTAATAAATAATTTTACATTGTGGTATCATTATCAGAGCATGAGGAAATATTATAGAACAATAAATACCTTTAGAAGAAGGTATGGATTTATAATTTCATTGTGATTCCTTTCAGAATAATCAATTATCCTTCTATTTTTATTTACACGATGAACCAAATAAACCACCTATACTTGTATCTTTTTGTGGTTATCCTTGTTGAAAAATTATTAGGGTACTCGAAGACGTATGATTAAAATGAAAAATATATTGGCATCATGCTAAGTAAACTTATAGATCATAAACTATATAAAAAGATAATAATATTTAATTTATAGATTGACTATTTATATTTGTTATCCCAGATCATCATAGAGGAAGGAGTGTCAATGGACCCTAAGAAGGTCTAAATAATTATTTCAAAGGTGAAACCCTAGAAATTTTTTAATATCCAATGTTTCATTGTTATTTTAGTAATTACTAAAGGTTCATGAAATAGTTTTCTCTCTTGGATGATCCTTTATAGAGCCCTACTAATATGGGTTTGAAGTTTGTCTACCATGAGGCATTTGAGAATGCCTTCTGGAAGATAAAAAATAATTTGAAAATTTCACTGATTTTGATGTTACCTAATTCATGTGAGGAGTATTCATTGTATTTTGTTTCATCAAGGACTTAACTTGGGGATGTTTTGAAATTGGGATATCGAGTCCAGAAATATGGATCATGATAGTTGAGGCCACATGAAAAGAACAATCTTATACACTTTATTGAATAGATTTTGGTAGTCAATGCCTAAATATTTGAGTTATTGTCTTCTAGGTAAATGTTTTAGTGTTTATACTGATCATAAGATCCTCAAATTTATATTTTATCACATGAATCAAGATTTATTATTGTGTATGTGGGTTCATTATATGATATCATTCAACATCAACTAAGCATATAAATCAGAAAATTAGAATAGTATTGTTGTTGAATTTAGTGGAAATACATAGAAAGTAGTGTAATAATATATTAGTGCTAAGTGGAATATGATGGCCTTATTTTCTGACATGGTTATAGGTGTTCTGGTGGAGTGGGAATTGAAGAGCCACATATTTTCATCTATTGTGACTTATCCTTTATGTAGTACTAATAGGGGGTAGTGTGGGGATCCAGAGTTCCTCGCATTAAGGGATAACATTGTTGGTGGAGAGATAACTTCTGACTAGACCATCGATGATGGTAAAATCATCCATGTTCATAGTTACATTATTGAACATAATTTAATGTGTGTGGGGATGATGTGTGAGTATCATGATTTTAAGTGGGATGTTTAACTTGGTTTGACAAAAATATACAATGAAATTCATATATAATATTATTTTCCATGAATGAACAATGATATAACATGTCTTCAAATACGATGCTAGAATTTTTACTACGTAATGGCTAAGAAATAGCTATCTACAGTTATTTTACAACTTTTACCCCATCCGGAGTAGAATTTGTTTGATTTTACCATGTACTTAATCATGGGTTCTTGGGGAAAATTATTGTATAGGATACATTAAAACTTATTCCATTGATCCAAATGATTTTGGATATAACTTAGAGTAGATAGAATTCATATATTGATTTTCTTCGTCAACCAATTGATTTTATATTTGGATATTGTGTATTATAATAGGTGTCAACTATATTGGGTCACCATTGACTTCAAATATACGGAATGTCAGTGCTATGACCTTTCAAGTCATTAGAGTTTCTGGAAAAGACTACTCTGATAGTGTAACTATTAGATATTCTAAAACAATACATTACCATGAATATTGTTTTTCATGTTCTATATATTTGGATGTATAACCCCAAACCTTCTCATGTTATTTATTTAGTATATGTTAAGATTAAGTCTAATGAGTAAATTTTGGATGGCTCGACTTATATTGTGGATCATAGTGAGAAAATGTTTCTGGTAAAGACTATGCCTTTGGTTCAAGAATTGTGGTATCATAGTAATATTCAAAAGGAACATGATAAGTGTAATTTGATATGATGGAATAGTTTCCTAACAATTTTACCTTGGAGTAATAGAGTTTATATGGAGTGTATCATGAGGATGAGCTATTAAAAGGTTGGGTGGTTGTATGATCATAACAATTTTCAAGGTATGTTATTGGTTTAGATTTTATTGAATATTTTTTATATGTTTTCAGGAATGCCTCATGGGATTAAGGAAGGTTTATGGAATGTAATGGGGGTTCAATATTGAGAGTAAAGGGACAAATATATCAAGGCACGGGGTTGGAGAACAGTTTAAAATAATTATGCTGCATGACCTTACGATATGGATAAGGGATGATCAAGGTTTTTAATCCATGAAAGGGGTTTCAAAAAATCCATGGAAGGCTAGATAGATCCATTTTAATGCATTATTAATGTCATTTCAATAATTTATAATGCCCTAAAAAATATTCATACTTTATTTCCTCAAGGATAGAGGAGGAATCAGGGTTGGTGCTATAGCGAACCAATTTTTTTTTCAAATATCATTAATTGATTTGAGCATAATTATAAATCAGATTACAAGACAAGGACTTTTAATCCATTTATCTTGGAAGTATACATACATAAAACATAAAACATAAAACATAGGGCTAAAAATCACATCATTATTTAATCTTTATAATGTGCTACTAACTTCCTTTGAGCCCTTACATTTGCATAGGGTGCCTAGGGTAACACATGAACAAAGGGATGGGATGAAAACCCCAATAAGGGAATGAACATATGGATATGTCTTAAGAACATGAGTTTGGAGGCATGACATTATGATATCCGAAGCATGGAACATATAAAATTGTATCATATAAGCATGTGATCATATAAACATGGAGTCATATAAATGTGGAAGAATCATAAACAATTCTTTAGTATAGGTCAATGATAAATGTTGAACCTGTTTCCCATTTTAGTGAGAGTCAATGATATCCACCAATCTCATTTCACATCGCATAACATGAGACTTAACTTTACCCAATGCATTAGAGCACAATCAGGTAGCACCTATATCAAAATTATCATAAATATTCTTTCCACATAATTATTTTTACCACATAAATATTCTTTCACATAAATAATCATACATAATCAACCATACAAAAAACATAACTATACCCATAGAACGAACTGGGTACCACAAATATGACATAAATCATTACCAATGGGTGTATCATGTAATTGTCCATAAAAGAGAATTATTAGAACATAAATGGACGTTCATATGGTAAAATAGGCATATAACATGGTAGATGGTGTCAAATATAAGTGACAACATATAAGAAATGTAATTGAGAAACATTAGCAACAAAACATTTGTGTGATGTTTTAAGGAAAATACTATAGAGATTTTAAAAAATTGAAAAGAGGGATGTTATTTATATAAAAACCATAATTGGAAATAGAAGGTTTTAATAATAAAAATTCATTTTATAAAGACAATGGTGGCTTACAACATAGGATAATGTACACCTGAAATTGGGTAAAAATTCAAAAAGTTCCCTTAAAACAAGTGTCCTTATTGAGAAGTATCGAGGAAGGATAAACTTAAAAGAATGTAGTTATCCAAAAGAGATTGACAGATGGATCTTGGAACATGAGTTTGGATCATATAAATAGAATATAAATGTTTTACAAAAAAAAATAAAAGACAACTACATTTTGGTAAAAAGAAAGATAAAGTAACCTGAAGGAATAAAGGATGTTTGGGTAGAATTCATTACGGTTTATTGGCATTGTATTGGGTATAACTAAGAGGGCTTGAGGAGAGAGAAAAATGGTTTCTAATTACTTAGAAATCATGTGGAAAGTGTGGGGGAGGTGCATAAACATTCCCTATAATTTTTTATTACACATAAAAAGGAATATCATAAAGGACAATCTTGATTAAGAGTGAAAATTGGAGGATCCCATACCTTAAATCAGTTGGTGTTCGCCACGTGTTATTAGATAACTGAATATAAAAATAAGGATTATTAATTCATAATTCCAGGAAATTTTCTATATTTAATTGATTTATTATAACCCTTTTTAGTTCATTAAATGTATTTTTTATTAGTTATAATGTTCAATTTCGTTGTTCGAGCTCGTTTGTTTAATTGGTATTAAAAGATCAGTTCACTTATATTCAAGTTTCGATAAACATGAAAGATGGAAGTGGTTTTCTAGAAATAAATTTATATGATATTAGTGAACATCCAGGAGTTTATATGGTTATAAATTTAATTTGGTTACTTATATTGATGTCGAACTATTATATAAAACCATAGTGACAACCGTTTTTGTTAATCGCTGGATCTGATTACAAATAACATTTTTTACTTATAACATAATACTGTTAGTACAAAAGGATTAGACAACTAAAAATAGGACATATTACATATATAATAATCAGGTTCAACCATAACACAAATGGTTTCATGACCATAATTAATGATTATAATAGAAATTGATAAATTGTTGTCCTTGAATGTTCTAAATTAGAATATCACAAATTGTGATTTCATTTATTTCAAATAAAGGGCGGGGAAAGAAGAAAAGATAATCAAATATGTCAATAAATGAAAACATTCTAGTACATGTATGTTACTGGATTTATCATACAATTATAGAGAAGGAAGGTGATGAAAGAAACAAAAAGAAAAGAACTTAAAAGAAATGAGTAATTTACCTCTTGAGACTTACTCCTTTGAGAACCTCTAAAAGGGAGAGGTTTCTGTATTTAGAAGAGGATTGGAGCTTATGAACGTGGGGGAGGTTCTTGGGGTGATATTTCGGCCGAATATTTCTAAGGCACAAGGATTGAGAGGAGTGAAGAGAAGGGGGACTGAAGGGGGGTGTTTTATAGTGGTGGATATAAGGGATTTCTCAATATAAAATTCCTCAATTTATTATTTTCCCAAAATACAAGTAATAGTGAGTTTTCTATGACCAAGAATAATACTTTTATCATGTGATCCTGAAAAAATTGGTCTTACATCAGCAGAACATCCTCAATGACTCAATAAATCACTTATTTAACATTTATCTTAAATTATTGCATTTTAATATTCATAAAAAATCTAGTATTTCAGAAAAATCGCAAAAAATTACCCTAACAATTTTTCAACATGTATAATCTAAAAAATATTTCCATTTTTAAAAAATAATTTTATAAATATGATGATTTAAAATCATAATTTATTATCGAAAACCAGTTTTAAAACATTCATTTACTTATTCTAAAATATAAGAATATCATATTTTGAACTTGAATATTATTTTTATACTATCATATGAAAGGTTACTATTCATTAAAGTATATCACTATTCATAAGTGTATGTTACTATTCATAATGGTATGTTACTATTCACCAAAAATTATGTATTTTAATCGGACTCCAAAAAACAAATTGATAGAAACCGTGTGTGTCATATTTTTGAAATTCCAAATTCAAAAGTGACAATCTTATGTTTAAAGGTCACTCAACACTTACTATTTTATTATGTTGTGTTATCATGTAATTTTATGACATATTTATAAGAAGGTAATTTCCATTTAAAAACATTAGGTCATTACATTATTCCCCCCTTATGAAATTTCTCCCTCAAGATTTCATTTTACATTCTAAGACAAAAATAGGTGTGTGAACTTTTCCTTCATTGCTTACTCTAATACGCATGTTTCCTTTTCATACTTATGGTTTCACCATAATACCTTGACCAGGTGAGTAGTCTTGTTTCATAGAACTTTTTTCTCTACGATCCAAGATCTTCAAGAGCTACTCCTCAATGAACAGATCATCCTCCAACTGTACCAATTCTAAAGAAAGTACATTTTAAGGGACTGGTATGTAATTCCTCAAGATGGATACATGAAAGACATCATTTACATTCGATATGGTAGGTGGATGTGCCAATCGATAGGCCATAGCTTTGACTTGATCAAGGATCTCGAAGAGGCCTATGTACCTGGGACTTAACATCCCTTCCTTTCCAAACCTCATGACCTTCTTTCATTACGATATTCATAGAAATAACATGTCTCTGACATTAAACTCAAGGTCTCATCAATCGTTATCTTCATAAATCATCTATCAACTTTGGGCTTCCTTGATATGATGCTGAATGGTCTTCACATTCTCTATCATTTCTTCAACCATTTCAAGTACTAGCATCTTACACTCACTGACCTCATCCCAACACAACGGTGTTCTGCACCTTTTCCTATAAAGGGATTCATAAGGCGCCATTTGGATTCTCAAGTGGAAACTATTGTCATGGGATAATTAAACTAATAGAATATATTGGTCCCACCCTCCTTTTAATTCCAAATAACATGCTCTTAACATGTATGCTAGTGTCTGAATAGTCCACTCAGATTGGCTAGCAGTTTGAGGATGATAAATCGTGCTATGGTTCATTTCAGTGCTTATAGCATGTTGGAGACTATTTTATAACATCAAGGTGAATCTTGTATCATGATCAGATACAATAGAAAGTGGTACTCCATACATCCTTACCACTTCTTTGATGTAAATCCGTGCAAGTTAATCCAATGAGAATTCCTCTCAAATCACAATAATGTGATTTTTCTTTGTAATACGATCCACAATGACCCATATAACATTGTTTCCTTTATATTTCCTTGGAATTTGAGTGATAAAGTCAATGGTATTGTTATCCCACTTCCATACTGGTATGGGTAGTGGTTGCATCATCCTCTTAGTCTTTTTCCTCTTATTCTTCACTTGTTGACATACCAGGCATTTTGATGTATATTCAGCAATCTCCCTTTTCATATTGTCCCACCAAATGTTTTCCCAGAGATTTTGATACATCTTGGTGCTCCCTGGGTGGATAAAGAAGGTCTAGCTGTGTGCATCATTTGATAAATCCTTATTTTTCTCTAGATAGTTTATTACACATAATTGTGACCCAAATAATTCAACTCCTTTTACATCAATTATGAAATCGAAGGATTTCCCATTTTAAACCGCTTCCACCCTTTTCTTAATTTTCACATCTTTTCTTTGATAACACTTTATCTTCTCCAAGAGGGATGGTTGATTAATCATTTGAGAAAGTACTGATGATTTTTCTCCCTTAATGATTTCCATTTCCATCCTTTGCAAGTCTAAGAAGATCATATCCTTTTCAATTCTCATAATTGATAAAGATGTAGGATCCTTTCTACTTATAGCATCTTCCACCTTGATTGCCTTACTAGGGTTGTAGTGGATTGAGAAGTAATAATCCTTGATGAGATCTATCCATCATCGCTGGTGTATATTAATCTCTTTATTTGTGAATGTATATATGAGACTTTTTTGGTTAGTATATACCTCACACTTCTGCCCATAAAGATAATTACACTAGATTTTTAACACAAACATTATAGTCTCCAACTCCAGATCATGAGTAGGATAGTTTTGCTCGTTGATTTTCAGCTGCCTTGAGGCATAGGATATCACTTTATCATTTTGGATTATTAATCAACCTAATCCCTTCTTTAAATAATCACTGTACACCACAAAGTGTTCTCCACTTGTAGGGAGTGTGAGTACGGGTGCAGTGAGTAGCATATTTTTCAACTCCTTGAAACAGTCTTCACATTCCTGTGTCCAAACAAACATTACTCACTTTTGTGTCATCTTGGTCATTCGGTTTGAAAATCATGAAATGTTATTAAAAAATCATCGATAATACCCAGCTAGACCCAAAAATCTACGGATCTCCATTACAGAAGTTGGCATGGGCCACTCTTCAATTTCCTTTGTCTTGAAGGGCCCACAGATATCCCTTTACTGGTGATAACATGCCCCAAAAATGATACTTCATCCATATATAACTAACTTTACTATATTTTTCATATAAGTGATCCCTTTGCAAGGTCTTTGACACCGTTTTCAAATGCTCCTCATTTTCCTCCTTTCCCTTGGAGTATATCAGAATATCATCAAATAATACTACTAATTTTTTTGAGGTAATCTATAAAGAATCTATTCATTAAATCAATGAAAATTGATGGCCCATTAGTGAGTTCTAGGGGAATAAATATGAACTCATAATGTTCATACCTCGTTTGAAAGGAATTCATGGGAATATCTTCCTTCCCCACCTTTCATTGGTGATATCCCAACTGATGATCCACTTTTGGGAAATAACTAGTCCAACCAAGCCGATCGGACAAGTCACATATCTGGGTAGGGATACTTGTTCTGTATCGTTATTTTACTGAGCTCATGATAATCAATGAAAAGGTTCATTGATCCATCCTTCTTCTTGACAAAGAGGACTGGATAACCCCACAGTGAAGCACTCAGGTGTATAAAATCCTTCTCCATATTCTCCTACAACTTCTTCTTAAGCAATTCTATCTCTACAATGGATATTCTATAAGGAGTCATTGATATATGCAGAGATCTAGGGATAAGCTCTGTTGATAACTCAACCTCTCTGTCTAGAGGTAGACCATGAAACTCTTCAGGGAATACATCAGTGTAATCCCTCATGATGGGCAAGCCTTCAAGCATGATTCTCTCATTTGTCTCAATCATTTGAGCTTGATATGATTTATTACATGGCAATAATATCCACACTTGAGATGTGGTTTCTAAAAGAGATTCATCTTCTTCCTTACACTTGTAATGAATCAGAGGATGCTTTGGGATGGGAACAGTGATCTCCCTTTCACGGTAGTTGTTGTTGAATTTGTATAAAGATAGACAATCCATGCCCAAGATAGTGTTAAACTCAAATAAAGGAAATATGATGAGATTTGATGAGAGGTTCAGTAAAAATACATTAATTAGGGAGGATTTATAAACCATGGATGCAATAATTTCCCCTTTTGTTGTTCTCACAGATAATTTTTCTTCCAAATTTTGAGGTGGTATTTGAATCGTTCTACTAAACTTTCAAGATATGAATGAATGAATAGATCCAGAATCAAATAGTACATCTTCTATTCCAAAATGAATAACAAGTGTACCTGTCACCACAAATTGGTCAGGCTCCACCACATCAGTATTGATATAATAATCCATTTCTTGTTTCCTTGGAGGTTGTTGTTGATTTCCTCCGATAACCCTTGGCTTAGGGCAATTGTTCACATAATTCATGTGCTCCTTGTAGTTGTAACACATCACTTACAACTAAGTATTGATCTAAAACTTCTTTTATTCTTCAACATTAGTGGGATTTTTCACATCCCTTTGGCAGTTCTTGGCCAGATGACCAAAAGTTTCACATTTTAAGAAATTCTTGGTTCCCTTTAGACAGTTAACAGGATGCTTATTCCTGTAATTTTTTCAAGGGGAAAAGTCAATATTCTTTCCATAATGGGATTTTTTTGTTGAAACACCCATGTTGTTCTCCATTTTCTGCTTCTTGTCACTGGGCCCACAAGACCACTAAGAGTCATCAATATCCATTTCAACCTTGAGGGAATAACAGAGAATATCATCATAACTGTAAAAGTCTCGAATCACCAATTATTTTTTTAGACTCAACTTTAGTCCCCTAAAGAAGCAATAAAAATTTATTTCGGTGTTCATGAAAAATCTGGAGGAATACATTTCAGGCCTTGTAATGTTTTCTTCATACGCCACAATGGACTCATATTCCATCTACTTGAGTCCATGGAACTATTTTTCCATCTTGAGATGGAGGGTTCGAGGAAATGTTTTGTTGAAAAACATCCTCTTGAATTCCTCCCAATCCATGGAATAAATTTTCTCATGGGGCATTGTATTCTTGATCTGTGTCCACCACTGATCAGCTTCCCCATCAAAACAATAGACCGCAAGTACAACTTTCTTTTTTTTCTGAGCACTAGAGGATGGAGAATATCTTTTCAATGGAGATAATCCATTGTTCCGCATGGAGGGGATCAGACGATCCGCTAAACATGGGAGGACTTTGTTGCATGAAGGATTCTACAACAAATTTCTCTTTCCTTAGAGGAGGAGGGCGTTCCACATGATTCATGTTTTTTATTCATAACTCGAGCTTTCTAATCCAGTACTGTCATGAAGTTTGGAGCACCCGCTCCTGTCATATCAGCCATATCATTAGGGAAATCTTCACATTGTCTGTCACTTTGGTTGTTGTAACATGTTCTTATATTTCCCACCATTAACTAAGAAAAAGGACGTATAATTAGAGGTATTTAATACTTATCTATTTAGCATAAATATAAATATTAAACATAAATGGATAAACATATAAAGAAGTAGTTTATCCAAAATTGTGATTTTTTAGGTTTATCTCTAGGTTATGGTCGATCTATTTCTTAACTAATATTAATATGGGATTTTTCCCTGAATAATGGTTTGTAATAAGCTCGTGAATCTACCAAAGAATATGACTCGAAAGTGTCGAAACCCAGATCATAGAAAGGCCCATTTTTGTGTACTAGGATTCCCCAGATCCAGCCCAAAATTCATTTTCGGAGTTTTCACTCTTAGGTACATCTGGGATAGTTCCACCTTTACTGGCTCATATCTAGACAATGATGTATTTTCATGATAAACCACTTAATAAACACTCACCAAAATTTAGGACTATTTTATTATACTTAGTCTCATCCTTAAAGATCTTAGTATGGTTCTCAATTCCTAATCTCAACAAAAAACTAGACCATCCTCTGATACCAACTATAGCAACCCAATTCTTTTTCATATATCAACACCTAATTTAAGCATAATTATACATCTAAGTACAAGATAAGGATCATTATGTCTAATATTTTGGAAGTCTAGGTACATAAAACATAAAACATAAAAGATGGGGATAAAAACACTTCTATATTTAATTTCCATAACAAGATACTAACCTCCTTTGAGCCCTTACATCTGTATAGGGTACCCTGGGGAACACATGAATAAAGGGATAAGCAGAAAATTGCAGTAAGGGATAGAACATATGGATAAATCTTAAGCACATGAGATAGGTGGCATGACATAATGATATCTAAAGCATGGACCATATAAAATCATATCATATAAGAATGTGATCATATAAACATGGAATCATATAAATGTGGAAGAATCATATAACATTTCTTTAGTATGGGTCAAGGAGAACCTCCGATCCTGTTTCCCATTTTTATATGGGTTAAGGCTATCTGAAAATCCCATTTCACATCGCATCTCATGAGACTTAACTTTACACAATACATTGGAGTGCTCTCTAGGTTTACTAAGATCCACATTTTCATGAATATTCATGCCACATGAATATTCTTACCACATAAATATTATTTCCACTTAAATAATCATACATAATAAACCATATAAAAATAGAACTATACCCATGGAAATAATTAGGTACCACAAACATGATATAAATCATAACCAATGGGAGTATCGTGATAGTATCCATGAAATAAAAGTATTAGAACATACATGGTCGTTTAAAGGTTATAATAGGAATATAACATGGTAGGTGGTGTCAAATATAAGGGACAATATAGATTAAATGTAATTGAGAAACATTAGCATTAAAACATTGTTTTGCGGTTTTAAGGAAAATACTATAGAGATTTTAAATATATAAAAGAGGGAAATCATTAATATAAAAACCATAATTGAACTTATAATGTTTTCATAACAAAAATAATTATTTTATAAAGACAATGGTGTCTTAAAACATAGGATATAGTACACTTCAAATTGGGTAAAAATTCAGGAAGTTCCCTTAAAATGAGTGTTCTTATGGGGAAGTATCGGGGAGGGAATCACTTAAAATCATGTATATCCCTGAAAGGGAATGATATATGGATCTTGGAACATAATATTGGATCATATAAACTGAATTTATATGGTTTACATAAAAATAAAAGACAACTACATTTTGGAAAAAATAAAGATAGAGTAACCCAAAGGAATAATGGATGTTCGGGTAGAATTCATTAAGGTTTATCAGAATGGTATCTAGTGTAAATAAGAGGGTTTTATGTGAGAGAAAAGTGGTTTCTAATCACTAATAAATCATTTTTTATGTATGGTGGAGGTGCATACACATACCCCATCATTTTTTATTTCAAATCAAAATACATAGCATATAGGACAATATTGATTAAGAGTGAAAAGGGGAAGATTCTTTACCTTAAATACGTTGGTGTTATCCACTTGTTATTAGATACCTTAATAAACAAATTGGGATTATTAAATAATAAGTACAAGAACCTATTATATATTTAATTGATTTATTATATCCCTTTTTAGTTCATTCAAGGTATTTTTGATTAGTAATAACGTTCAATTTCATTGTTTGGGTTCATTTGTTAACTTGGTAGTAAAAGATCGTTTCACTAATATTCAAGTTGAGATAAACATGAATGATGGAACTAGTTGTCTAGAAATGACATTATATGATAATAGTGAACATACAAAATAATACATGGTTTTAAATTTAACTTGGTTACTTATATTCACGTTGAAATATTATATAAAACCATAGTGACAACTGTTTTTGTTAATCAATGGATTTGATTACAAAGAACATGTTTCTATTTATAACTTAATACCAGTTGTACAATAGGATTACATTACTAAAAATAATATATATTACATATATAATAATCTGGTCCAACCTTAACTCAAATGGTTTCATTACTATAATTTAAAATTATAATAGAAATTGATAAACTGTTGTCCTTGAATGTGCTAAAGTAGCATATCTCAAACGGTGCTTTCATTTCTTTAAAATAAAGGGTGGGGGATAGAGAGAAGATGATGAAATATTCTATTAGCATGAAAACATTCTATTACATGTATGTTACTATATTTATCATACTATTATGGTAAATGGAGGTGATGAAAGAAACAAAAAAAGAACATAAAAGAAATTAATGAATTGGAAAGAAGAATTTACCTCTTGAGACTTCCTCCTTTAAGATCCTCTTAATGGGGGAGGATTTGGTATATTGAAAATAATTTAAGCTTTAGGAAGTGGGGAAGGTTCTTAGAGATAGATATGGTCCGAATATTGGTAGGGAACAAGGCTCGATAAGAGTAAAGAAAAGAGTGAGTGAAGGGGGGTTTTATAGTGGAGGAGAGAAGGGATTTCTCAATATAAAATTCCATAATTTATTATTTCCCTACAAGATAAAGAATAGTGAGTCTTACATGACCAAGAATAGTAATATTATCATGTGACCCCGAACCAATTGGTCTTACATCAGTAGAACATCGTCAATGAGTCAATTAATCCCTTATTTAACATTTATCGTAAATTATTGCATTTTACTAGTCATAAAAAATTCAAGTATTTCAGAAGAATCCCAAAAATTTCCCCAAAACATTATTCAACGTGTAGAATCCAAAAATTATTTCAATTTTTTAGACATATTTTTCTAAATATTATTATTTAAAATCATAATTTATTATCGAAAACTAGTTTTCAAACATTCATCTACTTTTTCTAAAATATAGGTATGTCATATTTTCAACATGAATAATTTTTTTATACTATAATAGGTAAGGTTACAATTCGTTAGGTTATATCACTATTCATAAGGGTATGTTACTATTAATAATGGTAGGTAAATATTCAACAAAAAATTATGTTTTTCATATCGGACTCCGAAAAACATACTGATTGCTACCATGTATATCAGATTTTCAAAATTCCAAATATAGAAGTGAAAAACTTATGTTTGAAGGTCACTCAGCACTTAGTAGTTTATTTTTTTGTTCATTCATGTAATTTGATGAAATATTTATAATAAGGTAATTTCCATTGAAAAAAACTGGGTCATTACAGGTGCACTGTTTGAAAAAACATGCACTTAAGAGAAAGTTGATATTTTACCATTTTTCCTCTCTAGCATATAAATAATTTCCTTGATTTTCACCCAAATTTCTCACCCAGTATCATGAGGTGTGAATCTACTTTTCCTAAACCTATAAATGATGAGCCTATTTTTATTATAAGTAAATTACGAGGATTTTATTTTCATTATAAACCTCATGGAATTTTCCAAATCTGTTTCATTCTATTTTTTGTAATATTTACACCATGGTTGCATCTCTTTCTTATAATATCATGAGAGAAAATTCTTGAGAGTTATTTGAAATTTCATTTGTGGATATTTTTATATTGAATCAAGGGTTGAGGTTATATGATTATTTGTCTTTGAGAAAGAGGTAAGTATCTGACAATCATTGATAGGGAACACCGATGAGCCCGTAAGGGGCACTGCGCAAGGTAGGGTTCCAATCACTACCTCTCCAGTTTCGGAATAGGTTTGGATGTGATTATTCTTCACAGAAACATGTATTGGAAAGACTGGGTGTTTAGTGGCACATCCCAATCCTTATTTTTTGTCTCAGTTAGCATCAGGCCGTGAATACTCTACAAGGAGGCTCTAGTTTCTGCGGCTGGTTTCATGAGTTGGTGTTCTCTGCCCCGTCTTGGCTCCCTCTAAGGCATTACTTCTCCTTAGAAGTGATGGATACCTATCACTTTTGTTTTGGTCAATTTTGGGTCGTGAAATCTCCCTATGGTGGTGTCGATTTTCTCCTGTCGGCTTTGGGAGTCGGTGTTCCTCACGTCGGCCTCGGATCTCTCAGCAAGAAGATTTGGCTTTCGGTGGTCAGATTCAGATATTGGTGCTTTTCTGCAATAGAGTTGGCAGAATTTGAGTGTCGAGAATTCTCAGGTGACCTATGCAGGCACTATTCTAGGTTTTCTAGGCTATAGTGGTCTTTGGCGATGTTGGGTCTGATGCTGCTGGCTCTAGAGGATCTTTGACTTGGATCTAATGGATCGTCCATGTGTGTTGGCCCTAGATATCTGTGTGTTTATGGATCAGATTCAGTTGTGGATTTATACACCTTTTTTTGTATATGGACCGCATTTGTGGTGAACCAATGAGTACTTTTGTGTGTGATATAGAAGGTGGGGATGGGTTTTGTGATTTTCTCTTGAGAAGGAAATGCCGGGAAGGTAATGGTGGTGATGGTCTATTGGTTTGCTAAATTTATGCTTGGTGAGGTGAGTCTGTTATAGGGTGTGATTAGTTTTCATGTTTGATATGTGTGTGGTGATCTATGGTTTAATGGTGGATCTTTGGTGGCCTATGGTTTGATATTTGAGAGTCAATGCAACTTTTCTATTACAAATAATTTCATCAGATGTGGTTTAGAAAAGTGGGTTTCTCCTGGTACTTTCTTTTAGATTTGGAAGTTTTACGGGGTATAGATTTTCCATCAGTTCTATGCTGGTGAATTCATGCACAATACTACGTGTTGTGAAGTGATGTGCAGGAGGAAACTGATCTAATGATTATGATTATGGGTGGATCTATTCTTCGTTGATGTGAATGAGTTGTTTTCTATTATATTTTTTATCGTGGTGCATTAAATTTTTTTAAGTCATTGATGTCATGTTTGGTTTCTCACTTTTCCTCAAAAGTGACTGAATAATAAAAAATTAATTTTTAGTTAGAAAAAGGCAGGTATCCTATAATATTTCTCAAATTGTCTTGTTGTTGTTCTCATGTATGTGTTTACACTAATTATATATCATACTCACATTTAAAACAATGAATAGAAAAACTATTTTGGGACATAAATTATTGTTTGATACCTTATTGGACCCCATCGGGCCCAATAATGATCTCAACAATAGGATTGGGGCTACCCATGGGATGTTCCAATAATTTTAAAACAGAGAAATGAGTTGTTAAAAAGAAAATTTTAGGGATTATGAGATTAAATATCTTTTACCTATTTTTGGAATGTTAACATGGTATAAGTGGTTGTCTGGGTTAATTTTGAGAAGTTAAAAGGTTTGTGAGACAATTATGACTAAAAGTTTTAAATGTTTAAAAGGAAATGTCCATGTATTCAAATTATTTGAATGACTTCTTAATGGGTTTGGATATAAATAAATGATAACATGGGGTAGACATAGAATTTAGTTAAAGGTGCCTAATATAATGAACCATGAAAATATTGATAAATTAAAATGTCTATCATTTTTTTAGTATATTAAAGAGTTTACTTGTTGAACCATTAGAACTATTTTTTAATTATGTGTTTAAAGGGGTTGAACATTGTATTCCATACTATTAATAAGTATTTTCATAATTGGAATTTGGTATCCTCAGTTGGATTATTTCACTGATTCTCTGTTTCTAAAAAATTTGACCACTATGACATATGGTTTAGTAGAGATACATAGGCCAAATTAGGTTTTATTTTCATGGGAGTTACTTGGAACATGAGAGTAAAAGTTGTTTATTGAAAAATAATAAATTGTGATTCATGGTTATATTTACACCCGTGTTTTCTTTCATTTCTTCTCCTCTGTATACTATTTTATTAGACTTGATATTTCTTTAAACACCATTGGTAGTGGCCTTCTGTATTCCACTCACCCTACTCGGCCCATAATGGGAAAATGAGAAGATTTCATAATTGTGGGTTAGGATAAGAAAAAGTCCCTAAGATAGAGGAATGACTCATTATTTTGGATAGATTATGGATGAGTGGATTAGACTCGATGTCATGACAAGACTTAGGGATTTTTAGTGTGCCTTTATTTTGGGTTTCTTTTGACATGTGAAGCTACTATGACATGACATGTTTTATGTACTTATTTTATCACAATTATCTATCTTTGGAGTCCTATTATGACTTTAATGGTATTTTTTGTTATTTTTCATTATTAAATTGTTTATATATTATTTTTATTTAGGTTTTTTCCTACTATGGTAAAAAAGGTATACTTTCCCGACATACTTTATCAGATCCTCACTATTGGCCAGATTCCTATAGAATTATGGGAGGTATTCCTAAGGTAATGTGGTGAAACATACCATGGAATGGATTTAGTGGCACTAAGGTCGGCATTATATAATTAATATTTTCCTTTATTTCTTTATATCCATAAAATATGTAAACATCACTCTTATGTAAATTGAAACTACTATCATCACATTGTGATGTCATTCATTCATCGTCACTGTATTATAAGTATGGTTATAAATATGTATTTAATTAATATATTTTATAATTATATAAAGACTAAAATTATAGAGATGAGGAACCCTAACCAATTTCCAAGGACTCCATCTGTCAAACCAAAACATACATGAATGATGAACTAGTAAACACCCAAAATAATGATGATAATGAATGCTTGTAAATGAACATGTGATAGTATGTTATTAGTTAACCATGTATGGTATCATAGCTATAATTTTCGTTTTATTGTTTAAGTATAATAAATTTAAACTACTTTTATAGAAGGTTATTATTCTTACAATGTAAGAGAGACTGGAGGTAAGGGTTTGATGTTGCAATCTTATTTTACCAGAATTATTAATTCTTAATATTTTGATAATTAAATTTTACGATATCCAACTCCCAAATATTATTAATTTTATTATTTTTGGTTATTTCATGATATTACATTTTTACTTTCATTTTTCACTCTTTAAGTACTAAAAAGACTAAAATACGGTTTTTGAGGAAGAGTGCCCTTATTTTTTATCTTAGGATAAGAATCTTCTCTTCCATGTCAATATTTTCATTAAATAGTTTTAATGAATATTTTAATATTCTCCAATGTTTATTTAAGTCATATATAACTATATTTAAATATCATTAAAAATGTTTTCATTAAATTATATAATATGTAGATGATTGTTTCATAATGTTTTTGGCCACTTTTGTGTTCAAATTGGTCTTTTATTGATGGGTTTTTATTTATTGTTGGTCTATAACTAAATGTCTATTCATCATAAAATTTATTAATTTCTATTAAAAATTAAAAATTATATTGTATTTTTATTTTTATAATATTTTTTAAACATTAAATGAGTTTTCTTATGGTAAATATTAAAATGACTTTCTTGAAATGATTTAATATTTTATGAATTGATCATTGTAGAATTTATTTTAGGAAATGAAACGTTTTTTATGTAACGTTTACTATGTGAAATTTATGCTTAATCTATTTATAGAATTTATTTTTGGAAATTTTGTTTGAAATGTTATTTTTTAATTTTTTGAATTTTCATTTGGAAATATATTTTGAGCATCCATTGTCTAATTAATGAAATGATCTTGATTTTAATAAATGTTGAAACTGAAAATTATTTTTCAAAATGGGATATTAATTATTGGATTTTGATAGTTAGACTCTAATAATATTATATTAGGTATGTAATTTTTTGTGGGCATGTATTTTATAGGTGGGACTGTCATAGTGGAATAAGTTTAAACCATTGGATATAAACTATCCCATTGAGATTTTTGGATAAATCAAAGCTGTAGAAAAATTGTTGGATGGTATTTAATAACTATAAAAGACTATTTTAGATGTAGAGTAGGGTGTTCTTATATTGTCTTCTATGGTTAGATCTTTTGAGATTTGGTGTTAAAAATAGTATCTAGAAATGAGGGGATACATTATGAATTAAATGATTTAGGAGACATGTGACATTGGATTCTCACTCATGTAATCATTTATTAGAAATTAATGAAGGAATAGGTCTCGTATTTTTGTGTGGTTTTAGAATAAATTCCATCTAGAATGCTATTTGTGAAAGGTAGGATTGTTTCTAAGGAAAATTTAATGGTCTGTGTTTGGTTGGTTCACATCATGGAAACTAATGGAGTGAATCTATGGAGATGTAGATTAGTATAAGATACTATATGATCTAGATAAGAGTGTAAGATACATTTTCACCATTATTATACTTTTTCCAATAATAAAATGTCATGTGGCATGGTTTTTAGAGAGTAGTTGTGTAACATCCTGACATGAATCATTGGGTCTGAGCCGGAATAACATGTGACCTCATGCACATATCACCGTACATAAGAGGATCCTGACTAGTTGAGAGGGACTTAGTAAATCAGTGGGGAGAATATACCCACAGTAAAATTTTATTGGACATATAAGATACAATAATCAATATAATAAATAAATAGAGAAACATTTAGAAAAGATAAAAAATACATACATGTAAAACATATAAAACTACTCCCATAAGTGGTAAAAACATCCAAATGAAATAAAGAATATAATGTGAATAAATAAATAGCAAATCTATCTAGGTGTTCCACTAGCTCCACTCTCCTCTACACATCTATACACCATAGGGTCACATCCCTTTTCCAGAACCCTTTTGAAATATATAAGTGTATCTAAATTCCAATGTAGGGTTTTGGTACAATAATCATTAGAAAACCACCAAAGAACACTTATCATGATGTGTTCAAGTATATAAGTATATTTCTTAATAAAATAAATGTGTAATAATCATCATAACACACAATTTAAAACTCAATGGTAGTGGACTAACCGAGCTACCAAAAACCCGCTGACTATACTAGATTCAGCTCCACACTGGTACTATATTTTATATCAATATATATCCAAAACCATTTACACAGATGTTGGTGAGTCACATGAAATTCACCAGGCATCATGTAAAAAACATACCCGCAATCCACAAGGCATTGGTTATTACATGAAATCCATATGGCATCGATTATCTTTAACCTACTTGGAATTCATAGGGAATCAGGTAGCACTCATAACCCACAAGGCTTCACGTGTTATTCATACACATAGAATATACAAGGCAGCAAGTACATTCTAGATTACAAGGTTGTCATGTTGCATCATCATCTTCGTCACTCATCATGTGCACACCCCAAAAGGAGTAATTTTATAGTGATGTTCACTCATCAGTAATAAACATGCCATTCCTCCCAAATTAAACATGAAAATACATAACATGATAATAACTATATCAAACATCATGAGAAACATTGAATCATCATATAAATAAACATGTGAATCAAACATCATCATGGAATTATGTTATCACATCAATATCATTGAAACAAAATGAACTATACTATGGGCTACACACACCTACCTATTAACACATTGAAGAATTATTTCATGTAAGTCAACACATAAGTTAAATATATAGACATGGGAAAAAAATACCCCAATAGGATAAGGAAAATTATAACTTATCATCCATAAAACCTCTTTGCTATTTTATTATTGTCAAAGTTGACATGTCAAAGTATCAAGTTTTCGGTTTGTCGATGCTCGAGGTATGTCAAGGGGTTTTTAGAACAAAAAAAATATTTTATTAAAAAATAAATAAATATAAAATTTTATGATATTTTCTCTATCATGGATAATTTTCAAATTATTAATTAAAATATGACATGAAAAAATATTTTTTCTCTCTTGATTAATTATTAAATTATCATTTCGATTATTGTATGTGGAAAAAAATTCCTTCATAAATGTTTTCAAAATTCTCATTATGAATTATCATTTTATACAGAAATTATCATTGTAATATAATTTTAATTTATTAATTGGAAAAAACAAATTTGTTAAAAATTATCCTTTAATAATTGCACTAGTGTAATTTCACCATAAATATCGATTTATTATTTTTTGCAGATTACCCAAAACAATTCATTTTTTTATCCCATTAATAATTTTTCTTGATAAATTATTCATCGATAAACATTGAAATTTTCATTTAACTATATTTTTCATAATTATCTTTTTATAAATCCTATTATTTATTTTCAACCAATTACAATAATTTATCGATTGATAAATCCATGTAAATAAAATTTTATAATTTAATCATTACCTTAGGATAATTTAATATATTATATTTTGATAAAATTATTTATCCATATTATGATAATTACATACAATTATCATTGATAATTTCATGTTATTATCTTTTCTTAATTTTAGAAATTTGACTTTTATCAATATCATAAATTACTCATAGATAATATACATATATAAATTTTTTTAAAATATTTTTTTATTAAATTATGTTTTTATATTTAGTAGAGTCTTGGAATTTTCCATTCATAGTTGGATGAAATTATAATTTGATAAATTGATGGGATTATACCACTTTTATATGATTATGACTTTGAATAATTAGCATTCAATAATTCATTTAAAAATATTTCTGTAATCATAATTCCCATTAATACATTTTTATAATCCAAATACACAACATATGAAAATTTACTAAGTTATTTTTAATTTGTTTATATATATATATAATTCATTTTTTCCACTTTTTCTATGCCAAATAAAATATATCATATGATAAATTTGGATTATCATTTTTATTTCATGATTAACTTATTTATTTATTTTCTTACTGAAAAGTTTTTCATTTTAATGATTCTTAGAAAAAAAAGAATATATAAAGCCTCTATTCACGATTATGCAGCACCCTATATTGAAGAGGAAGACACCATTTGACACCTTTATCTTGGTGGAACTATAAAAATTGAGTCATACTAACCCCTCACAAGGGGATATAGGTAATCTCAAGTATGATGGAACGATATCCAAAGAAAGAACCATTATTAAGGTGTTACAAAATTCCAAAAAAGTTCCTCGTATTCCGAAATTCCAAAACTCTAATTTAAATCACCGAATCAATTTAAACTTTAATATGAAGTCTTTAATTTTATCCCAAGGGTAAACACCCCATTCTATACCCAATGGTGGTATCCGATTTCTAATACAATTCAGTGTTTGAGAGATATTGATTATTCAAAATTAAAAATGGGATTAAATAATTAATTTAATTTGAAAAGGATATTTTCAAGAGTAGGGAATAAAAAATCTAATGATTCCAAATGTTATTCCCGACAAAGTGTAAACATCATACCACAGACTTATCAGTGGTCTTATATTTCCATTAAGATGAACACTTATAGAGTTATTAAAATGATTTGAATAAGAAGTGTGTGATTAATATAAATTATTTAATATTTTTATTTAGTCTCCATCATGATTTTGATGGCCTCCGAATGACTTACTAAATCTGTGTCTGACTCTGCATATATTCTATTGAATATTCCAATATGTTAAATGGGATTTTTTAAATATATAAATCCTTTAAAACATTTGAGTTATTTTTCACTGATAAATATATTTTTCCCATAGATCATCTTTTACTTATACAAAAGTTGGATTTTATTCTCCTTGTGAAAATTATGATATTATAAGTTGAGCTGTGGTTGATCTATAGTTGGATTTTAGTCTAGTTCTGAGTTCATGGAATTGGGAAGGATAAAATATTAATGTTGTGGAGGGTGAGTCAGAGGGAATTGGATGAATTTCACTCTATTAATCTTAGAAATTAAATAGATTACTAATATAGGATTGGATAAAGAATAATAAAATATAAGAAATGAATCAAATTTAGGGAAATTAAATAATTTTGAATATAAGACACAAAGATATGTTTTGAAACACTATTCTTTATTAATGATGAATATATAGACTAACTATCGAGGACTAGTTCAGGGGCCAACCAAATAAAGGATTTATCGAACAAAATTAGTCATCCAATAAGTTTGGAAACACTCTTCTTTGGTGAGCTTCTATTGAAGATTATTTTAAACATGTTTGTTTCTTGATTTTATCAATGTAAATTCTGATGTTTTCTCATTTATAATTATTTCTCATCTTTGAATTAGGTTGTGTGAAGTCCTTTTATTCTCTATTAACTTTTTATTGAGGTTTTATTTTATGTTTAATTACTTTAATGAACCATCGATCATTTTAATTGTCATTTATACATCACTCAATACATCGAGACTATAACATCCCGAGTTTAAAATAAATAAACACTATGTTCAATAGCATACATGATACACTACATAGAGCTTAAACAAACAACTAAATAGTATTATTTAAATTTTATCATTATAATCTGGCCATTGAAATGGATGGAATGAATAGTATCAACTGAATTATTAAAATTTGATTTACACATGTTTAAATAATTTTTATTGGTTTCCAAATATATTATAAATGTAAACAAAAAACAATTTCATATAAAGGTGTGTTTTTATGAAATCCTAATTGAAAAGAGGATAATTATGTTTATAAAATCATATCACCCATTATGGATTTTTATATAATGAAAAATATATGTTATATATTAAATGTAATTTCTTAATTTTATCTTCTCTATTTTCTAGGTATGATATATACAATATTAAAATTTTGGAATAAAAGAAGTATTTTTTCAAAAAATGCTCTTTTACCACCTTTTGATGGAGAACCATTTTTAAATCTAGTTTTTTCACATATATATGTTATATTTTAAAAAATAATTTTTTCTTTAGAATAGGTACATAAAAATTTAACTTGGATGAAATTTAGGTATTTTTCTATGCAAATTTATATTTTAATGAATAGTGAAAATATTTCATTTTAATTCAAAACTATGTTTTCATCTGATTTATTTTTATAGTTATATTTTCCTTTCAATTGGTTTTAAAGTATAATTGGATTATAGTTTTTTTATTTAATCCAGTTTTTCTCATTGTAAGTAATTTCACATTGAAATTGGACATAAAACATGTCAATATTTTGATAGAATTTAAATCTAAAAACCATTCTTTTTTGGTTTTGACAATGGGAATTAATTTTAAAATGATTTTTGAAAATTATATGTTTTTAATTTTAAAATGGATTCCATATTGGGAATCATGAGTTCCATTTTTTAAAATATGTGCCTATTACTTTTTCACCTTATGATTATTAATTTCAGTAATTATTATTATTTTCCTTGGTTAAAGGGAAAATTTTGTAAATAAGCGAAAAAATAATATTATAATAATATTAAACTACCCTAATAACTGTAATAATCCAATTTTATGATATATTCCCGACCATGGGATTCCATGGGTCTATTTTAGGACATCATGGAGCCACTTGTGTATGATAATGACATGTTATAAAAAAACAATATAATGTAAAAAGAAATATAACGTAAACATGTATCTTTTACTATATATATTTCAATATATTGTTTGATAACTAATATATTTGACTATAAATAGTCATTATAAATATAAAAAAATTTCTATATAAATATATTTTATTTATAAATTTTGGAAATTAAAAAAATCAATTTAATTATGACATAATGATGATGTGTTGATTGCTTCATTAATACTGGATTAAAATAAATGATATTATAAATATTAGAATAAATATAATTTGACATAATTAATTTCATACATGAATTTTCTAGGTGAATATTACATGGTAGTATTGATTTAATTTTATTTGAAAAGAATCATGTTGTTATGAATTTGTCAAAAACTCAAGTATGAATATTGACCAAAATTGACATTATTCATTACTTAAAATAGAAATGATAATAAATTCCTGAAAATATATTATTTAGAAAAATAGATAATATAAGTCCCAATATATCATAAATTAATTTCTTATGGGTATTTTTACATGATATGGTAATTAAATTGGCCCACAAGGTGTAAATAGCATTATATCACTATAAAATTAAAATGGGTAAAATAAGGGTTAAACCAAAATGATAAGGATAATAAAATATTCAAAAGCTGTCTAAAAATTATTTAATGATGGGTATTCAAAATAGAATCATTTTATATTTGAATTAAATTAGTTTTGGACTATTTTTAACATAAATTTAATTTATAATAAACTAATATTTTGAGACATTCCTAAAGTGCCCCTCCCCCCTCTAATAAAAGGCCACCACCTCTACCCGTATACTCACACCTATCAAGATACTTGGATTGTCCAAAATAATCATAAATAATCTCCAAAAATCCCTAATTTCCTCCTATAATCCTTACCTTTTGCAGAAAGAAATTCCAGAAATCCGTTTTTCTCAAATCAAAAGATGTTACCCGATTTAGAGTTAATGTCTTCTCTAATGTTCTTTTCCTTTATTTTCATTCTTGACTCCTAATTATTTTATTATTATTTAATTAAAAAAATATTGTACTCAATATACTATTTTATTTTTATGAGAATTATTCTAACTAAACATACACTCAAATCCATCTAATGGATTCAAACAAACTCTTTTTTTATACGGTGAACTACTACCTCACAAAACTATGATTGTTCGATTTTCATATACCACCTCTCATGGTGGATATTATGATGGAATTGTATGTATATATATATATATGATATATATTATATTTATGTTTTCTCTATTCTTGTTTAATGTTTATTTATATACAACAAAAATTTATGCTTTCCACAATGTGTAAATACGATAATTTCATATGAGGAAGTGCCGACTACGACCCCCTTAAAATTATATGACTCATTCATTCCCTACATATAATATATAAAGGATAGTTTAAATTAATATATTTAACATATATATCATATATATTATATTTTAATTATAATATACATTTGTATCATTTAGTTTTCATTCCTTTAATATGATAAAGAAATGAAAATAACATTCATATGTATGTAAGGCCTACTGTCTCCATGAACAGTGCATTTAATTTCTTATATCAAAATATTATGGAAGTTATAAAGACATATATACTAGATATATATGATATTTAAATAATTGATAACATTATGGAGATGATGGACTCTAACTACATAGACAATTTACATCAAAATGAGTTCATTTTTGACTCAAGTACCAAATATCGACAAAACGATTGATATAAACATAAATAATTATGTAATTTTTATAAAATAATAATAAATAATATAAACTTAATAATAAAAATTAAAATGGTTCTGAAGAAATTATAAATTAACCTATTTTTATTATTTAGGAATATAAAGAACGAATGAGAAAAGTCGGACTCAAGGTAAGGGAACTTCTGAACACAATTTCCATTCATTTTGTTAATATTTTACTTCTTGATTATGTTGTGATATGATTATGTGAGAAATAAATATTGTTATCCTATCATTTTTAAACATTTTTTATTTATATTTATTGTGAACACACATAATCGGAATTTTTTATTAAAAAAATGACCTTTCTAAGGGAAATATTAACTCAATATCCATTCATTGAGTTAAGTATCCATGTCATTGGTTTTTTTTCCAGGAATATGTATAAATTACCTATGATTATTTTACACTGAATATCCACTTATATTGGGTGTATAATCAACCAATTTGGATTTTAATTTTAATTCAAAATTTTATAAAAGAAATCTTTTCTTTAATAATTGTTTTACGTAATGATAAAAGAAAAGTTTATTTTTATCTTACGTGGAGAAAATGACCATTACCCCACCGTGATCATTATTTTTTATTTATATTCCTCTATAAACCATAATTTTATTTTTTAAAAATAAAAGACCATATACCTTTTTTTGGTATTATGGTATTGAATTTGGTTGTGAGAATGGATTTATTATATTAATATATTGAAATGATTTCTTAAGATTTAAATATGGAAATTTTATTTTTAATTTATGGTAGTTTATGGTTTATAATTATGTTTTGGTTCTTTGGCATTTCTTTAGAATACAGGTCGTTTCATGATAAACTGAGGGATGGTGAACTTGTGATATCTCTAAAATTCATGGAGTAATGTGATTGAGGTAAACATTAAAGTTTGTCCTAAGAGATTTAAGGAATATATTATGATGGATATTTCAAACGTAACGATGAATATATCCCCTATATAACTTGGAAGCAAAAATGTGAGTATTTTATGGATTACACAAAATACCATTATGATTTATCATTTCTATGAGTTATATATAAATATTATGATTTCATAAGTCATGTTTGAGAGATTATTTTTTATGGGTGAAAAGTGTTATTTCATTGATTTGTATGTACTAATGGACTAATGTTATCTTTCCTTATTTTAAACCCTTACTAAGATTTTTATGCTCATCCTATGTTTTTGAAATGTTTTCATAGGGTATATGGAAGGGTAAGAGAATGGAATAATTCAAGAATATTTTTATCAATAAATGAATTCTTTTTTTATTATTTTGAAAACATTTGATAGATTAGAAGTGTATTCATAGTAATATTTGAGATGTAATGTAATAGTTATGGCCTAATTATCAAAAAATATAAACTTGAAAATATAATAAATGTGAATGAATGTAAATTATAGATCAAAACTCAAGATTATGTAATGTTTATGGTTGAGTCCTTATAGATACATATCTAGAATGAACATGTTTTCATTGGATCTAGTTGAAGTAATAACAATTGAAGAATAATTCGAAATTTGTCTATATCCTAGAGATATATTTTTTACTTTCTTACAAGCTGATATGTTCTGTTATTGAGAGTGGTTGAGCTTTCATGTATCTCATGTGATAGTAAGAACACTATTATGGATTCAAAATATATTTATTATACGCACTATGACTTTCACTCTCAAAACAAGTGCAACTCGATAAAATTACATGAGAAATCCTCAACAACATTTTTTCATCTTTGTGATGTTTGGTATTAGAGAACAATATTTTTAAGTGTGAATTAAACATATAATAGGATGCATATTCCAAAATATTCCAATATTGATGAATTGAAACATAAAATCTATTTACCAACACCTTAACTGTATTATTTGATATCATTAATACCCCATAGACATCCATTTAATTCAATAAATAAAAAAAATCAAACCTCGATGAATTTATAATTTTTTAGTAGGTTAGAGATAAAACAATTCCCTAGAACATTTATCCTCAATAACAGGGATTTGACAATTCACTAAATGATTATCATAAGATTATAAATAATATTTTCATAGTTTTGAAGACCCTCTACCTAATAATTTTGTTCAGCATTTTAGGGGATGCATGGGATTGAGTTAAATTAAGGTATTAAAATATATATAAACAATCAAAAATGAAACTATTAAAAAAATCCCTTGAATGTTTGTTTCATGAATTATTTCACGACTATTCTTAACTTAGAAACCTTATTGTCTTTAAAATGTTTATTTAAATGATTTATATATATTATAGTTATATTGAAATCTACTATGTTATGCATTTTCCATTCATGTAATGATATTTTGAGAAATTATAAACATAAATCATAGCTTTGTACTTTTTGAACTAATAAAAAGAATTGATTGTCAAGGGAATAGGAACTGTAAAATTCCCATCACCGTGATTATTAAGAGAGACAAAGAGAATTTTAGAGAATCATGTGACATGATCAATAATTGTTTAATACAATTCCCCGATCATTTAATAATTTTAAGTATTTTGTTAAAATTATTCTAGAATAGATTATGTGATGAAGAGTTTCATAATTTAGATAAATTTAGAGGGGGGGTTAGTTTATTAGAGAGATAAACAATTGTGGGAAATTTCTGATGATTTGGCTAGAGAGGTTAGAAATAAGTTCCCATTTTTAGATTACATGAATGAGAACATATATGAACATGTGATCAATTAAGGGAAATAATTTTTCAAAATTTTCACGAAATGTAATTTCTAAATTAATAAATAGAACCGTGAAATTTAAAATGACTTGTAAAAATTGATTCATTTACCTACTCATTTTAGATATCTAATGGGGTAATTTTTCATTTTATTATAATTTAAATTATTATTCTTGGAAAATAAATATGTTAAAATTTTAAGAAAACATTAAATATAAAAATGTTAAGATATGTGATAATTCTTTGGATGTCAAACATACACATCTAAATCCTAAAAATGATAAGATCATAAAATATATTTTAGATTATTTTAGGATGGAAGTTGAGAAAAGTATTTATTACTACTTCAAAAATAGAAATACACCTTTGTTGGATTTTCTAGAAACAATAGTGCTAAATTATGATTTTGAGTACAAGATAAAATTTTAAGGGGATTTAGAATTGATTTTATAGGATTTAAAATAATTTGAAATAAATTTTAATTCATATAGTCAATAATTCATCCTAAAAATTTTAAATATTATAAATATTTACTTGGATGACTTAATACGCTCTTATAAAAAAGTGTCATTTGGGAATCATGAAAGTTCCTTAGAGACATCCTGCACATGGATGCCTATCCTTGAGAGATTTAGATATGATAATTATGAAATAATTCCCTATGAAGAATTTATGTTTTTTAAAACATTCAAATGGTGTTTTGAAGATTATTTCTTTGTTTATGGGTTTGATTTTTTCCCTAGATCTCATGATTCACTAGGATATTATATTTCATACTATAAAAAATAGGAAAAGAATATATAGTGGTTCATATAGGAGAAACCACACACACCTTGTGACTGTGTAATGATTTTTAAGAGAGTTTGGGTGTGTAATTTAGAACTAGAACTACATGGGAGTCAACCTCTAATATTATTACCTGTAATAATAAAAATTATATTCATTAAATGGAATTAATCTTATTTTGAATTCTAACTATCTAAATGAAAATTTATCACCATATATTTTTTTTGTTTTATATGGATTTATAGAATTATCATGGTATATGGTTGAGTAAAGGAAGTCACATTATTTTATCCCTTTTTCCACAACATCAAACATCAATGGACTGGAGATTCATGGCCATACTTTTCACCTTTGATCTGGTATTTTCATCATGAACTAAAATTAGTGAATCTAATGTTGATTTTTTCTTCCATAAGAACATCATTGTAAAATAATGTTGAAATATAATCCCTAATAGGATAATGGGTGGGTCAGGATTTTTTTGATGATGGAACATTATTATTTATGGTTTTTTTCATATGATACCATTTTTTGATATCAAACTTTTATTTATTTATAAGCATGTTTAGGTATATAGTTAAACTGATTTTGATTTGGTTGATGTAAAACTATAATACACAAATAGACACACTTTAGGTTATGAAAATTTTCAGTAAACTATGGTATTTTTACATCTGATAATGTATATACTATACCTGAAGATTATTATGAAATCATTTCACAACCTATATATCTTTTTTTTGGAAATTATAATTTTAAAAATTTTAGAATAGTTATTTATGTGTTTAATTTATTAATGTTCCTTCTTACATTTTAAATAGAAATCTTATATAATGTGTTTAATAATGATTTACATGATTTCATTTTTATATAGTAATGATGAAATATTGTAATTGGTTGGTTTTAGTTAATAATTTTCATACTAATTTTATTTTCATATTCTACAAGTACTTTAGAAAATACAATATAAATGGTCTAATAAACACACAATTAATTTAAATTTTTGACTAAGATATATGATTTTCCTGTTTAATTGAGTTATTAAATAAAAATTTTGTGCCTGGTTAATAAATAAATTCATACACATTACCAAAAAATTAAATTATTTCTGAAACCATTTCCTTACTGAGAGTTGGTTACATGAATGGAATTTATAGAAGTCCTGTATCTAGATAAACATGGGTGACCAATGCCCCAATTTTATGTTAGAATTAAACACATAATTTAACCATTCAATATTATTATGAAATTTTTAACCGGTGATAATTAGGTTTATTAAAATTTCATTTGATATGTTTCAAGATTCTAAGAACCAAACATGTTTAATAAGAGTTTTAGGATAGTAAATTTTTGCCACAAAATATAATGATTGATGATTGAATTCAAGGGAGTTTTTCTGTCAGGGCCCCCTCCCTTAAAAGTGTACCCCTCTTGGGCTGGCAATGTGAGAAGGGAGGTAATGACCCCCTAGTCCCACCTCCAATGTACCCCGGGTTGACGAATAGCACCGAGGGTAAAGTAAACACACAAATAGGAGGCATTACCCTCTAAGATAACACATGAATAATTGAGAGATAAGATAGACACCAACCAACCCCAACTCAAAAAGAAATATAAAAGAAATCCCAAGTACAAATAGGTAATGTTATCAAACTACTACAACTAAAGGGGGAAAAGCTACAAATGCCCAAAAGAAAGTAAAAACATCAACATCCACATGCCCGAACAGCTCTTGCAACCCGAATCTCGTAGAAACCAGCTTGATCTCTAAACTTCTCCAATAGTCCTTAAAAAACAATTTATATATTCATAGGGTGATTATAACAATATACATTGTATGATCCTCCCCAGAGCCTCTCATGCGAAAATAAAGAAATCATGCAAAAGCACATTGAACAACAAGTGAAAATAACTCGTCTCATAAACAGGTATACTATGTTCATATCCAAGCAATGGATACTGTCACCAAGTAATACAAAAAACATTATATAATATAAAAAATAATATCAAGGTTATCCTGCTACTAAATCCCCACTAGTTTGCTGCCTTTCCCCAAGGGTGAACATCATAAGAATCTCTCTAGAGAAAGGATTGCCCGCAAACACCTGAGTGAAGCATCAGAACATGCACCTCATGCAACAAAACCACCACGTCCATTAAAATTTCATTTGATAAGTTTCACCTTGGGCCACCGGTTTGGGCTTGGAGTCCTTAAGGCTTTCGGGCCACCTAGGCCTTCTGGTCAGTAGGGCTTCCGGACCACCTTTATGGCCTTCAGGCCACCTCAAGGCCTTTGTGCCACATATAGTTGTCTAAGACAGAATATACAAAAAAACATCCCTAGAAGAGGATTCAAAGCTGGAGCACTAACCAGAGTAGAGACAAATTGATTTATCAGAAATAGAGGGTATGGATATGCCATTGGGACCTGCCTATTCTTGCACGGAAAGCCTAGCAAGACAGCCATGAAAATGTGGAGACCTACTATCATGATGAAGATGCTGGGTAGGGGCAGATCCTTGTAGACAGTCTGGTTTAATTCTCTATGAATTTCGGTTCATGTAATCTCCTAAGCCTACGGGACATGTAATCTCTAATCCTATGGGCCTTGTAAGGGTCCCCCCTCATCCCTTGAATGGGGGATTATCCCAAATCAATAACAATGAAGGGATTCACGCAATTCAGAGAAAAGTATAACCATTTAGTTTCTGGGAGACACCATGGCTCGCATAACATGTATCATTCATCGAGTATTATACCTCCAGCCATTATTGCTCATACATCGAGTAAGGATCCTCAAGCCATCATAGTCTATACATGTTACACCTATAGTAGTCCATAAGAAACTATATTCATAATATATGTGTGTGAACAACCACAATCCATTACAACCCTTTACACCTATATATGGGGAAAACTATCCACTATGCCTACTAGTACAAGTAACTACCAAGAGAAGACAGCAGGGCCAAAAGGGGTAATCATCCATCCATCCTCCCACCAGAATGTTGTGGAAAACACCCCCTCGGGGCTCATACTACCTAGGGTGTCAGTTTCCCTTACTGACGGGGTGGAGTAGCATATAGATACACCAAAAGTACAGAATATACTATAGATCACAACCACAATATGTGCATAACCTAGTCTTAGACTCTATTGCATCCAATGCCTCTCGGACTCCTGAATGCCACTTCTAAGACTAGGTATCATATAACCACACAACCATTTAAAGAGAATTATTACATTACATCACTCACTTTTTTATTAGTTTCACTTTACATTAATTAATTCTTTAAAAAATAATTAACCATTAATAATTCCATAGTAAATTTCATGAGCATCACACCCAAAGTCCACTGTCCCTTTAAAATTGTATCCTAAGCATTTCATCCATGCAAGCTACAACCTCATGGGTTAATATAATTTATTCAATTATTTATTTTTGAATTACTTTCCCATATTACTAGGAATTCTAGAAAACATTATATACAACTAAACAAAAGAGGGATCGACACGGTGAGTAGATGAACTACCAGTCAAGTCTTTTCCACCTAAAGGAAAAGCGTAGACCCATCCACCCTTGAGAAGCTAAACACAGAAAGTAAGTGGCATAACCCGCACGTCTTTACCCATTTCAGAAGAGGGGTAAGCAAGAAGAGATGCCTTGACCAATGGGGAAAGTAAAGAAGATAAAAAACCAATAAGAATAATAAAGAATACAAACATTCACATCCAACTCATTACATCATCCCTAATGTCCTCTCTGACACCCACATGTATAACCCGATGCATATCACCATTCTAGGCCTCAACTGTTGCCGCAACCAATAGGCCTCTATGCCCACACATATCACAATAGCCATAAAGGATCACATCACAACACAAATAGCAGGGAAACAAATATCATATCAATTGGGCTCTTGGCCCTTAAACAAGCCAGTGGGTAACATAGAACCCGACAAGAAATTATCATTTATCAAATAAATAGTTATTTTAATCCATATGGTATCAACTTATTTATTATTCATAATTTCAGAATTCGGGAAACCTAACCCTGAAGCTATAAAAAAAATTAAGCATCCTTACTAAACCAATTAGATTAACATCAAATTACAACAAGAAGAACTAGATTCATTTACATGCCTCTTTATCTTTATCCAAACAATTATCGATTAATTCCATCTTTATGTTCTTTAAAAATTTCTATCAAGAACAAAAATATAAACAATGAAATTATAGATATCACACAATCGAGAAAAACAAGAGGCAATAGAATATGATGGATATCAATTTATTTATCCGGTTCAAATATTTAATATATCAATTCCATTGTGATCTTTTGGGGTTAAACATGCTAACTATACAGTTTCACATAAAAGAAAAGAGATGAAACAAATCTCCTACATCAAACGGTTCATGATGTTTATTATATGAGAACAATCCACAAAACGGGTTACAATCTCCTCCCCCCATGACAACTGTATCCACCCAAGGATGTAGAGAGACCACCACACCTATCAACACCCAAAAAAATTCAAATCAGAATATGTTGATAGAATTCCAAAAAATGGAAAGGGGAAACGAAAGGAGATTAACACAAAAGAATAATGACTGAACATACCTTATATCGGAGATCGATAGATACTACTTGGTTGCACAAAAAAAACAGGGAAACCAATCAAAAGAGGAAATTTTGATTACACAACTCATACGGGAAAGAATGAATGGTTCGAGCATCTCACAACTGATAACAAGAAGTAAGAATTAGGGGGAACGATATCTCGTCACATTTGAAGATTTAACGGAGGAGCGGTTTAAGATACACTGAATTTTCAATGAAAAGAGAATTTAATTAAACCACACATTTTGACAATTTAAAGGCATTCCGAGCCATAATAAAATTAATATAGTAGTTAGGTCCTTTGAATTAGCCTTAGAGTCCTTAAAACAAAGCTTTAAATGCATTTTACGTCAATGGGGTGAAAATTTGGGAAGCTGGAAACACTGTTCATGAACACAAAATTTGGAAATGGTAATAGAGGCTGTAGTTAGAACCACACCATTCTGGAAACACTATTGATAATCCTCACCATTATGGAAACACTATTCATAAATATCACCATTTTGGAAACACTGTTCATAAAATCAAAATTTTGAAAAGGAAAGATAGGATACCGTTGAAACCTCACCGTTTCGGAAACACTATTCATGAACTCAAAATTTGGGAAAGGAAATAGAGGCAACCATTGGACCTCACTATTCTAGAAACAGTATTCATGAACTCAAAATTTGGAAAAGGAAATATAGGCTACAGTTGGAACCTCACTGTTTGGGAAATATTGTTCGTGAACTAAAAATTTGTCAATGGAAAGAGGTCACTGTTGGAACCTAGCCACGGAAACCTCACCATTGCACTGTTCACAAAAGGCTATTGATGATAATATTCACATAAGGTAACCATTCCACTATTCTCCTAAGGCTACCGATGACACTGTTCACATAAGGTCACCATTGCACTGTTCACATAAGGTTACCATGGCACTGTTCACCTAAGGCTACCAATGACATTGTTGACCTAAGGTTATCGATGCACTATTCTCCTAAGGCAACCTATGCGCTGTTCATCTAAGGTTACCGATGACACTGTTCAGCTATGGTTGCTGATGAAACTGTTTACCTAAGGTGACCATTGACATTGTTCACCTAAGGCTACTGATGACACTGTCCACCTAAGGCTTCTGATGACACTATTCACCTAAGGCTATCGATTCACTGTTCACCTATGGCTACTGATGCATTGTTCACCTAAGGTTACCGATGACACTGTTCAACTAAGGATACCAATGACACTGTTCACTAACTGCAACTGATGCACTGTTCACCTAAGGCTACCAATTCACTATTCATAGAACTAGAAATTTGACAATGTGTTGGGAACAAGTCAAATTGAACTCCCAGAACACCTCAGACACCAGATTTTCAGAAAGGAATGAACCAGAGATGTCCAGACCATTACATCAGATACCTATCAATACAGTCTCATCCTCAAGAATTAAGAACCATCCTAAAAGGGAACATAAAATAACTCTGAACAACCACCCATTGAGATACCTCTCAAAAGAGAGAAAGTCAGATGATGAAACCTAAGAAAACCATCTCACAAACATGAAAGGTCTTTAACCACAAAGGGGAAATCATTACATGAAAAGAGTTAAACATCAAACATCTCTAGGTCCTGAGATTAAATCTATGACTCACGTTCCCATGGACTCTCCTCCATGCCACCATATCTCCACCAAAAATGAACCAAGGGGATAGAATGCCCACGCAACACCTTCTTTTTTCGGTCTTGAATCTCCGTAGGTCTTTCCTCAAAGGTCGCATCTTCATCAACATCTATCTCTCCCTAATCGATGATGTGAGAGACATCATAAAGATAACGACAAATCTATGATACATGAAAACCATCATGTATATGGATCATCTGTTGGGGGAAGTGCTACATGATACTCCACAGCTCCAACATGATCTAACACCTTGAAAGTCCCAACAAAATGGGGAGAAATCTTACTCCCATGACCAAACCATTACTGCCCATGACGGAGAGTCACCATCAGAAACAACTGATCCCCATAATAAAACTCTAAGGGTCTCCACCTATGATCGAAAAATGATTTTTGATGACCTTGCATTGTCTTCATCCTCTCACGAATTACCTAAACCATATCTGTTTTATTCTGCACTAGTTTTGGTCCAAGAATTAATGACTCTCCAACCCTAGTCCATCACAACATAAAACGGCAAGGCCGACCATACAAGGATTCATATAGTGCCATTTCGATGGTGGAGTGAAAATTATTGATGTAATAAAACTCCACCAAAGGTAAGTGCCTTTTCCACGAACCTCCATAATCTAGGAAAAAAGAGATAAACATATCTTCATGAGTCTAGATAGTCCCCTCTATCTGACCATTCATCTAAGGATGAAAATTAGTGACAAGGCATTGCTGTGAACCGAAAGTATGTTAGGGACGTCTCCACACCCTAGAGGTAAAACGAGGATCTTGATCATAAATGAACATCCTTGGGACTCCATGACGTCTCACCACCTCCTCCAGATACTACCTCGAAAAAACTTACATTGATCTTGACTCCTTGATCACTATGAAGTGGGCTAATTTTGTTGAATGATCCATCACCACCCAAAGAGCATCATGTACTCCATGATCACGAGGTAAACTAGTAAAAATTTTCATTAAGATGTCATCCCACTTACTTTGAGGAATATTTAATGGTTGGAGTAAACCACCCGGAACACGGTGTTCGGTATTCACCTTCTGGCTAATCAAACATTGAGACACAAACTCCGCAATCACATGCTTCAACAATGGGCACCAAAACTGACTCCTCAAGGATCAGTACATCTTTTTCACGCTAGGATGCACCACTAAAGGTGAACTATTAAAATATATAAGAACATTCTTGTGTAATTCCAATGGAATAAAAAACCTTCCATGATACAACACTCAGTGTTTTTCCATCCTCAGACCAATAATCAGGGGCCTCGCCACAAAAAACATAGTCACTCTAGACCTCCACCTCAAAATCCCCGAACAGGGACTCTTCCACTAGCTTCACCATAGATGACTGCAGCATCATCTAAAAAAGTCATCCTCTTCCCCAACCTCTCTCATATCAATAGGTAATTCTGACAATTCTTTTATTACTCTCCATGAATCTCCATATTCACACACAAAATCACCACATGACTTCTTGCTCAGGGAATCAGCTACAACATTCCCCTTTAGAGGTGTATATGATATTTCAATGTTGTATTCTTGTAAGAACTCCATCCACCAACACTGTCATAAGTTCGTGTCACGCTGGGAGAAAACATACCTCATGATCTTATGATTGGTGAAAACCACTAAGCGCTCACCAATGAGGTAATGTCTCCACAACTTAGGGAAAACATCGCGACTTCAATCTCGAGATCATGTTTGGCATTGTTATGTTGATGGGGACGCAACTGCCGATACCCATAAAAAACAACTGATCTTTGCTAAATCAGAACAAAACCTAACCATATATGAAAAGCATCGTAGAAAACATCAAAATGAACTCCCTAAGCTTGAAGATAGAGAATTAGAGCACTTATAAGTTTTCTTTAGATAATACAAATCTGTCTGACACTGATCAGTCCATATGAACACCTTATCCTTCCTAGTGAACGATGTTTGAGGAGTCACAACATGAGAGAAAATGGATATGAACCTCATGTATTAGCCTACGAGACCAAGGAAACATTTCACCTCTTACACTATCTTGGGGTATTCCAAGACAAAACTGCTTCTATCTTCAACGGATCCATAGTAACTCCTTGATGGGACACAACATGACCCAAGATACGAACTTCTCAATCCCAAAACTCACACATCGACAACATCCCAAACAACTGATGTTGACGAAGAACTCCCAAAATGGTGTGCATAATCTCTACTTTCTCCTCCTTATATGTGGAGTACACAAGGATTTTATTAATTGAAACCACCACAAAATTGTATAGGAACTCATGAAACACAATTTTCATCAATCCCATGAACATAGTTTTAGCATTTATCATGATGAATGGCATGATAACAGACTCATAATTCCCAAGCTGACAACAGAAAGCAGACAAAGGGATATCCTCATCCTTCACATGAATCTAATAGTATCATAACTGCAAGTCTATCTTTGAGAACCAACACATACCCTTCAGTTTATCAAATAAATCATCAATCCATAGAAATGGATAGTTATTTTTTATTGTTACTTTTTTCAGGTGACGATAATCGACACACAACCGAAAACTATTGTCAGCCTTCTTCATGAAAAAACCTGGTGCACCCCATGGTGACACACTCAACTGATCAAAACGGCACTCTAACAAACCATCATGCTATATACATAGCTCTCGTAACTCAGAAGGGGACATCCTATATGGAGACATTGAGAAAGGGTACGATCATGGTTGTAACTCGATCCTAGGAGTAGTGCTTCCCCAAAACCTACTCAAAATCTCTACATAATTCAAACAAGTCAGCCAGACCTCCAACTGGCAGAGTCAATGCCAAGGGAACTGGAAGCCTCTCTACCTCATGTCCCAAAGCATGGACTAGGGTAGCTGATATGAAGGACTGTGTCTCTCCTGAATCAATCAAGGCATACACCATGGAAGAAAACAAGTAAAGGGTACCTCGAACAACGTCAGTCTCGCATGGTGTTGGCAACGCTAAAGCATGAAGCTGACCACGAACTCCTCCATGGCCTCTCTGAACCTGATGATGACCACCACCAAGGACATGATTTTCTTTCTGAGGATAGGGAGCATCACAAGGTTGTGTTATTCCTTCCCCATCTACCCTCTATTGATATATAGCTAGTTCAACCTACAGCTGCTGGCTTGACTAGAACTGCCTCAACGTAGGAACCGTGAGAAAAAAATGGTGCATGATGACTGATCTGAATGTTCGGGAACTCTCGCTACTGATAACCTCAACCAAAATAAGAAAAACAAGCACAAGATCCCTTGGAATAGGCCTAAGAGCTGCTAACCCCTGAGAAATGATATGGTGAAGGCGAGACCTACCACTGGCTGAACGGAAACTCTTCTACCCTGAAAACCAAGAACCCCAGACCACTACTCTTCTTTGTGAGGAATCGTGATGACTCCCCTCTCATGATGATCCAGTTCTAGCCAATGTACTCTCAACAACCTCTTCCCTCACCCGCACCTCTATATATGTCATTATACTAAATGGGGTGACATGGTTCTAGATCTATGGATGAAAAGCCTATTTGAAATGCCTCACCCAGTCCTCCTCATCTGGATATAGGTTTGAAGCATATCATAAAAGGTTCCTGAAATGGATTCCAAACTCTTGCACACTAGAGCTCCCCTGTCTAAGGGTAAAGAGCTCCTAATGACTAGACGCCTTTTTTGTCGATGAATTAATCTCAGCACTAAACTTCTCTTGGAACTCCTCCCATGAGATCACTAACTCATAATGATCCCCGAGGAAAAAGAACCACCACATCATCGCTGATCCACGCAACATCATCACAACCAAGGACGCCTTTTCCTCATTCTGAGAATGGATCGAACTGAAGATTATCTTGAACTCCTCTAACCAGTCATCCATGACTGAATCTAAAATAGAGCCCTCATACTTATAGAGACTCTAGCTCTGAATCATTTGGAGTTCCCTCCCCCATGTGTTGTCGTCATCAACCTCTACCTGGCGTCGATCTACTGGCACAGCCTGCTAGAAATCTTCTATGTGAACCATACAAGGACATTGTCCTAGATCCATACCTATAATATAACAAATAGTTAGATATCCTTAACCAAAAATATGGAAGACTCATCATTAATTAATTAATTGTTTTTTATTCATTTTATCTTATCCTATCCTATTGTCTACCCATTCCAACACAGGCACAAAGAAAAATGATGCATGATCCTTTCTTAGGTCACTACCCTGCAACTAGTATCAACTCATTTTGTAGCTATTGAAAATTTAATGGTTCATACATCAGATCATTGGGGGTCCTAAATCTATATGTATCAGTCGGTCTCTAGTTTTTACATCACTTGATAAACTTGAATGACACCATTTCCCTACCAATCCATGAAACCTCTTCTATTCCTAACTCCCAACTCCATCCTATCTCTCAACCTCCCTCTAATACCACTCTATCACGGCCCCATACCCACAAAGTGTACCCCTCCTCGTATGGAAATGTGAGATGGGAGAAAATGACCAACAAGTCCCGCCTCCAATAGGCATTGGGATAGAAACTAGCACCAAGGGTATAGTAAAAACAAACATTAGAGGCATTACCCTATAAGAAAACACATGAAGAAGAGAGAGATAAGATAGACATCAACCAAATACAACTCAGACTGAAATATAAAAGAAATCCCAAGTAAAAATATGTACTGTCATAAAAACTACGACAACTAGAAGGTAAAAAACAGAAAATATGCAAAAGAAAGTTAAAACAGCAGCAACCAAAAGCCTGAATAGCTCCTGCTAGTCGAAGCTAGTAGAAACCAACTTGATCTACAACCTTCTCCAAGTGAGCTAAAAAACAAAATAATATATAAATAGGGTGAGTGTGACAGTATACTCAATAGGATCCTCCCAAAATCCGCTCATGAAAAAATAAAGAAAGCATGCAAAATCATAGTGAACAACAAGTGAAACTAACTCGTCACCTAAATAGGTATACTATGTCCCCAGCCTCACCATTTCTACTCTCACCAGGTAACTCATACAAGATTATATAATATAAAAAATTATATCAAGGGTACCCCATTACTACTTCCCCACTGGTTTGCTGCTTTTCCCCAATGTTGCATGTCCTAAGCATATATCTCAAAAAAGGATCGCCCGTAGAAATTTGGGAAAAGCACCAAAAAATGCACCTCATTCAACAAAACCACCATGTATAGGTAAGAAAAGTAACAAGGTTGTTTCTGGATGCCACCACAGCTCCCATAACATGTATCATACGTCAGTTATTAAACCTCAATCCATTATAGCCCATACACCGAGTAAGGATCATCAAGACATCATAGCATATATGCGTTACACCTACAGTATTCCATAGGAAACTATATCAAGAATATATGTGTGTGAGTAACCACAACCCATTACAGCCCTCTACACACATATATGGGGAAAACTAACCATTGTGCCTACCAGCACAAGTACCTACCATGAGATGGGAGTGGAGGAAAGGAGGTAGTCCTCCATCCATCCTCCCACTGGAATGTTGGGGAAAACACCCCCCATGGCTCAGAGTCCACATGGTGTCAATTTTACTTATTGATGGGCTGGAGTAGCATATCGGGACACAAAAATTACAAAATATATTATAGCTCACAAACACACTACATGCATAACTTAGTCTTAGACTCAACTGCAACTAATGCCTCTCAGACTCCTTGATGCCACTTATAAGACTAGGTATCCTATACGCACAAAACCATTTAATGTGCTTTTTTACATTACTTAATTATATTTTTAATTATTTCCATTTTATGTTAATTAATTCTTTAAAAAATACTTAACTATTAACAATTACACATTAAATTTCATTAGTATCGCTCCCAAAGTCTACTTTACCTTTAAAATTTAAACCACAACATTGTGTCCCAGCAAGCTCCAAACCCATGGGTTTACAAAATTTATTCAATTATTTATTTACAAAATTACATTCCCATATTCCCAGTCATTCTAGAAAACATTCTATGTTATAAAACTCAAGGAGGATCAATGCATTGAGTAGATGAACTACTCGTCATGCCATTGCCTCTTATAAAAATAATGTAATCCCTACCTCCCTTTAAAATCTGATCATGGAAAGCACATGGCATACCCCACACAACTTTTCCCCTTTTGTAAAAAGGGTAATCAAGACCAGATGCCTTGATTAGTGGGGAAAGTAAAGCAGATAATCAACCAATAAGAATATTAAAGAATCCAAACAATCATATCTAACCCATTTCATTATCCCTGAACTCTTTCCTGACACCAACATGATAACCCGATGCATCTCGCCACTCTAGGTGTAAACTGCTGTAACAACCAATAGGCAATCATGCCCCCACATATCACAATAGCCATCTAGGCTCACATCACGACACAAGAAGTAGGAAAACAAAGATCATTTCAATTGGGATCTTTGTTCTTAAATGAGCAAGAGGGTAACTCAGAACCCAACAAGAATTTATCTTGTATCAAACAACCAGTTCTTTTAATCCATCTTAGATTAATAGATTTATTTTTCATTGGTTCCAAATTCTGGAAACAAAACCAGTAAGATATCACAAATAATTAAACATTCTTACTGCACAAATATTATTAACGTCAATTTAAAACTAGATGAACCAGATTCATTTACATGCCTCTTTAACTTTATCAAAACAATTATCGATTAATCCATCTTGATGTTCTTTATATTAGAATGATCCACACAACGGGTTATGATCTTCTCCCACAAAGACAACTCTATGCACCTGAGGATACAGATAAACCACCACACTAGTCAACTCTCAAGAAAAGTCCATTAGGAAAATGGAGATAGAATTCCATAAAAGGGTAAGGATAAATTAAAGGAGATGAACCCAAAAAAAATTTCATAGAACATACCATATATCAGGGATCGATCTATACTTCTTGGTTGCACCAGAAATAGAGGGAAACTAATCCAATGATGAAAGTTTGATTACAAAACTCATACAGGATGGAATGAAAGGGTCAAGAGTCTCACACCTGAGAATAAAGAGTAAGAATTAGGGAGGAATATATTTCGTCATTTTAGGAGATTTAACAGAAGAGTGGATTAAGATACGTGGAAAATTCTATTAAAATCGAATCGCATTAAACCACATGTTTTGACCAAGTAAAAGCATCACTAGCCTAAGGAAAATTAATATCCGATTTATGGCCTTTGAATCGACCTTAGAGTCCTTAAAACAAGGCTTTAAATTCATTTTATGTCAAAGGAAATGTCAAAGGGGAAAAAATGTATGAAGCATCAAACATTGTTCATGAACACAATATTTGGAGAAGGAAATAGAGGCTACAGTTGGATCCTAAACATTTTGAAAACACTGTACCTAATCCTGACCATTCTAGAAACACTATTCATAAACCTCGCCATTCTAGGAACACTGTTCATAAACCTCACCATTCTAGAAACACTATTAATGATCTCAAAATTTGGAAAACGAAATTGAGGCTACTGCTAGACCTCACCATTCTAGAAATACTATTCGTGAACTAATAATTTGGAGAAGGAAATTTAGGCTACCGTTGGAAACTCACTGTTATGGAAACAATTTTAATGAAATAAAAATTTGGCAAAGGAAAGAGGTCACCATTAGAACCTCACCATTGCACTGTTCACATAAGGCTGCCGACGACACTATTCACATATGGTCGTCGTTGCACTATTTACCTAAGGCTACCGATGCCACTGTTCACATAAGGTCACCATTTAACTGTTCACCTCAGGTTACCTTTGTACTATTCACCTATGGATACCGATGTAACTATTAACCTAAGTCTATCGATGCACTATTCTCCTAAGGCTACTGATTACACTATTCACTTAAGGATACCGATTCACTATTCACCTAAGGCTACTGATAACACTATTCACTGAAGGATACTGATGACATTGTTCACCAAAGGCTAGCGATGACACTGTTTACCTAAGGCTACCGATTCACTGTTCACCTAAGGCTACCGATGAACTATTCACCTAAGGCTACCGATGAAACTATTCACCTAAGGCTACTGATGACATTGTTCACCTAAGGATACCGTTTCACTGTTAACCTAAGGCCACCCATGCACTGTTCAGAGAACTGGAAATTTGGCTCAGTGTTGGGAATAAGTCACCTTGACCTCCCTGAATACCTTAGACACCAGATTTTTGGAAAGGAATAGACCAGAGAGGTCAGAGCCATTAAATTTTTATATTTTTTTTAAAAAAATTATTTCTCTCTAAAATTCATCTTTCTTCCTTTGAAATTAGTATTTTATATGTTTTAAAATGATCATATTTATGAAGCTATATGTGGTGGGGGGAAATAAATTTTCTAATTTTTTGAAACCTATTCTTTAGGGAGACTTTTCTTGGATTTATGGTTCTTTTATTATTGAGTGTTCATAAATTGACCTTGAAATAAATTGAATATTGGTTAACATATCACTGAGTATATACAGCCTAAAAATTTAAAATTTACTTGTTGGTTGGAATGTCTTAGTTTGTGCAAGCACATTGGCATGCTATTATACCATGAAACACATTTTTTTTATCTTAGAATTAAAAAATTATGATTTGATTAGTTTTATTAATTTTCACTATTTTAATCATCCTAACACACCATTTGGATCACTTTCACATGTTGATTTAAAATAGGATGTATGATTATTATATATTTATAATCGTTGTTCTGAAGAACTAGAAAAATTATTTCTAAGATAATTTATTGATTTTAATGTTGATAAATAATTTTTCTTTATAGGACCCATTTTGTAATTATCCATTGTTTTTTATTTCATGTTGATGTTAAAACAATGTTATTTTTAAACTAGGAGGAAAAAAAACACTAGTAGAGAAAATATTTTATTTTATAGAATATTTTTTCACTTTTATTTATTTGAAATTTGTTATTAGTATTTTTAATGAGTTTTTACAGTTAAATTGATTTTAAAATTGGGAAATTAGGGAATTGGATAACCTTTTCTATTCTTAGTTTAATAACAATTTTAAATAATTAATAATATAATTTCAGAGTTCTGCTTTTTTTGATTTTATCTTTCAGAGAAATGTGTTTAATAAGAGTTGATTGAAGTTTATGGGGTGATATAATTTGAATAAATAATTTTAACTTGTTAATTTGAAATTTTTTATGAGTATTAAATGAAAATTTCCACATATACTTACAAAAAATTATTGGATCATCACTAAAAATTATTCTACTTGTTTTCAAGATATTATATTTTTGTAATTTTTTCAAATGCAAGCTGCTATTTTTGGGATTTCTTATCACCCATTGCACTTGATTTTCAATGTGAAATTGGAAACAACAATAAATTGAATTTTTTAAATTATTTCTCCACTAGAAGATTCAATATTGGTGGAAATGTTATGTTTTAAGTGTGTATAAAGATTTTATTTCGGTAAAAAACTTTTTTCATTGAGAATTTATTAAAATACTCTATTTTTTAAAAATGGGTTTTTATTGTTATATTCATTTTTTTGTGATGGATAATTTTTTTTGAAATTTTCCTATTTTCTATCCACAGTGATTGATTATTTTTTTCTAATTAAAACAAGGATTCAATCATGTAAAGTTTTTTTATTTCTATCTAGAAAATACCTAAATATGGTAATATTTAAGAATTACATTTCATATTTTAAATTGGATTTGAATTATATTTCTTATGTTAATATCACATTATATTCATTAAAATAGTCTAATAAATTATCTCCCAATACTAGGATGAGAATTTATTTCTTAAGATATAATTTACAGATGGGTTAATTATACATACATGTAATTATTAATCCCACACATCCATTTAGTTGTTTATAATTATATTCATATTATAATATATTGAACTATTACCCATGTAAAATTAGAGAAAATATAAATAATAACTAAATTCAATGTGATGTTGGTTTAGCCTTGTTCAATGTTTAAATTTCAATTAACTTTTTCATAATTGGATGCCAAATTATTTCCATGATACACAAATGTCCCGAAGTCCTTCTTTTTTTATTGATTTATAATAACCCCCATTCATGGGATGAAGCGGAGCCCTTACAAGTCCCGTAGTCTTATAAATTACATTGACCATAGCCTTATGATACATTACATGACCCGAAGCTCTTAGATAATTCAATTAGACTATAACTATGAGGAACTGTCCCTCCCCAACATCGGCTTCATGATGTTTGGTCTCCACCTTCACATAGCCATCAAGATAATCTTTGTGTTCAAGTATAGTCTGGTCCCAATAGAATTTCCATACCCACTCATTCTTCTAAATCTGTTGGTTCTTCTCTCGTGAGTGCGCCTACTCTGAATTCTCCTATAAGGCTGCTTCTTTTGGTTGAGTCTGCTGGGAAAACTGCATTGATCATGTGCCCTGAAGGACTTGAGGTGGCCCATAGGCCATAAGGTTTCCCAAAGGCCTTATGGTGGATCGAAAGTCTTACTATAATGAAGACCTTGGGTGTCTGAAAGACCTTGAAGGGATTTATGAACAAACTGGTGGCCCAAAGGCCAAAACGGGTGAATATTTCTGGCTTCTATAGTATCGAACATTACCTGCTACAGTACCATTACAGAACTAAAGTTACCTAGAAATTATCCATCCGCATCATTTTAAGAGTATAATAATTTTTTTCTTACTAAATAGATTTAAAATGCAAAATCATTTTAATATAATTGTTTTAGTGCCATTAAAAATATTTCATTTTTGAGATACAGTGGCTTATACTAAAAATCATGATTTATTTCTATTGGGAAATAATTGTAGTATGTGCGGGTGATTTTTATGTTGTCACTATATGATATAGTATTCACAAGTATTTCCAATATATGTTAGGTCAATTTCAAATCAAATTGGACTTTTATTTATTCTTTCCTTATGTTTGGTAGATATGGAATTAAAATTTGAATTCATCATGATGTTTTGTGATTTTTTTTGTGAGAAATTCCAAGTGATCTTATTTTAATTTTTTTTAATATTTTATGAAAATTGATTTATATTTATACCTCCGATGATTAAAATTACAATTATTGTAATGATTTTGTATTTTGGATGTTTTTATTTTATAAATTGATTTTCTAATAGAATGTTTTTGTGTGTAATATTTATTTTTTGAAAATTATGTTTCAAGTGTTTAGGGAATTTATATTTTTCTAATTTGATTTCAAATGATTTTTTTTGTAATAATAAATTTAATTTTGGAAATATAATTTTTGTATAAATTTTAAAATTAATTAATTCAATTTAATTTTAATCAATTATGAAACTAAAAAATCTTTTTCAAAATGGGATTATAATAATTGAATTTTGATAGTTTGGATACTAATATATTATATTTATGTTTGTAATTTTATTTAGGAATTTATTTTGTATATGGGCCTAATGTGGTAGGATAAGTCTCAACCATTGGATCTGTAATATATGGTTGAGTCCATTAGGTCAATCAATAGATGAGAATGAATTTTTAGTCTACTTTCCTACCCTAGCCATATGTTTCATACATGGAGTAGGATTCTTCTTTATCTTAATCTCAATATGGGGCTTGTGAGAGATGGGTTTAGATGATAAGATCTATAAGTGAGGAGAAAAATTATAGTTCATATGAACCAGGGGACATATGAATCATGATTCTCAATTTTTTCATCTTATGTTGAACATTCTAGATGAAAAGAGTCTAGGATTTTTCATTAGTATGATTGAAAAGTCATAACATAACGAGGTTAATAAATTATTAGATTGAATCTAATGAATTATTCTTAGATCATTTATATATGGTACACGCTATTGAAACTGGTAGAGAGAATATACAGAGATTCATATTTTTTCAATCTACTACAAGTAATTAATATATGTGTTAGCTAATTTTGTGACACTATTCTATGGACTGAAAATAAAAAAAATACCATGTGGCATGGTTGTTAAGGGTTTTTGAGGTGTGGTTTACACTACTGGAAAAATAGCCTATACCCACGGTTTTGAACCGTGGGTATAGCCCCCAAAACCATGAGTATACCCTCTACCCACGTTTTGGGAACCGTGGGCTGGAACGACATCGGTATAGGTCCCCAGCCTATACCCACGGTTTTACAAAACCGTGGGTATAGGTGTCCTGCCAACATGTCACCAAAACATAGCCAATTTCCACGGTGTCAACGGCTTTTACCCACGGTTTTAAAACCGTGGGTATAGGTCCTAAAATAATGCAGGCTTCGAGTTTCGATCCTGCAACCTCTTCGCTGCAAACACTATGTCTAACCACTACCCTAAATTCACCTATATGTATATATAAATATTTAGTTAAATATAGTTATAAAAACCGTGGGTATAGAGGGAAGAACCGTGGGTATAGGGTTCCCGCTAAAAAAAAAATTCCTTCATGTAGAAAAAAAAATTTCCTCCGCACACAAAAGTGACTTATACCCACAGTTTTTCATAACCTTGGGTATATGTATTTTATCCCAGACCTATCCCCACGGTTTTCCCCAAAACCGTGGAGATAGGTACCCCTATACCCACGGTTTTTGGAAACCGTGGGTATAGGTGACTTTTTAGGACCAATCCCCACGGTTTTCCAAAACTGTGGGGATAGACCCCCCTATACCCACAGTTTTGGAAAACTGTGGGTATAGGTCTTGAAAAGTCACATATACCCACAGTTTTGAAAAACCGTGGGTATGGGTGGGGGTCTATCCCCACGTTTTTTGGGAAGACCGTGGGGATAGTTCTATTTTCCAGTAGTGTTAGCTGTAATTCGAATTTAGGTTAGTGTCAATTTCATATAAATGGGACGGGTAAAATATTAAAGGCCTAGTGGTTGAGTTAGAGGGAAATAAGGGAATTTACGTGTATTCTTCTTAGTTATTGAAATGTGCACTAATTTAGGTAATGTAAATGTCGATTATAGAAGAATGTAGTCATGAAGTTGTAGGGATTTTTGAAATTTAGAATAAAATATTTTATACAGAGTTTAACAATACTATTCATAGAAATTAATGAAGGATATCTGGTCTATCCATTGAGTTTTAGTTGAGGGGAAGATAACATAAAGTCTTCATCCATGGGGGGGGGTCTTATTCTCCTAATATATATTCTATTCAATAGATCTACTTGAATCTATTATGTTTTGAAATTATATTTATAATGTTATATAAAATATTTCATTCTTGATTTTATCATGGATATTATAGTGTTTTCTAATGTGGAATTTTGATTCAACTTTGAATTAGGTTGTGTGAAGTCCATTTTCTAACGTTAAATTTCACTAGAGTTATTAATTAATTTATTATAAATTAAATTAAACATATATTGATGTAATTGTGGTTTCTTATATACGTAACACTTAAATGAACATTAGGAATAAACAAATTCTCTTTATATTTAGTTGGAGTAATGATAATTGATGAAAAATTACAAATATCATTTACATTATTAATTTCTTTTTTTTATTTTCACTAGTTGAGAGTATAACACAACGGGGCTTTGTGAAATATGTTTTTGGAATTAAATTAATCCTTTTGATATTTTTCTTCTCATGCAACCCTAAATATAATTTTTGATATGAAATAACTTAGCCTTCCATATGTTATATAAACCACCAATCCAATAATTGACTATACGCAAAACATAGATTAGCTTTTGGTACATGCAGGACTGAGCTTTACCAAACTATATTATTCTATTAATATGGAAAGTAAAAAATTATTATAATGAAAACCTAGTCGATGGATTGAAAATTACAAACTAGAATTAATAAATTATTAAAATATTTTTAAAAATGTATATAATATAAAACATGTGGTTACAAGTCATCTTGATGTAAAATTATGAACTATTTGAAAATTAAGAAATTAATTTTTTTTGAAGACAATTTGTATGTATAAAAACACAATTTTTTCTAAATTAATTAAAAAACAACTAATAATGATTGTTTTTAGGAAAATTTATATATTTCATGTATTTTTTTTGACACTTGTCAATCATTTTTTTATCGGCATAAGATAATAATAAATCCATTTTTTGAACAAAAATATGTATTTTTTTTCAAAAGGGTAGTTTTAACAACTTTTAGTAGAGAAACAATTTTAAATATATTTTTTGAAAATTTAATAGTTATTATATGAAATAATTAAATTATACATTGAAATATTGATATAAAAAATAACATTGGTTGATTTTTTTTACCATGTTTCCTGCTCTGATGAATAGTGAGAAGTACAGAATTTTAATTGAAAATTGAATTTTTAAATAACTTATTTATATAGATAAATTATGTATTTAATTAGATTTATTGTTTAATTTGATTAACTATTTATCATTTAATACAATTTAGATCGATGAAATCAATTTAAATATTATTTTTTATATAAAAACATTTCAATCTTTTGAAGGTTTTCTATTTAAAATATTGTTTTCTCATTCCATCAATGGGATTAAATTTGAACAAATTTTCTAAAAATATATTTTTTAAATTTTGAATTTTTTTCCATATTTTAAATTAGAAGTTCCATTTATAGTAAATAGGACCCTTTTTTGAGAAATATGTAGAGTAACTGAAGTAATTTTTAATACCATGGTAAAGGGTAAATCATTTAATAAAGAGTTAAATTACTATTATAAATTTTATCAAACTAACATAAAAATAGACCAAATATTATTGCATGAAATTAATTAGAACTTTATCACATAAGGATATAATATATGTAATTTAATGGGAACTTTTCCATGAATATAAATTTGATATTATTAAAATCAAAGATAGTGACAAAATGTCACACTCTTACATTTATTAAGTATAATATTTTTAATATGGGGATCAATAGAAGAAATGCTTGAATAAATATATTCACATGAAATAAAATTGTTTTATATACATCTTAGAAATTTATTTTTAAATTAAAAGGTATAAATAATTGTCACAAATAAGTACACAATGTCGATGTAGTAATTATTCAATTATTGAAACAACCGATTAAATGATATTATAATTATTAAAAGAAATATAATTTGGATTGAATAATTTTATACATGAATATAATATCATTATATGAAATTTTAGGGGATAATTAAATATTTTTTTTGAATTTATCTTGATGGATTGATTTTCATAATGAAAATGGAACTAATAGTGAAAAAATTGTCACTAATTATATTTTATTAAAATAATATTTTATCGAATTAGGTAAAAATAATGAAAAGAACAAATAAAAAAATGAGGATTTTATATTGTCTAAAATATCATAAATCTTCAATTTATGGTTCAATACATACTTTATATTTAAAAATGACAGACTTTAATTATTAAAGAAGTTGTTACCATAGTTAAAATTAAAATAGTTTAAGCAAGGGATAATAAAAATGATATGTTTTAAATAACACCAAGAAAAGTAAAAAAAATATTTTATTTATGATATTATAACCTCATATTATCTTATCTTCAAATAAATGACTTTTTGGAGTCATTCAGATTGATATTTTATTTATTATAAATTAATATTTTGATATTCTCAAAAAATGATTCTAACATTCATTATAAAAGGAAACATCCTACCAAATCTAATTTAACCAATATTAATATTATATCTCAAACAAAATAGGATAAATTATCTTCTCCACTTATCAAGAAACATTCTAGAGGAGCTGTGATTCCTAAAGGACCAACTCCAGTGTCATTTTGAGGAGATCTAAAGGAGTCGTTTTAAAGAAGAGGTAATCACTGTAATCGATCACTCTCTTTTTATACTCTTTTATAACTCCTATAAATCAATGATATATTTATATATATCATAAAATAAAAACTTCATCAACATAAATATTAAGAAATTTTATTATTATTATTAACAATCCATTATACATATCTTTTTCCATTGAAAAAGAAGTGTAAGTATCAATCGTTCTTATGTACGGTTTATTGTCACCAGATAGAGATACAATTCATTTTACAAAACTAAATTATATGAAAATTTATTATTATGGATTTAATGTTTATATAAAATATTTATTATATAATTATACTTCTATAATGATACTTTCATATATACACTTTTATAACCAAATATTTGGGGATATGATAATGTCTCTCATGCATACGAATGGATTATCATCACAACATTGCAATGTGATTAATTTTTCATATATATATAAATATACATATATAACATAGGTGGTAAAAATAATGGATTTAATAAGTATATATGATATATTAAACATAATAATTATTTTATAATGAAATTTTATCCTACACTTTTCTTTATTTTATTTCGATAAGAGAATGAAAACAGTGTTCATGCGTTGGAACAACCTACCGTCTCCATAAATGGTGTATTTTATTTTACACATATAACATTAATTTATAATCATAAATAAATAAATAATGAATATAAATGATATTAATATATTTTTTATCAGTTTAAGAACGTTTTATTTATGATCTATGTTTGAGGACCAAGTATAACAAGTCAAAACATGTACAACAAACAAAGCAGTTATTACCCAAAACAAAACTATGATTTGGAATTGATAACAAGAGAGTAATATGAAGTCATAATTAAATAATATAAGTTATTATTTATTTTAATATTGTTTTTTGGAATATTAATAACTATCTAGAAGTTATTATTTAGCAGGTTTGAATGTATACGAATGAAGTTAATACTTATTGTAATGTGATTTCTAGTCTCACTTGTATTTCTGTGAGACATATCGAATATTCACAACTCATTTATTTTGTGTGGATAATATAATTCTCATTAATATATTTTATCATACATATCTTTAAATTTATGGTCATTTACATATTAATTTTATTGTATCTATTTCATGGGGTTTACGAACCATATATTACCAAATTGGTAAGGCAATTTTGTCTTAATTTTATTTCTTTGAGACACAAGTTATGTTATGAACCTATATTCTTTAATGATGACTATATACTAACCTTTTAAATATTTTATCATAAATCTCATTGATTTTATTATGTTATAATTTTCATTTAATGTTATTGTCTCTTCAGTCATAAATCTACATTCCTTCAGAATAATGTTTTCAAAAAATGTTGGAAATGTGTTTTAAATGATATTTTAGCTATTTTCAAGAGAATATATTTAAAATACGTTTAAAATTTTAAATTAATAATTTAAAAGTTATAAAGTATATTTTTAATTATTTTTTATTTCTAAAGGTATTATTATTTAAAAATATTATTAAAAGTGGAAAGGATAGTTTTCTCAAGATATTTTCTAAAAAGGAATTTCAAAATTACCTTCAATCTATGATGAAATTATTTTTTGTTTCTTAAGATTTACTTGGGATATCACCTATGGATACCATTAATATTCATTATATGAATGCTTTATGATTATGATCGACTAATATTTGTGAAACCTTTTTCTTTTTTATTGGCTATGTTATGATTGGATGTTGTTTACGAAACCCAGTTCATTCCATGGGACCTGATATAATGAATAGTTTTTTTCTTGTGGAATAACATTTTATGGTTCTAATTATTTGAAACGTTTGTCCTGTATCTACCTGAAATGTGTTGGGTAGTGATTTATATCATTTGAGATAATGATGGGAAACACTTCGTCGAGATTTATAGGGTATGGAAAGATGGGGATACCTAACACAATATTGGATGATGGGGAATCCCAATACCATACTATGAAATGAGGTCAGCATAGGATGTTGGTTTGTCCTTCCCAGTAGTTGTAGTCCCAGTAAAGTTCCCTGATAAGTTCTCGCAATGTGTCTTGACTTATATGTAATGATATTACCTGTTTATGTCTCTACCATAATTAAATGTCTTATTCTGTTGTTATGATTTCATGGTTTATTATTTTGACTCCTTTATAGTTCATCTATTATGAACTCCCTTGAATTTCACAATAACACAGATTTATGACCCATGACAGGTTGGTAATGAACATTTTTTTGTTATACTCATGTTCACATAACCATATTTCATATCTTATTATTTTCTAAGATTATATTAATGAGAACCAGATATCAATATTTTCTTATATTTTCTTTCCATAGGTTATAAAGAAAGGTTTTAAGTAGGGGTGTTAATAAGGATGATCTTTTTTTCAAAATATTGAAGATATTTTACAAAACTATAAGTTTGTGTTCAATATTTTTGAAGGAACTAAACTATTACATCCCGCAGGCATGTAATTTTGAATTCTAATGAATATTTATCTTAAAATATGTAATATCCATGTATAAAAATCTTCTTTCATTATAGTTGGTATCAGAGAAAATGATTATTCAACATTTGGAAACTTATATTAGAAAACAATAGTGATTCCCCTAAGGATATTTATAATGATACATCTAGGGATGCCTTTAACGATTATAATAAGGTGTAATAGATTATACAATGTGTCAAATTTTAGATATAATATATGTGATTTGTTATATTTATTTCGTTTTTGGATATAATAAGTTCCCCACTCTTTGATTTCTAGTTTATTTCTATGGAATGAACTATAAGGATTTGGGATAATGTTAAAAGTGACACACAATTTTTTAATAAGAAGCATAATGGGATAATGATTCATGTAAAGGTTATTGTGATAATTCTTGAATTTAAATCTCATATTACGATAATGAAAACTCTTCTTTAGTAATATTAAAAAACTATCTAAATCTGGGGAAGGTGTATTTTTATGAAATTTCATGTCGTTTGGATCATAGATGAAGGAATATTTGGATTCCTATGTTTCAAGATAGTGACAAAAAGAACCTATAGGAATATACCAAATCGAGTGAGAGATGTTATATGTGTGGAAAGTAATCTCATAGAGTGAAAAATCATCAACGAGTTCAATTTATTATGTGTTGGGAAAAAGGGAATTATCAAACTCAATTACCTGACCCAATAATTAGCTTATAGACTACAAAAGGACGTATTCCATGTCTACTGTTAAAGTATATAGATTAAAGTATTTATGTATTTGTATTAAATTATAATGTTGTAGAAGTAATTTTATGGAGTTATAGAATAATGAATCATATATGTTTTGGTATGATTTAGTTTTTCCTTTATTATTTAAAAGAATATTTTGAATCGTATTGGTATCCTTTAATAGTCATTGAGTTAGAAAGGTGATAGTTTTTTAAAACACATGATTAAGTGAAGGAAAACCATTAATATGTGAATTAAGTTGGGAAAATTAAATACATATATGTGTAATTGTGATAAAATTAATTGTATTGTATTGATGAAAATGGGACATATAATATGACGAGATGTTTTTTGATATAAAGAATTGATTTTATAGAATTTTTGGATTTATAGTGTGAGGAAATAGTAAAATTTTTAAATCGTGAAAGTATTTACTATGGGTTGATGGTAATATATGTTATTACCATGTTTCAAGATATTACATGATAAATGTATTAACATTTTAGGAATGCGACAACCCAGAGATATATTATGATATATGGGGATCAATATGAAGCTGGTTTTGAGAAATTTAGTGACATTCCTTCTAATGTTTTGAAAATTCATAATTTGGAAGAGTTATAAGGGTAAAAATTTATGAAATTTTTTATGTTAAACATCAAATAATTTTTTAGATATTAAACTATTATCATAACATATGTGGATTTATGAATGTTAGATAACTGGTGCTAAACATATTATTGTTATAAAGAAATATGTAATGACCTATAATTCAATTTATGGGTCTCTTGATCTAGTAAGACATTTGGAATACAAAATTTAATTTCATTTTATCGAATAAGAGATTAAGTGGAAGGTTATTATGGTAAACTAATGGGTGAAATTGTGTTGAATTGAAGAAAATATATCTTCTCATGAAATTTTTTCAAATTTAGGACAAGGTTATTTAAATAAAATGTTTTCCCATTTTCATCATTTTTTATGATATCAAAGAACTTTATCAAACCTCATTGGGTTACTGATTTGTGATAATTAAATTTCTCCTAACCATATTTTCTATCACTCTCCAATATAAATTGAATGTTATATTTCTCTTCCATGTCAATGTTTTCAGTTCCCACTCATGTTCACATATGTGGAAACCCAGTGATGAGTTAGTTTGGGGAACTGTTATATTTCCAGCATTCCCCTTTTCATTGTCAAGTCATGTTTCAATTTTATAATGTGATTTTATACGAATGGAACTATTAAATATTAATCCATTGATAGACCAGACTAATTTAGATGGAGAAATTAATTTTAAGTGGGGTATAATGTAACACCCTGAGATTTTGTGAAATATGTGTTTCAAATTAATTAATTATTTTCAAAAGATTTTATTTAACAGAAAAATGAGTATAACTATAGTTATACAAAATCAATAAGTGTGTCTTGATTCATACACAACACCTTGATAATCTTATGGTACATGAAATACATATATTAGCATGTGGATCATGTAAGGGTGAGTCTTTCCAAACTGTAATTTACTATTAATATTATAATTAAAATATTATGATAGTTAAAACCTATCCATTGGAATAGAAATTTTAAAAAATAATATTTAAATTATAAAAATATTATTTAACCAATAATATAATATGAATTAGTTGGTTTTCAATTATCTAGAAAAACATTAATACCAATTTTAAAATAAATAAATCTCTTTTCCATGAAAAATATTTTCTTACTTATATACAACATTACCACTCAATAAATTAAACAAAACACTATTAATTATTTTTTTATGAAAATTTATATATTACATATTGAATTATTTTTGAACATTCATCCAATTTATTTCATCGCCACAAGATATGAATAATTCTACTTCTACGACTTAAAATATATAATTTTTTCAAAGGGGGTAATTTGACCACCTTTTAATGGAAAACCCATTAAAAATATAATTTCTGAAATTTTCATAATTTTTATATTAAAAAATAAAATTATTCTTTTTAATAGGGATATAAGACTTTACTTTTATTGAATTTTCCGTATCGTACAGATAATTTTCATGTTTTGATGAATAGAGAAAAAAGATAAATTTTTATCGAAAACTAGTTTTTCATATAATTAAATTTTTTAGATAAATTTTAATTTTAATTTTTTTAATGTATACATATATTTATTATTTTTACTTTAATCTAATTTAGGCCATTGGGAAAAATTCCAAAATATATATGCATGTTAAAATATTTAAATCATTTAAACCTTTTCACATTAAAGACTAGTTCTCTAGTTTGATCGACTAGGTTAATTATAAATTATTCATAGAGATTTATGTGTTTTTTATTTCCAGAAATGTATTAATATTTTTATAAATATGTTTTAAATTAAGAAAATATTTCCATATTATACTTGGAAAATATAATTAGTTACTTTATAAATTTTTTATTCCACAGTTAAGGGTAGATCATTTAAATAATGGTAAAAATGATAGTATAAAAATTATAAAAAAACATAACACATGACCATATGTTATTGGATGAATTTAGTTATATAATTAACACATTAGGTTTTAAATTGAATAATTTAATGGACACATGTCCATGAAAATGATTTACATATTATTAAAATAAAAGAGACTAACAAAATGTCACACTCTTACTTTTAATAAGTATAATATTTTTAATATGGGGTTAAATATATGATATGATGGAAAATATATATTATTATGAAATATATAATTTTGATCTACATCATTGAAATTTATTTTAAAATTTTAGTGAAGAAATAATTATACTAAATGATTTCACAATGATGATGGAATAATTTTTCAATTAATGAAACAATAAATTAAATGAAATTTAAAATATTAAAATAAATATAATTTATTTAAAAAATTTGATCCCATAATTTAATTGGATAATATGACATGTTTTGGGTGTATTAAATTATTTTTTTAGATTTTATATTTTGGGATTCATTTTCTTAATGTCAATGAAATGAATAACATCAAAATTGATAATAATGACATTTTATTAAATAAATATTTCATTAAATTAGTTAAAAAACATAATAACACTATATTAAGTAATATTTTTTGATATATAGTATATAATTTCAAAAAAAAATCATTTTTGGTTGAATTTAAAATTTATAAGTTAAAATTAAAATCTTTTAATATTATGAAATTTGTTACCATTTTTAAAATTAAAATATGATAACCATGGATTAATCAAAATCTAAGGTTCCAAATAACACCAAACCTGGTCTAAAATTTATTATTTTATTATATTACAACCTAATATTATATTCTATTCTATTAAATGACGATTTTCTGTATTTGAATTGAAATTTTAATTATTTTAAATTCATCTTTTGAGAAATTACAAAAATATCCCTAACCTTTATTATAAAGGAACACCTCCTACCTCATCTCATTTAACCAATTTGAGTATTATGTTTTACTAAAACTATGATAAATTATTTTATCCACTTCCCTAGACACATTTTGAGGTTAGAATATTCCAAAACAACCAACTCGAGAGTCCTTTAGAGGATATCAAAAGGATCTATTTCGAAGAAGAGGCAATCGCTATAATCGATCACTCTATTATTCTACTCTTCTATATTATATATATATATATATTATGTCATAAAATAATAAATTAATAATACTTTATGTTCAAAAAATTTATTATTATTACGAAACCACAATTATACAACCCCTTTCCCATCAAACAATAAGTGGAAGTATCTCTAATGCGTATGTACGACTTACCATCTCCACATAGCGATACAATTTATCTTACATATCCATATTAAATTAATGGATATATTCATTGGGTTAATTTATATATATATGATATTTATGATATAATTAAAATTATTTTAGGATAATATCTTATCTCCCTTTTTACAGCCGTATCTTTTGGGAAATTCAAACATCGCTCATGTGTATATATGGATTTCCATCTCCACGATGTGATGTGATTAATTTTTAAATTATATTTTTCATGGCTGAATATAAGGATTAATATTATTAATATAAAAAAATAATATATAATAATAATTATCATGTAATGGTAATTTATAATTTAATTTTTTGACAATTAATCTATCATGAAGAAGAAGAGATTGTTCATTCATCTGTACATCCTACTCTCTCCCTGAACGGTGTATTTTATTTACTACATCAGACTTATATAGATAACCAAGAATAAATTTTTAATGAATATGTAATTTAATTATATCATGTTTATCATTATAAATTTGATTAAATTTTTATCTATGTATGATGTACAAGAATTACATGGGTAAACATGTAGAAGAAAAAAATAGTTATTTTCTGAAACATAACATAAATTTGGAATTTTTTTATGAGATAGTAATATAAATTCACAAGTAAATCACAGATGTTATTGAAAATATTTATATGGTATATGTATAATAACATTATATTTATTATTCTGTTAGTTTGACCATATACTAAGGAAGTCAAAACCTAAGATAAGGGGATTTCAAATCAAACTCTTATTTTTGTGAGACTAATGCCATATTCACAACTTGTTTCTTTTTAATGGTTTATAAACTAAAAAAGAATTTATTTTATGATAATAATCATTAAATTTATTTTTATTTACATTCCCATTTGATTATCTCACATTCATAGGATTTAAGGTTCAAAAGTTACCAAATTGTTAAGGGAATTTGTTCTAATTTTCCATATTTTAGACACATGTTATGCTATACACCTATATTCTATTATGAGGATTATAAAATCCAATTTTTCATGTCATATAATAAATATAATTATTTTCATGATATTATAAGTTTATAGTAATTTTATTCTCACTTCATTCATGAATCAATGTTCCTTCAAAACACTGTTTTTGTAATATTTCTTAATTTTTTTTAAATGATATTTTAAAACATTTCATGAAATTAGATTTCAATGATGTCTAAAATGGAAATAAAGATTAATTTATATGTTTTAAGGGTATTTTAAATGATTTCTTTGTAAATGTATTATTAAATTAAACTTTTTTTTCAATTTTTAAAGGATATTTTCCACAAGAATGCTCTAACATGATCATTCATAATAATTTTTTATCTAAGGTGATGTTATTTGTTGTTACTTATGATTTAATGGGGATATGAACCACGTAAACCATTTTTATTATTTGTATGAATGGTTTATGATTAAAATGAAATGGTATTTATGAAACTCATCTATTTTCTATGGGTTATGTTATGATTGGATGATGTTTATGAAACCAATTTCGTTGATTGGGTTCCGATATGATGAATGGTATACGTTATTATGTGAAGAATTTTTAGGGTTTTTATTATATTACTGGTGGTTCCTATATCTCCCTCAAATAAAATAGGACAATATTTATATTTCATGATATGATTATGGGAAACAAGTCGACAATCATGATCCACAATGAGATGATGGGAAAACATGATCCACTTTGAGAACATGTGGAAACTCTATCCCATAGAAGAAAATTATTTTGACTAGGGATTGCATTGTGTCCGTCTCTATACGTTTAGAAACCATGAAATTCCCTATTATGTTTTGATAATGTGTATTAACTTATAGTATTTGATTTTATAAGATTATATGTCTTCAAATATTCCATGAATTATTTCTATGTGATACATTCTGGGATTATGCTTTTGACTCTCCTATGATTCATGTCTTATGAACTTGTAAAATGTATTCCATAACTCATTATTATGATAAATTATAGGTTAGTTATGAACTTTTTATTTCATTATCATGATCACAAAACCATATTTGTTATATTATGCTTTTATAAGATAATAAATTTATCTCTTCCATGTTTACCCTTACTGAGCATCTAAGTTCACCTTTTTTTTTGATTCCCTTCTATAGGTTAGGTATAATGTTTTTGAGTAGTCTTAAAAAATGGTAAGATATTTTGTGGGGATCATTGATGATATTTCACCATACTGAATATTTTTTTCATGTTTTCAATGGAACTAAACTTTTTTTAATCTAGGCCATGTTCTTGTGATATGTAATGAATATTCATTAAAATAATATGTAATATCCTAGTTTGAATGGTTGGGTCATTTTAGTAAGGATCTAGTATAGAGAGAAGTTGGGTATTCTTATAAATATTATGAAATTAAGAATATTTTTATGTACTTTAAATCCAACCATTATACTTTCTATGATTTTCAATCTTGATAAAGGTGAACTTCATTCAATGGCCATGTGAAATTCATGATAGAGAATATTCAATCATAGAATTTTTAGGCCTAACAAAATAAACATTTTTAAGTGTAAATTAATCTTTTATTAGGATTTATAAACCAAATGTTCCCTTATTTAATTAATCATATATCATAATCTATTATAATCAGATTCAAATCCATTATTTAATATAGTTGACACACCACACACTCTAATTTAAATTTTCACCTCACAATTTCAAACATTAAAGAATTTTATATTAATTTTAGTGGTTTAGAGATGAAATTAATACCTATATTTTTTATATTCCTTCCCTTGGGTTTGAACCTTCAAAACTATAGTGGTTTAGATTTATAAATGATATTTTTATGGCCAAGACAACTCTCATACCCTAAATTTACCATTGCTTAAAAATTATGTTATTGTTATTATTAAAAATCTGAATAGATTATTTTGTTTTAAAATATAATGCATAAATAGATTTTCCCTCCACCATGAATAATCTTTTATATATTTATTTCATTATATGATTCCTTCAATCATTTCAATGATATTTTTCTGATAAAATGTTCGAAATTCTTTTTGATCTTGAATAAGTCATTTGTAAATGAAAGGGTTTTTTCTTCAAGAAATATTCTCTGATATTATTATGGTATTTTTGTATAAAATTTCACCCTCTGATGATTATTACATTTTTATAGGGATATTATCTGTAGTCACATTTTTTATTCATTAATTATATGGTTTATTATTATAATGATTAAATGTTTACGAAACCTGTATCCCTTCTATAGGTTCATATTTGATTATATGATGAATATTTTATGATCATGTGGCACAAATCTGAAAGGTTTTCATTATGTGATGGGTGGGACAAGAATAATATAGCCCTTCAATGCACTATGTAATTATGTATATATTATTTGATAATAAATAATGTGACAAGGATCGAGACTAGTTCAGTACGGTACATTTTCTAATAAGATAGTCTTAGATGTGATCATTAACTCTGTAAATGATAGAATGTTGAGTGAACTGAATCCACTATGATAGTTTTATCATTTAAACTTTAATATTTAAATGATTTTTAATTATTATCTGCATTTAAAAATTATTCCTTATTTTTTTTTGTTTTTATTTTATGGGATATGATTGATTAGTGATGATTATGTACACTTATGTCTTATATATTTTGTATGAAAAAACATACCCCATGTTTCATGATTAAATATATTTAACATATTCGTTATAATAACTGTAAGGCATGATCATGTTTTCATAACCTTATTCATAACATATTTCCCTCATATAAATTTATTAAGATATCTTATTTTTTCTATTAATGAGAATATGATCTCACCCTTTATTATTATTTCCTTCTCCATGTTATGAAGAATGGATTTATATATGATTTATCAAGTAGGGGTTCTATTTTTGAACAAATAAATGGATAAATTATCTAGATGTTTAATATAATAGTTATTTTTGTATTAATGTATCTAAAGACACTTAACCTTTATAGGTCTATCATAAACCATATTACTATGTACTAAGTATTCTGAAAATTATATGAAGTATTAATAAATGTTATGTTTTTATTGATATAGAATCTTATGTGGCCTATGAGACCATGTTTTGTTTTTGTTGTTTTCAAGGATCGTGATTTCCCTCTTGAGATTGGTTATTCCATTAGTGTCTTTCTTAAGACAAATGATTCCTAGTAGGGTGACTCAGCATAAGTATTGATATGATAAACCTGATTAGTTTTCCCAAAAATTATTTGACCCCATGTGTGGATGGGAGACATGAATAGAGATGGTATATGTGTCACCATAGAACCTATATCATTCATTTGATCCGACATGTTAAATATAATGAGTACGTGTTTAGGTACCCAACCAAACCATGTTTGTTTCTTTTTATATTGATGGGATATAGAATATTTTCTAATGGTGGTTTCAATTTTTATAAATAATTCCCATAGGGGTTTCTTTTAACTTAAATGGAAGACACCCTTATTGGTGTTCATGAGATCTCCCTATGGGGTGGTCATGAAAGCTCCCTATAGGTGGTCATTGATACAACTGGTGGTGGAGTCATGGATTTTCTTCTTGTGTTTTTAATTCTAGGTATAGGAGGGAATTCCTTCCACATGTTTTCTATTAAATGGAATGTATATTCTTCATGGGATGTGGTTGAGAATCCAATATTATGGGGAGTCTATTGTCGGGAACCATTGTGCAATGAGGTAAATCGTGATTTAGGTTGTGATATTAGGATAATGCATTCTGTTTGTCCTTATACTATAATCTTTGGTGAACTAATCCCCCATATTGTTATATTTATACCATATTAAAGGACTACATGAGTTGTGATTATAGACTCTATGGTCATCATGACATTATTAGACACTTGCTAATACAAGCTAAAGGTGGTCTGGTCGATCGGGGTAACATAACCAATGATTGATGGCGGTTAATTTATTTTTTAGTAGTTATTTTATTTTTCCAAGCATGTCACATGAATATATCACTATATTTAATCTATGTATGGTTCCACATTTCTGGTTCTCTAGTGAAATTTATTCTCACACTCTTCTAAGGCCACCATTTCACTTGGTTACCTGAGGAAAATTTAACATGGCTGATGGAACATCGTTGGAAGGGGCCCATGATTTTTCTTATTGATCTAGAGAAGGTTATATGGGATTTTGAAATCAGTATTAGGAGAGTATTGGTGTTATAGTAAATCATATTATACATTATTTTTTGAGTAATTCATTCTATATATGTGATCAACCCAGTTTGTGATCTTGGTTGTATGATTTTATGAATTCATTTTATTATGTTTATTATATTCTGTTTATTTATAATATTTGGGTGAACTGATGGTTATATATTAACTATAATACTTGGCTATTTTTATCTAATATTGATATTATGGTATAGAAGGTATAGTATCCTGATATTACCACCCTAGACCTCAGCCGTTAGTCAACAACCTTTGGCATATGAGGAGGTGTACGTGAGGCCACATAATTCCACTCTTCATGATACAATTCATAGTGAGATAGGGAAGGAAATTGAAAATAGTAACAATCAGTATAAGACCAATAGGTAACAAAATAGGATATTGAGTTGTGGGAGACTCAATTATAACCACCAAAAGTTCCAGAATCATCATAATCTCTAGGTGATGGTGTGACTCCTAAAACTCATATTTCATATGTTCTAATATCTATATGTGGAATTATTCCCTCAAAAATATTTCCGAAATTAGAGTACCAATTACTGGCTAATGAAGGTGATCGAGAATGTTTTTTGGAAGAAATATCTCCTCCAAAGAATCACAAGTGGTTATCTGAAATTGAGGATCATATGGAGTATTTTTTGAAGAAACATACTTGTGATTAGATTGAACTTCTTTAAAATAATAAGGATGTAAATTATGATGGGGTTTTCATACTAAATAAGAATGAAATTATAAAGGATGTCAATTAGAAACTGTAGTATGTGGTAAAAGGAATACATTAGAATAAATGAGTTAAATTGGATGATATTTTTTCACTTGTGATGAAGATGGATTCAATCATAGTCTTTTTCAAATTGGTGGTTTGAATGGACCTGGGATTTTAGTAGATGGAAATTAGGAAAATTTTTCTTCATGGTGACCCTATAGAGATGATATAGATGATTTAGATTGATGATTTTTAGGTTTCTAGTAAATCCAACCTCATGTGAAAATGTAACAAGAACTTTTTTGAGATGAATCTTTTCCCTAGATACAGACACATAATGGTTGACTCATTCATGGTCAGTAATTGATAGTAGATGACATATAATTAAAATTTTGTTTACCTCATGGGATTTCAGGATACTATTATCTTGGTAATTAAACTTTACATTAATGAAATTTTTATCATTGAATATGATTTAGTAAAGATAAAAAAATTTAACGACTTATCCCTTCCTTTTGATATGAATTACTTGGGAGAGGTTAAACACGTTTCTTGGAGGCATAATACTGATTCTAGAAAGATAAATTTGTTAGGTTTATCTCAAGATATTTATATGGAACATATTTCAAAATATTTCAACATGAATAGTTAAAACTAGAGAGAATTATTCCTTTCAATAATATGATTTTATGAAATAATTATTTTCCATCATCCAAGGGAGATTTTGAGGTAATGAGGATGATACCATACTCGTTGTGGGTTTCATTTTCGATGTATCCTATAGTGTGTATGAGGCAATACATTTCAATTTAGTGGTAAACATGATCTATTTTATCACTAATCCCTAGAAAAAACCCTAAGATAATGTAAAAATAATTCTACGGTATCTTATAGGTACAGGGAAACTATATTTGTGTGATTGAGGAACTGATCCACTTTTGGAGGGATATAAAAAATGCATATATGTACTGATATCCTAATAGCTAGAAGTCTATAGAAGGGAAAATTTATACTTTTGTTGGAGGAATTGTATCATGATAGTAATGTTTTTTGAATCGTGTTGATTAATCACTAATTGAAACAGAGTACATTGTTAATTCAGATGCTGGTAAGGACATTTTGTTTCTTAAATGATTTTCTCTAGGATCTTGGATTAATCCAAAATGTGTACAAGGTTCATTACGATAGTCAAAGTGCTTTGTTATTATGAAATTTGTCCATGTATCATTAACAAATAAAGAACATTGGAATTCATTTTCATATGATATTAGAGTTGATGGGTGGACCATATCTATTTATTTTAATTATTCTCATGAAGGAAAAACTAGAAGATGTGTTGATATAGTTGGTTACTCAAGAGAATCGGTACTTTTTTAGTTGATCTTGTGAATTTTACTTGGAAGGAATGAATAAAAGGTTTTTTAAACTTTGGTTTAGTGAATCTATCAAAATCTAATCATTAAATGTTATCAATAAATAAAATTTAAAAAATGAATAAATTTATTGAACATGGTCTACATGTTATTAATTAAGTAAACAAGTCAATAAAGACTGTATAAGGATTCATAGAGGATCTTCCTTGAAAAATATATTTCCGAGATGCATAGCTCATTTTTACAATGAGAGATATGAATGCTCTAAGTGAGAGAAAGACTGGGAGGAGTGATTGGGGTTATTATTGTATTGCCAATTAGCCATGGAATAAAATTTCCTTCTATCTCATTCACATTATTTTCAATATAAAAATAAAAATTTTATTCTTTGAATATTTGTATCAATTATCATTGCACTTTATTAATTTTAAATGTTAAAATATCTGGAATGTAATTATTTATTATTTCAAATATATAAACTGAATGTATTTCTTGAAGGTCATTAGTACATTAAATCACACAAAAAAATATTTTTTCGTGTTATGGAATTATTAACCTAGAAGATACCTAATATAAAAAATATAGTCAGAGTTGATAAAAAATCAAAAACAATTCATAAGGGGAAATCAAAGTTATACATTAGCTTCCCAGTAGTTTGACCAATAATGAGTTTACTCACCACATGGCAATAATAGTGTACATCGAACAATACATGGAAAACTAAACCACATTGGCCACCATGTGGATAGTTCTCGACACGTATATTTCTAACCAATTATTACAGAAGGAAATAAAACCCCAAATACAAGGTGGTTCTCAGTATGGGAGAGAAGTAGTTGTTCTTTGTTTTTGTGGGGGGATAGCTCAGAAGGATGTGATCAATGAAGAGAGAGTTAATATAGATACAGAAAACAAATTCTGGTCTAGAAAAGCACAATATATGATAGTGTACAAGGGTTTTGGTGTGAAAACTTTTGGGGTAGTATGAGGGGGATTACAAGAGGTGAGAAGGTTATAATAGGATATAAATAAGCACGACAATAGATTCTACCACAATCAATGACTAAAAATGGTTTTATTAAAGCTTAATGGGATGCTATTATAGGATCCCTTAATTACCTATGCATTTTATAGATTCTAAAATAATAATTGTTAAAATACACTGTTTTTAGTTTCCAAAAAGTAATTATACAGGGGTTCATTTATCATTTCCAAGCTAGCACTGATAAAGTACACAAACATGTAGTGTGCTGCCAAAATTACAAGATACTACACTAAAAATTAGGAAATTTAATTGAAATTAAAATTTAATAAAAATTATACAGTAAAACACTATATTATAGACATTTCAAATATATTGTTTTGTAAAATTACATTGGTATGTAAAATATTTCACAAACATTAATAAACAACAATATTTAACTATCTTTGGGCCCTAAAAGCCTCTCAAAAGATCCCAATCATGATACTAGTTTCTGAAAAAAACAACTAAAACTTGAGAAAAAGTTCCCCTATATAATAAACAGATTTTATCTTAGTGATCAAATAATGGATAAAATGAAACATAATTATGAAACAATATATTAATAAAAAATCATTTTTAAATAGATATCATACATTTTGAGTCATACTGGTCACACCATTTATTATATTGATATGAAACTAGTTTATAAATTTCACAAATGTCATGTGGATCATTTAACTGAAGTATAAAAAATAGGTATGTTCCTACCCTATTTTGAGAAGTTGATGTTTGTTTTGAACTAAAGAGTCAATTTTAAACTAAAAACCTATCCATCGAGACATATTTAGAACATCTTGTATTATAATGAGGTTTGGATAAATTCTACGCATCAACAACGATAAATGAATCCTTTTCCTAAAATAATAAAATCATATCAGTGCCTTTGTTTGGTTTTGAGTATATGACAAGTGTTTTGAAATAAAGTGTCACTTTTAATATCATAACAAACACTTTGAGTAAAACCAGACACACTAGGTATCAGATTGAGGATTGGATGATTCTAACACATGAAAAATGACATATAGATCATCTTATTAATGTATCAATATGGTAAAAATGTGTTTTATTAGTTTTGGATTTTGTGATGTGTGTATTAAATTATAATGACAATTTTGATTAAAAACACACACTTGGAGACATACATGCCACACTATTTATTATACTTACATGAAGATTATTCCTACATGTCATCAATGCATTGAAGATCTTTTTATAAATTTATCAAACCAATAAGAATGTGTTTTTATAATTTCGAGTATGTCACATGTATTTTTTACATACATTCCCTTATAAATTGAAAAAATTCACATTGTGTTACACCAGATACATCTTGTGTTAATTTCATATGAGACTGATTGTTGAATACGATAAATTACTTAAGAAAATTCATCCTAAATGATCAAGAAAATTCATGCATGTTTTCAAAAAATTTAGTGAGTGAAAACCGTTTTGAAATAAAAGTTCATGTTTAAAATCAATAACACACACTTTGATCCATACTGAATACACCGTGTATCTTATTTATATGTGGAAAATTTTTACATGTAAAAATGATTAAGGATCATTTTTTAACATATTAATGAAATATAAATTCATTTGATCATTTTTGAGTATATCAAGTTTAATTTTAACTAAAAAGTAAATTTTAAATAAAATCACACACATGGAGTGATAGCGGTCACATTGTGTGTTACATTCACATGTGTAGGATAATACAGGTTCTAAACTACATAAGTATAAATATCTCAATGTAGAAAGACATTTTTAATGAATTTTATAAATATGAAGAATGTATTAATTTTTTTATCTAAAATGTCAATTTAAATGGAAATCATTCACTTTTGAGACATACAAGTTACATCATGTGCCAGTTGGACATGTGACTTATTACCTCATGTTAGAAATGAATTATAAATCATCTTACAAATATATGAGTATAATTCAACCATTTTTTCATCATTTTAATTTAGTAACACAAATATTTTTCTAAAATGGAATTTTAAACTGAGAACACACACTTTGAGTCACACTGGGCATACCGTGTATCGATTTTAGGTGAAGTTAATTATTACACATAAAAAAGTCTTCTGGATCATTTCGATAATGTAAAAAAACAATAAGAATCTATTTTCTTGGTTTTATGTATGTGGTGTTTTTATGGAACTAAAATGTCAATTTTAAAAGAAAATACACACTTCGAGTCATACCGGTCACACCAGGAATTGGAATGAAGTGTTTTTGATTCCTACAAAACAAAAATTACACAAGGATCAATTTAGTGATGTATCAAAACAATATGAATGAGTTCTCTTGGTTTTGACTATGTCACATGTGTATTTCTTAAATTTCAATTTAAATGAAAAAAAATCTTGACTCATACAGATAACATCATAAATATGTTTAATGTGAGACTAATTACTACATGTCATAAATTAATTATAAATCATTTTAATAAAGTACCCATATAATCTGATCATGATTTCCTATTTATCATTGAGTGACACAAATTTTAAACTAAAATATCAATTTTAAACTGATAACATGAAATAGAATTCATATTTGGAACACCAACTATTGGATTGAGGTTCTGTTAATATGTAAACTTCAAAAAATACATTTGGATCATTTTCATAATGTTTTAAAAAATATGAATTATTTTTCTGGGTTTTTATTACATGATGTGTTTTATGAACTAAATTAAGAATTTTAAATAAAAACACACACATGGGGTCCTTCTGGTCACACTATACATCAGATTTCTATAATTTTTTTTCCTACATGTCATACATGACTTGTGGGTTGTTGTCTTAATATTACAAAAAAATATGAATGTGTTTTCTAAATTTTTATTATATCATTTATCTGTTTAATTAAGAAGTAAATTTAATCTCAAAACACGTACTTTACGTTAATCTAGTTACATCACATGTTAGTTTGATGTGAGACTAAATCCTACTCATCAAAAATGAATTTTGAATAATATTCATAATGTATAAGAAAAATCCATTAGAATTTTCTTATTTTTCAGTGAGTGATACATTTTTTAACTAAAGTTATAATATTAAACTAATAACATACAATCTTAGTTATATCGGGCAGACTATTTACACAATCAAGGAAAAACTAATTCTAAAATATCAAAAAATACTTATGGTACATTTTACTAAAGTATAAAAATATTCCAGATGTATTTTCTTGTTCTACAGTATGTGACATAATTTTTTATTGGAAAATTAACAAAAATAAGTGTAAGATAAAAATAATAATGATATTAAATAAAAAACATATGAAAATGATGTAAAAATAGACAACATGAGTACTAGTAAGTCCCATATTAATTGTAAAAATCTTGTTTATTTTATTAATGATTTTCAAATATATTATAGATTATTTTTGGAGTTGGGTGCTAAAAAGACATGAGATTGTGAGGCCCGATGAGATTGAAATTGATATTATAAAAATATTAAATAAATTAATATCAAGCATGTGTAGTTTCTCATAAATAAAAAAATTCACACAATTATAACATTTTATAAGAAATCCAATACTAATATTGAAATAATAATTATGGGTTTACAGGAGACATGACCAAAGTTAGGTCATAACTAGACGTTCGACTAAGGAATCCCATAATAGATGGGTTAAGTAAATTAATTAATTTTATTAAATATTTTATTTTTTAAACATAACATAAACAACCCTCTATAAATATCCACTAATGAATATTGGCTATAGTTATCAGCATAACCCTTGAAAGATGTGAGAGGAGGATGAGGGAGTCATTTAATGTTTTATCAATGTCAAATGATGAAGGATGATAGGATTAAGGTGGATAAAAAATATGTGAACTCACCGCCTCATCCTTATCACACTTGAAAACAATATTCACCAATGATCGATCCATAATCATGTTAGGTATCATAAATTTTATTTTTTACCATTGATTAAATGACTGAACCTAGATTATTTATCTGATTTATCTTTTATCTACAGTTTTCACCCTTCCCTTGAGCACACCTATGAAATTGAATTGATGGATTAATTTATATTCATTATACCCTGATTTATCCCATGGAAATCCTTGTTATATATTCATTGTAAAATAATGCACGAACAAAAAAGGTTTACATTTTTCTTGTGCATTTCCCTTTCTGTTCATCATAACATTCACCATTAGCTTATGTGTATATGGATAGAAAATGTTAGTGTGTGTTCGAGCATGATTAAAACCCTAGATTCATTATGTTGAATAAAATATTAGGATTGATAATTTGAAAATGGATCAGGTAATTAAAAGGAATGAAGGTGATAATATTTGGATCTATGACCTCTATAGTTATAGGAACATGCGATATGAAATTGGAGGCATGAATCTTTGTGGTGTGGGCTTTGAGGGGATCACAATAATCTCATTTAAATCCATTGGAGTCCAAAAAACTACGATTGAAGGAAGTTTCCTCCAATTTCATGTGTTCATTTGGTTTGATTCTCAATGGAGAGGAATGATTTTATGAACACATAAAAAATACAGACCTTTTGAGAAAAATGGATTACATAGTGTCTATAGGATTGATTACATTCCATGTACCCCACCTGGCTATGGCATTAGGGTTTCATTGATGATAAATATTTCACAGTGTGTGGCTATGCCCACACATGATGCGACCCTACACCAGTGGCTATGCCAAGTGCCAAATATACATGACAAGGACCCCATGCGAGAGGATACATTGTGTACTTTGGTAGTATATATGAATATTTTAGTATATTAGAATGACTAGGTATCTAATCACAGCTCAAAAAATATGGTCATGTCCAAGAGCACATGAGAAATCCCTAGGTGGTGAAGACATTCCATGTGGGACCCCTAAATATCATGTATAGTTATATGGCCTATGATCCTCATCCATAGGAGAATACAACCAAGTAGTGTAGTGATACCACACACCATGTGGACCTCATACACATCGTTTACCCCCATGAGAAACATCCCCGTTATTTACATCCTTTGAATGGGATTGGACCCCCCCCCCCCCAAGTTTCCTATTATGAGCATATTCCCTTGTAGAAAATGATGGTATCATTCATTGTGGCTTTTGTTATATGAAACAGAATGTTTCAAGCATGATGTTTCATTAGGTGATGCTTGAAAATAGAGGTGATCATGAATGACCATCCAAGTGAGAGAGAGATTGGGGTTTCAAAACCCTATATTGAACACGGGATGAGGTCCCCCATACTTCTCATAATGGTTGAGTGGAACCCAAAGATGTAATAGGGCATAAGACCACCACCCACGAAGTAGATTCCACGTAACACTCTAGGGTGGGGTCCCTTATCAATAGTTACCAAGTTTCACCCTCTATTATACTAGGGTATGTCTCCTAGATGATTTTACAAGAATCCCATGATGAAATAGAGAATTTTTCTTCTATCTATCAAAAGAGTGGAATCACCCATACCTAGCATGGTGCATGTCCTCTCTCGATGTACTTAGTGGGGGCCCCTAAAGTACCAGGTTGCAAGTCCTTTACCGAACTACTGAGTGGAATCCCCATTATATACTGGGGTTATGATCAACCTTATTTTATAAATTATTCCCCCTCCGGCTATGGAATAGTTGTGATGTTTGGTTCCTCCTCATAGATTTAATAAATAGATATGTGAGATTTTGGAAATCAATGATGGACCTTTGGAGGTGTAGGAAGACTCATCATCATAGGATGTGTTGCGAGATATATATCCCATTTATCTTTTATATGGGTTTCATTATGACAAAATTATATAATTTTGGGTTTCATTTTCCACTTAATTTTCGTGGAGATGACTACTTTTACATATCTTATATTTCTTCCCCTTCCATTTTTGGGGAATCCTACTAGGTTTTTATACAATAACCCCTAAATGGTACTTTCCCACACAAATCATATCTTAGGAAAATGATAGAAATATCAGTGGTAATTTTCATGGTTCATAGGGAAACTCGAGTATGTATACTACATATGGTGGTAGGTTTGGGAGATCTAGGGTTGGGCTATCACATTTTTCATTATTCTTATTTTTTTCATGTTGGGAATGTATATGTTTTGTGAGAATAATTTAACCTATTTAACCTTGGTTTTAATTTATTATACTCTACTATATTCCCTAAAGGCTATTACAAACACGTTTTTCTCTATATTTCAATTCCTTTATATTATATTATGTTTTACTTATGCATGGAGATGGTTGGGTGTGTGTGTAATGGTATATTAGCAAAAGACCACCCATTATAGTTATCCCATATCTGTGATTATTTCAAGCCACTATAATTTTTAAAGTAGTTTTGGGGTTGTGATGTCTCTCACTTACTCAAGAAAGGTGGTCTCCTTTGGTTTAGGTGATTAAAAATATTGATCTATTGTGTTTTTTCATAAGTTTAGTATAAGGATTTACCCCTGGATAGGATAGGTAGGGAACATATGGAAATGCTGTTGAAGTGTCTTGAGTGTGGATCTAGGATAAGGAACCATTTTTGGTGAAGAGGTAGATGTATTCATACAACTGTATTCTGACTACCTACTTGTCAATTTGGAATACCAAGACATTTTTTACTGGGAAGAATGGTACATGGGTAACATTTGATTGAGGCCTTTAACAATACATCCTTAGTAATCTCATATATATATATATGGTCATATTACTATGTATATATTAAAAACTTTTGGAATTCCTCAATGAAGATAGATTGTCAGGTTAATGATTTAGGATTATGATAATGATCTAGTGGGTGATGAGGGAACATTCAGGGTCCATCTCATTAGGTCTTTCCTCTAGGTAGACTAATAGAATAACAGTCACATGTTGGGATAAATATTTTATTTATAAGGAATGTTTATGATTCATGTAGGCTTAAAACACTCCATGAGTTCCAACATTAGATGACACTATGGTTTTTTGGTGATCCAGATCCCCAAGGAATAGAGGATTGTCTTCAGTTAGTGATCAAATTCGTTAGTCTCATGCATACCATGAATGATAAAATGATTACACTCATATATTTTATATTCCATAGAGTATTTGGGCACCGGTGGAGCCTAGTCATGAAGACTCATATTGATATGAATAACTAATTCACTTATTTCCATCATATATTTTGTGAAGTGTACTACCACATTTTCTTGTGCTCAGTTCATATTTTGGAGCCTCTTAATATACACCAGCATAGTATGATTGTTTTGGATTATGGAACATTGTTCAATGACATTATATGATGCATCCAAAATATGTAATGGGATTATTACATATAAAAAAATAGTTCATGAAGGTTATTAATATAGTAATATATGTCAATTTAGTTCCATGGTGCATTCCCACCTGTAATGGATTGCTAGAGTAGGCACTAGTGAAAGTGATATTCTTATCAGAGGGATGCCAGGAATCTAGATTTAGGAGTGGGAATCATGGGCCTTGGGCTCTACAAAATCTATAATTCTACATTTGATATGTTCATGTGATAGGATACCTACACATGGAAAGTTTCAATCTCATTGATATGTGGCATAAGGTCCTCACAGAGGACTAGGTTAACATGTAGATGAGCAGTGTTATGACTATGATGGACCAGGTCATATAGAATGTGATTTTCTGACCCAATGTTCCATGGAAAGAAGAAAGGAAGTGGAGGGACCAGTGTTATAGAGTAAGTTCCTTGATTTGGATTCTCCCAAGTGTGTCTTGGGTGATCCCTAGTGTCTAACTCCACAACCACTACCAGGTGGCCAATTCAAGGCTCAGAGAGCTAGAATATGGTGTTATGGGAGTGACGGGCCATAAATTATTAAGATTCCAAAGCTCATGAGATGATATAATGTATTATATGTGTATATTATAAACAATATACATCACTTATAGACCTAGGTTTCAGTCACTCATTCATTTTTATATCTCTTTTGTAAGAGATACATACCCCCTTTAAGATCATAAAATAATGGATTTTCCAAATGGTTTCGACTAGGTGTGATCTTTGATATGTCTTCTATATCAATAGTTTGATATATCACATTATTAATAAAGATCCATGTCATAACTATTTTCATCACAATGAAACCTCGTGATAGAAACTTGCGTATGGAATTCTTTTCCATGGTTGAGACCATATCAACTTTCATATATGGTGGGTTAGAAGACTTCATACAGATGGGATGAGATTCCCCATTTCGAGTAAGACAGATCTCAGGGATGATTGAATGAGCCTTTCATGTAAAAGGTTGTATGCAATCACTAATGTTTTTATGAGTTCATCCCTTATCAAAGTGGTCTGTTCTAGCATCTAAATTCATTCAGTAATGGAATATATCGGGGATGCATTATTAAATTATGTTATTGGATTACCTTTGTGTAATGAGATCGAATTACACATTAGATTTCACCCCATGACTATGATGATATCTTCTATGGAATAATTTATTCCCTCTACCAATATCTAGGAGATTAGGGTGTAGTTAGAGGACCTTTTAGGGCATGGTGTTATTAGACACAATGTGTCCCCATGGGAATCTCTAATTTTGTTCATGAAAATGGGGGACATGATATTATAGCATTTTATTGATTTTCATTCACTTAAACCATTTACAATTAATTAAAACTACATCTTGTAATGATTGATGACCTCTTTGATCAGTTGTGAGGTGTTATTTGGTCCTCGAAGATCAATCTTATATATGAATAAAACAAATTGATAGTTTGAGATGATGATATTCTTAATAAGGAATTTTGTTATCACTACAAATATTATAATTTCATGGTTATGTATTTTATTATTAATAATTCCTCATATATGTTTTATTCTTTGATGAAAATGTTATTTTCACCATACTTGGCCTGATTTTTGGTAGTATTTACTTTTGACATTCTTGTTTACTCTACATAATAGGAGGATTTTCATAGAATTTAAAGATGGATTAAGAATTATTATCAATGAAATATATTTATGGTAAGTTATTAATGTTCTAGTTCTAGATTCAAGAGGTTCAGTTTCAAGGTAATATCATATCTCTTCACGGATTAGATGTGTACCATATGAATATTAACAGAATGATTACATTGGGGATACCTAGGGTACTAATGGAGGTGGAGAGATTTATTATCATGGTGGGGTACTATTGGTGGTTCGTGGAAGAATTATCTAGGTTTATATCCCATTTTAAAGCCCTAACATATAAAGGTAATCCATTTACATAGACCAAGAAGTTTCTAATATCCTTTGAGTAGTTTTGTATGAGGTTGATCAGTACTCCTATTTTGAGACTACCTGTGAGGGGTGCAGAGTACGTAGTGTAGTTCAATCCCATTGAAACTAGGATCAAAAATATGTTAATGTAGATGTAGGAAGTGATTACATATGGGGCGAGGTAAATGATAATCCATGAGTAAAACTACATGAATCATGAACTAAAGTTGGGAGTCGTAGTCTTATATTTAATGTTGTGGAGAAAATTTCTTCCGGTTGAGCGCTTTTTTTCTTAGCTAAGTCCATCAGAGAAATAAGATTATATTAATTTAGAGTGATTTGAAGATGAGATAGATGAACTATTTGATGTTACTATAAGACTATTATTTCAAGATAGTTTGTACTCATGGGAAAGGGAAATGTGGTGTAAAATTAACATAACATGAATTACGATCCTCATTTGGTCGAGGAGGAATCTGAGTAGTAGGATTGTTTACACTTGAGATATGTGGAGGAGAACAATGAATATTTTATTCTGTTAGTGGGGGTGACACCTCTACATTATCAGTGTGTGAGAGAGGCATAGCTGCGAGACATTGACTAAGAGGTTCATTACTACTATATATCCATAAGAGACACAATGGTTGGATTTTTTAAAGGAGAGGACCATTTATTCAATTTTTAGGGACATATGGTAGTTCTCGTCATGATACAATAGGAGGTGATGTGGTTGTTTCAAAATTATCCTTTCGTTGTACATCTTTGGATAAGAAAGATGTATTGAATCCCTCAAAAATAGTTTTTATTATCTGGGAATGTGGTAGAACACCATCGAGTTCATCTCTTGGTGTCTCACTTATTAGTAGGTGAAGTCTATGAACCAGTTTTTGGTATATTTTACCTTTATTCATGAGATCCCTTAGTGGAAATACGATGACATATACATGGGATTTATGATAGTGATTCCATGAAAAATTATAGTATATGATTATATCTATGTGAATTTTTACCAACTTATAAAGTAAACACAATTCTATTCCATCAAGAAGAAGAGTTACATCAAGAATATGGGTTAATTGTACTTGTAAGAAATCATCTAGATCCAAGGGGAACCCACAATTGTTTTCTCTTACTAAGATGTGAAATTTAAATCATGGTTGTGTAGTGGCCTAAATAATGCATTTTGGAACCTGTTGCAATTAATTACAGTGTTTCACCTCCAGAATAATGGTTTAAAAGAGCACAATATCCATTTGTAAGAGTATTTTATGAGTGATTGTGTTTTGGAATTTAGAAAAACATAATAGATTCATTGGTACAGTTCCCTTATAATGAAAAATTTCCCTCTATGATCAGCCTTTAACATTTTGATTCATTGTACAAGAGACCCCATTGGTCACCCTTATAGTGGACTGAGATTGTTGAGGCATATCTTGCTGCTAGAAATGGTAGAGTCGATGAGGGAGAAGTTATATATAATATTTAAGAATATGGAGAATACCCAAATCAGATAGAAATATTACACATACTATCCTCATAGTCCCATAGATTTTATGAAGGGATATCAGTTTTTCTAAGAGTATCCCCATGATGAGGCTTACATCTGTTTCTATATGGAGTAAGTTTGTCCTGATGTCTATTGGTAATTTCAAGATCCTATGGATGGTTGGTGAGGTTGATAATCAAATAACCTTACCTCCATATATGGATCAGGTTCCGATCATCTATAATAATTCAAATCTGAGACAATACGTCGATGATCATATATACATCATTGATGGGGAATACTTGGAAATCAAGGATAGTACCACATTCATAAAGTACTCAGTTGGGGTTGAGGATAAAAAATAACAAATCATATGAGGATGGGCTATCCCCTTGGTGTGTGTGATGTAACCTCATGTGATCATGTTTGAGAGATCTCAAGTGAAGGAGATCTAGATGTGGGATCAATATCCCCACCAGTTTTATACATTATAGTCTTCAAGGATAAAAAGTCATGAAGGGGGAATAATTTATGTTTTCCCAGAAGAATACTCAAGAGGGGGGTGAATTGACTGTTTAAAAGATTTATATTGAAATCCCCAAATTCATAAAATATGTTAAACTGTTGTGAATTTATAAAGATTGTAAGTGTTCAATTAGTTTCTCAATGATTTATTATTTCTCATTTAACTTAATCTGAAGATTAAGTGAGATTTTGAAAATAACTTACTGGCTAGCAATAATTACCAACACTTTCTAGTTCAACTATCAAAGTTACTTTAAAACAGATTTGAATTTCAAAGTAATTAGTAGTGGAAAAGTGGAAAAAGTATAAACTGAAATAAGATGCACAATAGTTTTAATAAAGAGGTTCATTCTCAAGATAATAGATAGTACTCTCAAAAAGTTTATATATAATATTGATCCACACCCTAGATCGGGGTTTACAATAGTACTAAGATTGTCTAGGTCCTCAGACCTCAACCGCAGTTCTACGTGGGAAAGAAAAAAAAACATCACACAGGTTGTCCAGGTCCTCAAACCTCTACCACAGTTCTAAACGGGATACACAAAGATATAAAGAGTTTGGTGTGAGGATTTTAATATACTCTAGTTTAGATTAGGAGTTTGTGTGTATCCAAACAGACATAATCACACACTACTCATAATGTAATAAAAATGATCACAACAAAGAAATAATAAGGAGATGAGTTTATAATTCTCTTGTGTGATGTCAATTTAGATCTTGATTCCTTTGGTTTGAAGCAGAGGAAGCATTGAGTCCTTATCTGGATGTTTTCTGGAAAAAAGAGTGTCATCATCCTATTCCTTTACTTCCAGTACAGGTGTTCAACTTGAATGTGAGAGTGTTCCTTGTATCACTTGAACCTCCTCTTTGAACATCTATTCTTGATGTGTATAAGTGTTCTTATAGTTTGTCACGACCCGCCCTCGGGGTCCGTGCCGTGACTACCCCAAGCCCGCCTTCCATAGGCCAGGGGCTGGCGACTAGCACCGAGGCGTAAATCCCAGAAAAAAGGGAAGGCATTGCCTTTGAAAAGTAAACACACACCACAGAGTAAACAAGCGGAAAGTAAACACTAAGCAAGCAGAGTACAACTGAAAGTGCGGAAAAGTAAATGGGCCAGTATACAAACCCAAACTGAAAGTAAAGTGAAACTCGAAAAGGGAAAAACAGCAACTGAAAAGTAAAAGCCGCTACTCCGAGCTGTCCACTGGAAATCCCACCTGAAGGGTGGGTACAGAAAGCTCCTCTGCTCCACGGGTCCCGTCGTCCGCTCCGAGCACGTCCCGCCCAGTGGTCCACCTCCGGGTACCGTCCCGCTGTGCAAGCCTCAGCTAAGGTCAACGCTGTCCGTCGTCTGCAACCAACACAATGTAGTGCGGGCAAAGCCCGTGCAGGGGTGAGTATAAGCTACTCAGTAGGGACCCCGAGACCCCTGAAGGTCTCTCAAATCCACAAAGGATAAACCACGAAAAAAGTACAATCATGAAGTAACAACCGACACTGCTTAGGTATATGCCCATACATATACCTAAGTCATCAATTAAAATACGCTCCAACCTCCGAGCCCAAGTACAACTCAGTCCTCGCAGGAAAGTATACGTATTACACATAGGAAAGCAAAACTTAATCCACACAGGATTGCACAACACAATCCACACAGGAAAGCAATAGGATTTAGCTCACACAGGTATACTTCTTCAAAGGACGATAAAGATGATCACTGATCCATCTAAGTCGTCGGACCCACGAAGGATCGATAGGTAACTAACCCCCGCAAAGACCCACACAGGATCGGGCTCACACAGAACCTGTAGGCGCTGGCTCACACAGAACCGCTGAGCGTAAGGACCCACACAGGATTGGGCCCACACAGGACCTGTAGCACTGATCCACGTAGGATCGCTGAGTGCTGTAGTCGTCGTCGTCGAATCCACACAGGATCTCTGTACTGTCGTCGTCGAAGTCACAGTAGCAGTCGTAGCAGTAGAACAGTCGCAGCCAGCACTAGGGTTCCCGCACACAGCAAACTCGTTCGGAGGGTCCGCTCCACGAGCCGAGAGGCTGATACATCAACTGTCACAAAGACCAGAGTTGATGTATCCAAAAGTTCCGTATCGTCAATAGAAACTCAACGCAACAGACGGCGCGTCGATCGGACGCCCGGTCTGAGAGTTATTGGCATTTTCGTCTCCGGGGCCCGGTTGGTTTTTAAGGCTAAACCAACCCGACCGTACTCCACCTGCGTCCAAACCTCGGGCGGAGTATGCCAAAAGATCCGTCTCACTAAGAGGAACTCTACGCGACTGACGGCACGTCAATCGGACGTCCGTAGCTCAAGATATGAGCGTTTCCGCTCCGAAGGCCCGGTTGGTTTCGTGAACGAACCAACCCGGCCGAACTCAAAGTAAACCGAAACCTTGAGTGAAATATACCGAAACGACCGTCTCGATCCAAGGATCGCGTTGCCGCAGACGGTTCGTCGATCGGAGGTCCGAGGCTCAAGTTATGGGCCAAAAACCAAATCTGGTTCGAAACGGGGGGTCCGGGTCCGGGTCGACCCGGCCCGACCCCCCCCCCCCCCCCCCCGGGGCGGCGCGGCGGCGGCGGCGCAGCGGCGCGGCGGCGCAGCAGCGGCGGCGGCGGGCCGCGGCACGGCGGGCCGCGGCGGCGGCGCCTGGCGCCGCACGTGGGTGGCACGCGGGGGGCTAAGCCCCCGCTTCTTCAAGGTGGCGCGGCCTTTGTGCCGCGCCTGGGTAACAAAACGGCCCCATGTGGGGGCCGGTTTTGGAGGGTCAAACCGGGGGGCTGCTGCCCCCCCCCCCCCTTTCATGGAACCGCCCCCCTCTTAAAGAGGGGGGTTTTATGTGCTGACCGGGGGAATTATTTCCCCCGGTTTAAAGACATCCGGCCGGCCGGTTTTCTCCAACGGGACCGGAAATTCCAGTCCCCTCCTCGGATTCCGACGCCGGCGGCCCGGCCGCCGGTCTTCTCTTCCGCCGCGGCCCGGAACCGGCCGTGGTCTTCTCGTCCCGCCGCGGCCCGGAACCGGCCGCGGTGTTCGTCGTCCGGCGCGGTGCGACAGCACCGCGCCCCTTTCGCCGTGCCATGAATCCTTTCAACGCGGCGCGACGGCGTCGCGTTATTGAAGATTTTTCCTTAGCGTAGCGCGACGGCGCCGCGTAAAATATAAGCACGTTCATCCGCGTGGTGCGACAGCACCACGCCACTTGCTTTCTTCCGCAAAATAAACATGAACGATGGAGGGGGGGTTCGGCCGTGTTCATGCGGTCCGACCCCCCTCACGTTAAAGAATTACACAACTTAAAAGAATCAATATCCTCACGTTAGTCATACGAACCACGGGCAAGAATGAAATAATTATATATTAAATCAACAACCCCTACCTCGGGTTTAAGATTCGAAGATTCGTCTACGTTCCGCGGAAGACGGCGTCGCGGAGGTCGGGCGTCGCGGTCGTCGTTCGTCAAATCTGTTGACGAAGAGATATGCCCGAAGAGATACATCGTTGGCGAATCTTCGTATGCCGACGAAGGTTGTCCGAAGAAGATGTGGCGTCCCCTTCGTTGACACGGTGAACGAAGAAAGGAGGTGCGGCGTTCTTCATCGGAAAAAGAGCGTTCCTCGTCAAGTCTTGAGGAATGTCAAAATATAAAGAAAACAACGAACTCAAGAACCTCTACCTCGATAGTCGCACGTTGACGTAGTCGTGAAATATCGGTGTCGCGGAGGAAGAGTCATTGTCGAATCTTCGTATGCCGACGAAGAAGGTCCGAAGAGGAAGCGGCATTCCCTCTTGTTGACACCGAGGACGAAGAAGAGAGGCGTCGTTCTTCGTCGGAGTTTGAGCGTTCTTCGTTCTTCGTCAGAGCTTGAAGATGAAGAGGAAGCTCTCAAAAAGCTCTCAAGGGGACAAACAAACAACCCATAATAAAATAAGATAACATCTTATTTTATTATTACAAAACATAAAAGAATTTCAAAATTTTGAAATTCAAAAGAGTTAACCCCCAAAATTAATTAAGTAACTTAAGTCAATTAAGAGGGGGGTTAAGGGAACTTGAAAAGTCTAGGGGTTCGTGTGGACCCCACCACACTTAATCCTCCCAAGGGAGGTTAAGTGGGTGTGGGTCCCACTTCCAACCCCCTTTGGTAGGATTTTAACAAAACTAAAAATAAAATTTGTCTTACACAAATTTTATTTAACTCAACTGAAAACCCCAAAACTTAACTTACAACCCGCAACAAACGCAATTCCCGAAAAGGTCTCTTTAAGCGAATATCGGCATTGCGAGTTCATCGGTGCCCTCGGATTTCAATTCCGAGCACCGGATCAAAATTTAGGAATTCCCGCTCGTTCGTTCACTGAACGTACCCGAGCCAAACTTCGGAAATTAATTTCGGGCACTCCGGGCCTCGGAATCAGGTGCCGTCTGAAACCGCGCTCTTGTAAAATTCTAAATAAAATTAAGAAAAAATTTCCCTTGAATTTTACGGGTCTTTACATTACTCCCACCTCAGGGCTTTACGTCCCCGTAAAGATACAACAAAAACTAGGGAAACAAATGAGGGTACTGAGCACGCATCTGAGCCTCCCGCTCCCATGTGCTCTCCTGGAGATTCCCGTGTTGCCATCTGATGCGCACAAGAGGAATCGATCGCCCACGCAGGACCCGCTCCTGTCGATCCTCTATCTCCACCGGGACCTCCGTAAAAGTCGCCCCATCGTCAACGTCAAGCTCCCCATGATCAATGATGTGCGTCGGGTCGTGCACGTATCTCCTCAGCTGGGATACGTGGAAGACGTCGTGCACCCGGTGCAACTGAGGTGGTAGAGCCAGGAGATAAGCCACCTCGCCAATCCTGCTGAGAATCTGGAAGGGTCCGATGAAGCGCGGAGATAACTTGCCGCCTCGGCCAAATCTCCGAATACCACGTCGAGGTGAGACCCGCAAGAAGACGTGGTCGCCATCCTCGAACTCCAGTGGCCTCCGCCTCCTGTCATCGTATGACTTCTGCCGGATCTGAGCTGTCCTCATCCGCTCCTGGATGACCTGAACCTTCTCTGTCGTGGCCTGGACCATCTCCGGTCCCACCAGTGCTGACTCCCCAGGGTCTGTCCAGCACAAACGAGATCTACATGGTCGGCCGTACAACGCCTCGTACGGTGCCATCCCGATGGTGGAGTGGTAGCTGTTGTTGTAAGCGAACTCCACCAAGGGTAGGTGTTCCTCCCAGCTACGACCAAAGTCGAGGACACATGCGCGGAGCATGTCCTCGAGTGTCTGAATGGTCCTCTCCGTCTGACCATCCGTCTGAGGGTGAAAAGCTGTGCTAAGACGTAGCAGCGTCCCGAACGCTTCCTGTAACCCCTTCCAAAGCCGGGCAGTAAATCGGGCATCTCGATCGGAAACGATAGATGATGGCACGCCGTGGAGCCGCACAATCTCCTGAACGTAGAGACGTCCCAAGCTCTCTACTGAGCCCTGCTCTCTGATCGGTAAGAAGTGTGCCGACTTGGTGAGTCGGTCAACAATCACCCAGATGGAGTCGTGACCTCTGGATGTGCGTGGAAGTCCAGTCACGAAGTCCATAGATATGCCGTCCCACTTCCACTCCGGAACCTCCAAGGGCTGTACCAAGCCTGCTGGTACCTGATGCTCTGCCTTCACCTGCTGACAGGTAAGGCATCGAGAAACGAACTCTGCTACAGCCTTCTTCATGCCCGGCCACCAGTGCTGTCGTCTGAGGTCCTGGTACATCTTCGCCACTCCAGGATGTACCGCCAAAGGAGAAGTGTGAAACTCTCTCAGTACTTCCTCTCGCAGAGTGACAGGTATCATGGTACGTCCTCTGAAAAGGATGTCGTGCTCTACTCCAAGAGAGAAACCATTAGGTGCCTATCCCGAGGATATCTGTGCACGCCGTGTCTCACAGTCAGCGTCCCCACGCTGTGCCTCCCTGACTCGCTGCAGTAGTGGAGGGGTGACTGTGAGAGACTGAAGAAAGGCTGCTCCATCCCTATCCACGAAGGATATCTGCAAAGAGGCTAGCTGCTCCGTCGCCTCCTCAAGTAGCTGAATGCCCGTCCTCCTACTGAGGGCATCGGCTACTACGTTCCCCTTCCCAGGAGTATAGACTATCTCAAAGTCATAGTCCTGGAGGAACTCGAGCCATCGATGCTGTCTCAGGTTCAGGTCCTTCTGCGAGAAGATATACCTGAGACTCTGATGATCGGAAAAGACTGTAAAGCGCTCTCCCATCAGATAGTGTCGCCATGTCTTCAGAGCGAAGACCACTGCTGCTAACTCCAGGTCATGGGTAGCATAGTTCTGCTCATGCGGCCTCAACTGTCGTGATCCATAGGCGATCACTGCCCGCTCCTGCATCAGAACACATCCGAGTCTGGTCCCTGATGCATCGCAGTAGACTACGTACCCTACTCCCTCCTCAGGCAACCTCAAGATAGGTGCGCTAGTCAATCTCTGTCTCAGCTCCTGAAAGCTCTGCTGAGATCTGTCTGACCACACGAAGGGTTTCCCCTTCTTCGTCAAAGCTGTGAGTGATGCCGCAACTCTGGAGAAGTTCGGCACAAATCTCCGATAGTATCCAGCTAGTCCCAAGAAACTCCGAACCTCAGTCACGCTCCTGGGTGGCTCCCATGCTAACACAGCCTCAATCTTTGCGGGATCCACTACAACTCCCGCCTCAGAGATAACGTGTCCCAAAAAGTGGACCTCACGTATCCAGAACTGGCACTTCGAGAGCTTACCATAAAGCTGGTGCTCTCGGAGTGTGTCAAGAACAAATCGCAAGTGATAGGCGTGCTCCTCCTCTGTCGTAGAGTAAATCAGAATGTCGTCGATGAAGACCACGACAAACCGATCGAGGTATGGCTGAAAGATCCTGTTCATGAGAGCCATGAACACTGCTGGAGCATTGGTTACACCGAAAGGCATATCCAAGAACTCATAGTGGCCATACAGACATCTGAAGGCCGTCTTCTACACATCCTCGTCTCTGACTCTGAGCTGATGATAGCCTGACCTGAGGTCTATCTTCGAGAACCACCGTGCTCCCTTGAGCTGATCAAAGAGGTCATCAATCCTCGGTAGCGGATACTTGTTCCTCACTGTCACATGGTTCAGGCGACGATAGTCAACACAAAGTCGCAAGCTCCCGTCCGCCTTCTTGGCGAACAATATCGGGGAAGCCCAGGGTGAAACACTAGGTCGGATGAACCCCTTGCCCTGCAAGTCCTCCAACTGTACCCGTAGCTCTCGAAGCTCGGCGGGGGCCATCCGATATGCTGGTGTGGATATCGGGGCTGTCCCGGGGTACAAGTCAATATAAAAGTCTACCTCTCTGCGAGGAGGTAGCCCTGGAACGTCGTCGGGAAAAACGTCCGCAAACTGATCCACCACTGCAGGAAAACCAGGACTCCGCGCGTCAACTGCTCCAAGGATAAGGCTAGCCAACTGATGAGTGATAGGCTGTCCTCTCCTCCGCGGAAGTCCATCCTGTGCTGCTAAGGCTCCCTTCTCGCCTGTGAAGGTGAACCTGCTTCCGTCGGTGCGTACACATCGCACCTTGCGCCTAAAACAGTCAATCTGTGCATGGACCGTAGACAGCCAATCCATGCCCAAGATGACGTCGTAAGGCCTCGACGCTGCTACAAGAAGATCCCAGCCGAAGCTCTCGCCTCCTAGAGTAAGCTCACACTGCCGGCACCAGTGCGTAATCGTCGAGTCTGCTCCCGTAGGAGTCTCTAGCCGTAAGGATCGAGCCAACGGCTCTGTCGGAATCTCCGAGCTCCGAACAAGGGCAGCAGCTATGAAAGAATGACTCGCTCCTGTGTCTATAAGAACTGCTGCAAGGGTGGAATAGACACAGATAGTACCTCGAATCATCTCGGGTGTGCCGTGGTTGTAGGCCTCTGCTGCCTGGAGCTGTGCCTGTCGCTGCCCGCCAGCTCCCTGTGGTCGGGGTGGACCTCCTGGTGGTGGTGGTGGTAGAGCCTCAAAGCGTCGGCCACCACCAGCTGCTCGTCCAGCTCCTCTGCCTCGTCCGCCTCCTCCCTGCGGACCGCCACGGTCGACCCTCTGCCTCTGCCTCGGTGGTCCATCAACTGACTGCTGCTCCTCGGCACGACGGGTCGGGCAGTCGCGAGCCATGTGGCCCTGCCCGCCGCACGAGTAGCACTGTCTGCCTCTCGTAAGACTGGCTCCGCGCTGTGTGCCCCGCACTGCTGAGCCAGTGCCCTGAGGTCGTCTGCCTAAAGGTCTGGTCTGTCTGGACCCCTGAGTCATCCGTCGACTGCCTGCTGCAGATGACTCTGCCACGTGCCGCCCTGCGGTGGGTCGCTGTGCTGGTGTAGACTCAGCAAGGAAGCTCTCGATCAGAAGGGCCCGCTCCAGTACTCCTGTCTGAGTCGGTATGCTGAGGGAGATCAGCGATGCCCTGATCTCGTGTCTCAAACCCTGCTCGAAGGTCCGGGCCCGGAAGAATGGGTCTCGTACCATGTCGGTCGAGTAGCGCGAGAGATCGGTAAATCTCGCCGAGTACTGAGCGACCGTCATGCTGCCCTGCTGCAGCTGTAGAAGCTCCTGGATGTGCACCGCTTGGAGGGTGGCCGGGACGAACTCAGAGCGGAAGAGGCTCTCGAAGTCCGTCCAGAGCAAGGATGCCTCATCGTGAACCTGGAGCATCAAGCTCCACCATCGTCCTGCTGCTGCGTGTAGTAGGCTCGCAGCGAGGATCACCATGAGGTCTGCTGGTGTCCTCACTAGCCTAAACACTCGAACCACTGCCTCCAGCCAGTCCTCTGCTGCCTGAGGATCCGTCTCCCCGCGAAACCTGGGCGGTCGCTGGCGATGAAACTCATGCAGTGCGCTGAGGGGACGTGCATCGTCAGCGGCTGCTGCTGGAAGCATCGGGGGATCGGCGGGTAAAGCTACCGCCGGTTCCACTACTGGAAAAGGGCCCTGCACCGAGGCCTCGTCGCTCGGTGGACTGTCGTCTCGCTCGACTCTCGGAACTCTATCTGGCTGCCGTCGTGGGGCCATCCTGAAAAGGAAACAGGTGCTCCACGGTCAGAACAGTATACCTGGTGAGCTGATATAAGTAATCACAAAGAAAACTTTGAAACACACACGCAATCAATGTTTTCGTGCATTAAGTCGGAAATCAGAAGTCAGGGTCCTGGTGTACGGATACGTCGGCCGCCGCACCAACACTGGACTCCCTGGACTGATATCCACACTCAATACGCTAAACATTATTGCTTCACATAGAAAAGATCAGAGTTCGCGGTAGAACTGAACTCCTTTGATACCAATTTGTCACGACCCGCCCTCGGGGTCCGTGCCGTGACTACCCCAAACCCGCCTTCCATAGGCCAGGGGCTGGCGACTAGCACCGAGGCGTAAATCCCAGAAAAAAGGGAAGGCATTGCCTTTGTAAAGTAAACACACACCACAGAGTAAACAAGCGGAAAGTAAACACTAAGCAAGCAGAGTACAACTGAAAGTGCGGAAAAGTAAATGGGCCAGTATACAAACCCAAACTGAAAGTAAAGTACAACTCGAAAAGGGAAAAACAGCAACTGAAAAGTAAAAGCCGCTACTCCGAGCTGTCCACTGGAAATCCCACCTGAAGGGTGGGTACAGAAAGCTCCTCTGCTCCACGGGTCCAGTCGTCCGCTCCGAGCACGTCCCGCCCAGTGGTCCACCTCCGGGTACCGTCCCGCTGTGCAAGCCTCAGCTAAGGTCAACGCTGTCCGTCGTCTGCAACCAACACAACGTAGTGCGGGCAAAGCCCGTGCAGGGGTGAGTATAAGCTACTCAGTAGGGACCCCGAGACCCCTGAAGGTCTCTCAAATCCACAAAGGATAAACCACGAAGAAAAGTACAATCATGAAGTAACAACCGACACTGCTTAGGTATATGCCCATACATATACCTAAGTCATCAATTAAAATACGCTCCAACCTCCGAGCCCAAGTACAACTCAGTCCTCGCAGGAAAGTATACGTATTCCACATAGGAAAGAAAAAATTAATCCACACAGGATTGCACAACACAATCCACACAGGAAAGCAACAGGATTCAGCTCACACAGGTATACTTCTTCAAAGGACGATAAAGATGATCACTGATCCATCTAAGTCGTCGGACCCACGAAGGATCGATAGGTTACTAACCCCCGCAAAGACCCACACAGGATCGGGCTCACACAGAACCTGTAGGCGCTGGCTCACACAGAACCGCTGAGCGCAAGGACCCACACAGGATCAGGCCCACACAGGACCTGTAGCACTGATCCACGTAGGATCGCTGAGTGCTGTAGTCGTCGTCGTCGAATCCACACAGGATCTCTATACTGTCGTCGTCGAAGTCACAGTAGCAGTCGTAGCAGTAGAACAGTCGCAGCCAGCACTAGGGTTCCCGCACACAGCAAACTCGTTCGGAGGGTCCGCTCCACGAGCCGAGAGGCTGATACATCAACTATCACAAAGACCAGAGTTGATGTATCCAAAAGTTCCGTATCGTCAATAGGAACTCAACGCAACAGACGGCGCGTCGATCGGACGCCCGGTCTGAGAGTTATTGGCATTTTCGTCTCCGGGGCCCAGTTGGTTTTTAAGGCTAAACCAACCCGACCGTACTCCACCTGCGTCCAAACCTCGGGCGGAGTATGCTAAAAGATCCGTCTCACTAAGAGGAACTCTACGCGACTGACGGCATGTCAATCGGACGTCCGTAGCTCAAGATATGAGCGTTTCCGCTCCGAAGGCCCGGTTGGTTTCGTGAACGAACCAACCCGGCCGAACTCAAAGTAAACCGAAACCTTGAGTGCGATATACCGAAACGATCGTCTCGATCCAAGGATCGCGTTGCCGCAGACGGTTCGTCGATCGGAGGTCCGAGGCTCAAGTTATGGGCCAAAAACCAAATCTGGTTCGAAACGGGGGGTCCGGGTCCGGGCCGACCCGGCCCGACCCCCCCCCCCCCCCGGGGCGGCGCGGCAGCGGCGGCGGCGGGCCGCGGCACGGCGGGCCGCGGCGGCGGGGCCTGGCGCCGCACGTGGGTGGCACGCGGGGGGCTAAGCCCCCGCTTCTTCAAGGTGGCGCGGCCTTTGTGCCGCGCCTGGGTAACAAAACGGCCCCACGTGGGGGCCGGTTTTGGAGGGTCAAACCGGGGGGATGCTGCCCCCCCTTTCATGGAACCGCCCCCCTCTTAAAGAGGGGGGTTTTATGTGCTGACCGAGGGAATTATTTCCCCCGGTTTAAAGACATCCGGCCGGCCAGCTGGCCGGCCGGTTTTCTCCAACGGGACCGGAAATTCCGGTCCCCTCCTCGGCTTCCGACGCCGGCGGCCCGGCCGCCGGTCTTCTCTTCCGCCGCGGCCCGGAACCGGCCGCGGTCTTCTCGTCCCGCCGCGGCCCGGAACCGGCCGCGGTGTTCGTCGTCCGGCGCGGTGCGACGGCACCGCGCCCCTTTCGCCGTGCCATGAATCCTTTCAACGCGGCGCGACGGCGTCACGTTCTTGATGATTTTTCCTTGGCGTAGCGCGACGGCGCCGCGTAAAATATAAGCACGTTCATCCGCGTGGTGCGACAGCACCACGCCACTTGCTTTCTTCCGCAAAATAAACATGAACGATGGAGGGGGGGGGGGTTCGGCCGTGTTCATGCGGTCCGACCCCCCTCACGGTAAAGAATTACACAACTTAAAAGAATCAATATCCTCACGTTAGTCATACGAACCACGGGAAAGAATGAAATAATTAAATATTAAATCAACAACCCCTACCTCGGGTTTAAGATTCGAAGATTCGTCTACGTTTCGCGGAAGACGGCGTCGCGGAGGTCGGGCGTCGCGGTCGTCGTTCGTCAAATCCGTTGACGAAGAGATATGCCCGAAGAGATACGTCGTTGGCGAATCTTCGTATGCCGACGAAGGTTTTCCGAAGAAGAGGTGGCGTCCCCTTCGTTGACACGGTGAACGAAGAAAGGAGGTGCAGCGTTCTTCGTCGGAAAAAGAGCGTTCCTCGTCAAGTCTTGAGGAAAGTCAAAATATAAAGAAAACAACGAACTCAAGAACCTCTACCTCGATAGTCGCACGTTGACGTAGTCGTGAAATATCGGTGTCGCGGAGGAAGAGTCGTTGTCGAATCTTCGTATGCCGACGAAGAAGGTCCGAAGAGGAAGCGGCGTTCCCTCTTGTTGACACCGAGGACGAAGGAGAGAGGCGTCGTTCTTCGTCGGAGTTTGAGCGTTCTTCGTTCTTCGTCAGAGCTTGAAGATGAAGAGGAAGCTCTCAAAAAGCTCTAAAGGGGACAAACAAACAACCCATAATAAAATAAGATAACATCTTATTTTATTATTACAAAACATAAAAGAATTTCAAAATTTTGAAATTCAAAAGAGTTAACCCCCAAAATTAATTAAGTAACTTAAGTCAATTAAGAGGGGGGTTAAGGGAACTTGAAAAGTCTAGGGGTTCGTGTGGACCCCACCACACTTAATCCTCCCAAGGGAGGTTAAGTGGGTGTGGGTCCCACTTCCAACCCCCTTTGGTAGGATTTTAACAAAACTAAAAATAAAATTTTTCTTACACAAATTTTATTTAACTCAACTGAAAACCCCAAAACTTAACTTACAACCCGCAACAAACGCAATTCCCGAAAAGGTCTCTTTAAGCGAATATCGGCGTTGCGAGTTCATCGGTGCCCTCGGATTTCAATTCCGAGCACCGGATCAAAAGTTAGGAATTCCCGCTCGTTCGTTCACTGAACGTACCCGAGCCAAACTTCGGAAATTAATTCCGGGCACTCCGGGCCTCGGAATCAGGTGCCGTCTGAAACCGCGCTCTTGTAAAATTCTGAAGAAAATTAAGAAAAAATTTCCCTTGAATTTTACGGGTCTTTACATAGTTCTTCATTTGTTCTTCTCTGCATGTACGTGTGTATCTTCTTGAATGTGTCTCATATGTATCTTCTGTTCTTCCTTACATATATATCTGACTTCTCCAGTAGCTCAATATTTCTTTTATTCCATGAGCTCTGGAAATGGGAATGATTACCTTTTATAGGTATGAGGTACGGTTCCCTAACATTCCAACCACCCACATTAATTAATAGTAGTTGAATTGAATTAATAAAATATGACCGTTAGCATTATATTAATAATATTGACAAAGTATATAGTTTGATTAAAAGTGACTGGTTAACAGTCATCTTCCATCAGTAGCTCTCTATCGGTAGACCTGTAATGGTAACTCTTGTAGTAGTAGTTCATGTATCAGCATCTCCATATGTAGTGGTAGCTCCTTGTCTCGGAAGCTCCATATATCGGTAACTCTTTATAATAGTAAACATCTACTGGTAGCTCTTCCTCGCTATCAAAGGCTATTATCATCAGTAGCAGTAGCTCTCTCAATCAGTAGCTTCCTCTATCGGTAGCTCCATTCTATCGGTACCTCCACTCTATCGGTAGCTTGTATCAGTGGACTTGTATCGATGATATTGTATATCAGAAACCTTGTCTATCAGTAAACTTAGTCTATCGGTGGACTTGTCTAGCAGTGAACTTGTATCATTGAGATAGTCTGTATCAGTGACCCTGAATAGGTGAGCTAATCAATATCAGTCAGAATTATATCTATCAGGGACATAAGAACATAAATTCTAACAAAGTAACTATTCGTTAAATATTAGTTCCAGATTGAATTAATATCATACTTCATCATTGTTAAGTATAAATAAACATTGATTAATATAATTCATGATATTATATGATTATTTTGACATCCATACTAACTCTAGAACAAGAATGCATAATTATGAAACATAATTATTATATAGACAAGCATGATTTGGGATTATCAGAAAATATCTAATCATATTTGAGATTATCAAAATAGGTGAGGCCAACAATATCCCCCTTTTTGATAATCACAAATTATGGCATTATAATCCAAAATAATCTTTAATGAATCAGAGAAAAATACATCTAAGAGTAAAAATAAATTGATTATTTATTTCCCCTGAAGACACATATTATAATTTTCTCCCCCTTAGTGTAATTTCTCCCAAAAATGTGTGTTCTTCCAATATTATAATTTTTATCCCCCTTTGTGATTAGAAAAAAGTGAAAAACAATGGTTTAGAGCATAAGAGTAGAAGAGAGAAAACAGACAGTTTCTTTTCACATGACAATTTGACATGAGATAGTACAAAAGATATACAAGAAGTACAAAGATTCCTATCAAAATCTGTAGCCTCATTCAATCATCCTCCTGATGTCCACATTAGATTTTACATTAGGATCATAGGACTGAGGTTGGGTAGGGTGATATGTAGGCTTGGGTACTCCACTAATTATCATAGGTGGTTCAGCTACTGAAACACTACCAGGTCTGTAATGAGTACGCCTCCTTGTGATCATAGGAGTCAAGCTTCTGATTACCTGAGCATGAGTCATTTGAGGTGTGGAACCAGCAGAACCAGTGGCAGGAAAGGCAGAGGCGTGATGATAGGTGTACTGTCCACATGCAAAAATGGCAGTAATAGATTCCTAAAATCCATAATGATAACTCCACCTCTGTCCATGGAAGAGATGAAATCATTCTTGTTCTCCATAAATTTTTCCAAAGTAGGGGTCAACACTCTGAGATTACTAACTTGTTATATGAAGGAGTGATTAAATTGGTGGAGTTTCTGATTATATAAAAGAAACATTAAATGGTTGGTTAGCTGATTCTTGGTGTACACTCTCTGAAAATAATAATCTATTTTGTCTTCGATTTCCATCTAGGAAGCAGTAGCATCTCTCATATAGTCCTGAATGATCATTTTGATATCCCTTGTGGTAGATATCACCTGAGATTCAGATGAGCTACTAGAACAAACTTGACCATGTTCTTATTTCCGCACAAATCTAAACAGTTCAACATCAACTGATACATTGGATGCACCAAGCAATGCTACAATAAAAGCTACGGTTTCTTTGAACAATTGGGTCAAATTACTTATCAAAATTTTCACAACAAAATCCTGAGTACTGACATTCAATTTTATGTCCTTCTTAAAATATTCAAACACATTAAAAAAATGTTTCACTACTCCAAGAATGTTATTGATGTCAGAATCAACTTGAGATTTAGAACTCATGAAGGTATCAAATGAAGGAACATATTTCCTTAGAGAGTCAACAGTCTCTGATAAACTTATAACTTGATTTTTCCATTCTTTACTTCATCCATCACTTCTGTCACAACACATGAAAAAACACTTCCCAGGGAATATACCAAAGAAATCTCCATCTTAATTATCTCTTCAACAAAATATATTTTCAATTTAGATTTCAGTGCCTCAATATCTCTTTTTCTCACAATGTCTTCAGGCAGAGCTAGAGATGCTACTAGTTGAGCAGTAACTTCCTCTGATAAAATATCAAAAGACAGAAGATGCATTCTAATGGGTGTCTCATCATCAAAATCATGATATTCTAGTCCCAATACAACCAATCCTGGATCCACAGACCAATCTTCAACTTCATAGGTCATAGAAATTGTTCATATCCTTACAAGTTTCACCCCCTCAACCCGAGCTTCCATCACCATATCTACAGCAGCAGTAGCAGCCTCATTGGATAAATCCTCTTCAGAAGAGTCATCTACAACAATATTTATATCCAAACTAGGTGGCACAGGCTAGGGTATATTAGAAATAGGTACTAGTCTGTCCACTTCAAGAACCTCCTCAACAGGCATAATAGAGCTCTAAATCAGAGGACTAAGACTCAAACAGGTACATCCATTTTCAGATACTTTTTCTTATTCTTCATCACTACTACTGGAATCTAGATCAGTCTCTTTATTTTTTGATCTAGGAATTGCTTCCTCATTTAAATAGATTTCTTCAACAATTTCTCCCAGAACTTCTTCCTTTCTATGTAGGGTCACAGATGGACTTGATTTTCCATATGATACCTTTTCTGCAGCTGGTCTTGGAGGAAAATTAGGATCCCCTCTATCTTCTATAGAGGTATCCTCCTCAGCAACATCATCACTGTATTGAGGTTCCTCCTTGTCAGGTCCTAGACATGGATCCCTCACATCCTTTGTTTAGAAAGGATGGTCCACAGGATTGAAATTTTCATGCAACCTCCCTTCATCACTGACCCATTCTCTTCCCCATGGGTTCCAGTTAATCTTCATGTATTTGCAAATGGTTTTGGTGATACAGTAGTTGTCCTTAAAAACTATAGTCTCATCTTGAGACCCAACTATTCCCTTTACTTTAAGCAATAAAGATATCAACTTGGCAATAAAAAAGTCATTTGTTTTTTTATTTTGGCCTAGTCATATCATCCATTTTTACCATTATCAGGCTACATAGATTTACTTTTACTCCATGTCTTATCATATATATAAAATAAATGTCTTGAACCCTTAGATTTGCAAAGTCTCCTCTTCTTGGTCTTAACACATGCAGATAAATTTGAATAGCAACAAGTTCTCACAATCCATTTCTACAGCAACAACTTTTCTTGATGTACCATTTCTTGTGTGTTCAACTAAGGCAGCTTCATACTCAAATACTTCACTAGCATGGGGTTCACAAATTGAATAAAAATTGAAGATACCTTCATGGTATACCCTCATACAATTTTCCCATTCCATTGAGGAGAATGAAACTTCCTTTCCATTAACAAATGAGAAGACCCGGTTATCATTATCCATTTTTTAAAATTTGAGAAACTCGTAGAATGATTTATCCAACATACGATAATATAGTCAATTGTTGTTTGAGAAGCACTCAACCCATTCCTTATCTTCATGCACTCATAGAATTAAAGTCTTACTGGTCATCAACCATTCCACGCATAGAACTTTCTCAACTACTATTTCCCTTTTTATAAGATGCAGGTTTATAGGTTTCATTACTTCACTACCTCCACTAGACTCTCCATTGCATCTCTTGGCATTCGTCTCATCACCCTCTTCACTGACTTTCACTCTCTTCACTCATGGCATTCTAAAAATTGTGAGGCTTAGGGTTCAAGAGAAACGAAGGTTTGGGAGCAATGGTTTGAAGTTTAGGGGTTCGAGGAGGATTGAAATGAGGATAAGACTAATGTTTTATCATTTAGGAATCATGAAATAAATAAATGAAACATAATAAATATAATAAAAATGATACAGATTCTGGTGGCTAAAAAAAATGAAGTTTAAAACAGCACAAACTAGCGGTAACATATACCTGTGAGGATTCCTAACGGTGAGGTTCACTAACAGTGAGGTTCTAATGGTGAGGTCTATAACAATGAGTTATAATGGTGAGGTCCATACAAGTGAGGTATAAAAGTGAAGTCTATACCAGTGAGTTATAATGTTGAGGTCCATACCAGTGACGTATCCTTAAACTGTTACAAAAAATTTATCATTCCTAATTCATGTTTGATGTAATTTAACCTCTTTGAATTTAATGATTTGGTAAATATATCAGCCAACTGATGTTCAGTGACAATGAATTCAAGATTTATATCACCTTTTTGATAATTATCTCTCAAAAAGTAATGTCTTACATCAGTGTGATAAGTCCTATAGTGAGACACAAGATTCTTGGAAATATTGATCGCACCAGTGTTATCACAGTTTAAAGATACATGCCTAAATTGATATCCATTGTCTAATAGAGTGTGTTTCATCCACATAATTTGTGCACAACAACTACCAGAATCTATTTACTCTCCTTTAGCAGTAGACAATGAATCAAAATTCAACTTTTTACTACACCATGACACTATGGACTTACCTAGAATGTGACATGTTCCTAATGTACTCTTCCAATCTAACTTGCAACCAGAAAAGTCAACATCTAAATAACTTATGAAATAAAAATATTGTCCGTTGGGATAAAATAATCCCATGTTAGTAGTACATTTTTGATATTTAAAAATCCTTTTAACAGTAAGCAAGTGTGACTCATTTGGATTAGCTTGAAATCTTGCACACATACACACACTAAACATAAAAATGGTCAACAAGTAGTAAGATAATGTGAACTCCAAATCATTCTTCTATAATTGGTTTGATCCACTGGTTTCCCAGTTTCATCTACATCCAATTTATAAGTGGTAGTCATAGGTGTATCACTTTACTTATTATTATCCAAACCAAAATGTTTTAAATGATCCTTTGTATATTTACTTTGATTTAAAATAATACCATTTTCATTTTAAAAAACATGAAATCCAAGAAAATATTTGAGTTCTCCCATTAAACTCATTTCAAATTCACTTTGCATACTATTTTAAAAATCAATACACAAATCATTTTTACAAGATCCTAAAATAATATCACCAATATTGATTTGTACTATCAACACATCTTTGGAAATCCTTTTGATAAAAAGAGTTGGATCACCAATCCCTTTAATAAATCCTTTTGAAATAATAAAATTACAAATTCTATCATACCAAGAACATGGAGCTTGTTTTAAACCATATAATGCATTAGAATGCTTAAAAACTCAATTTGGAAAATGTGAATTAGTAAATCTAGGTGGATGTTCAACAAAAAAACATCAATTATAAAATAATTTTAAAAATCACTTTTAACATTCATTTGATCTAACTTGAAATTCAGTTGTGCAACATAAGAAAATAGAATCCTAATAGCTTCTAACCTAGCTACATGTGCCAAGGTTTCCTCATATTCTATTCCTTCTTCCTGACTATATCCTTGTGCAACTAACCTAGCTTTGTTTCTAACTATATTTCTAGACTCATCAAATTTGTTTTTAAAAACTGATTTAGTACCTATGGTCAAGGTGTCCTTAGGTCTTTCAACTAATTCCCAGACATTTTTTTTCAAATTGATTTAATTCTTCATTCATAGAAATTACCCAAAATTCATCATTAATAGCATCATTGATATTTTTAGGTTCTAACCATGTATGAAATTCTTGATGTTCAACCTTATTTCTTAGAGAAACTCTAGTCAGAGTTCCTCTCTCTAAATCTCCTACTACAACATAAAAAATATAGTTTTTAAGGGTCTAAGTCGGTCTAGTAAAGGTAGGGATATAAATATTAGGTTCATTTACAGGTTCGGGTTCAACAGAAACAGGTTTTGGAAAATTTCTAGAACTAGTTATCTTAACAACAGGTTCACTGTTTTTTGTCATTAAGGTTTAGAATTGACATATCATATTCATGATTTTCAAGAGGGATCTTCGGTTCATGTGGATAAGTTTCATCAAATTATATGTATACAGATTCTACCACACATTTTTTCCTCTTATTAAATACTCTATATTCTTTTAAAGATATAGAATAACCTAGAAAGATTCCTTCATTTCTTTTGGATGCAAACTTGTTAAGATTATCTTTAGTATTGAGGATGAAGACTTTGAAACCAAAAACTCTATAGTAATTAACATTAGTCTTCCTATTATTCCATAGATCATAAAGGGTCATTTTGAGAATCAGTCTAATCATGAATCTATTTATAATATAACATGTTGTATTGACAGCTTTATCCGAAAAGTAAACAGGTAGATCATATTCATTAAGCATAGTTCTAGAAACTTCATGAAGTGTTCTATTTCTTATTTATACTACACCATTCTATTGAGGTGTTCTGGGGGGAAAAGAAATTGTGACAATATCCATTGTGTGAGAAATAGGTCTCAAAGTCATGATTTTGAAACTCACATAAATGATCACCTCTCAAGGTCTTAATCTGAAGTCCTCTTAGGTTTTCTACAGACATGGAGTATTTAATGAAATATGAACATGCTTCACTTTTGTGAGCTAGAAAGTATACCAAAGTATATCTAGAAAAGTAAACTACAAGGACATAGACATAGTGGTTCCATTTAAGCTAGAAACTCTAGACGGTCTAAATAAATCCATATGAACCGGCCCGAGAGGTTGAAAAGATGAAACTTCTTTCTTTGATTTGAAAGAAACTTTATGTTGTTTCCCCTTTTGACAAGGACTAAAAACTTTATGTATTGGGAATTATAGTTTGGGAAGGTCTCAATTTAAACCATTCCTAGTCAGTTTCCTAAGTTAATAAACATTGAAGTGTCCTAATATTCTTTTCCATAGACCAGATTATTTATGAAAAGAATATAAAAAAGTAACATTTTGTTTTACTAAAGAATTCAAATATACAACATGTAAATTTTCATTTCATAATGCAGTAAAAACCAAAACATTTTTAGAATTAAAAACATTACATGAATCATTATCAAATTTTACATTGAATCCATCATCACAAAATTTGGAAATACTTTATATATTTTATTTTAATCCAACAACAAATAGTACTTTATAAATTAAAATTGAATTAGTGTTACCAATCTGGCCGAAGCTAATGATTTTTCCTTTTGAGTTATCCCCAAAGGTGACATATCCTCCATCATCTTTGATTAAGCCCTTAAAGAATGAGTAGTGTCCTGTCATATGACTTGAACATCCACTGTCCAAGTACTATATCTTCATATAGAAACTTTTCAAGAAATTTTCCTGCAAAACAGATTTATATATAGAATAATTTTGGTACCTAGATTTTCATGGGTTCAGAAAGGATAGAAAGTAAAACTTTAGGCATCCATATTTTTCTAATGGGTTTCCTATAATTGACAGATTCAAATGATTTTAAAAATAAATATTTTTTGGTCTATAAGAATTTGAATATCTAGATGAAGCATATGAATTGCCCGAACTTGAACTAGGAGCATACTATCCAGATTTTGGAATAAATTTATTTTTAACAATATTTCTCTATCCAGGCTGGTAACCTATACCAGTAGTATACTTTGCTGCAACTTGTTTTCTAAGCATTTGAGTGAGAGTGGTTTTTCCATTTCTAAACTTCTCTAAGACTTTTCTATGTTCCTTATTAGACAATTTGAGTTCAGTATTCTCCTTCAAGAGTTGAGCATTTTTTTCCTTTTCTATACTAAGATCAGAACTAACAATACTAGTCAAAGCATATTGCTTCTTTAATGATTTGTACTTATCTTTCAGTTCATTATAAGTATCTTCCAACATATTACAGTATTAAAATAATTCATATTTAGACATACTATCATCATTATTTGAATCACTTTCATTCCTAGAATTATAATCATTTTTCATAAGTAAATTAAGAGTTATCTTAGATGTTTCATTCATGAAACACATATTGGCATGATTAGTTTCTTCAGAATTAGAAGCTTCATATCCACTTGAGCTGTCTTCAGAAGAAATCCATGTAGCATTCATGGATTTCTTATATTTCTTATCCTTATATTCATACTTTTTCTTAAATTTCACTTTTGGACAGTCGGCTTTGACATGCCCTTTTCTTTTTCACTCATAGCAAACTATTCCGTCATCTTTATCATTTTTCCTCAATTCTTTCTTCCAATATCCTCATCGATCATACTTACACTTATAATCAGATTTTCAAAAGAATTTCTACTTTATATAGAATTTCATGAATCTCTTGGCTATCTGAGCCATCTCTTCATCACTATCTATGTCAGAATTTTCACTAGTTGAGATTTCGACAGGTATGTGAACTTTCTCCTTGTCCATTGTCTTTGAGGTAGTATACATAAATTCCACTGAAATATTTTTAGGATCATCATCTTCCTTTTTTTACATTCATCTATTCTTCATGTATCATCAATTTTCCAATCAGACCCTTGATAGGTAGCTTGCCAATGTCACATGATTCTCGTATTGAGAGAGAGGTTCCTCTCTATCTGTCTGGTAGGCATCTTAGTATCCTCATGATTTTATCTTTTGTTGGAAGAACATTTCCCAGTAAGATTATTGTATTAACTATCTCATTAAACCTGAGATATATATCAGAAATAGATTCATCAGATTTCATTTCAAAATTATCATACTTAATAGTTTATGTATTTAATCTAATTTCTTTAACATTTGTATTTCCCTCATGGGAAACAACCAAAGTATCCCAAATTTCATAAGCATTCTTACAAGAAAATATTCAATTAAATTCTTCATATCCTAAATCACAATACAGAGCATTCATTTCTTTAAAATTATTATTGTGAGCATTATTCGTAGGTTCATCCAATGTTTTTCTAACAGTTTCTGGAATCTTATACTAACTCTCTATAGAAGTACAGATGTCAAATCCCATACATTTTAAAATGATTTTCATTTTTATTTTCCATTGGGCATAATTGACACCACTAAAGAAGGGTGGCCTGTTGGTAGCTACGCCTTCTAATCTATTATCCATAATAACTAAGTTTTAAAAAGATATATGAAGATATAGAAATTTAGAATTAATAGAAATTTTGAGATCTTTAAGATACAACTAAAATCACAATTGAAAACTTTTCACAAACAGAGTGTTTTGAAAAACCTTTATCTACTACCTCTGATACCAAATGTTGTCCTAGAGGAATACTCAAGAGGGGGTAAATTGAGTTCCTAAAAAAATTTATTTTTAAATGATTAATATTGAAATACCCCAATTCATAAAACAAGTTAAACTATAGTGAATTTATAAAGATTTTAAGTGTTCAGTTAGTTTCTAAAATATTGATTATTTCTGAGTTAACTTATTCTGAAGATTTACATAGCTTTTGTATCTAACTTACTGGCTAGTAATAATTAAGAACACTTGTATTTTGAATGTGGATTTTGGGAGGGGTTCGACTTTTGACAGATAATTTTTAATGGTTCCCACATCTCCTTAAAGTGGATATTTTGAAAATGGAAAAAAATGGATTTGGATGGGTAAAAAAAGACATTGAAGGCATCTGAGTGGTGGTGTCCTCCCTACTCTTGCGCTCTAGGGTTTCTCTTCTTCATCAACCCGGAGGGGGGAGGCTCGTGAACGCATCTCCGGTGATGCCTCACCCATCCCTCTGTTCCTTATCTTGCTATTTTCTCTCCTAGGTTAGCGCTCGATGGTCTTCGCGACGCAGGTGAACCGGTATGATGCTTTGAGGTTGGAGCTCGGAAGGTGATTTTGCAGCACTGTCCTCATCGGTGTTTCCCATCCCTCTTGATGGTTTCTTCTAAATCCAGTGGTGGGTGATATTTGGACTCCAGCGATGATTCTTCTGTGGTTCATATTTTTCTAGATCCAAGCTCAGAGTGGCGGTTTTTTGTCAGATCAGCCTGGATCTCGTCACCGGTGACGCTACCTCGACATGGGGTTGGGCCTCCCAGTCCTGGGTGACAGTGGTTTAGCTCCGCGTTCTATGGTATGAATTCTTCGTTGGTTTCCTGGCATGGATGTGATGTTGGAGGAGGTCTCATGGTGGTGGTGGGGTTCGTCGATTTCAGTTCTGGCGGCGGGCCTTTGAAGGGATGTTGCAGCTTCTGCGCTGGTCTATTTTCTGGGCATTGAAGTTGAATCTTGTTTTTTTTCTGATATATACTACTGCATATGAGTGAATGGTGGTGATCTATGGAGGAGGTTTCGGCGACGACGCTTCCGATGGTCTCGTCGGTGACCTGTAGTGGTGGATGTTGAACATTGATGGGTTGCTCACCGACAGTAGCATTACGCTGCAGGGGTGTGGCTCGTGGTGGCATTCTGCCCAAGATGCCTTGGTACACATATTTTAAATGTTTGAATGGTTTTTGAATTTTGAATTTTGATGGTTAAATATGTGGTTCGGGTGATTGGTTTTAATTTAGATCAGTTTCTGTTTGGTTACAAGTAACCCATAAACATGTTTTGAGAAAATGAAAAAAAACTATTTCCAGCATAATTACAAACACTTGTTAGTTCAACTATCAAGGTTACTTTAAAATAGATTTGAATTTAAAAGTAATTAGCAGTGAAAATGTTGAAATAGTTTAAACTGAGAAAAAATGCATAGTTGTTTTAACCAAGAGGCTCAGTCTCAAGTTGAGACATAGTCCTCTCAAATTTTTTATATATAACTTTTATCCACACCCCGAATCATAGTTTACAATAGTAATCAGACTGTCTTGGTCCTCAAACCTATACCACAATTCTACATGGGAAAGTAACAACAACAGAACATAGATTGTCCAATTCCTCATACCTCTACCACAGTTCTACATGGGATATATAAAGATATAAAGATTTTTGTGTGAGGATTTGAATATCCTCAACTTCTTCTTAGGAGTTAGTGTGTATCCAAACAGAAAAAATCACACACTGCTCGAAATGAAATAAAAATGATCACAACAGAGCAATAATAAGGAGATGAGTTTATAATTATCTTGTGTGATGTCAACGAAACTTTGGACTCCTTTGTATTGAAGTAGTTGAAGCTTTGAGTCCTTCTCTGGTAGCTTTCTGGAAAACAGAGAGTTGTGGTTTTTTTCCATTACTTCCAGTAAAGGTGTTTAGCTTGAAGGTGAGAGTATTCCTTGTAGCAATTGAAACTCCTATTTGAACTCATGTTCTTGATGTGTATGAGTGTTCTTCGATTTCTTCGTGTTTTCTTCTCTACATGTACGTGTGTATCTTCTTGTATGTGTCTCGTATGTATCTTCTGTTCTTCCTTACATATAAATCTGACTTCTTGAGTAGCTTGATATTACTTTTATTCCTTGAGCTTCAACAATGGAAATGATTAGCTCTTACAGGTACGAGTTACAATTCCCTAACATGCCAACAACCCACATTAATTAATATAATTTGAATTGAATTAAGAAAATATGAACGTTATCATTATATTAATAATATTGAAAAAGAATAAAGTTTGAGTAACAATAACTAGTCAGCAGTCATCTTCCATCAGTAGATCTCTATCGGTAGACTTGTAACAATATCTCTTGTAGTAGTAGCTCATGATCAGCATCTTCATGTGTAGCAATAGATCCTTGTATCAGTAGATCTATCTGTCGGTAACTCTTTGTAACAGTGAACTTCTATTGGTAGCTCATCCTCGCTATCAGTTGCCTTTATCATAGGTAGCGGTAGCTCTCTCTATCAATAGCTTCCTCTATCGGCAGATCTATTCTATCAGTAGCTCCACTGTATCTGTAGATTCTATCAGTGCACTTTTATTGGTGAACTTGTATATCAGTGACCTTGTCTATAAGTAGACTTAGTCTATCAGTGGAATTGTCTTACCGTGAACTTGTATCAGTGAGCAAGTCTGTATCAGTGACCTTGTATCAGTGAGCTAATCAAAATCAGTCAGAATTATAACTATCAGTGACTTAAGAATTTAAATGCTTACAAAGTAACTGTTCTATGCATATTATTTCCAGATTGAATTAATATTATACTTCATCATTATTAAACATAAATAAAAATTGATTAATTTATTACATGATATTATTTGATTATTTTGACATCCATACTAACTTTCAAACATGAAGGAATAATTATGAAAAATAATTATTATATAGAAAAGCATGACTTTGGTTTATCAGAACATATCTAATCATATTTGATATTATCAAAATAGGTGAGGCCAACAATTTAGTAACACTATTTATCAAATTTTAAGACATTTAAATATAAATAAGATTAATTAGGGACCTAGGTGTTGATATGATATGAAATTTCAATTATCATTGATCCCCAAAATGATATTATAAAATAATATATTTATATATATATATTAATATCACACATACATATTTTTCATAAATAATGAAATATATATAGTGTGGAGCCTTGAATAAAAAATATAAGACCTTAGTTGAAACTAGAATTTAGGATATACCCTATGCATATGGTAAGGATGGTTAATGCCCGATGCTCGGCTGAGGCATCCTTTGGAGGGTGAGTTGAATTAATTTATTAATTTAATTAATTTATATATTTTAAAAAAATAACATAATCCTCACTCTATAAAAAATCTCTAATGATGATATTTTAGGGTTAGTTTCATAACCCTTTCTGAATCAGAGGGGAGGAGGAGAGCATCGTTCATTTGGTTGATTGATGAAGAATGATGAATGATGATCAGATAAAGGTGGACTGATATGTGGTGAATTCATTATATCATCCTTGTTAATGGTAAATTGATTCTTCACCATTGACCATTCCATAATCTTGGTAGGTATGACCAATTATGGTTTCTTTTCTTCAATAGTTGTTTGAGCATTAATTCTTCATCTACTTTATATTAGATCTATGCATTCAAAACATTTAATGGTATCATCTGCATAATGGAAATAATTAATCAATTTAGTTTTTTATGTCATGATATAAACCCTATAAATCTTAGTTATGTAATCATTGTCAAAGAACAAATAGTGAATGACTAATTTACCATGTTATTTTCAATTTTACCTCTCATTACATATTGTTTTACAATATATTCTTATTGGGTCATGGTTGAAATTTTCAAGGGAGGGTTTGGGTGTGATCAAACCACTAGATTCATTTACATGGATTGGAATACACATTAATCAATGGTTTATAGATGGACTGAGGAATTTCCTAGGATGTGGGTGATTTTTTAGGGTACAGTGATCCATATGGGTGATGGAATTGTACATTATGTGATCAGAGGTTAGATAAAAAATGTTTTGGTCTACAAGAGAATTATTGGAATCCTATTCCGAGGCATTAAAGGATGTGAATTGATGTTAATAATATGTTTCATCCAATTTCATGTGGTCAATGGAGATGATTCATGGTAGGGAGGACATATCTGGAAGATGTTTGAAGATTCTATTCATTCTTTGAAAAACCTAATTACACAATATGTACTGGGATAAACACACATTGTGTAATCCCCAGGCTATGATGATTGAGTTTCACAGTACACAGTCTTGTTATAGTACTTGGTATCTACCAGGTATATAGGGATGTGTATGTTCATGGCATGACGAAGAAAAATATTACTTAGAGGACACATGTAATGCTCAGGTAGCTGGGAAATTTCATGTGGGACACATAAAAACCGTGTAATGTGACAAGGGTTATGATATAGTAATATGGGAGGAAATTTTCTAGCAATAGAATGAGACCACATGTCATGTGAACCCATACAAACTATACACCCTTATTCAAAACATCCACATTGTGTATCTTCTCGCATGAACTCAGATATTCCCCCCATAAAGTAGTCTACCCTAAGTCATTTTATACACTTAATTAGAATATATAATTCATCATATATATAAATATATGTTGTGGAATATTCCAAGGGTGATAGTTTTTTATGAAGTGGTTTAAAATAGAACTGATCAGGCAGGATAAACAGAGAGAGGATGCGGTTAGAAAACCCCAGATTTCACAAGGGATATAGTCCTCATAATAAACAAATTGGTTGAGTGGAAACCCCCAAATGTACTAAAAAGTGAGTTCTATAACCATGGAGTGACAAAAACTTGATTTACTAGGTCTCATGACTTCTATCAATACCTACTGAGTGGAATCCCATCATACTAGGGTACGATCCCTCAATGCTTTGAGTGGAATCCTCCAAGTGTTTCATGAAACATGTCATCTTTTTATCTGCTGATCAACCCCCCCTGAATTCACCAATATTTGAGTCATATTTCATAAAATGGTATAAAATTTCCAATAATTACATGTTGTTTATTGATGGTTAGTGGTTGTTTCATCCAATTATTGGTGTCAATGGCCATGATTCATTGGGAGGAGGATAGTTATAGTGAACATATGAAGATTTTAATAATTTTTTAAAAAACCCAACTCCTGAACCTATACTTGGATAAACAAATTCTTGGTAACCACTTTCTATGATTGTAGGTGTCATGTAATATAATGATCACATGTTTAATGGTTGGACACACACATTGTGTGACCGTCCTTGGGTGGCTAAGCCATGTACGAACTACACATGGAAAAAACCTCATGTACAAGGACAAATTGTTTACTCTATGAGTACACTAGTGTCGACTAGTACTTGGGAATGGAAAGGTATAGAGTGAGGTACATTGGAAATGCTTGATGATGATTTGAATCACCAGGAGGACATAGAAAGTCCCTCAGTGGCGGAGACATGTCATGTGGGCACCATAAACATTGTGTACAGTGAGATGTCCTACGATTCATGTTTATATGAGAATAATGTTTGGAAGAAGAGTGAGACCACTATTCATGTGGTCCCCATACACATTTTTTACCGCTAATATGAACATACACATTGCATATTTTATTTTCATAGATTGGAATCCCCCCCAAGAAGCCTATTCTAAGTAGTTTTCTTCAGAGAATAAGATAATAACATTCATATTGGATTTCAATATATGATGTGTAATTTTTGATGAGCGAAACATTTTTTTCAAATGGTTGAAAATGGTGGAGATCAGACATGGTCATCCAGGAGAGAGGTCGGATTTGGAAATCCCCTATTTCACCAGGGAGTGGGTCCCTAGAGTCCTGACAATACTTGAGATGCACCCCCAGATGTAAAAGGAAGATATTCCTCTACCCAAAATTTTAAAATCCCATGATATAGTAATTTACAGGTCCTTTATCAATACGCATTGAGTCGGTCACCCATCATAATGGGGTACGAGTACCCTATTCTATGAGTGGATTCCCCTTGACGTACCTAGGTAAAATTCATCAATTTATCTACCGAGGGACATCCTCATGATACACCAGGGAAAGAATATTATATCTATCTAGTGAGGGTAATCCCCCAAATTCACATATGTTTAGATCCTCTATCCATCTACCTAGTGGAATCCAACTAACATACTAGGATATAGGTCCTCATGTTTTTTGAAAATTTTCCCCCTTGGCCGGTGGTTTAGTGGTGAGTTATAGGTCCTCCTCTCAACTTTTTAGAATAAAAAAAAATGAGATTATGGGTATTGAGGAATAACCTTTAGTGCTATAGGATAACTCATCATCATGGTATATGATATGATATGAATATCACCTTTATCTCTTATATGGATTTTTATGATACTGTTTATATATTTTTGGGTCTTTTTCATCTTTTTTTGGGTCAAGATGTCAAAAATTAAAATATATTATATTACACCCCCTTCAGTTTTCAGGTATTCCTAATAATTATGTATAAATTGGAAACTTATTGGGATTTTACCAAATGTGTTGTGTCTTGTGAAGATGATTAATAGATAAATGGTGATTGCAGTGGAGTATAGGGATACGTAAAATAATATTCCACATTTGGTGTTTGGTGTTGTGATAGTTTGGCCTTCCACAATCCTGGTGGGAATCGGTGGATTGGGTAGTTACATTCATGATGTCTGTATACATTTTGACACCATTTATTCTTCCCATTCATTTATAAAAAACCATTTACTCTAAAATATGAGTACTATTAAGGGTTTTGGATATACTAACAAAAGTTTAATAAAAAGTTTAATAAATATTTAAAATGATATTTTAATTCTAATTATATATACCTATTTTGCGATAATTGTTTTTTGATGAAATACTACATCTTTCAAATATTTATATACGTAATAATATCAATATTCTTCTTTAGTTTTTTTAATTAAAATACATTGACAATAATAAGTAATTTGTTTTGATATATGTTTTGATGGGGAAATAATATAATATATACTACGATAATTATCCACTTAGATAATTTGATAGACATCAAGTGACCATATCTAGTATTCATGCCATAATTTTGATGGTATTTAAACACCACCCTATAATAAAATAATTTTTAATAAAACATAATATAAAATTTATAAGATGAGGGTTATCTATAAAATGTTACTTGCACTATATAAAAAATGTTAAATGTTACCACATGTTGTTTATTTTTTGGTATCAATATGAAGAATTCAGGAAATAGATCATTAGAGTATACAAATTTATTTCAATGTGTAGCCATTTATGCCTATGAAAATACTATGGAATACATAATTAAAGTAATGAAGATAAATATTTTTTGATTAAATTATAGATTTTTTCCCCAAAATCATGGGTATTTTGAATTGGATTTATTATTTTTGTTTCATTCAAAAATTATTTCTAGTTTTTACACTATTAATTAATATTTATTTGGTTCCATTGATATTTATTTTTTTGTAGAAATGATGTGAGGACTAATGCGTATAAATTTTTATTAATAGAGTCTTCCCCTAAAAATTTTGTAATATACATTCTTAAAAAAATAAAAATAGAATTTAACTATAGTTAACATTGTAGATCAGCTATTGTACAACCAATTTTTGAAAATACACCTCGTGTAAACATTTACAACTGTAGCCCCCATCCATTAATGCATGAGTATTTGATCTATATTCTAATGGGAAGGATAGTATGTAATATCATATCTTTAAATTTGCTCATAAACATCAATTATGGATATAACATTACTTTTAAATGATTTATCCCTAAGAACATGAAATGTTAATAAATGTAGAAGATGAAATTGTGGGGAAGAGGTACTTTTTGAAGAATATTTTGACTTATTAATTGATAATTTAGATCACTTAACGTGAACATCAATTACAACCCTTCATTGCCCCCATTTATAATAACATTCATCGATTGAAACCTTGTTTCATTAATTTTAAAGGGGTTTCTAAAAAAAATATTTGTAAAGGAATACCTCCTTATCAACCAATATATTTACTAGATTAAATAGACATGATATGAAAGTTCCAATAGAAATATTGAATATATGAACATCTATATCATCAATTGGAATATGTAGCACATCACTTGGCTCATGATCAATACAAATATAGACTCTCGTTGGGTGGGAAGATGGGTGAAACCCACCTAGCTGATAGATTTCATTGTCGAACCATCTCTCACTGGGCTATTACCCTATGGGACGCTCTGCCCTTTCATCTAGAAATGGTTCTTTCATGGATGGAAATTATCCAGATGACCTCATCATGGGGAGCAGGGTTTCTCAGTGAGGATGTTTTGAAAAGGACAAAAAACAGTGTTTCACATTTTAAAAGGAAAATATTTACATTGATATTGTACACTATACCAATCTAATATAAGCGATGGGATAGTTATGAGAATAAAAATCAGGATCACTTTCACCATGTATAATATCAGTATATAAAAGGTAGTAGTGTTTGTCTGATTTTTATTTCACAACAACAATTATGGAAAATTAACAACCTCTTAAAAAGAAGGTCTTTGAATGGAATGGGTTACCTCAATGTTACTTGCATGGGGGATCCTCATGTAGTTTTTTGTCATAGTATGGTTTCTATTATATCATTCCTTCTGATAAAATTTAATAAAAACTCAGACTGTCATTTATGTTATTATTCTATAGTAGTTAATCATTCTTTCATCTCATATATTTTATTATCATTTTTCCAAAGTGTATTTATTTACTCAAAATATATTCCGGACAACACCCCATAACCTTTAGAAATATCCCAACATGTTGTTTTTACTACTTCAAGGCCACCATAAGAGTGATTCATCGAGTAGAATTGATAATGATTCATGATTCTTAGAAGGTTAAAAAATATATGAACATAAGTAATCATTATTAGGTAATATCCATTCAATTACTATTTTTTACTATGTCATACATAAATATGATTCCTATAATTTTGGTTTGTCTTCATCTATTAGTATATTGTCTTTATTTACATAATCCTATTTCTATAGCACATGACATGGGATGTAAGTGGATTTATATTTTTAATCATCAATATACATATAAACAAAGGAACATAATTATGTTTTTGATTCATATCCCAGAAAAATAATACTGCATGATTAAATTACATACCATTTCATTCAAGTGAAGAATATACCAACAATGAATTATGGAAGGGGTACATTGGTATTTCCTTATTCCTTTTATCAAATTATAAAAAATGGACATCAGCATGAAATAATAATTCCTATAAGAACCATAGAACATTATTCATAAATCTCACAATAATTTCAAATCGTTGATTAATGGATCTAAATAAACATCAATGCCATTACTCAGTTGTTTTGGTCCTCATATAAATAGATATAACATAATGTATTTTCATTTTATGCATAAACATTGTGGATTGTTATAAAAAAGAAATATAATAATACATGTAACATTAGTGGATTTTTGAAATCCTAAAGGATTCATTCCATCTATAAATAATGTAAGACAAATGTTTCTATACTCATTCCCAAATTCAGGATTCTCATGATAAATTATACTCCATTGAGGTGAGACTACTAATATATGAAGTTTAATATATTTATTTCATGAATATTAATGACAAATAAATTACCATGCAGTCTTCCCACATATATGTAGCTTCCTAAACCATGAAATTATTGGAATGTACTATTTAACATTCGAAGTACCTTATAATTCATTGTTTTTTTGAGACAAAACACACTTTGGGAATTTATTAACAGATTTCTGGTCTTTGAGAAATAGTCTACAATCATTTGGATGCCCACATATTCTTTTAGAGATCATACTGTTTGAATGTACCTTTAATTTTATATCATACGTTCAACATGGAAGCTTATTATCATCTAGAAGCACGTCATTAAAGGGATCAAGTAGTTTAATAAAGCTGTAATATATCCATATAATTCCATATTATATATTATATAGATTTAGTGTGGCTGAAAATGTTGTATATTTAGAAGCATAGTATCCTATTGATTTTTTTTCAAAAATCATTACCATCTTAATCAAATTTGTATAATCAAGAAGTATATATTAATCATTAATTATCCTTTCAAATATAAAATTATCATCATCATCCACACATATAATCATATCTTCAATATGATCATCATTATTGTACACATATTTAACCATATTATTTGATCCATAGATTACAATTTTATCCCAATCACTAGATACAATCCATTTTCCCTATGGGTTTCCATCATTTATAACTCCAATCTATTTTGTGACTAATCAAGTGTTCCTCCAACTTATATGGACTAACTATTCTTGAATAAAAATGACATAAACGTATAAAATATTTGATAAGGGTTGTATGCATAATATTTTGAGGACTTAATAAACTCTGACTACTATAAAACGGGATTTATCAGTGCTCAAAATGAGCTTTAACAGTGCTAAAAAAGTTCTACAGAGCTCAGCACTGATATAGGGGGTTCACTTTTACTAGGGCTCCGAAAAGCACTGATAAAGGACACTTTTATCAGCGCAATAAAAAGCACAGATAAAAGGTAACGCACTGACCCTAGTTACTTTGAGTTGGTGCGTTATTATATATCATTGGCATGATCAAAAGGAAATCATGTCTCGAAAGACCGATCCGTATAGTATTATTGGAAACAAGATTCATACATAAGTTCAACTTTACGACTTGAAAAGAAATACAACACGAATTTATTCCATTAGAAACATCCAAGCCTCCTAGATTATGCCTGAAATTCACTCATAACTAACATATTCATATCCTGGGAAAATGAAACATTAGAAAAGGGTGATCTCAAACGCTCAGTAAGGGTAAAAAATACAGTGGAAAATAAAATAAATATTAAGCATGGTGAATAATTGAAACCACATGTCTTTACCAATAAAAAAAATTAATACTTTTATGGAAGGAATATGAGTTGAGTAAATAATTCTATAATAAAACATAATCATGGGTATTATAACAGTCGAATGACCACATGAACCATCAATATTATTTTCATAGTGAGGGAATGTATAATGCCAGACATTCTGACACATTTTGTCAATGCCTCGGCCAGGACGTCTAAAAATGATTAAGGCCTCAACCAAAACCATATATAAAATTGGGAAAGGCCTAGGCCAATTCCACGTCTAGTTGTATCATGAGACCCACCAATGCATCGATGAGCTATAGTAGGCTTCACCCGTCACATTATAAGTCTAATAAATTCCTCATATGAAAAGGTTGAAATATAACATAAACATTCGTATTAAAACTATCATACAAAATGTCAATACATTAATAAGAAACCATTAATGGTATAAAAATAGCACATCTACATTAAAACATATCACAAAACCTTCAATACAATATGAATGTTTTGTATCATAATAAATCAACTTCAAATAAACATAAAATCCATCAATATATGTTGACATAGATGAAATCGAAAAATTTTCTTAGAGAAATATCTCTTTCTAATTTTGAAATAATTTTAGAAAACATTTATTTTGGAAATATTCTTATAATCTTGTAATGGAATCTTTGACAATGTTAAAACAACAGAAAATAGCCGCACCTGTTGTATAAGTTAAAAAAATTCATTCTTACCTTAATTTTGTCGAAAAGGTTATAAAGGACCTTGTTTGGAAAATGACAGAAAGATTCCTTTCAAACCATTTTATAAAAAGTAAAACAAGGGTATCAATGAATTTAACCAATAATCTAGTATATAGTATGAAACAATTTGAAATACATTTTTAAGAAACATGGACGTGGATGATAAAGAGGTCCCAGTAGATACTTATATAAAAACAACCTCGGATAATAATGAGATTGTAAAATTTACCCTTACCTTGTACATTTCCTTGGTCGAGGGTAGGTTAACCTCCTGTATAACAGTGAAATAATTTATATTAAATTATACAAGAATCATATACATTAATATGATTTCATATATGATATTTTAACATTGCTTTGTTAATAATATCTTAGTATTATTGTCATTTTAGGTGTTAACAGATTCATTTTCCTTTATATTATTTGTTATCTGAGTCATATATGTAATGGATGTGATGTATATTATTCATATCCAGAATAATATCATGTCTTTCAACATTATTATTAAATTAAAATTAGTCTTGATACGATGGGGAATGAATCTTATCACGTTCATGGAGACGGTAATCTCTACGTACGCACAAGCAACAATATCATTCTTTTGATATCAGAATAATATATAATTGGATTTTAAATCATATATACAGAATATTTAACATGTTATATTTATTATTTACTTCAATTAAACATCATTATTATACCCCATCCAAATAATAATGTATTGAATAACAATTACACCATAATGTGGAAATGGTAAGTCGTACATACGCACGTATGGTGACACGTCATTAAAAGGATGGATAGAATAATTAATATGGTTTTAATATATTTATAATAACATCAAAGTATATAAAAGATACTGGAGTTATTATTTTAGAATGAAAACAATAAAGAAAAAGGAATTATAAGAATAAATAAACTTGAAAGAGGTGATGAAATATTTACCTCTTCTTTGGGTTCTTCCTTTTATTTTGATCAAAAGGGCTCCTTAGGATGGATATATGACTAATGAAATGCCTCTAGGATTAAGGGAGGATACATTAGAGGGTATTTGGGCAGAGTTTGGCCGATCCAAATGGCTTTGAAGGTGTGGATTAGGGAGAAGGGGGTGCCCTTTTATAAGAGGGGTGAGCGGTACCATAGGAAAAGCTAGAATTATTATTTTATAGTAAACTTATTTTAGGTTTCTAATGGATACAAAATAGATTATTTAAAGGATAAGGTGGGTATGGGTCTAAATCCACCCAACCAGTAGGTTTTAGACAGTTTTGGGTTACTATATTACCTTTATCTTTTAGATTTAACTCTTAGATAAATAGTTTGACATTTACCATGTCCCTTGATATTTTTATATTATATGGTTAATAAACATACTATATACTTCTAATAGAACCCCAAGAGGTTCATTAATGATAAAAATATCATTATATATGTCTTTTGGCCTAACCATAGATTTTTAGGAATAGAATATCAATTAATAATTTAATATTTATTTTAAAAAATCATTTATGTCAATTTTGACACTATTTGGTATTTTGTTTTTTCTAAATTCATAAAAGCATTATTATTTAGGAAAATTCATCTAACCAACCCTAATATTTCATAGTAACCTAGAAAATTAGTTTAATTCATAAAAAGTCTCAAATTACATTTATTTGGATATTTATAATATCAATTATTTCAATAATTCATTAATACAGTAATTACTGCATCATCATTGTGTCATGAATAAATTAAATTATTTAATGTACAGGAAATATATATAAAATAGTATTATGTATTAAATTGTTTTATCATTCTAATGAATATTTATAATTGAATCTATCTTATGTTTAACCCTATATAAAAAATGTTTTAGTTATTAAACTTTGATTTTAGCTCTTTTAACTCTTCTTTGAATTAAATAATAATAAATGTCCTAATCTAATCAAAGTGGACCAAAGAGGTTTATATTTTATTCATAAGGGAATTTTTGGTCAAATTATACTTATCCAATAGAATTCGGACATGTGTTTGGGTAATAATAATATCATTTTTACCCTTAATCACCATATTTACTTATAACCGTCGTAAATTAAATTAAAAAGTTACTATTCACCAATAATTATTTTCATCTCATTGAACTAAATTTTACTTAATGATATCAACCGTGTCTCTAGGATTTTTTAAATTCCACTCACAAAAGCGGTAAAATTATGTTTTATGTAAATTTTTAAATTCTCCTAGGAGGTGGGTAAATGACAGTAAAAAGTTCAATAAAAGTTTTATATATCTAAAATTATTATAAACTGACTCCAACGAATTAAATTGAACTTATATAAGTATTATGTATCTATTTGGACCTAAAATTATTATCAATAAAATAAGTAATTATTTAAATAAAAAATTGATTTTAAACTATAACTTAGTGTTTTTCACTATTTATCAAAAATTGAATATTTTCAGAAAAATACAAAAAAATTAACCCTAAGATAATTTCAATATTATGAATCCAAAAATGAAGTCCATTTTAAAAGATAAAATTTATAAAATTTCAAAAAGTAGGTATTACAATTCATAACTACTATTTTGATTGGTTTTGGTGTGTTAGAACTCAAAGTTGCGTACAACACACGCTATTGTATTATTCAAAAAGATGTGTATCGTGGAAGCTTGGGGTGTTACATTCTCCCCTCCTTCAAATAATTTCGTCCTTAAAATTTCTTGAGTATTACTTCGTAAAAAGACTCTAGTGGTTCTTCATCATAAGTTCTTCGGTTTCCCACGTTTCCTCTTCCATATTATGGTTTCTCCATAGAAATTTTACCAAATTATTTGTCCAGTTTCTCCGCACTTGTTCTCTTGAATCAAGAACCGTGACAGGCTCTTCTCAATAAGACAGATCACATTTCAGCTCTAATTCCTCATAGGTGAGTACATGCGTTGGCTCATGCATGTATTTTCTCAACAATGATACGTGGAACACATCGTGGATTTTGGAGAGACTTGGCGTCATTGCGAAACAGTAAGATGCAACCCTAATTTGTTCTAGAATTTCGGAATGTCCAATGTACCTGAGACTTAATTTAACCTTCTTACCGAACCATATTACAACCTTCCATGGAGATACCTTCAAGAAAACATGATCTCCTACCTAAAATTCCAAATCCTTCATTCGGTTTCAGTATAGCTCTTCTGCCTACTTTGAGCTGCTTTGATGTGGTTTTGGATTACCTTCACCTCTTCCATCATTTCCTCCACCGGTTCTGGGCCTACAAGTTTTCATTCACCAACATCATCCCAATAGGTTGGTGTGCGACATATCTTTTTGTATAACACTTCATATGGTGCCATACAAATACTTGAATGAAAGCTATTGTTATAGGAAAATTCTACCATAGGAAAATATTGATCCCTCATACCATGAATGTCATGTGGGCATGATATCAACATTTCTTCTAAGGTTTGAATAGTCTGTTTAGATTGTCCATTAGTTTGGGGGTTGTAGGCAGTGCTCAAACAAAGTTCTGTATCAAGGTATTTCTGAAATGTTTTCGAGAATCTTAATGTAAAACAGGGATCATGATCAGAAACAATCGATAGTGGTACTCTATAAAGTCTTACAACTTCATTAATATATAGTCTTGTGGGAAGTTCAAGTGGTAAATCTTCTCTTATAGTAGGAAAATGAGCTGACTTGGTAAGACGATCAATAATGACCCATATTGCATTGTTTCATCTAGGAGTCTTTGTTAGTCCCATGACAAATTCCATCGTGATATTATCCCAATTCCACTCAGGCATGGGAAGAGTTTGCAAGACTCCTCCAGGCTGTTTTCTTCTAGCATTCACTTGTGGACTATCCATACATCTTGACACAAAATCAGTAATCTCCCTCTTCATGTTGTTCCACCAAAAAATGATCCTTCAAATCCCTATACATTTTGGTTCTCCCAGGGTGTATAGAAAAATTGGAGCGATGAGCATCTTCCAACAATTCTCTTTCTAGATCAGGTATATCAGGAACACAAACTCTCTTCCCAAATCTCAAAATTCCATATTCATACACAAAGTCACTCAATATCCCATCATTTATAGCTTTAATATTCTTTTGAAACTCCTCATCACTGGTCTGAGAAATCGTTATCCTTTCTAGTAATGATGGTTTGGAAACCATTTGAAAATGCATTGATGTTTCACCTTACATGGTTATTCCCATATCCATATTTACTAGATCCATGTATATAGGATCCTTTTCAACTCACATCTTGTTCAAAACTCCATGATCCTTTCTACGCAAAGCATATTCCACCTTATTTTCCTTCCCTAAGTGGTAGTGTATAGTGCAATCATAATCCTTGAGTAGTTCAATCCATTGCCTTTGCCTCATATTTAGTTCTTTCTGTGAGAAAATATACTTCAAACTCTTGTGATGAGTATATATCTCACATTTTCACCATAGAGATAGTGTCTCAAAATCTTCAAAGCGAATATTACAGTTTCTAAATCAAGATCATGAGTAGGAAAATTTTTTCTCATGATTTCTTAGCTATTGTGAGGCATAGAAAATAACCATATCATTTTGTATAAGGACACAACCAAGTTATTTCTTTGAAACATCACTATAAATAACCAACCCATCATTCCCTGATGGTAAAATCAATATAGGAGAATTGACTAATCTTCTCATTAGTTCTTCAAAACATTCTTCACACTCTCTTGTCCAAAAAAATTTAACCCCTTTACGTGTGATCTTGGTTAATGGGTTAACCAATCGGGAAAAATTACGGACGAAAGGACGATAATAATCTGCTAAACCAACAATACTGCATACCTTAGTTATACTCATCGGTTGTGGAAATTATTGGATTGCCTTGGTCTTAGAAGGATCAACATATATTCGATCCTTATAGACAATATGTACAAGAAAATAAATCTCCTGATGCCAGAATTCACAATTACTAAACTTCCCATATAATTCATGTCTTCTAAGAGTCTTTAGGATAATGCGCAAGTGATTTTCATGATCTTCATATCATTTGGATTATACCAATATATCATCAATAAATACAAGAAAAATATCATCTAGATATTTCGTGAAATATCTATTCATTAGATCCATGAATACAGATGGGGAATTAGTCAATCCAAATGGCATTACTGTAAACTCGTAATGCTTGTACCTGGTTCGAAATGGTGCCTTCAAAATGTCATCCTTCTTCACACACAACTGATGATATCTAGATCCAATGTCAATCATTGAAAATTATTGAGCTCGATGATGTTGGTTGAATAAATCATCAATGTGAGGTAGGGGATACTTGTCCTTTATTGTTATATCATTGATCTCCCTTTAGTCAATGCAAAACCTCATCGATACATCTTTCATTTTCACAAAAAGGATAGGGGCTCCCCATAGAGAAACACTAGGTTGAATAAATCCCTTATTACTCAATTCCTCTAGTTGTTTATTTAGTTAAACTCATTCCATAGTGGCCATTCTATAAGTGTTTTTCGATATGGTCCTTGATCCAGGAATTAAATCAATGGAAAAATCAATTTCTCGTTGTAGAGGATGTCCAGGTAAATCTTCTGGAAACACATCAACATATTCTTTCACAATAGGTACATCCTCTATTTGAACATTCTATTCCTCACCCATAGTTATTTCATTATCTTCCTCCCCAATAATTGAATTTAGTTGAGCTACTGGGGGTGGATCTAGATAAGAAACTTGTGGTGACGATTCCCCTATAAAGATAAGGTGTTATTTAACATCATCATCAAAAATCATAACCTCCTTTTTCTTACAATAAATTTTCGCATCATGGTCCAAAATCCAATCAATGCTGCGGATTATATCAAAATCCATCATGGGTATGATGATGAGATTAGTAGATAAAGAACATTTATGTGCTCTAATGGGGATAGATTCACAAAACATTGTTACAATTATACTTCCCTTAAGAGTTTTGAATGAAAAATTCCTTGTTAAATCAAATTAGAAATATCCAATTTTATTTAGTAAACTGGGAAGATATGAAACAATGCGATGATCCAGAATCAAAAAATGCATTTTCTAAACTTGAGGAAACCATTAATTTACCTACCACCACGTCTTTCTGAGCATCAAACTCAGTGGTAGTAATCGTATAATCTTGGCCTTGATCCCTTGGCCTTTTCGGAGGTATGTTTCCCCAATGCTTAGGACATTCATTTGCATAATGTCCCATATCCCTGAAATTGTAGCATTGAACATTGGTAGAGTCTTTATTTCCCTTACATTCACCAGCAATATGGGCTTTCTGTCCATATTTTTATCATACTCCTTTTCCTTTTAGACAGGCACTAGGGTTCTGCCTTCCACAATTATCACAGGGTGGAAATTCAATTCGTTCCTTCTTCAATGTTTCTCTATTTACTTTCCTAGAGTGTTCAGCAGATCACTTCTTCTCTTTCTTTTCCTTAAAGTAATAAGACATAGATAATTCCTTTTCTGTTATGATAGCACACAAGACAATATCTTCGTATGATGAGAAGGATTGTGATACTAATGCTTAACAGAGAAATGGTTTTAACCCATCAAATAAATGGTCAATCTTACTTCTTGGGTTACGTATATAATCTGTTTAATTCTTTGCTAACCTTGTAATGTTAGCTTCATACTTTGCGACATTCTCATCCTCCTTTTCACTCAGACTCAAAAATTGTTTTTCCATATCCTCTTGATGGTTATGACGAAGGTGTTTTTCTAAGACAAGTTCTTTAAACTCCATACATTATATATTTGATACTTCTTCATCTTCATTTGTGTTTTGAATCAATGACCACCATTGATCAGCCTCTCCAGTGAGGCGGTAAACTGCCATTACAACTTTTCCCCTTTTGCTACTCCCTAGAGCATGAAATATTTTATCTAAAGATTTTATCCATTTAAAATCTACTAACGTATTTTTACTCCCATTTAATCTAGGTGGTTCTTTCCTCATGAAGCTATCTAACATTGATCCATCACGCTATGGATCATGGTGATCCATAGAGGAAAGGTTGTTAATCATAACATGAGTGAGTTGTCCCAGTATGGTGGTAAGATTATTAGCACCCGTTGCGGCACCTGATCTACTATAATTATCTTAAACAGGAGGGAAATCCCTACATGGAGTGCGTTCATTGATACTGTTTCCATTCCTTCCACTAGGAACCATTTCTATAATATGGCATACAATATATTATCATATGAATTGCAATACATAAATCCATTTTTTTCACTTAACATAAATGGAACAGTTTATGGATATAATCCATAATCATTAAAAATGTTTTCTTTGAGGAAGTATATACTCATAAACACTTAATAATGGTTTGTAAAGAAAATGAGAATTATCCTAAGAATATCCCCTGGGAGTGTCATAACCACGAGTACAGCAAGACCCATTTTCGTGCAGTAGTTCCCATTCGAGTCTAGCTCAAAGCGGTGTTTTAAGGTTTTAACCCTAGGTAGATATTTTCCAGAGCCGCCTCTACCTGCTCGTATCTAGATAGGGATGTATTTCTTGGAAAAATCACAAAATCTCTACAATACCAAAATTCTAGGAAGTTCTTCTATACTAATCCTCAAAGTTTATCTTAGGTTTATGTGCTCAAATACGAGTTTATCTAAATTTAGTTTCACAAGTTTGTACTAAACTTCCTTTGATACCAACTGCAAAACCCCATCCCTAGTTACCCAGAGTCGGTGAATTATTACTTAGAATTGGCATGATAAAAAGGAAATCATGTCTCGAATGACTGATCATTTCAGTATTATTGGAATCGGGATTCATACATAATTTCAACTTTACAACTTGAAAAAATAGAAGAAACATTTCTTCCATTAGAAACATTCAAGCCTCCTAGATTATGCCTGAAAGTCACTCATATCTAACTACTTCATATCTTGGGAAAATGAAACATAAGAAAGGGGTGAGCTCAAACGCTCAGTATGGGTTAGAAATACAGCAGAAAATAACATAAATATTAAGCATGGTGAATAATTGAAACCACATGCCTTTATCAACAATAAACAAGAATAATTTTATGGCTTGAATATGAGATGAGTAAATAATTCCATAACAAAACATAATCATGGGTATTCTACTAGTCGAATGACCACATTAACTATCAATATTATTTTCATAATGAGAGAATGTATAATGCCGGATATTCTGAAACATTTTTTCAAGGCCTCGGCCAAGATGTCTAAAAATGATTAAGGACTTGGCCAAAACCATATATCAAATTTGGAAAGGCCTCGGCCAATTCCACATCTAGTTGTCCCATGAGACATACTGATGCATCGAGGAGCTATAGCGGGCTCCACCCGTCACTTACTAAGTCTAATACCTTCCTCATATGAAAAGGTTGAAATATAACATAAAGAGTCTTATTAAAAATACCATATGAAATGTCAATATTTTAAACATAAACCATGAATGGTATAAAAACATCACATCCATAGTCAAACATATAAAAAAACTGTCAATAAAATATGAAAGTTTTGTATCATAATAAAAAAACATCAAATAAACATAAAATCTATCAAAGGATGATGACATAGATGAAATCAAAACCTTTTTTAGAGAAATATCTCTTTCTATTTTTAAATCATTTAAGAAAACATTTATTTTGTAAATATTATTATAGGATTGTAAGGGAAGCTTCTTCGATGTTAAAACGATGGAAAATAGGTTCACCCACCATATAAGTTAAAAAAAAGACATTCTTACCTTAATTTTGTCGAAAAGGTTATAAAGGACAATGTTTGGAAAATGACGGAAAGATTCAATTCAAACCATTTTATAAAAAGTCAAAAAGGGTATAAATTACTTAAACCCATAATCTAGTAAATAGTAAAAATGTTTTGAAAAACATTTTTAAGAAACATGGATGTGGATGATAAAGAGGTCCCAGTAGATACTTATGTAAAAACAACCTCGGATAATAAAGAGATTGTGAAATTAACCCTTACCATGTACTTTTCCATGGTTGAGGGTAGGTTAACCTCATTTATAATGTTGAAATAATTGTTATTAAATTATACAATAATCATATACATTAATATGATATCATATATGATCTCTTAACATTGAATTGTTAATAATATCTTAGTATTATTGTCGTTTCGGGTGTTAACGGATTTGTTTTCCATTATATTCATCATTATGTGAGTCATATGTTTTATGGATGGGATGTATCTTATTCATATCCAGAATTATATCAAGTGTTTAAACATTATTTTTAAATGAAAATTAGTCTTCAATTGATATGATGGGGAAGAAATCTCATTGCATCTGTGGAGACGGTAATCCGTACGTACGCACGACCGACAATATCATAATTTTGATATTAAAATAATATATAATTGGATGGTATATAATATATAAAGAATCATTTTCATGTTATATTTATTATTTATATCAATTATACATCATTATTATACCCGTCCAAATAATAATGTATTTAATAACAATTACACCACGACGTGGAGGTGGTAAGCTGTACGTACGCACGTGTGGTGACATGTCATTCAAAGGATGGACAGAATAATGAATATGGTTGTACCATATTTATAATAACATCATAGTATATAGAAGATACTGGAGTTATTATTTTAGAATGGAAACAACAAAGAAAAAGGTTTTGGAAGAAGAAAGGAACATGAAAGAGGTGTGGAAATATTTACCAATTCAACGGGTTCTTCTTTTTGATTTGATCAAAAGGGGTCTGTTCGATGGATTTCAGACTAAATGAAGGACTCTAGGATGAAGGTAGGATATTTGAGATGGTATTTTGGAAGAGTTTGGCCAATACAAATTGCTTTGAAGGTGTGAATTAGAGAGAAGTGGGAGTGAAATTTTATAAGAGGGGTGAGGGGCACATTAGGAAAAGTTAGAGTTGTTATTTTATAATAAACTTATTTTCGATTTATAATGGCTGAAAAATAGATTATTTAAAGGATAATGTGTGTATGGGTAAAAAAACACTCAACCAACATGTTTTAGATATGTTAGGGTCACTATATTAACTTTATATTTTAGATTTAACTCTTAGTTAAAAAGTTTAACATTAACCATGTCCCTTTGTATTTTTATATTTTATGGTTAATAAAAATACAATATACTTCCAATAGAACCCCAGGAGGTTCATCAATGATACATATATCATTATATAAGTCTTTTGGTAGAACCTCAGATTTTTAGGAAGAGTATATAAATTAATAATATAATATTTGTTTTAAAAACACTTTTTGGTCAATTTTGACACTATTTGGTATTTGGTTTTTTCTAAATTCATAACAACATTATTATTTCAAAAAAACATTTCATTTAACCAATCCTAATATGTGATATTAATATATTAAATTACTGGAATTCCTAAAAAGTCTCAAATTACATTTATTTAGATATTTATAATATCAATTATTTTAATCATTCATTAAAATGGTAATTACTACATCATCATTGTGTCATGAATAAATTAAATTATTTAATCTCTAAAAAATATAAATAAAATACTATAATGTAGGAAATCGTTCTTTATTTCTAATGAATTTTTATACTTGAATTTATCTTATGTGTAACATTACATTAAAAATGTTTTAGTTATTGAACATTGATTTTAACTCTTTTGACTCTTCTTCGAATTAAATAATAATAAATGTCCTAATCTAATCCAAGTGGACCAAAGAGGTTCATATTTTATTCCTAATGTTGTTTTTGGTCGAATTGTAATTATCAAGTAAAATTAGGACATGTGTTAGAGTAATAATAATATCATTTTTACCCATAACTACCCTATTTACTTTTAACCGTGGTAAATAAAATGAAAAATTTACTATTCACCAAAAATTATTTTCATCTCTTTGAGCAACATTTTACCTACTGATAATAACCATGTCTCTCAGATTTTTGAAACTCGACTCACATAAGAGGTAAAATTATGTTTTATGTGAATTTTCAAATTCTCCTAAGAGGTCGGTAAAAACGGTAAAAAGTTCAATAAAATTTTTATATATATAAAATTATTATAAACTGACTCCAATGAATTACATTGAACTTATATAGGTATTATGTATCTATTTTGACCTAAATTAATATGAAATAAAATAAATAATTATTTAAATAAAAAACGGTTTTAAACTATAACTCAGTGTTTTCACTATTCATCAAAAATTGAATGTTTTTAGAAAAATACCAATAATTCACCTATGATAATTTCGATATTCTAAATCCAAAAATGAAGTCCATTTTGAAAGTTAAAATTTATAAAATTTCAAAAAGTGGGTATTAATATTCATATCAGCTAGTTTGATTTGTTGTGGTGTGTTAGAACTCAAAGTCGCGTACAACACACGCTATTGTATTATTTAAAGAGAATCATAATGTGGAAGCTTGGGTGTTACATAAAATACCTCTTTATTAGTGCTGATAAAAGTTTCCTTTATCGGTGCTTTTAAAAGGTGCTGATAAATGTCAAAAAAATTAGAAAAAATATTATATAATGCATGTAGAATATTTAATAGTTCTTGGCCCCCCATTATCAGTGCTAGGCGGACCCCCCCCCCCACACACACACTCTCCTGCGCGCTCCACTTTGCTTCCACCCGAACTCGAACCTGTGACCTCCACCCTTTCGTGGATGCACCTTTACTATTAATCCATTTCGTAGGTTTCTCTATTTATTGATATATCTAATTATTTATATATATATAGTTATATTTATTCATATAGTGATATAGATTCATTTTAATATAAATATATTTATTAATATATTAGTATATATATATATATTCATTCATATATTAATATATATTTCTTTTTATTTATATATATATTTTTACATATAATTTTTTATCCTTATATTTATTTGTATATTAATATATTTATAAGATTAGTTTTAAATAAATTTTATGAAAATTGTTTTTATGTGTGTTTTTAAATAAATAAATAAATACATACATACATACATATATATAACACACACACACACAGACACACACACACACACATATATATATTTATGAACAAATACATAAATATGTGTATTTGGAAAGCCACAGAATGTTAAAACGACCATAACATATAATATAGAAGCCTGTTTCAACTCCACAACAAGTTAAAATGTAGAAAATGAATCAAACATCTATATGATATGTCATACAGGCCTAACAAACTTCTAGATCAAAAGTTATAATTGTATGAATATTAACAAATCGGGGTATCCCGACTAAAAACTCAGTTTTGTAGGCCTTTAGGGCTTTTTTGACCACGAAAAATGTGAAAAAAGCATTTCTTAGGTTATTGGCTCATAGAGCTCATCACAAGATTCGATTCGATATGGTGTAGAGCTCAAACGGAAACCCAGATTAAAAGTTATGGTCATTTGAAGTTTGAGTTACATTTTCAACTTATTTAAATCTTTTATTGTTATTTTTTTTGATTTTTTATGTCTTCAAATTGTTGTTAAATGATTTTTAATCAATAATAATTAACAAATTATTAATAAATAATATTGTTTTAAATATTTTAAATCCATTTTCACAAAATTTATTGTATATTAAATGTTATAGCCTATTTCTACTTATCTAAAACATATTTAAAAAATATATATTATATTAATATCAATATAAATATACTTATATAACAATATTTTATTTTTCATGATTTTTTTTGAAACATAAAATTTATCACCAGTAGGAAAAAGCGCTGATAAATCCCTCCTTTTTTAGTGCTACTAAAAGAAGCACTGATAAAGGGGGGAATTTAACATCGCTTTTTTTAGAGTTGTTAAAAGAGCCCCTTTTTCAACGCTTATTTTATCACTGATAAAAGGGTAGCTCTTCCCTTGCCCATTATTACAGTAGTGTCTTTCAGTATATTCTCACACTCTTATTTTGGATATTATTAGAATACATCCGTTTCTAATTCATATCAATTCAATTTGATTCATGAATATTAATATTTTACAAAATAAATAAATGCATAGAAAGTATTATCTTTGAAATAATAAAGGTCCTTTGTTAATTATTCATTTATGTTCAATGAAGCCATTATTATAATATATGAAGGGTAGCATGAATCATATTTATATTGTTTTTTATTAGGGAAAATCATTTTGGGAAAATAATTTTAAATATCTATAAAGTCACATTGAAAAAAATTTATTTTCATATATTGAAAATCAAAGAGACCAAGAGAAGTTTCTGAAGCTTTTCTATGTTCAAGTATAACATGTGGGAGGATTTTATGATTATTGGTTTCATAACATGATATGTGGTGGGATAAATTATGTTTCACTAAATGAATCATCTTGAGAACAAAAAATTTGATGAGACTCTTGAATGAAGTCTGGAAAAATGTTATAGTGGAAGTGGGAGTAAGGTTCAACATATATGAAATTAGATATAGATGCTTTGAATGATGTTCATGATTTAAATTTCAATTGATATTGAAATTTTGAGTGGATCATTAGAGAGAGTTTTGGGATTCTCCAAAACCGCGACACGAGTTTAAATAAAATTGTGGGACATTCCCAATGGTATAAATTGATAAATTAAACTATGGAAAATACACAAATATTGATGGCTTAGTGAAATTAAATTATTTTAGGAAATAAAATATATTTAAAATGAATAAAAATTTTAAATGAAATAATATTTAAAATTAATAAGTAATATTTAATATATAACAAAACTTTTTTAAAAATGATTTTTTAAGATTATTTACCAGAATTTCAAACACATACAAATTCACAAGTAAATAAAAAAGATGCATTTATATGAATTGATTATATAGATATCAATTATATTAAAAATATTAAAAATTTTTAAATAAAATTAAATGATTATTAATCATATTAATGAGAAACATACAAAGAGTATTAAAACATATTATATTATTGATTATATATCATAAAATTAGAAACATAGGTTGTAAAAAATTAATAAAATGAATTTATTTTTAGAATATTAATTTCAATAAATTAAAAATATATATTTCGAAAAAATTTAAAATATTACAACTTAATAAATATAATTGAATAAATAATAATAATAAAAAATATAACAACATTAATAATTTTGAAACAAAATAAATAATTATATATAAATATATATTATAAAAATTATTAGTACAAAAAAAATTTAAAAATTAACAAATATTAAAAACCAATATATAATATTAAATGAAAGAATGTTAAAATTGAAAATGTAGAATAAATTACAAGAAATGTTTTCAAAAATTAGTTTTTTACATTAACTATAATAATTAAAGACACATAATCATGAATAAAATTATATATATATATATATATATTAATAGTTTTCTAAATTATTAAATTATTAAAAATTAATTATAATGAATTCAAAAGTAATAAAATTAAATCTTATTTATAGGACTCAATTAAATAAATTTCAAACATATTACAAATTTTTTAACATAATAAATAAAAATCCATAATTATTAAGCAAATACATTACAATAGTTTTTAAAAAGATAAAAATTAGTAAATAGATATATATAAATTATGAAAAATTAATAAATTCAAAAATATTAACAATGAATAAATATCAATAATGAAAAAATAGTATCAAGTAAAAGATAAAAAATAACCATTTAACTAATAAAATTATAAATAATAAATTTAAATAAATTAAATATATAAATTTCAATCATATTTTATCTGTTAAAACATAACAATCAAAAATCAATAAATATTATTCCTAATAATTTCAAATAATTTGGAAATATTTCAGTGTAAATAAATATATAAATAAATAAATAAAAGAAAATGATTAAATTCCAATAATTATAAAAATTAATAAATATTAAAAATGAATACAAACTAGAAAATTAATGAATATTAAAATTATATAAACAAATTTAATTGAATAAAATTGTTTAAAAAAATTGAATTCATGTAATATTAAATACATGAATTGTAATCATATAAAAAGCTGATGAAAATATTAAAAATTACATTTAAATAAAATAATTTTATTAATTTCAAACAATTTAAAAATATTACAATGTAATAATTAAAATTGAATAAATACTAATAATATAAATTAAAAATATATCATAAATAATACTTGGAAAATAAATGTGTCTAAATTTTAAATAAAAAATATAAATTCATAAAATATTACATAAAAATTGAAAAATGTATATATTAAATTTGAAATAGAGTTAAAAATAAATAGTACATGCCAAACGTACACATATACACATGTCATATACATACACAGGAAAATATATACAAATATATATAGGTATCTCCCACATACACATGATCACAAACACACAAAAATGCATACATATACATACATAAAGATAGAAAAATTATATAAATATATATATTCATACAATAAATAGACAACATAATTCATATATATACTCGCACATATGCATTGATATAAATATATAAATTGAAATATCACTTGTTATTAATAAAACATATTCATTTATATTTATATAATTGTTTGAACTATTAAAATATATATTTTAATACATCATATTTATCTTACTTATTCACATTTTTTAATTAATGTATCTACTTAACCATTATTTTTTTGGATATAAATATGAAAATTTTATATACATTTATAATATTTTTTTTATTAAATGTTATAAAATAACATTGTATTATATTTGTGATCAGAAAAGTAATGATATATTGGTAGATTTATGAGTGCTAAAATGTTCACTGGAAAAAGGTACACTATTATAAATTCTATTTTAGTGATGATAAAGTAGCATTTATTAGTGATTTTACCTGTTACAAATAAATGATATCATTTTATTTACAGGTTTTTAATGCTGATAAATGTCAAAGATGTATACTGCACGATATATGGTAGTGGTGGTTTAGACTCCATTATTGTATCTAGATACATAATGAGATGAAGGGTGATAAGGATAGAATTATTTCTGGTGGATGTTATAAATTTTATTTATTATAATGGTCATTCCTTTTAAAAAAGAAGGAGATAATTTTTGAAATAATTTAATCATATAATTCTTAATTTTTTTTGAATCCTGTTGTAGTTAAAGTGTTTTTTTCCAATGTCTCTACCCAATAAATAAATGTATTGAAAATTGTATATTTCGATAAATAATATTTTTGAAAAAATGATTTGAAGGTTTTTAAAAAATATATTTTTTGGAGAAATTATTATATATATAGATAAAATAAAAAAATTATAACAATATATTAAAAATATAAATTATGAGATATGTCATGATGATTAGATTTAAAAAAATTAAATATAATTTATTGTCTACAACCTAATGTTTTATTTTTTCAATCAATTAAAAATGTATTTTGATCCAAATTTTTAGATATAATCTAAGCCAATCACATAGGTTTTGATCTAAAAATAAGTAGGATATTGAGGTTTTTTAAAATTAATCTTCTTGATCCAAAACCATTAAATAGATTTATTTTAAAACTACTATATTATGGATTTTAAAAAATAGTATCCATTATTCCATAATCTTGTGAAAATATTGGAAATAAATTTCCACCATAAACCCTAAACTAACATGAGTGCATGTATAAAAACCTTTGGGAAGTTAGCTTTATTCATGAATAAATGTCCATTATCTTTAATGGTTTCTACTATACATATTATTTTCATAATAATCAAAAGGTTTCTTGTTATGGAACAACCTTAAATATGTTTTCTAAATCCTTTAAATTGATGGACCAATACATGATCAAGCCTAACAATTTTGAGGAAAATATATTCTCTGAGTGGTAATAAAAGATGAAGTTACTCCTTATAGTATTATATTTTTTTCACATTCATGAACTAAACCAGCAGCTTATTATTGTTGATATAGATCTAAATCCCAACAAAACATCATTTAATATGTCTCAATTTGAATAAATTCACATAACAAAAAATTGGATATTGTGTGGTTTTATGTCAAAGACATATTCTAAACTAATTATCAAATGTTCATTTCAATTACTCTTTCCAAATGATATTTTCTCATTATATATGAGATTCTATAAAATTCAAATTTGTATTAGAGAAATAAGGTTCCAATAAACTTCTCATTTCAATGTTTTTTAACTTGATATGGTTGAAAAAAAGTTACTGTTATATAATTTTCATTAGCTGTATATTCTATAAAATAATGTTGTTCCCTTTAAAATAAATATACTAAAAACTTTCCTTGTTGGTTAAATTATTAATAAATTTCTACATATGTGTAATGAATTTGGTAAATCACTCATAAAAAAGGGTGGGGATATTTCTATGGAATAATCACAAAATATTCTTAATATTTGAGAAGAATCTAGTTTGGGGGACATGGATATGGATTTAAAATGTGATACTATGTTTAATTTCATTGTTTAAAAGGAACCACCAAACAATTACTTACATGTAAATAATAAAAATAAATAAGGAATAAATATTATCCTTTCAAGAATAACGATAAATCATTTTTATATGGAATACCCAAAAATATCATTGGAATGTTTCTATTAAAATATAGAATAAAATGATAAAAATATGATTATTAGGGAATATATAGTTGTAATGATGTGTAAGGATAATATTACCTTAATAATGTTCATTTTATTTCTTGATTATAGATAAAAATATTCATGTGTACAAGGGTCTTTTATTGTTCAAATAATTTTTTGAAATTTCAATCATGAAGGATGTAAACCTTGGAAGTAATATATTCTTAATTGAAATATTACATTGAATAGTGGAAATATAATATAATTTTTAGAAGATGTTTAATATTCAAAATATATTTTATATACTTTAGATTCAATAGTATTAATTCTATTTTTATCATCGATATGATAATGGGTTCCCTATTTTATTTGAATCTGATAATTAAATCTTCTTTATGGTTGGAATTTTCTTTGGTAATGGTTCCTCAAAATAATTAAAAGTATCAATTAAATTTCATAATATAATTTAATTATTATGTTCTAAATGACCATGGTATAAATTATAGGTCTCAATAATATAATAAGAAGATAAAATTATTTAACATTGTAAATGAATTTAATTAATGTGAAACCTGTATTTAATTGAAAAAAATAAAAAACCCATTTCAATGTATTGAGGGAAATTAAAATAAATAATAAGTAGTACGTTATTCTATTTTCGAATAAAATTTGTTGTTAACTTAGAGAGGAAAAATTTATTTTATCACTTTTTATGAATATGTTACATATTTAGATATATATATTCCTTGAAAAAAAATTAAAACCATTAATATGTTTATGAAGTATAAAGATGAATTTGAAATCCAATTAATGAAATTGATTAAAGTATTATGGTCAAATAAAGTTGTTAAATACTTTATGAATGGATTTAATATGCTTTGTGAATAAAATATTATAATCCATAAAATTAATGATCCTTACCCATCATAAAATAATGGTTTAGAAAAAAGAAAGAATATTTACTTAATAGAAATGGTAAATTTTATGATTAGTAAATCTCTATGAACATTAAATTTATAGTGAAAAGACTTATTGGTTTCATGTCATATTCAGGACAATATTTCTTCTATGAAAAAATATGTTATACTGTTATGAATTTTTAAAATATCGAGGACCCAATATTTCATATTTTATTGTTTTGCAGTGTTTATTATAATATAGTGTTTTGGGTCCTAAAGAAGTAAGATTTTTCCTATATTGATTAATGGATTTTTTGGACATTCAGTAAATCTAAAAGTGTATTATGTTATGTATTTAGGATCCAATGATATTATTTAATCAATGGATGTAGATTTTGTGAAAATAAATTTTATAAATATGATAATTAAGTGGTTATTCCTCAAACCCCCATCTCTTGCATTCCATCTAGTCTAAATACAATATAAGATAATAAATTAAGTTATATAGTTAAACCCAAATATAGTAGAAGTCATATAAAAGATAATCATCAATATCAATATTTTATTTCTCATGAATTTATAGTTTTTGTTTTTGGGGGAAATCAAAATAATAATCTTTTGGGTAAATACCCAATGTTATTGACTATAGATATTGATATAAATACATATAAATAAGAAATGACTTCTATATATGATTCTTTTTTAGAAAAAAAATTAATGACACAATAGAATACTTTATGAGGAATAATACTAGGGTGAGTATGGTTTGGCCATTAGATTCAATACCTAAGGTTTGTAAATGGGATTTTAGAAACATTTATTTCTCCATTTTTTATATTCATGTTGTTAATTAAGGTTTGATTACCAACGGTATTCAGAAAAAATAAAGTAATGATTATTTTTCTACTTATTCTATTATTTTTTAAATAGTTCAATAAGTATTTATTTGGTATTATCTATAATTAATAATTTCTATATACATAAAATTGATTTCAAAAATAATTTATAAATATAGATTTAGGTGGAGATATTTACATGGAATAACCAGATGTGTTTAAATTACATAATAATAAATAAAAAGAATATAAAATAGATAAATCAATATATGGTCTTAAAAAGACAATAAATAAAGGACATGAAGTGTTTTATTAAATTATATTATATGAGCGATTTATTTATAACCATGTGGGTATATGTGTTTATTTAGTGTTTACAATAGATAAATTTGTTTTTATGTGTCTCTATATGGATGATATTTAATTTTGTTTGAATCGGTATGTTTATTTTAAATGAAACAAATAATTTTTTTATCATTTTGTTTTCAATGGAATATTTTGGAATAGATGATACTATTTGAGAGTGTTAAGCTCGAAAAAATAGTGGGTGGAATTCTTGAAGTTATTATCATTACATATAAAAAATGTTAAAAAAAATTCATCATCCTGATATCACGGATTCTAATAATCTATATGATTATAATGATAAAATATGTATGAATATGGGTATATCCATAACACCACATGAGTATGAATGTTAAATTAGTTCATTAATGTAGGAAATTCATTTTATTACAACAAATATTACTTATTCAGTATTTAAAATTAGTTTATATTCCTTAAATCCTATTGCGGACTATTATAAATATAAAAGGAAAATATTTGGAAACATTAGGATTTCAAAATATTGATCATTATAATACAATGATTATCTGATTATATTAAAATGAGACATAAATTTGATGTTTATTTCATGTATTGATGATAATAAATCCACAATTGAGTGGTTTTTTACTCTTGGAGGTTTATTGTTTCTTTGGAATTTATGAAACAAACATATATTTCATAATTGACCATGGATCCATAGTAATCACCTTTGTGGGATATTGAATGTAATATGAATGAATCAGGAATATATTATTAGATATTAGATTATATTCAATTATAATACCTCTTAAATCTATCAATTATGATATAAAATAAACATTATCAATGACATATAGTTTCATGTGCAATGTAATGTATAGACATATATGTTTTGGAGAAAATTTCTAGAGTTGGCTATTACAAGATGATACCATAACCAATTTTATCTGAAATTAGGTAAAAACCGTGTCAATACATTTAAAAAATTTTAATTTAGAGAGATTACTCATACAACTACTAATGATAATGGGTTTAAACCTATTCGCTAGATCATTTTGATAATCCAAACTCAAATAATTATTTAGGTAGATCCTAATAAAATTTTATAAGGGTGAAAATAAGTTATGAATAATATTATTGATATTGATTGATAAAAAACCTATTAATAAGTTTCAATATCATCTATTACCACCATATGGAGAGTTATAAACTCCTAAAGGATTATTATGACTATAAAGAACCAAACTTTGAAAATTGAATTTCTTTTTTGAATAAATAAATGCATTATCATTTAATATAGTTATAGAAAACACATGAATTACTTTTGTTATTTGGGATGGTTATAAAATATATCCTATCATATTAGATGAAAATTTAGTATCTTAATCATTGATAACTTTTCTATTTTATATTGACCATTATAAATAGTATATTTAGGATTATTAAAAAACCTAATTGAAACATATAAAAGGGGATATTTCATCGACCATTAGTATCATACCTTATAAATACCATGTAAAAATATTTTGTGGATGATGTAATACCTATGATTTTCTATTTACCAATCCCATGTTCAGATTCAATGACTAATTTTCACATGAAATTTTTTATGGGATAATTTGAAGGTTATCGAGATCAGGGTCAAAACCATGTCCTCCAAATGTCCCTTATAAAGAAACACCATCTCACACCTTACCCTTTTGGAATAAACATGTGTAATATAGAGACATGCATCTATACCCTTGTAGTATTAAATGTTTTTTTTGGATATTAGATAAACTAATAATTTAATTTTTCCCTTTTTATTATTACTTTGTAAATGATTATATAATGTTTACCTTAATAAATAGATTTTTATATGGGGAAACATAAATTAAATTTTTTATGAAATATATAGTTTTAGTTATGAATATATTTTGAAAAAATCAAAAAAATTTGAAATAAATTTATTTTTATTATAATATTAATTTTAAATAATTCTCATTTAATTATTAACTATAATATAGTTTAGTAGAATCCATTGAATTTTTTTTATGGTTTATAAAGTTATTAGTGTCATAAGAAAATGAATTATTCAGTGAAGGACTCTGATTTAAATGTAAAAAAAATTATTGAATTGAGATTTATTTTGTTAAAATAAATATTATTTTTTAAATAATCACATCTAATTTTGAAAATTGTAAATGTTTCATAATTTTATAAGATAGTCATTTTTATCGGGAAAATTTAATTACAAAATAAATATATGATCTATTTTTTGACTTCATAGTATCCCGAAATTAATTTAATAAATTCAATTAAATGAATCAATGAAAAAATTTTGATTTCCCATTTAAAACAAATAATTTTATGTAATTTAATTAATTTTATAATCCATTTGTAAAATCTCATACTCAAATGCCACTGAACATTATACGTAACCGGAATGGAAACATGGCCTCATGTGTATATCCCCAAATTCTAGATGCATCCAACAATCAGCAAGGGCCTATGATGTTTCTATGGGGAAATTATTCCCACTTAATAGAGTGAAACACTATAGTATCAAAAATAATGTTTAAATTTTCCATGCTGTATAACTATCAGAAAATTGATAAACATGAGGAAAAGATAACAATGCCAATATAAAATCAAATATATAAAGATTATAATCCATTTATCTAAAAAACATACAAAATATGTATATAATACTAAAATGTAATACATGTATCACAATACCAAAAAGACCAATAAACACAGTCCCAAAATAGCATCATGATCCTCGGATCGGTAATGAGATCTCATGCTCCTGAGCATGGCGCACATTCAAGAATCGATCTTTCGGAGATTTCCCTGACACCTAATTGTATTCAAAATGCCTATTTGGGTACCAAAAATCATCCCAAACATTGTGAGAGATATAATCCAAGTAGATAACATCCCCGTGGTCTATAAAAAATCTAGGTTGTGCAATGTGACAGGATAAAGTATAGTTCAAAGTAGTAAGAAATTATTGTTCCTTTGGAATATATACTATAATTCAAGTGATACTATATATCCATAGAAGGCTCCCAAAAACATGGTCAGGATCCTATCATGAGGAAGCTACAAAAAAATTAAAAGGCCTACATGGCATCACTGTACAACTAGAAGTGTCACATATACCATAGAAGACTCGTATAATCAACTGTATCTCATTTACCACGGACCTGTTATATAATCCAATGTGTCATGCCATAATGGGCATAATCCAAGGTTTAGAAGTCCAAGGAATCCTCTACTAGTCCTAATAGAATCTCAATAGAAACTCATTTAAGCGTGAAATGGGTTCAATGGATCATGTCAACTGAATAGGTCCTCTGTGAGACCAACCAAACTAGATCCAAGTGGTTTAATGTCCCATGGAATCAAAACCCATGGAATAATTTCTCTCCAAGGCGTCCACTACCACATTCTAGACCCATGCAAGGAACATCCATGGAATCTAATGGAATTATTAATCATTCAATCAATTTATCATTTCATTCTATATGATTTTTCACACTCAGATAACCATTCACATTCAAATGAAATCAATGTATACACCTATTCATATAACTATTTACATTAAAAATCAATCAATAATTATACCTACTCATTTATTAAAAACAATATGAACCATTCGATTAATTTGAATGAGGTATATCATGTTGAAACAGGAGAATAGAGGAAAACTATATCCTAATTATGAATGTCAGTTTAATAAAATTATTTATAGGCCTCTTATAACAAGGAAATCATAAAACAAAAGACTTGGGTGGTATAAAAATAGACTATGGAAAGCGCACACACGATAGGGTGACTTAGTTTTGGAAACAACCTCTAACAAGTATCAAACAAGCTATAAGGAATCCCTAACATGATCACTTTCATTTAATTAAATTAATAAAATCAATTTTAGGGAGGTATTGGATATTTTAGAGGGTGGAAGAACGAAATATATATCGATAAAAAACAAACATCAATAAAAAATTATATACCACCTTCCGTAGGTCGGTAGTAGAGTGCATGTTTATTATCAACTCCAGATTGGCTCATATTAGAAGAAAATTTAAGAATATATAAAGAACCCAAAATTAGGGAATTAAGGATTGCACATAAATAGTACAATAGATACAAAGAAGAATGACGAATGACCCAAAATGATTTATATTCTCCCAAATGTAGATCCAATGAGACTGATGATGCTCAATATTGATTGTTAAAAATAGGGATGGGCAGGGATAAAAGTCTATAATTTTTCTGAGAGTTGATCCCTCAATTTCCCACAGCTACCAGAAGAGAGATATGAAATATAATTTTTTTTAAATATATTTTAAGCGTAAATTGTTAATTTTCCAAATAATTCCTAGGTAAGAAGGTCTAGAAACATGTTTTTCAAAACAAAGCACTAACTGCATGCCCTTAGACATATGTAGGGGCACCCTGCATGGTTAGTGCACACAGTTTAATTAACCATGTGGAAACCCTAAAAATAAATTCTTTCATGAACTACAAAGCTCCCACATATGTGTGCACATCAAATTACACCATTTATCCAAACTGTGTGGTCTCCTCCTTCTGTTTTTCCATGTATCACATAGTTATTAGTTATTGTGCACCTACCCCACATGGTTTCTACTAATTGTGTGGAAGACCAATCTCTCCCAAACAATTTGGTCTCTAGGATCTAAAAAATCCACAAATACCTCTAATACCTCCATGAACTCAAATGGTATCCACATTAGGCGACAATTATTCATTTAAATTGAAGGAAAAATTACTATTAACTTATACAATAACACAAATTATTATAATCTTTCTAGGTTAATGCAATTTATCCCTGAATTACACTTTTAAGGGTGCTCAAGAATCAGCTGAGAACAACTCCATCCACTAAAAGTTTATTTTGGCCCCCCAATTCCCATGTCTAATCCTATAAGAAGACATGATTCCCAAGAACCTATATCAGAGGAATTGATTGGCCTCAAAAAATTATAAATCTTTAGTCCATGATAAAGATATGATGTTCTATAAAATATGCATCTACTTATAACTCAACCTCCATATGATGAAAATTATGATATGGGTCACAGGAATAACAGATAATCTGATATACATAGAATAGGTCATCCATGGCTATGTACCACTATGTAATCAACAAATTATAGGCTATCATCCTGAATAAACCTAGAATCACAAATTGCATGATATATTGCTGTTAAATCCTTACATGTCATCTAATCTTCCAATTTCTTATTCTCATATAGATAATTAGAAAACCTTATCCCCATCCTTGAAATATATAGGCCACCTATGGAAACTATTGTATGATTTCATTCATGATTGTGTACTATTCATCCACTTTTTGATCAACTAGAGATACTCAGAATTCTCTTTCATGACATGTGGCCCCAATAAAGATTCTCCATTTACATATACCTAGAACAAGGGAGATCTATATACATATCATATAATGTCTAATAAGTTTCCATCTGAATAATCACGTAATTAATATATTTGTAGTAGAACACAACTAGGGTAAATGCCTCTTCCATGAGCCCTCAAAATCTCATACTCTTGCATAGAACATTTCCTCAAGAACCTGTATCATATTATATAGTGTTACATCAATTCAAGGGTGGTATACTATGATTATAATCACCTATGTACTCTATGAAATCTACAAACTCTTGAAAAATAAGAGATTAAATAGGCATCCCTATTTGAAATAATAGTACACAGAACCCCATGAAGTCATACCATCTAACAGATATATAACATCCCAAGCACATTAACACTAAATATCTCCTTTATTAGTAGGATATGATAATCCTCTGTGGGAATAAAATAATAACCCACACACCATCGCTACCTCACGGAGACCAATGTAAACGTATCACAAAATCAATCACAAATTCATCCCATTTCCACTAAGGAATACATAACTACTATTATATTTTTTCTGGTCACGAATGTTCTGCCTCCACCTAATGACAGGTGGACCACCTCTTTAAAAAATCATACACCTCATGTTTCATACCCAACTCCTAGTAATAAAAAGGAAATTCATGGTACATATTGGTGACATTGAGATGCACTTCCCAAACTGAGGCATGATACTCCCACATCATCTCCTCATGTATTCCCATTACAACCTCAAACATGAACCTAGATACACATAACCTCATCCTCACCTACTATCCAACCATGAGGAGGGAACTCACCTTCCATACACTCTTTTAGGACTAGTCCCTCTTATTATTAATGATATATCATTCTTAATATTTCAATTAGGGTGGAGGTTTTTTTAAGTATAAAATAAATGTATGCTCTTATCTATCCTGCACTTCTATATGAATCCTAGAGAACAAACTCCTAAGTGTCGACTCACTGTTTCTATACTGAAATACATATATCTGAGTCCTTCTACTAAGATCATCATCCACTACATTTCCCATTTTAGTTGTGTAGGAAGTATCATTGTTGAAATATTTTTGGTTTTCAACCCACCATTACTACATTAAATTCATATATTTCTATTTAAATATATACATAAGGTGATTTTGGTCATTGTATACCAAAAATTTCCCTAATTATCGTTAATGACTCCAAAAGTTCAATGAAGGAACAATTATAGAAAACTTGAGATTGTGTGTCATATAATTTCTCTTGAGTGGACTCACCTGTTGAGATATGTATGCTATGAATATCTCCCATACATCTAAACATCTCAAATCCTGATACATGATTAGTCACAATACACAGTGTTTCTTCTCTCATAATTTGGAAGAATTAGGATTGGTTATTATGTCAATATCCCTTAAATCTTCTAAAAGGATTCATCTAAGGTATCTTTCCAAATAAAACATCACATCCTTATTAGTCAATCCCATTAGTGGCACTACTAAGAATAAGAATTCATTTATGAAATCCATGTAGTATATAGGGTTTCCTAAGAAACAATGTATTCCATATGCATTGTTAGGATTTTACTTGGAAAGTATAGCTCTCACCTTATCTTGGTCAACTAATACACCAATATTTGAGATTATATAACCAAAAAATGAATATGAACCATCAAAAAGTGGCACTGTAGGAGATTATCATATAACTGATTCTCTCTCATCACATCCAAAATGACCTCAAGATGTTTTTCATGGTCATGTCAATTATGGGAACACACGGTTATTTTATCCAAAAAATACAACAACAAAAGAATCCTAATAATGATGGAATTTTTTTTTCAATAGAACCATGGAAATTGTTGGCTAATTCATGAGACAGAACAACATAATAGAATTGTCAAATAGATTACAAATTCATTGAAAAACTGAATGTGGTATTTCTGTAGGTCGAACATGCAACTGATGATATCCAAATGTCAAATCAATTTTTGAGAACACATAACCTCATCAAAGATGATAAAATATGAATCTATACATGGAAGATAAATGAGTTCTCAAACATCATCTTGTTCAATTTTCTATATTCCATGCATTGCCTAAGGGACCATTCTCCATTTCTGAAGAAAAATAATACTAGAGTACCACATAGTGAATTATGAGGTCGAATAAAATCCATTGTCTTCAAAACCACTAGATACCTCTTGAGCTTTTTCAACTCTATTGTAGCCAACCTTTAAGGATGAATGGATACTAGTGAAACATATAGCACAAGATCAATGTAAAAATCCACCACTATCTCAAAAGTTAAACTAGAATATTCATCCAATAACACGTACCTGAATTGGTCAACCACTTTAGAAATGTCCACATGACTTCCCCCTAATAATATAGACACAAAATAACAATCTAGTCTATCATCATTCCCATCCCATAATGGTGTGGTCCATATCTTCTCACCTGGACATCCCATTCATCCTTGTGATTAAAAATCACTCCCTTTAGGGATGTGAAAGATACCCTTTTGTGATAGTAGTCAATGTTGGATTGATAAGACACTAGCCAATCATTGTTGATTATGTTTTCAAATCCATTCATCTAGAGGATAAAAATATTCAAGCTAATGTGAAACCCACCATCCTCATGGGCACTGTCTTGAAAAAAATCATATATCCTCCATTTTTACCCCAAATAGACTACCAAGCATCAAAATGACCTCATAAAACTAGATCAAGTTCCCAAGGCTCTCGAAAGTTAGTATATATGTAAAACAATGTGATGCACCCATTTCAACAAGAGAAGATATAATATTAGAGGATAATATGTTTTTACCTCTCAGTATAGATGGTCTGGTACCCTAATCCTTGGGGGAAGGCTACACAAAATATATGTGGCTTGAACAACAGCCATGTGACACAACCTCACTTCCTGGAGTGGAACCACTCTATTATCATAGTGTAACTAGTGTATAGAGGCCTCAAACATGACCACCACAAACTCAGCATGATTGACCGATACTACATGAACTCCCTATTTGATTCAATGTTGTGAAACCCAATCACTATCCTTGGTTTTGATATTACCCCTACAACTCACTATTAAAGGGAAGGTTCTAAAAGTAGGTTTCACAAGTCCCATCCTACTAAAATATCTTCACTTGAGTGGGTCACAATCAAACTGTTTTTTTCATGAATCCCCATATTCCAATCTAATGATAGAAAATTTTTATTCCATAAATAGAATCCAAGCATGTAAATATCTTTCTAGAAGTCTAAAAATGATGATTCATTCCTTAATATCCTGAACTAATATGTAGAGAGACGTCACTGCTCTACTCAAAACCCCCATATATCCTCAGGTTTTGCACAATAATTATTTTTTGAATCATAATTTTATATATAGAGTTCAATATGAACATGTTTCGCTAAGATGAAAGGTCATGTTGAAGAGCTTCCTAGAAGTGTCTCATTCTAGACAACTCATTAGTAAGGTACACAAGCATCAAATTCTCAACACTGTAAAGAATTTAGAGGACTTATATAATTGTCATAAAGACCTCATCCACAAGTATAAACTCACTATCTCATTGAACCATCATAGTTTTAAAGTAATATTAGTCATATAAACTAGTTTTGAAATAATCCCAAACCATATATCATAGCCTTAAATCCTAGTTATGAACATCCCTCTAGAGCTTTCCTACTCCACATAGCAATATGACATAATATTTACTCACCTCTCAGGAGGTGTCTTTATGTGATCAAAGATAAATAACATAGTCACAGATTAGGTGTTAATAGTCTACGGACTTCCATCACACGAAAACATGGGAAGATGCTTCTATGGGAACACACGCATCAACATAGCCATAGACAAGGGAGGATGTAGTGCTCCTAAAAAAGTATAAATGAAGAGAAACAACCCCTCATGTAATTATTCCTCAACATTTATGTCTAGAAAAACAACAAGGGTCAAAAATAGAACTAAATGAGGATCTATTGGTAGCCCATGGACCACTTCCTATGGAGCATGATCCTCTCCACCCCCTGGAATATGACATGAGGTCATCATTGTGTAATTCTTCTAAAATTCCAAACACATGCCTTAGAAAAGAAATATACGAATGTTTGGAGCTCAAAAGCATAGTATATTTCAAAACGATCATATAAAAATATCATACCAATTATCCTACACCTATATCATAGATTAGTAAAAGGAAATAGTCACAAAATCCACTAGAGATACTACCTCTTTCCCACTCAAAAAAAGGTTCTAGAAAGATTTCATTATTTATCTTCTCAATTTTTCCATTTGAATGTCATATGCATTTAACATATCATTTGAATGTTTAAAACAAATGGTGCATCAATTCTATTAAATAAGTTCCCATACTCTTTATGAACTAAAATATGGCTTCCAAATAATCTACAACACATAACATTCAAATCCATGCGACTCATTGACCGTAACTCAATGTGACACAATTGGCTACCTAGGGAATCTAATGTAGAATAATCAAGAAAACACTACTTAGGATACGATAGGAACTATGAGTACCAACCATGTTTCTCAATTACCTACCTAGAATTCTATAATAAAAACATACATTTCTATCATGGGAACTATCTCAATATCCTGAAAACTGGCAATGCATACTATATGAAATGGCATAACGCATGGAATGTGATTACTAACATGTTCCTAAAATGATGAATTAGTGGAAATACCGTCATCACAATGGGTTTTAATATAATAAAACCTAAAATCATATCAATAATAACTTCACAATTCATGTGCATCACCCAATAGATGAATCAAATAAACTATCATATCCAAAATCAAGAAGAATAATATACTTGTTCTAGGAAATTTGTATTTTACCGATATGTGGCTTAGCAATGCCCAAGAAAACTCATTACAAAATTATAATTATGTATATCGATTTTTATTATATCATAATATTAAACGTGAAAAATAAGACACCTATGATACTAATATGTAACACCCCAGACCCGTATTCCACTCAATAGTGCCCCAATCCTGGTAGCCAACATAGCCTCAAGCACATCTCCCAAAATGATAGAGGCTACCAAATAGAGGTGTGGGCCCATTATGTCATGACCTGACCCAATGGGATCGAGCCACGACATCCCAAGCCTAACTCCCCTATCCTGCCTCCAATATGCCAAGGGCTAGATACGAGCACTGTGTAAGCTATCAAACTCTTGGGAGAAACCGTTCCTCATGAGGTTCAATCCCATCACCAGCGATATGTCCTACACCAAACCAGGAGAACACACTCCATGTGATATGTCATCCCAGATGACACACGTCTGAGAGACACACTCCATCGGGTCTCACACCAACATCCTAGACACCCATCTGAGAGATAACGCTCATCAGATATCATCAATGAGAACATCATGCTGAAACAACAGAAACACCGAACTTCTCAGATAGGGGATCACTCATAAGGTCCACTAGGGGATACAAGTACTCGCTCTGGTATCTCAACGATATCATAGATAGGGGATCATAACTAGGATCCGCTGGGGGATACCTCAACCCGATATGATATTCCACATTTCACATAACTCAAATAGAGGATCTTTGCTCGTGTGAATATGGTATTGATGATACTAGAAACCCAAACTGGTATATCCTCAAGTTATAGGGGATAAAAGAAATGATGCACCAACCTTAACAAAACCACACGCTGAGTAGGGAATAATATACCCGATGACACCACAACCCTAATAAATAGCCCACACTATAGGGGATCATATTCCAGATGATGACTCAAACCCTACAGAGTTGACCTTCTAGATAGGGGATCAATGCCTATGTATTAGAGGACACAGAGAAACCAAGAACCCGATCTAGGGAAGTGATGTTAGAGGATCCCGTTCAGGACCCACTGAAGGGATGCCACAAGTCTAACAGAAAAAACATCCTATCAAGGGGATCACAAACCTATAACAGGGTTGTAATGCCAAAGAAAGCCTCATAGGAACAAACTAAGGGAGTAAAATCAACCATTTTGTAACATCCCGAGTAAGTAATGAATGATATATATTTTTATCTATGTTTATTAATGAATTAGATAGTATTTTAGAGGCTTAAAATGAAAATAAATCCAATCTTAAGCATGGAATACACTAATATTTTTTTAAGATTGTTTTACTGCCTTTTGATGGCAAACCATTTATAAATATATCTTTTTACAATTTTAGAATCTATTTTAGTCAAAATAAACTTATTCTTTATGATTGGGACATCAAAATTTACTTTGTGTGAATTTTTGATATTTTTCTGACAATGTTTATTTTTTAATGAATAGTGAAAAATACTGCATTTTACATCAAAACTACTTTTTAATTTAATTCATTTATATGATTAGATTATATTTTTAATTGTTTTTGAAGTGTAATTATAATATATTTTTACCATTTAATCCAATTGTGGTCATTGGAATCAATTTCACTTTGAAATTGGACTTAAACTGGTGTCAATCTTTTGATACTTATTGTTTCATAAAAACACGCTATTTGTCATGACAGTCGGAATTAATTATTAAATTAATTAATGTAACTTATATGATTTAAATTCTGTAAAATAGAAATCATTTTTGAATTCAGAATATCAAATATAGCTTAGGGTGAAGTTTTGGTATTTTTCTAAAAAACATCAATTTTTGATGAATAGTGAAACCACTAAGTGGTAGTTAAAGAAACTGATTTTTCGTTTAAATGAATCTTTTCCACTTCTGTGATTTGATTTTCAAAAATCCTACATACATGGATGTCATTAAGAAGTAAAATGTGGTTCAATGAGATAAAAATAATTTTTTTGATGAATAGTAACTTATTATGTTTTTAATCACGATTAGAGGTAATTAGTGTAGTTTAAGGTAAAAATAATGTTTTAATAATATTAAATGAACTAGAAAAATGTCCTACCCTTATTGGATGTGTCATGGATGACCTAGAAAATCCATGGGTCTACTTGGGGACCCCATGGAGCCACTTTGGTAGGAAAATGACGTTAATAGTTTTTTATTTAATGTAAAAGTAAAAATGACACAAATACGAGTTGTTTTACTAAAACAATTTTTTACATGGGGTTATACAAGTCCGATTTTTGACTATAAATATTCATTAGAAATATAAAAATATTTCCTACATCATGATATTTTTTTATATATTTTTTAGACTTTAAATAAATTAAATTATTTATGACATCATGATGATGCAACGATTACCTCATTAATAAAGGATTTAAATAAAATGAAATGATAATGTAAAATATATGACCTACACATGTCCAAAACCTATTGGATGGGTGGATTTAGAACCTTTATCACTTCACCCTCTAATTATATCAATGTGGGACCTTTTGAATCCGAAACTCATTTTAAAATAAAGTAACATTTCTTTTACTTTCCAAGAGTGCCCCTCCTCTCCTCTTATAAAAGGCCCCAACCTCTACCTCCTTACCCACACTTCCAAAGATATTGGCTCGGCCAACCCCTACCCATTTTGTCTCTCCACATCCCTCTATTACTCATTGAAGCCTCACTTTGGGCAGAAGTCTTCCCAAGGAAGCCTTTGAGCTCAAACCAAAGGGAGTTACCCAATTTTAAGGTAATGTCTTCACTTGAGTCCTTTTGTTTTATTTTGCTTCTCCAACCCCCTAAACTCTTTTTATTAATTTCTTTTGTAACAACTCCAGTATCTTCAATATACTAGGATGTTTTTATAATAAGGATTCGAGCTACATTTACACACACCTACATCTAATGGTTAAAGAACATACTATTTCCGTGGATGGTGAATTTATGCCTCCCGAAACGATGATTGTTCGACAATATTTTAACACCTTCAAAGGTGGCCATTAAGATGACACTATATTTTTATATGATATATTATATGTTTATGTTTTCCTTAAGCTTATGTATTTTTCATTTTGGGTAAACCTTTATGGTTTCCATTACGGGTAAACGCGATATCTTCATTTAAGGAAGTGCGGACTATCGCCCCCTCAAAGTGATTTGATTCATTAATACCATATGTGGGACGTATAAAGGATGCAGTTATGATATTATATATGATATTACACTGTAATTATAATATAACTTTATATCATTATGATTACATTTCATAAAATACGAAATAGAAATGGAAGCAGTGTTCATGCGTACATATGGCTTACCGTCTCCATGAACGGTGCATTTCATTTAATACCTCTAAATGTTATATAATCTTATAAATGCATGCATTTACTGGATATATATGATATCTATGATATCTACATCATGAATACCATTCTGGATATATTGGATACATGAACAACTTGTAATTATAAAGGGTTTTTTTTGACTCAAGTACCAATGATCGTTAAAACGACCGTTATTAACTTAAATAATTACATAGTGTTCATGACATGACAATAAGTGATATAAAATGAATAATGAACTTGAAAAAGGTTCCTAAACAAGTAGAAATTAACTCAAGTTTATTATTTAGGAGATTAAAGAACGACCGAGTCAAGTCGGACCCGAGGTATGGGACTTCGTCCCAATCGCCTTTCATTGAGGTATATTTTGTTTTATACACAACCTTCTTTTATACGGTGTATAAACCCATTTGACTTTTACGTTTATTCAAAAGTAATCTTTTTTATACGAAGAATTTAATAAATGAAAAAAGGTAATGTTTTTGTTACACGTATGCGGCGACAACAACTTCTCCGTCGTCGTGACCATTATTTGAGTTTCAGCTTCCTCTACAAGCCATACCTTCTTTTTAAAAGAAAAATAAATACCATGTTTTACTTTTATTTTATTTTGGTATTGAAAATGGTTTTCATAATGTTTTTATATCAATGTGTTGTGTTGATATCTTGTGATTGAAAGGTGGAAATGTTATGTTTAGTTTATGCATGTTTTATGTGATATGATTATATTGAGGTTCTTGGGAATTATTATTAAGACGGGTGGTTCCGTGATAAACTAAGTGCGGGTGAGCCCGATAGAGCTCTCCAATGCATTGGGTAATGCGAAGGAGTGAAACATTAAGGTTTCTCCACAGAGATTTAAGGAATATATTGTGATGGGAATTCCAAATGTAACCAAGAGGGTTACTCCCTATGTAAGAATGTTATGAATGCCTCAAGTTACCTTTATGTATTATGATTTCTATGATTTATTCATGATTTGATGAGGTATGTTAAAGTGCTTATGTTTTATGGGTAAAGTATGATTTCATTCTTATGTATATATGAACTTATGTTTCCTTTCCATATTTTTGTAACCCATACTGAGCTTTTTATGCTCATCCCAAGTTTTTTTGAAATGTTTTTCACAGGTCAAGGGAAAGGTACATGATATGATGATAGTGTCAAGGATGTGTCAAGAATGAATCCATGTTTTATTTTAAATATGTTTCCATTGATGGGAAAAAATAATACAATCTTTATGTAACCACTTTGTTTATATGTGGAATGTAATGCATGTTTTATGATATAATTCTCTAAAACTCTAAACCCGAAAAGATCCTCAATGTGTAATCTTGTAATAACTCAAGATTAAGTAAGGTTTAAGGGTGGGGCCTTATAGTTGGTATCAAAGGTCAGTTTAGATAACTTCAGAAGTTAGAATTCTATTAAATGATTATCCAAAAATATTTTTTTATGGTCAAATTGAAATGATATAGCATTTGAAGATTACCATGTTTCATCATCTAAGACATGTTTGTTTAGAATGGTTTTCCGCAGAGGAAATAGGGAAGCAGTGTTAGGAAGGAATATAGAAGGAAATAACCTTCCGAATCAGCATCCTGAGATGGTCGGAATTGGAACTGAACAGTTTGTTGCAGTAATGGCACATTTGACTCAAGAGATAAATGGTGGTGGTATCCATGCCCGAGATCATCCAGATCAACCATAGAAGAACATGTCAGTGGTGGAACATTTTAATGAGGCAATATCCCCAATCATTCATAGGATCATCTGACCCTGTGTTAGCTGAAGGATGGATTAAAGCGCTGGAGAAGATTTTTGATGTCATGGGTGTTCAGACAATCAAAAGGTTAGTCTTTCTATTTACCGTTTGGAGGGTGAAGCAGATTAGTGGTGGTCGATGGTTAAAAATTCAGGGACGCTGATGAGATTGATGATCTCGACTGGGATGAATTCAAAGGAATGTTTCTTGAGAAGTATTTTCCTATGGCTGTTCGACTTAGGATGGAAAAACAATTCTTGGAATTGAGGCAAGAGAAAGACTTAGTGGCTGCCTATGAAGAAAGGATCACTCGATTGGCAAGGTATGCTCCAAATTTTATCCGAGACCTTGATAGTAAAATCAATCGTTTTTACTCAGGGTTAATGACAAAATATCAAAGGGATTTAGCTTCTCGTGAGTTCAAAAGTTATGAAAAGCTTGTTCGATGTGCTGAGAAGGTGGAAATGGAGTTTTCCAATGATCAAGTGTTCTATAACAACCAATAGAAGAAGAGACCGAGGTGGCAGGAGAAAGGGAAGAATTCTTAAAAAAAGTCTGATGGTAAGAAAACTAAGTTTCCAGTTTGTGATAAATGTGGTAAAAGGCATGCGGGGGAATGTCTTCTGAATTCTGGAAAGTGCTACCAATGTGGTAAGATGGGACATAAAGCTCGTGATTGCACTGAAAAAGATCAAGGTTAAGGTAAGACCAAATATGATTTACAGTTAGTGAAATGTTTTAAGTGCAATGATATGGGTCACTATGAAAACGAGTGTCCGACAAGGAGCATGAGTGATGGGAAGCAGTTAGACTACAAGCAGAAAGGGGTGGTGAAATCCTTTGCAACTACTTCAGCAGATGTTGGGCCATCAAATGAAGTTTTATCAGGTGCTTTGTTTGTTTTTTCAGATTATTCAAGTGTGTTGTTTGATTCGGGGTCTACACATTATTTCATCTCTGAAAACATTTCTAGTAAAATGGGAATACCATCTCAAGAAATGAATCCTGAACTTTTGGTAAAAACACCTAGGGAAATGTTGAGGCAAAAAGAATTTATAAGAATCTTCATATCCTTATCTGTGGAAAGAACCTACTTGCGAACCTTATTGTTTTACCTCTAGTAGTGTTTGATGTTATCCTGGGTATGGATTGACTCTCTATTTACCATGATAAGATTGACTATAGAGCTAAAGAAGTTTCTTTTCAAAAAGACTTTTAGTTTGTGTACAAGAATGAACCCTTAATATTGATAACTTATCAAGATGGAAAGAAACTTGTAAAAGATAGAAATTAATGTTACCTTGCACACATCGTTGAAAACAAAGGAACTATTAAGATTAATGATGTGCCTATGGTAAATGAGTATCCTGATGTTTTTCCTGATGAGTTTCCTGGAATAATACCAGAACGGGAAGTTGAGTTTACTGTTGACTTAGTTCCTAATGCTAAGCCAATTTCAAAACCCCCTTATCGAATGGCTCAAATTGAAATTTTAGAGATGAAGGGGAAATTACAAGATTTATTAGAGAAAGGTTTCATTCGACCTAGCACATCACCATGGGGTGCTCCTGTTTTATTTGTTAAAAAGAAATATGGTTCTATGAGACTTTTCATTTATTATAGAGCCTTGAATAACATCACTGTTAAGAACAAATATCCTTTGACTCATATCGATGATTTGTTTGATCAACTCTAGGGAGCTCAGTATTTTTCAAAGATTGACCTGAGATCGGGGTACCATCAGCTGAAGGTAATGGAAGCAGAAGTTCCGAAGACTGCGTTTTGTACAAGATATGGCCATTATGAATTTTTAGTAATGCCTTTTGGGCTAACCAATGCACCTTTTGTATTCATGGACTTAATGAATAGAAGTTTCCATGATTTCTTGAATAAGTTTGTGGTGGTTTTCATTGATGATATTTTGGTGTTTTCTAAAAGTAAAGAGGAGCATGAAAGACATTTAAGGGATATTTTTCAAACCTTAAAAGAAAAGAAATTGTATGGTAAATTCAGCACCTGTGAGTTTTGGTTTGCACAAATTTCTTTCCTTGGTCATATTGTTTCTAAAGATTGGATAACTATTGATCCTGCAAAAACAAAGGTTGTTGAAGAATGGCCAAGACCCACAAATGTAACAGAGATTCGTAGTTTCCTTGGTTTGGAAGGCTATTACCGAAGGTTTGTTGTAAATTTTTCACAGTTATCTAGTCCAATGACTAAGATAACTCGGAAGGGTGTTAAGTTTATCTGGACAAAAGAATGTGATGATTGTTTTCAGGAATTGAAAAGAAGATTGGTGAATGCTTCAGTTTTGGCACTACCTTCCTGGAATGGTGAGTTTGTTATCTATAGTGATACTTCATTGAAAGAACTTAGTCGTGTCCTAATTCAAAATGATCAGGTAATTGATTATGCTTCACGACAGTTGAAAACTCATGAGGTAAATTACCCTGCACATGATTTGGAATTAGCTGCTGTTTTTTTTGCATTAAAAATTTGGAGGCATCATTTGTATGGAGTAAAGTGTGAAATATATACTGATCACAAAAGTTTAAAGTATATATTCACTCAGAAAGAGTTCAACATTAGACAGAGGAGATGGCTGGAATTAATCAAGGATTATGATTTTACAATTCATTACAATCCGGGAAAAGAAAATTAAGTGGCTGATGCTTTGAGTCGAAAAAATAATTCTTCATTAACAATGTTGCGTTTGGAACGTGATCCTTTGGTTAAGGATTTGATGAAATTTGGCATATAAGTTCTTGGTGCAGGAAGTTCTTTTCTTTTGTTTCAGGTATCATTGAGATCATCTCTATCAGACAGAATCAAGAGAGCACAGAAGCAAGACAGTGAGTTGTAGAAAAAGGTAGAGCTGGTTCAGAAGGGTAAGTTGCCTGAATTCAACATTGATAATGATTGTGTTTTGAGATTTGGGAAGATATTGTGTGTGCCTTGTGATTCACAGTTGAAGAGAGAGTTGTTATGTGAAGCTCATAGTTCTCCGTTTTCAGTTCATCCTGGCAGTACTAAGATATACAGAGATCTGCGGGAGTATTACTGGTGGGATGGAATGAAAAGAGATATTACTGATTTTACTGGGAAGTGTTTGACTTGTCAACAGGTTAAATCAGAGTGGCAGTTACCGAAAGGGATGCTTCAGCCTTTACCAGTTCCAGAGTGGAAATGGGAGAATATATCCATTGACTTTGTTGAGGGATTACCGAAGACATCTCGAGGTAATAATGCAATCTGGGTTATTTTTGATCGCTTGACTAAATCTACTCATTTCCTTGCTATACGAGATACTTTCTCTCTAGATCAACTTTCCCATTTGTATCTTAAATAGATAGTCAGGTTACATGGAGTTCCTCTCTCCATTGTATCTGATCGTGATCCCAGGTTTACTTCTAACTTTTGGAAGGGCCTTCAGAATTCGTTGGGTACTGAATTAAATTTTAGTACAACATTTCATCCTCAATCAGATGGACAGTCAGAACGAACAATTCAGACTTTGGAAGATATGCTACGTGCTTGTTCGATGGATTATCTGGGAAGTTGGGACCAACATCTTTCTTTGGTTGAGTTTTCTTATAATAACAGTTTTCATTCCAGTATACAGATGGCACCATTTGAGGCATTATATGGGAAGTGGTGTCGAACTCCATCTTTCTGGGATGAAGTGGGTGAAAGGAAGTTGATGGGAACATAATTGGTAGAAGAGTTGGCAGAAAAAGTTCAACTGATACAGAAACACATGAGAACAGCTCAGTGCAGGCAGAAGAGTTATGCGGACAACAGGAGGAAGGATCTATCTTTTGAGGTAGGTGATCATGTTTTTCTCAAAGTCTCACCATGGAAATGTGTGATGCGATTTGGTAAGAAAGGAAAGCTGAGTCCAAGTTTCATTGAACCATATGAAATTCTGGAGAGAGTTGGATCAGTTGTGTACCAGGTGGCTTTACCTCTGAGTTTATCTCAGGTACACAATTTTTTTCACGTTTCGATGTTGAGAAAGTATATGCCAGATCCATCTCAAGTTTTGAGTCCAGAGGTAGTTCTGCTGGAAGAGAACCTATCTTATGTGGAACAACCGGTCTAGATTCTTGACCACATGGAGCATGTTTTATGGAATAAAGTGATTAATCAGGTAAAGGATTTGTGGAAAAACCACATTATGGAAGAGGCAACATGGGAATCTGAAAATGCAATGAGGGATAAGTACCCCCATTTATTCGATAAGTATATAAATTACGGGGACACAATTTTATAAAGGGGGGAAGGATGTAACATCCCAAGTAAGTAATGAATGATAGATATTTTTATCTATGTCTATTAATGAATTAGATCGTACTTTAGAGGCTTAAAATGAAAATAAATCCAATCTTAAGCATGGAATACACTAATATTTTTAAAAGATTGTTTTACTTCCTTTTGATGGCAAACCATTTTTAAATATATATTTTGACAATTTTATAAGCTATGTTTGTCAAAATAAACTTATTCTTTATGATTGGGACATCAACATTTATTTTGTGTGAATTTTTGGTATTTTTCTGACAATGTTCATTTTTTAATGAATAGTGAAAAATACTGTATTTTACATCAAAACTGATTTTTAATCTAATTTATTTATATGATTAGATTATCTTTTGAATTGGTTTTGAAGTGGAATTATAATATATTTTTAGCATTTAATCCAATTGTGGTCATTTTATTCAATTTCACTTTGAAATTGGACTTAAAATGGTGTCAATCTTTTGATACTTATTGTTTCATAAAAACATGGTACTTGTCATGACAGCGGAAATTAATTATTAAATTAATTAATGTAACTTATATGATTTGAATTTTTTAAAATAGAAATCATTTTTTAATTCATAATATCAAATATATCTTAGGGTGAAGTTTTGGTATTTTTCTGAAAAACTTCAATTTTTGATGAACAGTGAAACCACTATGTGGTAGTTAAGGAAACTGCTTTTTTGTTTAAAGGAAACTTTGCCACTTCTATGATTTGATTTTCAAAAATCCAACATACATGGTTGTCATTAATAAGTAAAATTTGGTTCAATGAGATTAAATTTTTTTTTGTTGAATAGTAACTTATTAAGTTTTTAATCGCGATTAGAGTTAATTAGTGTAATTTAAGGTAAAAATAATGGTGTAATAATATGAAATGACCTAGACACATGTCGTACCCGTATTGGATGTGTCATGGCTGACCAAGAAAATCCATGGGTAATCTTGGGGACCCCATGGAGCCACTTTGGTAGGAAAATGACATTAATATCTTTTTATTTAATGTAAAAGTAAAAATGACACAAACATGAGTTGTTTTACTAAACCAATTTTTACATGGGGTTATACAAGTCAGATTTTTTACTATAAATATTCATTAGAAATATAAAACGATTTCCTACATCATGATATTTTTTTTATAATTTTTAGTCTTTTCATAAATTAAATTATTTATGACATCATGATGGTACATCGATTACCTCATTAATAAAGGATTTAAATAAAATAAATGATAATGTAAAATTTATGACCTACACATGTCAAAAACCTATTGGATGGGTGGATTTAGAACCCTTATCACCTTACCCTCTAATTATATCAATGTGGGACCTTTTAAATCCGAAACTCATCTAAAAATAAAGTAACATTTCTTTTACTTTCCAAGAGTGCCCCTCCTCTCCTCTTATAAAAGGCCCCCACCTCTACCTCCTTACCCACACTTCCAAAGCCGTTGGCTCGGCCAACCCCAGCCCATTTTGTCTCTCCAAAACCCTATATTACTCCTTGAAGCCTGAATTTGGGCAGAAGTATTCCCAAGGAAGCCTTTGAGCTCAAACCAAAGGGAGTTACCCGATTTTAAGGTAATGTCTTCACCTGAGTCATTTTGTTTTATTTTACTTCTCCAACCCCATAAAATCTTTTTATTAATTTCTTTTGTAACAAATCCAGTATCTTCAATATACTAGGATGTTTTTATAAGAAGGATTCGAGCTACACTTACAGACACCTACATCTAATCGTTAAAGAACATACTGTTTCCGTGGATGGTGAATTTATGCCTCCCGAAACGATGATTGTTCAAAATTATTTTAACACCTTCAAAGGTGGCCATTAAGATGACACTATATTTATATATGATATATAATATGTTTATGTATTCCTTAATCATATTTATATTTAATTTTGGGCATACCGTTATGGTTTCCATTATGGGTAAACACGATATCTTCATTTAAGGAAGTGCGGACTACCGCCCTCTCAAAGTGATTTGATTCGTTAATACCATATGTGGGATGTATAAAGGATGTAGTTATGATATTATATATGATATTACACTGGAATTATAATATACCTTTATATCATTATGATTCCATTTCATAAAATACGAAATAGAAATGGAAGCATCGTTCATGCGTACGAACGGCTTACCGTGTCCATGAACGGTGCATTTCATTTCTTACCTCTAAATGTTATATAATATTATAAATACATGAATGTACTGGATATATATGATATCTATGATATATACATCATGAATACCATTCTGGATATAATGGATACATGATCAACTTGTAATTATAAAGGGTTTATTTTTTACTCAAGTACCAATGATTGTTAAAAAAACCGTTATTAACTTAAATAATTACATAGTGTTAATGAATAGAAATAAGTAATATAAAATGAATAATAAACGTGAAAAAGGTTCTTAAACAAGTAGAAATTAACTCAAAATTATTATTTAGGAGATTAAAGAACGACCGAGTCAAGTCAGACCCGAGGTATGGGACTTCGTCTCAATCTCCTTTCATTGAGGAATATTTTGTTTTATACACAACCTTCTTTTATACTATGTATAAACCCCTTTGACTTTTACGTTGATTCAAAAGGAATTTTTTTTTTATACGAAGCATTTACTAAACGAAAAAAGGGAATGTTTTTGTCGTACGTATGCGGCGACAACGACTTCTCTGCCGCCGTGACCATTATTTGAGTTTCGGATACCTCTACATGCCATACCTTCTTTTTAAAAGAAAAATAAATAACATGTTTTAATTTTATTTTATTTTTGTATTGAAAATGGTTTTCATAATGTTTTTAAATCAATGTGTTGTATTGATATCTTGTGATTGAAAGGTGGAAATGTTATGTTTCCTTTATGCATGTTTTATGTGATATAATTATGTTGAGGTTCTTGGGCATTATTATGAAGACGGGTGGTTCCGTGATAAACTAAGGGCATGTGAGCCCGATATAGCTCTCCAATGCATTGGGTAACATGATGGAGTGAAATGTTAAGGTTTCTCCGAAGAGATTTATGGAATATACTGTGATGGGTATTCCAAACGTAACCAAGAGGGTTACTCCCTACGTAAAAATGTTATGAATGCCTCAAGTTACCTTTATGTCTTATGATTTCTATGATTTATTCATGATTTGATGAGTTATGTTAAAGTGCTTATGTTTTATGGGTAAATTATGATTTCATTCTTATATATATATATGAACTTATGTTTCCTTTCCATATTTTTATAACCTATACTGAGCTTTTTATGCTCATCCCAAGTTTTTTTGAAATGTTTTTCACAGGTCAAGGGAAAGGTACATGATATGATGATAGTGTCAAGGAAGTGTCAAGAATGAATCCATGTTTTATTTTAAATATGTTTCCATTTATGGGAAAAAAGAATACTATCTTTATGTAACCACTTTGTTTATATGAGGAATGTAATGAAAGTTTTATAATCTAATTCTCTAAAACTCTAAACCCGAAAAGATCCTCATTGTGTAATCTTGTAATAACTCAAGATTAAGTAAGGTTTAATGCTGGGGCCTTATACATTTCCTATCCAAACGTCACTAACCCGATCAACCAACAACATCGCCCCACTATGCACCTCCTAGGCCTGAACCGATGCCATCATTGTGTTTTATATGTAAAAACACATAGTATAGGAAATTTACTAGCTCGAAACGGACTATCGGTGAAAAAGTACTATTCAACTTATCAAGCCAAGGTTGGGCCCACACATAAATCCCAAAACTCATCATGTGGACATCACCATCGTGGTATCCTTAAAAGACCAATGATATCAACTACTTGTTTGTAAAAAATGGACACCAGATGTTAAAGTAATGTTTCTTCGTAAACGCCAAAAAACAGCCTCGTGTGGCCCAAAACCTATTCTCTGTACCAATGCCTACAAAATATCCTAAAAATTACACCTTAATATCAGAATCATAATATCACTAACGATGCGTGAATCAGACGCTCCGTGGAGACGTTACTGCATGTCAATGAGGAATAATAATAAAATATTATTATTATTTTGATGTTTCATGGACCCATGCCACAAACTGTGTTCATAAATTTTTTAAAGAAGACTAAAAAGTTCCACCTCAATGAAATTAACATGTCAAATGATATAGATCGTGAATTAGACTTTCGTTTTGCGAGTTATTGGGGTTTAATGAACCCCAAAAAAATTCTGGCCGGACCACCGTCTGTCTCACCAGAAGAAACTATACTAGAGATGGAATCTGCTGCACCGGTGCCAAAACCCACTGCTCTACCCCATACCACAACCTCTCTCTCTGGATTCGGCCATTTCCACCACTGGAATATGGGTTTTCCACTAGAAATCATCCGATAACCATTGGGACTAATGCAGTGCTGTAAATTCAGATCTGAAACATATTTCAGAAATCTCCAGACCCAAACTACCCAATCCTTATAAATATTTAATGAAAAACAATTCATAAATCGGATCAATGATTTTCAAACTCAAACTTCCTACCTTGTGGGAGAAACGCTGATGTTCTGGTTTAAATCCATGCTCCAAAGCTTCTTCTGCACAATTCGGGAGCATCCATCGTTGGAATCTGAGCATGTGGGTGTTTCGTTTGCTCAATTTGGTAGATCGGAGGAGATTAATAGAGGAGGAAAAGAGGTGGATTTCCAATTCCCATATATAAGAGGAATGCGGTTCATGATTGATTTATAATATTTAATTAATTAATTTAAATAATTAAATCAACACCCTCGACCAGACCTCCCGGCGTAGAGAAGATTAGGTCGCCCTAGGGTAAGCACGATGTTCTAAACGTAATGATGAACTCATAAAATAAATCCGAGACTCCATTTAGGATTTATTTATGCTGAGGCCCGTAAATAAACTTGTTCATTTATTTACAAAAATTCCATTGATCAAATTTTTCTACAGCATTCCCACGCCTGCAAAGGATACACCCCACCTAGGCTAAACGACATGTTCTGGATGCAACAGTACCATTTTATTTTCGATCCAAGCAACCTATTAGGAGATAACTATTTGCCTCCATTCTCATAATATAAAAATTCTTAAAATTTTTATAAAATTAATCCTGGGAACACCATGTCTCGGAATCACCTGTCTTCCTCACTCCAGGATTTAGAATTATTTGTAAGAATATTTCAAAGTGTAACAGGGACAAAACACGAGTCACTGAACATGGTGTGTGTATGGGTATACTATTCAATCTTAATAGAGTGAAACACAATGGTAAAAAATGAAAGTAAAATATAAGGTACAATATAATTTTTATAGAATATATAAACTAAAAAAGTATAAAAAAATTACAAAATGAAAATAATATATATAAATATTATGATTCATGTTTTTAAAAAATATCCAAAATAGTTACATATTAGTAAAAAAAATAAATGTTTTAAAATACCTATCATAACAAAAAAACTATCTCCAAATAGCATCATGAGCCTCAGATCACTCAGGTGATCTCTTTCTCCGAAGCATAGAACATTGTTATGAATTGAACTATGGGTTCCTTCTCTAGTCTCTAAATATATTCAAATTTTATATTCATGTACCCAATTGCTACTTGAACAGTGTATGAGATACAATCCTAGTAGTTAACCATAAGAAGGACTATAGAAAATTTAGGCTATGAAATATAATAAACTAAAAAAGATTTGAAATTATAATAGGTAACTAGTATTAAAGCAATGTTCCCATGGAATATATAATACATGTCATGTGATAATGCAGGTCTATATAAGGCTCCCGAAAAATCATGTGTCAGAATGCTACAACAAGTCACCTACAACTAAATAGAAAAACTAACATGATTTCACCATATAAATAGAAGTGTCACCAATTCCATGAACAAGCCGTATAATCAAGTGTATCATATTCACCATGACTATTACACATAATCCAATGTGTTAGAAAATTAAGGTCCAGATCCTACATGTACAATACCAAGGTATCCTCTTTAGGTCCTAGGATAATATAAATGGAAACTCGGTTGGGCTAGAGTTGGGGTCCATAGAGTGTGTCTACTGACCATATCCACTATATGCCCAAACAAACTATATCCAAGGGGAATCAGTGCTCAAGTCATCCCATGGAATCAATACCCCAGGATAAATATCTATCCAAGTCATACAATGCCGTATTCAAGAGACAAGGGAGAAATTCCAAAGTTGTCTAATAGAATCCTTCATCATTTCATCAATTTACCATTTCATACAATATGAGTTTAATATAAAATAATATAGATCTCCCACATGGGCATGAAACTCAAGTCAAATAGTTTACCGAAATCATGAAGGCACCACCTTCTCTCTACATGACTATCGTATGGTTAGTGGTAACCATCCATCTTCCCTACACGGTTTCTACAAACCATGTGGCATTTTTTTTCTCCAAACAATCTAGTCTTCGGGCTACAAACAAGTCATGTACACCTCTGGTACCTCCATGAATCCAAAGACAATTCACATTAGGCTCTAGTTAAGAATTTAAAATGAATGAAAACATATCTTTACCTTGAACAAAACATTGGTTCTTATACCTTAAATGAATCCTAGATAAACATATGTTATATTTAAAGGTTATAAAACCATTTCATTATAGACATGAATCACTTCCACATCTCCAATTTTCTTTTTTAAATGTTTTTATTATTTTACTTATAAAATATATAAAACCACTAAACATTGGTAGAAATAATTTGAACAATCCATGATAATGTTTTTAATTTTGATTATTTTATTATAGAGTCCCAAACTGATGTATATAAATTAATAAAGTATTCAATTCGCATTTGATAAAAAAATTACCACTCATCCTCCCACTCATTTTTACTCAATATCATTTTTTCATGAATTTATTCTCATTATACCTTTCTAAATACATTTCATGTAGATCCCAATAACATAATATTCTCTTTTATCACTTTTATAATATCCCTTTAAATGCATGGCATCTCAATTTTATCTTTTCCATTGATGTACCTCTATTATATTTAACTTTTTGAATCTATATTGATTATGTTTTATTTTTTTAGAAATAACCCATTACTATGAAAATGATGTTCTAATAAAAGGGTAATATTTATCTTCTATTATTTTAAATATCCTTTAAGAAATTACTACCCTGAATTATGGATTTCTCTCATATTCTATTTTGTTCAAGTACATTATTTGTATTGAGATTTTAGATTTCAAATTTTTCATGTTGTAGTTTGTTTTTACGCATGAAATTTATTCCTTTATGACTAAAATATTTTGAGTTATAATATTTCACTCTCATTGAAACCTTTTCTAAACCTTTTTGTACACTCTTAATACTGCCAAAATTATCCCATGATTTTTCATAACAAGATTTATGTGTTGTGAGTTCTCATCCCTATTTACACTAAAGGGTATTCACATCGAGGTACCTATAAATAATTTATTGGTGGGAATCCCTATATTTAACCTAAAATCCATAATCATTTGATTTAATGGGGATTAAATGTATTCTTATAAAGTATAACTTTTGTGTCACACACATGCATGTATATAATATGAATGTGATGGCTGGGTCGAGAATTATTGAGCCCTAAATTCCATTGGGTAATATTTTTATCTCATTATATAGTATGAGTATTTCATTGGATATTATTCGAAGGACAATATGATATGATGTCTCTATGGTTATCCTTGAATTATTCCTATTATTTCATGTTCTATGTTATTTCAAAATTCTTATGTTTCCTTGATGTTTTCATGTTATTCCATGATTTAATTTTCATGGTAAAGATTTTCATATTTCTATGTCATCATGTTATGCCTCTTGAAAGGAATGTTTTTATTTTCCTTATTATATGATTTAATTAATCCTATATTTGGATTTACTATTGACCTTGTTCTTAGGTATATCCCCATGTTATCAGGTGATGTATTAGAAGACCAAGGTATTTTACTGGATTGTTATGGAATTTTAAATAATATCTTTATATCTGTGATTCAATTTATTATTATATGTATCTAATTTCTAAAATAGACGAAGCCTCTTGATATTCTATAATTTCATTATGTCCATCTTAAAGTAATAAATCATAAAATAATGATTATAAAATGTTATGAGTTTTCATAGTTTCTATCAAAGGAATAGTATAGTTATATTTGTGGATTATAACAAGGAAACAATGTTATAAGATATATTATATTAATAAAAAATGATAACATCCTTAAATTTTGTTAAAGTATATATTAAGTGGTTTCCATAAAAAAAATTCCTTGTCTAGATACTATAAGTAGATGTGGCTATGGAATTATTGTTCTTAGTGGTAATAAACCAAAAAAGGGTGAATTGTATATTTACATGATCTTCACCTTTTGAATAACAAATATGCCTTACTACATGGCTTGATTGACACTCCGAATGGACATTTTTGGAAAATTCACAAGCTCATTTTGAACAATTATGAAGGGATAAAAAATGACCATAAAATTTAATATAAGAAATAGGAGACTAATAAAACATATTGAAACCTAGAAATTCATATATTTTGGAATATATTTAATTTATGTGTTATAACATTAAATTTCATTGTTTTCCTTTTATGTGTTTAATATATTGACATATCTAATCCCTAATTGTCTTTTTATTTTGGTCAGAGGATAAAAATAAGTGGAATCATGCCAAAAAACAATGTGATGGGAAATTTTATGAATTTCTAAATGAGATTCCTAACATGATTGGATCAAAAATGAGATGTCTTTTGATTATTCCAAAATAACTACCAAAAATATTGAATAAAAAAATGTCACATTGTTGAATCTACAAACATATCAATGAAGAGGTGGGAAACATCTCTAGGATGTTCTATGGATAATCAAAGGATAGAAGATCCAATGTAATGTGTGTTAAAAAATGGGGAAAGAGGAAATATATTAAATATAACAAAATAACTAAATGATGTTTTATGTGTTTTAAAATAGATAATTAATTAGCTAATTTCCATGGAAAAAGCGAATAATTTTGTTAACATCATATAAGGAAATGAATTTCATTTCAATGTGATATTTATAGTTCTATGAGGTAAATAATAGGAATTATCCAAGACAATGTTATATTTAAAATGACAAAAATTATTATGAGCACAAAAAATCACTAATCTCAAAGGAATAATGAAGGTTTATTCTATGAAAATCAGTAAGAAAGATCATGATGACTGAAGTACACCCATTTACCAAAAACAATTGCATTTATAGTGGTATATTTATTCATGACACAGTAGTATATGTATTAAGATTTATAAGTGGAAAAATCCACCACCCCAAATTATTTTGTATCATCAAGGAAAACGTATATGATTAATGCATCTCAAGTCAATGTCTATGGTAATTAAAATCATGAATACTTTTTCATTCCCCCTTTTATCGAATTTTATGTTATTGTTAGTATGGATTTATTTTTCTATTATAGAGTCAAAAAATTATAGGATAATAAATTCACCCTATTTAACATTATTCACCCTTTGATTCTTTACAAGTTAATGGAAGAGGAAAAATATCATTTATAATCACCATCTCAAGAATAGTTATTATTTATCTTATGATAAGTCATGTATTTCATAAATTATTAAGACTAGGGTTAATATTATCATTGATGAATTTCTTATAATGAGGTTATATAATTACGTGTTTCTTAAATAATTTCATATTCCTCCATCAAACTGATAGGTTGAGTTATCAATCAAAATTATAACCCAATTTTATCCATTATCCTAGATAGTATACAGAATGAACACTATTGAAAATGAGGATCTAAATATGACACTAAAGAAGAATCATGATAAATGGTTTATATGAAAAAGTGATTCATAATGTGGTGCACTAGTTCTCTTAATTAATAAGATGGATAGGTCGAGACACATTTTCATTTATTATCATAAGATTAATAAAATCACTATAAAGGACATGTCTTTTCTTCTATGGATTGGTGACTTGTTTTATAAGCTATGTGGATTCTAATAACTCTCTAAGGTAGTAAATTTTTTGAGATATTATCAATTAATGTAAATAGGGAGGATATCCAAAATTCAAATTTTGGTATAAGTTATAAAAACTAAGAGTTGATGGTGATTTCATTTAGAGTCAATAATTCCCCAAACAATTCCCTAGATTTAATGAGTACAGTATTTAGGGATTACATCATTAATTTTGTGGTAATATTAATAGAATATATTGGTATCTACAAAAAATATAAGAAGGAATATGAGGATTATTTTATTGATTTACTAAATACCTTGAAAAAGGAAATTATATATACAAATTATATTAAATGAGAATTTTTGATATAAAAAGTAACATTATTGGGAAATGTTATTTCAAACATTGGGATATATTTGGATTTTTTTTAAAGAGTATCAATTTATGGATGTTATAGGAAAACATCACTGACAGAGATTTGTAGTTTCCTTGGCTTATAGGGTTACTATAATTTATTTTTCAATAAAACTATCATAATATTCAAGCCAACTATAAAATATAACTCTAAAGGGAGTGATGTTTTTTTAAAATGATTAATATGAGGAGATTTTAAAAGAACTTAATAAGTGGCCAATAACAACCCTGATACTCACATTATGTTCCATTGGTGAAGGATTTATCATCTATAATGACGAATCCCAAAAGATATTTTGTTGTTTACTCATGAAATTTGAAAAGGTGATCATCTGTGCCTCTCACCAATTAATGATCCATGAGATGAACTTCACAAAACTGATCTGGAATTGGCTAATGTCATATTCAAGTTGATGGATTGGTGAAATTATATCTATGTGGAGAAGTTCAAAATATATAAATATAAAAAATACTCAATTATATATTCACAATAAAGGATCTTAGTATGTGAAAATGTAGGTGTTTGGAGAAGATCAATGATTTTTATTGATCAATATAATACCATCTAGGGATGGTAAACAATGTTGAATATGATATAATTAGAAAATATCATATAACCATATGTATTGTTAGGATTAAAAGGGATTAAAACTTATTGAACATTTAAAGGAATTACATACGAATAATAAAAGGAACATCACCCTTACCTGCCCAAATAACATATCAAGCATATATTCCTGAAAGGATTAAAAGGGCCTAAAAAGATGACAAATAGCTATAGAAAAATGAAGCAGATATTCTGAAGTTAAACATCACTAATGATGGAATGATAAGGTTTGTAACTTAGATATGTGTCCCATTAAAACCAAATATGAATAGAAAAATTTTGGATGATTTGAAAAGACTATCCTCCTCTATTCATCCTAGAAGCACTCACATTTTTATAGATTTGAATCAGAAAAAATTTGGTGGGATGCCTTTAATAGGGAGGTAACATAAATTGTCCATTGAATCTTGGTATGACTAAAAATTCAAGGCCATATGAATGATGTCTAAGGGTATGACACAAACATTTCCCATATCATTACGAAAATTGAGATACATTATGATAAATTTCATCACAGGTCACCCAGGGTTATCTGAAGGCAATAATGACATATTGGTGGCTGTCAGATTCCTTACAAAGTCATAATATTTCATTTTTACAAATTATTTTTTGTATCTTTTAAAAATAACCAAAATATATATAAGGTATGTCTTAAGACATCCTTGAGTACAACTCTCTATTTCTTTTGATCAGGATATGTGGTTTCCTACAAGATTTTGGAGAATCCATTAGGAATCATTAGAGATAGAGAAAGGTTTTAATACTTCTTATCAACCATATTTGGATGTTCGGTTTAATATGATGATTCAGACTCTATATGTTTTGTTGATATTGTGTTCAATGTATTTTAAAGGATATTGTTATTAACACCTTCCCATAGCAAAGTTCTTATATAACAACAATTTCTATTCGATAATCCAAATGAATCCTTTTGAGGATATATAAGGGATGTGGTGTCAAAATTAAACATGTTGTAATGATGTCATATATAATTGTCTTATGTTAGATAATATTATCCAAGAAATTATAGGGATGGTTCAAAACATTAAATTTCATATGAAATCGTTACAAATTTTGAAAAAATGAAATGAAAAAAATTGTTGATAATACCTATCATTGGAGATTGAAGATAAGGTGTTCCTTCGTGTCTTATCACTCCCATATAACCTATATATTGTACCTGATGTGTCTTATGTATCTCTTTTGAGGAAGTAAATACAAGAACCCTCACATGTAATAGATCTATAGTTTGAAGCTTTCAATACATATTTTTTATGAGGACTATCTCCTAAAATCAATAGAATTTACAGAAACTTTTCTATGAAATAATAAAAATCACCTAGTTGATGTGCTGTGGTAGAACCACCAATTTGAGGAAACAATATGGGAACCGTAAGAGCTGATGAAACTGAATTACCGTTATCTGTTTTAGTATATGAAATGAAATCTCAATGGTTAAATTTTTAATGGGGGGATGAATATAATTAAAAAAATTATAAATGATACTCCCTTTATAAGGAATTAATTCATTTTTAATTAATTTTTTATATAATATTGATGCCCTACATTGGTTATTTTGGATCGTTTTTAATTAAAGACAATCAGATTTAATATATTGTTTTGAATCTTATCCATTGTTAATAAAATCATTATATAGTGTCTATTATGATCAGTATATTATGGGAAATGATAATGTCTAATATATACACATGAATGAAGCAATGTTATCAACTATAAGGAGTGTAGCAAATGAATCTCATTTATATGATCTTATTATGGGGATCACATCACTAGGATTTTACCTTCATTAAGACCACGATAAGTTTCAATAGCCAAATCTATAGTAAAAATATTTTTCAGTGTAGTTTAAGCATATAAATATCACATCTAAAACCATTTTCAGTGAGCCACCCCAAAAATAGTTCAAACATCACACACCTTACCCTTTGGGTGTATGTTGGTGTAATAAGGGGTGTTTTATTTAGCCCCTAGTATTATAATATTTTAAATTTTTTGTTTAAATATAATAATTATTATATTTATCCATTTTTATTGTTACTGTATAAATAATTAAAAAACTTGTATGACAAAAATTATATTTCACTAAATTAAATTTGAAATAGTAAATTTTAGAAAGTTAGTATATTCTTTTAAGAGTTAGTTTCAAAATATTGTATAATTTTTCACAAAATTTCTATTTTAATAAAATATTATTATTATATAATATTTATTAATATATATATTAAAATATTTTTTTAATGATGTATAATGTAATTTTTATAAGGTTTACAAAGATGCTAATGTCATAAAAATGGTATTTTTAATAAATATATTTTTTATTTAAAATTTAAATAATCATATTTAGAAAATTATTTTGGTAAAATGAATATTATTTTAAAAATTGGAATGTAGAATTTAAAAAATGATAAAAATTTCATAATTAATTGATATAGTAAATTTTTTGTTAAAAATTAAATATGGTATAAATATCCCATTAGTATTATGAGATCACCATATCCCAAAAGTTATGTAATATATTCTATGAAATTCATATGTAACAATCTATATTTACCCTTAAAATAAATTTTGATTTTGTTTATTTTATTTTAAAACCATTTATTGAATCCTCCAAAACCAATATTATATTTTAAGTTTTTCAAATCAGTTCATTATGAATGTGACTCACATCCACATCAGCAATGGTATTATTTAAAAATGTTCTGATCCAGTCCTTATGAAATAATGAAATACACTCCTCTTTGGTGGAATCCATTGGAAAAAAACGATGATAAGGTCATTGATTTTCATTAATTTTTTTATATATAGTCCAAAACCTATGTTAAGAAATTAATTCAGAATCACCCAAAAGTTTACTATAAATACCCACAAAAAATCTCACTCATCCTCATTGAAAAGCCGTTAATAACGATGTTACTCTTAATATCCCTCTCTAAATCTATAAGAATGTTCTCATAATAACATAATAAGCCCCTCCCAAGCTTTTTATAATCCCCTATGAAGATATGAGATCTCTCGCTTTTTTTTCATTAAAGCACCTGCTTTCCATTTAGACATCTGAATATTAGTTTATTATGTTTTAATGTGTTTATAAATGTCCATTTAAATATACGATTATTATATAATAGAGATATATTATTTATCCTCTCTCGTTATTACCTTTACATAATCAATTATTATTATGATGTTTGGTTATCTCTCCTATTCATTTTTATTTTAATATATTATTTTTACCAAGAATATTGATTTAAAATTATTTTTATTTTCATGTGTTTTCACTCATCAATTTAATGTCAATATAATGACCATGTCATGATATACCATCGTTCACTTTCATTAAACGCTTGCATTAATCTTTGTGTACCCCTATTATGTAGCCCAAATTATAACATGATTTGCACGCCAAAATTTTGGGTTGTGAATACCAATCCCCATTTCATCTCAACTGTATTAATATATATATACCTATACCTCATTTATTGGGTACTTAAATGTATAAATCATTCAATCCTTAATAATGGGATTTGAAAGTTATGAAAAAAATCTTATGATGAATAATCTATATGGCGTAGAAATGGATGTACATAATATGAATGTGATGGGTGGGCTAAGAATTATTTTCCCTCCAATGAATTGGGAAATGTTTTTATCTCATAAGATACTATTTATAGTGAATGTTATATTATGTTAATGTATGTATCATATACTCCTTTTTTCCCTTGAAACACATGTACTACTATTCCATATGTTATTCTTTGATTATTACCTTACCAGACTTTATAGATCACCACTTTACAATGTACATCCCCTGGTTATCCCATAATGTATTCGAGATTACTGGATTCAAGGTTATTTTACAGGGTTTTAAATAATGTGGTTATATCCATATTTTATGTTATTACTCAATGATTCAAATTTTCCAATGACAATATTACTCATGTTCTTCTGGGATTATAAGAAATGTGTATTTATATAGTGAATCAGGAAATAAATATTTTGAAAGTTATGGGTTGTCATAAAGAGATGATGAGTTTTTTGTCAAAATAAAAGTGTCACATGGTATAATTTTTCATATATGAACCTAAAAGTGATTTTTCTTCTTATATGAGTTAATGGGTTTACGCCATAGAGTGATCATGAAACTGATATAGGAATAAAATCATTAGTGTTCTACAAACTATGATTTCAGATGTAAATATCATTTTATGTATGATATCTCCATTATATCTTAAAGGATAACCATTTTAATTTTTATACAACGTGTTAATATGGGAGTAATTTGAGGTATTTTTATGAAGTAATGGTTTAAATAAAAATATACATTTGTTAAGTATAATGATCTTGATGTGATTAACAAAATAAATATTTAATAAAAAATATTGGGGTATTTTGATTTTTTTTCAAAAAATCATGGTTCCATTTAAAAAGGGAGTGAACTTTTTAAATAAATTAAGGTAATTATTTTGTGGCTTTGAGAATCCTTCCTCGCTTTTGGTGTTTTCATTCCAGATGTATTTACAATAGATATAGAACTCCTAAGAATAATAAAAATATCATAAAAATATATATGAAAAAATGCATTGAATTTTCTAAAAATAAATTTTAATAACATTTTATATAATACATATAGGACAAAAAATAGAAATTAATATAAAATATATTTTAATAAAACTAACTAATGGGGAAATTTTTTGGGATTATTAGATAACAAAATCCAAAACTATAACAGTTTCCTCCCCCCATGAGTTTCCTTTTTTTTCTTATAAAATAAGGATGTCCTTTTATTGAACTAGTGAGATTTAATTTATGTGAATCACACATGTTTCGATCTATAAATATGTGATATGTAGAGATATTTTTAATTCAATATCTTTTATTTGAAACTCACTAATAATTTTCTTCTAACATCATCACAATAAGAATGTCATAGATTGGGGTCTGCCATTCCTTAATCTTAGTGAATTAAATGAGGTTAATTTCTATCAAGAACCCTACACCAAAAAGGTTTGGTGGATCCAACCATTATAGAGACTAAACATCATTCATGAATCATGGATTATTACCATCTATATTCTATGGTCTACCTTTTTATCTCAAAATAGTGGTTTTAATGGAACTATGACAATGTGGTGTAGTGAGACATCCAACGATATGTGTTTATATAGTTTAAGAACATTTTTTTTTGAAGTAGATGAAATTTAATGGAAATTTAATTTTTTTACTGGATGGGTTGTTTTTTAAATGGAACTTATGAAGAATATTATGAGAGTTGTAATGTTTAAAAATATTCTTTTTGGACTTGGGTGAAGTCCTGAGGACTTTTGGGGGTAGATCGAGGAGTTTTAGGAGTGCCATACAGGGAAAGGATGGGGTTTGAGGAACTGTAGAGGTTGAAAGGTCTGTCTAAAACTATGCAGCCCATATCTAGAAAAATTTATTATATTAAAGGTGAGGTAGATTAATTTTTCCTGGGTAGCACATTGTTTGTAAAATCGTGTTCCCGGACTACAGTCTTAGTGGTTTGGGCAGTAGCTTAGCATTGTTCATCACACGGTTTGGGAAGAGTCAGATAACCATGGGTGTCAGACCATGTGGGGTTCCCCAGTGGCCCCTAAAGGGTACACAATTTCTGAATAATCTGTTAAATTGTTAGGCCAAAACCATTAACAAAAATTTGTTTTAAAATTAGTTCTTTCTTTTAAATTAAATAAAATTAAAATTAAAATAAAAAACTCCATCACCCCTCTCTCCCCGAAATTGTGATGCACCACGGGGGATCCCCTTTTATCCATGAAATGAACTCCTTTCAAATCCTTCCACGTTTCTAATTTAATCATGTTTTACATTGGTTCTTTGTCTGAATCTCTATGGTTAGGGTTTCTACTCCATCACCTCTACTTTTCATGGCCAGTTTTGGCTCCTTCATCTCCCAACGATGTCAAACTGAAACCCTAGCTTAGGGTTTGATACATTTTTCTTTATTTCTTTTGGAATTAAGCCATAAAAAGGCCTCCTCAAAACTTTTTGTTATGTGTTCTAGAAACCACTAGAAATGTCATGGAGATTCAGCATGTTTGAGTTCATCTATGCCTTCTAAGTTAATCATTTAAACCCGCGGTTCTATTTTTCACTCCAAATTTGATAATCTTAAGGTCTTTATAGGTGCCAATAATTGTTTATATTGAGTTCTAATCAATTTTGGGGGGAAAATATAATCAGGTATGTATGTATATAAATATGTATATCCTCTATTCATGTATTTCTTCATGGAATGGGGAATACTTTTAGTGGGTAAAGGATATATGTATAAATATATATATATATATATATATATGGAAGTATGTTTGTGTGAGTGGACAATAGATCGCGTTATAAAGCATTGTATTTGTCTTATTTTGAAGAAGGGTCTCTAACATTACCCTCATTTAAGAATGAATTAGATTCTTATTTAATGATTACTGATAAGTTGAATTTCAAATTCTAGAATAAATTGATTAACTTGGATAAATTACTTATATATAGATAATGTCATTTTTATAATAACCCCCCAAGAGAAGGTGAAATACCTTCAAACTAAAAATCAAAAATAGTTAGTATACCATGCTTAGTATTGGTTTGATAATTTCATATATCTTCATGTTGGTGTTGATATATGATACGTTATTACATGACCCACTGAATGATTTAAATGATATGGCCCACATGATTTAATTGGGGACATTTCCTTTTAGTTGTTATTAAGCATGTGTTTCTTGTTATATTCCTTTTTTACCATATGAGTATGTTATTTATATACCATGTGATATATATTATTAATCATAAAGGGCCTCTTAGGGGTTCTTGTTAAATGGAAGTTGACTGGGTTTGGCCTTGAATACCCTTAGGTGAGTCTTTTTCCAACTATCATGGGACATCAAACATAATATTTATTTTTTCAACAATTTGAAAATCAAAAAGATAAATTGGTAATGGATGAGTAACCAATACCCTTTTCCCTTATCATGTTATTACATGATTTAGAGTTTCATTCCTCTATATGGATATGTCCATTTTATATTGATACAGCCTTTCCATTTAGTATTTACTAATCTTGAGTGGTTTTTTATAATTAATTTCCTACATGAGTTTAATGATGTAATAACCATGTTTTGTTTTGTTATACTAGTGATTATTGTAATATGAATTATGCCCATGTGAGTAAATGAAAGGCCAAGCCTTATGAGGTTGGTTCGTACTTTTTTCACCCTTTTTATGTGAGGTATACTAGATGATATTGGTTATTAAATTTTAATGTGTATTGAAAATTTTAAATTGATTTAAATTATTAAATTGTAAATATCCTTGAGTGAATCGTGGAGAAAGTTACGAATTCCATGGATCAGATCATTTGAATATTGTACTTTTATACCTTCAGTGAATAGTGGATTCATCTTAGAATGTTTTGGACATGATCGAGGGGTAAAATATGATTAAAACGGGGGTGAATCATGGATCCAATTTCAGTATTCCTTTGATGAGATCAATGGTTAAATATGATTAACACATGAGTAAATATTAGAACCAATTAAGGGATGTCATTGGTGGGATCATAGATTATGTGCTTATTCGATAGTGGAATCATGGACCTAATTATTGGATGACATGATTGGGTCAATGGTTAAATGTCATTAGGACTTGAGTGAATCATGGATATAATTGAATAATTCCATGATTGGGATCAATGGTTAAATATGAAAATATAAAAAAGTGAACCAATTCTCCATTGAGGGATTCCCTGGATGAACTCAAGAGGAAATGAATATAAGTATTGGGTGTAACATGGGGTTCCATATAAGACATCCATGTATTGTTTTAGTTGACATTGATTTAGACAACACCTTGAGCGATACTAGGTTCCTAAGAGGTTCTCCATGGATGGGCATGCGGTGTGTTGGTTGATATTATACCTGGATTTTTACTTGAATTCCATCTTAGGAATTACATGGACATGATTAGGTTCTATAATTTTTAAATGATATTAAAGTTACTTTTTATGTGCCTCCAAGCCAAATCACATGTTTGTGTTCTGTATAGACTTATATGGTAAAAATTACCTTCTTAGTTATTTTGTTGTACTACGAGTTATGAAAGGGATGTCGGGTCTGACTTGGGTCTCTAGAATTATATATTAGATAAATTCAAATGTTTTGTTTTTATTAAATGAAAATTATATTAAATTATTACCTACATACGAAGTGTGTTTACTTTGGAGAACGTTTGTACATTATATATATATATATATATGATTGGAATGATATATTGCATAGCATATTAAGGATTGAGATATGCATTTTGTTTTATAGACTACTAATATTACTATCTCACACCATGATCGGGTACGATTGGTTCCCGAGTAGACCTACTATTTTGTAGGGCTATGGATCTTGTTTTTCTATATTCATTTTATCAGTAATTTGAGAGAAAAGGATCTAGCTGCAGCTTGGGATACTCGTGTTTATTGCCTATGCTCCCTACATTCATTTATTTATCAGTGTACTGAAATGTAAATATTGTTGTACTATTAATTGATTTTAGAAATGTATCATCTTATGGTACACATTTATATTATTATCTATTTCTAGGATTTTTCTCTATTGATTTTTTGTTACAATCCCTGTTCACTCGGTTGGTTATTGCTTTATACTAATTCCACTGATATATATGTTTTACTATCTATTACAATTGTGAACTCTAAGAATGATGGTATAATATCACTACTGAAAATACCTTTACAACCTCACTTTTAGTTGGTAGCATTTGGCATTGGGGAGACATGTTTGAGGCCATGTGGTGATTGGTCTGGCTACAAATTTATTGGTATTTCGGGTTGGTATGTTACATAGTGGTATCTATGGTTGTTTTCCCTTAGCCTTACTACTTCAAGATGGTATACATGAGACTAATAATGTGTTGGAACATTATAGAAATATGAGCTTAGGAATGATCACCCCACGTATGGGAAATGACCATGTGGCCATGGATGGGAATTGTAGTTTATACTATTTGAGGTTATAGTTGATGTGATATCACCTTGGGTGAAAGGTTTATTTTTACATGGATTATGAATTTGTGATTTTTTTTGTAATTTTTATTAGCCGAAATGGTAAGTAAGTGACTTGACATGCATCATTATAGGCACTTATAAATTCACATTCTATTCATATGACATGCCATGAGTCTTCATTATTAGGATTCCTACTAAGTATGACTATCTTACTTGAGGGATGCCATGCTCAGTATTTCACCTATTGATGTAATCCTTTAATAGGAATATTTTTTGAGAGTTATTTTCATAGGGTGAAACATTATTATATGGTATACTTCATGCTTTAATTGTGTACTTATTTTTATATTATGCTATTTTAATATGTAAAATGGATGCATGTTCTTGAAATTTGTTGGTTTTAGTTTAGGTGGGATCGAATTTTCAATTTAAAGGTGTATGGGTGCCTAACGATTTGGAAGAGGGAAACTTGTATACTCAAATAATCTATATACCATATTAAATGTTTATATAGTTGGTTGAAAACAAAAATGATGCAAATGTTAAATGTTAAACTATAATTCTTTTGAATTAATGGGAGCCAAATGCCACGTGTAAATTTTAGGGGTACTTTATGTATTTGCAGATGAACAACCATATGACTGATCCTTTTATAACCATGGTATATTTGGTAATGATTATAATTTTAATAGATTTTAATTTTTTAAATTATATGGAAAATTAACTTTTAAAATTAAAAATTTGACCCAAGTAGGTTAGTTGGGGGATACTGTTATAAGATAAACCATTATGCTATTAATAATTATTCAGATAAACACATGCTAAGGGGTTTATTTTTGAGGAACCTAAGATGTTATAATGAGACCCTCATGGGTCCCCAAAACTGATAAAAAGGATTTTTAATTCCAAACATTGTGTTATGATATAATTTTAATGTATGTTAAATATTAAAAATGTTGTTTAGGAGATTTTCCACTTTTTTGTTTGATCAGTTAGATTATGTGTATGCTAAGTTCCATGTTTTAGAAAATGGGACTTGAGGTTTTTAAATTTTTTTTTTTAAAATTTTATATCTTTAATTGAATTACTATAATGACATTAATTTTAAGTGGGGTACTCTATTTAGAACTTCGTGTAACGATAGTTAAAATGTTTCCAGTGATATGAATTGGAATGAATATGTAAGAATTTACCCATTGGTTTTTTCCTTTTACCATTAGCTTAATGAAAAGGGCTATTGAGACTAGTAATTCTATGTTTCATAACCAAGAAATATGATTGAAAATTATGCTTTTAAAGGAACTATCATGTAATAGGTAAAACCATTAGAGGTTGAAATTTTAATTTCTACTGTAAAATTTAAAACGATTGGTGTTTTTCAGATCTATTGGACTTAGTATGGAATTTGGTTTTAAAGAGGATACCGTTGTTTGGATGTGTGTTCATTGCATCTTGACCCTTGGTATGGGTGTGATCATAGGAGAATTTGGGGTTGAGTAGGTTAGACAAGATGCTCTCATTGTCATCTATTAGGAGGTCATGTAAAACTCTCTTTTCATCAGTGATGGATGACCCAGTATGTCATCATCCAAGTAAATGAATTTTTTTGATGATGTGATTTTGTGAAAGTTTCTACGCGATCCATCTAGTACTTGAATGTGTATGGTAGAAAACCTATGGTACTCAGGATATACTATTCTCTCATGCAAACTCAGGGTAGTATGTGTTGACATATTTGGTACCCATTGAGTGTTAAATGTTAAAGGGAGCACTTTGAGTTCTATTTAATCGTGAGATATAATTTAGTGAGTATGTTCTCAAGTCATATATTGAGTAGAGTGGACTACACATTTTAAATTCAAGATCTTCCCACTCCTTAGGAAGACTATATGGAGTCATGTGTTTATAAATGCTGGTCGAATTGATCTTCGGTTTTATGACCAAATGTTTTAGAGAATGTGATCAGGGCTTGCAGAGCATCACATTGGTTCAGGTGTAATTGTCAGTTCTTGATTTCCAACATGACTTTAATGATGTTGGAAGTTTTTATAACCCTCTAGAATCTCCAATGTTCGTGTGTGTGTTTCAGTTGTAATGATTTAAATAACACAAATTCATTGGGTGGTATAGGAATTAAGGTTTATTTGATAATGCGTCGATAGGTGAATCCGAGATTGTTGTAATAAGTCGACCCATAGTGGTTCAACTGATCTTCTGGTTAAATATTGGTTTACTATTAGTCTAATATTATTAAATGAGATTATCATGTCCCCTATCATGACTTCTTTCAATATGGGCTAAGAGAGCATCAGTTATACACCACGATAATGATTTAATTCTATTTGGATAGTTGTGATCCATATCTGTGTTGTATGCTAGATCGTGGGTTTTGTTGTGATTTGGTGAGTCCTATATGATACATGGGTTCCCTTGTAGGAATTCCTTCATTGAAATTTTAGAGACCTTCTATAAATTTTGACATGACCTCCTGGTGGATGCCACTATAGGATCAGTTAGTGTTCTTACCTGGATGTGTTGGATTTGATCTAATGTATCACAGGTATCACGAGACATGGGATATATAGAGATAGTTACATGGACTCCATCGGGTTGACTATGAGGATATCTTGAACTTGTGGCCAAGCTTGGATGTTATTCTTTGAGGATGGTGTTTGAAGTGTGCTAAAATCAATCTACGCCATCATTTTTGTTGAGGCACAATAGTTTTAAATGACCAATTATTGGTCTTGTCTTGAAAAGACATTGGGAGCCAGGTGTGAGCTTCGGTAACACTATGGGGTGTGTTTATTTGTATAAAAATTCTAGCTATGTGGAGAAATCCATGACTATGAATTGGATTTTTTCTAATATTAATACCTAAGATTGGGAGTATCTTTATCTAGGTTCTTAAAAATGCGATGATGTGGTTGTGTATTTGGTTAAGTGGGATTGGGTAAGAGATGCTTTATTTTTGAGTTGTAAATTGAGTTTGGGATGAAGTTTCATGGAATGATAGTTGTGTGATAAAATGGTACCTTGAGGTGTGTTGGGAATTTGGAAACACAGTGCAGACGTTTGAATGATGTATCACAACCCTTGTCGGTTGGATGATGTCTTGATTATTTTTTCCCATGGCTTCTCAGGTATGATAAGTTCTAATGTGATGAGTTTGTAAGAACCCATTTTCTGAAATAGAGAAAAACCCATATGAATATGAATTTCTAGTATTAGTGGATGACTAATTTATCAAAAGGTACATTTTAACAATATTATGAATGTTGAAATGTTTAAAAATAATGTTTTTGGACTTAGGTAAATGCCCAAGAACTCTTTCAGGTATCTAGAGGAGTTTCGGGAACACCAGACCAAGAAAGGTAGGCTTTTGAGGACATATAGAGGGAGCATGGTTTGTCTGAAACCATGCATCCAATAAGAGGAACCATAAAGCTTATTTTTAGTGTGGAAGAGTTGTTTCTCGTGGGTTGCACATTGTTTTTCAAACCAAGCACTTAAACCACCCTGTTATTATTTTGGGAAATTGATAATAACTATTCACTGCATGATTTTTGATTGGCCAGATAACTTTGTGGGTCAAAGCGATAAGGGGGCTCTAGGTTCCAAGTAAATGGTGCATGGTAGGAACACTGGCTGTTAAATTATGTGGCCCAAACCATGTGCGATGATCTATTTTAAAAATAATTTTTTTATTTTAAATTAATTTTAAAAAATTAAATAAAACACTCCCTCACCCCCTCTACCCAAAATCATGATGCACCAGGGAACCCCTTTGAGCCATGAAATACCCTCCTCCTACACTCCTTCTAGCATCATTTTCAACCATATTTCCACTATTTCCTAGTCTGAATCTTTATGCTATGGGTTTTTCCTCTGTCTCATATCCTTGTCTTGGTTGATTTTGGCTTCTCCATCTCCCTATGGTATGCAACCAAACCCCTATATTAGGTGGTGATCAATTTTTCATTTTTCATCTATAATTAGGGAATGTAATGGCCTCCATGGGACCTGTGGGTCTGTGTTCTGAAATCCTCCCCCAAAGGATTGATAGTTCAGGATGTTTTGTTTAATCACTGACATCAATGGTAAGGTTTTAAGATGGCTATTTTTTCGCAAACCTAATTTTATAATCTTATGGTTTTTATGGGTTTTAGGAATTGATTGTACTGGGTTTTGATCTTTTTTTGGTGGATCACACACATGTACTCAAGAATGGGAAATATGTGCAGTTGGTCAAGGATATATATATATATATATATGCGTGTGTTTGAGAGAGAGATAGAGAAAGAGAGTGGATGATAGATTATATAGAATATGATGGATTGTCCTTCTTTTAAAGTAAGGTCCCTAACCATACCATTGTTTAAGAATTTATCAGTTTCTTATTTTATGCTTCATGATATGTTGAATTTAAAATTATGAAATAAAATTTAAAATTGTGATAAAAGACTTTTTGATGGGAAATTTCAGGTTCTTCTATCAAAACCACTATAGTAGAGGTGTGATACCTTTAAATAAAAACGTAATTCAAGGTTTTATATCATGATTTGTTTAGGTTTTATATGTTCGTACACATTCTTGTTTGTGTGAATATATTATATGTTAATACGTGGACCTTTGAATGTTATAAATTATGTGTTCCATGAGAGTTAATTGAGAAGTTTTCCATGTATTTGTTGTTAATAATATGTTTCGTGTCATATTTCATGTTTCTCATGTGAGAATGTTAAGTCAATGCCATGTCCGAAAAATTTTTAAACTTGAATCACCCCTTGTGTTTTCTTGTTAAATGGAACTTGAATGGATTTTGGCTTGGACGGACATAGGTGTTCCTTTTTCCCATGTCATGGGATGTAAAACATAAAATTTATTTGTATATCAATTTTTAAATAAAAAAGATAATGTAGGAAGGGATGATTGACAAGGACCCTTGTCCCTTATTATGTTACATATATATTAAGCATGTCTTGACTTCATATGGCTATTATCATGTGATATAGATACTACCTTACCATGTAGTTGTGTCTAATATTGAGAAGCTTGTAATAATGAATTTCCCACATCAGTTAAATGATGTAAATCCATGTATTGGTATGTTATATAAGTAATTTTCATTATATGAATTAGGACCAGGAAATTAAATGAATGGATAATCTTTATGAGGTTGGTCCTTACTTGAGTTTCCCTTTTGAGGCGAGTTATACTAGTTAATCTTGGGTCTGAACATGGAATTCCATATGAAATATTTAAATGGATATAAATGATTAAATGGTAAATATGGTTGATTGAATCATAGATTCAGCTAAGAATTCCCTGGATGGGAACATGCGACTATTTTAATTTAATACCTTGAGTGAATCATGAATTCTTCTTACAATTACATGGATTATCTCAAGGGGTTAAATATGATTAATCCATGGGTGATTCATTTATCATATTTTAGGATTCCATGGAGGGATCAACGGTCAAATTTGGTTATTCCATGGGTGAATCATTGATCCAATTAAAGTTTTATATGGATAGGATTATAGAGTTTTTTCTTATTCTTTGGGTGAATTATGGATCCAATTGTGGGATCCCATGTATGGGATCAATTGATAAATATGATTAAGACTTTGGTGAATCATCAATCCAATTGAGGGTTTCTATATATGTTCTCAGTGGTATATTAGGCTAATATTCAGAGTGAATCATAGAACCAAAAATAGATGTTGTGCATGGACTCAAGAGGAATTAACTATCTTTATTTTGTGATAATTGTGGTTCCTTATTGAACCTACATGGATGTGCTCAGTTGACATGAAGTTATACATCACCCACAGTGATACTGGGTTCCTAAGAGTTTCTCCAGGGATGATCAAATAGGTTATTGGTTGATATTATACATGGAGTGATACTTGAATTCAAGTTAAGGAATGTCAATGATGGGCTCAGGTTCAAAAAGTTTTAAAGGAAAATAACGTTGCCTATGAAGTGTCTTCATTCAAAATAACTAGATTGGGTTCTATCTAGACTTATGTGGTACATATGATCTTTTGAGGTATTTTGTTTCACTACCTTTAATATGGTGGATGTTAGTCTTCAGTTGGATATCAAGTCTTATAAATTTAGGGAACTTAAATTTTAAATTTTTATTAAATGAAAAGGATATTAAATGAGTACTTGTATATAAAAGACATTTACTTTTTTGTACTTTATTACGGGTTATATATCTTCTTGGAGTACCAGTTTTCATAGAACATGATGGATTAGGCTAGGCACCATGGGTGCTAGCCTAATGAGATTATTATATCACACTCTAATCGGTTACCATTGGTTATTGAGTAGACCTACTTGTTTGTAGGGATATAAACCTTGTTATTTTGACTTTATTGTATCTGGAAGTTGAAACAAAATGACCAATATGGATTTTAGGATTCTTATGGTGATTGCCTATAGTCCCTAATGTCATTTATTTATTAGTGTCCTGAAATGTATATCTTGTTGTATTATTTTATAATTTCATAAATGTATCATCATAAGTAATGCATGAATTGTATTAACTTGTATTGGTCAAGTTCTATATTCAGTAGTTATTACATTCATCTTCTTAAATTTTGGTTATTTGAATATACTACTTCCACTGATATCTGAGTATTATAATATGTTACCAATTTACACTATGAGATCAAGGTTATAATCTCTTTATTAATTGTCTTTACACCCTCTCTACTAGTCAGCAACTTCTAGCATATGGGGAGATAGGCTTGATTCCATGTGCTGATCGGTCAAGATACCAGTTTAGTTGTAAGTCGTGTGGGCATGTTACATGCTAAATCTGAGATCCAAGGTGGGGTAGGCCAATATCCCATCGGAAGAGGAGGTATGTCATACTAGAGGATGAGAGAGATGAGACTGGTCGACCATTTTGGGTATGATTGTGGGTGAATTCTACGAATCGATGGAGACACAAACTCATGAAAATATATATATTTATATGATGATACCATTTAAATATTGAGAATATATAGGATTTGGATATATATATATTCATTTGTGTTATGAATATATTTTACAACATGAAAATATTGCTAATAATATTGATTATAATAATAATATTATTATCATTCCTTTATACTATTTGTGTGTGAATTAATGGTGAAATATTCTAACATTTCATATAGAAAATAGTGGTGATAATCTCAAATTTTAATTGGTTTTCATTTACTGATAATTGGGAATTTAAATTTATTAGGAACCAATATTGTCGATGAAAAAACCTAGATTATTTTAGTTCACTATCATGGCCACATTGATGTGAAAAACATGTGAACACATTCCATTTTTAGATTCGAAACTCTAATGATGATTAAAATTTTAAATAATTAATTAAAATTTGCATTAATTTATAGGATCCCCCAATATTATTTCAAAATACTTGACATGTGAGTGACTTTTTATTGGACCTTAGAGAAAGTGATCAATAATGAGGTATCATAAGACTACTTTTTACGATGCGAAATGTGTTTAGATGTATTTTATAATTTCATAACAATGATTCCTATTTACCTATTGATTTTAAGGATGTTTATAATGTATTAATATTTAATGATGATTATATAGTATATTATATAGTTTCATGCCAGATAATGATGGAATGATTCCACTACTACAGACATAATATTTATCTATGCAGAAAAGGCTATGATCAGTTCAAAAAAAGATTTGATGTTAGAAGATACTTTAAAAAATTATTTTATTAGTTATATAAATATTATTTTCATAATTACACTTTCATCAACACTAAAAAAAGTACTAACAAAAGAAAAAATTTGTTATTTATTTTTTAGAGCTAAAAAGGGTGATTTTATCATCTCAATTTCTAGAGTTGATAAATGGTCATTCTATTAGTGTTATTTTTAGCACTAATTAAGGATTCCATTTTAAAAAATAATTCAAGTGTTAATAAAATATATGGTTTTTAGTAATGTGTTTCAATATTTTCCATAAATTTCAACAAATCATTTAGAATTAAAAAAAAAATCAAATAAACCAAAAATCATAATTATAAACCAGAATACATTACAAAACTATAATACCCTATAATTAAATTTTTATTTTCCATTTTTTCAGAATTTTTTTTAATGAATTCATAAACACCTTTAGAGTCCATGTATTATACTATAATTGTTACCCCCTTTCAAACGAGAAGAATCCCACTACCAATTGCCAAACACACCACCCCATCTTGAGAATAAAATAATTTTCTACCTCTAAAAAACAACACTTATGTTAGGAAAATAGTAATGAAATAAATGAAAATTAAACATAATATAATGAATTAATAAAATTTTAGTTTAACATTAAACACATGAACTTGGAGTCATATCAGTCCCACCTTGTCTCAGATTCATATGTGGTTTATTCCTAGATTTCAAAAAATTATTTATAGATAATTTTCTAAATGTTCCAATAAAATCAATGAATGTTTAATTTTTTACAATATATGGTTTATTTTGAGAATAAATGTTAATTTTAAATAAAAACACTCACTTTATAATATACCAACTAGACCATGTGTTGGAAAAACACTAACTAAATTTCAACAAGTCATTAATGGAATATGGATTTTTTTAATGTATCTAGATAATATGATCATTATTTATCATTTTTGAGTGTGTTAATAGTTTTCATATTAAAATTTCAAGTCTAAATAAAAACATGAACTTTCATTCATGTAAACAACATTGTGTTCCCAATTTAGGTGCATATAATTCATATATTTTACAAATGACATAGGGATATATTTAAAAAACATATCAAGACAATCTGAGCGTGTCTTGTTATTTTTTAGTTAGTTTCATGTGTTTTGAAACAAAAGGTTATTTTTAAACTATAAATGGATATATTGATTCGTATGAGATAAAACATTTGTTAAATTGACATTGGGATTATTCCTAAATTTCATAAATGAATATGGAGTTTTCCAAAATTATAAATACATTATGGGGGTTTATTGTTTTAAAGGAGTGACACATTTTATGAACTAAAAAGACACATTGAATATGAAAAACTTACATTGAATCATATTGGGAATAACATGTTTTATATTGAAAAATGAATAATTAATATATTTTTTGAATAATTTGTAGATAATTATTTTAATATATTAGGACAATCGGTGTGTATTTTCACATTTTTGAATATGTGAAGTTTTTATGAAAGTGTATATTTTAAACAAAAACTCACACCTAAAATAGTACTATCCAAACTGTATGTTATGTTAATTTATTAATGATTTATATACATCATATAGGATGTATAATTTTTTTCCTAACTTATCAAGAAAAATATGAGTGTGATTGTTATAAAATCCACACACAACTCACCATGAAACATAACGAGACGAGTGGTGAAAGATTATCTCTAACACATCTTCTCCATTGATAGATTATTCAGACTAGAAACGTCCAACTATGGTGATATGGTTAGAGGAATATGTATGAGTATATGGACATGATCATCTCATATAAATAAATTAAAGAAAATATGTGATTATAATAAATTTAAAAGACTATGTTTGATTAGAATTTTAGATAATAATAATAAAATATAAAATAAAAAAATCATATATTTTTAAAAATTTACATTTGAATAACATTAGGAGAAATTTCTTAATCCATTTAATGTATTTAACATCTCTAAAAATCTGTCCACATAATAACTCATTTAGAAATTAACTTTTTCTACTTATCATCATTACATGAGGAATTTTAAACATAAGAACTATTTGAGATCATTTTATTAATAAGGATCAATAAAAGAGATAAAAATAAAATATCATAACTGGTCCTAATATGAGAATATGGGTAAAAGAAATATACTTGTGTCTGTCATAAAAAAAATCAAAAATCAAAAATCATGGAATATGGATTGTAATAATATAATACATGAATAAAATTTTAGTGTAAACATTATTCAAAAAAATGATCCATGAGAGAATAACATAATCATTATATTAATCATAATACAATGAAATCATTAAAAAATGAAACAAACATTAGTGTTGGTAGATATTACATTAATGAGATAAAACATTAATTCCCAAACATATAAGAAACCAAAATTTACTCTGCGATTATTATATCAGGTGATATAAACGATTAACCAATGCATTTGAGGGTGATAATATACCGCACAAATCATACATAAATACCTATGAGTATAAATTGAAACAAATAGTCACATATCACCTCATAAATAACACTTTTAAATGAAATTGTTTTTATAAATTCTTATAAATGAATATCATTCAAATATTAACAATGAAGAAAACAAATAAATAAAATGTATTTCATTCAAAATTTTAAAATGAAAGAATTTAATTTCCTATGTCCACAGGCATTTTCTTCCTTCCCCAATGGTGTTGGTCTCACAATGGGTTTCTCTTCGTTCTTTTTTCACATCGGTCTTCCAGGAATCCCCTATTTCTTGCTCTCAATCTCAGTGCCAGGTTCCTTAGAAGCGAGGTCCTCTATAATATCCCTTCTTCTCTTCTTGGCCTCTCCCAATGCACCTGACCCCATCTTGTTTTGGTGCGATGGAGCTTAGGGCGACTTGGGATTGTGATGGGTGTAGGGTGGAGGCTTCGTTTTTGCTTCTGCGTGTTTGTTTCTGCAGTCGTGCCCCCTGTCAAAGCCTTAGTTTGGTCCTCATTCTTCTATTTCATTCAGATTTGTTGTTCTAGACCCAATATTGGTCTGTTGCAATGGAGTTCTAGGGAGTTTTGGTATGTGAGACTGACCCATCGACGGTGTTTCCGGGGGGTTTGCGTTGGTTTCTTTCTTTCTTTGGTTTCAGTTTCTTTGGTGGTGTCAGTTTAGCTTCGTCTTGGCTAGGAGTGCTTCCTACTGAAGGATCTGAGGGTTCATGGTGGTGATCTATGATGATTATTCTCAGATTTGGAAGATGATGAAGCAGTTTTAATTGGCAGTCGTTTTTTGTTTGGATTTCATTCTGTTACTGGGTGATGTTTTAAGGGACATGGCTGAAGCGATTCCGGAGCAATGATGTCTGATTTCCAGTGGTGTTCTTGTGGGTAAAGGTATTAACGATGACGGTGATTAGGTATGTCAGGGTGCAAGGCTTGAGGAACCATTCACCTCATTGTTCGTGGCCTGAGGTGGTGGCGTGTTTTTTTGTTTTTAATTTGAAGTCAGTCAAGTTGCGTGATGGGGAATTTGTTGTAATTTCATATTCCGTTGAACTAACGTTTCTGTGATGTTTTTATTTTGGTATCCGGTAATTGTGTGGTTCCCACTAACCTTAAAGTGGTTTATTTAAAAATGAGAAAAAAGGTTTGGACTAAAACACATTGAATGAATATGTTTATTATATTCCTCCCAAAGTATATCACATGAATAAGTCATTAGTAATCTTAATAATAAAATCCCATTGAAAATAAATATGTCTCCAATGATATCCAACTAATTTCTTGGAAGATATCCTTATATCTTGATAATAAAGCATATGATAATTAAATTGAATATTTGAAGGATATATTGTTAAAAAATAACTTCCGCAATAATATAATGTATGGAATCTATGAGAACACCCTTTGTTCAATGGAGTCAAAACTGGGTATTCATAAAAGAAAATAATTGGAATAGAAATTATGGTTATACATAGAAGGAAATTAGTTTAGAGACAGGAAACAATAAATTATTCCTAAAAATACGAAGGATATTAAACAATTCATATATATATATATAACTTTTATTCCTACATCTAAATATTAAACATCATATATCTTAATATATCTCAATAGACAAAGAATTATATGAAAAACACTTTTTAGGAGTTTCATAGAAATAACTTTGGAGACAATAAATATCCTTGATCATGTTAAAACATTTTAAAAGATATATTTTAAAAATCTATAATAAAAATAATATCATTTTATAAACCATGTAAATTTGTGGAGAAAACATAAATTAATATGTAGATTATTGTTTAATAATGTTTTTAGCATGTAAAAATTAAAACAAATAAGATTTTCAAATTTTATGAAAAATGACCCATATAGAAAACAAAAATGATATAATTAAGACATTTAATAGAATATGATTCTATAGAAAACTACCTTAAATTTTTTTATCCATAGATAAGGAAACATAAAAATTCATCCAAGGAATGTTGATATGTAAAGAGGAGGTTATCATGTTATAAGAATAGACAGGGTTAGTTTCACTTATTAGACACACTTTACTTAAAATAAGAGTCAAAGTGAAATGATATATTCTGTGACATGAAAAAACCCACAGATATCCAATGAAAATGAAGAGTTATTTTTGTTAATACAAAAATTACCAAGATGGATTAGGTATTTTAAAAATAATGATTTTGTAAATAAAATTGGAAATCAAACCCCAAACAGTTTGAGTAAAATATTAGTCAAAACCCATTTCAACATTGGTTTATTTTGAATTGAATTAAATTTATAGAAATAAAATGATAATGACCCTAAAACCTGATGAATAGGGTAAAATAATATTGTTAGGATTTAGTCACATCATGTTAAAGTTATATTGATCCATATAAAGAATTAATGGTCATGGCATTCAATTTAATACAATTAACCCCACACAAATTGATATTGTTTTCATAAATGTGCTCTAACATTCATTATAAAACAATAACTATCTAAATAACTTATTAAAAAAACAATTTAATTCATTCATTTATAATCAATATCTACATGTATATTAATTAGTTTTAACATATTTTTTCATATCCGGCAAATATTTTTTTGACTATTTGTACTAGTATTTTAGGGGAAGAGTCAGAATATGTTCTTCTTCACATGTTTATCATTACTAGATAATTTATTTTAATTTAATTTATTAGTTATAATAATTTATTAAGTATCAATTTCTGTTTATGTGTGTTTCACAATATGTCCTTGAATATTATGTCAACAATAGACACACATCGATTATTTACTAAAAGAATGTTGTGTAATTTCATAATTATTGAGTTAAATATTGATGTATCCTTCCTAGAAAAAAAATCATTATTTAAATATGTATATGATAATATTAAACTAATTATTTGTTAAAACAAATCAATTCAATAAATTTATAGAATTTTTCTTGTTCTTGGTCAAACTTTCCCAAAAATGAACATGTGGTGATTAAGGAATGATTATGATGTGATTTGGATGAAATATCACTATACTGGTATAATAATAATATCATTTTCTATTTATTAGTGTTATATATAATAATTATAGATAATTAAGTGATGAATATATGGATACAAAACAATTATATAATATGAATAAATTTATTTTTGTCCATCTTAGTTTCCTTATTTTGGACTATCACGTTTTATAAAGTATTTTTATAATTCAAAACATTAATATGTTATTCAATTTATATTAACATAACAATATTAATAACATAAAAATAATATTTATTATTTAGAACCATTATTACGAACATCCATGAATATTGTTAATGAAAATTGTCGTACATTGATCTATGGGGGTAGTAGTCTTCATGTATGAATGGAATATGATTTATTTTTAATAGAAAATGATATTAGAGTAATATCATTTATAATTTCAAAATATTATAAAATTTATAAATATAATAATTATAAAGTAAATTTATTTTATTGACATGTTATGCTAGGAGATGATTGAAAATGAACATTTTACTTCATAGAGGTGGTAGTCTGCACACACGTGTGATTCAGTTTTTTTTTAAAATGGGTAAGAGTAGGGTGGTTAATGGTTGTAACATAATTATAATAACTGAAAATAGTAATGATACTGATTTTATTTTTTAATATGGTCTAAATTAATATGATGAATAAGAAGTGCACATAAAAAACAAAAATTAAAATGGAGCAGTTATAAATTTATACCTCAATTAAGGGATTATAATCATTGAATAGGGGTTAAGCCATTGGTGGATGGTATTTTGAGAATAACAGAACCTATTGATGGTATATAAATTTTTTAAGATTTCTATTGGGAGATTATGGGTAAAAATAAATTGGTTTTGTTGTGATGGTAAGAGAGGAGAAGAGTTCACATTTTATAAATAAAAAGGGATGACATTTTTGTAAATAACATAAAATTTTATTTAATTATAAGTCATTATAAAGTAATGTGGATCCATAATTGGGAGATAATTATGAGGGGTAGAGATATGTATGATCTAGTAATCAAAATCAAATTACCACACATGGTTGAAATGTTTTTTTTCAACACATTACAATTTTTTTACTTTAAATATTTTATCACTTACCATGGAACTAGTTTTTACTTAAGGAACTTATCCTTTATGCCCAAAAATAAAATTTAACTTACTAAATTATTAGTATCTAATGTATAAAAAATTTAAATACATATTTTAAATTGATTTTCTGAAATTGATAACAATTAATTTTAAAATAAAAAACGTATATTGTATTGAAAATAATTTTTTATAATAGATATAAGTTAATATCTGTAATTTCAAATATAGGATCGAAAATTAAAAACAACAACTTTAAAATTATAAATTTTGATATAAAATAAATATTTGGTCTTAGAAATTTATTTAATGAATTTAAAATTCATATTACTTACTAATGACATCATAATGGTCATACGGATTAAAATGATATTTTTAAATATTCAACAAAAATCAATATTTTTAGATAAATTGAAAAAAATTAATCATGAACTAATAGTACAATTATAAATCTAAAAGTTAATTTTATTTTTTAAAATTCAATTTCATGAATTTAATATTATATCTTGTATTGAAAATAAAAATATATAATGAAAAAAAAATTATAAGAAAATAAATTATTAAAAAATTAGTTGATATTATTATTATTTTATATAAAACATTTATTAATGTATATGTACTGACGCAGAAATTTATAAGAATTTTTTTAAATACATTGGAATTTTACTACTCTGCGGTTTCTGACAGGACTTGTTTCCGAGGCCCAGTGTACCCAGAATCAATTTCTGAAGTGTTGTTCGGGTACGATTAGTAAATGTATGTGAGGATTTTTCTATCTTTTGAAGCAGTGCTCGAAATTGAAATCTGAGGACACCGATGAACTCGCAACGCCAATATTCGCTTAAGGGGACCTTTACCGCAGTTTCGTTTTATGTGGGTTGAGAGTTTTTTTAGGGATTTAGAATAAAATAAATAAAGTTCATGGGCCAAAAGTTTGTTTATTTTTTGGTAGTTATAACCTACAAGAGGAAGTTAAGGGTGGGCCCACACCCCACATAACCTCCCCTAATAGAATTTAGTGTGGTGGGGCCCACATGAACCCGAACCCTTCCACCTCCCCTAAACTCCCCATTAATTCCCAACTGTTTATTTTGACAAATCATCATTAATGGTAGAGCCTCTCCACGTCCCTCTTCCCATCAATTGTGCCAAATCATATAATTAATGTCTACATTAATTATTCGGCACCCCTTTTTTTCATTTTTAATTGCATGGAAATTATATTAATTGGAGGGCCTTTTTTTCTTATTGCGTTGGAAATTATTTTCTGGTGGAACGCTCTGGAGTTTTAGAAGAGAGGTGATCCTTATTCAACGAAGAACACCATTCTTCAATGAAGAACATCCCCGACGAAGAACGAAAAAGACTTTTTCCAACGACGCATCTTCCTCAGATGACACCATCCTTCCATGACGCCATACTACTGCGACACTCGTCTTCCACGGCTCAATGTCGTGCGGCGTCTTTTTCGAGGTAGGTTTTTGCACAATTTTAAATGAATATTTTGTATCCCATTCTTTGTTTGATTTTCTGAATTGTACATGGTCGATTTTTTCTGCCTAATGCTGAGGGGGCGGGCCAAAAAAAACACGGACCGACGACCCTCTGTCATTTCTTGTTTATTTAATTTGCAAAAGGAGGTGGTGGCGAATGGAGGCGGTGGCGAGCGAAGGGGGGCGGCCGCGCGCTGGCCGCATGCGGAAGAACCGGGGCCCGCAACGGCGGGACGCTCGGTCGAGGAAGAACTGGCCGGCTAAAGCAGGCCGGACTGAAGAGACTGTGATGCTTCAAGGGATGTCAAACTATGGAGAACCGTGACCCACGCTCTACAGGCCACTCAGCGGTGAACCAGCCGGCTCATCAGCCGGCCGAGATGAATGATTCGTAGTGCCAGGAGGGTGCGACACTGAAGGGACCGTTGCCCGCCCGTGCGGGCCGCTCGCGCCAGGAATGCCAGTCGTCTTCAGCCGGCAGGTAGGGAGGTCGGCACCACTCAGCGCTGTTGGTTCGGGAAAGCGCCCCCCTCGGACCGCTCGGCCACCCGGGCTGAGCCGTGGCTAGCCGGCCTCGCCCTGCCAGGCCGGGCTGCGCCGCACTGGGTCGGGCTGCGCCCCCTCGGGCCGGTAGTGCCCCCTCTGGCTGGGCTGCTCCACTTAGGCAGGGTCGTGCAACTCATCAGGCCAATCCGACCCACTACCAGGTCGGACCCTCCAAAACCGGCTTGAACCAACCTTCCAGCCAACAAGGCTTGACGGGTCTGGACCATTTCCACTTAAACGTGAATAAAAAAAAGACCGTGCGTCCGATCGACGCGCCATCTATGGAAATGGTACCCTTGCGACGAAGCGGTCCTTATTCAATACTCTATGTGAGTTTTGGATGACTTTGGAAAATGGATGGGTTTGGAACGAGGGTATATCCAACTGGGCCCCAGGAACAGAAATGTTAATATCTCTCAGACTGAGCGTCTGATTGATGCGATGTATGTCGCCTTAGGTTCCTTTTGACAAGACGAAACTTCGGGGTATATCAAATCATTAATTCATGATAGTTTATGTGATGAACCCTTGATCGTGGAGCAGACCCTCTCGGAATCGAGCACGCTGTGTGTGGGAATCCTAGAGCTGACTGCGACTGGATCGACTACTGTACTGGAATCCTTCGTGGGTTCGACAGCAATGAATACCGTAATAGAATACTCCATGGTTTTGATAGTGATGACTATTGTTCTTGTCTCCTGTGTGGGTCCGGCAGTTTGACCTCTGTACTTGTATCTTGTGTGGGTCCGGCAGAGTAGTTGGTCTTGTATCCTGTGTGGGTCCGACATCTTAGCTGGTCTTGTAACCTGTGTGGGTTCGGCAGCTTAGATGAATCAGTGACTCCATTTGATCATCCCTATCTCTATACGAAAGATGTATACCTGTGTGAGAAGAGTCTTGATTTTCAATCATTATCTTCGATGTGATTGACTTCTTTCCTGTGTGGACTGGGTTTTATTTGGGGCTCTAGAGTTAGAGTCATACTATGGTTGATAACTTTAGAATATTTATGGGAAAATACCTAAGTAGGATTGCTAGATAATTCTTGTTTGTATCTCTTTTATGTGGTTTATCTTTTGTGGATTCTGGGAGACCTTCGGGGGTCTTGGGGTCCCTTCTGAGTATCGTATACTCCCCCCTACACGGGCCTTTCCCGCACAACATTGTGTTGGTTTCAGATGACATACAACACTAATCGAGGTGGAGAATTTTTGAGCTGGACGGTACTCGGAGGTGGACCACTTGGGAAGACATACACGAAGCAGAAGGATGTACTTGAGGTGCTGAGGATGCCATCTGTACCCACCCTTCAGGTGGGATTCCCGGAGGATGACTTAGTGGTTTCCGTTTTAGTTTACTGTAGAACTGCTAGCTTTTAGTTGTACTGTACTTTCAGTTGGGTTTCTAGACTGTCCCATTTACCTTTTAGCACTTACCTTTGTAATTGGTTTACTTAGTGAGTACTTCAGTTGTGTACTCTGTTCTGTTGTTTAATTTTAGAAAGGGAATGCATTCCCTTTTTTATTGGGATTTACGCCTTTGGTGCTAGTCGCTAGCCCCTAGTCTATAGAAGGCGGGCTTGGGGTGGTCACGACACGGGCCCCGAGGGCGGTTTGTGAAAAATTGGTATCAGAGGAGTCGGTTCTGTCGTAGAACTCAGGACTCTGATCTTTATTTATGTGAAACAATATTGTTAAGAGTATTGAGTGTGGTTTTCAGTCCAGGGAGTCCAGTGTTGGTGCGGAAACCGAAGTTCCCATACACTAGGAACCTGATCTCTAATTTCTAACTCGGTGCATGAAAACACTGATTGCATGTGTGTTTCAAAATTCTTATTTGTGATTACTTTGTGTCAGCTCACCAGGTATATTATTTGACTGTGGCGCACCTGTTTTTTTTTCAGGATGACCCCCATGAAGGCAGCCAACTAGGGTTCCATGTTACATGTGAGATAGTAGCCCACCGAGCGACGAGGCCTCAGTGCATGTCCCCATCTCAGCAGAGGCACCTGCGGTACCACTACCGGCTGAGCCATATATACTACCAGCCCCAGCAGTAGAGAGTTCACACTGCCATAGTACGTTGCACGAGTTCAAGCGATAAAGGCCGCCTAGGTTCCGCGGAGAGATGGACCCACTGGCAGCTGAGGATTGGTCGGGGGCTATCGTTAGAGTTTTCAGATTGGTAGGGACACCATCCGACCTTATGGTGATCCTTTTCGTGAGTCTTTTGCATGTAGCGGCAGGTAGAAGGTGGATCCTGATACTCCAAGTGCATGAAGAGGCATATTTACTCTGGATGGACTTCGAGAGTCTCTTCCACTCGGATTTTGTTCCATCCACCCTTCGTGCGGTACGGATTCATGAGTTACTACATCTTCAGCAGAGCATCATGTCAGTATCTTAGTGCTTAGCGAGGTTTACTGACCTCTCACATTACTCCATAGATATGGTACGGGACCCCTTATTCAGAGCACGGACCTTCGAGTAGGGACTGAGTCATGAGATCTGGGCTTCGACGATTGCACTCAGCATCCTGACGTAGACAGGGGTGCTGGAGAGAGCCCTTATAATGGAGAGATTTCTCACTGAGTGGTCACTAGTGGCGAGAAACACACTTGGGAGACATGTAACGATTTATTCTACAGCGGGTAGTAGACAGATGCCGCAGGGGTCCAAGCAGACCAGGCCATCAGGTGGGCGACCTTAGGATACAGGTTCGGTTGTGCGGGGTACACGAAACAGAGCCAGCCTTACGAGGAGCAGGCAATGCTATGCATGCGGCGGGTAGGGCCACATGGCTCGTGAATGTCCTAAATTCTATGCACAAGAGCATAAAAATAGTATAGGGACCTCCTAGGCAGAGGCATAGGATTGACCGTGGTGGTCCACCGAGAGCGGGCGGACGACGCAGAGGAGTTGGCCGACCAGTGGGTGGTGGATGAAGATTCGAGGCTCTACCACCACCACCACCAAGAGGTCCCCCCCCAACCATGTGGAGCTAGCGGAAAGAGGTGGGAACAACTCCAGGAAGTCGAGGCATATGACCACGGTGCACCTGAGATGATTTGAGGTACTATCTATGTCTAGTACACCCTTGCTTCTATACTTATAGACACAAGAGCAAGTCATTATTTTACTGCCGCTACCCCTGTTCGGAGCTCAGATATTCCAACGGAGCCGTTGGCTCGATCCTTACAGATAGAGAATCCTATGGGAGAAGACTCGATAGTTACGCACTGGTGCCAGCAGTGTGATCTTACTCTAGGAGGCGAGAACTTCGGTTGGTATCTTCTTGTAGCGGTGTCGAGGCCTTACGACGTCATCTTGGTTATGGACTGGTTATCTATAGTTCATGCTCAGATAGACTTTGTAGGTGCAAAGTGCAGTGTGTCCGCACGAATGGGAGCACTTTCACCTTCACTGGTGAGAATGAAGCCTTTGTAGTGCAGGATGGACTTACGGAGAGGAGAGTGCAACCGATCACAAATCAGTTTTCTAGTCTCATCCTTGGAGTAGTTGATTTGCAGAGTCCGAGTATTCCTGTTGTGGTGGATCAATATGTGGATGTTTTTCATGATGACATTTCAGGAGTACCTCCTCACAGAGAGGTAGACTTCTATATAGACTTGTACCCCGGGACAACACCGATATCTACTCCATCATATCGGATGGATCCCACCAAGCTTCGTGAGCTGTGTGTACAGTTGGAGGACTTGTAGGGAAAGGGATTTATCCGACCTAGTGTTTCACCCTAGGCTTCTCCGATTTTGTTCTCTAAGAAGGAGGATGGGAGCTTGGGACTGTGTGTCGACTGCCGCCGCCTGAATCAGGTGACCATAAGGAACAATTACCCACTTCCGAGGATTGACAACCTATTCAATTAGCTCATTGGAGCACAATGGTTTTCAAAGATAGACCTCAGGTCAGGGTATCACCAGCTCAGAGTTCGAGATGAGGATGTGCACAAGACAGCTTTAAGGTGTCGGTATGGCCACTACGAGTTCTTGGTTATGCCCTTCAGCGTAACCAACACTCTAGTAGTGCTTATGAGTCTCATGAACAAGATATTCCAGCCTTACCTTGATCCTTTTGTTGTAGTCTTCATCAATGACATACTAATTTACTCGACTACTGAGGAGGAGCACGCCTACCACTTGTGGGTTATACTGGACACACTCCGAGAGAACCATCTTTATCGTAAGCTCTCGAAGTGCCAGTTCTGGATTCGAGAGGTTCACTTTCAGGGACACTTCATCTCGGAGGTGGGAGTAGCAGTGGATCCAGTGAAGATCGTGGTCGTACTTGGTTGGGAGACACCCATGAGCGTGACAGAGGTGCGGAGTTTCCTGGGTCTGGCTGGTTACTATCATAGACTTGTGCCAGACTTCCCCAGAGTTGCAGCACCGCATTCAGCCTTGACGAAGAAGGGGAAACCCTTCGTGTGGTCAGATAGATGTCAGTATAGATTTTATGAGTTGAGGAAGATATTGATCAGTGTGCCCATCTTGAGGCTACTGGAGGAGGGCGTTGGTTACGTAATGTACATCGACGCCTCAAGGACCAGACTCGGGTGTGTCCTGATGGAGGAGAAAGTAGTTATCACTTATGGTTCGCGGCAGTTGAGGCATCATGTGCAGAACTACACTACTCATTACCTAGAGTTAGCTACAGTGGTATTCTCCTTGAATATGTGGTGGCACTATCTGATGGGTGAGCACTTTACAGTGTACTCTGACCACCAGAGTCTCATGTACATCTTCTCGCAGAAGGACCTGAAATTGAGACAGTAGCGATGGCTCGAGTTCCTCCAAGATTATGACTTTGAAATAGTCGATAATCCTAGGAAGGGGAACGTTTTAGCTGATGCTCTCAGCAAGAGCTCGGGCATTCAGATGCTAGGAGAGGCGACAAAGAAGGTAGCCACATTGCTGATATTCATTGTAGATATAGATGGATCAGACTTTCTCCAGTCTCTCAAAGTCACTCCTCCACTTCTTTAGCGAGTCAGAGAGGCACAACGTGGGGACATTGACTGCGAGGCGCGATGTGCTCAGATATCCATAGGGTAGGTTCATGATGGATTTTCTGAAGGAGGGGAGCACGTCATCCTCTTCAGGGGGTGTGCCATGGTACCAGTAGCACTACAGGAGGAGGCTCTGAGGGAGTTCCACACTTCCCCTCTAGCGGTACATTCAGTAGTGGAGAAGATGTATCAAGACCTCAAACGAAAGAACTGGTGGCCAGGTATGAAGAAGGTTATAGGAGAGTGCATTTCGTGATGCCTCACTAGTCAGCAAGTGAAGGCAGAGCACCAGGTACCACCGGGGTTGTAAAACCCTTAGAGGTCACAGAGTGGAAGTGGGTTGAGATCTCCATGGATTTCGTGAATGGGATTCCACGTACATCCAGAGGACACGACTCTATCTGGGTGATCGTAGACCGACACACCAAGTCGGACCACTTCCCACCAATTAGAGAGCAAGGATCAGTAGAGAGCTTAGTAAGCCTCTACATTCAGGAGATCGTACGACTTCATGGTGTTCCATCGTCTATCGTTTCTGATTGAGCTGATCGATTGACTTTCTGGCTTTGGAAGGGGTCACATGAGGCTTTTGGGACACAACTACGTCTGAGCACTGCCTTCCATCCTCAGACGGATGGTCAGACTAAGAGGACCATTCAGACTCTCGAGGACATGCTCTGTGCATGTGTCCTTGACTTTGGTCGTAGTTGGGAGGATCACCTACCCTTGGTGGAGTTTATGTACAACAACAGCTACCACTCCACCATCAGGATGGCCCCTTACGAGGCACTGCACAACCGACCATGTAGATCACCTCGGTGCTGGATTGACCTAGGGGAGTCAGCACTAGTAGGACCATAGATGGTCCAGGCTATGACGGAGAAGGTGCAGATCATCCAGGAGTGGATGAAGAATACACATAGCAAAAAAAAGTCTTATGTTGATAGGAGATGGAGACCACTGGAGTTCGAGGATGGCGACCACATTTTCTTATGGGTCTCACCTCGATGAGGTATATGGAGATTTGGCCAGGTAGGAAAGTTATCTCCATGATTCATCGGACCTTTCTAGGTCCTCAGTAGAGTAGGAGAGGTGTCTTACTGCCTGGCCCTTCCACCTAAGTTGCACCGGGTACATGATGTCATCCACGTATCTCAACTGAGGAGATACGTGCATGACCCGACCCACATCATCAATCATGGGAAGATAGACATCGATGACGGGGCGGCATTCACGGTGGCCCCGGTGGAGATAGAGAATTGACAGGAGTGGGTCCTATGTGGACAGTCGAATCCTCTGGTGTGCATTTGCTGGCAGCACGAGAACCAATAGGAGAGCACTTCGGAGCGGGATGCTTAGATGCATGTACAGTACCCCAATTTGTTCCCCTAGTGTGTGGTCTAACTTTATGGGGACGTAAATCCCTGATGTGGGAGTCATGTAAAGACACAAAAATTTCAAGGGAAATTATTTTAATACTTTGGAACTTTACGAGTCTGCGGTTTCTGAGGGCACTTGATTCCGAGTCCCGGTGTGCCCCGAGTCAATTTCTGATATTTTTTTCGGGTACGTTCAGTAAACGTACTTGTGGGTTTTTCTATCTTTTGAACCGGTATTAGGAATTGAAATCAAAGGACACCGATGAACTCACAGCGCCAGTATTCGCTTAAGAGGAACTTTACCACAATTGTGTTTTATGCGGGTTGGGCATTTCTTTGGGGATTTAGAATAAAATAAATAAAATATTTGGGACACAATTTTATTTAGTTTTGGTAGTTATAACCTACAAGAGGAAGTTAAGGGTGGTCCCACATCCCACATAACCTCCCCTGAGAGAATTTATTGTGCTGGGGCCCACACAAACCAGAACCCTTCCGCCTCCCCACAACTCCCCATTAATTCCCTACTATTTATTTTGACAACTCCTCATTAATGGTGGAGCCTCTCCACCTCCCTCTTCCCATCAATTGTGCCAACTCATATAATTAATGTCTACATTAATTATTCGGAACCCCTTTTTGTCAAATTGAATTGTAGGGCAATTCTATTAATTGGAGAGCCTTTTTTTCTTTTTGCGTTGGAAAATCTTTTCTAGGGGAAGGCTCTGGAGTTTTAGAAGAGAGGTGATCCTTTTTCGATGAAGAACATCATTCTTCAATGAGGAACATCCATGACGAAGAACACGAAGGACTTATTTCAACGACACATATTCCTTGGATGACACCATTATTCCGCGATGCTCATCTTCCGCGGCTCGATGACGTGCGATGTCATTTTCGAGGTAGGGTTTTGCCCAATTTTAAATCAATATTTTGTACCCCGTTCTTTAATGTATTTTCTGAATTCTCCAAGTTCAATTGTTACATCCTAACATTAAGGGCGTGGGCTAAACAAACATGGCCTGAAGACCCTCCATCGTTTCTTATTTATTTAATTCTCCAAAAGGAGGTGGTGGAGAGTGAAGGGGGATGGTCGCGCGCTGGCCGGGTGTGGCAGAACCACGGCCCGCAACCGCGGGCCGCTCGTGTGACAAAGAACCGGCCTGCTAAAGCCGGCCGGACCAAAGTGACTGCGGCACCACAAGGGATCCCGTGCTACGGAGAACAGCGGCCCGCACTCAGCGGGCTACTCAGCAACGAACCGGCCGGCTCGTCACCCGGCTCGGATGAAGGAGTCGTGGTGCCAGGAGGGCGTCGCGCTAAATGGATCATGGACCATCTGTTCTGGTCGCTCATGCCAAGAAGGCCAGCTGGCTTTGGCCGGTCGGTTTCAAGGGTGGCGTCGCTCGGCGCCACCGGTTCAGGAATGCGGGGGGCCGCACCCCCTGGACCCGCCAAAACTGGGTTGACCCAACCCGTCAGCCCACTGGGCTTAATAGGTCGGGACCTTTTTCAGTTAAACATGAATAAGTTAAAGACCGTGCATCCGATCGATGAACCGTCTGTGGTAATGGGACCCTCGCGATGAATAAGTCTTTCTGCGATACTCTAAGTGAGTTTTGGAAGACTTTTTAAAATGGCCGGGTTTGGACGACCCTATTTCCAATCGGGCCCCTGTATCGGAAAAGTTAATATCTCTCAGACCGGGCGTTTGATTGACGTGCCGTCTATCTTGTTGGGTTCCTTTTGACAAGACGGAACTTCGGTGTACATCAACTCTAGACTTCATGTTAGTTGATGTGACGACCCCATAGCTCGAGGAGAGGACCCTCCCAGAATTGAGCGTGCTGTGTGTGGGAACTCTAGTGTAGGTTGCGACTGCATCAACTACTATACTGGAATCCTCCGTGGGTTCGACAACGACGACTACCGTACTGGAATCCACTATGGGTTCAACGGCAAAGACTAATGTTCATGTATCCTGTGTGGGTATGGCAGTTTGACCTCTGTACTTGTATCCTGTGTGGGCCCGGCAGAGTAGCTGGTCTTGTATCTTGTGTGGGTCTAACAGGTTAGCTGGTCTTGTATCCTGTGTGGTTCCGACAACTTAGATGAATCAGTGACTACATCTGATTATCTCTATCTCTATACGAAAGATGTATACCTGTGTGAGCTGAGTCTTGATTTTCAATCATTATCATCGATATGATGGACTTCTTTATTGTGTGGATTAGGTTGTATTTGGGGATCGAGAGTTGGAGCCATACTGTGGATGATAACATAGGTATATGTATGGGAATATACCTAAGTAGGTTTGGTTGATACTTCGTGTTTGTATCTCTTTTCTGTGGTTTATCTTTTGTGGATTCTGGGAGACCTTTGTGGGTCTCGGGGTCCCTACTGAGTATTGTATACTCAACCCTTCACGGACCTTTCCCACACTACGTTATGTTGGTTGCAGATGACGGACAACACTGATCGAGGTGGAGACTTTTTGAGCTGGATGGTACCCAAAGGTGGAACACTTGGAAAGACGTACACGGAGCGGACTGACAGAGTTGAGGTACTGAGGAGGCCATCTGTACCCACCCTTCAGGTGGGATTGTTGGAGGACGACTTAGTGGTTGTTGTTTTACTTTACTGTAGTTTTTCTAGCTTTCAGTTGTAATGTACTTTTATTTAGGTTTGAATACTGACCCATTTACCTTTCATAACATACCTTTATACTCATTTTATTTAGTGCTTACTTCAGTTGTGTAATCTGTTTTGTTGTTTAAGTTTATAAAGACAATGCCTTCCTTTTTTAATCCTGATTTACACCTTTGGTACAAGTCGCCAGCCCCTGGCCTATGGAAGGCGGGCTTGGGGTAGTCACAACACGGGCCCTGAGGGAATGTTGTGATAGTAGAACTAACCATTAATTATTATATTTTATTAACATCATCATTTGACCAAAATATTAATAGTCTTCTTTAATAGTATCACACAACACATAGAATAATATATTTTTAAACATAACAATGAATTGAATAAATTTTAATTAAATAATTATATATATTTATATTTCAATTTGTGTACTCTTATTCATACCTACTGATTAAATTACCAAGCTTTACAAAAATAAACATATCACAGTTTCATGTCACTTATGTGTTGTGTATGGAACATTCCATCAAACACATTTCTTATTTAATGAAAATGTACATTGAAATCACAGGTCATCACATTCACCCCCTAAAGTAAACCACATCTTCATTATTTTGATAATTAATCATTTAAGATGTTCTGTTAGGGTGTTCTTAACATACACATAACCAATGGTATAACCTTTAATATTACATCTACCTTACTCTCTTTGGCTATATTTGTTCACTTATATTTCTTCAAAGAACATTATCCATTCTAAATACAACATACTAAAGTATGTATATATCCTAGTAATATATTTTCCACAAAATTTTTTTTGAAAAATAAATTGAATCTCTGGGACATTGAACCATGAAAAAATATATTCATCCAAATGTTAATAAATTATTTAACTCTCAAATAGTATGAAATCATATAACATCTAATATAATGAATCAATTATAAATACCAAGGTTACCTACACTATCTTACTTACTTTTTCAAAATCAATAATCCCTTTAATATCTAGACATAAATAATATATTAACCCCAAGAGTTATTTATCCCCCATCCTTATTATACCCTAAATGAGACACCCAAACTAGTCTACGTCAATGGCTGAAGTGAATCCCTATTCTACATGGGATGGTAAAAGTGCCTAGCAATCACTGATAAATTTTTGGGGTTGATTTCACCCAATATCCCTAAAATATATAAAAAACATTGAACACGTCATAATAGGATGATATTAAAATAAAATGAACATAGATAAACATAATACGTATAAAAATATAAAATCAAAAACAAAATTAAAAAAAATAGAATAAACATTTTCACCAAAAAAACCAGCGATAGTTGAGAAGTACTAGACTCCACCACTCCACTAAGAGTGTAGGTAGGAATGAAAAATGGAAGTGACTCCATAATTTTTTTTGGAATATTTATGGATGTGATACTAAAAGGAACAAAAAAACACATTTCTAAATCAAAATCTAATAAATACTCAATAATAATAACATCTCAACTAATGAAATGGTCCCACAACCCAAAAAACACAGAACCAAAAAAATAGCCTCTCTTAAAAGCAAGCCTACCCATTTCAAAAATGAAAACTATTTTCCACTTCAAAATTCAAATGTATTTCAGATGCCAAAAACCTTTTCAAACACTATTTCAAAATCCAGTTTCTAATTTTATGTCTTCTTGAAATAAAACTTTTTCAAAATCATCTCTTTTAAAATCCAAATACACATTACATGATTTTTTAAAATTTAAAGACGACTCATATATGAAAAATGAAAGGAACAGTATCACTCACATTAATTTCATTGAGATAAGGGAATTATGCTCTTATAGACCTTGGCACCAAGGTTTATCATACCATGCACTATGTTGGCATCAACCACTAAGATTATATTGATCCTTTTTATGGGGTTCCTCATGGTTTACTACACCATATGGGATAATTCTTCATTTCATATAAATTCAATTATCTTCCCAACAAAAATAATAAAATCAAAAAACACAATAAACACCGACAAAAAATAAAAAAATTAAATATATATTTCCCATATATCCCTAGAAACATGAGGTTTGGAACATGATCTCATGAAACTCATTCCTCTCTTACCTCATGAGTACCAAATATCCAATCGCTAGTCTACATGACTCCCAAAATAACCAAGGGATACACTAAGACTATTTTTTTCATAAGCCATAATGGGTCTCCCCTAAAATTTATAATTGAGTTGTTCTATGATAGGTGCAAAAGGGAATCCCCAATCCACATAGGATGATAAGAATCATCAGGATGAAATATATAAAATCATTGGGGAAACATTCAACCAATAAAAAATATACACCATGAAACAACAACATAGAATATAGAATAAATTGAATAGACCAATTGAATATAAATAAACATGAAAATGATCGAGATTGAATATAAAAAATTAAAATATAAAAGAAACTATAAGTAGAGATGATCTATGTGTGACCTCTTGGTCACTATCTAACCATTAAGAGAGACCATAACCAATTATAAAATAGAAGTAGAACCTGACCTATTACCTAAACCTCAAACATATCTTGTGTCAACCAGTTCTATGTTTCACTAGTAGGGTGTGATAATACAATATCATAGTAGGTAAATGTCACAAAATCCATTCATGTACTTTCTACAAAAACTCAATAAAAACTTGTCTGAAAAATATAGATTGAAAATAGGCTTTTATCTTATAAATATCCAATACAGTCTTCCCAAAACCCAGTTTAAAAAAATAAAAAATTATGGAATTACATTAAAAACATATTTGAAGTTTCAAAACACCATTTGAAAACCAATTCCAATGAAGAGGCCATAAAAATTCATGTGAATATGCATATGATATCAAATGGGACATTGGTAGTTAGGTGTTTCATGAATGACACCAAAAACTGACCATGACATGAATATAAAAAATGTAATAGTAGAAAAAAAAGAAACCGAAATTAAAAAAAATGTATCCACATACAAAAATTAGTCAGGTTCATGTTCTAAAGATATATAGAATAGACCCTAGATGTACTCAGTTCAGAACCGTCTATTGGAAGATGATTATTTCTATCGTCTAACACCAACCTTATCGCACAACTTTCCTTGCTCTAGTGAAAATCCCACCATGATATTTCTCCTACAATAGAAGATGATATCTGTCTCATTTGGAGGAAATAGTGATTTTATCTTAACCTTCTAGATGATTTATAGGATCCCATTATGATAGCATAAAAATAAAAGTGAGTAATTCATAACATTCATGGCATAATACACAATCCCTAGTTTCCAATATGCATTTCTTTCCCACTTATATTAACCATACATGGGGATATCCTATCTAACTAAAGGATAACCATGGTGGTCCCCATAACACATAAACCAGTCCAGAGGTACCATTACAGCCTATTTATCATTAGAGTTCAGAATCATTTCCCATGAAATATCTCAAAGAACCAAATGGGTCATAGAATTTGAAATCTAAAACCATTTTCTATATAGTTGAAGGTCTACTAAATGATGTGGAGTGCCTTGAGGAAGAAAAATGTGTTTCAAGGTCTGTAGGAACTCTTTAAGACCTAAGGGTGAAATTTTTCATAGGTATGTTCAAGGGACCATTTTTGGATTTGGGTATATTGATCGCTCCTTCTATATTGAACATTGGAATTTCTTAGGTGTTTTTTCAATATACATTTATATAATAGATTGTACCTGAGGAGGTGAAGGTGTGGGAAATGGTAGTTCTTATGGGTATTCAATAAGTTCTTAATATGGTGAAGGGCTATATTAAAATTTTAAATTAGATTTTCACATTATATAAAATGTGGAATCGAGAAATATTTTGTAAGATCATATATTCATGTGGGTCATTTTTTAGAGATCCATGTTTGAGGTATCTTATATGAAATTTATTTTTCAATGAACATGGTAGATGATTTTTTTATAGATATGTTGAATCTTAAAGGGAATATTAAGGAACTTGATATCCCAATATCTCCTGGTTCTTATGAGGGTTCCCTATCTAGTTAGGTGTGTAAACTAGAGGATTTGGTTTTAATGAAGCCTTAATTATTAATTTATACTTCTCATAAGAAAGACCACATTCTTATGTTCTTCTAGTTTGGATATATACATAATTCTAATCCATGTTTCCCTGAAACACTAATGGCCTTCTATAGGTGTGGTCATTGAGGACATCCATATAAATTTAGTGTGGTGAAACCTAAATAGAAGAAAATGATTCCATTATAGTTTTGGAACATTTCATTCCATCCTCATAATGATTTGAGTAAATATAATATTTTTCCTCACATTGTGCTTCTTTCCATAGGTTGTGATTATTATTGTTTTTTCCATTTTTCTCAGGCATTTCATTATCTCATTATGATTTAGAGATGTATTTTTTTACATAAATTCTAAATCAAGGGTTGATTTGGTCTTTAGATTGAGTTTTTTTGTTTGGGTTCTTCTCATGTTGGAGGCCAGTTCCTTGATCATAGTTTTAAATGTCAGGGAGACCCACTCTTGGTGTTTTTCTTGTTTTTTTCTATTAATATAGTTGGGTGTGACTTTTGGAGATGAGGATTCCCACCATTATTTCTAGTTTCATTCGGTATTATGTTTAGTTTTGGGGTTCTTAATTTGAGAATAGGGATCCAGTTTGTATTTTCTTTTTGATTTTTAGAGTTCTTATTTTATTTTCATTTTAAGACTAAGGGACTTACTTGGGAATATATTTTGTATTTTGGGGATAATTATCACACACCAACATTAGTTTTTTTAATTTCATTTATTTATTCAATCATGATCTCTTTTTCGATGATTGGGTTGAACATAAAAATAATTATATGAGTTTTTAGATGTTTTGGTACGTTGTTTTTTCTAATAATGATTAGTTTTCTTGTTTTTTAAGATAAATATGTGACCCCTTAGTCAATGGAATGTTTCTAGTATTTTTTTCACATGCATGGTTGTCTTTTATGGTCTACGCATAGTTTGGACTGAACTGTGAATGTCTTATGAGTAACTGGGTAGGACTCATGTTGGTGTTTGAGTCTTGGAACATGAATTCAACATGATTAAGAAGAAACCCTATAGAAATTCTGTGATGGGTTATGTATTTTGGTTAAATAAATTTTTCATGTATTTATCATTGTTTTACATACTATATAGTGATCCCTAGAATCTATGTGAGGATTCTGGTGGTTCTAAGGTGAGTGAATCAACTTATTATTACCATGAGACACCTAATTCCAAACATTATGAAGGGGTTTTCTCTAAAGCAAAGGCTACTAGACTATTTTGACACTTTTTTTCAAATTGTGTGGCATTATATGATTTATAAGAAGCTGATTTTTCAATTTTCCCCAACTATATTCTAAAACCAAAAAATTTCATATCTACCTCCATTAATTTTAGAAACCACATGGGAGCCATAGGTGGCCACATCATACTTTAGTCGATTCTCCTATATCCTTCATGGTATGGTTTTTCGTTTTTTTTTTCATTTTTATTACCATGTCCTCTTTGCCCCTTATTTCATTGTTTTTAATGTATATGTTTCATTATGGATAAACCCTAGGGATTTGCAGGTGATGTTTTTTATTTTTGTTTTGATGTTAGGTTGTTTGTTTTATTTCTTGGGTTGGGTTCTACCCTCTTCATGAGTTTCATTTCATTAACATACCATTGAGTAGGGGTTTTCATCCATTTAATTTCAAAATCTAACCATATATTTATTGAAAATTTATTAATGTATTTTAAGTGTATTTTTTATTTTTTATAGTGTTTAAAAAATATTTATTTGGATTTATATGATGATTAATTTATTGAAAGGTGGTTTTAGAAATGATTTCAATAGATATTAAAAAATATAATCAAGGTGTATGTATTAAATGTATTTTTTAAATTGTAAAGTGGAAATTAAAATTGATTAGGGTGTTTTAAAATGTAGTTTTACCTTTTTGTGGGTTTTAGAAAATTGGATAACATGTGGAATTTTTACTCAAATTGGGTTATTGATAATTTTGGTTTTATTCAATAGAATTGTTGTTCTTTTATATTCCCCTGAGCATTGTGAGATTTTTTGACTGTTCTTGGAATTGGTATATTTATAAGATCCGTTTAAATTTAGTGTGATGTTCCATTGGTGTTTCATTCACTAAAATAGTCAGAATATTTATTGATGTCTATATATATGCATGTTTGATATGTGCATTTCCATATGGACATGAGGTGTTAATATATAAGTTCACATGAATATAAATGGATGATTCTATTAAATGCATATATTATAAATCATTTATTTTCTTCAAATGATTTTTAGTTTTTTATATTTTTACAAAATGTAATCTTGGTTTCTCCATGATTTTAAATATCATTCCAAGTGGTTCCTTTTTCTTGAATTTCATTCAATCAACACATTAAAGTGTGTTTTCGATTGTTCTTTTCGAAGGATCATTTCGAGCTTTATAATTTCATTTTTCCGAATGTATATTTTAAAGGTCCATTAGGAACCATGAAAGTGTACATGGATGAAGGACATGTCATTTGATATAGTTTTTTTTGGATATTAAATTCTACTGAAAGTGGTTTTGGATTTCAAATACTAATACATGTTTGGTACCTTACAGTGTTTCTTGAGAAATGATTTTGAACTCTAATGACATGTTGACCTCATTAATTCCTTTTATATATTTTTGGGTGATAATAACTCCCATGGTCGTCCTAAAGTTAGATATGTTTTTATCACAGACTGTCTAGGAATGTTGGGAAGGTGTATAAGTTACAATATATGGGTTATTTTTTATTCCAAACTTGTGATGAAATCATGAATTTTATCTTTATACTATCATCACGGAGTCCTATAAATCATTTATAAAACCGAGAGATAGTCACTAGTTGGTTATTGATGAGATTTACTAGATTACCAGTGGTAGAAGAATGCATATTGTATGAGTTCCATTTGATCTAGGTGGGTATCACAGTTGATTTAGTGATAGACTATAGAAAACATCATATCCTAGTAGATGGTTCTGAATAAAGTATGTTTAGGGTCTTTTATAGAGATTTTTAGGACAACCCATTACTACAAGACACACGCACCCACCCACCCACCTACCCACACTTACACACATATATATATATATTTATTTAATTATGACATTTTCATTTCATTTTATAATTAATTTGACATCTTTATATTCATATTGAATTCCCTTTTTGGAACAATTTATAATACACATGGCTCTATGTCTCCACTTTTATCTCATACAAATAAGAACTTACCTACTTTGTGTTATACATCATGGAATATATTTCAAAATTGGGTTTTCAAATTGGAAACCTATTTTTTTAATGGAAACATTTATTTTGTTTGAATGTGAATTTTGTGAAGGTTCAGTTTATTATTTAATTTTTAAAAGCCTATTTTAAATCATTATTTTGAAAACCAATATTTATTGTCTACTTTGAGAAAGAAAATGTATGGATTTTTTTTTCTTGCCTACTATGATTTATAATGTTCACACCCTAGTTTTTTCACGTAGCATTGGTATGCCTTATTTTTTTTCCAGTTCGGGTTATATTTTATGTTATCATTATATTTTTCTCGTGGATCTGGTTGTACATTGTGGATGGATGGTGACCAAGAGGTCACATAGATATTGGGCCCAGTTCCTGTAAGTTGTATGATTTAATTTTTTCATATCTTACATGGATCATTTTTCATTTAGTTTTTTATTTTTTCCTAATTATGATTCTTTAACTAGTTTTTAGTTTTTATTGTTTTATATTAAGAAAAATAATCCCTAATGACTCCATATATGATTCCCAGAAATTTTTTATTAGCCTGTGGGGATTGGAGATTCATTTTGGGACCTGTTATGGAACGAATAAGGTGTATGGTCAATAGAAAACCATGTTTGGTTCTTAAAATGTTCTCTAATAGTTATACAAAAACAAAAAAAATTATCATAAATCACTTTCTAATGATATTCATTAAATTTAATATTTTTTCTAGTCCTATAATAAAAAACAATTATTATAAAACAATTCTTAGTTCTTCCGCCTAATTATCAAACATGAATAATATATTATAATATCATCAATAAATATAAATCACCAATGAAAATAAATAAAAGTATCATAAATTAATATATATTAAGATATCATCCACCCGACCACATATAATAATAAGATACTAATCATTTTTATCATAAGAACAATATGCAAAAAATTTGATTTATTTAACTATGCTATCTTAATCAGTTACGCAATATAGTGGATTCTATATACATAAAATTTTAATGTATTTTTCATTAACCTATTTCATACTAATACTAAATCCAAAATGGTTGAGAAAGTATCCAATTTATTTAGAGTCAATAGTAATTTGAAATAAAAAATCAATATTCTTTAATCACATATTGATTTAATCCTTTTACAGTTTTAGTTTAATATATATTCATCTAAGTGAGGTTCTCATTAAATTTATAACCTAATCCATTAACTTATTTAGTAAATAAATAATTTTTAATTGTTCTTAAATAGATTTAGATTGACTAAACAAATTTACCTGTGTGTGTCATACAAAGTGAGAATTTTGGCCTATTTTTCATAAATTAGGTTATGATTGAGATAATATCCTATAGAACTATTTCAGTATTATTACCCCGAGGTACCACTGTTCTAGAGCATACATCCACTTATAATATCCAATTTTTTTTTGATTTTTTCTATAATAAAACAAACGATATCTACTTTACCAAGGCTTCAAACTGTTATCCTATAATTAATATTATCCATGGGGTCTTAATTAATGTTTTATTATCTCAATCTATTGAATATTACCTCAACATAACTAATGGGTTTTTTATACATTTAAAATTATAATAAACATAAAATTATCAACTTTGTAACATATTTCAAACACTAAAATTATCCTTAAACAATGTCATCCTAATATCAAAAGTAATCTAAAACCTACCCCAATACCCACTGTATCATCCCTCAAACATAACATCGAAATTAAAATAAATTACTTAAATTTTTAATTAGAATAAATTTATAAGAAATTTTATGTATATAGTTTATGATAACTTGGAAAAAACATTAACTACTAAAAACTATGTTGTTTATTAATATAGTTTTATCCCACTTTTTGGGTCACTAATTAATCCATAAAAATTAATTAAAATTTCAATCCATTCCTCTACATAATGAACTATAATATTGTTTAAATAATTTATTTTATCTTCATTACTTAGGTCAATAAAATTTTAAGGAAGTGTTGCGATCAGATAATTAGTAATGTTAACCATAAGAGATAAAAATCAAAGATCATTTGTGAACATAATATGAACATATGTGTACAGTCGGGATACATTAGAATGATATACCAAAAAAATAGTAGATCCTAAGTCATGGAGTAATTATTGGAATAACATAATAAATTTATTAAAATTATGTTCAATAACGAGTCAGTAAACTTGATTCAGAATATCATAACAGTGTGATTAAAATAAGCAAAAAATTGTGAATTCTTTCAAAAATGAAACAAACATTAGTATAGTGAAACAAAAATTTCACTAGACACACAATCAATACCGATTATTAAGAGAATTTAAAATTTAATCATGAATAATTACCTCATGAGATATAAACTCTTAAAAAAATTTATTGAGGTGGATATTGGATCCCCCATATCATTCATCCTTATATATCAGTACCAATAGAAACAAATAGTTCAGTTATCACATCAAAATGATGCCATGAAAATATAATGGGTTTTATAAGATATTAAAATGAGACTAATTGAATTTTTAAAACGTAATGAAACCATGGTAATAAACTCAGTTTGATTTAAAAAATCATAATGACTCACTTGAATAAAAATGGGTTTCATAGTGTATATAGACTGCACCACAAAAAAAAGTCATTAATAATCATAACAAGATAAACCCATGTAAAATAGATGTGTAACCAAAGATATTAAGTAACTTTATATGTAAATAACCATAAATCAAGATAATAAAGAATATGGTATTAACCCCATATAATTGAAGGGCATGTGATTGTGTTCGTAGTCTCATAGGATAGATGATTTATAGAATCTAGGTGAACAAAATTAAAACAAATTAGTCAAAAATAAGGTTTTTACAGAGGAAATGAGTTGTAAGAAAAAATTACGATGATACACTGAAGATGATTAAGAAAGGAAAATGAAGTGATGGATCATTCATGAAAATTTGAAGGATATTAAATATTTCACCAAAATAAATATAGTTTAATTTTAAAATTTAATTAATACCCTTTATCAAGTTTAATATATGTCAATGGATAATGATTTAAATGAAAAATAATTTTTAGAACTTTTATAGAATTAAATATTTATATATAAAATATTCTTTAACAATTGAAATCATGTTAAAGGAGATATTTTATAAATTCATGATAAAAATATTTTTTTTATAAATAATAAGACATAGAGAGAATTAATTATATAAAATTAAAAATATCATGTAATGTTTTTTATAGATATAAACATTAAAAAAAACTTTTATGTTATGTGGAAATTGAACCATATATATCATATTTAAAATACCTCTGAAAATTTTAAAAAATTTCAACTAGTATAAAATGATTTTAAAAAAATATAGGAATATATAAGGACACATTGAAAAGAATATAATGAATATAGTTATTGATAATGGGAGGTTTTTGATTGATATGAATATATGAGGATGGTCTCAACTATAAGAAACACTTTAGGTAAAACATATGTCAATGGGAAAATAAAATTTCGAGGGACGTGTAAAATCACATGAATTAAAATTTAAAATGATGAAGGATTTTATAATTAAAAAAATTATATATATAGATTTAAATTCAGAAATATTCTTGATTTTGAAATAAAATATTAGCAATGGAAACCCTTGCAATTGAGTAACATTTTTATCAAAACCCCATTAAAAATGGAATCATTTAAATTTAAGTAAATATAATGAAATAAAATTATATGGATATTAGAACCCCATGAATATGTTTAGATACATTAATTAGGTATAAATGACACCATATTGATGTTATCTTGATGAAAATTAAGTAATAATTATAATAAAATTGTATTTGAGACAAATAACTCACTTAACATTGATCTTGCATTGCAAAAAATGTCCTCTAAACTCATACATAAAAAATAAATATATTATTTATTTATTTACAAATAATAAAAACCAGTATTTATAATTGTCATTTATAATATATATCTATATGTATATTAATTAGTTCTTACATATTTTCCCTCATATGGTGTTAATATTATTGACCGATTGTACTATTTCTGTTGGGGTGATGTCAAAATTAATTCTTATTACATTTTTCATAGTTTCAATATACAAATATCTTATTTAATGAAGGAATTATAATTATTTATTAATTTTAAATTTCCATTTATGATTGGTTCACTCTTTAACATTGAAGTAAAAAATTAATAACAGGCACACTTCAATAATTTTATTAACAAAAGAATACTATTCTCTTCATTATTTAGTTATTTATTTATGTATCCATTAGAAAATAAATAAGATAATTTTATTAATATTTTCATCATATTACACTATTAATTATATTTTAATATTCATATATTCTATAATTTCATAGGATTGTTAATGCAAGAGGTCAATCTTCCCCAAACATGAATATATCATTAGTAATGGATGATTATGATGTGATTTCACTGAATAATCATTATAAAGTTAGTAGAATGATATCATTATGTTTTTATTAGTGTGTAATAATGTAATTTATGAGAATTTGGGTAAGAATTCATGTATATGAAACAAATTTCATTGTATGAATAATATTTTTTTCTTTTATAGCTCTCTTATTTAAGACAGATAATTTTATATGAACTTTTTATACCCTAATATAACTAATATGTTATTAAATATATGTTAATATAACCTTATTAAAAATAAAAAACCATTTTTATCCACTAATTATTTATTATAACCATACAACAAAATTGGTAGTGAAAATTTGAATACGTCGATCAGTGGGGGCTGTAGTCCACACATGCACAAGGATAATAATTTCATTTTCATAGAAAGGGAGAGAATAGTAATATAGTTTATCTTTTAGAAATATTATATATTTAATAAATATAATAATTTTATTTTAAATTAAATTTTTAACAATACATTTTTTTATATTTAGGATAATGACCTTGTTACTTCGTGGATGTTGTAGTCGGCACAGAAACATGAATAGAGTTTTGTTTTTCCTAAATGGAAAAGGGGAGTCGGGTTAATGATTTTTAAATAATTATTATACGATAAAAGTTTTGTAAAGATACATATGTTATAATTTTTTTATTTTTTAATGCAACTTTAATAATAATAAATTCAAATAAATAAATATAAATGAGAATGTAGAAGTTAGAAATTTCTACCTCACCTCTTGAAAAATATTCTTTAAAAAATGGTTAAGCCTTTTTAGGATTGAATTTTGATATGAAAAGATCCTACTGAAGTTGTATTTTATTTTATAGGATATTTTTGGAGACATTTTGGGCCAAAATATGTGGGTTGTATTGTAATGGGAGGTGAAGAGAGGAATTCCCATTTATATGTAAAACAGAATGAAATTTTTGTTAATACCCAGAACCTTTGAATAATTTGAAGTCAATATTAATCAAAATGACACCAAAATTATTAACTAATAGATATGGTAAGTGATATGTCTTTTCTAGGCCATAGATATACATTCAAAAATATACTTCAAAATCATTAACATTATATTTTTATTTACTTGTTCCATTTTTTCTTTGACTAGGGTAATTAGTTTTTATTTAAGGTAACATATCCTTTATGAACAAAAATAAAATTGACCTTGTTACATAATTTGGACAAACTAATTACAAATATCAAATGAAGTTTATAGTTTTTTATTTTATAAATGTGATTAAATTTATTTTTATAATAATAGACGTAGAATGTATTAAATGTTATAACAAAAAACAATTAATTTCTAAAATGTAACATATTGGTTTGTAAATTAAAAGAACAAATTTAAAATTATAAATTCACTTATAAAATAAAAAAAAATTCCTTATAAATAGTTTAAATGAAGTTAAATTTCAAACAATTATACTAATAATTTCATAAATTTCATGTTTTTATTTAAACAGTTTTATCACTATTCACCTAAAAATTAATTTTTTTAGAACAATCCAAAAAATTAATGTCAATATAATATTAAAATTATAAATCCAAAAAATAAAATTTATTTTTTCAAATTCAATTCCATAATTTTTTTTATTTTTTCATTTAAATAAATCATAATATATAATGTATACATTTTTTATAGGAAAATATATTTTAATATAATATTTTTTATTTTTTATATTTTCTAAAAACTCTAATAAATCTTGAATTAATCAATTAATATTATAATTTTTTAAAAATACCAATTAAAAATAATATACATAATTTTATTTAATATAAATTATAGTACATAAGAAGATTAATTCCTAAACCTAATAATGAATTATGAATATTTGTTTAAAATAATCCTTATATATATATTTTTACAATAGGGAATTTCAGTTCTCATATTCATAAAATTTTATTAAATGGATAGGTTTTAATTCTAAAAACATATTATTGTTTCATTTTAGTTTTTGGTTTCATGTGTGTAAATATATCAGACACATTGTTTATCCATAGAAAATGTAATGTGAAATATTGAGTCATTACTAACTATAAGTTCGTCATAATGTGCATCAAAATTTAATAAACATACTAGGAAATAACCAAAATAGACAATGAACTAAGTACATAGGATAACTAATACATCCAAATAATTATAATATGAAATGATGGAGAAAACATATTGTGATACATACATAATCATCCTCTAGGCCAATAACATATTTAAAATAAATAAATGAAACACAATGGAAAGGATCCATAATAAATTTTACCTATTTATCATTACAAGTTTCATATCCAGTATGATATGATCTATCATGAACAAGAAATTATGAACCTCATCCCACTCTATACCTTCAAAATGTGAAGGTTTCTTAGTTACCCATGTGCAATGGAAGACTAGGAAGGGATTGAGTAAAAACTCAATGGGGCACCACCAAAACATTCTCATACATACTTGAAATTATATGAAATGTTCACATTAATTGATCAGAATAAATAAAAAATCAACTAAAAAGTAATACATAAGCCATTTTAAAACATTAGGTATGTTACCCTAATCAACCATAGATGCCATTTTTAATGTCAAAGTGTCACTGCGCACATCACGATCGTCATGCTAACCAATATATTGACCCATAGTTCTATCAACCTTGTATAATGATAATGACTATATGGCTTGATCTACCCTATAGTATAAATAAATACATGGGGATTCATCCATCACATAAAAATAACCTGTGGTATTCTCCATATCAGTTTATAAACATTCCTAAAAAACATATTCTTAGAAGTCCAGGAGAGTTAAAAATGACCACAGGAGAACCCACAAGATCTTAAAAGATAACATGTGGAAAGAACTATATCATTTATATAGAACAAATAATCATTTCTCCATAATCATTGAATCCCCACTAGTAGTATCAAATCCACCTAATAATTGATGTTTTCATTAATATTAAGACATCCCGATAGGGGGTATTCCTGACCTCTTGATGGATAGTTTTCAGGAACACCTAGAGGGGTGTTTTCAGCATAATGTAAAAGACCACTGTTGGGGTTTTTTGTTTTATATAATATCATATGTAATAATAAATGGTTATAAGGGCCTAAAATCCAATGGGAAAGTTCATCTATGGGTCTAAAAAGACATCTCATATAGTACGCATGGAATCCAATATCCATGGTTCCTCAGATATATTTTACATTCAACATAGTAAATTATAAAAATCTAAAATTACCATCAATATTCATTAAATTATTCAACATAACATAGTGATATCATTGACCTAATTACATATAGATATAGTGAGGGGTCTAATGATACAACGATAACCATCACTATCAAGGTCCACAAATCCCTCACATGTGTTATCATTTACTAGGATCCCACTAGGGTCTTGACATACCAATTACTATAGACACCCCAATTGGTCTCTATTTCCACACCTCACTATGTTTTTAGCCACTAGGAATCTATAGGTCATCATGTCTTTCCTAGGGGAAACAAGTATTTTCAAATTTTATAATTCCTACAATGATCAATAATTCTAACCCATTACCTCTTTCTAATGGGAGAAGGTGAAAGGAACCTGAACAAGGTTCAAAGTGGCCCAATATGTCCAATGTCTCCATTACATCACACACTATTACATGGATGTCTCATAGTGATCCAAAATATGATATTACATGACTGATACCTTTGAAGTAAATCAATTTATACCTCTCAAGGGGTTTTAGATAATCACATACCATGTTAATGGAAACATATTAATCGTTGATGTCCAATAAAAGCAAGTGAATGCATGAGTCCTTTAGGGGTCTCAACGTTTTAGTAATTTTATTGGTAGGTGTTTTAATTTAACAACAATGTTAATTTAAATTATATCCACCACATTTAAATTTTAACTTAGCTTACCATTTTAGTGGTGTGACCACAATCCATATAAAATATAATATAGGAATAATACCATACGATTAAGTACAATGGACCTCCAACCTCGATTTAAAAAAACAATCTATATTACAAAAACTGGACATCTATACCAATGTTCATCAATAACAAACATCATATCTTGAGCACCTATCTCATTCACGGAGTGAAAAAAATAGAATTATAAGAAAATGTAATTTATTATACAACCAAATCATAAACAATTATAATTAATTAAATAGTTAATTAAATGTATATAACTATAGAAAACTTATTATGAATATCCATTCCATTAGAATAGAAACAAAAACATTTGGTGGCCACCTAAACAATCAAGATATTATTCCTAGAAAAATCCATAACATGCGTCATCAAATCATTTACAAATTTTATTTAACATAAGTAAATTTCTTAATAATATTTGAGCCATCACATAAATCCTACGATTCACAGCGAAATGATATACAAAAATTGTCATGTGACATCCTATTACTAAGAAGAGAGTCTTCCCCAACATATTTTTTAAATTCCACTATGATCTAGCAGAATCAAAAGTAATACCATGATCACTGAACACAAAAAATTTATAATGGATTAGAAGAAAAAATGTTAAAGAATGAGAAGGCTCCCATTATGATTCTAAAAAAACCACTAAAACACACCCAAAACCAATAGGTTTAATGAATGAACAAGGGGTAGATACCTCACGTCCATAAAATTAATAGGAATGGTGATTGATGGGTTGTGACATATTAAAAATTGATGGGGAAAATGGAAATCAACAACCCCTCCACCTAGATAGTGTGACAACCATCTATCCAAGCCACGGTCTATTCCACTGGATGGATGGTTGGGCCAACCAGCATGCTAGGCCACTGGCCTAGCCACCATCAATCTAATGGCATGCTAGCGACTTGCTAGAGAAAACAATATAATCAACTAAAATTTTATAAAATGATCTTTTAATATTTTTTATGATTGATATCATAATATTAATATATTCCAGGATCTAATGGTTTAGTATCTTGGGAAAATTAAATATAATACATACACTGAACTTGATATAATAAAAAAATTACTTTTTTTATTATTCATGGTCATCCTAAATATATCATTATATCCTTAATATATGTAATCAAGGGTGTATATACATAAAATAATGGAGTTAGCTAAAGTCTAAGTAAGGGGAGGGGTAGGGAAAAAGGATAATGAGAGATGAATCAAAAGTACATGGGTGAATCAATCATCATCATTATATTATAAGCATGGGAATATCACTTTAAGCATGAGGAATCATTTTAAAAATTAATGGAATGTGTCATATAAAAAATAATTAAACATCACAACATTGTGATTAAATACCACACATAGTTTTGAAAAAATCTAGTATCATGTTCATGAATAAAATATGTTTATCAGTCGTAACATCATAATTGTGAAAAAGGTCACATAGTATTTTGATATAATATACATAAAATCATGATATATTTCACATCACCAAATTCATTAGATGACTATACAATTATTTTCCCAATAATCACATCATAAAATGATCATAATCATACATAACACATAAAAATAGTCCATATAATAATTGCAGTCATGAAATAAACCAATATAATAGAAGCTCTTTTATAGATATGATATGGTTCATACATTAATGACACACAATATTAATTGAATAAAAAATATGGGAGATCATATTTTTTATAAGATATCATCATTATTTAATGGTGAAGAAACATCTCAATATTAGTTAAAGTGATATTTGTGAATAATAAGTTATTTCAAATGGTTACTAAAATTGTCTTTAAAACCATCTTTAATTGGTAGAAACATGTATATACCTAGTAATAAAATTTAAATAATGATGAAAATAATTTTTTATTACATTATAGGAACATCCATAATGAAAATAATTTGATAAAGGATATAAATAAATAAAGAGTTTGGTTCTAGAATCCCCTTACCATAGAATCAGAGTTATTTCATCACTTTTCCACCTGATAGACAATAAATTTTGTTTTGTTAAGAAATAAAAAATTTAACATAAATTAATTATATTGAATTTTTTCACTATTTAACATTTATAATTTTTTTATTTTATTTATTAATTCCCTTTGATTAAGTTGAATCATTTTGTATTATTTTTTCCTTATAATATCCTCACTTGCATCAATTTAATTATATTTATTTATTACGACATATACATTATTTTGATTAACTACTTAATTATATAAATACATTTATTTGAACATTTATATATTATAAATAATTTATAATAACCATCCGCAAAGATGGTAATATGAAAAGAGTTGAAAATGTCCCCATAGGTGGTTAACCGATCATTAATGGAACACTATAAAAAATAGGGGAAATGTGAAGTATGACATATAGAGAAATCATAAATAAAATAATTATTTTGAAAAATAATATAATTTAAAGTACTACTTAAGTAATTTTATATGATTTTATTTTGAACTGAATAGATAAAATGTGGAAGGAAATAGAAAAAAAGAAGAAAATATAATGATACCTTTTCATCTTCTACTTGTTTCATAATTTCTTTGGCACTAAAATCCTAGAATACATGGATTTTAGTGACATAAAAATATCAGTGTGTTATAAGGGGATCAAAAAATGAAATTTCATATGATATTTGGCTCTACTATGGGATAGAATAGTTTTTTTCCATGGTGAGTCATAGGGAGTATTTATACCTAAAGAAGGGTATTTTAGAGATAAAATATTGAATAAAATATAATTTACATTTTAAAATTATAACAGTTAAATTAATGATATATTAAGTCATGTTAATATAATAAATTGATTTTAGGACCTTTATATCTTTATAAAAAATAATTCCTTACGTCCTTTAAAATTAATGTGGAAACCGGAAAAAAAATATTTTTTTTATGTAACACATTTGACTCTAGTGTTTGGAAAACACCTTTTAGACTGTGAATTTGAATTTCATGAATTACTAAACATGTTTATCGATTTTTTGGCTGATTCTCACATTATATAATTGATTATTCATTTATTTCGTATTGAATGATGCAGTGAAAATAGAACGGTTTTTAAAAAATCATATATTTATTATTCCCATAAAAATTGAAGTATTTCATATAATTATGAAAAAATCATATTAATTTTTCTTATATTATAGTAAAAAAATGAAATTTATTTAATAAAAATAACTTTCTGACATACGTAATTTTTATTATTATAACAACATTTACGAATTTCTTGAAATACATTAATATATTGTTTATTATAAAATTTCATGTAGTTTCCTTGAATTTTTTATCTTTATATTTATTTTATTTCATAATAATATTAATATATTACTATATTACTATGGATAAATATTTTTTATATTTAATTTTACTATTTTTTTGTCAATTTCATATTTCAACGGTTATGTTACTATTCATAACGATCGAGTTTCTATTTTTAAGGTTTTTGTTACAATTCCAAAATTCATATTATTTCATATAAATTCTTATTCAATCCTTCAATCATCATTTAAATCAATTCATTTAAGGTATTTATATTCTTTATTTCCAAAATTTCAATTGGATGACAAATTTTTTTTTATTTTTTACAGTTTTATTTCATTATAATGTTGATTATAGAGGATCAATATGATTTAAATTTACTTATACATATTATTATTTTTCTTTTTTATCTAACCATTAAAATATATTAAATTCACAAGCATTTCACTATTCGATATACATAATTTTCTAATTTTATGAAATAAAGAATTATGTTTTTATTTTTCTTTAACAATATTATATATGTAATTAGGAAAAGAAAAAAAATTTTGGGAGACAAATAAAATATATAAAAATATTTGGTATGTAAAATTCTTCCCCTATTCAGAAATTTAATCTATAAAAAATCCTCTCATATCCTCATTTGAGATTATTTGAGGGTAATTATGTTTCATATCTTTCTTAGATTCCCATGATTCTTCTTCATACTTATGATTTCACTAAGGAACTTTAATGATTCAAGTTATATTGTTTTTTAAAGATTTATATCTACGATACAATATCTCTATGGGAAACTCCTCATAAGAGAGGTAATGCTCCAATTTAACAAAATTTAGTTTTAGTGAATGTGAGGGATTAAGTTTTAATTCCTCTATAGAGATATGTGGAACACATTTTGATCTTAATCCATATCTTGTGGAAGGGAGAGCTTATAGGACACTAATCACATATTATCAATGATCTTAAATTATACAATATATATTAGGATAAGGTTTTATTTAATTAAAAACCATATGACTCTATTCTATGGTGATATCCGACAGATAAATTTATCTCTAACTGCAAACTCAAAGCAAGTTCAATGATTTTTAGCATAAATATTCTATCGAGTCAATGTAAAAGTATTTGGATGTTGAACTGATTAAACCTTAATTGTCATTTATTTTACATTATCAGGTCCATTTATCATTTTTTTATATGTTCATGCACTTCCTATCTAAATATATATATACATTTCAATTTGAATAATTGAGTGGAAGTTTTATTTTTATGAGATCTAGACTAATATAATATTTAAATTTTGTCCTCCTTTAAATCTAATTGAGAAATATCTTGGAATATCATTGACTTCCATTTTTTGTTCTATTTATATTATCCATTAGTCTTGGTGTGAAAAGTTGTAAAAAAATTTAATTTAGTATTCATATAATGTTGAAGACTTTTATAAAATTTTAAACATATCCATGGGTCTTGATCATAATTGATCAAAAGTGCACCCCATGTATCCTCATCACATCTTTCATGTATAACATAAAATGTTGTTCAAGATAGAAATATTTCTAAATAGTGATGAAGTTGGTAGTATTTTTGATTTGATCCAACATAGTGCATATCACATTACATCATTTGGAAGTCTGTATCACACCAATGAAACAGTGCATGGTGATGGTCTTCCATTTCAAAATAGATATGTTAAATTATTGCATTATCCCCTTGTACTTTTTGTCTCACTTATTCAACAATACCCATCTTCATGTTGTCCCACCAGATGTTATATCAAATACCTGGGTATATATTTGTATTTCTAGGATGTATTGAGTGAGATATGATTTGTACATTATCTAATAGAACTTTATTTATTTCATGGGTTTAAGAAACACAAATTTGATTTCCAGACAAGATGAAACCATAGTTATCTACATTGAATTCATGAAAATTCCCTTCTATTTCTACCATAACCTTCTTTTGAAGCTCCAAATCATTCCTTCTAGAATCCTTGATATTCTAATGGATATATGGTTGGGATATCTTCTGAAAATGATAAGACATCTACCATGTCATTATGATTTCCATATCAATCCAATGTTATCCATGTTAAAAGTGTCTCTAAAAATCAATTTCTTCGATTTTTTAGAATTCTCTTTTCTGCAAAGAGCATTTTCTACCTTATTCATATTTCATGGATGGCAGTATATATATAAATAATAGTCCTTGATCAGCTTTAAATATAATCATTGATTCATATTCATCTACTTATGATTAAATATATACTTTATAACCAAGTGATCTATATATATGTAACACTTCTCACCACAGAGGAAGTGCCTACAAATAATTATCGAAAATATTATTGAAACTAATGTAATTTCTTATATAAGGTAGTTTTACTTAGGGATATTCAACTATCACGAGGAATAGGGTATCACCATATCATTCTTCATGAATACACAACCAAATACTTTCTTTGAAATATCACAATATATCACAAAATCTTAACTACATAATGGTAATGTGAGTACATGTTTAGTGATTATCTTATTCTTTATCTCCTTAATGATTTCCTCACATTCTTCCGTCCATAAATACTTTACCCCTTGCTATGTTAAAATAGATAGTGTGATATAAAATAATGATGAATTATTTAGAAATCAATGGTATTACCTGGATAATCCAAGAAAAATATATATCTCTATGACATTAGTATATCTAGGCCATTATTATATTTTATTTCTTCTTTTAAGGGTAAACAATAAATCCATAACCTACAATTTTTCCCCAGAATGTAACTTACAAGATATAAAAGTTTCACTTTCTAAACCTGGAAAACATATTTTTGTTTCTTAATATTGTTAGATAAATCCATATAATCTCTTCATATTCTATAATAATCATAGAGTAAATGAGAATATATTCAATAAATACCACCACAAATTTTTCAAGGTAGTTTCTTAATGATATATTCATAAAATTCATGATTATTTAAGGAGAGTTAATATATTTAGAAGGAATTACTATGAAATCATACTATGCATATATTTTATAGAGGGATATGTCCTAAAATATTAATTATTCACATTTAGATAATGACATCCATAATGAATATCGACCATTGAGATGTACTAAGATTTTAAATATTGACCATATAACTCATCAACCATTGGTAAGGGATACTTATCCATTATGATGGTCGAATTGATACCCATGTAATTGATTCATAACAACATTGACCCAAAATTTTTAATAAAAAAGGAATGTGTCCACCAAAAGGTGATGCACTTGGGTGCATGCACCATTTTGTCAATTTCTCTTCCATATTATTATTTATGTGCCCTATTTCTATTGGGGCTATCCAGTTGTGGTTTTTATAGATAGGAGTGATTCTGAGAATGAGTTATATTTATAACTCTGCCTAATGATTTGGGATTAGTTCATTCAACTATTTGAGAAATAAATAAGTTTATTTCATTACAATGTGAGTTTAAAATAGGATTTTTCTTTATTTTTACCCAACTATTTGCTAAATATTTTATTCTTCAAATTATATCTACACCCGCACAACTGATGGTTTTTCTAAAAGAGAGTCATGAAATTCCTTGAATTTATATAGGATAATGGGATAGTTCATAATATAGAAGGATATTACATTTTAAAAACTATTAATGTTATATATAGTTAACAACAATCAATTCCTGATCATTATAATATAAAATTTCACCAATGGAAGGATTATGAGAAATTTTGGAAGAATATTTGCACAAATCTAAACCGGAGAAGTGTCCAACAATTATGTTTCAATTATCAGACCACTAGGCGTTTTTAAATATAAATACTTAAAGGTATTGGGTATAAGAATACAAAATATAGAAAACTTATAGGATATAATGGAATTCATAGAACCAGAATAAAATAAATAATTTACCATTCTTTTTTTTAATTTGAATTTTTCCTTGTATGAACTCATCTTCTTGTTCGTCATTAGTGGTGTTAATAGAACATGATTTCGATTCCTCCCTATATTTAGTGTTTTTTTATGTTTATTACCCTTAAAGACTCATGGTTTAGTAAAGTATCATTTATCAGACCCATTCAATTTATGTTTGAGGCATTGAACTGTGGGTGGGGAAATGTAAGGTGTGTTACTTTACACTAGAATGTTGTGTGCCTTATTTATGTCTCATAAACATTTATGATCTTGGTTTCCTTCTCCCCCTAAAGTAATGAATTTCATTATCACTTTGAGTAAATTACAATGATTATTTTCTTGACATCATTTTTTATGGTTAGTTGGTACGTCTGTCTTCATTTTTCATTTTATTCCATAACATGAAACTCTGTTATTTTCATCTTATCACCATAACAATGAGACTATTATCCAATATTAATCTATTCATTGAGATCACAATAAAATAATCCTTTATAAAATCTAATATTCTGGATAACTAGAGCCTTTAGAGGTGTTTTTTAAACCACTAAATAATATATCCTTTTTTTATCATCTTTATTAATAACACATGAGGAGTATCTTTCAATCATTTTTAAATTTTCTATGTATGATATGAAAAATATAGTTTTTATTTTATTAAGAACTAGAAATTCTATCTTTAAGTTTTATATGAAGTGTTTTTGGGGAATACGTGTTATTAAATTTCACGTTAATGTATTTCCACTATATTTTTTATTTTATCATTCATATTTATATTATTTATACATTACCAATATTGATCATCCACCCCATATAAATTATTGATTTATAGAGTAACATTCTCTTTATCTGAATGGTAGAACTTATAAAATATATTCTCCATTGATTTTACCCAATGAATCATGATAATAGGATAAAAAATCAACTAATCATCAGTGTTAATTTAAACATAATAAACATAATGTATAGTTTTTACTTCTTGGTAGATGGTAGATATTCTATAAGGTTTTGAATTCTAATCACATCTTGAGACATCTGTATAACTACAACCATTGTGTTTTAAACTCCACCACTAATTTCATTGGTAATTTTGTTTAGACAACAACATAAATGTACCCCGAATGAGCTATTGGTATGATTTATTTTGGTTTGAACCTTTTTCTAAATGATAAATTTTTAAATAAAACCTATGGGAATAGATAATAAAAAAATAATTTATTTTAATGTTAAAATCAGTTCTAAATCCATATCTTATCAGATCCATATTTCTAGGATAAAATTTTTCTCATATGATGATTCTGGGTTCATGTACTTTAATCCTTTATAACAATGAAATAAATAATTAACATAGAAATATATCCATTATAATATTTTTATCGTGACCCAACTTGTGCATACATTAATATTACATATTTTTATGATAGATAACTCACTAATAATAAATTCTAGGATTGAATAATTTAGAGTATAGAGAAAATTAAGTTTTTAAATAACTTCTATATAATTAAAAAACATCTTTTTATTCATTATTTATTGTCCTTATAAATAATTTATGTTCCCCTTAGTATAGGTAATCACTATATGTTGTACATTAAAAAAGGATTGAGATAAAATCCTAGTAAGGAGATTGATAATAGAGAAGGAAAAATATACATGCCTAAATTGAACATGGGTGATTATATTCTTCATCATCATATCATAATCATGGAATAATAATAATAAGAAGGATGGAATCATTTTAAATCGGCATCTTATATAGCATATTCATAATAATGAAACCTCATAACACAGTGTCCAATCACATAACATATTTTTGAACAAATCTAGCATTGCGATCATGCATAACATATGTGCATATATCATTGTATAATAATTATGAAAAAGGGTAAAATAATTTTCATGTATAAAAAACATAATATAATTTTATATTTCACATTTACCAATGAGTTGGTGGACTATATTTTTAGGACCACATGTCACATAAAAAAAATATTCATAATCAACCATTTTACATGGAAAAGGAATATTTAAAATTTTTTTAGGAAATAATCCTATATAAAGGAAAGAATTAAATATGTTTTTAATAAATAATATATTAATTAATAACCTTTGGAGGTCATTTTTTATCATTAGATATAATTATTTTATAGTTCATAAGAAATAGCCAGATAGGATTCAATGATTTTTTTGAATATAAAGTCATATTAATAAATCATTGATATTGGAATATAAATCATTTTGTAAAGGTAGAAACATATATAAACCAATACAAAAAAAAGAATAGTTAAAATAAATTTAAATAAAATTATAGGAATATACATATAGAAAATATTATTAAAGTGGAGATAAACCAAAAAATAGTTGGTTTGAGAATACCATTACCTTAAATATGAATTTATTTCACAACATTACCACCTAGTATAAAATGATTTATTTTGATTAAAAAATAAATCCAAAGGTGAAAAATGTTGATTTTTATAACTATATATCAATTATAATTATTGGATTTTATATCATAATTCACTTGGTTACATGTTAAATGTTTTCAAATTATATTTTTCATAAAATATTCCATGATTCTCTAATTTAGTGATTTAAATTATTGATAAATATAAATGTCTATGACTAAATATAAAATCTCAAAAATTAATATATTTAAACCATTGTATATTATAAATAAATTATAATGACTATCTCTAATAATAGTGTTGATTATAGTGTTTAAATTTTCCTCATATATAGTTAATCGGCCATTAACAAGACATTGTCTAAGTAATGGCAAACATAAGTTTAAAAAATAAATATGAAATAAATATAACAAATCCAACTCAAGTGCACTGGATCTGGTGGATTTATTAATTCATTGGTACATAGATCGCTAATCAAAATACCAATCATTTTAAATGTTTTAGAAAAATAGATACATAAATGATATTTATATTAGATTGAAACTAAAAAAATACATAATCTAAAATCATGAAAAAAATTATGATTATGATGGAAAACAAATTTTTCAAAGGTAGTACTCCTATTTGTTTCCTAGGGAAAACATGAAAACGAGAAAGTTGTGACATCATATGATAATTATGGGAATTTCATACATAGAATTTTATTATAGATTTGGAATATTAATTGAAATGATACATAAATAATGAGACAAAGTGAACAAATACAGGCATTGATATTTTATCAATGAATAGGGTCTTGGATATCAATAAATAAAAATATAGTGAAAGTATTGAATAGTAAATAAACAGATTTGTGCTATATCAAATGAAATAGATACAATAATTAAATCCACAGCCAAAATAATCATGAGTAAATAATGGGATAAAAAATACTGACAATTGTGTGATGGGGGTACAAAATTTTGGATGTTTTAATGATTATATTAAGGAATTATGAAAATAAATATTACATAAAGGGTTATTATGTTTTATTTACCATACCTAAATTATCACATGAGACCTGACATTGAACTAAGGGGAGGTATAATTTCATTACCCACCCATAATTTTATGTCCAATACATTATATGACTTGAAAAATTGTTACATAGAATAATTTAAAAGGGATAAAGAGTATATTTTTTCATAGTTTCTTAATAAGGCATATAATATATGATTTTACTATATATTGGAAAGAATTATCTGTTACATTTTTTTTCATAATCAATGAATTAATAAAGTTGTCTTTAAAGTTAGAATACATTTATTGTCAATGGTGGTTGAAAAAAATAGTGTTAGATAAATCCTTAAAACTTTTTTCATAAAGAGTATATAAATTTACCAAATCTTATCCCCGGAATAGTCAAACCATGTGGGCAGTGAGGTCCCACACAACATGAACCATAATGATGTCTGAGATATAACCAACCATGTATTTTTATGGTTTTAACCCCTTTTCACATCTAATGAAAAACCATTATGACATGTAGTATCTTGACTAGGAAGTAATTTCATAGGAATACCAACAAAACATTTCTCTAAAATCCTATATGATGGTTTTATGTATATAGGATAATCGATGTATTATAACTACATTATAATGGATATAATGATATGGAATAAATAAATTAATTCTTATAAAAAATAAATTCTAATATAATACCATGGAATAATACAAATGGTATGGTATGATAAATTAATTTTTAAAAACAATATAAAAAATTAATTTACTTGAAAATGGAATAAGGGTATTTGGGATACATAATTCAGTGTAGTAAGTGCTTAGAAATTGGTTATAATGAATGTTGATCAATAAAATAACTTTACAAAATTTCAAATGGAATATAAAACAATGGAGTAACAGAAATATTAGTATATGAATAATGAATTTATAATGGAAATATTACAATAGTAATATACATAAAAATGGAAGAGAATGATTGAGGACCCGTATTTTGGAATAATAAAGTCATATGAAAATTATATAATGATAGGACATAAATATACTCTAATTTCAAATATATAAAATTTAATATAGTAAAATATAATAAAATATATAGTTTTATATAAAAAAATTGAATTCGTAAAGAAATTAAAAAAAAGTAATATAATTGGGAATTGAAGAGGGGGATTATGGACACTTACTTTTGAATAGAAAACAATTAGAAATGCAATAATGAGAAGGAATAAGAAAATAAAATTTATAATTTATCAAATGGAATATAATATCATGCAGTAATAGACATGGTAGTTTTTGATATAGGAATTCAGAACAAAAATATAAGAACATTTATGTTCGTGAAAATGGAAGAGGAGGATTAAGGACCACTACTTGGGAATAATAACAGCTTAGTAAAAGGAAATAATGAGGCATAATAAATAAAATCAATTTAAAATCATATAAAATTTAAAAAAATTATGGAATAATAGTTATTTAAGTGTATTAAATATATATTTATAAATACAATGTATCAAAAGTAATGTTCTTAGAGATGTAAGAGGAGGATTGTGGACCCTTACTTCAGCATAGTAAAGAATTATGAAACGTCTATAATGTGATGGAATAAAAAAACTAAAATTTAAAACATATAAATTACAATATAATACCATAAACAAAAACCATGGATGTATATGATAATTTAAATTAGTTTGAAAATATAATAGTGGTTATGAACTTGAAAAGGAAAGAGGATTATTGAGGACCTTACCTTTGAAGGGTGATTTTTAAAGCTAGAGAGGGACATATTAGAACCTTATAACCACCATAGAGAGAAACTAGATAGGGTATTTTAGAGTTAAATTTTTTTCCAAGTATTTTCATGTAAATTTCAGAGGGAAAGGGAGTATTTATAGTGGTGGAGTAGGGATTCTTTGTGTTAAAAATATAGTTAATTTTGTTATATAAGATAACCACTTGTGATATTAATCCATTAAAAATAATTTTATGTATTATTAATCAATGGGATATTTTTTTTAGTATTTAAGTGTCATGAGTAAACTGGAAACTTCATCCTAACCAAGAAAACTAATTCATAGAAAATAGATAATTTATTTTATCTCAAAATAATGTCATTTTAATAATGTATGTATAAATTTTTAATTTAGAATTATTATTTTTAAATTTATATTAACAATAAATTAAGGATACATTTAAGTAATAAAACTTTTCATAGTTTTATAGTCATGATGAAAAAATTCTGATTTCATAAAATCATAGTGTTTTATAAAGTGGCATTTTCACTTTTCTCCCAATAAATCAACACCGTGAGAAAAGAAAAAACAAATAACCCTTCACAAATTTTGATTTTTTGCATGAAAAAATGATATATAATCTACCAAAATAGAAATATAAATATGTAAATTTAAATATTTAAATAAATACAGTTATTTATTTTAAATCTTCATTTTCAAATAAAAATAATAATTTGTAACATTATAATAATTACATTGGGGTTCCTTCATAAATATTATAATTTTAAAGGTGTTTTTTAATTTTATTTTATTGAAATAAATTTTAACTAATGCTTATATATTTATCATGAAACATGTTGTTATTATAATTTATTTATATTGTATAATATATTTTTTTATTTATATCATTAAAATTATCATGTTGGTCACTTAATTGTATCTACAAAACCAATTATAATAATAAAAAACAATATTATATACTTTCATAAAACTATCATCTATATTTGGAAACAATGATAAAAGAAATTATTATATTTCTCTATAAGTACACCTTTATTCTCATTTTTCCGCTCAATATTCCACTTACAAATGTCTATACACGAACATTGATAATTTCAATTATATTTTCATAATGTATATCTTCATTTTTATGATATTTATGTCATAAGATATATTATTTGGGGGTTTAAAGCCTATGGGATTTGTTTTAGGGAATGAAATATTCATTAATATATATATTCTTCTTCAATTAATAATTTTACATATCAATATTTGTGCTTGATGGGTAAAGCTCTTGTGGAATATAAAACACATTTTTTCATGTCCTTGTATTTTAAAATTGAGTATTCTGTGGGATATGACTATTTAGTAAGCACGTTATTCTCAATTAATGAATTATATATTAACTAAATTTTTATTATGAATCCTGATTCATATGTTTTCATAATTAATATATTAAAGTAATAAAATATAAACAAAAAATATTATAAGAGAAAAAAACTAATTGATCTAAAATTTAAATACGAAATGAATCATAATTTATTATCTATATTTAACCACACATAAAATTTCATATGGAAATACAAAGAAAATTAATGATATTGAGAACATGCATCATAATATTTAACCATTAATGTAAAATGACTTAATTTTTAAGTTTATTTACAAATAAAACTATATAAAAATTGAATTTATTTATAAAATAAAACTATATATTTAAGATGAATATTTTATAAATTAAAAATAGATATATATTTATAAAATGACTAGATGAAAAAATAATGGCATCACATTTGACGATTGAAGGTAACGAGTCATTATCACGCTTTGGTCATGGGTTTTAGCCCCATGGTTATGCCAAAAATGATGGGTTCATGCTTGGACTACGAGCATATATTTTTCAAAAAAAAATTTTAATAAATAAATTTATTATTTCCATGAATAATATATAAATGAATAATTTTGGTGATAAATATTTCTATAAATATTTTTTTATTTAATGAAATAAATCATTAAAAATTTATAATTATAATTTTGAAAAAAAAATATTTAAAAATTCTAGGTTTTCACATTCCACCCCTTAATGAAATTATGTCCTTGGAATATTAGTTTATTTTATCCACTAACTAAACCAAATGTTTCTCATAATTTTTTAATATAGAAGCATTATAATTTTTTTTATGTTAATCACTTAAAGTTATTCTATATATACATATTCTATTTCCCTAAATAAAATGTATATTCCTAAGGATGAATGAAAATATGTTTTGAAAGAGTATTCCAAAAAATTACTATTTTTTAATACTAACTCTAGTTTCATTTTTATAATCAATTGTGAAATATCAACATTGATTTGTGTGTTTTGACATGGGGTTTCCTTCCATATTGATAAAATAAATTTAATATGTTTGATCAATATAATTAATACTAGTGAACAACCTAACACCTAATTATAATGTAATTATCTACCACTTATTCCATGTTTTAAAATAAAATCAAGAAACAAACATTGAATATTCCATAATATCAAAAAGTTATATATATTTTAATGATATATAATTTAAATATCTATGGTACCCAAACTTTTGACAAGTATATTTTTTGTTTAACATATATACAATTGTATCAATATAAATTTCATTAGATTGTGGTTTCTCAAACTCTTTACAAAATTCTATTAATACATATTTCAAAATAATAATTAACTTTCCTAAAATGAATCATTAAAATCTATTCAATTAAAATTTATTATATCCTTTATTCATAAAATAACATATCAATTAATATTTCCCTTAAATCAAGAGTCTCGGGGTTTTAATCTATGTTACCCTCAGTCATTCTATTTTGAGTTTCTAATTATTCTTTATAAATCTAGTTCATAAGTTGTTTACTGAAAATTACTTTGATACCAATAGTAACAAGCCAGATTTTAGAAACCAGGATTAGATGAATATTTTATCACATTGTCATTGAGACCATAAAATAGAGGACACAATAGCTTAATAGACATAAAAAAGATAAATAAATGATTATTAAATTATAATGAAAATAAAAAAATTAATCAATTAACAAACTGAAAAAAACATTATTATTCTCTATGAAAATTCATATTTGATATTTAGTATTACACTTTTTGTCCCTAATAAAAGGAAAATAATATAGTGGGGTGATCTTAGATTATTAGTAAGGGAATATCATACATCATAGGTTGTTATGGTGGAAAAAGAAATTACCATGTGATATAACTAATGACACTAAGATTATAAATAACCACTGAATAACATAACAATGAATATATTATAGGATATCAATTAATGAAAACGTATTGAAAGGAATTCATAATAAAATAAATGAGTTACTTTATAAAAAATTAAATGGAAAGAATAATTAAATTCATGCCCAACATAAGAATGAATATATTAGGGGATAAAAATAATAGATCATTATGTGATGGGAATTCATAATATTGGATTCCTTAAAAATACCATCACGAAATTATGACAAGACACCATACATATAGGGTAAAGATTCTTCCATTACATTATATTGATTTTCTTTTGAGACCTAAAAGTGGAATGAGGGACTATATAATTTAATTCCCCACCCACCATCGATTGGGAAATTCAATATATCATATAAGAACTGATTACAAGGAATATTATTCAAGGGATAGAAAACATAAATACATAGAAAAATTTCTCAATAATTCATATTTTACAAGATTATCCAATATAGACGAATGAATTGTAAGATTCAAATTTATTTCTACAAAATCATAAAATTAATAAATATATATTTTTATTTTGAATACATGAATTTGAAAAGGTGGGAGAATAAAAAAATTATGTAAATAATATAAATAGGTTTCTTAAGGAGTGTATAAATTATCAACAGCATGTCCCCAGAGAGTGTCACACTAGGTACACAGTAAGGTCCCACTATCCATGTAGTAGAATGAAGGAAGGGATATACCTAACAAACTATTTATAGGATTTTTATCTATATAATTATGAGACCCAAAATCATATCCATTTATACTATTTAGATACTGATGCCATATTATTGGAAATCCTCACAAAATATTATTTACCTAATTTTATTATGAATTTTTTTTATAAAAATATTCTATGAATTATAAATATCTTGAAAAGGACATAATGATAATGAATAAATAGCCTATCATTTCAAAGTATAAAATAAAATATAGTACCCTAGTATAACTAACTTTTATATATATTATAAAGGATTTATTAATGATATTATAACAAAACTAAAGTCCATTAAAATGAAATAGGGGGATTAGGGACCCTTTCCTATTCATAGTAACAACATAAGAATAGGATATAATTACGTAGAATTTGTAAAATCTCATTTAGAACATATAAAATTGAATTTAATAACATGGAATAATGACATGGTAGTATTTCAATGGAATTTAGAAATATAATATAATTGATGTAATATAATTGAAAATGGAAGAGGAGGATTGAGGACACTTACATCAGTATACTAACGTATTAGGAAAAGGCTATAATGAAAGGGAATAAATAAAATAAATTTTAAATCATAAAAAATGGAATATAAAACCAAGTAATAACATATATAGAATAATTTAAATATTTAATTTATAAAGTCAATATAAAACATTAGTGTACCCGATCATGGAAGAGGAGGATTGGAGACCCTTAAATAGGAATAGTAACATCCTAATAAAATTCTATAATTATGGGGAAAAAATAGTCTCACATTTATGACATATAAAATGGAATATGATACCATGGATGAACTAAAATGAAAGTATAAGAAAAATTAACTTATAAATAAAAAATAAAAAAATTAATGTAATTGAAAATTTAATAGGAGGATTGAGGACCCCTACCTCAACATAGTGGAAACATTGGAAAATGATATAATTAGAGGTAAAATATAAACTATTATTTCAAAAATATAAAAGGTAATTTTATAACATGGAATATAATACACACAAGTATATTAAAAATGAATTTATAAAGACTATATAACAAATGTAATATACATGCAAATGGAATATGAGGATTGGGGACCCTTACTTCTACATAGTAACATCTTAGTAAATTACTATAAAGATAGGGAATAGATAAAATAACATTTAAATAATATAAAATGAATTATTAAAAAATTGAAAAAAATAATAATGATAGAATATCCAAATGAAACTTTGTTAGAAAATATAACAAATATAATGAACATGAAAAGTAAAGTAGAGGATGAGGTACCCTTATATTGGAAGGATGATTCTCAAATATAGAGAGTGACTAAATAGATCCTCAGAACCACCCTGGAGAAACATTTGAAAGGATAATTGAGAGTAAAATATTTCTTAAAGGATTTGGCATGAAATGTGGGGAGGGAAAGGTGGCATTTATACTTGGGGATGAGTATTTTTCAAGGTCAATATATAAGTTATTTCATTATATGAGGTAATCAATTATATGCATAATTAATTCCAAGCAATCATTTTTCTTTATTAATGATTGGGAGAAATTAGATGGATTTTCAAGGAATTTTGAAACCAAAAAAACCTATAAACTAACCCAATTTATACACAAAAACCAAAAATAACATTTCATTCAAGAATTAAATTTTTAGATAAAAAATTAATGTATAATTTATATTATTAAACTTCTATTTTTAGGGTTTTATACTTATTTCATGTTTTATTAATAAATGGTTTCATAAATTGTTTTTTGACATAATAATGATGTCATGAAATTTTAATACTCTAAAAGCTCTAATTTTTTCTTTTTTTGTCAAAAAACTAAATTATTTGAAAATTACAAAAAATATAATTAGGATGACATTGATGTTCTATGACCAAAAAATTGATATTATTTAATAAAAATATTTCTATAAATAAATAATTAATACTTTTAAATAAATATCTTTATTTATTGTATTTTAGTAATTTCATTGAAAAATAAACATCCTGACCATTATAAAAATATAATAGGACTTCATTAATATATATTGTAATTTTGAAAGTATCTTGTAAGATTATATCATGAAGACAACTTTTATATAATATTTTTTCATTTATGATAAAACATATTCTAATCATTAAATGATTATAATTTATATTAATAATATTTGTTTATATCATTGGAATTATCATATCTGCTACTAAATTATATCTACATAACCAATGATAATAATACCCAAGAATATTATAGAATAATTTTCATAATGATATGAACCAAATTGATTTATAATCAAAGGATGAAATGATTAAATTACTATATTAATTCCCCTTGATTGGCACATCATCACTAACAACATTTCTTACATAAGTTCTTACACATCGTTTGATTATGTCTATGGTTTTCCTAACATTTCTATTCATTTTTTTATCTCTATGGTAGAGGTGCTCTAAATGTGGCATTCAAATCATATGGAGTTTATTTTAGTTAATGTACTAATTGATAATTTGTATAATCTGTTACTATTCTAATTTTTATATTCGCATATTACTTCTTTATTTGTAAATGTTTTTGGAGATTTATGACTATTTTGTAAAAAAAATTAAAAGTGGGTATTTTATTGGATATAATCATTCAGTAAATTTATTTTTTCTTCCATTAATGAATGAATTATTTATTTAATTCTTATTATGATTCATGTTGTTTAAAATTTTAATAGGAAAATTTTAATGTAACAAAACATATAAATTTAATAAGATTGACTAAAATAATTAAATATAACTATAATGTAAATTGAAAATGAATTAAAATTTATTATTTATATTTAATTATGCATATAAAATAACATCAATGAGTAAAAAAAATTATGATAATTAAAACAAGTATCAAGCTTTGTTATCCATTAAATTACACTAATTTAATTACCCAAATGATTTGAAAGTAGAATTATTATTAAAATGAATATAGTTATGACATATAATAATATATTTAAAATGAATAATATATATTTTAAAATAGATGTATATGTTTAAAAATGATAGAAGAAAATGCTTGGAAATTTTGTTGGATAATGGAAGGTGATTCAAAATTTTCACCCCTCGGTCATGGGTTCGAGCCCTCTGTCTATGCCAAACATGTCATATCGTTCATCAGCATATGACCTAATATTTTCCTAAAACCATTATAATATGTCAATTTATAATTTATGCAAAAACATATTAATGAATAAATTAGTTTAAAATGTCTTTATTAATATTTCATATACTCAATAAAAAATTCACATAATATTTATATTAGATTTTAAAAAAATAAAATAATTATAATAATCTGCAATGTAATAATGAACATATGAATAAAATTTGTTTTACATAATTATTATAATTTTATCATAGAGATTAAATAATTTAAAAAGGATAGTATTGAAAGGAATATATAAAATGAGGATGGTAATTGTAAAAAATGAAGAAAACCTGATAAAACCTGTTCATATTCTATGTGTTTTTTTATTTTTATGGCACTAATATCCTAGAATACAGGGAGTTGAGTGGAAATAGAGTGTTCATAAGGAATTTAATGGTCTTAAATGAGGGAATTTGGGAATAGTTTTCCCTTTTTTATGTTACATAGAAGTGGTTTTCCAAGGGGGGAGAGAGGGTATTTATACATTTGGAGAGGGGTATATTTGAGTTAAAATATTCAATAAAATATAATTTCCATGTTTCACATTTTAATAGTAATATTCATATAATTTTATGTCATATTTTACTAAAATAATATTTTATACTTTTAAATCATTTTTTAAATTAATCATTTTATTTATTATAATGTATTGTGAAGAGATAAAAAACATATTTAATGAAATGATTTTGTTTGGAATTTTAGTTTTATGAAAAAATTAAATTATTAAAAAAATCATCATTTATAAGTAAAATAATTTATTATATAATTGTTAAAATATGAATGATTTAATTAGAATATTTTAGTTATGTAAAAACTGTTTTTATAAAAATCACATATGAAATAATGTATTTCATAAAGATTCTACAATATCACCCCTAAAATATTTTGACTAGTAGTTCATAAAAATGAAATTCATTGTATAAAAATAATTTTCTATCATTGGAAACATTAATTATTAACATATTTTTTTCTTTAATGAAATACCTTAAAATATAATTTACAAAAAATGTGCTTGTATTTTTTTAGAGTTTAAATTATTAATATTTTTATCACTTAATTATGAAACTTATAATTTCATTCAATTATAAGGATTAATATTATTTATATCACATTTAACTATTTTGTTTTAAATTTACTATTCCAATAGACTGGTAACAATTAATGATAGTAGATTTTAAATTCTAATAGAAATATTGCTACTCATAATGGTAACATTACTATTATAATGGTCATATTACTACCTATAAATACCTCTTCAATCATTCATTCATAATTTACCTCTATTATATTCATGGTTAATAATTTTATTTTCTAAATATTCTTTTAGATTATGAAAGTTATATATTTTTATTGTGTTTTTCATAGTAATTCTTGATATCTAGGGGATCAAGATGATATAAATATTCACATTCTTATAATTTTATTTTTTCATATTTATTTATCCATTTTGACATTTTCAATTATCATGAATATATTTTTTTATAAAAACACAATATTATAATTGTTTTGAAATATATACTAATGTGTAGCATGTTTTTAAACTATATTATATATCAAATAATGAATATACATATTTATTCTAAAGAAGATTTCAATATTTCGTAAAACACATGATGTTACCTACAAGTTATAGCTCCAGTCCCCAACATTCTACCAAAGCTCTACCACTACTCTCAAAAAGAACACAATCCTTATTCCACACACAAAATACCTTCTTTGCAATGTTCTAACTCTTGGAATACCATTCCAAATCATGGTTATCCAGATGGATTGTCCACCAATTTTAAAATTAAATTTCCCAATCAATTTATTAACACATATGAACAAGATTTCATAAAGCCTCTATTCTTTAACACTTCTTGTAATAATCTAAACCTTTTTTAATAAAATTTCTCCCTTCTTGTAGTAATGTCATAATAAAATAAAATCACATTAGGAAACAAAATTCCACATCATTATTAAATTATTAACTTTGTTACATTCTAACATAAATGTCCCTCTTCTATGATTTTAATTTTTAAAATCATACATACACGGTTGTGATTAGTAATTTATTTGTAGTCTAATAGAACAAACATAATTTTTGAAGAATAGTAACATTCCATTTTGAATAGTAATGTTTCCCTTATGAATATTAATATGACCTTTATAAAAATTAAATTATCCAAGTGAATAGTAACCTTTCTAGTGATAGTATAATTTATATTTATCCATTCTATAATTGATAATATGATGTATCTACATTATAGTGTTTGTGTTTTTATAATTCATGAATATTTAATTATTAAATTATTAATTTAAACGAAAATTAACATTCATAAAATGTATTCATAAACTAGTATTTATATGTCTTATTATTATTTGATATTTTTAAGAGACCATAATTAATTTTTCAATATATTACAAAATGTTTTTTTAATTTTAAAATTTGTATTTTTCAAGTAAATTATGATTTTAATTTAAAATTAAATTAATAATAATTGGAAAATTATTTTTATAAAATGGAGTTATTTTTTAAATTCTACACATCCACAAATGGTTAGGTTTAAATTTATGGATTTTTCTAAAATACATGTTTTCTGGTGAATAGTGATATTCGGTAATTTATAAAATATGCTAAATAAATGAATTTTTACATCATGCTTGAGTCATGGCTGATGTATACGGACATTGGATCGAACTAAAATGAATTTATTACTATTAATATTCATAATAATCCTCACTATTTCTTATTCTATGGAGAAATAATAAATTAATGAATACAATATTGGGAAAACCCCTCTCCCCTCTACTATAAATACAACCCCTCAAAACCTCATTTACTCACACCTCCCAAGCCATCATCTTACTATAAATTATGCTCAAAGAACTTGAAAATATTCTCCCCCAATTGAATAATCCCTTGGTATCATAAACACACCAAAACCTCTTCCCAAAATTATCCCTCATTGAAGATATATTCAAAATGTTATTTCTCTATCTATTTTTATTCAAATTCCCCTCAAATTTCACTTCATTTCATCTATTATCCTCAACATATTTTATACAAATGTTATGATAACTCCAAAATGATTTATATTATTTCACTATAATTTTTCATTAAAGAATATTAATTATACTCTTGACTATATCTCTTTGTTTATAAAAATGAAATCGTTTCCCGTGATATTAATTTACCTACATCATGGGAGATGCACATCCATTTTCCTTCAACTCCTTCAAGGATGTCAATAAAACGATTAAATGCTTGAGAAAAAATTTAATATGAAATGTTGAACACTTTTATGTTTGATAAGTTACTTTTATACATAATACTAAAAAATAAAACAAACCAAGTTCATTGTGATCCAAAAAACCACCCCACTTAACCTAAAATGGTCATCATTAAATTTTAACTAATGATTAAGCAACATGGCTTATAACATAATTCATTATAAGATAATTTAAACAACCATAAGATCATTAATAACTTGTAATATCATTTCTGAATGTTTATCCACGTTCTACATGAACTTCTATTCATGTGTACAAGTTAACCGTTCCTTGAAACGAAGAAAAAGAACACTCTCATACAGTGAATTTAAACACTATAATTATTCCAAAACACCATAATTAATCATTTACAATTTTAAAATTTTCTTTAATTGTTAATTAATTTATCAAATGTCATTATAGATAACATTTTTTTTGAAGAAAGTGTTTTGGACATAAGGTAAGGGGAATTCTCAAACAATACATTATTTCTTCAGGTTTTCTTTATTTCACTCCATTTTCATTGTGGTTATTCCCTAAAATAATTTCTTCATTATTATATTACATTTTATTGGATATAAATGTTTTATACTAGAATTTATGACAAACATAATGTTTTCAAAAAAAATATTCTTTCAAAAACACACCTTTTACATCTCACTCATGTTTGATAGTTATTATACCAATTATTTTATTCCCTCTTTCATTAGGGAACCCAAATTTTACTAATTTATGATTTATTAAGTGAAAAAAATTCCTTTCCAAATGTTTTTTCTTGTTCAAGTTTGTCAAATGTATTATTTGGAATGCATGATAATAAAAATGTTAGGGTTAGATTGGTGATCCATGAATTATATAGCACATTGAAAATTTTATAATGTAATAGGTGTGATCCAAATTATACAGGTATCAAATGCATTGGTTAATTTGAAGAAACTCATGAGTAAAGTGAAGTATGCGATAACATGATGCTAGCTTCGTTCACAACTATGTGTGGTTGTAGACCACTAAGACATGATGTTTCGTATTTATGCATTGCCACATTACATGTCTTTTCATAATGTTTCCTCTCATGATTATGATCCTATGACTATGTTATGTTGATAATTATTATTTTTATCCCATGTTATATTGCTTCATGTTCTTATCTATCCCCTTACTAGGTGATTAGCTCACCACTTTCTGATGCATATCCTCAGGTTACTACTTGTACTAAGAGGAATTAAAGGGCCAATATGATTCTAGAGAAGAAGGAATTAGATAAATGTTTGTGTTTTATTATGTGAATGTTATTTATGGTACTAGTTTTAAGAAGACACTAAACCTTTGGATCCTTTTGGGGTAATTTTTTTTTAACATTAACATTTTGTAAAAGAAATGTATGAAAAGAAGGGTCGTTAAAGTTGTTATTAGATGCATGATTTAGTTAATTTGTGAATTAATAATAGAGAACCTCTGTAAAAACACTGTTATGAGACTAATTATATTTAAGCACACAAAAATATTTTCTAAACATAGGGATAACATAAGATATGATTCTTTTGTTAATTTAACAGAGTAATAAATTATTTTCTCATAACGTATTGACTTATGTTTCCTTATAACCTATTATATTTGATAAAATGGCGTGAACCAGGAGAAAGAAAGTCAATATCCTATGTTAGTAACAATGCAATGATTTCCCTAATGACATCCCCAATTCATTTGGATGTACAGTTCAAAACATCATGTCTATTCTTACCAAATTTTATTTGGTTATGAATGATAACTTAAATAATGTACAATTTCCTCCTTCACATAAGATGGTGAAACTGGTTATAGAGTGTTTTACATGGAAACAAACATGTTTAGTGGATCTTTTGATCCACTAGTTTCATAATAGTGGGCCAACTCGATGAAAAATATCTTTTCTGTGATTCACTTTTCTAAGATGGAGAAGGCGACTGTGGCTATTTATCATCTTAGTGGAGTGTCCAGCCAATGGTGGGATTTGTTTAAGAACATAAAGATGAGAGATGAAATTTAATATGTAGAGTGGGAAGACATCATGATAATGTTTTCTAATTAGTATTTCCCACAAACTCTTTCTTAAAATATAGAGAAAGAATTCATGTAGCTAAATAAAAATGTTTGAGAATCTATCATGGAATATGAAGTGAATTTCACAAGGCTCTCATGGTAATCATAATTTTTTTTATCAATAATTGAAGAAAAGATGATAGATTCTTTAGTTGAATAAAACCAAACCTTTAGAAGGCTCTAAAAATTTGATGCTTTGGGAGTTATGAAAAAAAATTCCGATGTTATATCAGGGTGGAGATAGAGTTTGGACAATGTTCCCAAGAATATGCTGATAATAAATAAAATATGGTGTATCATTTCGAATGATATAATGAGAATGGTGGCTAAAAAAGACAACAACCCACATGTAAAAAATACTGGAAAAATTATTTCTGAAATTGCCTCATAGGGACAGGGAAATGATACAAGCATGGGAGATAAGTCCACCAAGATAAAAAGTGTTGAAAATACATTATAGGGAAAGATAATGTGTTGGAGGAGAGGAGACAACCACCCATGTTCCAATACCACATCTGTAGGGTGGAAGGGACATATGCAAGCCAGTGCACTAAACCTTGATCCAACAAGGGTAATCAGATTCAATAGCCACCAAAGAAAAAGGAACAAGGGAATGCTTATTCCATCACTACAGGATATGTTGAGAATGAAAATTAATTCATAAAAGTTACACTTCCTATTATCTCAATAATGGAAAAAATCTTACCTGAATCTTGTTCTACACATTCCTTTATATCTTGAAATCATTCAAGAACTATTGAATAAAATCCCTGAATCCTTTATGTAAATATATCTATAAAAACACTAATTGGTAAAATAATTGCATCCTAGGTTTTGTAATCTTCTCCTATTGAATCATGAGGGAATATTCTTAAATTGAATTTCAGGATACTTCACTTGGGGGAATTCGATGCTATATTGTGAATGGATTAGATCTAATTATTTAGAGAACTTATCAACTCTTAGGAAAGGGAAATTTCATTTCATATATGAAACCACCCCATACTCTTCTAAAAATGCATGGAAGTTCATCAATATCTTTTGAGAAATCCTTCTACGGTGTGGTTGTTGATTCATTATGAATTTTTATACCTCTCTAAAATGGTTAAGTTAAAGGAGAGTGTCAACCTAGAAGTAATTCCCATATTAAGGGCATAAAATTATGTATTTATTGAAGAGATACCATAAATACCCATGATCCTGAGGTAGAGTTCTCTATATAACTATTATCCTCATCTACTCATATCTTAATGTGTTCCAATTGGATGACTCCTATCAAACTGGTAGATTTAAAGAAGCAGCTGCAAGAGAATTTGTATAAAGGGTTCATAAACCCTAGTTCATCACCATGTGGTGAACCACTGGTCATTGTTTATAATATGGATTTAAAAATGCATTTTTGTATCTATTGTCGGGAACTCAACAAGGTCACCACAATGAACAAGTATACTCTTGAAAGGATTAATGATTTATTAGATAGGTTAATAGGAGCTCAATAATTTTAAATGGTGGATCTTTGTTATAGATATTATCTACTAAATGTGAAATAGGAAGATATTCAGTTTACTACCTTTCGTACTTGTTATGAGCACTATGAGTTTCTGGGGTTTCCCTTCAGACATTCTAATTCCTTTTTAGTCTTCATGGATTTGATGAATAGTTTATTTATACATTCCCATAATATTTTTGTGGTATTTTTTATTGATGACATTCTCATCTACTATAAGCACAAGTAGGAACATGAATAACATCTAAGACCTATGTTGGTGACATTGAAAAAGGAGATGTTGTATGCAATGTTTAGCAAGTGTGACTTTTGGAAGAATCAAGTCATGTCCCTAGGATATGTGATCAAAAGTGAGGGGATTTCTATGGAGCATTAAAAAAATGCGATTGAGGAATGGCCCAGGCCATTTAGTGTTATAGAAATCTAACGTTTTTTGGATTAGCTAGGTAATAATGAAGTTTTGTGATAAATTTATCATGATTGAAAGGCCTACAAACTATGTTAACAAGGGTTAAAGTATCTCTAGATAGAAGAATGCAAGGAACGCTTCTAGGAGCTAAGGGGAAGGATTATCGTTTCACCTATACTCACATTACCAAAATGTGGAGTATGTATGGTGATATAAAGTGATGCTAGAAAGAAAGTATTGGGTTTTTTACTCATGAAAAATCATAATTTGATACTCTAATCCTCATGGATGTTGATGATCTAGGAGTAGAACTACCTGATGCATGATCTAGAGCTAGCAGCTATTATTTTTTCCATGAAAATATTATGGAATTACCTTAATAGTATGCATTGTGACATATATACTTATCATAAGAGTCTAATGTATATATTGAAACAAAAGGATCTCAACATGAGTCAAAGGAGATGGTTTGATTTAATCAAAGACTAAGATTCCTCTATTCACTATCATCCAATAAAGGTAAATAAGGTAGATGAGGATCTTAGAAGAGAAGAACCTGAAACTCCATCCCTGATATAGATTGAGAATAACCCTATCTTAATGGATATGAAATGTATAGATATGGAAATAATAACAGTAGATAATACATCCCACCTCTCCCAAATGTTTTTCCACCATCAATTTTAGAGAAAATTAAGGAGGCACAAAGAGGCGATTTGGTGTTATAAAATAAAGAGAATGTTGTAAAGTGAGGGAAGCTACAAGTGTTTAGTATCGATGATGATGTTGTGATTCAATTTGGAATATAGCTTACTGTGCAGACATCACCTAGGATATAGAACGAGCTATTGGACAATGCACATTGCTTATCTTTCTCTATACATCATTGTAGCACAATGATGTATCGTGATCTATGAGAACTCTTATGATGAGATAATCTAAATAAGGATATTGTGGAATATATCTAAAGGTACATGATATGTCAGAATGTTAAAGTAGAGCAAAAAAAAGTCCAAATGGATGATGAAACCATTGCCTATACCCATGTGGAAAGGGGAGGATGTCACTACAGACTTTATCATGGGTCTCCCAAAGATATCCAAAATAAATAATGCGATGTGGTTTGTGGTGGACCGACTCCCCAATACTACCCACTTTATCAGTATTCGAAATGATATCTATCTAGGACAAATTAAAATGATATATGTGAAGGGGTGATACTACCTGAGGTTCCACACTCGATTGTCTCTAATCAGGATCCAGGGATCACATCTAAATTCTAGAGGAGTCTCTAACATTGTTTGAGTACTGAATTAAATTTCATCATGGCCTATCTCCCCCAACCCGATGTCCAATCTGAATGGACTATTTAGGCACTCTAAAATATGCTAAGAGCATTCGATTTAGAATTAAAAGTTGTATGGGATAAATACCTCCCATTGGTTTACTTATCATACATTAATAGCTTTCACTCGAGTATTCATATGGGTACATATGAATATATCTATGTAAAGATATGTATAACTCCAACCTGTTGGGATGAAGTTGGAGAACGAAAGCTACATGGAAATGATCTTGTGAAAGAGATGAAAGAGAAGGTTCAAGTCATCTAGAAGCATGTCAAATATTCTTAGAGAAACAAAAAGAGATATACTAACATTATTTTAAGGGACATTGATTTCAATGTTGGAGATAAATTATTTCTTCAGATATCTCTATGGAAAAGAGATATGTGGTTTGGAATGAAAGGGAAGAAAATCCCAGGGTACATTAACCCCTTTGAGATCCTTGACTGAATAAGATCCATGGCCTATCGAATTTCACTTCCACCGAATATGGATCAAGTTCATGATGTGTTTCAAGTATCACTAATGAGGAAGTACATACCATATCCCTCACATGTACTGAATTCAGTGTTGGTACAACTAGAAGATGTTCTCTCTTATGAGGAGCATAAAATAAAGATTCTGGACTAGAGATAAGTCTCTACGCAACAAGTCAGCTTACAATGTCAATGTTTTCTCGAGGAACCATGTGTGTGAAGAAGAAACATGGGAACCAGAGGATGTGATAAAAGAGATGTAACCTCACTTATTTGTGTAAACCAAAATTTCGAGGGTGAAATTTCAAAATGGGGGAAGAATGTAACGGCCCAACGATTTATTAATGAAATTTATCCTTTCTTGTGTTAATTATATAATCACATATAATCACATTAGAAATCACAATGCCACATCATGCATAAATGATCTACTACATGACCATTTAACAAAAAATTCCCACTTCTGTTATTTGAATTTAGAAAATATAACATAAACAGTTGTGATCAGTAAGATGTTTGGAGTCTAATATGATAAAATTAATTTTGTGTGAATGGAAAAATATCCTTTTCAATAGTAATTTTACCATTATTAATATTAATATGACTCTTATTAACATTAAATCATCTAAGTTACAAGGACACATACCACTAATAGTATAAATAAAATTTAACCACCCTATAAGTGACAATATGATATAATTACATTATAGTATTGGTATTTTTGTTTGTCATGAATATTTAATAATTAATTAAATAATTTAAAATAAAATTTATTTTCATAAAATTTATTCACAAAATAGTATTTAGAAGTCTTATTATTATATGATAATTTCATGAGAACTTAATTAATTTTTCAAATTGTTAGAAAAACAGTTTTTAATTTTAAAATTATTATTTTTCATGTAATTTATGATTTTAATTCAAAATTAAATTAATTCTATTTAAAAATTTATTTTCATAAAATGTAGTGCATTTTTTATTTTTAAAAGAAAAAAATTATTAGGGTTACTTCTTGATATTTTTCAAAAGTACTTTAATTTTTTGGTGAATATTAAAATTCAATACTTCATAAAATATGATAAATAAATAAATTTATGCATCATTCATTAGTCATGGCTGATGTAAATGGAGAACGGTTCGATATCACATTCACTTATTAAAATTTTTAGTCCCAATAATCCTCACCCTTTATTTACTTGTGGAGAAATAATATATTAACGAATATAATATTGAGAAAACCTATCTCCCCTCCACTATAAATACCACCTCTCACAACCTCATTTACTCACACATCTCAAGCCTTGTTCCTACTCTAAATTTTTCTCAAATCCCTTTCAATGATCCTCCCACACATTCATAATCCCTTGGTCTCATAAAAAGAACAAAATATATCCCCTAAAGAGGATCTCAAAAAGTTTCATTCTCGAGGTAATTTCTCTCTTTTCATTCAAATTCCTTTCAAATTTCATTTATTTTCTTTTCTTGTCCTCAACATCTCTTATAAAAACGTCATGATAATTATATTATTGTAGAAATAATATTATTAAATCATTTAAATATAATATTCTTCATTATAATTCTACATATCAATATTTGTTTATAAAAATGAAATTTTTTCTCGTGATGTGTTAATTTACCCAAATCATGGGTGTCACATTTACACTTTCCTTCAAATTATTCTAGGTTGTAAATAAAACTAGTAATTGGTTAAAAAAATATTGTAAGATTTATTTTTTAACCTATTTTATTTTCTATAGACAACATTTATACCTAATGCTAAATGATACAATAAAATATGTTTGTTGTGATACAAAAAATTTCCCCAGTTAACTTTAAACCATCATCATTAGATTTTAACTAATGATTCATTCACATGGAATATAAAATTATTAATTTCGAGATTATTTAAACTCTTTTCAGATAATTAATAACATGTAATATGTGTTTTCTATGTTTATACATGTTTTATAAGAACTTAAATTCATATGTACAAGTGAAATGTTCATGAAAACTATGAAAAAGTGCACTCCCAAACAATGAAATTAAACTATATAACTTATCCAATGGCCAATAAAAGAACATAATAAAACTATAATGATTTATTTTCTTGTATAAAAGGTTATTAAATTTTTAATTAATGAATATACTATCATTGTAATAGATATTTAAGTGAAGAATGCGTTCTGAAACAAGGTAAGGGGAGTTCTCGAACCCAACTTTCATTCATTGGGGTTTCCCTCTTTCACATAATTTTATGTGTGGTTATTCCATAAAAATAATTTATTCACAATTATATTACATTTTAGGTGATATAAATCTTTTCAAATTGAGTTTATGAAAAATACAATGTTTTTTAAAAGAACCCTTCTTTCAGAAATGAACCTTTTACTTCTCACCAAAGCTTAATGGTTCTTATACGAAGTATGTTATTCCATCATTCATTTGGGAACCCAATTTTATGAATATGTGATTTATGAAAAGAACACCATTAATTTCCAAGGGGTTTTTTATGTTAAATATTTAAATTTATGTATGTTTTATTCATTATAAGGAAAATGTTATGATGGGATGGGTGCACCTGGAATTATATAGCGCATTGGAAATGTTATGATGTGACGGGTGTGACTAGAATTATATAAGGATCATCTGAATTGGGTAATATGAATAAACTAATAATTAAGGTGAATTATTCCTGAAAATGATGTTCTCTTTGTTCACATCTATGTGTTGTAGTATCCCACTAAGTCATGATGTTTCATTTTTATGCATTTCCACATGCCATGTCATTTTTATTCATTTCCTATACCTCATATTTATTATTAATATATATGATTTATGGGATTGATTAATATAATATTTTCATAATTTTTATATGTTTTAATGATTTAATACCTAACAAATTAATCAATTTGAGTATATTTTCATGAATTTTGGATTTTTGGTTTTTTTGTTGGAAAAAAGTAAAAATTACATAATTATAGAAATCTAACATATTTTAATGACATCAGTATTTCATGTATAACATTTAAAATATCCATAATGTTTATGTAATTTGTTTTTTAGGAGTAGTACGTTCATGGGATATCATGTTATCTTCTAGACCAAGAGCAAACTCACCCATCTAAAGACATAAAAAAACAATCAAGTTGGAAAACCATTCTTAATGATATAGTGGACATTACCTTAGTAAATTGGGAATATCTATGGATAAATAAATGCAATTAAGGTCATTTCATCTGGATTAGGAAGGTAACTCGAAGGATCATTGGTAAATTATATTTCATGGAGTTATTCTACCATTAATGTAATCAATGAATTATCAACATTAAAGGAATATTTTGGGAATCCTCATCCATAAAAATTGTTATTTTTTATTTATTACACAACACCAATTTTACACATCTAATTAATTTCTAATTTTAAAGGAAGATAATTAATTATAATTAGAAAAACATATAATAAGGTCCCTTGTCATGATTCAGAGGATTAATGTTCCAAACAGGGGAAATATTTTGAGAGAATGATTCTTGAGCATCAATTTACTATTTTCTATGTCACTCTTTCATTATTATATGTTTAATGCCTTATTATCCCCAATTTTTTAAGATACCCTTACCTAGGTGGGGTAAAAAATAAGAGTGATTTGGGAATGAGACATTTTGTATTTTTTAATTATAATATCTCAAAATTTTTTGGAGTTTTCTCAGCCCCATTTATAGGTAAACATTTTTTAGTATTGATTAATTGTTGTCTGGGTTTTATCTTTGGGTGTGTTTGGGTGGAAATTTGAGAAATATTGAAGAAATAATCCAGCACATAGTTGGCAAAAAAAATTCACAACCTTTCTCTCCAGTCCACCAAACCACATAACATTGTACATATGTTAATTCCATAGTTGGAGAACTTTTTATCAAACTGCGTTCCCCCACATGAGTGGCCTTTCAACCCTATATAATTGGCATAATTTTAGGGATAAATTTTATACCCTACCCAGAAAAAAATTCACATGAATTTATTAAACCTACAAATTAGTTTTAAAAATTATGAAATGACCATTATAATTATAAAATCATACTTCATTCAACTCTATAACATCTTCCATGATATTAGAGATCTCTAGATGAATCCAAGGACTTTAGGCCTCTATTATTCACAATTTAAAACATGAACTAAAGATCTTTGACCCTTCCAGTATATGGATCCTATCTATATTTATTTTTGGATCTCCTTTCCTTTACATCCCTCTCATATTCTTTTTTTAGTTGTCAACCTATTTATGGATAGATCTTTGACAAGTTTTGTAGATCTAGATCCTGGATTTTAAATCTAGTTCTAGAATTATGAGATAACTAATTGTTTAATCTCGATTTTGATTATAGATCTAAATATCATCCTATGTTGTTAATATATATAATTTTGGGGATTTCCAATGGGTGATCGCTTGTCAAAAAAACCAATGTAGGTGGGCTTTTATTCAAATTTCATATTCTTGATATTAATTAATTGTATATGATTTTAGAATTTCAATGGTTCTTCTCGAAATCAGAATTCATAAATTAGTCTATTTAATGTGGTCAATTAATTAATTGAGGAATAAGGGATTTTATTGAATAATCGAAATAAAGGAATTGGGATATTTATTTTAAGAACTAATTATCAATGTATTGAATCTAGAATTTTGGGATAATTAATAATTGATCTAATTATCAAATTTTTGAAATGTTAATTCATAATAGGTAATTGGTGAATTAATTACTAGAGGATGAGATTATGAAATTATTAATTAATTAGTAGACTGGTTATGGTTCATTAATTTAAAAATTAATTCATTAATTACATGTGATTAATTAATTGGTGAATTAATTAATGTCATAGATATGGTTAATTAATTATTGAATTAATAAAAGTAGTTGGAGTTATTAATTAATTTTTTAATTATATAATGATATTGATGAGACAAATTAATTGTTGGGATAATTAATAGTGAAGGGTTTGATTAATTAAATTTGAAATTAAGTAATCTTATTGATGATGAAAGGAATAATTTTTTGCCTGTCACTTGTTTGTGTTTCTCTTTGCATGGATTAACCCATAGGTATACTGGGTTTTGAGAGATGTAATAAATAAAGAATATTATGAGAGATTATTTATTAATTTCTGAAGGACTATGAGATATTTCAGGGTAGAAGACCCTGATATCTTCAATATTGATTTCTAGAGGACTGTGAGAGCTTTCAGGGTAGAAGACTAGGACTAATTCAACATTGATTTCCTAGAGAACTTGAGAGATCTTAGAGTTTGACCAGGGAAACACCATGAGAGGTTTCCTATTTTCCTATAAATATTTGATAAATGAGGTGTTTCTACCATTGTTAATCAATACTGATGCGTATGAAGGTAATGGGTAATGATAGCACCTCTGTTTTGACCATGTGGTGGGGATTTGGGTAATGAATAATCATGATTTATTATATTTCCCTCTTATCTAAACATGTTAATTTTTTGAACTATTTCCTATGGTTCATTTCTCGAATTATAAAGATATTCCTATACCACTTTAGGAGGTTTCATGTGGATACGTCATGAGATTCTCCACCAATGGTGGAACCTCAGGCACCAAAAGTGGTACTAGAGGTAGTAGGGGAGAATTTTGTAGAGAACATCACTCGCTTCCTGTTATTTATGGAAATATCCCCATGGTGTATTTTTAAGAGCATGAATGGTCGGACAAGGGAGTTTTAGTTGCGACACCCTCAAAATATTACAGGAGAGGGGGGCACTAAGGGAGCTCTATTCTTGAATCATTCTTTCCAAAATATATTTGACTGCTTGGAGACTCTTCTAGAGAAGGGAGCCAAGATAAATGATTTTATGTTATTTGGCTAGGAAAAATAGTGGGGTGACAACCAAAATCAGTATGGGAAGCTACAGACTATAGAGTGGAAAGTAATTCAAGATATGTTTGGGAGATATTTTATCCAGAGACACTCAAGAAAAAGTGTGTAGATGAGTTCAAGAGATTTACTTTATAGATCATTTCCATAACGGACTATGCTAGATTATTCATAGTTTTGTAGTGATTTTATCCATCATCGTTATTGTATTAGGCTAAAATATAAAAATAATTTCAAGACATAATTAAGTGTGAAATAATTTCCTCAATGAATATCTTTATGCTGAAGATGTTTTCAGAACTGGTGAATTAGGATCTCATTTCTGAGGGTAATATGAATGAGGAATCCACCAGAAGAGAGGGGGTTTCTAGTGGATGTTCAAGAGGTTTGAGTTCTAAAATAAAGAAAATTATCTTGGGTGAAGGGTTGGTTACACATTATTCTTACCCAAGTTGTTTTCCACCAATGTGGTCAGTAAGGACACTTTTAGAATCATTTTTATAGTCCATCATTTGGTTTTTGAGGATATAGTAGGAGGTGAAATCTATAGTAGTTCTACATGAACCTCAGACAGATGGTTAGTGATGGAGGAGATACATTGTACCATAGTGAGGGTAAGGGGTCTTCTACACCATATCAGTCTGGTAGATATATTTTTACTAGTAGAGGAGGTAGAGGAAGTAGACATGGTGCTTCAGGGTAAAAGTGGTTGCACCAAGAGAGTGGTGCAGATTAGGGGAGTCTGATGGCATCACATGGAAGAGGGGTAGGATAGTCAACTTCCATTCAGCTTACAATTTTTGATATTCTCTATGGATCATGGATAGTGAGAGGTACTATTCTCATAGCATAACTATTATCTAATTCATTATATGATACTTGTTCCTCTCATTCCATTATATTAGAAAAAATTGTTAATGGTTTTATCCTGGTGGTGGAGTTTGTGAGTTGTGCAATGATAATAGATAAACTATTGGGAGTATATTCTAGAGACATTTATTTTCACAAGGGATGTTCTCTTAATATTAGGTTGTATATTCTCCTATGGGATCTTCATATTCTTCACATGTTAGGATTTGATCTAATTATTGGTATGTACAAGAATGTAGCTTATCGAGCCCGCATTGATTGTTACCACATGATATTGACTTTTATATTTCCTTTGGGTGAATAATATATTCACAATAGAGAGTGGGATATCTAGGCTGGAAAAGAAGGGACAATTACTTAGAAACTTAGAGATCTCATAGCCTAGGTCGCAAGTCTATTTTTGTATGATGGGGATATGAAACATGATTTTCTTCCACCCATAGTAGGCTATTTTCATTACATTTTTATTGAAGATTTATATGTTTTTCCACCTAAGAGAGATGTTTAATTCACTATTGATATCATGTCTGTGGATGAACCAAGTTTAATTAAAATGTACATAATGTAACTGATGGAGATGAAAGGGAGGAAAACTCGGTTGTACGAGTTATAATATAAGAGGATTATCGATCCAAGTACATCACCATGGGTTTCACTCATGTTCTTTCTAAATAAGGATGATGGGACTCTACACATGTTTTTTGATTACTGTAAGTAGAACTACATGACTGGGATGAACGAATATACACATCCGTATATTGATGATCTATTTGAACAGGTGGGAGGATCTTCTACATTCTCAAGGAATGACTTGAGATCATGGTATCATTAGCTCAGGTATCAAACTTATGATATAATGAGAACAACATTCAAAACTTGTTATAGACTTTATGAGTTAATTGTAATTACATTTGGTTGATAAATATAATACAAGTGTTTATGGAATTTATGAAAATAATCTTCTATCTGTACCTTGATCAGTTTGTTGATGTGTTTGTATATGATATCTTGGTGTATTCCAAAAATAATGATGATCATGCACAAAAAATTGACATCAGTCTGGGTACACTGAGAGGTCGTAAGCTATAATCCATGATATATGAGTTCTAGTTTTGGATCAATTAGGTAAACTTATTAGATCACATCATTTCAGTGGAAGGTTAATTGGTGGATCTTAAGAAGGGTTAAGTAATCATTCCATTGAAGCACTAAAAGAATTTTTTCAATAACCATAGATTTTTTGTTTGGATCAATATTATTAGGAGTCATCCAGGACTATTTTTTGATTAGAAATGTTTCTTATGAGCGTGACCAAAAAGATGTTAAAGATTGAATGGTCAGAAGCTTCTAAGGATTGATTCTCGGAGATGAATAATCTATTGACATCAATAATGATCATGATTCTACGAGAGTGTTGTGATGAGTATTAGGTGTATTGTGTCACTTTTTGGATCAAAATCATAGTTGTGTCAATATAGGAAGATCAAGTTGTTTCCTATGGATATCATTAGTTGAGGCCACCTAAATAGAACTATCTCATGCACAATCTTGAGTTGGATATTGTTGTTTAATCTTTGATGTTTTGGAGGAATTATTAGTTGGGTGTGAGTTTTACTATGTTTACAAATCACAAGAGATAAAAATATATCTTCTCACATCAGATTTGAACTTATTAAGTGGAGATAGGTATATTATATAAAGTAATTTTATTTTGAACTAGTATACATGCCTAGGATGGGAAATAGTGTGGAAAAAACTTTGAGCAGGAAAACACATACACATGAAGTTCTAGAGTCATTGCGTACTATATATGTTCTTGATGATATTATATGATCAGGTGTTATATCATTGTATTGGTATTGGGATATTCACATGGATTTTGTGTAATTTTCCTATAAGAACTATTTTCAGAAAATTATATAGATGGTACCATATGAGGAACATTATGGTAGACCATCTAGATCACCTTTATATTGGATAGAGGCATATGATTCTAATATATTGGGAATATGCCTTGTATAGAAGATATAAGAGTAGGTATATGATTATTTGGAAACATATGGATATGAATTTGAGTAGAAAATACTTGTATTCTAATAGATTTTGATGAATAGTAATGTTTAGGGGGAAATCATGTTTTCCTTTGGGCGTTACCAAGATTGTTTCCCTATTGGCTAAAGAGGTAGGAAAAGATGGAAACCAGGTTTGTTGGGACACAATATTTGTGACTCCCAACTAAAAACATGATCCCCCTATGTTAACTATACTATTTGTAAAACTCTATTAGAATACCACTCTGTTTTTTGGTAATGAGGAAGAACATGTTGGAACCCAGTTTCGTTGGACCATTTAAGGTTGGGGAGAGAATTGTTTTGGTGGTGTACCATTTGGATCATCAATCGAAATATAGTGCTATGAATAAAATTTTCTCTATGTCAAAACATTTGTGGTATCGCATAGAAACTTCCCATGTGATGGTTTTTAATGATGTTGATCTTGATAAAAATGTGTCCTTTGACAAGAATCCGATACATCTATTAGATTATATTGATTAATTGTTGTAGGAAATGAAAATTCTGATGGTGCATGTACTGTGGAATCATGGGTGTGTGCAGAACAAAACATTTGACTTGGAAGGTGATATGTGGGCTCAATGGGAAAATATTTTTGACTCATAATTTTAGAGATGCTTGGGAGTGTAGCTTGAGGAAATTTTCGATTTCAATAGTTTTCTTCACAGGAATTTTTACAGGTACTCTAATGTTTAGTGTTTATTACATTAGGTTTGGGATTTACCATGTGGTGATTTTGTAAGGAAATTTGAGAAAAATGGAAGAAATGGGGAAGTGCATGGTTGGCCCAATATTTTCCCCAATGGTGTGCCCCAACCCAGATAACCATGAAATGATGGATAAATGTGAATTTCAAGGTTGGTTATTTAGTTTTAAAACTATGTGATCTCTTAGGATTATCCATGTTTCCATATATATGCTGCCAATTGTTTAGGAACATAGTTTGAGGAAACAGTGCCACCAGGCCCAGCAAATTTTGTGTGTAAATTAATTTAACACAAAAATACTTTTTACAATTTACTAAACCACCATTTGCAACCCAAATAAATCCCCAATAAAACCTAGTATTTAATTCACGATTTTGGAGCTCCTATGATGAATTCCCATCATTCCTAACATTCATTCTCTCCAATTAAAAACTCGCCTCAAATATCTTATCATCTTTCAAAAAGTGGATCATATTAAATTTTATTTCTTATTTAGCTTTCCTTCCTTCTCCAATTCTTTTGGTGGTTGTTCATCCTAATTTCGGATAGATATATACATAGTATTGTAGATCTAGATCTAGTAATGTAGAGCTAGATATGCATTTATTAGATCTTGAATTCTTCAATATTGATTTATGTTGTAGATGTGAATCTCGTTCTACACCGTTATACTAATGAATTTTGGGGAATTTAATTGGGAGATCACTCATCAACCAATTGAGGTAGGTGGTCTATTATTAGAATCCAATATTCCAAATATAATTTAAATGTATTTGATTGTATAATTTCTTGGTTTCATTTAACAATTAAAATTCCAAAATTAAATATTCTAATGTGGTCAGTTAATTAATTGAGGAATCACATATTCCACTAAATAATGGAATGTGCGGAATTGGGATAATTGTTTGATGAAGTAATCATAAAAGTATTGAATTTTAAAAAAAACGATAATTAATTATTGAACTAATTATAAAAAAAATTAATGGGGAATTGATAATAGTTTATTGGTGAATTAATTATTAGATGTTGAGATTTTAAAATGATTAATTAATTGTTAAATTAAGTAATGGATATTATATGGCTAATTAAGTGTTAAATTAATTGATGAAAGTTATGTTATTGATTTATGAGTGAATTAATTAATGAGATAGAAATGGTTAACGAATTTTGGAATAAATTTAAGAAATTTTAGTGATTATTTAATTGGGGAATTAATTATTGAGATTGATGTGGTGAATTAATCTTTGTTCTCATTAATTGTAATGGTTATAACTAATTAATTATGGAATTAATTCGTGGGATTATTGGTGAAATGAATATTTGTTGTTTTTCATATTATTGTGATTCAAATTTGTTGGGGTAACACGTCGGTTAAATGGGGTGTGAGTGAGTGAATAACTAAAGAAGACTACGAGATATTCTATATTGTTTTCAGAAGGACCAAGAGAGACACTGGGGTAGAATATAATGATAGTTTCTATATTGATTTCTAGACAAAAATGAGAGCCTTTTGGGTAGAATGCTATGAGAAAATATAAATTGAATTAGAAGAGATCATGAGAGAAATTGGAGATGGGCCAAAGAAAATACAATGAGAGATTTCCCCTTTTCATTGAAATTTTTGAGGCTACATTTAGTATTAATCACTTTAGACACTTTTGGCTATAGCCTTTTGTTCACATTAATCATGCTAGAATGATTTGAATGTTTTTTTAATTCTTTTATGATATGAATTTCTATAATGGATGGTAAAAATGAATTTCATATATATATGATACATAATTGGAATAGTATAGACTCTGATAGGATCCATATATGGTATTATCGTTCGGGTGTCCATGGGAACCTAATGATTTGTCTCGGTAAATAAAGATTAGTCGTTAATGTTATAATTGTTTATATATACACTATAATTATTTCATTATATATCTACATACAATTTTTATTCACTAAATATTTTTTTGACACTGGTGGTGGTGGCCTACTAAGTTGTACTCACCCCATACTCAGGCTACCTGATTTGTACATTAGTATATATCATGGTTGAAAGACATGTTAGTAGAAAAAAAATTAATATTTTAGAACTAGAGTGGTATTACATTATAATGATAGTTACATCACCGTGGGTCAATTTTCATATTGATTAGAAGATTATAGATCAATATCATTACCTTTACGCTTAAAATGGATATTTTTGGACTAATGGGGATGTCATTTGGGAGATTAATTTTAAGAGTCTTAGGCTATGAATGGGATTGTTAAGTTAAAAATCGTGTAGATCATACTACTCAATTAATGTGATAAGATCAAAAATATATGTCTAATACTAGGTGATCAATATGTCCAGATTAATTATTCATATGTGAGAAGGGTTATTTACTAAGGTATTTGATGTTGGTAATTAAATTCCATTATTGTTATTATTATCCTTACATTATTTATTAATATCAAGAATCAATTTGAATAATGAATGGTTATGATGACATCTTGCCTTATATTTGGGGGTTGTCAGGGATGGAAGAGATGTGTATGATACACATAAATTCATGTATGAGTTTGGGTGGGATGGAATTAAATCTATCCTGTTATATAATGATCATGAGTATAGATGGGCTGGAAAAAAGTAAATAACATATTTAGTTGATTTGGATTTTGTATTTTTTTTACATGGAAGATATCCTGGTATCCATTTTATTTGGTTACCCAATATACTAGACATTTTTTCCACCTATGCATCAAATTGATCATGAGATCCAATTGGTATGAATTAATAGAAATATGTTATCTAATGTTTTTATGTTTCAACAGATTAGACATATTTTACCATTCCATTTAGTTTATTATGAGATTAGTTGATATAAACATGAAAACTAACTATTTTCATGTTTATTATGAGACCATATGTGTTGGAACAAATACCAACATAATACCTAGCTGATTAAGATTTATTGTAGTTAAGAATGGTGAAAACAAAGTATCATGTTGATTGTGTGTATATATACAATTATATATTCTAAACTTGTATATCAGTGAACAAATTTTCCAAAAAAGTACTAGAACGAGAAATATATTGTTAAATTTGATAGTTAGTGTCACATCAAAAGCACTCAATGGTATAATATTTATGATACATGATAAATTTACTACTTTTAATTTCATACTAAACATGAATTCACATGTATATAAGTATATAAGAATGGATCATCGGTGGGTTACTATAGAGTTTTATGCTCACACCCTATACAAATTACTAGGTTTGTGTATAGAATTTATATTTTGAATTAATTTCAATGAAAATGTTCTAACATAGTTGAGAAACCAAATAAATGTTCAATGGGATTTAGTGGAAGTCCTGAGACAAGGATGTCTAATTTTAATATTATTTATTTTATTTCATTATTTCATTATAAAGTACATAATATATATGACCATCCCACCAATCGATGTCTTTTATGATATATGACTCATATCACAAAACACGTGTACATTAATTATAGTATTGTTTATGTTATTTATTAGTGTAAGACATTAACTATGATTCTATATTATTTTAATGATTCTATATAGTTTTATGGAATAATTTATTAATTTCCAATATATTTTTTTTATATTATACAAAAGTTATAGTCTATAAAAAATATATTAACTAATTCTTACCACTAGTTGGTAGCCTATGGTGTACGTGAAGGAACACATGGGTTGTGTGATTCATTTACTTTGGGATGGGATTAATATATATTTTATGATAGGATAAAAGGCCATAAATGATTTTTTGTAGTATAATGATCTTTGGAAATTGTAAATAGAGATTTAATGTTCAAAACTCAAGATTTAACAAGTATGAAAGTTAGGAAAATACATTCATATCATGAAATCAAAATTACTTGGTATTTGGAATTATGGGAAGTAGTTTTTTTATAATTAAACTATTTTTTATAAATTTTGATGTTCATGATCTATAATTTATTATTTTACACTTTTCATAGTTTGGAATATGCATGAGTATATGAAATTTTAAATTCATGTTGGTTCACATGGCATATTCATTCCTGTGTATGTTTATAAAATTTATTTCAAAAATAATTTTTATTTAAAATGTTAATAGTAACTAATTTTTATTTCTAAATAATTATTATGGTAAAATGATTTTCTAATAACAATCTTGAAAACCTTAATAATACAAATCACATTATATTGATATCAGTTATATTCAAATTGTTGTAATTATAGAACTATAGTGAATGTTATGGTTATGTGGATACCCCATTAGATATATCACTATTATGGGTTCCATGGAATATGGATGGTTCCTGAGTTATGTGACATAAATTAAGAGGAGATTCATCCTGTTTGATGAATTATATATGTTGGATGATCTATTCTTTATATTGTGGAACCTAGTGATGATGAGATATGACTAGAGATAGTGTGGGTTGAGAAAAGTAGTAAAATATTTTTTTTATTGTTGTTTCTACTCAATTTATATTTTAATATATTGTATTTATAGAAATAATTTTCTATGTGTATCTAGGTTAGGATATCCCAACAGGTGTCAATACAATAAAATGGATGGCTCTACTTTAGGTAGATAAGGTAGATGATTTAGAAGATATAAATGAAATATGAGATATTTTTTATTCAGAGAATCTTTTGGGAATTTGTAATTTCTCATGTTTCTTTGAAAATGATTTAACATGGAGTTATCAGTGATAAATGTGATCAATATTCATGGGATAAAAGGTTTTAGTGATTGGGAATGTGATCCACAAGTTAATACAATATGAATCGGGATAACATGAGTTGAGTTTCATAGTAGGGTAGTCCTAGAGTGTATACCCACCCACTCATGGATAAAATTGTCTGTATATATTAGGGTTAAAAAACATTTTAGTTGTTTTTATTTTGGTAAAATATTACCATAGAGAGAATATAGTCATATTTAATGTATTAAAAATTATATAAGGGATGGTATGGATTAATGTTATCTATTGGTAGGGATATTGGTGATTTTTAAGGCGTGATAAACCTTTAGTAGACTAATAGATACATAAATTGTAGGATAGTGATGAATCTTTGGGAATATTTGTTATTATATAGTTTAGGGCTATTATGTTTCCCTAAGTATATAGATGTTTTTAATGGTGATCCAAGTGATATTTTAATTAAAAATCATAATTGAGGTGTAATTCGGAATGTAATGATCTAAGTATGTGTTTGAGATACCACTTATTGACTTATAGGATTGAGTGTCATCCCTTATGAAAGTACATCATGTTTTATTATAATTATAATCGCATATAAGAATGGTAAAATACAGAAAAATTATAGTGGAACAATGGGATATAGATATTAAAAGTTTGGGATATAAGATCTCTACTATTTTATTATAATATAACATAGGGGTCTTGAGGGTTGAAGTCAATTTGATATTTTTAACTCATATATGTGATGAGGTTTGACTATATAATAAATTCTAAAGGGAGTAAAATGTTTGATGGAATATATGGAATTATGAAGTAAGAGGTGGTATTATTGGTTTATTGGTAAAAGGAAATAATATATTTATAGTGATAGATGTAGAATATTTGTTTTAACTAAACATGATATAGTGTAGATTATATGAATTTGGGAATGAGAGGATTATGTGGAAGTGATAATGATTATCAATCAAATTGTAGATATATATGGGATTATGGTTGTGGTAAATATGAATAGTAAAAGGTGATATTACTAGCATTGTGAACCATTAAATCCTCATATCCTAGAGTGGGGGCTTATATAAAGTATCTACTAGGGTAAAATGTTTAAAATCATGAGATTTTAGAATACATTTATCTTAAATAAATTCAACGGGTTTGAAAGGATGTGATAAAAAGAATAAAAAATGAATTAAATAACAACATAATAAAAATAAAAAATGAAATATTTAATATACGTTTTTTTGTAAAAATATTCAATGTCACTTATGGAACTCACCATTATCCTAGAAAAATGTAAACTATTTTATTGAATTATAATTTTTTATTAAATTAAATAATTATGGGGAATGATATCAATAAAATTTATTATTAAAATTAATTTAAAAAAATCAATTAATTACATTTATTAAATTATTTAGAAATGATAATTATTATTAATAAATTAAATCTTATATAAATAGAAATATTTATTAAAATAACATTTTTTATAATATATGTTTTATTTAATAGTTAATCTAATTTATTTATTTTATAATAATATAGAAAAATTACATTTAACACATTTATAATAATGATTGATAATTTTTACATCTTTGACCAATTTGTCAGAAATATTGACAAAATAATTTAATGGTAAAAATAGATACTTTTTCAAAAAACTTTTTTTAACCATGCAATGTGTATTTATTTGAATAAATTCAATTGAGCACTATTGATGAGTTATTATTATTAAATTTATATGTAGTATGTTAAATAAAATATTTTAACTTTTATATAATAGTTTTTACTAAAAATGGAATTAGAATATATTATTTTTTATTCATAAAGAGGAAATTTCCTAAAAAACTGTTTTTGTTTCATTTTGTGTGAATTTTTTTTATGATTAATTATTACCACCTGTAAAAATTTAATTTCATAAAATTATTTTCATTTTTCAAATCACCGTATTTATATTTGGTTATAAGACTATGTAACACCAAGTTATTTTTCTGAAATAATTCTAATTAAATAATTTTAATTCCTCAATAGCTTGCACTACATGGAAATGTGAGTTTAAAATAAACCATGAAATAATATTTTTATAGAATATCCATTAATATGAGGCAATTAATTTTGAAAGAATAAATAGTATTAATTAATTTATGAAATAAATATAGCTCAATATGTTTATATTATGTTCTTTAAAAATGATCACGCAAGTTTTAGTAAAATCAAATTAGTTTTCAAAAATATGTTTTTTTGAAAAATTGTTTCACTTTTTTATTCATAAGGTCAAGAAAATTGATTTGATAATTTTAATTACATTTTTTAATTCATAATTTCAAAAATTTCATAAAATAAATATTTTCTGAAAACATTTAAGGAAGATTGAAAATACTGATTAGAATTCAAAACTGTAATTTTATTTTAAGTTTCATACAAAGTTAAATTTTGTTTTGGAATATTTTTTAATTGTAATATGTTAATTTTTTAATAAATCAAAACAATATGGTTATTCCAAGTATTTTATACAAGAATTTATTATAAAAATAATATTTTCAAATTGTAATTTTATTGAGATATTATTTTTCATTGAATTTTACCGATTTTATTTTAAATTAAATTATGAAACATCTATTTTTTGACATTGAAAAAATTGATTCGGAATTTATATTCATAATTTAAAAATTTATTGAATAGGTATCATTTATTGTTCGCCATTAGGAAGAGTAACCTTGGTAACAAAATTTACCACGTTAAAGGGTAAATTTATTCATTAAGGTTATAAATAAACTTGTCAAGAATATAAAATAACCCTATAAAATGAAAAATAACATTATTGATAAAATTAGTCCTTTAAAACATAAGGATCACAATTAAGTCATTAAATAATAACTTTTTCATCAAAATGAGTTATATAATATTTAAATCAAATAAAGACACAAAATGTTACTTTCTTAATCTCTAATAGCTCTTATTTGTCCACATGGAGAAAACTATATATTATGTACAATTATAACATTATATATTTAAATTATTAAACATTTTTTCATGATATGAATTTATTTTTTACTTTTTGGGTCACATAGATGAGATTATGGTATTTATAAAATCATATTTAATAAAGATGTAAAGATGTCACATTTATGTTTTATATAATTTTACTATTTAATAACAGTTTCTAGAAAAATATTTAATATATAATAAATATTATTTTGAAATATATAAGATTTATATTGATCATGGTATGTAATTTTTTTATTTTTTTGTATTGAAATAAGTATATTAAGTAATTTCACAACACTGATGTAGTAATTATTTTAATAATATAAATATCATTTAAATGTTATTAAAACTATTTAAATAAATATTATTTTAGTTATTTAATGTGATAATTTAATTTTATTGAAGGACTTTCCATATTAATGATATAATAAAATGTTTTTTTGAGGTTAACTTGTTATCTAGATATTCATTAAATTCCATAGAATGAATTGGTTCAAAATTGACACTAATGAAATTTTATGAAAATGATTTTTATTAATTTATTTGAAAATAAAAAAACAAAAAAATACTAAAAAATATTTTATGTTCGATTTCTTTAATCATTACATTTATCATTTAGTTGACATCGCATATGTTAAAATTACAACCTTTTTGGTACTGAATGATTTGTTACCCTAGTTACAATTGGAATAGGTTACCTAAGGGTAAATCAAGATGACAATGTTAAAAATAATATAAAAAATTGTATAAAATATATTTTTTGATTATATTAATACATTATCTCACCTTATCATTAAATAAATTTAATTTTGGTGTTAATTAAATTGAGATTTAATATATTATAAACTATATTTTTAGACATTCAAGAAGTGAACCACACCTCAATTATAAATGTGTATATCCTCCCTCACTTCATAAAATCACATTGAGCCCTGAAGCTTGACAATACCCTGAAAATTTAACTTATTTAATTTCCTATCCACATTCTAGTGGTTATGTACTTCTTAAAAGCACAACCCTAGTGTTCCTAAAAGAATATCTAAAAGAAGTTCTCTAAAGAAGAGGTAATTGCCTTTACTAACACTTCCAAAATTATTTATCCTTATTCATACTCCAAATGTGTTATTTTCCATTTTAAATTAACAAATACATTATAAAATATATTCTTAGAAGTTATTTTTACTATGTAATAACCATGTTCCTCTTTTTATCCATTATACAAAAAAATTACCACGCATGTGTGACATAAAGTCATTATGCCATTATTTAATCTAGTTTTCATCACCACATTATTTGGATGGATATAATGATAGAAATAATAGATAAATATAATTATTATAACATTATATTTATTATGAATCAAAATAAATGCCATCAACTTTATTACCCCTTTATAATTATGTTAATTATTTGATCGGTCATCTATATGTATGGCCTATCGTCTCCATGATGAAATGAGATTTATTTTCCATATTCACCATTCAAGGATGAGTATATAAATTTATATAATGAATAAATTTAATATATATTACCCTAATATATTATTTAACTGATGTAACTATATACAATACACATTAATTAGGACTTATATGACTAAAACATAAATCATAAAATAAAGTTGCCGAAACCTGAAAGAAAACTAATAATGAAATATAATTAAGAATAAATGGATAATATGAACATATATGATATCATAAATATTAATATGGTTCTATAATAAGTTTATAAAATTATTTAATCCATTATAAAATAGTTTTATATACATATGATGGATATCAGACCTAAGGTAAGGGTTAATTTTACAATCTCATTATTAATCAGGATTATTAACACGTAAATATTTAATGGGTGATATTTATCTTCAAAGTCCATGTTTCATAAAAAAATTCAAAATTATTTTTTTATTCTTATATAACAGTTAAATTCACTATTATCCATGTTTTAATTTTTACTTAGCAGTCTATGTTGAATATTGTTTCATTTTCTTAACAAGGTACTTTATAACTTTCCTATAAAAAGTAAGAGAGGATTTTTTATAACTTCTTCAGCATGAATTGATTTTAATTATTTCAAGAATCCTTAATACCATTAAGATTAACTTTTTATATTACAAATAAATTTTTAAATAAAATTTTTTCATTTAAAATTTCTTGATATTTATGGAAATAATTTTTTATTCAAATCAGAATGTATATTTTCCTCAAAAAAAATTTCAAATGATATTTTAAAATTTTTTTCCACTTAAGATAAAATTATTTTATTTTATTTATTATATAATTGAGATATTTTTGAAATATACTATCCCTTTTATTTCATTGGTTTTTTATTTTTATTATGTAATTAAATATATTAAACCCATTTATTTTCCCTGGGCTATGTTATGATAGAATGATGTTTAAGAAATAAATTTATTATTTATGGGTTATTTAAATAAAATATATTCTTATGGAAGACATATGAATGGTTTTCATTATGTGATGTGCGCGACCTATATCTCCGTCAAATTCATTAGGTGAATAATTAAATCTCACTAGAGAGACAAAACTAGAATGAGAAATGATCGTGGTTTAGTAACATAGGGCTGAAAAGGGGAGTGAACCCGATTCAATAAAGAAAATTGTCCATAATTATGGTCTTCGAAATGATCCTTGAAAAATATTAATGTGATTTTCTATGATAATGTGTATGCGAAAATTTTATTTCTTATGTTATGGGATCATGAAATGTGTTCGTTATGAACTTATTTAATTTTTCCCATGAAATGATATCATAATTCCATTATATGAAGGATATAATATTCTATTTTTTTATTTATGTTATTATGATTATAAAATTATTTATGTCCCCCTTACATAAATATGAGATCACCATTTATTATGTTTATTTCCCTAGGATATGAAGGAATGTATTATGTATAATGTGTCAAAAAAGATTCTATTTTTCAAGGAAGAAGTAGGAGATGGTGTAAAAATTTTATGAACCTATTCTTTATGTTTCATAGTTTCATAAGGAACTAATAAAATATGGTTGCAGTGTGTTTTTATATTCTATGTAATGATTACTCTTCTATTTAGATGAAATATCTCTATATTAAAGGTATGGTCTGTTAAATTTCTTATCAGAGGTTGGTTTTATTTACCATTGAAAACTTACATGAGAAATCCTTAGTAAGAAATCTAAAAATAAGTCTATGTATTAGATAATATCATTAAGGTTCTTTGAATATTAAAAACAACTTATAGAAAAGAAATTATTGTGTCCTAATTAAAAATTTTATAAGTAATCTACTTTGATTATGTGGGTTTCCCATTCTAATTAGTATTTAAAACAATATGATTTTTTGTTTTAGACAACGAAAATAAGTTTAAGGAACCCCATTATTATTTAATGTGAAGGGATATGAACTGATTTTCCTCTTGATAAATTAAATGTTATGGGAGATGGAATTAAAAATCTTGTTACTATGATCACACATCTTTATCAATACATGAATGCTACTAGACATCTAAATAATCAAAGGAGTGAACAATAATCTCTTAAGTCCTTCATTAGATAAAAATCCTCCTTATTTTAGTGGGACTTATAATACACTAGTTTCTAAACTATGGATTAGTACAACTCAAAATAAATTTTTGATTCATCAATTTTTTTAGATGAGAATTTCATTTTAGAAGTCCATAATTTTGAAGGTGAAACTTATCAATATGCGCATCTAATCAAGAATACAGTGCAATGATATGAAATTCACTCTATATAATGGGATAAATTAAAGAAATTATTTTTTGATAAGTAAATTCTTCATATTCAAATTATGAATATGGAAAAGGTATTAATTTATCTAAAAAAGTATGTTTAATCTGTTGTTTTTACAAGACTTTCAAGGTATGCTTATGGAATTATCATCCATCGTGAGAGTAAGGTTGATCGATTCATAATTGGCTTAAATTTTTGTCTCTGAAGGAAAATAGACATATGGTAATTTATTATCTATGTGAAAATCACTCGATGTTATCTAAAGGGTGTGGCTGATATTGGAGTCACTGATAAATGTCATGGGTTTGATAAGAAGATAAAAATTTATTTCAGGGAAAAATATAAAAATTATAGTAAAAAAAATGAGATTTTCATTAAGATCAATATATAGAATGAAATATATAAGAAACTGTCTTAAGTGGACTGGTAAAATTTTCATGTGTGGGAAAGAAATTCCTCAGAAAATTGACTAGAAATGTGATGGGAAAAGAGAAATTATTATGAAAGTAGGGAAAATGATTCACAAAAATAACAACCCAAACTTCAATTTTAAAAATACAAGGATAATGGATAAGCTATGAAAACTCTATAAGAAACAACTATTTCATCAGAAGATTATAATTCTTCACTGGTTGATGTTTATAGTAATGTGATTCCTCCAAATCATGTGGTGCTTCCTTTATTTTAATTCTTTGTTATTATTATCATGGATTGGATATCCCTCTATGGATCTCATATTAATTAACATGGAAGGTAAGTCACGTTTCACATTCCTCTTAAATATTTGATCATCTATCGATGCATGTATGAATATGAACTTCTAGTGGAAATTAATTCCATAATGTGGGTCTTAATTATTATAAATTAAGGTTATCTATCTCAGATGGTTGTGGAGAAACTCATCATTAAGGATGATCCTAATGTATGAGAGTTTTTTGATCACTTATTACAATTAATTTCCAGGACTTCCACTAAATTTTATTGTTTAGTTTGGAATTGAACTCATATTGGTTGTTATTCCAATTTTAATGACTCCTTATAGAAATATCCTAATTGAGTTGTAGGAATTGAAGAAGAAACTCTATAACAATCATTACAAGGGACTCATATACCCTATTATATCATGTTTGGGTATTTTATTTGTTAATAAGACATATTGATCAATAGGAATAAGCATTGATTATCGACAACTTAACAAGATCACTATCGAGAAAAAATATCATCTCCCTCATATTGATGTCTTATTTGACATACTAAACAGAAGTAAATACCTTTCTATGATTTATCTTTTTTCATGAGGTCATACATTTAGTTTTAAGGAGGATATACCCAAAATGAAATTCTATATAAGGTATATATACTATGAATTTATAGTGATTCATTTAGGTCTTACAAATTACCCATCTATCATCATGGATTTAAATAATAGAGTTTTTTGAGACTATCTTGATCAGTATTTTGTAGTCATTATAGATGATATTTTTAGATATTCAAAGATAAAGGAATAACATTAAGATCAATATAATATTTCACTAATGACCCGAATCTAGGATAATAATTATTAGAAATTTATCAGCTGTGCATTTTGGCATTAGAAAGTTTCATTTTTTGGGTCACATCATATCAAGAGAGGGGATATATGTATATCCAGTAAAGATAGATGTTATTAAATTTTGTCCTAGACTAATAAATATAACTAAGATATGATGTTTTATTGGGTTCTATGGATATCATCAATATTTAGTTAACTATTTATTGACAAATACACTCAACATATTGGCTAGGAACGTATTTATGTTCTTATGGATGAAAAAATTTGAAGATAATTTCAAAGAGCCGTAAATAAGGTTATTCAGTAAACGTATTCTCACAATATCCTGCTGTGAAGAGTTTTTTATCTATATTAATTCATCCCTAAAGGGGATAGGATTTTTTCTCATGATTAATGATAACGTAATTTTGTATGCCTCATGACAATTGAAAATACTTGAGAAAAATTTCCCAACTCATTATTTGGAGTTATATGTGCTAATTTCATTTTTAATGATATAAAGTAATTATCATTATGGATAAAATTCTGATATATATACGAATCATAAAAGTTTAATGTATATTTTCACTAAAAATGATCTATATATGAGCCAAAGGGGTTGGTTGTAATTGATTAATTATTTAGACATCTCAATACATTACCACCATAGTAATCTGAACACGATGGAAGATGATTTGAGTCAAATGGACCATGCTAGCATATCTATGATGATGATCAAGAAAGATCAAATATTTATTGATTTTCAAATTATGGTTCTGGATATCATAATGAATAGGGATAAATATGATCTGGATCAATTTAATGTTCATTAATCTACACAAACTATGATTAACAAGGCTCATTTGGAAGATATAGAGCAAAAAAAGACGGTGAGAAATGTTACTAATTTCAACATTGATTGTGGTGGAATAATAAATTTCATGAACACTTCTTCTTATTAATCACGTACCATAATTAGAGAAAGAATTGTGGGTTGAGGCTCATAGTTCATTGTTTTTTATTCATCCTAGAAGCACGATGATGTTTAAGGACCTAAAATTGTATTTCTTGTGGGATGGCCTGCTAATAGTTATTGAAAATTATGTTTTCTCGGTGATTGATATGAGCTAAAGTTGTGACTGGGAGGAAGAAGACTAAGGGCCTATTACAACCATTACCCATACGAGAATGAAAATAGGAAAACATCACTATGGAAATTGTCACTAGACTTCCCAAAACATATAATGGCCATAATTAAATATGAGTTATAATCTATCTACGTACAAATTATGTACATATAATTTCTATTAGAGAATACTTCTCTCTTGATGAGAATTCCATAAAATACATTAATGATGTTGTCAGATCTCATGGAGTGCCACATTCATTAACATCATATCGCGATATGAGTTTTTTTGATAATTTTGGGAGAAGTATTCATTAGGCTATAGATAAATAGTTATGATTTATCACTTCTTATAATCCTCATATATATGTTCATTCTGAAAATAAAATTTAAACTCTAGAAGTCATATTGAGAGCTCTCTCTATAGATTTCAAAGGTTATTGGGTTCAATACCTACCTTTGGTTGAATTTTCGTTCAACGTTAGCTTTAACATTAGTTTTTAGATAGCTCCGTATTAAGCCCACTATGGATAGAATTGTAGAACTCTAATATGTATGAACGAGTTTGGAGAAATAAATCCATTGGGGCATGATGTAGTTAAGGAAGTGGCAAGGAAGGATATATCTATTCAACATCACATAAGAGCATCTCATAGACGACAAAAAAGTTATTCTAATAACTGGTAAAAAGGCATAGAGTTTTAAATTAGTGACATGGTATTTATAAGAATACTTCATTAGAATTTGATGATAAAATTTAAATATAATTTAACCCTAAGCCTTCGGTATATCAGTCTTTTAGAAATTATGGATCATATTTGGAATGTACCCTATCTTTTGGAGCTTCCACTGAAATTATCTCAATTTCATGACATGTTCCATGTATATCTCATGATAAAGTACGTACCTAATCATTTACCTTTACTAAACTAATACATCATATAACTAGAGCAAGATCATTATTATGAAGAAAATGTGATAGATATTGTGTATTGTAGTGAGAAAGTTCTATGAATCAAGGCCACTCTGTTGGTTAATGTTTTATGGAGAAACCACCAATTTTAGGAAGCTATGTGGGATCATGAGGTTGTGATGGGTAAGAGTTATCCTCATCTTTTATTTTCTAATTTGTGAATATTGTGGGTGAAATTCATTTTAAGGTGGTAGAATGTAACTCCCAGAAAATTTTATTAAATGAATCTTTTTAAATTATTATAATTATTCAATATCTTATGTTGCACATAAACATGACTTTAAAATGAACCATGAAACACTATTATTACACAATCACCATTATAACTTCACAATTAATTTGGAAGTAATAAATATTAGTATCTAATTTAGGAAAAAATATAACTCAATATGAATATATTAATGGCCTAAAAAATTGTCAAGAAATTATTAGTAAACTTACATTATTCATCAAAAATATGTTTCCTTAAAAAATGAGTTTATCTTATTTTTTATGTTCTTTAAAATGGATTTTATAATATTAATTACAAATTTTAAATCATCAATTTTAAATTGTCTAATTGTTTTTGTCTGAAATCATTTAATGAATAGTCAAAATATAGTTATTTATTGAAAACAATATTTTCATTTTGACGTATGTTGTATGTAAAAATATTTTTTGGATTAGTTTTATATTTTTATCAAATTAATTATGGTATAAAATTCCCAAATTATTATTTTGGAAAAATAATTTTTTACATGAATTTATTATAAAAACTGTTTATATTTTAAAAGGAAATTAAAAAAAACTATTTTCATAGAATATTACATTTTTTATATTAAATTAAATAACAAAAAGTTATGTGTTTTGAATTATGAAAATTAGATGAAAAATTTATAATCACAAGGTAAAAAATTTATTGAATATGTCTCTTTTATTTTTTGATAATATGAAAAGTAACCATGGGATATTTTAACCCGGCAAGTGAGTCAGAGGTGAAAGACCCGTGAACATTTATTAAAATAAATAAAAGGAACATTAGTGAAAGAAAAATAATGCGGATGAACATCTTTCCCACATCTAGACAAAATTTCCATCATAAATGAAACAATTAAATATCATAGTAGTCATATCCTTCACCACCTCCATAATAAGATGTTTCCTCTACAGTAGCCAATTACCACTCTGAATTCATTTTATATTGCATCAAGAAATTGGTGTACTTCTATATTAGCTTCAAATATTCCAATAATAAAGCCTCTTTCATGGATTTTCCATGACCTTTTTTAGAATTATGGATTTCCCCTCTCTTCCTCTTATATGAGGATCTAGTGTTCACCGACTTTGGTAGGTAAGAATAATCTTTCCTTGTTTTCCCCCTGGGTGGAACCATCCTCATTCCATCACTTTCAGACGCCCTACTTCGCCTGCCTTGAAAATTTTCACTATAAGAAGTTATAACAATTCCACTATTTTCTTTGTCACTATCAGAACAGTATCCTTATTTTCTAGTGATTTTCATGGGAAAATTTTTTTCAACTCCATCATCCTTCCTCACTAAAATACTCTCTACGGCATCCAAAATACCACTCGGATCATATTGCTTATTATGGTTAGTCAGGGAAAGAACTTGATTATTCTCTATGTTTCCATGACCATCATGTAGATCCATCTCATGGTCCATCATACCCGCTTTCACATGATTGTTGGGATCAATCTGCATAACATCAGAAAATTGAGGTCCCTCAGTCACAACATGATCCTGCTTATGTTCCAAGAAGGAAAACTGATTATCTATTATAATATGGTCTTGCACCCAATCATTTTTACAAATCCACACTACCCAAAGGCTTCTCATGCCTAATACCTGAATTCCAATGAGAAAAATCATCAAAATTATGCATCAAAGATAGCTTCCCAAGCCCATGATCACTCAGCAACCTATCAAACACTCTATTCACTGTTAGGTTAGTAGGAACCTACAATTCCTTCACTCCACAACCAATCACAGGATCTTCTTTTGGGTCACCAAGACACGTCTCTTGCACCAACACTACAGTCGAAGGTTATTCAACTACAACATCGCTATTTCGATCCCCTCCCACACAAACACCCTCATTGATACTCTCCACCGCCAAAAGAACCGGACCAGGATCCTCATGTCCTTCACTAATCTTCCTCGCCATCACTAGTGTACTTCCACTCAACTTTACGTTATGGAAAGACAACTCCGAGTAACCAATGAGGAATCAGGTCATATAGTACTACATCTAGGATTCAAACACAACCTCTTACTGTCAACGAAACTCCTTACCGACAGGGATCCAAACACACTTCACCAGAGGCCTCTCAGCATCGACCTCGACACTAATCTTCAGAAAAATTGGATGACACACAACCTCAGTGTGATGATCAGAACACAAGAACCTCCCTACCATAATCCTGATTGAACACAAAATGGAAGGGTTCTGAAAAGAAAGAGGTAAACCAGTAAGGCTTACCCATGTCTCTATATTTGAAGGGTCACGCCTCCTGTGAAAATCAATTCTCTAGAGGAAGAGATAAAAGGATGATCCACTACAACATCTTGGTGCCCTAGACCAGGTATCGATCAAGTCCTCTTCCGAACCAAATATAATCATGAATGCCTCCTTTAATGCAACCCAATGACCATGCGTTGTAGCAAATTCCATGAAGCATTGACAAAATGATGAAACAATTACACAAATGGTCAATTGAGCTAGAAGCGGGCCCCCATGGTGAGATGGCACAGATCTGAGGCATTATTGAGCTCCACTGGAAGCTGATATAGAGTGAGCACCTCCCAAAAAAGACTTGGAACCTTCACAGATAGCCGGATTCTAGGTAAGGGAGGAGGATAAGAGAATGAAGATGGTAAGGACCTAACTTTCTTGGGCGATGGAGGACATGAAACTCCCCCCTCTGATAAAGAGGGGGAGCAAGCTCAATCAACATGCGGGCTAGGGCATCAACACAAGAGATAAGCAGGGGCATCTCCCTCATCTTCTTCTTTAATGATTTATAAAATCACCATGGAATATTTTTTTACTAATGTAAATGGTAAATTTAGTCATTTATGATAAAAATAAAATTTTAATGACTACAAAATGACCCTAAAACATGCCAGAATTTTATTGGATAACTTATATAATATCCAAATCAATGAAAGACACAGAATTCCACATTCTTTGTCTTCAATATCCCATATGTTTCTACATTTAGAAAAGGTATTGTTGTGAATGAATATAACTATATATTGTTATCTGAATAAATATTTTTCAATATATGAATTTATTTTTGACATTATCAGACACTTATATGTGATTATGTTATTTGAAAAATCTTATTTAATAATGACTTAAATATGTAACATTCATGTATTAAATAATATGAATTTCTTTATAAAAGGCTCCCCAAAATATAAATTATACTATAAATATTATTATGAAATATAAAATATTAATTCATGATGTTATTATATTTTTAAATTTTAGGAAAGAAAATAGAACATTAAATGCTTACAAAACACTACTGTGGAAACTATTTTATTAATGAAAATTTCATATAAATAAATTAATAGAAATTTAATTTGGGATAAATAATGTGTTAAATGAATTATATTTATGATTGTGACCTCTTATTGATGTAATAAAATTTTTGGTTCCAAGTTAAAAATTTTCTTATTATTTTTAAATGTTTGAATAATAAATTGTATCAAAATTGACAATCATGTGATTTTTTATGAATAATTTTATTAAATTATTTAAAACTAATAAAAAATATTTACAAGTACAAAAATTATATTATAAGTTATAAATTGACAGAAATTTTTCATTTATAATTTAATTAACATCAAATAAGTATAAATTACAACAACCTGATATTGAAAATTTTGTTATCACAATTAATATTAAAATAGGATACCTAAGTGTTAAGAAAATGATATAGTTAGAAATTAAACCAAGACATGTTTAAAATATATTGGATGTTGATATTAAAATATTTTATAGTTTTATCTTAAAATATATATCCCAATTATATAATTTTTAAATGAAATTGAATTTCTTATAAATTAATATTTTTGGAGATTCCAAAATTGCCCCTCACCTCAATTATAAAAGAGAACCTCCTCCCTCAAATATTTACACCACATTAAGCCTTGATGATCGAACATACCCTTAATATTTAACTTTTCAGAATATATATAAACATTCAAGAGATTATGGTATTCTCATAATAAAGACCCCTGTTTCATTAAGAAAATATATAAAGGATGTTCACTATGGAAGAGGTGATCTTATTAACCAGATCTTACAAGATTATTTCTTCTTCTACAATCTCTTCATGTCTTCTTTCATTATAAGTAATATATATAATTTAAAATATATATTGAGATATTATCATGGCTATGGGAGAACCATATAACATTTTTTATCCATCGAATGGAAAATGAAATTACTACGTGTGTGTACATACTACTTACCACCACCACACAAGTGTGTAATTTTTTTCCATCGCCTCTTTATTATTACTGGTATAATGATTGAAATAATATATATATATATATATATATATATATATATAATTTTAACATGGTATTTGTTTTGTGTCAAATATTTGACATAAAATTCCATACCATTTTACTATTAAGGGAATGTGACCATTGCTCATGTGTACGTATGGGCTACTATATCCATGACACGATGCGACTCATTTCCCATATTAACCACTCAAGTATGATTTCATAAATGTATTTAATGAATAAATATGGTATATATTACCTTAATATAATTATAAAAATAATGTAACTATATCTTATGCACATTAATTTGAAATTATATGTCAACACATGAATAGGAAAAGGATGTGGTTAACACCCAAAAGAAGAGTAATAATGGGATATTATTAAAAACAAGTAAAAATATTCTCTCATATTATACCATAAATATGAATTTGGTTCTATAATAAGATAATAACTTTATTTAATACGTTATATAGGACTTTACTATGGTATGAGTAATATTATACTTAAGGGAAGGGTCAATTTTACAATGTCAATATTATTCAAGATTATTTATACGTAAGTATCTAATGATTGATATTTATCTTCCTTATCCATATTTCTTAAAAATTATTTCCAAAGTATCTTTTATTATTCAAATAAAAAATTTTGAAGGAACTTTTACCTAATTATTACTTGTTGATAAATTCTATGGAAGGAATGTTTTTTCATTTTCCTAATGATGTACATTATGATTTTTTTGAAAAACCTACGATAGAAATGTTTTTTCAACTTATACGACATGAATAAATTTTTACAATTTCATAATTCCATAATACATTTAATCATACATTATAATCACATAATTTTAATTTCAAATAAAGCTTTTCTTCTAAAATTTCGTGATATTTTATGAAAAGAAAACATTTTCCTAAAGTATATTATATTTTCATTAAGAATTATTTTGAAATGATATCTCAAAATTATTTTACATTTATGATAAAATTAGTATAAGTTACTTACGGTATAATGGGAATATTTTTTGAGGATACTACCCATATTATTTTAAAAGTTATTTTCTATTTGTGATGGAATGGTTTTTATGAAACCAATTTATTTTCTATGAGTTTTATTATAATGAAATCATGTTTATTAATCCAATTTCCCTTTATGGGTTCAATAAATGAAATATGTTCCTATGGATCACATATGTATGCATTCCATTATGTAATGGATAAGACCTATATCTTCCTATAATGCATTGGGTAACGAATTATATCTCATCAGATAGATAGGACTGGAATTGAAAATGTTCTCAGTTTAGTAACACATGGATTATAAAATGATTAGGCCTAGTTTAGTAAAAGTGTTTTTCCGATTTGATGGTCTTGGAAATAGTACTTGAGTAATATGGAAGTGATTTTCTCTAAGTATGAGTATGACACAATTTTACGTCTTATTTTATGATCTCATGAAATATGTTCTTTATGAACTTATATGATTTATCGCATGACCTCGTATCATGATTGTTTGATACTTCAAATCTAACGTTTTAATGTTTTTTTATTATCATATGATTATGATATGATTGATATCTCTACTAATGAGCATCTGGACTCACCCTTTATTATCATTCCTTCCATAGGATATGAAGAATGGTATGAATTATACTGATTCAAAAAGTGTACTAGTTATGAAAGAATATGTCTGAGACAATGAAGCTATTTTATGAACCAACATTTAATGTTTTCTAGTTTCCAAGGACCCTAAACATAAAGGGTTATAGAGTGTATTATCTAAATTATATAATTTTTATTATTCCATTTATATTTAATTTAATTTTATTAATATTATGACCAGTTATAGTACTATTTATATTATGGTCATAATGAATAGTTACTATACTAAAAATTAATCACCATTTTAAAGATTTAATGTCTCAAAAAGGGTGTTAAATTAAGACATATAGCATCAAATATTCATGTATAAATTTTATTTTATGAGATCATTTATACCATAAAATATAATATGTTAAAATTTTGTTTCATTTGGTTCCAATTCACCTTGAAAATTATTTATAATTTTTCAAAACATTAAATATTTACACGGGGGAAACTCATGTTAGTTTTAAAATGGCACCTCATATCCTTACTTATTAAAACACTTTTAGAACTATAGCTTCACCAAATTATTTAAAAACATATTCCTAAACATCCTCCAATATATTAAAGGTCCTTCTACCATATAAATATCATCCTATAAATGATTTAGTTTTAAGCTAAATGGTTGTACTCGAAGAAGAGGTAATTGATTTAATCAAGTTCTTTCATATTTTATCTTTTTCAACCTCATTTAAATATATTATATCCATAATGATATAATAATATTATTATAATTAACATATATATTTTTTAGAGTTTATTTAATAAAAAATATCTATTTCACATCCTTCTAATGGAAAAATAAATCAACTCTCGGGAATACGTATAGACTACCAACACTATAAATCCATATGCCCCATTTTTCATCACTACTTAATTTATATGATAATGTTGTCATATTTAATGAATATATATAATATTTATTATATAATAGTTTTTTAAGGGTGAAAATTTATAGTTTACCTCTTATTATTCCAATTCTATGAAAAATTTATTTATTAGTTGTCTGTCAATGCGAACTATAACCTCAAAAAAGTGATATAATTCATTTTTAATCACCTAATTACATTGAATTTGGTAAAATATTAGTTAATGAATAAATATGATATTGTATACATGATTAATATTCTATATATGATTAAACCCTCAACAAGGTTAAAGAAATATAATTTCCAAATTGAATCATGAATGAAAAACAAATTAGTAAACTCCATAATTATTGATTTTGGTGGAGAATTGTAAAAAAATTGGTGATTAGAAAATATAAATTAATCTTATATGTTACACAAGAATTAATATATATGTTATATAAATTTATTATAAATGAGGTTAGATTTTGTTCAAAGCATGTTAGGACTTTAGGTAAGGATAAATGCTACAATCTCATTATTAATCATTATTATTCATTTTTAATCCCCAATAGAGAAATGGAATGATATATATCTCTATTAAAACCTAGATAGTTTTTTATTTGTATAGTTATTTATTGGGTTTTTTGTATTTGGTCAATTTACCCCCTTAAATGGTACTCAAAAGATCGAATGATTATTTTCAAACAAGGGCGGGTTTCTTTCTTTAATTTAGGTGAGGAATATTTTTCTTTTTTGAAAACATACATTAAAGAGTTTCATGACTATTGTTTTATATAAATTAATGATCATTAATTTTTTTTAACATTATTTTTAATGTTATTCATAATGTATTAAATTGTAATATTTTCCTTTTTTTCATATATATCAGGTTTATATCTTTTTACAAAAGTGTATAAAGAATGTTTTTAATGTTTACCACATGAACATATTTTACCACCCTCATGAATATTAGTAGTTTTTAAGATTATTAAAAATACTAAATGTTTTGAAAAATAAAATATTATTCACATTTTTGTATTTTAAAAAATTTAATAAAATATTATTTTTTTCTCTAATTTTTCAAATAATATTCCAAATTCATTTACAAAATAATTTTTTTCCACGTAAACATCATTTAAAAAAATATTATTCTTCATTGGAAATATAATATAATTATTCCACATATGATTTTTATAGGGATTCATTTTGAATATGTTAAAAAGAAATCAGCATGAAACACACATGTTATGCTATTATGAAATTTTGTTTGTTGCGATCTTGGGGAACACATATGTGTTGTTTTCATTATGTGATATATTTTAAAAGAATTATATATCCCTAAAATGAATTGGTTATTTATTTATATCTCATTATAAAATATTAGAGGGAATGCTGAGTGATCTCATTACAATATGGGACTATGTTCAACTTGAATGAAAAGGGAAGAGGGTGTGAACATAATTCACTATGGGACTCTTCCCACTATTTTAAAATGGTCTTAGAAGTGATGCTTGGATAATGAAATGATTCCATATGCCTATTATTTTTTCACATGATCTTATGAAATTTTCCAATGTTGATATACTAATTTTAATGAGCATGAATGATTATTGATGGTTTCACACTCTTATGAGTAATTTATTTTATCATGAAAGTGTTTTATGTAATTAATCAAGGTTTATGATCTATGAATGATTGGGTTTGAATTTTTTAAGAAAATATTATATTCTTATAGAAATATTATTATCTTATTCTCCCTTATAAACTTTGATTGATTTCACCCATGTTTAAACTTATGAATAATATGATCTCACGCTCTCTTATGTTTCATTTTCCCCTATTTTCAGATGAAAGGTTTTAATTATAATATGTCGAGATGGTAGAATATGTGTTAAGTAAAATGTGGATGATAAAGAAGATATTTCATGAAATATAATGATTTTTTATAATGTCTTAAAAGACCCCAATCCTTTATAGTACTGGGTCATGATTTATTGGTTAATATATAATGTCCTCATATAAAATGATTATTAATATACATAAATTGGGCTTAGGTCAGCTCATTTATAATTAGATTATTGTTTAGTTATTTTTAATTTTTTTAAGAATAATGTCAGTAAATATCTTATGATAACATAGTATGAACACCAAATGAAACAAGATAAACCTAATGTTTCGTAGGATGATAATAAGGTGTCCTAAATAATGGAATCTTAGGATTTATTTTACTTATGACATGATTTTTTACTATTTGATTATCATGTTTACCATTTTAGTTTCAGAATGGGATGGAGGATATAATTATGATGTTGGGATGGTTTCATGTAGGATAAATATTGAATATAACTTTTCTGATTATATTAATATGAATTAATTAAATTAATGAATGGTATGTAAGACTATTAATTCACAAACTCAATGATTAGATATTGAATTATTAGTGAAAACTCATAATTGTATGATGAATTCATCTCACATATATTGATACTTTACTATAGAAGTGTTTGGGAATATACTTCTTATAAAACTTATTATTCTCCATTCTGTTATGTTCATATTTGGGGAGTTGATTACCTCTCTCAATATAATCCAAAAATCAATTTCCGATGAAGGGAAGTCAAGTATGATCTTCAAAATCAACATATGATAATCTATAAGTGCATTCAAAAATATGATACTCCAATGGGAATTACATAAAATATATCTGTCTTATTACCTTTTAATGAGGAATATTTATTTAAAATCATTAGGGTGAAAGTCATCATTAAATATATTACTATTGTTTTTGGTAATATGATGATGTATTTACTAAATTGTTTCATATACTTCCACGGAATTGTAAAGTTAAATTTTCAATAAAATTAATACCTTTCAATGCACTAGTTTCATTTAATCTTTATATAATGACCCAATTGAGTTTCCTTAAATAGAGAAGTAACACTATGAGAATCTATATATGGTATTCTTTTAGTAACATTCTTCTCTATGGGATGGGCTCATTATTATTTTTTTAAGAATGATAATAAATCATCTATATACATTTATTATAATGAGTTTAATAATAACACGATAAGGAATAATCATCATCCACCACATAGTGATGATTTTTTATCCACTAAGAAGAACTCAATACATTCGTTGATTGAACTTGGATATATAGGTAATTTGTTAAGTGTAAAAAAGGGAGGTAATTTCCAAGATGAAATTATTCACGTGGTACAAATACTATTAATTTTAGATGATTCCATTAGAGCTTACCAATGGCCTCACTGTCATCTTAGATGTAATGAATATATTCTTTATATAATATCCTGATCAATTAATGATAGTATTTATAGAGGATATTCTCGCTTAATCTAAGAACAATGAAGACTAAGAATATTATTTAAGGGGTTTCCTAAAAACCATTATAAAGGATAAGATACATTCTATCTTCTGAATGATTTAGTTATGGAAACAAAAACTATCATTTTGGGTTATATAATTACAATTAATGGAATGTAGGTAGATCTCTTAGGGGAAGATTTTTTTTGACACTATCAAATTCCAACCTTAATAACCAGAGTACAAATTTTTATTAGATCCGATAAATATTATTGATGATTTTTGAGAAACTTATCCTGAATATGAAATACACTAATTAAGTTTACATAGAAGGGTTTCAACTCCTTTTGGACTAATGAGTGTGAACTTAATTTCATGTTACTCAAGATAAGGTTGGATAGACCACCTATTATCATATTACCATGTCGTGGATAATGGTTTTGGATATATAATAATTCATCAAAGAAGGGATTGAGATGTGTTCTGAGGGATAATTAAACGGTGGTAGTGTAATAAATTTTCAAATTTAATATTAATGAAATAAATTAACTAACTCATGATTTTGATTTTGAAATTATAATTAAATCATTGAAAATATACAATGATTATGATTATAGTGAGTAGTGTAAAATATATATTGATCATAAAAGAATGTAGTATATATTCACATAGAATATTTTAAATTCGTCTTATAGGATACGATTAGATAAGACTAAGTATAGTTACTAGATGATAAATTACAAATATAGGAATAAAACAAGGTGGTTTATGCTTTTGGTCTGAAATACCATGATATATTTTTTATAATTAGGATAGACAGAGATCTATTATTTACATATTTTTAGAGGATGCATACTGGAATTATAGTGTAAGGAGGTATATCCTATATTTCATAATTAAATATTGAATAATCCGTTTATGTGAATATTGTAGAGGAACATAAGGAGGATTTAGAGCCTCAAAATAAGGTAATTACTGTTTATAATTTAAACAATAATAATGATGTAATTTTTAGGTTTAGCAGCTATGTATGTATCCCATCATTACTAGAATTAAAGAAATATATATTGGATAAATCACATAACTATTCATTATATATACGTCATGTGAGTAAAATTATTTATGATGATATCAATGAGTATTTCTATAGAGAAAACATGAAGTGGGATATTGTATAGTATTTATCATGATATCAAACATGTAAGTAATTTAAGGCTTAATATTAGAGTTCAAAGGGTATGGGGGAACATTTACCCATACCTAAATGGATGAGAAAAAAAAATAGAAACATATTTTTTCACAAGACTCACCAATATTTATATGGTAAATAATCGAATTTGGGTTTTTGTTCCTTAGTATATTATTTTAGTGAATATTATTTCTATTAGAGAACATTTCTTACTTGACCAAAATGTCAGGATAGACATTATATTAGTTGTAAGGTTTCATGGAGTAACATACCTAATATTATATAATAGAGATCATACATTTACCTCAATATTCTAGTGAGGCATTAAATTGGTATTGAATACAAATTTTATCTTTTGAACATGATATGATCTTCAGATAGATGGTTAGTCTAAGAGAATTATTAAAACCCTATAAGATATTTTTAGAGCGTTCTCATTTGATTTCAAAGATAGTTTGGATCAACTCATTAATCATTTTGAGTTTTATTACAAATAATTATTTTACTCAAGAATTCAGATTGATCCCTATAAATCAATTATTGAAATGGTATGAAAAACTAAAACATACCCTGATAATGTTTGAGAGAAAATATATTGGTACTTGAGTTTGATAATTAAATTAAAGAGAATGTTTGATCTATTAATCAAAATATCTGTTAGAATATGTTCAAAAAAGAGTTAAACTAATAATAATCAATGGGGAATAGAGTTTGAAATTGGGGATAATGTATTATTAAATATATCTTATTGGAAGAAGGTTGTGATATTTTTATGTAAGGGGAAATTGAGTATTGGATATATTTGTCTCGCAATGATTATGGATTAGGTATGTATCAAAATTATTACTTGGTGCTTTTAAAAAACCAAACTCTTTATCACAGTTTAATCCACGTATAAATTTTAAAGAAATTCATAACATATATTTTATATGTATATAACATATAGGCTATACCAATAGAGGATTATACTTCATGGGATGAATAGTCGATAAAAATCTTGGGTCATATATATAAAGAACTAATGAAAAGGACATGTCACTTGGTTAATGATCTAAAGAGGACTCATAAAATTGATGAATATTTATGAAAAACATATAATGTAATGATATATAGGTATCCTAATTTTTTAATTAGATTAATCTAATTTTTATGTTGAAATCATTAAAAGTTTTATAATGTAAGACCCTAATTTTTTAGAATATTTTTCTTTATTAAATTTGATATATTTGATATCATATAATGCATATAACACCAAATATTATTGAATAATGTATTTGTAAAAATATAAAATGAAAGATATTTATATATATTGAACTAAAATTAAAAAATAATAAGGTTTTAATAAGGTTTAATGACACTTATGGAAATACCGTTGATCCCTGATAAACTATTTTGAGCTGCTTTGTTGAATTGCAAATTTTCGTATCTTAATAAATTGAATTCATCACTCTTGAGGGATTAATTTTAAGAATTTTCTAGTTAATATATTATATAAATTATTTTATCACTATTTTAATTTTTTTTACTAGCAAAGGAATAAAAATAAATTAATTATATGATTAAAAATGAAAATTTTCTAAAAATGTATTTTCATCTCATTTTCCATGATTATTTTATAATTAAATTTTATTACTTTTATGAATTTAATTTGATAAAATTATATCAATATTTAAAATAATCAAATTAATGTTTTTTATGGTAATTTTTTTTCATAATCAATATTTACCATAGGAAAAATATCTCACCAAAATATGGGTTAAAACAGTTAATGATGGAGTTATACTAAGAGAAAATTATTTAAATACATATGAAACATTTCTAAAATCCATTGGATGAGTCTATGTCAATCATAAATTATCACATATTTAAAAAAATTCCATTTTTTTCCACATTACTATATAAATGACTTAATTGTATTTTAAAGCACTGAATATTTAAAAGGGTTCCACTCCACTCAATTATAAATGTGAACCTCCTACTCTTTCATCTCCATACATACTGAGCACAATTCCTGAGAAAATACATATAAAATATTCTTTAAAAATACCTGACCATATAATATAGGTTCTAGAATCACTATATATCTATCCAAACAATTCTACATGTTTAATAAAAAGGGGTACACTCAAAGAAGAGGACATTGTATTAACTGAGCTGTTTCCAGTTTATTTTTTCTACCACCTATTTAACATTTATTATATCAGTAAAAATACTATTAAATATATATAATAATTATTCTAAAACTCTATTATTCTTATATAAAAATAATTTTCAATTTCTTATCCATTAAAAGGAAAATGAATTTGTCTCTCATTTGCAGTATATATTAACATCCCTATGAAGAAAATTGTTTCAATCTTCATAAACACATCACATGGATAATTATATTATTGTATTTAGAAGATATATATATATATATGATACTTTTGATATAATTAGGATTATAGAAGATATATTATTACTTTCCTCCCTTTATTCCATTCATTGAAAAATTAATGTATCACTCGTACATACGTGCATACTACCACCTCCATGAAGTGATATATTTTATTTTTCAACACCCCCTTACGAAGATTTTTATAAAATTTAACATAATTAGTAAATATGATCTTTATAACATTATTATGGTTTTGGAAATTATGGAATCATGACCATATTTTTAGTACCATAATCTCGAAACAAAATCATGCATGAAAAAAGAAACAACTAACACCCATGTTATTGAATTTAGTGGGGAATTAATAATAATTGGGTATAAGAAAATTTTAAATGAATCATGCATGGTAAGAAAAGTATAAATATTTTTTTGATATAAAATTAAAATAAATATAATTTTAAAATATCAAAAGGTATAGTGTGTGTAAATAATTATAGGACTTGGGTATGGTTTTATGTTACAATATCATATTTAATTAGGGTTGTTCATGTTTAAATATCCTTAAGGGAAAATATATTATCTATATATATCCTAAAGTATATAAATATTATTAACCTCTATTTATTTCTATGATTTTAATATACTCTTCCCATTTTAACACTTTTTGGTACTCAAATGTCCAAAAGAATGTTTTGAAGGAAAGTCAATATTTTTTCTTCTTTTTAGTCTGGAATATTTTTCCTCCATATAAATGTTCATCAGAGTGTTAAAATAATGTAATAATTTATAATTCAAAGATTTAATACATCCACAAAAAAATTATTTTAATTTTTTAAAATAGAATTAAAGAGTAATATTTTTAATGTTTTAAACCAAGTCACTTTTTAATTTATTCTTAGGAAATATGTGAAGAAAAATTAATTTAATTGTTTATCGCACGATCACCCTTTATAATTCCGATTAATAATATTAATTATAAAGATTAAATATAATTTTTTCTTGGTTTTACAAATAATATTCTATTACCATTTTTCTATGATTCTCTATTTTTTAAAATTCACTAATAAATAGGATGTTTTCTTTTATTTATACAAATCATATTTTAAATAACTTTTCCAAAGTATTTTGACAACCTTTACCCAATATGTTTATTAACAAGCGGGATTCTCTAATTATACCATAAATTTTGTTTCTATATATGTATTATGATTATGAAATTAATAAATACTTATTAAATATGTTTTTCTTTCATAGATTATGATATGATTAAATTTTTAATGCTTCTAGGATCTTATGACACAAATATCTAAGGTTTTCAATATATAATCGATGTAATTTTAATTATACATCCCTCCAGTTATTTATGTAATGATTGATACATCTTGATATAAATTAAATGTATTTTAAGGTGAACCCAATCCAATAATGGATTCTATCCACTATTAAAGATATGTTAATGTACAGTGAACACTACCAACTATTATATTCTTTGCAAAATTCCATGATAGTAACTATAGTGATCATTGGAATGTGAAATTATTTTATATGATTATACTCATGAAAAATTCTTCATTAACATGTTATTATTCTAATAATTTTCAATCATGGAGCATGAATTATTTTGATGATTCGATAGTCTTATGAATCATGTCATTTATTATAAAAATGTTTTATGACATGAATCATCATTAATGATCAATTTATGATTGAGTATGAATTTTAATAGTTAAGATAAATGGATCAAACACTAATTATTATCTAATTCTCACTTATGATATTCAATTGATTTATTCCATGTCTACCCTTACTAAGAATCTGAGCATCCCCTTTCTAAATTTTCAATTATATGTAGGTTATGAAGATAGTTACTATATATTATTATACTATTATGGTTACCATGTGAGAAAACAATTTATGGTGATATTGAATATATTTCTTGTAATAAAATTTTTGTGTATATAATCTTAAAATATAACAAAAAATTATGGTCATAAGGTGTTAATTATTGTTTAATATTATATTTTGGCAAAAAAATGGGGATATTTTTATATATTTTATAAATGGGTCCCCTCAAAATGAGTGTTGAACTTCTCAGATAGTGTTTAGGGGATGACAAAATTTATACATGACAGTGAAAATTGATTAATGGCTTGCTAAATCATATTATTAGGAAATAGACTACTTTTATTAATGGTTAACCCTTTTTATGGTAAATTATGATGTACATATGATTGATTGGTAGAGTGAACCCAAACCAAAGGTGGTGGATATTACTTGATATATCTTTGAATAAACTAGGTAATGTAATCTATGTTAGTGGAAAACATTAGAAGTTAGCACATTATTTTGAATTAATGTGGATTTGGTAAACTGTTCATATAATGGATGTGATTTTTGATGAATATATATGTGTATTATTTGAATTATAGAATAATATTTGTTTCAACAGGTATTTTGATGGCTAGTTAAATATATTTGGATTTATTTTATGCACATATTCTAAACTATTAGTGTTTGGTTGTCATTTTTGGGTTCCACAAGAATATCACATTGATTTTCACATCATTATGAATATATATAATTAGTTGTTACCATAATACCAATTCCAAGCACTTTTATATGGAATATGATATTTTTTGGTAATTATTATTACATATTATGAATGGTTGTGTACAATGAATGTGAATTTGTATAATTCCCACATTTTGAGGATTTATTGTTATGTCTGATGAATAAGGGAGTAATACCCTTAGTTAAAATAATGTTCATTGGTTAATGTTTTGAAACATCATTGACCTAAAATATAAGAAGATTAAAATTAAAATAAATTTCTAGTTCTCAATAACCAGCACAACTTCCCAAGATGCAAAATTAAACATCCTAAGGATGTGAAATATTATGGTTTTGATATTTTAATTACTATGGTTATCTATTGTTAGTGGAATTATGAAATTCATTATTCTAGGGGAATGGAATTTGATCAGAATTTTTTTAAAACCTTTTCCATAATATTCCTTTTTTTGTTCATGAGTTAATAGTGGATATAGACATGAAAATACATATAATAAATCATACGAATGGAAATTATAGGTTTTGTTTAATTGTTATATTTAAGGTGTTAGGTGTAAATACCATTGGCTGTTAGGTAAGATGCTACTAGGTACATTGTGAAGTGTCTATAGGTATTTCACCATTGGCCAAGCCGTAAGGAGGTCTTATAGTAGTAACTCGCATAACAACTTGGTGGTCAGTGTAGGTCCACTAGGTACCTGATCGATCCAAGTCAGTAATTGGAAATAACCCCAATATAAAATAATATTGTTATATATAGTGAATAGAAGGGTGGAAATTAGGTTAACTTCTCTATATTATTTCCATACCATAGGGTCCTATTTAATTCTACATGATTAGAAGTTTATTCTATGGAATTTATCATGGTAGGTTATGCTACATTAGTCCCCCATTTTCTTACTCCTTATTTATCTTATTCCCATTTTGACTTATATTTTGTTGTGGATTTATATAAATTTTCATAAAATCATTGAAAAATAAGACTAAAATGATGGATATGTTTTTTTCTATTATATGAGTCTTGGGAAGGAATGTCTTCTCTGTTTTATTATTCATTAAATAAAAGAAAATTACCAATGATTAATTATTTTTGACATTTATTTTAATAAAATTTAATAATAATTTGAACATTTTAATGGGTTCTTTATCTTATAAAGGGGTCATGAGACATATATATGATGTCTTCCAAATAATACATATGATTTTAATGAATGGGAACAACTCAATTATGTTATAATTCTTATAACTTTTATATTTATTTCTTTAATTAGTTAATAATTTATTAGTTTTCACTATTTTGGTATAAGGGAATATGGAGATTAATGATTGGTAAAAATGAGTTTAGAGAAATGGGAACACTATTTTAGGTAGCTCATATAATTATTTAGAAAACTTTTATGTCATTAAATAAGTTGTGTGATGATAAATATAGGGGAAAATTGTTGTGATTGAATCATGTGAGAGTTGGTGAGGTTCAAAGGGAAATGAGAAAATCGGTCTAACTTATTAGTGATATGTTAGTGATCCAATAAACATTTACCTGAGTATTTAGTTAACTTGTGAGTCTCTATGTGAATAAATCATGTGATAAATCAGGAAACTAACCCATACTATGTATTCTTTTTTAAGTGTAGAACAATGTGAGTTAGTGATGTTCTATTTGGTGATATACCATACTGTAATGAGAGAAGAGAGCTATGTGTGAAATGAGAGATTTGTTCAGTCATATGTTTACCTAAGATGTGGGTTCACTAGTCATAACACCCCCACTATAACTCAATAGATAGTTGTTCTTTTTCATCTATATTCCAGTGATAACTATTTCTTTTATACATTAATGATTCGACTATCCCCCAATACATTTCTCAATATATTTTCATATGGTATTTTTAATGGTTTCTAATGTACTATGATGTTTATTTAGAACTATTAAGATTAATTCGGCATCCCATTTTATAAAAATATGTGTTTATGTAAAATAATAATATTGACATGGTATCTTCAAGAATTATAAATGATGTATTAAATATTTTTTATGGGATTTTATTTAGTTCTATGATGTACCCATATTTATATAGAATTTTTTAATGGAATTTAGGAAACTAACATTGATGTGCATTGTTTTCACATCATATGGATGATATTAACTTTTTGATGATCATTATCATGAATTTGTATGTAGTACTATTATAGATCATATGGTCAATTATATGCTCGTAGTCTTTATTAACATTTAATTTATCACTCTTTATATGTGGTTATCAATGAATTTTAATTATTTTTATATTGCATCTATGTCATTGAATTCATTTGAGTCGATATTATATTAAATTTTTTATGTTTTTTTCACATTGAGTTGATGTTGGCATAGTGAAAGATTCATGATGATGTTGAACTACTTTAATATTATTTTCATTGAAGAAAAAATATCACTATTATGATTTTTTATTATATATTTGTATACTTTAATTATAATCCTGTTTTAAGTTCACTTCACCACATTTATTCACAATTTTAATTATAATGTTAATTTAAATAATTTTCATTGCAGCATGAGTTGTGTCCAAAACACATTATTTATGTCTTTTCCCATTATTATTTTTACCATTGTATTAATCATCACCATTATTACCATGATCATATCATCATAATTTAAAAGGGACAATATGGAGATATAAATGTTTCCTTCATAATTCCACCATTTTAGAAAATGTGAAATATAATAAAATCAACTTGAAACTATTTAATAGTTGGATAGTATAAAGATAAAAATTATATTTCAATTTATAAAAGTTTGAAAATATAAAAATTGATTTAAATAAATAGATATTCAAATGGGTGTGGCCAGAAATGTATTGGATGTTACGATAAATCTCTTTGATAATGTTAAAACCCATTTCTAATTGTGTATAAATTTAGATAGAATATATATAGTGAAGGTTTGATAAATAATAACAAATTATGTTACCAGAGTGACAGTAATTAACAATAAGATAAAATCTAGGTCAATTTTTATATAACCATTGGGGGTATTCATCTTTCAACAGTTGGGATTAAGGGATCATTGATGAGTAATATTAAATATACTATTAATCATGTATCATTTTTTAAATCAATTATATATCCCCTGAAATTATAAAATCTAAGCAATTATTAAAATTATTAGTTTATACATTACATCATGACATAATAAAGATTTCATAAAAAATTCAATTAATATCCCCTTCTATAATTTCATAACATTTAGTTTATAAAATAATACATTTAAATGTTTTTTGATTATTTTTTTGTGAAATTTTTATTTATAGAATTATTTATAAATTAGGAATCATTTCATTGAAATTAGGTAAAAGTTTAATTAATATATTTTCATTTTTAAAATTTATAAATCATTGAAAAATATTAAATTTTATTAAATTTTGATATTATGTTACATATGTAATGATCAACCTATGGGAATGATGATAATTCATCAAGGATTATTACCTAGAAGCCTTAGGACTATCCCAAAGTCCATCATGAGTGGTCAAAAATATTTATGATAATTTTATAATGATTGGGAATTGATTTACCTCATAGAGAAGAAATATTCAAATTATGTGTTAAAAATAATTTAATATACAAGTATATTAAATTAATTTGAAAGCATCATGTGGCATTTTTTGTATATACAAGAATACACCCATGTAATATAATTTTCTTCAAAATAAAAAGTAAATATATTAGAAGGCCATAAATATTATTGAATATAATATAATATTATTGATAAAAAAGGATGAACAACTAATTCATACGGAATAATATAGGGTCATATCCATCCCTTAATCTCTATAATTAATAAAACCTAATAAAGACATATTATTCGTTCTATATTTAAATGAGTATTTATTCAAGTAAAATATTTATTTTCACTATGTTTGACATGGTTTGTGTTATTAATAAATATGATATAGTCAGTATACACTTTTTATTGAACCTTTACCATTAATAATCATTGTATAAATGGTTCATTAGAAATATGGACATGAAAAAAAATTGTATAACTAAAATAAAATGACTCTTTGGTGTCAAAAATATAGTCTTTGAATCAAATCATAACAAAAATTTGAAAATACACTTATATGATAAATATAAAAAAATATAAATTATAAATTAACCTACCTATTAGGTACTATAGCTGTAACAACCCGAGTTTTATGAAATATATTTTTTCAAATCAATTTAAATTTATCTATATTTTTCAATTAACATGACCCTGAATATAGTTTTTTTTCATAAAAACAAACTCAGTTTGGAATGTTTTATACGTACCCCCATGTTATGTATTCAATACATGCAATACTTAGATTAGTATGTGGTACATGGAAGACCAATTTTTACCAGACTACAATATAGTTGTAATATTGTAATTAAAATGTTATAATAGTAACCACAATGCCATTGGATTGGTAATTAAAAACAATGTTAAATAAATTTTGAAAATATTATTTAACAATTATTATATAATTATTCTTTTAGATGTTAATTAGCTACAAATTAAATTTAGAACTATTTGAAAATAATGCAATTCATTTTCCAAAAAAAAACTATTTATCAATGATCAAACAACATTTAATCCCTAAAAATTAAAAAACCACTAATAATGATTTTTTAATTATATTTATACATTTCAAATTTAAATAATTTTTTTGATACTCATATAATAGATTTTATAAAAATAAGAGAAGAATAAATCAATTTTGAAAAATAAAAAGACATATTTTTAAAAGGGTAATTTTAACACCTTTTAAAGGTGAACCCATTTTAAATCTAATTTTTTAAACATTAATAATTTTTCATAAAAAATAAACATATTATTTGAAATTTATATATGAATATTTACTTTTTTTTATTTTTTTAAATGTTTTTAATATGTTTCAAATTTTGAGGAATAGTGAAAAACATAGAATTTTATGTGGAGATTCCTTTTTATCAAACTTATATATATATATATATATATAATTTATTATGAATGGGTTTTATAGTATAATTAGATTAGTTTTCTATTAGTTAATCTAGTTTTGGTAATTTGAAATAAAATTACATTGAATTCGGATATAATTTTTTTTAATGTTTTGAACGTCTTCCCATTAAAAACCTGGATTCTCTATCCGTCAATATCATTAATTTTAAATTAATTCTAGAAAATTATTATTTTTTGAATTTCGAAAAATTGATTCCATATATGGAATAATAATTTAAATATTTAATAAATATTTGCCTTTTAATTTTTGACAAAATGAATAGTAATTTATTAATTTCTAATACCAAGGTTAAGGGTAAATCTAGTAATTAAGGGTATAAAAAATATTATAAATATTTGAAATCAACCCTAAATATTTCTCAAATATTACTGAATGAATTTATTTGTAATCTTAACACATAATTTTCTAAATTTAAAAATTTAATGTACACTTTTCCATGGAAATGGCTTTGATATTATTAAAATCTATGAGAGTGACAAATTTTCACAATCATACTTTAAGTATGTTTAACACTCTTACTATAGGGTTAACATGAAGACATGATAGAATATATAAATTATTATGAAATAAAAAAATGTTTATCTATAACATGGAATATTGTTTTTTATTTATAGTGATGAAATATTTACAATAAATAATTACACAATTATGATTCGATAATTATACAATTTATGAAACAATAAATCAAATACTATTATAATATAAAAATAAATACAATTTTAAATAAATAAGGATCTCTATGAAATTTTTAGTTGAATATTACATGTTATGGGTGTATTAAAAAAACTTTATTTATGTTATATTATATGATTAATTAACTTAAAATTAATGTGATAAATAGTTTCAAATTTGAAACTAATGAAATTTTTTAAAAATTATATTTTATTAAATTGGTTAAAACATATATAAATAATAAATAAAAGTAGGGGATATTATATGGTCAAAAAAGTCACAAATTGGACATTTATGTTTCTATTGACACTTTATATGTAAAAGTTAAAACCTTTTAATATGAATTTCTTACTATAGTTAAAATTAAAATAGGTTAATGAATTGTAAATAGAAATGATAATCATTAAAATAAAAAACAAAACTTTTCTAGAAGTTATTTTTTTGATAATATTACATGATGATATTATTTTATATTAAAATCAATTAAATTTTCATTGTATTTTGTAATAGATTTGATATATTATAATTTATTCTTTTGGGAAATTTAAAAAATGACCCTCACCTTCATTATAAATGTACATCTCCTCCCACATCCGATTTAACCTATTTCATTTTTCTATATCAAAAATAGTCTTATAAATAATCTACTCCACTTCCATATACAGATTCTATGTGTTTTGGTCTTACTAAAGGACTGAATATAGATTCTTTTAGAGGAGATCTAATGGAATTGTTTTGAAGAATAAGAAATCTCCCTAGTTGATCACACTCTTTTTATACTTTTCTATACCTCGTAAAAATCAAAGATAGGTATCATGACATAAAAAATTCATGCACATAGATAATCTTAAATTTTATTATTATTATCAAAAGACAATTATACATCTCATTTCCCATCAAACAAGAATTTAATATATTTCTTGTGCTTACATACAACTTACCGCCTCCAAGTAGTGATACCATTCATTTTTCATTACCCTATTTTATTAATAGAGATATTTATGGGTTTAATGATTATTTATTTTATTTATAAAGTTGTTATAATTCATTCACTAATATATAATATATTCTTTTTTTCAATATAGTCTTTTTGGACATGATAACGTCGCTCATGCTTACTTATGGCTTACCACCTCTATGATGTGACGTGATTCATTTTCCAAGCATATTTAACATGGTTGGTAATAATAAAAACATTATATATATATATTACATATTTAACAATATAATTATTATTTAATGATAATATATATATAATTTTCAATAATTTAATTTGAAAAGAAAATGAAAACAACGTTCATGTGTACGTACGACCCACCGGCTACATGAACAGTGTATTTTATTTTCTACCTATAACTTTTATAAAGAAAAAGACATATATAATGAATATATATGATATTTATATCATTGTTATCAATATTAATGTAATGAAATTATTATCTAAGTATGAGGATCAAGAATTAAAAGTCAAAATAGGTATGAGAAACAAAGCCTGTATTACCCAAAACATATAAACAATTTGTAATTTTTAATATGAGAGTAATATAAATTGATATGTAAATAATTTATGGTATTTTATATATTAATATGTTTATGTGGAATGTTTAAAATAAACATATATTTATTATACTATAGGTTTAAATGTATATTACTGAAGTCAAAACTTATGTTAATGGGGATTCTAGTCTCACTTTCATTTCTGTGAGACTTATGCCATATCCAAAACTTTTTTCTTTTTTGTGGTTTATATACCTCCCATGAATTTATTATATTATACTTATCCATAAATTCCTTTATTTTACATATCTATTTGGTGATATCTATTTCATGTATTTGTGGTTCAAAAGCTACCAAATCAGTAATACAGTTTTTTCACAATTTTACTTATTTGAGACACATGTTATGTTATGAAAATATGTTATTTTGGGATGTTAATATACTACCCAGTGATATGTTGTTTCATTAATATCCTTCTTTTAATGATATTATATGTTTTTTTGTAAATTTATTCTCTCTCTGGTAAAAAATCTATGTTCCTTTAAAACATCATTTTCAAAAAAAAATTAAAGTGCTTTAAATGATAATTTTTGAATTTTAAATAAAATAAATTTCAAAATTGCTTAAAATGGTTTCAATGAATCATTTTTAGGTTTTAATTTTTTTTAAATGAAAATTTCGTTCTAAATGTATTTTATTTAATAATCATTTTTTATGAAATGTTAT